>CP136059.1:149477437-150732437 GCA_032464435.1 Aegilops umbellulata | reverse complement strand
GTTGTTGATATTCAACAACTCCGCGTTGTTTTGGCAATTAAAATATATATATATATATATATATATATATATATATATATATATATATATATATATATATATATATATGGGCCGCCCGGCCAGCAAGCGTACGTTAGATTTGCTAAAACGGAAAAAGCCTTATAACGGGACGAAATAAAGCGAAACCAAACCAAGAATATCTATTCCTTTTAATAGTAGGTATAGATATAGATATAGATTGATTTCCTAAAAAATCGTTTTATTTTTGTAACCAAAAAAGACGTGGGACAATTGAGTTGCTTTAAGGGAAATCTAGTGGTAAAAAAATAAGTGCTGGGAGGAAAAAGCTGGGAGGGAAAACAACAACAAAAATAAGGATGTAAATATGAAATGAGAACTTTATTTATTTTCAATATAATGATATGTGTATATGAACTAGTAAAACTATAGGTAGAGATTAGAAAACGGAAGTAGGACATGGCGTTTCAAGAGGAAAATAGAACTTGGCTGTGTGTTTGATTCAGTTAAAAAACTGCCTACGGATGTTGTAAGACAAAATATAACTAACGCTGGCGGACCAGAGGTCAGTAGATACCTGCTGGATCTTCGTGCCCCATTGTCGTCTTGGGATAGGCATGTTAAAAACAAAACCAAGACTGGGCAGTCTACAACCCAATTGAAACTTACGCGACTTTAAACGAGAGAATTTTGCAAGTACAGACTGATAACTGGGACGCAACAGGTGTGTTGTTTTTTCATCGTGATAATAAGTGCATGCACTTGTTTCAAAAAAATTGGAGAACTGGGAATTCGAAGAGCAGGTGCTTATGCTACCCATCAAATAAAAATCAGGTGCCTGGAAATTCATTTCAAAACAAATGATTCAGCTTTATATCCATGTCGACCCTCGGCATGATGGTTGGAAGCAAATGCCAAGTTCATACCGAAAGATCGTTAACAGCAATACCAACTTGCGGACGACATGGTAGTACAAGTACCAATACCAAACTAACTTATAATATTTTTAGTCTTGGCCCTAGTGTTCGTCTGGTAGAAAATCTTGCAGAAGACCAGCTCCCGCTCCTTCTCTTGCTCCAGGTCCCCGAGGTGGTACTGGTGCATCAACAAGTTGGTCCTCTGCTCGTCGAAGTTCTTTATTTATTTATTTTTTTGCGGAAATGGTCGAAGTTCTTGTTGGTGTGCAGCACCATAACCTTTTTGTTGCTCGTCTGCCGGCCATTGACCATCACCGGTAAGGTATTGCCTGTCTTGTGCCACATCGCGTGCATGCCACACTCCGACTGTATCTTGCGACGCGTCCACGTGCCCCTTTTCAACGCCCTGGAATTGCGCAGTATTGTCGAATATAGGTTTTAGTGTACATAGTTGGCATTTTCATAACATCTTTGGCATGTTGTAGTCACTTGTTTCACTTTTTATTAACTGTCAAATTGTAATTGCATCAATAGGTCTGCGTCTAAAAAGAAAAATAGAGTTATAAACAAAGGAATATGTTTGTGCAAGTAGACGGCCGACCGGTGTCTTACCTCGAAGTTTGTCAGGATGGGTGTAGCATATGTCGTGCTCGCTGTCGATGGTTGGTATGAACAAATCGATGAGAGGGTGAGATCTTGCGCTGTCAGCACTCACTTTGGCCTCAAGGTGCTCTATCAGCTCTTGATCCGTGGGATCGAACTTGACGCCAGTCGGCAGCACCGGCCAATCCTTTTTGGAGTTGCATCGCTTAATTCTAGTTATATGGTACTCAATGTATGATCAAATCGACTGTTTTAAATGAATGATGAAAGATTTCGACAGATAGGTGGTAGTACTCCACATCTGAAGTCCACAATACCCAAACACACCGATGGGATTCTTGTGTCACCTCACGCGCAGCGTGTTGTCACGTCAATTCAATGTGAGGACATGATGAATAATTTGACCGATGTATACTAGTAATGTTACTATACTACTTACTAGCCGTATTTCGTGTCATATTTTAACCATAGGTTTAACTAATAAAATGGCAATGCTTGTCACCGAAAATTATTCCATTGGAAACTATGTTCAAATACGAATAAAACGATATATTTTTTTGTGACACGCATTAACATTTAGTTAGTGAAGTTATGGTCAAAATTTGACACAAATTAGGAAGGGGACCAGTAAACCAGGAGGGAGGTAGTAGTACGAGTAGCACAATATACGGTATAGAGGACTAGTACAAATTTAAAAATGGGGTAAAAAGTTACAAGGCTGTGCGACAGACTTTGTAGGTTACATGAGTAATACAAAATATAATTTTCATTGGACAACACTTTCACCAACAAATACACACTTGAAGCCTAATTGTATATATATATATAGGGTGGGTCTATTATGATAACACCCTTAAGAGTCTTATTATGATAACAACGAAGCTTATTCTGATAACACTGCTCCGCCCCCGACTGAAACCACAGCCACCACCCACCGTCCCCCACCCCGAGCGCACCCACCCCCGTCCTACCCACCTTCTTCCCCGCACGCCAGCACGTCCCACGCCCCAACCTCCCTCTCCGCCTTCTGCCGCCATCACACTTCGCCCCAATCCCGAACCGAACCACACGCCGCCCACCGCCTCCACATTCTTCCTCTCTCTCTCTCCCCACTGTGCCCACCTCCTTCCCCCACTCCACACGCAGACCCATCCCCTCCACCTTCTTCCTCTCTCTCCCCGTGCCCTCCTCACCTTCCCCCAATCTGCCCCCAACCACCACCTCCATCGCCCCGGCCGCCCCACCCTCTCCAGCCACCTTCCTCACCGCGGCCGGAGAGGAAAGGGCCACCACGCCGCCCTAGATCCGAGCGACCGGTGCCGTCCTCCCCTGCCTTCAACTGGATCCCAGCGACCGGCCCGTCCGTACTGCACCTTTTAGGCCCTGAATCTCCGCGCCGATCACCGCCCTCCCCGGCCTCCCTCGCCACCAGATCGCAGGGCCACGGCCTCGCGCGCCTCCCTCTGCTCCCCCTGCCATGCCGCACCGCTGCAGCCCGCCATGCCCCACCCTCTCCACCTCCAAGTCTTCCCCCAACCTACCACCTTCCACCTTCTCTGTCGGGATTTGGCCGGCGACCACGGGGACGACACCGACCACCGCGACGACCCACCGCAGATCACGACCTCCTCACTCTAGATCCGTTGGCCCCGGTGCCGGATCCGGCGCGCGACAACCCCCCCCCCCCCCCCAAATCCAGTTCTTCCACTGACCCCCTCCTGCTCTCCTTCCCTTCCCGGCAAATCTAAGCGACGCAGCCGTGCAGCTTGCTAGTTTATGATGCGCGGTTTTGGTGGTGCAGCCAAGCAGTACAGGGGCACGCTTGCGTATGGTGCAATCCGGCATCCGCGGAACTTGCAGCTCGCTAGCTCATTACATGTGGTTCTCGCGGTGCAGGCAAGCGGTACGCGGCCACGCGCGCGTCCAAGTTCTGCAGGTAGGTGCTCATGGAAGAAGTCTGTTGTGGTTGCTCTCGAGGTTCATTTTCCTTGTTTTTGCAGGAGAGATGAGTGTAACATACTCCGTGCCCCATCCCCGTGGCTCGTGCATCTCCCCTACATTCCCTGTTGTTCGTGGGCGCAAGGGATGCGATCCACTATGTTGAGGTAGTACAGTGCACTCGGCGTGCAGTGCGCTAGTAGCCCCACTGCTGGATGTGACCTGCTGCTCCTCGCCTCCCATCCCCTTCCTATCCTGCAGAAGTAGGGTTCCCATCGTCTCCATGCGAGAAGAGGAGGGCATCCACCCCAGCCCCCTTGCAGTTCACACGACACGCCCATGCGGTGTGGGGCGCATATGCGTGCAGTCCGCTTGCTCAGCCCACGCGCACAGTGCGGGTCCCGCAATGGTGAAGTTCACTGCTGGGTGGTCCTGGTGTTCACCATTTTCACCTCCTCCACTCCTCGCTGGCGACATGAGCATTCAGTTCACCATATTTTTGTTGCGTGATTTTGCGATTCTATACGTGCAAAAAGCAAAGACAAAGATCTGGGCGAAGCAGCTCTGTTGCTTGCAGTGCACTGCGGTGTGCAGTGCAAAAATTTGGTGGACGCCGTGACGTGCAGTTCAGTAATGTTTTGCTTTGGAAAAAATATGTTTTGTTGTGTCGCAGTGTAGCTTGTTGCTCGTTTGTATCTCTTGTCTAGTTTGGCTGGTGATCTTGTGATGATCCCATGTACTGGATCAATTATTTTGTGCTTTATATTGGAGAGCATCAATCCGAGAGAAAAGGACTATTTGTGTGTGTTCGGTTTGTAAAAGCAGTGCGCACGGTCGCTTTATAAAATCTGTGTGGTTCACTATGATTTTTTTTAAAAATGCAGTACACTTGACCCGTTCATGCAGGCTGGTATCACTAGTTAAAAAAAGGAATAAAGATACAGTTCTGGGCTCAACCGTGTTGTCCAAAATGACATTTTTTACTTATTAAAAAAACAACAAGTAAAAACCATGCAACTCGCTTCAATCTATGGTGTGGTTCATTTCTCTCAAAAATATAAACTACACCCATTCTTGCGCAGCGCCGTGTGTTAAACAAAAGTAAAATGCAACGGTAGTTGCAGTGCACTTCATCATTGCGTGCGGCTCACTACATTCGGCCTCGCATTTTAGATGAAATTACAAATGGAAAATGTTAACAAAAAAAGTAATAATGCAGTTCTATTTGTCGACATTGCAGTGCACTCTTCAGTTCGAAGCAGTGCGGTTTTCAGTCGGATGAAGTACCCACGTCGATTTGGGTGTCGCGAAAAACAGAGTGTCCGCATTTCGGTAAATTTAACACTGCTCTTAAACCGTAAGGAATTAGAGAGAGTGTTCTACATGAAAAAGTTACGTCTCGTCGATATCTTTTCAACGGCATATCATTTGAATCATTCCGACGACCGGTTTGTAAAAATTTCGCGAAAAAAGGCCGCTGCCACTTATCGTTCGCCGCACAATTTTCAAAATTAACTTAAAATTGTAAGGAATCTCAAAACTATTTCTACATATGAAAGTTGCGCCTTGTCCATACCTTCCCAACGACGTATTACACGCCTCATTTCGACAAAAATTTCAAAAACTAAAGCGAAAACAGTACCGAAATTTAAAAAAAAATCAAAAAAAACGTAATTCCGCGATTTAGAAAATTTAAAACTGCTCTTAGACCATAATGAATTAGAGAAAACCATAGATATGTAAAAGATGCGCCTCAACGATATCTATCCAACGGTGTATCATTTGCCTCATTCCGACGAGCGGTTTAGAAAAAAACGCAAAAAAAGACTTGCTGTCACTCTTTGTGGGCCGCACCGTTTTTGAAACTGCTCTTAAACCGTGGGGAATCTCGAAAAGTGTTCAACATGGTGAAGTTGCGCCTAATCCGTAGCTTTACAACGCTATATTACACGCTTCGTTCCGGTAAACGGTTAAAAAATTAGAGCGAAAACAGTACCAAAAAACACTACACGTAGTTTTTTCTGACACGAAGTTTTATATATATATATATATATATATATATATATATATATAGGGTCGCGCTATTCACCACCCTGGAAGAGGAATTCTTATTCCTCACCCAGCCAACCTGGACGTCCGACCAACAACCGCACTGGCCACTCGCCTAAGCAACCGTAAATTTACGGCAAGCAAAGAGAGCCCAACCATCCGCACGCATATGCATGCGATGCAATTTTTCTTTTCGTGTGAGGTAAACTTACGGCACTAAGTCCATTCTTGATGTGTGCTTCCATCCCATGTAAGATGACTGTTAGCCAACGTAAGATTATGTTTTGACTCCCCGTGAAACCAACCAACAGCTCTACACAAGGTAAGTTTTTTTTTTCTAGAAGATGTTTTTTAATAATTTTGGAGGGGATGCGGGGCCAAATAAATTAAAACACAGTTCTAAGATATAGCAGTATAGCTTATTGTGAAATTGCACTTGTTAGTATAAATCAAGTAACATAAGAATTATCAGCATGACCTTGCGCACTCTTTAAATCATACGGGGTAAGAAATATTGACAAGGTCTCAGGAGCCCATAGAAATGTGTGTAAATTCGTGCAATGCAAAGTAAATGACATGAGCTGTTATATATACTGTGCCACCGTCTATACAACTAAATGTGTCGTATTATCTGCACGACTACATTGGTGCCTGTAAATACTTCTGCCCCCAGATCGCTTAAAAACAGATTTTTCCGCTCCCACGATTACAGCAGAAGCCACCGTTTCTCATTTTCCTGATAAATTCACAAAAAATAGATCAAGTGAGATTATTGGTGAACAACACTTCCAATAAGGATAAAATCATTACTCACTTTTCAAAGATACAAGATTCTTCTCTCTTAGGATAACATATCTAACAGTGTCAGCAAAATGATCCCTGCAAGGCAGAAATGTATACAAAGGTGACCCTAATCACCCAAGAGCAAGCAATATGAAATGACAACTGATGTTATTCAATATCTTGTCGTTGCACTTATCAAAGTAATTTTGCTCGCAAGCTTGTCCTTTTTGAACGTCCTCTATATAACTATGTGGGTAGCCTCCTTACGATATTACTAAAACAGTTGTCCCCTTCAAATTAATGTGATCCAGGAATTTAACATGTCATTGCTTTACAGGGAAGAGATCAAATTTATCATAGAAGTAGGAGGTACTATTTGTTAGAAATATGCCCTAGAGGCAATAATAAAAGGATTATTATTTTTCCTTGTTCATGATAATTGTCTATTGTTCATGCTATAATTGTATTGTCCGGAAATCATAATACATGTGTGAATACATAGACCACAGTGTGTCCCTAGTAAGCCTCTAGTTGACTAGCTCGTTGATCAATAGATAGTCATGGTTTCCTGACTATGGACATGGGGATGTCATTGATACCGGGATCACATCATTAGGAGAATGATGTGATGGACAAGACCCAAACCTAAGCATAGCACAAAAGATCGTGTAGTTCGTTTGCTAGAGCTTTTCTGAATGTCAAGTATCATTCCTTAGACCATGAGATTATGCAACTCCCGGATACCGTAGGAGTGCTTTGGGTGTATCAAACGTCACAACGTAACTGGGTGACTATAAAGGTGCACTACAGGTATCTCCGAAAGTATCTGTTGGGTTGGCATGAATCGAGACTGAGATTTGTCACTCCGTGTGACGGAGAGGTATCTCTGGGCCCACTCGGTAAGACATCATCATAATGAGCTCAATGTGATCAAGGTGTTGTTCACGGGATGATGTGTTATGGGAACGAGTAAAGAGACTTGCCGGTAACGAGATTGAACAAGGTATCGGTATACCGACGATCGGATCTCGGGCAAGTATCGTACAGATAGACAAAGGGAATTGAATACGGGATTGATTAAGTCCTCGACATCGTGGTTCATCCGATGAGATCATCGAGGAGCATGTGGGAGCCAACATGGGTATCCAGATCCCGCTGTTGGTTATTGACCGGAGATCGTCTCGGTCATGTCTGCATGTCTCCCGAACCCGTAGGGTCTACACACTTAAGGTTCGGTGACGCTAGGGTTGTTAAAGATATTAGTATGCAGCAAACTGAAGGTTGTTCGGAATCCCGGATGAGATCCCGGACGTCACGAGAGGTTCCGGAGTGGTTCGGAGGTAAAGAATTATATATAGGGAGTGTCGTTTCGGCCATCGGGAGTGATCTGGGGGTCACCGATATTGTACCGGGACCACCAGATAGGTCCCGGGGGTCCATCGGGTGGGGCCACCCATCCCGGAGGGCCCCGTGGGCTGAAGTGGGGAGGGAACCAGCCCATAGTGGGCTGGTGCACCCCCCATGGGCCTCCCCTTGCGCCTAGGGTTGGAAACCCTAGGGCAGGGGGCGCCCCACATGGCTTGGGGGGCAAGCCTCCCCCCTGGCCGCCGCCCCCCCTGGAGATGGATTTCCAGGGCCGGCGCCCCCCCTAGGGGGCCTATATAAAGGGGGGAGAGGGAGGGCAGCCGCACCCTGCAGCCTTGGCGCCTCCCTCTCCCCGTTACACCTCTCCCTCTCTCCGTAGTTGCTTGGCGAAGCCCTGCTGGAACTCTGCTGCATCCACCACCACGCCGTCGTGCTGCTGGATCTTCATCAACCTCTCCTTCCCCCTTGCTGGATCAAGAAGGAGGAGACGTTATCCCGACCGTACGTGTGTTGAACGCGGAGGTGCTGTCCGTTCGGCACTAGGTCATCGGTGATTCGGATCACGGCGAGTACGACTCCATCATCCACGTTCTTCTTGAACGCTTCCGTTGCGATCTACAAGTGGTATGTAGATGCTCTCCTATCCCCTCGTTGCTAGAATACTCGATGGATAGATCTTGGTGATGCGTAGGAAATTTTTAATTTCTGCTACGATACCCAAAAGTGGCATCATGAGCTAGGTCTATGCGTAGTTTCTATGCACGAGTAGAACACAAAGTAGTTGTGGGCGTCGAATTGTCAATTCTTCTTGCCGTTACTAGTCCTATCTTGGTTCAGCGGTATTGTGGGATGAAGCGGCCCGGACCAACCTTACACATACGCTTATGTGAGACCGGTTCCACCGACTAACATGCACTAGTTGCATAAGGTGGCTGGCGGGTGTCTGTCTCTCCCACTTTAGTTGGATCGGATTCGATGAACAGGGTCCTTATGAAGGGTAAATAGAGATTGACAATTGACGTTGTGGTTTTAACGTAGGTAAGAAACGTTCTTGCTAGCAACCTATAACAGCCACGTAAAAACTTGCAACAACAATTAGAGGACGTCTAACTTGTTTTTGTAGCAAGTGCTTTGTGATGTGATATGGCCAGAAGTTGTGATGAATCATGTATGTGATGTATGAGATGATCTTGTTATTGTAATAGGAATCACGACTTGCATGTCGATCAGTATGACAACCGGCAGGAGCCATAGGAGTTGTCTTTATTTATTTATGACCTGCGTGTCAACTTAAATCGTCATGTAATTACTTTACTTTATTGCTAAAGTGTTAGCCATAGTAGTAGAAGTAATAGTTGGCGTGACAACTTCACGAAGACACGATGATGAAGATCATGATGATGGAGATCATGGTGTCATGCCGGTGACGACGATGAACATGGCGCCCCGAAGATGGAGATCAAAGGAGCGAAATGATATTGGCCATATCATGTCACTATTTGATTGCATGTGATGTTTATCATGTTTTTACATCTTATTTGCTTAGAACGACGGTAGCATAAATAAGATGATCCCTCATTAAAATATCAAAAATGTGTTCTCCCTAACTGTGCACCGTTGCTAAGGTTCGTCGTTCCGAAGCACCACGTGATGATCGGGTGTGATAGGTTCTTACGTTCGCATACAACGGGTGTAAGCCAGATTTACACACGCAATACACTTAGGTTGGATTGACGAGCCTAGCATGTACAGACATGGCCTCGGAACACGGAGGACCAAAAGGTCGAACATGAGTCGTATAGAAGATACGATCAACATAGAGATGTTCACCGATGATAACTAGTCCGTCTCACGTGATGATCGGACACGGCCTAGTTGACTCGGATCATGTATCACTTAGATGACTAGAGGGATGTCAAATCTGAGTTGGAGTTCATTCATTAATTTGATTAGATGAACTTAATTATCATGAACTTAGTCTAAATCTTTACAATATGTCTTGTAGATCAAATGGCCCACGGTAATGTCACCCTCAACTTCAACGCGTTCCTAGAGAAAACCAAGCTGAAAGATGATGGCAGCAACTATTCGGACTGGGTCCGGAACCTGAGGATCATCCTCATAGCAGCCAAGAAAGATTATGTCCTAGAAGCACCGCTAGGTGAAGCACCATTCCCAGAAAACCAGGACGTTATGAACGCCCATCAGTCACGTACTGATGATTACTCCCTCGTTCAGTGCGGCATGCTTTACAGCTTAGAACCGGGGCTCCAAAAGCGTTTTGAGCAACACGAAGCATATGAGATGTTCGAGGAGCTGAAATTGATTTTCCAAGCTCATGCCCGGGTCGAGAGATATGATGTCTCCGACAAGTTCTTTGGCTGTAAGATGGAGGAAAATAGCTCTGTCAGTGAACACATACTCAAGATGTCTGGGTTGCACAACCGCTTGACTCAGCTGGAAGTTAATCTCCCGGATGAGGCGGTCATTGACAGAATCCTTCAGTCGCTCCCACCTAGCTACAAGAGCTTCATGATGAACTACAATATGCAGGGGATGGAAAAGACCATTCCCGAGTTGTATTCAATGCTGAAATCTGCAGAGGTGGAGATCAAAAAGGAACATCAAGTGTTGATGGTGAATAAAACCACTAAGTTCAAGAAAGGCAAGGGTAAGAAGAACTTCAAGAAGGACGGCAAGGAGGTTGCCGCGCCTGGCAAAACAGTTGCCAGGAAGAAGTCAAAGAATGGACCCAAACCTAAAACTGAGTGCTTTTATTGCAAGGGAAATGGTCACTGGAAGCGGAATTGCCCCAAGTACTTAGCAGATAAGAAGGCCGGCAACACTAAAGGTATATGTGATATACATGTAATTGATGTGTACCTTACCAGTGCTCGTAGTAGCTCCTGGGTATTTGATACCGGTGCCGTTGCTCATATTTGTAACTCAAAACAGGAGCTGCGGAATAAACGGAGACTGGCAAAGGACGAGGTGACGATGCGCGTCGGGAATGGTTCCAGGGTCGATGTGATCGCCGTCGGCACGCTACCTCTACATTTACCTACGGGATTAGTTTTGAACCTCAATAATTGTTATTTAGTACCAAGTTTGAGCATGAACATTGTATCTGGATCTCGTTTAATGCGAGAAGGCTACTCATTTAAATCCGAGAATAATGGTTGTTCTATTTATATGAGTGATATGTTTTATGGTCATGCTCTGATGGTCAATGGTTTATTCTTAATGAATCTCGTACGTGATAATACACATATTCATAGTGTGAATACCAAAAGGTGTAAAGTTGATAACGATAGTCCCACATACTTGTGGCACTGCCGCCTTGGTCACATTGGTGTCAAGCGCATGAAGAAGCTCCATGCTGATGGACTTTTAGAGTCTCTCGATTATGAATCATTTGACACGTGCGAACCATGCCTCATGGGCAAAATGACCAAGACTCCATTCTCAGGGACAATGGAGCGAGCAACCAACTTGTTGGAAATCATACATACAGATGTATGTGGTCCAATGAGCGTTGAGGCTCGCGGAGGCTATCGTTATGTTCTCACTCTCACTGATGATTTGAGTAGATATGGGTATGTCTACTTGATGAAACACAAGTCTGAGACCTTTGAAAAGTTCAAGGAGTTTCAGAGTGAGGTTGAGAATCAACGTGACAGAAAAATAAAGTTCTTACGATCAGATCGTGGGGGAGAATATTTAAGTCACGAATTTGGCACACACTTAAGAAAATGTGGAATCGTTTCACAACTCACGCCGCCTGGAACACCTCAGCGTAACGGTGTGTCCGAACGTCGTAATCGCACTCTATTGGATATGGTGCGGTCTATGATGTCTCTTACAGATCTACCGCTATCATTTTGGGGATACGCTCTAGAGACAGCCGCATTCACTTTAAATAGGGCACCGTCTAAATCTGTTGAGACGACACCGTATGAATTATGGTTTGGGAAGAAACCTAAGCTGTCGTTTCTGAAAGTTTGGGGTTGCGATGTTTATGTCAAGAAACTTCAACCTGAAAAAACTCGAACCCAAATCGGAAAAATGCGTCTTCATAGGATATCCCAAGGAAACAGTTGGGTATACCTTCTACCTCAGATCCGAAGGCAAGATCTTTGTTGCCAAGAACGGGTCCTTTCTAGAGAAAGAGTTTCTCGCCAAAGAAGTAAGTGGGAGGAAAGTAGAGCTTGATGAAGTACTACCTCTTGAAAATCAGAGTAGCGCAGCTCAGGAAAATGTTCCTGTGGTGCCTGCACCGATTAGAGAGGAGAGGTTAATGGTGATGATCAAGATACTTCTAATCAAGCTCCTACTGAACTTCGTAGGTCCACAAGGACGCGTTCCGCACCAGAGTGGTACGGCAACCCTGTCCTGGAAATCATGTTGTTGGACAACGGTGAACCTTCGAACTATGAAGAAGCAATGGCGGGCCCAGATTCCGACAAATGGCTAGAAGCCATGAAATCCGAGATAGAATCCATGTATGAAAACAAAGTATGGACTTTGAATGACTTGCCCGATGATCGGCGAGCCATAGAAAATAAATGGATCTTTAAGAAGAAGACAGACGCGGATGGTAATGTGACCATCTATAAAGCTCGACTTGTCGCTAAGGGTTATCGGCAAGTTCAAGGGGTTGACTACGATGAGACTTTCTCTCCCGTAGCAAAGCTGAAGTCTGTACGAATCATGCTAGAAATTGCCGCATACTATGATTATGAGATATGGCAAATGGACGTCAAAACGGCATTCCTTAACGGCTTCCTTAAGGAAGAATTGTATATGATGCAGCCGGAAGGTTTTGTCGATCCTAAGAATGCTAACAAAGTATGCAAGCTCCAGTGCTCTATCTATGGGCTGGTGCAAGCATCTCGGAGTTGGAACATTCGCTTTGATGAGATGATCAAAGCGTTTGGGTTTATGCAGACTTATGGAGAAGCCTGCGTTTACAAGAAAGTGAGTGGGAGCTCCGTAGCATTTCTCATATTATATGTGGATGACATACTATTGATGGGAAATGATATAGAATTCTTGGAAAGCATAAAGGCCTATTTGAACAAATGTTTTTCAATGAAGGACCTTGGAGAAGCTGCTTATATATTAGGCATCAAGATCTATAGAGATAGATCGAGACGCCTCATCGGTCTTTCACAAAGTACGTACCTTGACAAGATTTTGAAGAAGTTCAAAATGGATCAGTCCAAGAAGGGGTTCTTGCCTGTATTGCAAGGTGTGCGATTGAGCACGGCTCAATGCCCGACCACGGCAAAAGATATAGAAGAGATGAGTGTCATCCCCTATGCCTCAGCCATAGGGTCTATTATGTATGTCATGCTGTGTACCAGACCCGATGTAAACCTTGCCGTAAGTTTGGTAGGTAGGTACCAAAGTAATCCCGGCAAGGAACACTGGACAGCGGTCAAAAACATCCTGAAGTACCTGAAAAGGACTAAGGATATGTTTCTCGTTTATGGAGGTGCCGAAGAGCTCGTCGTAAAGGGTTACGTCGACGCTAGCTTCGACACAGATCTGGATGACTCCAAGTCACAAACCGGATACGTGTATATTTTGAATGGAGGGGCAGTAAGCTGGTGCAGTTGCAAGCAAAGCGTCGTGGCGGGATCTACATGTGAAGCAGAGTATATGGCAGCCTCGGAGGCAGCACAAGAAGCAGTCTGGGTGAAGGAGTTCATTACCGACCTAGGAGTCATACCCAATGCGTCGGACCCGATGACTATCTTCTGTGACAACACTGGAGCAATTGCCCTTGCGAAGGAGCCCAGGTTTCACAGGAAGACCAGGCATATCAAGCGTCGCTTCAACTCCATTCGTGAAAGTGTTCAAAATGGAGACATAGAGATTTGTAAAGTACATACGGACCTGAATGTGGCAGATCCGTTGACTAAACCTCTCCCTAGAGCAAAACATGATCAACACCAAAATTCCATGGGTGTGCGATTCATCACAATGTAACTAGACTATTGTCTCTAGTGCAAGTGGGAGACTGTTGGAAATATGCCCTAGAGGCAATAATAAAAGGATTATTATATTTCCTTGTTCATGATAATTGTCTATTGTTCATGCTATAATTGTATTGTCCGGAAATCATAATACATGTGTGAATACATAGACCACAATGTGTCCCTAGTAAGCCTCTAGTTGACTAGCTCGTTGATCAATAGATAGTCATGGTTTCCTGACTATGGACATGGGGATGTCATTGATAACGGGATCACATCATTAGGAGAATGATGTGATGGACAAGACCCAAACCTAAGCATAGCACAAAAGATCGTGTAGTTCGTTTGCTAGAGCTTTTCTGAATGTCAAGTATCATTCCTTAGACCATGAGATTATGCAACTCCCGGATACCGTAGGAGTGCTTTGGGTGTATCAAACGTCACAACATAACTGGGTGACTATAAAGGTGCACTACAGGTATCTCCAAAAGTATCTGTTGGGTTGGCATGAATCGAGACTGGGATTTGTCACTCCGTGTGACGGAGAGGTATCTCTGGGCCCACTCGGTAAGACATCATCATAATGAGCTCAATGTGATCAAGGTGTTGTTCACGGGATGATGTGTTACGGGAACGAGTAAAGAGACTTGCCGGTAACGAGATTGAACAAGGTATCGGTATACCGACGATCGGATCTCGGGCAAGTATCGTACAGATAGACAAAGGGAATTGAATACGGGATTGATTAAGTCCTCGACATCGTGGTTCATCTGATGAGATCATCGAGGAGCATGTGGGAGCCAACATGGGTATCCAGATCCCGCTGTTGGTTATTGACCGGAGATCGTCTCGGTCATGTCTGCATGTCTCCCGAACCCGTAGGGTCTACGCACTTAAGGTTCGGTGACGCCAGGGTTGTTAAAGATATTAGTATGCAGCAAACTGAAGGTTGTTCGGAGTCCCGGATGAGATCCCGATGTCACGAGAGGTTCCGGAGTGGTCCGGAGGTAAAGAATTATATATAGGGAGTGTCGTTTCGGCCATCGGGAGTGATCTGGGGGTCACCGATATTGTACCGGGACCACCAGATAGGTCCCGGGGGTCCACCGGGTGGGGCCACCCATCCCGGAGGGCCCCGTGGGCTGAAGTGGGGAGGGAACCAGCCCATAGTGGGCTGGTGCACCCCCCATGGGCCTCCCCTTGCGCCTAGGGTTGGAAACCCTAGGGCAGGGGGCGCCCCACATGGCTTGGGGGGCAAGCCTCCCCCCTGGCCGCCGCCCCCCCTGGAGATGGATCTCCAGGGCCGGCGCCCCCCCTAGGGGGCCTATACAAAGGGGGGGAGAGGGAGGGCAGCCGCACCCTGCAGCCTTGGCGCCTCCCTCTCCCCGTTACACCTCTCCCTCTCTCCGTAGTTGCTTGGCGAAGCCCTGCTGGAACTCTGCTGCATCCACCACCACGCCGTCATGCTGCTGGATCTTCATCAACCTCTCCTTCCCCCTTGATGGATCAAGAAGGAGGAGACGTTATCCCGACCATACGTGTGTTGAACGCGGAGGTGCTGTCCGTTCGGCACTAGGTCATCGGTGATTCGGATCACGGCGAGTACGACTCCATCATCCACGTTCTTCTTGAACGCTTCCGTTGCGATCTACAAGTGGTATGTAGATGCTTTCCTATCCCCTCGTTGCTAGAATACTCCATGGATAGATCTTGGTGATGCGTAGGAAATTTTTAATTTCTGCTACGATACCCAACACTACTCCCGACAATAATGAAAGTTCAGAACTTGCTTTATCGGTACTTCAATGTGATCTTGAAGGAACTACAGAGTGCCTGCTTAGCTATAAACCGAGATGAACAACATAATGTTGAGTGGAATATGTCAGGCATAAAAAGAAGGCGCTAACTTTACCACATCTCTGCTTTCAAAAGTAGCATTTGTTCCAATAAACCATGCGTTCAACCACCACAAGAAGGACCAAGGATGACAAAATGCGCTAGCTAAAGAAAATAAGAACAATAATATGTTTTCTTAACCATAAAACAGTAAGGCAAAAGCCTTACTGTAGATCTTTTTCATATATTAAAAACATAAATATAGTCTTTACAATGGTTGATGGGGAAGCAACCAGGGAAGATTATTGAAAAAGAAAAAAGGAAACTAAAGAAAAAATTCTAAATGTTGTCTATCCAAGATGACATCCCCTCCTTTAGACTAGGTTTTGCCCTTATCATAGTTAACTTGAAAGTTTTGATAAAATCATATCTGCAATCATTGATAGAGCATGGGATTCCTTCAAATATCAGTCCATTTCTTTGATTCCATATACTCCAGCATCCCACTATCATAATTTCCATGAAGTGGTGTTGTTGATATCTTTGATGAGCTTCCATAATCATATCATGAATATCCAAGTCTGTGTTCCATTCAATTCCAATGTTCCACCAAAAACTCTGGCTGAATGGACAAGAGAAGAGTAGATGCATTCTGTCCTCATTATTCTCATCTTCACATAAAACACATTGAGTAGAGTCAAGTTGCATATTTTTCCTGATCAGAAGATCACATGTGTTTATTCTATCATGAAGTAGAAGCCAACAAAAGAATTTATGCTTTGGCATGCAGCATGATTTCCATGTCCATTTAAAAGTTTCTTCAGCATCCTCATCCCTTAGTAGGAAGTTATAAATTTTCTTGGTCATATTTATACTGTTGCCCCATTGGAAACTCCATATATCATGCTCATTGTTAAATCTGATATTGTGTAATCGACCAGCTAACAAATGGAACTGTTGGTGCGCAGTAATGGATAAAGGAAGTTGGAATAAGCTGTAAAGATTTCCAGTATCTTTGGCTCTGCAGATAGAGATATTTTCCTGAAGGCAGAAAGAATGAAGTTCAGGATATTTAAATTTCATCATCTCTCCATTCCAGTTATCATCCCAATGTTTGCAAGAATTTCCAGCCTTGATCTCACATGTTGTCATCTCTTTAAACAGATCAAATAATTTCATGCAATCTTTCCACCAAAAGGACCCTTTATTAGGGTTTGTGTGTGGAGCTTCATTATTTTGACAGTGTGCCTCCCAAATGAGCTTAACCCAAGGGATATCCATCTTATTGTAAAATTTGAAGAGATGTTTAATAAGTAGTGCTTTGTTCTGCATCCTCAAGTTCAAAACTCCAAGACCTCCTTGATTTTTTGGTTTACATATCATATCCCAATTGGCAAGGCATTTACCTTTTCTATTTATCTCATTTCCATACCATAGAAAGTTCCTGCAGGATTTATCCACATGGTCCAATATGGTGTAATGAACTTTTAATGAACACATTGAGAAAATGGGCATGGAGGCAACAGCTGAGTTAATATAGGTGAGCCTGCCAGTGTGATTCATGAATCTGGTCACTCCAGATAGTTTTTTGTCAATTTTGGTTATTACAGGGATGAGATCCATAACAGTGGGCTTGGTGATACCCATTGGTAGTCCCAAATATGTAAAAGGTAAACTTTCCACCTTACACCCAAATGAGTTTGCAATTGAAGTGACTGTTTGTTGATCAATGTTGATGGGGATCATTAAAGATTTGCTATAGTTGACATACAGGCCAGTGGAGAGACTGAATATGTTGAGTAAGTATTTGACATGCAATATCTGATCTTCATTAGCTGGCATAATCATTAGAGTGTCATCTGCATACTGGATAATAGGATATTCCTGTCCATATGCATGGTTGATAGGTAGGGACAGTTCTCCATTTGCCCAGGCAGCATTGACCACAGATTGTAAGAGATCAGCAGTTATGATATAGAGCAATGGGGAATGTGGATCACCTTGTCTGACTCCTCTCTTGCAAATAATTTTTTTACCTGCGACTCCATTCAGTAGAACAGAGGTTGATGCAGATTGAAGAATGTTTGTTACCCAGTTAATCCACCTGGGACCAAAACCTTTAGCTTTTAACATTGCAATAATAGTATTGTATTCAATCTTGTCAAATGCCTTTTCAAAGTCCAGTTTCAGTATGATGATTGGCTTTTTTGATTGATGGCATAAATGTAAATACTCAAAAGCATAACCCAGGCAATCTTGAATATTTCTGCCTTTAATAAATCCATATTGGTTCTGATGAATAATAGAAGTGATAATCTTTTGGACTCTGTTGGCCAATAATTTAGTAATAATTTTGAGTGGCAGACTGACCAATGAGATGGGCCTAAAATCATTCATATTCTCTGGATTAGTAATCTTTGGGATGAGGGTAATGAAAGTAGTATTGATGCTGTGTATATCACAGTTTCCTTCAAAGAAATCCCAGATCATTGTACAGATGTCTTGTTTAATAAGGTCCCAACATTTTTTAGGAAGAAACCATTAAAACCATCAGGCCCAGGAGCTCTGTCAGTTGGGAATTCTTTGATAACATGGTCAATTTCCTCCATTGTAAATTGGGCTTCCAGATTTGACAGATCTTGTGGATGGACCAGTTCTTCAAGATTAAAGAGCATGGGAGGATCAATGGATGTGCCTAGTCTGTCTTTGTAAGATTTCCAAATAATAGCAGCCTTATGATCATGGTTTTGATAAGTGTTTCCATCCTCTCCCACAATGGATGTGATATAATTTTTTCTATAGCTTTGGGTGGCCATGGCATGAAAGAAATTAGTATTTTCGTCATCCAGTCTCACACTTCTCATTTTAAATCTAGTTTTCCAGTAAATCCTTTTCACTTCCAATAATTTGAGGATGTGTTGCTTCAAAATGTCCCTGAAGTTGGTTTCCATAATGCTCAAGGTTCTTTGGTCTTCAATACCATCCATCATAGCTAGGACATAGTTACATGCAGAGATATTTGTATTGAGTTTAGATAGATTTCTGCTCCACTTCTTGAGTCCTAATCTGAGGCATTTGAATCTAGCAGTAATATCCTTTGCAGCATTTGACATCTGATGATTTCTGTTCCAACACTGTATTACTGTTTCATAAAATTTATCAAATTCCAGCCAGTAATTTTCAAATCTGAAAATAGAAGCTTTTGGGATATCACTGCCTATTTGAATATGTATTGGAATATGATCTGATGATACTCTAGCAAGTGGATGTGCCATAGTATTAGGAAAGGTAATAGTCCAATTTGCTGATGTAAATATCCAGTCCAGCTTTTCCAGAAGTGGTAAGTCTTGCATATTACTCCATGTATAGTTTCTGCCTTTGAGTGGAATTTCCACCAAATCAAGTTGTTGTAGGAGACTGTTGAATTTGAGCATGTTGTTTGCATCTCCCCCAGGCCTATTTCTGTCATTTGGACTTCTGATTAAATTAAAATCACCAATAAGAACAATAATATGTGGTGGCTAAATTCTGTAGAAAGTTAGTGACAACAATACCTATTGTAACTAGTGTATAGATGGATAACATACTTTTTCCTGTAGTCACTACACTTAGACTAGATATAGTCTTTCAAGTAGAAATGAGAGACTAAACACAATATCACAGGAAGATAAGGAGGATATAACGATTATATTGTTTTTCATTTATTTACACTTATGTCAAGAATGTATCAAAACAGATGGTAAATCTGCATGCTCCAGCAAACCAGTCAATAGTAGAAACTTGATAAATATGATTCTTCTTTCAATAATAAATGTGTCTGACCTGCATTATATCTTGGTATCAACTAATGCATCACATGATAAGATAAAAAAAATCGAAATATTACATCAAAAAGACTTGACAATTAATTATATACCCAATCTCCAGAATTAGTATAGTAAAAAAATCTTTGGAATTTGCCATGAATGATGGAATTATCATATGAGAAGAACAAGCACCATAATGCTGATCAAGCATGCTTATGGTACTGGATAAACGTATATGTACCCATCCCTAAGCTTACAAAGAAGAGTATATCTGTAACAATAAAGGAGTATAAACTTCAATGGTACTACATACTATACTATGTTGCACATTTATCTATGTGGATTGAAATGTGGCACACCTGGTGATGTCTCTGGCGATATAATTTCAACTTTTTTGCCCACTCCCTCCGTTCCTAAATATATGTCTTTTTAGAGATTCTAATGCGGGCAACATACGGAGCAAAATGAGTGAATCTACACTCTAAAATATGCCTATATACATCTATATGTAGTCTTTATTGAAATCTCTAAAAAGACTTATACTCCCTCCGTTCCTAAATATTTGTCTTCAAAAAGTGACTACATACGGAGCAAAATGAGTGAATCTACACTCTAAAATATGTCTATAAGACAAATATTTAGGAACGGAGGGAGTAGTTTTTCTATGAAAAATTAATGGCGCACAAGCAGCTCAAAAGATTCTCTACAAGTACATGAGATACTTACTTCGACTCCAACAGGAGGTATATCTACTTTAAATCCAATCTTAGATGATAGGAAACACTAACACATTGTAAATAGAAATCAATTACACTTTTGAAGCCCACACATAATTACTTTATCTATGTTCGGGTTTGGGCGAGGAGGTAGTGGCGGCCTCCTTCGGAGACGGAGTTGGATGGGTGTGCCTTGCCAAGGTCCTTAGTGTTTGGTGAAGGCAGGTCTTATTGGTGCTTCTTCATTCCCTCTACAGCGCCAGCTTTTATTTTGTCCCTGCCTAGTCGCGTTGGAGGACCTCGACTTCTTGCCGCTTTCTATTCTTGCTCCTTGTTGTATGTTGCAGTTGTATCATGGCCGGTTGATGGCTTTGTTAATTCAAAGTCGGACTAGGCTAGTGCCCTTCTCAGGCTAGGCTGCATCTTTTCTCTAAAATAATTACTTTATTTCTAGTAGGAAATGTTAGCAGCACATCCACAATCATTATTAAGTAGTAACATTACAACAATCTTTAGAGCAGCTACTAGCTGCAGTGAGTATGACCCTGATTGACAGAACAAAAACTTTTCTGAATAATAGATGTGTATTTGCATATGGTGCAGAACTGCAGATGATGAACCAAAATTACAAGCAATTTAAAATTGAAATAACTATCTGCATTCTCTGAAAAGTAGAAATCCGACAAATATGACTTGGTTTCAGAAACAAATGGTGATGTGCGTATGACAAGAAGGGGAAAAATCCAACAATTCAGTCCACGAAGGATCAGAAATTATTCCATGGTTTAATAATATGAAGCAGCCCACAAATCGACCAAAAATTCTACAACCGGGAGGCCTGTGTGTTTACTAGAAACCAGGTTGGGGATTGAAGCAAATGAAAATTATTGGAGCTGGCAAGGATGGCTACATAGGACATACCAATATAGTCTATGTGGTGATGTGCGCTGGTAGAGCTTGAGGGCGCTGGTAGTGGTGGCCTCCCGCTTGACGGTCACGTCCTTATCCATTGGGACCCCTTGGACTTCACCCTCGGGAGAAACCAGATCCACCGGCTTGTAGTCAAATCGGGACCTCGAGGGGCACCGGAGTGAGCAGATCGGGAACGTCCAGATGCACGGAAATCAGTTTGGAAAGAGAATGACGAAGGGAAACACAAGTGGAAGATAATTGGAATTTTAGAATAGAAATCGCTAGAATTGGGGTTGCTCACCTCCTCCCGTGCACTCACGCCCACCAAACTTCAATCCAAACAGCAGAGATGCAGTCACATAGCAATCCATGCACTGGAGCGCCGCCGCGAACACCAGCAACAGCGCCGCGAAAACCTAGGCAGACGCCGCACACCACGCCGGCCCAACTGCCCCAGCGACCACCCCGAGACTGCGCCGCCGAGCAGCACACCCGCCGCCCCCTACGACTTCTCTCGAAGCCAAATCGCCGAGCACAAGGCCGCCGCTCGCCGCCGACTCTCAAACTATTTGCAGCTTCTTCTATTTTAAAATAAAATAAAAACCGTCCGCAGCAGATTAGGAAAAGACGAGGAGGTGGGCTGGTGGAGTGTCGAGAACAACTCATAAAGGAAAAAATACCTCCTTGCAAAAAAAGGTAAAAATACCTCGACCCTGTCGTAATCTTACCATAAGGGACGGCGGGCTTCTTTTTTCCATCGGCGTCCTGGACGCAAGACATGGCTCGGTCAAACGGGTGAAGAATTACTTATTCTGTTACGCGTAATAGAATATTATTCTGTTACCCTACTCGAACTGACGATTTCAGGCGGTTGTATTGACATCTTCAAAGCGGTTGCACTGATGTTTTCAAAGTGATTGTACTGATGCAATTTTTTTGTCGGAACGGGGCGTGTAATATATCGTTGGAAAGCTCTTGACAACCGAATTTCAAGTATATTGAAAGTTTTTGCAAACTCATTATGATTTAAGAGCAGTTTTGAAAAAACCGTTTTTTTCAAAACCGAAAATGTGAATCGTATTTCGGACTCAATTTTCAAACCGTTTGTCGGAATTGAGCAAATAAGATGGCGTTGGAAAGCTGGTGAAAATCCGCATCTTCCATATATGTATTTTTTTTTCTAATTCTATATGATTTAAAAGTAATTTGGAAAACGGTGAAATTCTGGGCGAAACGTATTTTCGCGATTTTTTGCAAGCGGTTTGTCGGATTGCCGCAAATGATACGGCGTTGGAAAGCTACGGAAAATGCGCAACTTTTTCGTATATAAATGTTTTTCTAATTCCTTACAGTTTAAAAACGAATTCAAATACGGTCAAATTTAATTTTGAACGCGATTTTTTTAAAAAGTTTGTCGAAATATGGCAAATAATATACCGTTGGATAGCTATCGAAAATGCGAAACTTAGTCATGTTGAACGTTTTCTCTACTTCGCAACCGTTTAAGAGTAATTTTGAATACGGCATGACGGATCATTATGTTTTCTTGTCTGAAAAACAGAGTAGTCGTACTGATATATGTGTATGTTTGTACTGAGCTATTTTCGCCCCTGTACTTGCATGGTTTATATCATCGAACTGAACCGGGGGGGGGGGGGGGTAACAGAATAATATTCTGTTACCGGTAACAGAATAGTCCAGCCCTATTCTAATAACACCCCCTTAACACTTTTCTTATTCTAATAACACCTCCCACCCACCCGTAGCTACAAACTAACCCGACCAAACTGCCTGGATAAAAAAAAACCACCCACCTTATCCTATACCTCCACCCCCACTACCGTGCGGCCACCACGACCAACCACCCCGACGCCCAACCACCACCCACCCACTGGCGCACCACCAGAACCACCCCACCACCCCCGGCGCCCACCAACCCCCGGTGCCCCAACGCGCAGCCAGGTCCACCCGGCCGGCCACAGTCCCTCAACTACTAGCCGGACCGAGGTGGAAAAGCAGGACGGCGAGCCCCGCCCCCGGTGAGATCTGTGGCGCCACCCCGTCTCCCACCCGCGGCGTCCCTCTTCCTCCTCCCGTGCCGACGACACCCAGACCCTGCTCCCCACGCCACCAGGACCTCCACCACCGGATTCAGGACCCTCGCCACCGGATCCAGGCCCTCCGCCACAAGATTCGCCATCCTCCATCGTCGTTTCCTGCACCGCTCGCCCCAATCGTAGGCGTGAGGCGTCGTCGACGGGCTGTGCAACTCCTCTGTCATCGGGCGGGCAGCGGGTAGCTCCTCCAACCCTCGCCGATCTGCTATGAACCGGCGACCCCATCCTGCCAAGATTCCTACAGTGCCCCTCCTACTCCCCTTCCCTTCCCTTCCCTCCCTCTCAGGCTGTGCGCTCCTTCCCGTCGTCCCGCCACCAGGCCCTCCACCACCGGATCCGCCATCCTCTGTCGCCGGGCGGGCATGCGGGCTGCTCCACCTCGCCCCGATCTGGTATCTCCAACCCAGATATGTCCTTTCTGGTGCAGTGCACAAACCGCTTCACTGCACCCACTTCCCAGGTGCGTCCATCGTCAGGCCACTCCTTGGGTGTCCCGACGAGGTCCTCCCCCGGCGTGGCGCCGCATCGACAGATCTCAGCCCCCCTCTACTATGTCGATCTAGTCTCGACGAGGGGTTCCCCCTTCCCGTTTCTTCTCCAGCAGGGTGTCAAGTTGGGTTCCTCGTCATGGCCGTGCTCGGATCCGGTGGGGTTGGGGTGTCCTCGCGTGTCCAGATGACGAGTTCCCGCCAGCGCTCTGAACCTTCTTGGTTTGCTCCGTCCAGTGCCCCGGCGGTGCCATGAAGTTCACTGCGCGACCTTAAGCAGCACACCAACACCCCCAAGCAGTCCAGTGTGTCGGTGCAAGCAGTCGTGCCCGCAACAGGAGCAGTTCACGCGGGGTGGACGTGTTGTTCACCGCCGCCGCCCTGGAAGAACAGTACCTGCCCGTGCACAGTTGACAAAGAGCTTCTTTTGCTCTACTTTGTTTTTTGTAGATTTTGGGTTCTGCACTTCTCCTCAGCCCCCGCCATACTGCAGTCATCTGCCATGGAGTAAGTGCACTGCAACACCCGGACAACTGCATCGCATGAAGATCCTGGGCAAACCGCTCTCCTAGGTGTCCTCCGAAAGCACCGCATTGACGCAGGCATCTCCAGCGTGCAACTTCCATTTGGTTGATCGCGCGCGAGCCATGTGGTTCGCAAAAACAGCAATTGTAGCTCGTCGGTGGCGTGCGTGTGTTTCGGCAGCTAGTAGCGTTCAGTTCGCTAGCCCCTAAATTTTTTTCTGTTTTTTTGTGTTATCTATTCGTGTGTGTTGTGTTGGCCCACGAGTGTGCAGTCCAGGGCTCCTCTCCTCTAGGCGACATCTATCTTGGATTCGAGACAAGGTTCACTTCGTGTGTGTGTGCAGCTCGGTGCGCACCACGTGCAGTTCATTGTTGTGGAATTTGTTGCCGTGGTTTAATTTTTTCGACCATTCGGTGCACTTTGGTCTAAAAAAGGTCTACAATGAAGGAATATTCATTACACTCCATTTACAACAAAATACATTTAAAATGTGCAAATGCAGTGCACTTTGGTCTACAAAGAAGTCCACTATAAAGGACATTTTAGCACACACCTTGTAAAACAAAAAAGCATTTAAAAATCATCCAAATGTGGTTCACTTTGGTCTAAAAAGAGTCCACTACCAAGGACTTTTCAGCACACACCTTTTAAAACAAAAAAAGCATTTAAAAATCATGCAAATGTAGTGCACTTTGGTCTTGAAAAAATTCCACTATGAAGGACTTTTCAGTACAGTCAATTTCAAACAAAATATACTTAAAAACATGCAAAAATGCAGTGCACTCCGGTCTAAAAAAAGTCCACAACGAAGGACTTTTCAGTACACACATTTTAAAATAAAAATGCATTTAAAAATTTGTGCAAATGCAGTGCGCTTTGGTCTTGAAAAAAGTCCACTACGAAGGACTTTTCGTACAATCCATTAAAAACAAAAAATGCATTTAGAAACCATGCAGTTCGCTTGTCCATCTGATAAAGTGTGGTTTTCAGTCTTAAGCAGTGCGGTCTTCTGTCCGATGTGGTTCACTCGTTGATTTTGGTGTCGTGAAAAACAGAGTGTCCGCGTTTCGGTAAATTCAAAATGCTCTTAAACCGTAAGGAATTAGAGAGTGTGTTCTACATGAAAAATTTGCGCCTCGTCGATATCTTTCCAACCGCGTATTGTTTGAATCATTCCGATCAGCGGGTTGTAAAAATTTCGCGAAAAACGGCCGCTGCCACTCGTCGTCCGCCGCATGATTTTTAAAATTAACTTAAAACCATAAGGAATCTTGAAAACATTTCAACATATGAGAGTTGCGCCTCGTCCATAGCTTTTCAACGGTATATTGCACGCCTTTTTTAGATAAACGGTTAGAAAACTGGAGTGAAAACAGTACCGAAAATTTGAATTTTTTTTGAAAAACAGAATTCCGCGATTTAGTAAATTTGAAACTGCTCTTCAACCGTAACGAATTAGAGAAAACAATAGATATGAAAAAGACGTGCCTCGATGATATCTATCCAACGGCGTATTGTTTGCTTCATTCCGACAGACGGTTTAGAAAAAAACGTGAAAAAACACTCGCTGTCACTCGTCATGGGCCGCACCATTTTCAAAACTGCTCTTAAACCGTGAGAAATCTCGAAAAGTGTTCAACATGGCGAAGTTGCGCCTAATCCATAGCTTTCCAACGGTATATCATACGCCTCGTTCCAATAAACGGTTAAAAAACTAGATCAAAAACAGTACCGAAGAAATAACGCATGCAGTTTTTTCCGACGAGAAGTTCACTAGTCTCTGTAATGCAATGCAGTGCCCTCGCGTTGAGCATGCAGTGCGGAAGTGTTATCAGAATAGTTATTCTGATAATATTATCAGAATAGACCGGCTGTATATATATCCTACGCAGGTGAGTTAGGATGCACTTGATCCCAGAAAGGTATCTATCCTTCAAACTAGAGGAGTGCTTCAAACTAACAACAGTACATAATATCCAACAAAAGAGGGTCATGCTATAACAGCAGGATACATGGCTCAGTACGAATCAAGTTGTGCATATTTGCTGTTGGCATGAACCACATCGCTGCATGTCGGGTTTGCAAAAGCCATCCATCGCATGGAAGCTTGATGCCTTTCACACACTGAAGATTAGCTGGCAACAAGATGTGTCGACGAATCTATGGATATGGTGATTCATGACACCCATGGTATGATGTGTAAACACAATTCCCCCTGGCGAATGGAAGTTGCATAGCACGGTAATCATCGCCGGTGATATGATCAATGATTGGATGGATGATCGGATAATTGAGCCCGAGGAACATGGAGTGGTTGCCGAGGTTGTAAACCCGCCTCCAGTTGAATACGCCTGGCCCAACGAAGCTGGGATATTTCTCGAACACGAAGCAGCCATAGCTATCAATGTCATGAACGCCCCAGGCATTGTACTGCATGTGGTTTAATGAAATGGTTTGGTCAATTTGGTACGTGCAAAGCTGAACGAATGATAAACCACCACCCATCGGCTGGTATGATTCCAGGTCCTGGAATTATGAAGGCCAGCGCATTTGCGTCAGTTGCAACAATTCAAATTGAAGACCAAAAGGACAAAAACAAATAATCATGTTCAGAGTATGTGTGGAATTAAGATTATTATAACAATGACACATATCATAGACAGAGAAATGCAATGTCGTGGTCATAATCATACCCCAAGTTAAAAAATAAGCCAACGGCTTTCATATTCTCTACTCCTATAAAAGACTCAGTTGGTGATGATGGTGTGTCTCCCGTCCGTCATTTCTGACCATCAGATATGCATCTAACAACTATGAAGTAAGTCGTGGCATTTTTGCAACAAGACCCCACTCCTCTGCTCCAATTTGCAGAAACCCCTTAGTATCTTGAAACCAACCACATCCCTCCCCCATCTCATCAAAATAGCCACAAGGAATATATTTTGAGTGAAACCTAATACAAGTATATTTTTAGTGATATATACACCAAACTATAATGTTTTTCTTTCAAGTTTGTGAACATGTATTATTCTATTTTGGATCCGGTGCAACGCACGGGCACATTGCTAGTCTAGCAATATATCATGGTTCAAACATCATGTAACAATGAAAGTAAAACAGATATGACAGGGCCTACTCATATTCTACCATAGCACTTACTATAGTTATCATATCAACTCTAAGCAATAACATGCGTTGTTATAAAAATACTGGAAAATGAGAGTAACATATGTCAATCATGAGGCTATACTCATAATATCTATTCTAACAATCATTAGATGCCAATTGTTCTCATATCAACTCTAGCAATAACATGTGTGATCATCAAATCTAGGAAATGAGAGGAACATATAGCAATGATGTGGTTATAGACATACTATATATTCTAAATTTGTAACAATGAACAGGCAGTCGTATTCTTAAGGTAAAGATGAGATGAGATAGAAAATTTACACGACAATAGATTCCACCAGTATAGGCAGCGAATCTGTGCGTCGACCGCATAAACGATGCCATCGTGCACTATAGCATCAGACAGAAATGTTGGGTGAAGAGGATCGACGATGAGCCACAACCATATATGGCGACCGGTTTCCAGATAGACTAATCCCATGTTGAACACGACAATGAGCTTCTAATCCATGTAGTCTTGTGATGGTGTGGGCACTTCGCAGATTACAACCTTCAGCAAACAAAGGTCGAGCCAAAAGCTCGACGCATCTCGTGCGTAGTAGGCATGAGTGTCTGGCAGGCCGCGAGGCTCGATGGCGGCGGTATGCAACGATGGAAGGGTGATCTGTCGCTGGGTGTAGATATCCACGAGACGCCACGGACTACCGGATTGGTGGATGAGGACGATCCAGTTGGCCTTCATGCTCGCCTAGTAGTGGCCGCACATGAAGGACAGGTGGACGGGTAGTGGTAGCATGTCGAGGGGCACCACGACAACCTCTGTAGGATCGTCAAGTCGGTGTCTGGGCCACCTGCGAGGATCGGGCATCAGCAAGCAGGGTGTCTTGAAAAGAGCCGGCCGGTTGCAGACGAGTAGACGGTACAAAGACACCGAGCATGAGGCCAGACGGACGGTGCTGAGCAGGTCCATATGATTACAGATCTGCTCCAAGAGAACATCGGGGAGGGAATTCCAATCGCGGCTCTGCGTGTCAGTCAGTTCTGCCATAGGATTTTTATGGCGCTGAGTGACTGGGGTTTTCGGTGCCTGCGAGCCAGCGGGGAAGTGGATTCGGGCGGGCGAGCGAAGAAGATGACGTGTGTGGCCGAGCAGTGAGCGGGGGAATATGGTACGCGCGAGCTACCAAGGAAGATGGCGCGGGCGGGCGAGAAGTGAGCGGGGGGGGGGGGAATGGTGTGCGGCCGACGATGGGGAAGAGAGGAGGAAGAAGAAGAGAGGAAGAAGAGTGAAATACGGGGAATAAAGTGCATTAACTCTCAATTCTACTAGTACTACTACCAGGATATACCGTCCTTCGGAGTGTAAATAGTTACGCCGATGACATGTGGGTCTACCTCAAGAAGGCCCATATGTCAGTTAATGGAGGAGAGAGGTGCGTAGTCGTATTTGCGGAAGCGTGCTCCACTAGCAAACATGATGGCAGTACTAGGTAAGGCTGATTTAGTAACACTAACACGCTGGTTCAGCTTATTAATCAAGTGTCCCATCTGCTGCAGCGTGTATTGTCACTTCACTGTGAAGACTAGTTGAATAGTTCTCTCTGACCGAGATGGGGAATAATGGATCACGAAGACTTCCTATCTACAGTACCGCTATGCCTGTACGCTCGGGCCCCTCCCAATGCTCCGCCTTGTACATGTGCTAAGGCTTCCATGTAGGCAAAAAGTCTGATGTGGCAAGGTAATTAAGAAGAGAGATAAGTGTGGTGACCTAAGTACTAAGCGCGAGAACCTAGACAAAAGACTTAAATGGAAGAATCCCACCAATGCATGAAGAACTTTAGTTACAAAATCATTAAATAAAGTATGCTTAGCACCAACAAGTTAAGTACCTGTACATGTAAGCATTGGGAGCTTTAGTTGCTAAAGTTTTTAATGTGCTTAGCACCCCATCTAAGCACCGATGCATCCTGTCAAACAAGATGGAACATTGGCCAAGGCACCCGACGCCAATAATGTAGGAGTACTAGTACTACCTCCTTTTCGGTTTATAGGGCTCAATTCAAAAATTTCATCAACCAAGGTAGATGATGAGTGATGGAATAATTTTTGTAGTTTGCAAAAACACTCAATTAATGCACTCGTTTTCCTAAAAAAAATTATGTTTACCAATGCATTAATTTTGTGTCAAATTTTGACCATCTACTCCCTCCATCCAGGTGAGTCATCTTTGGTTGTGCACCGTGACCAAGGAGGAAAATCCAAGAGAACTTAATAT
The DNA here is from genome assembly GCA_032464435.1 of Aegilops umbellulata. Classification (NCBI taxonomy): domain Eukaryota; kingdom Viridiplantae; phylum Streptophyta; class Magnoliopsida; order Poales; family Poaceae; genus Aegilops; species Aegilops umbellulata. The sequence goes on along the minus strand of CP136059.1, from coordinate 150,702,973 downwards.
TTATTTGCTACTCCCTCCGTTCCTACATATTGTCCTTTTAGACATTCAAATGTAATACAACATACAGATGTATGTAGACATATTTTAGAGTGTAGATTCACTCATTTTGCTCCGTACGTAGTCACTTGTTGAAATATCTAGAGAGACAATTACTCTATGGGAACAAAGGGAGGCTTTTACTCCATATTTGGGAACAGAGGGAGTATCACAATATGGAGGGAACAGAGGAAGCTTGAAATATGAACATGTCAATGGGAGGGAGTAAAAGCCTCATGCATGCATGCAACATGCAACACTCACACGTACACATGGACGCACGCAACACTCACGCACCCATGCGGCACACAGCACGCGACGCAACACACGCCCTCATGCTCAATTGCTCAACCTACTCCCTACGTCCGTGAAAGACTGTACATTTAGAGATTTACACATTGACCAGGGCATAACTAACGCCCAAAAGTAGCAGATTTATGTGTGCATGCGACCATTAAGAGAAGAAGATTAAATGAAGGTTGTTGCATGCTGTAATTAAGGATAGACATGTAGCCTATAGCTGGAGCACAAGTTGGTGCATTAGTCAATCAATATCGATTTTAGATTAAAGGCTAAATGCCTTGGAAGTGTAGATGTACACTCTTTGTTTTCTAGCCGATGTACACTCTTTGTTGGAAGACCGAGGGAGTACACGTGCATGCACTCACATACACAGCCAGGGTGCTTCACGCGCATGGGTTGGACTCCTGTCGCGCCTGCGTAAAGTTTTGTTCAACTGATTTCTTTGCTCTACCAATTGACAGGTGGGACCCAGAAACCAGGTGACAATTTAACCAGTCAACAAAATGCCACGTCGACTATGTGGGCGGTCAGTAGGGTGCAATACGGTGCTCTACGATGAGCTACTAATAGTATAATCACCGTAAAACTATATATAGTGATCATAAAGAGCGTATTGTTACATACATTGACCACCAGTGTATTTTTCTCGTTTCGAATTAAGCCATATTTAACTGGAAAGGACTAGTACTTGTACTGCTTTGATGTGTCCGTCAACTCGCCGAACGAGGAGAAGCTTGCTTACTACGCCTCTCCCTCGCCCACGCGTGCGGTGGCTCGCAGGATGAGGAGAGGGTTTTGACTATAGCACCCTCTCCCTCTCCCTCTCGCTTGCCCTCGCCCTCGTGGTGGACGTGCAGCAGTTCAATCGGTGTTAGATTGCCAGAAGCATATTGTACTGTAGTATCATCATTGTTGGACCTTCTGAAGAGGAGAAGAGCCAAGTGCAAGGTTCACACGAGTACGAACTGTTGAACCTCCCGAAGAGGCAAAGAGCCAAGTGCAAGGTTTTATATGAGTTGTCGTCCTAGTAGGAGTATTACATCTATAGCGAACGATGCTACTGTATGATGCCACCATGTCACCTATATCCAAAGTTGTGCCACCTTTTTTTTCTCAATGAGCGTGCTGGATCCCGTGCAACAACCACACAAGTTGCACGTACACATAACACATTTACTGTTGGAAATATGCCCTAGAGGCAATAATAAAAGCATTATTATTATATTTCCTTATTCATGATAATTGTCTTTATTCGTGCTATAATTGTGTTAACCGGAAATCGTAATACATGTGTGAATAACAGACAACAACATGTCCCTAGTGAGCCTCTAGTTGACTAGCTCGTTGATCGACAGATAGTCATGGTTTCCTGACTATGGACATTGGATGTCATCGATAACGGGATCACATCATTAGGAGAATGATGTGATGGACAAGACCCAATCCTAAACATAGCATAAGATCGCATAGTTCGTTTGCTAGAGTTATCCAATGTCAAGTATCCTTTCCTTAGACCATGAGATCGTGTAACTCCCGGATACCGTAGGAGTGCTTTGGGTGTGCCAAATGTCACAACGTAACTGGGTGACTATAAAGGTATACTACGGGTATCTCTGAAAGTGTCTGTTGGGTTGACATGGATCGAGACTGGGATTTGTCACTCCGCTTGACGGAGAGGTATCACCGGGCCCTCTCGGTAGTGCATCATCACAATGAGCTCAAGGTGATCAAAGTGTTTGATCACAAGGATCATGCATTACGGAACGAGAAAAGTGACTTGCCGATAACGAGATTGAACGAGGTATTGGGATACCGACGATCGAATCTCGGGCAAGTAAAATACCGATTGACAAAGGGAATCGTATACGGGATTAATTGAATCCTCGACATCGTGGTTCATCCGATGAGATCATCGTGGAGCATGTGGGAGCCAACATGGGTATCCAGATCCCGCTGTTGGTTATTGCCCGAGAGCCGTCTCGGTCATGACTGCATGTCTCCCGAACCCGTAGGGTCTACACACTTAAGGTTCGGTGACGCTAGGGTTGTGAAGATATGTATGTGCAGTAACCCGAATGTTGTTCGGAGTCCCGGATGAGATCCCGGACGTCACGAGGAGTTCCGGAATGGTCCGGAGGTAAAGAATTATATATAGGAAGTGCTATTTCGGCCATCGGGACAAGTTTCGGTGTTATCGGTATTGTACCGGGACCACCGGAGGGGTCCCGGGGGTCCACCGGGGGGGTCCACCTGCCCCGGGGGGCCACATGGGCTGTAGGGGGTGCGCCTTGGCCTATATGGGCCAAGGGCACCAGCCCCAAGAGGCCCATGCACCAAGAGAGAAAAAAAAGGGGGAGAGTCCTACAAGGGGAAGGCACCTCCGAGGTGCCTTGGGGAGGATGGACTCCTCCCCACCCTTGGCCGCACCCTTCCTTGGAGGAAGGGGCAAGGGCTGCGCCTCCCCCTCTCCCTTGGCCCTATATATAGTGGGGAAAAGGAGGAGCAAACCAACCCTAATGCCCTGGCACTCCCTCCTCCCTGCAACACCTCCTCCTCCTCCCGTAGTTGCTTAGCGAAGCCCTGCCGGAGTTCTGCTGCATCCACCACCACACCGTCGTGCTGGATCTTCCTCAACCTCTCCTTCCCCCTTGCTGGATCAAGAAGGAGGAGACGTCTCCCATCCCGTACGTGTGTTGAACGCGGAGGTGCCGTCCGTTCGGTACTAGATCATCGGTGAATTGGATCACGGCAAGTACAACTACCTCATCCACGTTCACTCGAACGCTTCCGTTGCGATCTACAAAGTGGTATGTAGATGCTATCCAATCTGAATACTCGTTGCTAGATGAACTCATAGATGGATCTTGGTGAAACCGTAGGAAAATTTTTAATTTTCTGCAACGTTCCCCAACAGTGGCATCATGAGCTAGGTCTATGCGTAGTTCTTCTTGCGCGAGTAGAACACAATTTGTTGTGGGCGTAGATGTTGTCAATTCTTCTTGCCGTTACTAGTCAATCTTGATTCAGCGGTATTGTGGGATGAAGCGGCCCGGACCAACCTTACACGTACGCTTACGTGAGATCGGTTCCACCGACTAACATGCACTAGTTGCATAAGGTGGCTGGCGGGTGTCTGTCTCTCCTACTTTAGTTGGATCGGATTCGATGAACAGGGTCCTTATGAAGGGTAAATAGAGATTGACAATTCACGTTGTGGTTATTACGTAGGCAAGAAAACGTTCTTGCTAGAACCCTAATTCAGCCACGTAAAACTTGCAACAACAATTAGAGGACGTCTAACTTGTTTTTGCAGCAAGTGCTTTGTGATATGATATGGCCAAAGTTGTGATGAATGATGAATGATCTTTATGTGATGTATGAGATGTTCATGCTATTGTAATAGGAATCACGACTTGCATGTCGATGAGTATGACAACCGGCAGGAGCCATAGGAGTTGTCTTTATTTTTTGTATGACCTGCGTGTCATTGAGAATCGCCATGTAAATTACTTTACTTTATTGCTAAACACGTTAGCCATAGTAGTAGAAGTAATAGTTGGCGAGCAACTTCATGGAGACACGATGATGAAGATCATGATGATGAAGATCATGGTGTCAAGCCGGTGACAAGATGATCATGGAGCCCCAAGATGGAGATCGAAGGAGCTATGTGATATTGGCCATATCATGTCACGTTTATTATTTGATTGCATGTGATGTTTATCATGTTTTTGCATCTTGTTTACTTAGAACGACGGTAGTAAATAAGATGATCCCTCATAATAATTTCAAGAAAGTTTTCACCCTAACTGTGCACCGTTGCTAAGGTTCGTCGTTCCGAAGCACCACGTGATGATCGGGTGTGATAGGTCCTTACGTTCGCATACAACGGGTGTAAGACAGATTTACACACGCAAAACACTTAGGTTGACTTGACGAGCCTAGCATGTACAGACATGGCCTCGGAACACAGAAGACCGAAAGGTCGAGCATGAGTCGTATAGAAGATACGATCAACATGAAGATGTTCACCGATGTTGGCTAGTCCGTCTCACGTGATGATCGGACACGGCCTAGTTGACTCGGATCATGTAATACTTAGATGACTAGAAGAGGGATGTCTATCTAAGTGGGAGTTCATTAATTTGATTAAATGAACTTTATTATCATGAACTTAGTCTAAATATTTACAATATGTCTTGTAGATCAAATGGCCAACGTAGTCCTCAACTTCAACGCGTTCCTAGAGAAAACCAAGCTGAAAGACGATGGTAGCAACTATACGGACTGGGTCCGGAACCTGAGGATTATCCTCATAGCTGCCAAGAAAGATTATGTCCTAAGAGCACCGCTGGGTGACGCACCTATTCTCCCTGCAGAACAAGACGTTATGAACGCTTGGCAGTCACGCTGCGATGATTACTCCCTCGTTCAGTGCGGCATGCTTTACAGCTTAGAGCCGGGGCTCCAAAAACGTTTTGAGAGACATGGAGCATATGAGATGTTCGAAGAGCTGAAAATGGTTTTCCAAGCTCATGCCCGGGTCGAGAGATATGAAGTCTCCGATAAATTCTTTAGCTGTAAGATGGAGGAAAATGGCTCTGTCAGTGAGCACATACTCAAAATGTCTGGGTTGCACAACCGCTTGACTCAATTGGAAGTTAATCTCCCGGATGAAGCGGTCATTGACAGAATCCTCCAATCGCTTCCACCTAGCTACAAGAGCTTTGTGATGAACTACAATATGCAGGGGATGGTAAAGACCATTCCTGAAGTATATGCTATGCTGAAATCAGCAGAGGTAGAAATCAAGAAGGAGCATCAAGTGTTGATGGTGAATAAAACCACTAAGTTCAAGAAGGGCAAGGGTAAAAAGAACTTCAAGAAGGACGGCAAGGAAGTTGCCGCGCCCGGTAAGCAAGTTGCCGGGAAGCAGCCAAAGAATGGACCCAAGCCCGAAACTGAGTGCTTTTATTGCAAGGGAAGTGGTCACTGGAAGCGGAACTGCCCCAAATACTTAGCGGACAAGAAGGCCGGCAAAACCAAAGGTATATGTGATATACATGTAATTGATGTGTACCTTACCAGTATTCGTAGTAGCTCTTGGGTATTTGATACCGGTGCAGTTGCTCACATTTGTAACTCAAAACAGGAGCTGCGGAATAAACGGAGACTGGCGAAGGACGAGGTGACGATGCGCGTCGGGAATGGTTCCAAGGTCGATGTGATCGCCGTCGGCACGCTGCCTCTACATTTACCTACGAGATTAGTTTTAAACCTCAATAATTGTTATTTAGTGCCAAGTTTGAGCATGAACATTGTATCTGGGTCTCGCTTAATTCGAGATGGTTACTCATTTAAATCCGAGAATAATGGTTGTTCTATTTATATGAGAGATATGTTTTATGGTCATGCTCCGATGGTTAATGGTTTATTCTTAATGAATCTCGTACGTGATGATACACATATTCGTAGTGTGAATACCAAAAGAATTAAAGTTGATAACAATAGTCCCACATATTTGTGGCACTGCCGCCTTGGTCACATAGGTGTCAAACGCATGAAGAAGCTCCATGCAGATGGACTTTTAGAGTCTCTTGATTATGAATCATTTGACACGTGCGAACCATGCCTCATGGGTAAAATGACCAAGTCTCCGTTCTCAGGAACAATGGAGCGAGCAACCAACTTATTGGAAATCATACATACCGATGTGTGCGGTCCAATGAGTGTTGAGGCTCGCGGAGGCTATCGTTATGTTCTCACCCTCACTGATGACTTGAGTAGATATGGGTATATCTACTTAATGAAACACAAGTCTGAGACCTTTGAAAAGTTCAAGGAATTTCAGAGTGAGGTTGAAAATCAACGTGATAGAAAGATCAAGTTTCTACGATCAGATCGTGGAGGAGAATACTTGAGTCATGAATTTGGCACACACTTGAGAAAAATGTGGAATAGTTTCACAACTCACGCCGCCTGGAACACCTCAGCGTAATGGTGTGTCCGAACGTCGTAATCGCACTCTATTAGATATGGTGCGATCTATGATGTCTCTTACCGACTTACCGCTATCTTTTTGGGGCTATGCTTTAGAGACTGCCGCATTCACTTTAAATAGGGCTCCGTCGAAATCCGTTAAGACGACACCATATGAATTATGGTTTGGGAAGAAACCTAAGCTGTCGTTTCTAAAAGTTTGGGGATGCGATGCTTATGTCAAGAAACTTCAACCTGAAAAGCTCGAACCCAAATCGGAAAAATGCGTCTTCATAGGATACCCGAAAGAAACTGTTGGGTATACCTTCTACCTCAGATCCGAAGGCAAGATCTTTGTTGCCAAGAATGGATCCTTTCTGGAGAAAGAGTTTCTCTCGAAAGAAGTAAGTGGGAGGAAAGTAGAACTTGATGAAGTGTTACCTCTTGAACCGGAAAATGGCGAAACTCAAGAAAACGTTTCTGAGGTGCCTGCACCGACTAGAGAGGAAATTAATGATGATGATCAAGATGCTTCTGATCAAGCTCCTACTGAAATTCGAAGGTCCACAAGGACACGTTCCGCACCAGAGTGGTACGGCAACCCTGTCTTGGAAATCATGTTGTTAGACAACGGTGAACCTTCGAACTATGAGGAAGCAATGGCGGGCCCGGATTCCGACAAATGGCTGGAAGCTATGAAATCCGAGATAGGATCCATGTATGAAAACAAAGTATGGACTTTGACTGACTTGCCCGTTGAACGGCGAGCGATAGAAAATAAATGGATCTTTAAGAAGAAGACATACGCGGATGGTAATGTGACCATCTATAAAGCTCGGCTTGTCGCTAAGGGTTATCGACAAGTTCAAGGGGTTGACTACGATGAGACTTTCTCACCGGTAGCGAAGCTGAAGTCCGTCCGAATCATGTTAGCAATTGCCGCATACTATGATTATGAGATATGGCAAATGGACGTCAAAACGGCATTCCTTAATGGTTTCCTTAAGGAAGAATTGTATATGATGCAGCCGGAAGGTTTTGTCGATCCTAAGAATGCTGACAAGGTGTGCAAGCTCCAACGCTCGATTTATGGGCTGGTGCAAGCATCTCGGAGTTGGAACATTTGCTTTGATGAGATGATCAAAGCGTTTGGGTTTACACAGACTTATGGAGAAGCCTGTGTTTACAAGAAAGTGAGTGGGAGCTCTGTAGCATTTCTCATATTATAAGTAGACGACATACTTTTGATGGGAAATGATATAGAACTCTTGGACAGCATTAAGGCCTACTTGAATAAAAGTTTTTCAATGAAGGACCTTGGAGAAGCTGCTTATATATTAGGCATCAAAATCTATAGAGATAGATCGAGACGCCTCATAGGTCTTTCACAAAGCACATACCTTGATAAGATATTGAAGAAGTTCAATATGGATCAATCTAAGAAGGGGTTCTTACCTGTGTTACAAGGTGTGAAATTGAGCTCAGCTCAATGTCCGACCACGGCAGAAGATATAGAAGAGATGAGCGTCATCCCCTATGCCTCAGCCATAGGTTCTATTATGTATGCCATGCTGTGTACCAGACCTGATGTAAACCTTGCCGTAAGTTTGGTAGGAAGGTACCAAAGTAATCCCGGCAAGGAACACTGGACAGCGGTCAAGAATATCCTGAAGTACCTGAAAAGGACCAAGGAAATGTTTCTCGTTTATGGAGGTGATGAAGAGCTCGTCCTAAAAGGTTACGTCGACGCTAGCTTCGACACAGATCTGGATGACTCTAAGTCACAAACCGGATACGTGTATATTTTGAATGGTGGGGCAGTAAGCTGGTGCAGTTGCAAGCAAAGCGTCGTGGCGGGATCTACATGTGAAGCGGAGTACATGGCAGCCTCGGAGGCAGCACATGAAGCAATTTGGGTGAAGGAGTTCATCACCGACCTCGGAGTCATACCCAATGCGTCGGGGCCAATCAAGCTCTTCTGTGACAACACTGGAGCTATTGCACTTGCAAAGGAGCCCAGGTTTCACAAGAAGACCAGGCACATCAAGCGTCGCTTCAACTCCATTCGTGAAAATGTTCAAGATGGAGACATAGAAATTTGTAAAGTGCACACGGATCTGAATGTCGCAGATCCGTTGACTAAACCTCTCCCTAAGGCAAAACATGATCAGCACCAGAACTCTATGGGTGTTCGATTCATCACAATGTAACTAGATTATTGACTCTAGTGCAAGTGGGAGACTGTTGGAAATATGCCCTAGAGGCAATAATAAAAGCATTATTATTATATTTCCTTATTCATGATAATTGTCTTTATTCGTGCTATAATTGTGTTAACCGGAAATCGTAATACATGTGTGAATAACAGACAACAACATGTCCCTAGTGAGCCTCTAGTTGACTAGCTCGTTGATCGACAGATAGTCATGGTTTCCTGACTATGGACATTGGATGTCATCGATAACGGGATCACATCATTAGGAGAATGATGTGATGGACAAGACCCAATCCTAAACATAGCATAAGATCGCATAGTTCGTTTGCTAGAGTTATCCAATGTCAAGTATCCTTTCCTTAGACCATGAGATCGTGTAACTCCCGGATACCGTAGGAGTGCTTTGGGTGTGCCAAACGTCACAACGTAACTGGGTGACTATAAAGGTATACTACGGGTATCTCTGAAAGTGTCTGTTGGGTTGACATGGATCGAGACTGGGATTTGTCACTCCGCTTGACGGAGAGGTATCACCGGGCCCTCTCGGTAGTGCATCATCACAATGAGCTCAAGGTGATCAAAGTGTTTGATCACAAGGATCATGCATTACGGAACGAGAAAAGTGACTTGCCGATAACGAGATTGAACGAGGTATTGGGATACCGACGATCGAATCTCGGGCAAGTAAAATACCGATTGACAAAGGGAATCGTATACGGGATTAATTGAATCCTCGACATCGTGGTTCATCCGATGAGATCATCGTGGAGCATGTGGGAGCCAACATGGGTATCCAGATCCCGCTGTTGGTTATTGCCCGAGAGCCGTCTCGGTCATGACTGCATGTCTCCCGAACCCGTAGGGTCTACACACTTAAGGTTCGGTGACGCTAGGGTTGTGAAGATATGTATGTGCAGTAACCCGAATGTTGTTCGGAGTCCCGGATGAGATCCCGGACGTCACGATGAGTTCCGGAATGGTCCGGAGGTAAAGAATTATATATAGGAAGTGCTATTTCGGCCATCGGGACAAGTTTCGGTGTTATCGGTATTGTACCGGGACCACCGGAGGGGTCCCGGGGGTCCACCGGGGGGTCCACCTGCCCCGGGGGGCCACATGGGCTGTAGGGGGTGCTCCTTGGCCTATATGGGCCAAGGGCACCAGCCCCAAGAGGCCCATGCGCCAATAGAGAAAAAAAAGGGGGAGAGTCCTACAAGGGGAAGGCACCTCCGAGGTGCCTTGGGGAGGATGGACTCCTCCCCACCCTTGGCCGCACCCTTCCTTGGAGGAAGGGGCAAGGGCTGCGCCTCCCCCTCTCCCTTGGCCCTATATATAGTGGGGAAAAGGAGGAGCAAACCAACCCTAATGCCCTGGCACTCCCTCCTCCCTGCAACACCTCCTCCTCCTCCCGTAGTTGCTTAGCGAAGCCCTGCCGGAGTTCTGCTGCATCCACCACCACACCGTCGTGCTGGATCTTCCTCAACCTCTCCTTCCCCCTTGCTGGATCAAGAAGGAGGAGACGTCTCCCATCCCGTACGTGTGTTGAACGCGGAGGTGCCGTCCGTTCGGTACTAGATCATCGGTGAATTGGATCACGGCAAGTACGACTACCTCATCCACGTTCACTCGAACGCTTCCGTTGCGATCTACAAAGTGGTATGTAGATGCTATCCAATCTGAATACTCGTTGCTAGATGAACTCATAGATGGATCTTGGTGAAACCGTAGGAAAAATTTTAATTTTCTGCAACGTTCCCCAACATTTACTAGTAATAAATTCTAAAGGACAAATTCCAGTATGCCACACAAGTTCATCTCCAGTTCATGTGATAAATTTGTGCACGACTAGTCTACATATATTCACAACACTACCGTCAACAATTTACCATACCCCACTTACACGTTATAGATGGGATACATGTCCTCCTCCAAGTTACAGTCCTAGGTGTTCTTCATGGATGGCACGATCCATAGCGGTGGGCAACGGGAATCATTGTCACAACTTTCTAGTCCGGTTCCACACGATGGAGACTCATCCAAGCTGAAGCGGCATAAATCAGGGATAACATGTCCCAGCATGTCGTTCATCCGGCATGCGCACTAAAGACACAACCATGCTTAATGAACGGCAGGCCTTCGGTGTCGTGCACGGAAGGTGGCATCCACTTCACAATGGGGTAGCCGTCCCCAATGAAAAGCGAGTACTCTCCAAGAGTGTTCCTCGGCACCCACGTAGCATCACGGGGGTCGAACTCGATGCTGTTCATCTGGTACACGCGACATCTCAGATCTGGACACATGGTGACGTACACAGTCAATGTCCATGCATAATAATGTTGTGCTCCAATATGGCGGTTAGTAATACTATGCAGCAAATAGTAGGACTCCGGTATAGAGGAAGTAAAATAACCAGCTTATTATATATAGCCACTCTTGGCTACATGGATGAGATAGTAAGACATGGAAAAACAAAAATGGTGGCAGCTAGTGGGTTCAAGTCTTCAAGGGCCTAGCTAGCTATACGCGTCCTCCAAGGTAAAAAGTACTCCTACTAGTACTAGTAAGTAATACACCAACGAAAGAGAAGGCGAGAGGGTTAAAAAATATAATACTAAATGGAATACCTGGGTAGATGGTGACGGTCCGATCATGGTAGATTGTGTGACCATGTTGCACATCAGTGATACCATGGGTAACGACTGCTAGATAGTTGATCCCAGTATGCCAAAGTCAGCTACATGGTTCCAGGTTAGACCGAATCGCGGATGCAAATGCACATCTAGGATCAACGGTCTTATTTTGATCGGGGGATGACTGGTCCTTGCAAAATAATGGAGTACCGTTAGGGATGCAAATGATGGTTTGTGCATTCCGTTTGTAATCTCCCATACCATAGGGTGGCAACCAGATGAAACAAGTCCCCTGGCTTGTCACCGTGAAGATGCGACCTAAATGGCGCACGGCGTCTTCAAATGTGTAGGGGTACAAATCTGTCGCGGCCAACATGCGCCAGCCTCTGCCGTTACTCCCTCTCACATTGATGGCAATCCTTATGTCGAACCCTTATGTCGAACACCGCTATGAGATAGTAATCATCGTAGCCACGTCGCTTTGTCGGCGGGTTCACAATTGCTATCTTCTTCAATCTCATGTTGGCATCATCATACGTATTCAAGCCCAGCCAGTCCGGAAGGCCGATCCCAATGGTTGAGAAGGGGTCTACGGGAACGTCCGCACTGCTGTGGATGTTGTGCAAAATGATGGTGGTATCCGGCCGGAGGTATGCAAGCCAATCTTCGTTGGCACCGACCCAGACCTATATATAAGACGTTGGGCAACGGAGAAATTACGGGATGGAAATGGAATAACTAAGTACTACATGATCAAACTCCATGACTGACCTGCTCATCGGACAAAATCCGACTACCTCTCAACATCGGCAACTCTAGCAGAGTCAACGTGAAACCATGTCCAGGGAGCGGTGGACTATTTGAAGGATTGTCCCATAGAAGAACCTTCTCGTCGAGGACGCATGGAAGACCAACAGGCATGGCCTTTTCCCAAGCCTGTTTAAGCACCGTCTTGAAAAAATTGGTGCAGGAAGCACTTAGTCTTGCGGTGGTGAGGACGTCGGAGCGGCGTGCGATTTCTCCTAGAGGATCATCGTCCAAGGTCTCCCAGCCCCGACGAGGAGGAGAACCGCCTGGCGAATCCATGGGAGCAGCGACGAACTGCCTTCTCTTCTGGGGGAGGGGAACTGGCGAGGAGGAGATAAGAGCGTAGTAACCGCAGGGCCTCGTCCCTTCCAACTGTAGCTCCTCGATCGTTCCTTAGTGAAGGGGTGAGGCTAGTATTTACTACGTACACCTACTATAGAAGTACCGGTACTACTTTCTCAACTAGTAGTGCGATGTACTGTGCTTCTAGTATAGTGCACCAGTCTTGAACTCTTAATCTCAGGGCCAAGGAGCTACAGTTGGAAGTGGAGGGTAGTACTGTTCTCTAGAACCATCATTGTACTATCAATGCAGGGAAAGTACACCTGCGTAGTGGGTACTCTCGGCGCTCTATTCAAGCGCGTAGCTGGCCTACTCAGCCGCTCCTCTCAGACACACACTAGTAGCCTGTTTATCAGCGGCGGTTACTGCGCGGGCATAACATTTGAGTTATCTGATACAGCGAGACTAGACTGTTCGCTTCCATTTGTGGAGGTGTAATGGATCTCATCGAACTTTGTTAGTAGTTCCTTCTTTATGAATGAGATGAGGCAAAGCTTTTGCCTCCGTTTCAAAAAAAATCATGTCAAGAGGAATTTCTTTTATAGAGCCGATAATGGAGTGAAGTCTATGCATGCAATGCCACAAGCTACAGAGTACTAGTAGAGTACTAGCAATTTACGTACAGAGCCGTATTGCACAGTTCCCAATGCTGCGCCAGGCTTTTCCGGCTCCTTGGGCTTAATTGGGAGGTGCTAGTTTAAATATGCTACTAGCTGATGAGGAAGCTGCAAGCGAGGTGCGGCTAGGGCGAGCACGCGAGCCACGAGATGATGGGAAGGAAAACCCGTTCATGTGGGTGGGCTATCCAGTGCACCCAGATTGTGGTGCGTCACGTCCGTTCGACTTCAAAACTCAAACTACCCGTGTACAATATTGGCTCGCAGCAAAGTTACTCGCAGCAAAGTTACTATTTAAAAAAAGGCCGTCGTGCGTTCGGCCGGGATCGAACCCACAAAACGAGGTATACACTCCCGCGAGCACTAGTAGTACTCATTGGAGTACAACGCAACCTAGAATCGCCTTTTGTCACTAGTAGTACATTGCTCCTTACAAGAAACCACTAATAATGCAAACAAACCACTAATAATGCCAAGAAACTACTACCACTTGCATACATGGCAGACTTAAGATAAGACTACCTTAGCAACCATTGTACATTCCCTTACCAACCAGCCCTACCAAGAAACGACTACTCTACAAAGTACCGTTATAGGCACGTTTCAACCCATGTCGCCCCTTAAGTCAATGCCTTTTATTAAACCGGCAAGTTAGGCGTTATGACTTGTGGGACCTACATGTCAGTCTGCAGAAAAATCCCCGAGTGACCTCTTACCTCCGGCCCATCCACCTAGTCATCCTCGGCCATGGGACGCAGCTACCGCCGTCGGCAGAAGGCGAGGTCAAAACCGTCGGCGGTGCGGAGCCCATCTTGCGGTAGCCCGGATGCCAGCTCTGTCCGGCGCTTGCGGTCGCTAGCTAGCCAAGATAGCTCCATCCAGCTACTTGTCTACAAGGTTTGCTAGCTAGATTGGCACGACGATGCGGCGGCTTGCTCGCGCATGCCGCGCTAAGGCTAGCCATCTGGCTCGAGCGAAGGCCAGTGCGGCGGCTTGCTCGCGCGTGAGTCATGCTCGGGCCAGCCTGCAAACCCGTGCGGAGGCCAGCGCGGCGTCCGGCCCGTCCAGTGGAGCGGCGGCCAACTCCCTCATCACCGGCGCCACCAACGAACACGCATCAGTACTGTTTGAAGTAATGTTCAGGAAAAATAATGATTTGAGGGGGAATAAAACAGGATAGAAGGTGAGATGTGGGTCCCTCGTGTCAACGGTCAAACAAAATGTGTTGGTTTAAGCCGCCTCGTTAGCACGGACGTGTGGGCCAACCCTGTCATAAATGGGTTTAAACGAGCCTAATCGGCACTAGATAGAAGTTTTTGGCATGGATTAAGAAATTTTGGGTATGCTTTTTTGCTTTTTTTACAATAGTTTCTTCCTAGGGCTGGTTGATAGTGGTAGTTTTTTTGTTAAATACTCTACATATTGTAAGTAGGAGTGAAAGTTAAGCTTTGGAAGCCAATAAGCAAGGCTAGTTACATAGTGCCTATGTGTAGGTGATTGAAAGTAAATATCAACAATGGGTGACTAATATCTTGATGGAAAACTCGATATTATGGAAATACTAGCACCTTTTGGAATGGTTGTAAATACTAGCAATGTTCACGTGTGTTGCAACGAATCATAATTAGAATAATACTTATTCACAAACTTGATACAAAACACTCTAATTTTGATATACATACTAGCAAGAGGCCCATGCGTTGCATGGAACATCAAGATGCATTTATATGAGCTATTTATCTCATGGGAGACGAAGATGAACGTGGGAAATCCTTATCTACAAATGTGGAGAGGGTTGCGGGTATCTTTTTGCAAAATTGTCATAGTTTGCTTTCTATCCGTCAGATATAGATCGGACGGTCTATATTGCAGGATGGCAGACACACCATCATCACCAACTCGGTTTTTTATAAGAGTGTAGATGTCACTAGAGATATATTATGTTTCAATCAGAAAATATTCTTGGGATGTTTTGATGAGGTGAGGGAGGGGTGTGGTTGGTTTTAAGATACTAATTATGGGTTTTCCTGCAAATTGGTAGATAAGTGGGATGTTGGTGAGAAAATGCAACAACTTACCTCACAGTCGTTACATGTAGATCTAATGGTCAGAAATGACTGATGGCAGACACACCATCATCACCAACTTAGTCTTCTGTAGGAGTACTAGCAAGATGTCCGTGCATTGCACGGAACATCAAGATGTATATTTTTATAGAACACTTGTTGTGATTGACCCATGTAGGAGTAATCCCATGTGTAAAAACTAAAGATATCTCGTGAAAGAGGAGATAAGGTGAAGAGTAGTGGGGCATGGTGGTGATTGGTGGTCGGACTGAGTGGAGGCAAGGGGATGGACGACACCGGCAGTGGCCACTAGGCCAGTTTGTTCCAGAGGCTTCCTTTTTTAATTGCTCAACAATGAGGTTGTTGGAGATAATGATGAACGAGGGAAGGCCATGTCTGCAAATGTGGAGAGAGGTGCGGGTATCTTTTAGTTTAATTTCCATTCGTCAGCTATAGATCGGACGGTCTATTGCAAGATGGCACGCATACCATCATCACCAACTCGGTTTTTTTATAAGAGAAGAAATATAAGTATGGAGATACAAATGTATTATCGATACTAGCTTGTTTCTGTAAACTAGGATCTACATTCTATTCAACGGCTTAGCATCTGGTGCCTTAGCACAATGACTTCTCGACTGTGTAAAACAAAGGTTTTCCCGTCGCCGATAAGGAGGGGGTGATGACGGCGCACTTTCGGCTTTCTCTAGTCCTAGTAGTCATACTAGGTGGTCTATGCACGTGTAGATTTATTCTTTTTCATGTCTCGTGTTCGCCGTATTTCCACGACTGTTGATAAATAGACGGTAAGTTGTTCACGGGGAAACCCTTGTTGAGCGTGTTTGCGAGAGAGAGAGAGAGAGAGAGAGAGAGAGAGAGAGAGAGAGATAGTGTGCGTGTGTGATATGTCTAGAGACTGAGGCAATGATAATAGATTCTTTGTGTCTATGTGTGTGGAGGATAGAGAGAGACATGTACATGGGGCTTTGTGTTGTGTAACATGGAGACACATAGACATAATCAGAGAGTGAGTGTGTGAGATACACATGCGTCCATGGGGAGAGATGTGTGAGTTAGAGAGATGGAGAATTTTGGTGTGCATCTGAGCTAGAGAGGGGGGTATATACATATCTAGAGCTGTAGAGAATATGCAAGGTGTGTGTCTCAAAAGAAGGATCCAGATAGCTAGATGGGTGTTTGTGCATGTTTGTGTATGAGAGGGAGTGTGTGTATGTGGAGTAGATAGAACACTAATTATGTAAACCTAGTATAAGGGAACAGGGAATGGTGTGACATGTGTGTCAAAGAGAGACAAAGGAATGTGTGAAGGAAATATGCCCTAGAGGCAATAATAAAGTTGCTATTTATTTCCTTATATCATGATAAATTTTTATTATTCATGCTAGAATTGTATGAACCCGAAACATAATACTTGTGTGAATACATAGACAAATAGAGTGTCACTAGTATGCCTCTACTTGACTAGCTCATTGATAAAAGATGGTTATGTTTCCTAGCCATTGACATGAGTTGTCATTTGATTAATGGGATCACATCATTAGGAGAATGATATGATTGACTTGACCCATTCCATTAGCTTAGCACTTGATCGTTTAGTATGTTGCTATTGCTTTCTTCATGACTTATACATTTTCCTGTGACTATGAGATTATGCAACTCCCGTTTATCGAAGGAACACTTTGTGTGCTACCAAACGTCACAACGTATACTTGTTGGGTTGGCGTATCTCGAGATTAGGATTCGTCACTCCGATTGTCGGAGAGGTATCTCTAGGCCCACTCGGTATTGCAACTAATGAGTTAGTTGCGGGATGATGTATTACGAAACGAGTAAAGAGACTTGCCAATAAGGAGATTGAACCAGGTATTGAGATACCAATGATCGAATCTCGGGCAAGTAACATACCGATGACAAAGGGAACAACGTATGTTGTTATGCGGTTTGACCGTTAAAGATCTTCATAGAATATGTGGTAGCCAATATGAACATCCAGGTTACGCTATTGGTTATTGACCGGAGACGTGTCTCGGTCATGTCTACATAGTTCTTGAACCCATAGGGTCCGCATGCTTAAAGTTTCGGTGACGATTGTATTATGAGTTTATGTGATTTGATGTACCGAAGGTAGTTCGGAGTCCCGGATGAGATCGGGGACATGACGAGGAGTCTCGAAATGGTCGAGACGTAAAGATCGATATATTGGACGACTATATTCGACATCTGAAAGGTTCCAAGTGATTCGGGTATTTTCGGGAGTACCAGGGAGTTACGGGAATTCGTATTGGGCCTTAATGGGCCATACGGGAAATGAGAGAAAGGACTCAAAGGGTGGCCGCACCCCTCCTCATGGGCTGGTCTGAATTGGACTAGGGAGGGGGGGCGCCCCCTTCCTTCGTTCTCCTTTTCCCTCCCCTTTCCTTCCCTCCTACTCCTACTACTTGGAAAGGGCTCCTAATTCTACTAGGAAAGGGGGAATCCTACTCCCGGTGGGAGTAGGACTCCCCTAGGGCGTGCCATAGAGAGGGCCGGCCCTCCCCCTCCTCCACTCCTTTATATACGGGGGCAGGGGGCACCCCAAAGACACAACAATTGATTGGATCTTTTAGCCATGTGCGGTGCCCCCTCCACCATAGTCCACCTTGATAATATTGTAGCGGTGCTTAGGCGAAGCCCTACGTCGGTAGAACATCATCATCGTCACCATGCCGTCGTGCTGACGAAACTCTCCCTCAACACTTGGCTGGATCGGAGTTCGAGGGGCGTCATCGAGCTGAACGTGTGCTAAACTCGGAGGTGCCGTGCGTTCGGTAGTTGGATCGGTCGGATCGTGAAGATGTACGACTACATCAGCCGCGTTGTGCTAAAGCTTTCGCTTTTGGTCTACGAGGGTACATGGACAACACTCTCCCCTCTCGTTGCTATGCATCACCATGATCCTGTTTGTGCGTAGGAAATTTTTGAAATTACTACGTTCCCCATCAGTGGCATCCGAGCCAGATTTTATGTGTAGATGTCATATGCACGAGTAGAACACAAGTGAGTTGTGGGCGATATAAGTCATACTGCCTACCAGCATGTCATACTTTGGTTCGGCGGTATTGTTGGATGAAGCGGCCCGGACCGACATTACGCGTACGCTTACGCGAAACTGGTTCTACGGACGTGCTTTGCACACAGGTGCTTGGCGGGTGTAAGTTTCTCCAACTTTAGTTGAACCGAGTGTGGCTACGCCCTGTCCTTGTGAAGGTTAAAACAACACCAACTTGAGAAACTATCGTTGTGGTTTTGATGCGTAGGTAAGAACGGTTCTTGCTCGGCCCATAGCAGCCACGTAAAACTTGCAACAACAAAGTAGAGGACGTCTAACTTGTTTTTGTAGGGCATGTTGTGATGTGATATGGTCAAGATGTGATGAGATATAAGTTGTTGTATGAGATGATCGTGTTTTGTAACCGAGTTATTGGCAACTGGCAGGAGCCATATGGTTGTCGCTTTATTGTATGCAATGCAATCGCCCTATAATGCTTTACTTTATCACTAAGCAGTAGCGATAGTCGTAGAAGCATAAGATTGGCGAGACGACAACGATGCTACGATGGAGATCAAGGTGTCGCGCCGGTGACGATTGTGATCATGACGGTGCTTCGGAGATGGAGATCACAAGCATAAGATGATGATGGCCATATCATATCACTTATATTGATTGCATGTGATGTTTATCTTTTATGCATCTTATCTTGCTTTGATTGACGGTAGCATTATAAGATGATCTCTCACCAAATTTCAAGATAAAAGTGTTCTCCCTCAGTATGCACCGTTGCCAAAGTTCGTCGTGCCCAGACACCACGTGATGATCGAGTGTGATAAGCTCTACGTCCATCTACAACGGGTGCAAGCCAGTTTTGCACACGCAGAATACTCAGATTAAACTTGACGAGCCTAGCATATGCAGATATGGCCTCGGAACACTGAGACCGAAAGGTCCAGCGTGAATCATATAGTAGATATGATCAACATAGTGATGTTCACCATTGAAAGCTACTCCATTTCACGTGATGATCGGTTATGGTTTAGTTGATTTGGATCACGTGATCACTTAGAGGATTAGAGGGATGTCTATCTAAGTGGGAGTTATTAAGTAATATGATTAATTGATCTTAAATTTATCATGAACTTAGTACCTGATAGTATCTTGCTTGTCTATGTTGATTGTAGATAGATGGCCCTTGCTGTTGTTCCGTTGAATTTTAATGCGTTCCTTGAGAAAGCAAAGTTGAAAGATGATGGTAGCAATTACACGGACTGGGTCCGTAACTTGAGGATTATCCTCATTGCTGCACAGAAGAGTTACGTCCTGGAAGCACTGCTAGGTGTACCACCTGCGCCAGCAACTACAGACATTGTGAATGCCTGGCAGTCACGTGTTGATGACTACTCGATAGTTCAGTGTGCCATGCTTTACGGCTTAGAACCGGGACTTCAACGACGTTTTGAATGTCATGGAGCATATGAGATATTCCAGGAATTGAAGTTAATATTTCAAAAGAATGCCAGATTGAGACATATGAAGTCTCCAATAAGTTCTATAGCTGCAAGATGGAGGAGAATAATTCTTTCAGTGAGCATATGCTCAAGATCTCTAGGTACTGCAATCACTTGATTCAACTGGGAGTTAGTCTTCCGGATGATAGCGTCATTGACAGAATTCTTCAATCACTGCCACCAAGCTACAAGAGCTTCGTGATGAACTATAACATGCAAGGGATGGATAAGACGATTCCCGAGCTCTTCGCAATGCTAAAGGCTGCGGAGGTAGAAATCAAGAAGGAGCATCAAGTGTTGATGGTCAATAAGACCACCAGTTTCAAGAAAAAAGGCAAAGGGAAGAACAAGGGGAACTTCAAGAAGAACAGCAAGCAAGTTGCTGCTCAAGAGAAGAAACCCAAGTCTGGATCTAAGACTGAGACTGAGTGCTGCTACTGCAAGCAGACTGGTCACTGGAAGCGGAACTGCCCCAAGTATTTGGAGGATAAGAAGGATGGCAAGGTGAACAAAGGTATATGTGATATACATGTTATTGATGTGTACCTTACTAGAGCTCGCAGTAGCACCTGTGTATTTGATATTGGTTCTGTTGCTAATATTTGCAACTCGAAACAGGGACTACGGATTAAGCGAACACTAGCCAAGGACGAGGTGACGATGCGCGTGGGAAACGGTTCCAAAGTCGATGTGATCGCCGTCGGCACGCTACCTCTACATCTACCTTCTGGATTAGTATTAGACTTAAATAATTGTTATTTGGTGCCAGCGTTGAGCATGAACATTATATCTGGATCTTGTTTGATGCGAGACGATTATTCATTTAAATCAGAGAATAATGGTTGTTCTATTTATATGAGTAATATCTTTTATGGTCATGCACCCTTGAAGAGTGGTCTATTTTTGATGAATCTCGATAGTAGTGATACACATATTCATAATGTTGAAGCCAAAAGATGCAGAGTTGATAATGATAGTGCAACTTATTTGTGGCACTACCGTTTAGGTCATATCGGTGTAAAGCGCATGAAGAAACTCCATACTGATGGACTTTTGGAACCACTTGATTATGAATCACTTGGTACTTGCAAACCGTGCCTCATGGGCAAGATGACTAAAACGCCGTTCTCCGGAACTATGGAGAGAGCAACAGATTTGTTGGAGATCATACACACAGATGTATGTGGTCCGATGAATGTTGAAGCTCACAACAGGTATCGTTATTTTCTCACCTTCACAGATGATTTAAGCAGATATGGGTATATCTACTTAATGAAACATAAGTCTGAAACATTTGAAAAGTTCAAAGAATTTCAGAGTGAAGTTGAAAATCATCGTAACAAGAAAATAAAGTTTCTACGATCTGATCGTGGAGGAGAATAGTTGAGTTACGAGTTTGGTCTACATTTGAAACACCGCGGAATAGTTTCGCAACTCACGCCACCCGGAACACCACAGCGTAATGGTGTGTCCGAACGTCGTAATCGTACTTTACTAGATATGGTGCGATCTATGATGTCTCTTACTGATTTACCGCTATCATTTTGGGGTTATGCTTTAGAGACGGCTGCATTCACGTTAAATAGGGCACCATCGAAATCCGTTGAGATGACACCTTATGAACTGTGGTTTGGCAAGAAACCAAAGTCATCGCTTCTTAAAGTTTGGGGCTGCGATGCTTATGTGAAAAAGCTTCAACCTGATAAGCTCGAACCCAAATCGGAGAAATGTGTCTTCATAGGATACCCAAAGGAGACTGTTGGGTATACCTTCTATCACAGATCCGAAGGCAAGACATTCGTTGCTAAGAATGGATCCTTTCTAGAGAAGGAGTTTCTCTCGAAAGAAGTGAGTGGGAGGAAAGTAGAACTTGATGAGGTAACTGTACCTGCTCCCTTATTGGAAAGTAGTTCATCACAGAAACCGGTTCCTGTGACGTCTATACCAATTAGTGAGGAAGTTAATGATGATGATCATGAAACTTTAGATCAAGTTGTTGCTGAACCTCGTAGGTTAACCAGAGTAAGACCCGCACCAGAGTGGTATGGTAATCTTGTTCTCGAGGTTATGTTACTAGACCATGATGAACCTATGAACTACGAAGAAGCGATGGTGAGCCCAGATTCCGCAAAATGGCTTGAGGCCATGAAATCTGAGATGGGATCCATGTATGAGAACAAAGTGTGGACTTTGGTTGACTTGCCCAATGATCGGCAAGCCATTGAGAATAAATGGATCTTCAAGAAGAAGACTGCCGCTGACGGTAATATTACTATCTATAAAGCTCGACTTGTTGCAAAAGGTTTTCTACAAGTTCAAGGGATTGACTACGATGAGACTTTCTCACCCGTAGCGATGCTTAAGTCTGTCCGAATCATGTTAGCAATTGCCGCATTTTATGATTATGAAATTTGGCAAATGGATGTCAAAACTGCATTCCTGAATGGATTTCTGGAAGAAGAGTTGTATACGATGCAACCAAAAGGTTTTGTTGATCCAAAGGGAGCTAACAAAGTGTGCAAGCTCCAGCGATCCATTTATGGACTGGTGCAAGCCTCTCGGAGTTGGAATAAACGCTTTGATAGTGTGATCAAAGCATTTGGTTTTATACAGATTCTTGGAGAAGCCTGTATTTACAAGAAAGTGAGTGGGAGCTCTCTAGCATTTATGATATTATATGTGGATGACATATTGTTGATTGGAAATGATATAGAATTTATGGATAGCATAAAGGGATACTTGAATAAGAGTTTTTCAATGAAAGACCTCGGTAAAGCTGCTTATATATTGGGCATCAAGATCTATAGAGATAGATCAAGACGCTTAATTGGACTTTCACAAAACACATACCTTGACAGAGTTTTGAAGAAGTTAATGGATCAAGCAAAGAAAGGGTTCTTGCCTGTGTTACAAGGTGTGAAGTTAAGTAAGACTCAATGCCCGACCACTGCATAAGATAGAGAGAAAATGAAAGATGTTCCCTATGCTTCCGCCATAGGCTCTATCAAGTATGCAATGCTGTGTACCGGACCTGATGTGTGCCTTGCTATAAGTCTAACAGGGAGGTACCAAAGTAATCCAGGAGTGGATCACTGGACAGCGGTCAAGAACATCCTGAAATACCTGAAAAGGACTAAGGATATGTTTCTCGTTTATGGAGGTGACAAAGAGCTAGTCATAAATGGTTACGTCGATGTAAGCTTTGACACTGATCCGGACGATTCTAAATCGGAAACCGGATACGTGTTTACATTGAACGGTGGAGCTGCCAGTTGGTGCTGTTCTAAACAAAGCGTTGTGGCGGGATCTACGTGTGAAGCGGAGTACATAGCTGCTTCGGAAGCAGAAAATGAAGGAGTTAGGATGAAGGAGTTCATATCCGATCTAGGTGTCATACCTAGTGCATCGGGTCCAATGAAAATCTTTTGTGACAATACTGGTGCAATTGCCTTGGCGAAGGAATCCAGATATCACAAGAGAACCAAGCACATCAAGAGACGCTTCAATTCCATCTGGGATCTAGTCCAGGTGGGAGACATAGAAATTTGCAAGATACATACGGATCTGAATGTTGCAGACCCGTTGACTAAGCCTCTTCCACGAGCAAAACATGATCAACACCAAGGCTCCATGAGTGTTAGAATCATTACTATGTAATCTAGATTATTGACTCTAGTGCAAGTGGGAGACTGAAGGAAATATGCCCTAGAGGCAATAATAAAGTTATTATTTATTTCCTTATATCATGATAAATGGTTATTATTCATGCTATAATTGTATTAACCAGAAACATAATACTTGTGTGAATACATAGACAAACAGAGTGTCACTAGTATGCCTCTACTTGACTAGCTCGTTGATCAAAGATGGTTATGTTTCCTAGCCATTGACATGAGTTGTCATTTGATTAACGAGATCACATCATTAGGAGAATGATGTGATTGACTTGACCCATTCTGTTAGCTTAGCACTTGATCGTTTAGTATGTTGCTATTGCTTTCTTCAGGACTTATACATGTTCCTATGACTATGAGATTATTTAAGTCCCGTTTACCGGAGGAACACTTTGTGTGCTAACAAACGTCACAACGTAACTGGGTGATTATAAAGGTGCTCTACAGGTGTCTCCAAAGGTACTTGTTGGGTTGGCGTATTTCGAGATTAGGATTTGTCACTCCGATTGTCGGAGAGGTATCTCTGGGCCCACTCGGTAATGCACATCACTTAAGCCTTGCAAGCATTGCAACTAATGAGTTAGTTGCAGGATGATGTATTATGGAACGAGTAAAGAGACTTGCCGATAACGAGATTGAACTAGGTATTGAGATACCGATGATCGAATCTCGGGCAAGTAACATACCGATGACAAAGGGAACAACGTATGTTGTTATGCGGTTTGACCGATAAAGATCTTCGTAGAATATGTGGGAGCCAATATGAGCATCCAGGTTCCGCTATTGGTTGTTGACCGGAGACGTGTCTCGGTCATGTCTACATAGTTCTCGAACCCGTAGGTTCCACACGCTTAAAGTTTCGGTGACAATTGTATTATGAGTTTATGTGATTTGATATACCAAAGGTAGTTCGGAGTCCCGGATGAGATCGGGGACATGACGAGGAGTCTCCAAATGGTCGAGACGTAAAGATCGATATATTGGACGACTATATTCGGACATCGGAAAGGTTCTGAGTGATTCTTTTCGGGAGTACCGGGGAGTTACGGGAATTCGTATTGGGCCTTAATGGGCCATACAGGAAAGGAGAGAAAGGACTCAAAGGGTGGCTGCACCCCTCACCATGGGCTGGTCCGAATTGGACTAGGGAGGGGGGGGGGCGCCTCCTTCCTTCCTTCTCCTTTTCCCTTCCCTTTCCTTCCCTCCTATTCCTACTACTTGGAAAGGGCTCCTAGTTCTACTAGGAAAGGGGGAATCCTACTCCCGGTGGGAGTAGGACTCCCCTAGGGCGCGCCATAGAGAGGGACGACCCTCCCCCTCCTCCACTCCTTTATATACGGGGGCAGGGGGCACCCCAAAGACACAACAATTGATTTGATCTTTTAGTTGTGTGCGGTGCCCCCCTCCACCATAGTCCACCTCAATAATACTGTAGCGGTGCTTAGGCGGAGCCCTGCGTCGGTAGAACATCATCATCGTCACCACGCGGTCGTGCTGACGAAACTCTCCCTCAACACTCGGCTGGATTGGAGTTCGAGGGACGTCATCGAGCTGAACGTGTGTTGAACTCGGAGGTGCCGTGCGTTCGGTACTTGGATCGTTGGATCGTGAAGACGTATGACTACATCAACCACGTTGTGCTAAAGCTTCCGCTTTCGTTGCTATACATCACCATGATCCTGTGTGTGCGTAGGAAATTTGTGAAATTACTATGTTCCCCATCAAGTGTAGTAGCGGGATAGCATGGGTGAGGGCGGGGAGCAGACTATTTGGAAGAGACATAGAGTGTGTGTGGGAGAGGGGTATGAGAGCAAGAGAGAGAGAGAGAGAGAGCTAGCGACACACACACACACACACACACACACACACACAGAGAGAGAGAGAGAGAGAGAGAGAGAGAAAGAGGAAAAGAGGGGGGAGAGGGGTCCTTTGTGTCCATAAGTGGCGTATAGATAGGGAGACAATGTTGATGTTGTTCGAAATTGGCCTATGTACGGAGACGCAAGGGAAGCGAGTCATCGTGTGTGTGATAGGGACGTCATGAGAGATCAAGAATAGATGGTCTAGAGAACAATGTGTGACATTGAGAACGATGATACATTAGGGAGCTATGGAAAGAGTCACGGCATATATGTATACAGGGAAGGAGCTGGGGCGGGTCCGTGTGTGGGAGAGATAGAAAGAGGAGAGTGGTGCACAAGGAGACAAAGTGTGCTTGTTTGCAGTGGGGGTGGTGTGTGAGGTGAGTGTGCGAGAACCACATAACTAGGGAGATAGACATTTGGGGGCGACATTTTGTGTGTATGAGAAAAATACGCTCTACATAGTGCGTGTGCTTGGGAAAGAGAGATGCCGGGAGACCTGGAGAGTGGGGGAAGAGATGTGTGCATGCCCGAGAGACAAAGTGATAAGAGACCTATATTGGGGTCCGGACTTTAGAAGAGAGGGGGGTGTTAATGTGCTCGTGTGTTCGTGTCTGGGGGAGATAACGGCGTGTGTGTGTGTGGGGGGGGGGGGGGGGGGGTGGCGTCGGAGGGGTTGGGGGTGGGGGGGGGGTCGGCTTCAGATAATGAGTTAGGTGTCTATATTTGAAGGACTTTAGCGTAATTGAGATATATATGGTCAATAGTGTGTGCACTCATGGTTGATAAATTTTTTTGACATTTTGGACTATGAGACAACGATACTTTTGAACATGCGTGATATACCTTGATGTACTAGAATTACAAAACTAAGATTGGAGTTTTGGAATTCGACTCCATCATTAGCTTTTGTAATTCATTTAAACAGAGGTACATTTTTTAAGCCGGGATTTCGTGATTTCAAATTCTTATATCAAACCTAGAGATATACACATGCGGGCATGTTCAAACTTTATAATCATCCACTTTATTCATACACATACACATTTTTGCTTTTGTCATCATATTTAGGATAAACACATTTGGAATTTCATTTGAATTGGACCGTATGATGGTATTTACTTGTACTTGCTCAATGATCCATACTTGAATTGAATGGACAATCTATGTTTCGAGTTGGAGACATTGATTTTCAAAACTTGCACTTTTTTTGGGTGCAAAACAAATAAATTCTCGGCAATGATATCATAGTCGGTCGTACAAGAGCAGTACACTTATAATTTCAGGCGCCAAAACCTTTCAAACTTCCCGCTCACTTCGAAATATCTCGCGCCCGAAAGTTTACCCCTGCGATATTCCTGTTTTACCCCTGCCACATGAACGGAAAAGGGCCGCTTTGGTAACTCCATTGTTTTCCCCACTTTGCCCCCAACATTCTTCCCCACAGTCCCTCCCCTTCCCCTCCACGACCCCCCCAACCACGGCAAGCCGCCGAATCTAGTCCTCTGCCGCAGCGGTGGACTTCACACCCTGCCGGATCTACCTTCCGCACCATGGAACCCCTAACTGCCAACTCACCACTTCACCGGAGCCACTTCACCGACTGGCTTGTCCACCGCTCCAGATCTCCTTGACCGCCATCATGGTCCACCGCACTGGATCTGCTTAACCGGCACCCTTGTCCACCACAGTGTAGGCCCTTCACTGACTCCCTCGTCCGCCCCATCGCTGGCCGTTCATACAAGCCCTCGTCTGCCGCAACAGATCTGCCTCACCGAAAGCATTGTACACCGCGCCCGCCGAAGCCTTCGTCCACTGCACCGGACCCGCTCTACGGACACCATATTCAACTCCATCGACCCTTCTTTACTGATGCCGCAGCCTCATCAGGTTATTTTGATTTGTACTCCTTTGGTTTTTCTCTTCTTTATCATGCAACTGTTCACTTACCACAGACAAGCTTTCTTTTATGTCGACAGGTGCCACAACCGAAGCACCAAAGCCGCTTCAGCGATGGCGACAGCCTGCCCAAACTCAACTGCAACACGAGCATCGTCGACGATCCTTAGCTATCAAGTATGACAATGATACCCATAGGCCGCCGAGAATCAGGTACTAATATCCAACGGCCGGCGCCTACGTTCACTTTCTTAGCATAATCACCGCACCTTTGAATTTCTTTCGGGCATCATTCAATTTTTCATGAGACGAGTTATTCTGCTGGCACCTGTATAGCCATACTTCTGGCAGTGAACATGTTACATGTGCTAAATTACATACCAGTGCACATATAGTTAATATGTTTTTGTTTTGTCCTAAGTATTACTGTACTTCCTAGATATCACTGCTGTCGGCGTTCTGGGAATGGGGGTCCCCAGACTTGCCTGCCTGCGGCCTGCGGCGTGGCTCGAGTGGGGGCTCAACGTAGCCCATCTTCATCAACACAAGACTCAAGACCCTCGCGAGGGGCCAAGCCTCGCGAGGCGGATGACACGACGCTTCCTCCGGCACGGCCTCCTTAGGCTGTTTCGCGAGGAGGCGGAGAGATCAAGGTGGGGCACCTCACGAGGTGCCCATGACGCAAGCCATGATGATCAAAGGTGCCAGGCGGGCGCCAGCCCGCGCAGCGTCCTCCCTTTCCTCTTTGGTGCAAAGGGGGCAAGCGCAGGCGAGAGGATCAAGCAAAGGCACCCATTTCGGTGCAACAAGACCAAGACCAGCTCCACGACAAGGAGGAAGTCACTGTGGAGCCCAAGCTGGCGTCATCACCAGAATCTTTGGCAGGCGAAGACCAACTTTAGTCAGGATAAGTGTACCCGATGTTCCCCTTCAAATTGGCCAATTGTTGGTGCCCTTCCCGCTCAATATTTGGGAAGAGGCCCAGGGCCTTTGCCTATAAATAGGGCCAGCCACCCCCAGGGTAGAGGCATCAGCTAGACATCCAGAGATCTAGGCATCGTGAACTTAAGGTAGAATCCCGCACACACAGAGAGAGAATGGTGATTGAACTCTCCTTAGCAGTTCATCCCCTAGCCAAGAACAGGCCCTCGCGAGGCCGTTCGCCTGTACTGTTCTTCCTCATCAGCCCCAGAGGCAATTCACCCACCACACTGGAGTAGGGTATTACACCACCATGGTGGCCCGAACCAGTATAAATCTTGTGTCTCTTGTGTTGTTCTTGCAGTAGTCAGATCCTTACGAGACGGAGAGGTAGAGGGCTTGATCTCCGCGTGCACCCCAGAGTTCGAACCTTAAAGGTCAGCCGGAAACCCGGATCCCACATTTGGCGCGCCAGGTAGGGGTGCGCCGGAATCTGTCTTCCACCGCTTCGCTCTCCTCCGACCACCGCATCCATGTCTGACGCTCGTCGGGCCCGCGCCGAGCGCTGGGCCGCCATCGCTTCCCGCGCCGTCCAGACGGCCCCTGTCGAAGGGCGTCCTCGTCGTTCCCCGTCGCCCGCTGTCAGCGCCGCCACTGGCCCGGCGGGGAACGAGCAGCAAGCGTCCTCTCAATACCCGTCCGTGCGGCGGGATGGATGCATCGCCACTCCGTCGCTCACCCCAGCCGGTTCTTCGTCGCACGCGCTGCGTGCGCCCTTGGAGGCTCGAGCTGCGCTCATCACGGCGAACGAGCTCCTGCGCTACCGCCCCGTCGACGACGTCTACGAGGAGTGGCGCGACCGCGTCGCCGAGCTCGTCCGCGCCGCAGGGGGCTCTCCCGCGCCTTCCGCACCACTGCGCCGCACTCCGCCCCGCATGGGCAATGAAGCCCCGGGGGCGTTCCAGCCACCACCTTTCCAAGAAGATCCCATGGCCCCAAGGCGCGCAGATCCTGGGCGGAACCCGCTCCGCCATGCGCCGGCCCAGCAGGAACGGAGCTGCCAAGAAGTCCCGCGACCGCAAGAGGCCGCCCGGGCGCTCCCGGCCCCGGCTCGCCTAGACCCTGCTCCAGCTCCGGCACGTCAAGACCCCGCGCTGCTCCCAGCTGCGGCGCAAGGGGACCCACAAGGCCAACCTCTCCCTCAACCAAAACCTCCCGCGGCCACCGCTGGCTGCCGCGCCTACACCCCCGAGCTGCATAGCGTCGCGTGGCCCGGCAAGTTCAAGCCGGACTTGCCTCCTCGCTATGACGGCACAACTGATCCCACGGAGTTCCACCAGCTCTACGAGCTGGGAATCGAAGCTGCCAGCGGGGACGAGAAGGTCATGGCGAACTGGTTCCCCATGGCACTGAAGGAAGGTGCTTGCACTTGGCTCCTGAACCTGGCCCCAGGCACGATCTCCTCCTAGGACCAGATGCGTACCCGCTTCATCGCCAACTTCCAAGGTACCCGCGATCGGCCTCCCGCCATGAGCGACATGCGCCGCATCAAGCAGCAACCTAGAGAGACCCTGCAGAAGTACATCCAGCGCTTCAACAACGCGCGCCTCAAGATCCCCAGGGTGTCCGAAGAAGCCATCATTTCGGCCTTCTCTGATGGCGTGCGCGACGTCAAGATGAAGGAGGAGCTGGCGATGCATGAAGACCTCTGCACCTCCCTGGAGCTGTTCAACCTGGCGACCAAGTGCGCCAGAGCTGAGGAGGGACGCCTCTCCCTCCTCGAGCTGCCTGCCGCAGACCCAGAAGAGAAGAAGCCCAAGGCCAAGGACGTGAAGCGCAAGGGGGCTGCCATGCTCGCGGCAGAACCGGACACCAAGCAGGGGAAGGATCTGCCTGAATCCTCCAGGGGCAGCCGGTACTGTGTGTACCACGACCTCCACACCCACAACACCAATGAATGCCAAGAACTCCGCGCCGTGCGAGAAGGAAGAGTCGGCCGACGCCCTGACCGTGCTGATCGGGGCTACGGCCGAGGAGGAGGAAGGAACCCGGGACGCTGGGAAGACCGCGACCCACGTCCAGGCTGGCGCGACCAACCTCGCGAGGACCGCTGGCGCGACCCGCCTCGTGAGGGGGACTGGAGGGATCAGCCTCGTGAGGATCGCCCCCATGGCAACCCAGGCCTACCGCCGTTGCCGCCTCAGCCGAGAAGGAATGAAGACCGCCAGCAAGACGAGGGGGCTGGGGGCTTCCAGGAGCCTCGCGCCATCGCCTGCATCCTGGGCGGAGCTCAAGCCCCAGCCTCCCAACGCATCTTCAAGCAGTTTTCTCGCGAAGTGAATGCAGTCCTCCCCAAGCTTGAAGCAACGCGTCCCCTCAGGTGGTCGGCCTGCACCATCACGTTCAGCTCAGCAGACCAGCTCGAATGTGCAGCCATAGCCGGAGTCCTCCGAATGCTTTGTTCCCCAGTCATCAGCAACGTTCTGGTCACCAGGACCCTCATTGACGGAGGGGCAGGGCTCAATGTCTTGTCCGTGGAAACGTTCAACAACCTCCAAGTGCCCTATGACCAGCTTCAGCCAACCAAGCCCTTCTCCGGAGTCACCGACGGTTCCACGATCCCGATCGGGCAGGTCCGCCTCCCAGTCACCTTCGGCACCTACGACAACTACCGCACCGAGCTCATCGACTTTGACGTCGCCCACATCCGCCTGCCGTACAACGCCATCCTCGGGTACCCGGTGCTGGCCAAGTTCATGGCCGTGACTCACTATGGCTACAACGTCCTCAAGATGCCAGGAAGCAGCGGCGTCATCACGGTGGCATGTCAAGAGAAGGATGCAGTGTGTGCCTTGGAGCGAGCCTTTCAGGCCGCGTCACTAGAAGACCCAGATAACGGAAGCAGGAGGCATCCTGAGACCACCCCCAAGAAGAAGAAGACAACGTCAGGCTCAGACCCTCTGGAGGCAGGCCCTTCAAGGCCCGCGTTTGCCCAGGGGGACCCTCCTTCAATCGCATAGGGAAGCGCGCCCGGCGCCCTCCTTAGGCAGGGCTCGGGGGCTCTCACCTGGAGAGCCACCGACCTCGCCAAGGTCACGAGGGAGGCGCTGGGGCACCATGTGGAGGCGTGTTTCGAAACATGCTTCCCTCGGAATGAAGCCAGGGAAGGAAGGTCAGACCAGCAGGAGTTTGTTAGCAAGTCCATACAAGAACTACAGGAGCCAAGGATCATGAGGGGTTGCCATCGCCCACCAGCTGTGGCTCCCCATCCAAGCGAGGATGGTGGGCTGCGCATCTGCGTCGACATACCAGGGCTCAATCAGATCGCCACGACGGAGCGCCTCTGGCCCTCACAAGTGGGGCGCTGCGGAGGACCACCCCACAACTATGTTCGCATGCCGTATGGCCTACCGAGCGTGGCTGCGGCGTACCAGCGCATCATGAGGGGCATCTTGGAGGCGCAAGAAGGCAGGCGGTCCGCAAGCCTGGCGGAGATGGAGGCCGCTCATGAGGAGCCGCCAGTTCTGCCGCACCAGCGCCACTGCATCAATGACATCTTCAGGTGACATCTTTTAAGTTTCATTCTCATTTGGGAGCGCCCTCCCAGGGTTGCGTCATTCCCAGGCCGCGTGGGTCCGTCCCTGTGGCATGTATCCCTTTTTAACTTTTCAGTCGCTAGCTTACTTTGCTGGGGGCGCCCCTCAGGCTGCATCATCCCCAGGCCGCTCGGGTTAGACCCAGCGGCGTGTATCCCGTCCGCGTTTATTTCCAGTTATGCATCATTACTCGATGCCGTCTGCGGCGCCCTTCCTCTTCATGTCGAACACTTGCACGTTAAAGGGGTGGGGGGTGCCTGAGCATCGCGACTCAGGGCTCTTACTGGCTCTCCAGCCCTCACCCTCTGGCCTTGTCCACGGCATCGCGACCTGTCATACCAGCGACGGCTGAGACAAGCTCGAGGGCCGGGACCCGAGGACGTAGAGTGCCGACATCTAATCAGATTTTGCAGGAACGCATCTCAAGATACGGCCCAGCAGCAGGCGCAACCCGCCTAGAGGTAGGGCCTCGTGAGTCCCGCGCTGGCTCACGGGTGCCCAGACACACCTCACCCGCTCCAACCAGCGAGCTCCCGAGCGACTAACGGTCAACTAATCGCTGCTATGGCAGCCCTGTCTTCTTTGTTCATGGTAAATTTGCAGGATCCTTAGAGGAAGCCTTGCTAGCCAAGGCCCTCACGGCGTCTCCTTCACCCTCGCCCGCGCGAACCACTTGCACGTTAAAGGGGGGGTGCCTGAGCATCGCGACTCAGGGCTCTTACTGGCTCTCCAGCCCTCACCCTCTGGCCTTGTCCATGGCATCGCGACCTGGCATACCAGCGACGGCTGAGACCAGCTCGAGGGCCGGGACCCGAGGACGTAGAGCAGAAAGGGGAGCAGAGGCGAGGGAGAAGGGGCACGCGAGGACCTCGTGAAGCAACTCCTTTCAGCTACCCCCCGGACCCGGCGGCACGCTGAGGGCAATCTCCGATCCCAAAGATAAGTCACCATCCAAAGCGTTGGCTATCGTGGCACTACCCCCGCACCTAAGGCGACTCCGTACTGGCGACGTTCCTTCTCTTTCTCACCAAGCGACGACTGCTTGAGCGCCAAAGGGGACCTCCTAAGCATTGCGACTCAGGGACTCTTATCGAACCCCGGGTCGCTCACCTCCTGGCCTTGACCACGGCATCGCGACCTGGCATACCAGCGACGGCTGACGCCGCCTTGGGACCGGGACCTGTCGACGCAGAGCACAAAGGCCTCGCGAGGTGCGAAAGGGAGAACCAAGCTATGAAGGAATTCGCGATTCGCACAAATCCATAGCAAGGGTTACATATTAACAACAAGGATCGCTGCCACCTTACAAGCCCCTGTGGGGCAACATGTGATTCCTCGCAGGGAACGGATCCTAAAGGGTGCTAACTACACGCGCTTTCGCAAAAGATGCCATCATCAACAGTGGGCCGGCAGGCACCGGCGCCGACCCCATTCAGATCAGGATTGACGGCGACCAAGCGAGCCTGCCCTGCTCCGGGAGCGGCGTCGACTCGCGGGCTCGTAGCTATCGTCGCTCGTCTCCGGCGTCGCAAAGACCTCACTGGGATCGCTGGATCCTCCGGCGCTCCCGTCGCTTGCGGAGCTGTCCTGGGGGCGATTGGCGGGCCCAGCCGTCGCCATGGCAAGGTCCTGGCCGCCTCCCCCGGGGCAGCACTCCAGCCGGCGACCGTTCGCGTCGAAGACCTTGAAGAACATCACCGAAGCGCCGTCGTACTCCAGGTGGATCGTGAGGGCGCCCTTCGTTCTGCAGCACCGAGCGATTTCACCCAAGCCACGAGTCATGAAGACCTCGCCCGGGGTGGTGATCGCTACCTCTGCCCCGGTTGCGGGAGTGCTGCAGTCGGCGTGCTGCAGCCACAGCTCCAGGAGTCTCACCTGCTGGAAGGCGGAGGCGAAGAAGGGAGGAAGGCGGATCCAAGTCCGCGGAGGCATGGCGGCGTGGAGCACGAGCTCGCGGGAGGAGCCCTCGGTGTGGACTCCAGGAGGAACAGCCAACACCTTCGTGACCCTCCGGCGCCGCCAACGGCGCTGGCTGAGGGGATCTGTGTCTCCTCTTCCGGAGCCCTCGGCGTGGGCATACAAGGGGAGCGGGAACCCCGGCGGAGGCCGCTCGTACCAAGACCTCGGTGCCACCAGGCGATTCTCCTCGTCTCGGCCGCGCAAGGCAGGCCGTTTCTTCGGCGGGAGCGGGTCAGGTACCTCTTGAGGAGCCTTTCCCTTCTCCGCCGCGGAGAACCGGCGAATCGGAGCCATCTCACCAAGACAGAGCAAGAACCGAGGCGGGGGAGGAAGCAAGAAGAGATGGACTAGAAGGGCACGCGCGGTGCCGTACTTATAGCCGGCGGAGGCCAACCGCCGGCCTCCACGATCATAGGTAATCATGCCATGGTTTGCATGCAGGGACTTGCCCAATCTGCGCGGTCATCGAGGCGTCGTGGGGAAGTGGAGACGCCCACGTCCAATCAACCGCCACGCGGCGCCCAAGGCCGCAGGCTGTTAGGGCCCGCGGCGCTTCGCCCTTGCCCTTCGCCTCTCGGCACGGCCAAGTCCATGCGCACCTTGGGCCCGGGGGCTACTGTCGGCGTTCTGGGAACGGGGGTCCCCAGACTTGCCTGCCTGCGGCCTGCGGCATGGCTCGAGTGGGGGCCCAACGTAGCCCATCTTCATCAACACAAGGCTCAAGACCCTCGCGAGGGGCCAAGCCTCGCGAGGCGGACGACACGGCGCTTCCTCCGGCACGGCCTCCTTAGGCTGGCTCGCGAGGAGGCGGAGAGATCAAGGTGGGGCACCTCACGAGGTGCCCATGACGCAAGCCATGACGATCAAAGGTGCCAGGCGGGCGCCAGCCCGCGCAGCATCCTCCCTTTCCTCTTTGGTGCAAAGGGGGCAAGCGCAGGCGAGAGGATCAAGCAAAGGCACCCATTTCGGTGCAACGAGACCAAGACCAGCTCCACGACAAGGAGGAAGTCACTGTGGAGCCCAAGCCGGCGTCATCACCAGAACCTTTGGCAGGCGAAGACCAACTTTAGTCAGGATAAGTGTACCCGATGTTCCCCTTCAAATTGGCCAATTGTTGGCGCCCTTCTCGCTCAATATTTGGGAAGAGGCCCAGGGCCTTTACCTATAAATAGGGCCAGCCACCCCCAGGGTAGAGGCATCAGCTAGACATCCAGAGATCTAGGCATCGTGAACTTAAGGTAGAATCCCGCACAGAGAGAGAGAGATAGAGAAGGGTGATTGAACTCTCCTTAGCAGTTCATCCCCTAGCCAAGAACAGGCCCTCGCGAGGCCGTTCGCCTGTACTGTTTTCCTCATCAGCCCCAGAGGCAATCCACCCACCACACTGGAGTAGGGTATTACACCACCATGGTGGCCCGAACCAGTATAAATCTTGTGTCTCTTGTGTTGTTCTTGCAGTAGTTAGATCCTTACGAGACGGAGAGGTAGAGGGCTTGATCTTCGTGCGCACCCCAGAGTTCGAACCTTAAGGGTTTGCCGGAACCCCTGATCCATCAACTGCCTACTATTTTACTTCTTGCATGCTATATTTATGATGATGGTGTTGTTCTGATGCCACCTGTTGGTTCCATCAGACTGCTTCATGTTCTCTATGCTTAATTACACATCAGCAAACTATCATGTGGTTCCGTTGCTTTTTGTTCGTTTTACCCTACATTTTCTGGTGCTAGCTATTACATCACTGCTCCGAGCCTCTGTTCATTACTTTTTTGTGTGTTCTTGATCTTCCCAAGTTGCATGACTAATTGAAAACTAGCTAGTCTTTTGGGTATGAAACCCATTTGGGCGAGAGTAGTACTAATTATGTCCAGCGGAAACCTTTCAGGATGCCGTTCACACTAGGACACAATGCACAACCCCAGAATCTATTTGTGGAAGCAGTGTGCCATCCATGTTACCAGATGGTAGCAGTTCAGAGGAAACACCGCCGGAGAGCAGTCTGAGCACAAATATTATAGTTCTTGAGGCTCTACTAGAGGTAGAAAGAGATGGTGTGGCTGCCATGAATGAGGTAATCTTGATCTTGAGGCTGGAAATTATGCAATTAGCTGCACACAATATGCAAGCAAACCAAGAATTGGAGGAAGTAAGAATCCTGCATTTGAAGACGGAGGAGGTCCTGCTGTTTCTGCTATCTGAAGCCGAGGGTAAACCCAGTTCTTCTTTAAATACCAGTTGAAATTGTCAATAGATTATTGGACTTGCATGTTGTGTCATGTCTCTGCATGGATTATGTTGTAAGACCCCCTACGTTGTCCATGTGTTGTAATGATCCGAATTGTTTAGGCGAGGTAATCCTCGGTACTTGTATGATTGACATAAGGTGAACTGTTTTTTCGTGTGAGCATATTGTATTGGATGAAATAACTGTTTGACTCAAAGTGTATCCAACCTACTGAATTCGAAGATCACGACATTTCTAAATCTTAATCATATATAAAGGTGGAATAAATCTTTGTTGTGGTTTTGAAGAAATAAATAACAGAACATAGAATTACCGGTGGATATTCGTAATCGAATACAAATTGGATTTGAATTTAGTTGCCAGGGCCCAGGGAAAACGTGAATGCTAATTCTCCCAAGTTCTGAACGAAGCGGCTAAACACACACTATCATTTGTGGGATGCCCGAAGCAAGTGTTTGCGTGATGGAAATTACTGTCTACCCCTGACACTTTGTCATCCTTATCTCCCTCCATTTTCCCATTCATACACGGTGGGCGAAAAAAAACTCTCCTCACCCGAAATCGATGTAGGAAAATATTTTAAATAGGGGCAGATGTGTAACTTCCCTCGGAAGTGACACAACCGCCCTATCTGTCAGCCCTGTTCGTACACCGTGCGTGCCAACCATGGGCGGCAAACCACTCTCTCCTCACCCGAAATCGCTACCGGCAAATATTTGGGAGATGCGAGATTACCGTCCTATCCCCAACCAACGTGATGTCTGAAATTTTAAACGGGGGATAAGTTCGTAACTTTCCCACATTTCAGACAAGCGCGTCCCAAAGTTTGAGATCCCCCTCCCCCTCCATTTCCCCATTCATACACCATCGGTGCCACAACAACCTCCCCACTGCGGCCAGCCTCCTCCGTCCGCCACCCCATCCTCCACCTTGCCGGAGCTGCTACCCCATCGTCCACTGCAAGAGATGGACGTCTCTCATCCATGGTGCCAGACCAGGATCCTTTCATCGCATCCTCTCGCTTCATCGGCGCCGTCGTTCACCTTGCCGTTGGTGCTCCTACGACCGCCTTGTCCACGGCAACATGATTTATCCCCCGACCCAGCGGTCTTCCGTCTAAAGTCTTCTTTCCCGCCGCCGACAGCCATCGCACCTGCATCACCCTCAACGTATCAGCAGGGGCCTACACGGTGTCGCAAGAGAGGTGGTACTCTTCCATATGTGCTTAAGTAATTGATCTCACCCGAAAAATAGATCGTAAATTGTTTACTGTACTTTTCTTGTCCATACCAAATCGTAGTGGCTAGTTGAAAGCAAACATTGGTTGCGAAGTAGCTTTGTCCGGTTTGCACCTTCAGACCCGCCATGGCACGATCACTATACGCGTAAAGCTTATGGTTTCCCCCCTTTATATTCACTACCATCATCATAGGTGCTTCGTGTCGTGCTAGCACTGCTCCTCAAGACCTCAACCCATCAAGCAAAACACCATGCCACTCATAATTCCAAAGCTTAGGTGTTGAAATACGAATCTGATATGATGCTCATATTACTAAAATAGAGAATGTTTAATTGGTCACCTAATGTTCCTATATTCGTTTCAAAAAGCATGTGCGCCACCCACTGGTCCAGCTAGTTCCACTTTCCTGATTTTACTCTTGATGCTTAGGGTTTTCCCCTTTTATCTACTCTACTATGATCTGCGTAGGTGCTTTCTATCGTACTAGCATGATTCCACCCATCAAGCTAAACAACACAAGGCTTAGTTGTTCAAATATGATTGTGATATGATACTGATATTAGTTAACAAACACATTTAATTGGTTAGCTAAAGGTCCCACTTGAGTTTCCAAATGCATGTCGCGACATATAGAGAGACAACAGAAATGCATTTCTTTATCACTTGTTGACTGTACTTTCTTGTCCATACCAAATCTTAGTTGTTATTTCAAAGCAAAGATTGGTTGCTAACTACCCTTTGCATGATTTGCAGCTTCAGATCTGCCATCCCATTGACACAGTCGACACTATACTCATCATGCTTACGGTTTCCCCATTTTATGATGACAATGATCAGCCTACATGGTTCGTGTCGTAATAGCACTTCTCCATCCATCGAGCTAAACAAGCTTAGTTGTACAAATTCAAATATGATATTATGCTGATATTAGTAAAAACTGAGAGATGTTTAATTGGTCAGCTAAATGTTCCTACTTTAGTTTCGAAATGCATGTGAGCCACATATGGAGAGACCGGAAGGAATACTATTTCTCTATGCGCTCTGGTTCATCATGGGTGGGCAACCGACATTGTATAGAAAGACTTGTAATATCTTTAATCTACTTGCTCTTATTTAAGATGATCCTCTTCTCTTCTTTAATAATTATGTTCCTTGTTGGGAAGAGTAGCAGAGACATTTGCGGTCGACTGGTCAGGTCGAGTTGTTCTCCCTTAGTATATTTTGAATCTGTCAGGTCAGGTCGACTTGTTCTTCTTTACTATATGTTGAAGCTGTCATCTGTGAAGTATCATCACTTCTGGAGCTCTCATATTTTGAGTAGTAGGCCACATTATATTAATGCACACATCAAGTTACAGCATGCATGGTGTCGGCGTTCTGGGAACGGGGGTCCCCAGACTTGCCTGCCTGTGGCCTGCGGCGTGGCTCGAGTGGGGGCCCAACATGGCCCATCTTCATCAACACAAGGCTCAAGACCCTCGCGAGGGGCCAAGCCTCACGAGGCGGACGACACGGCGCTTCCTCAAGCACGGCCTCCTTCGGCTGGCTCGCGAGGAGGCGGAGAGATCAAGGCGGGTACCTCACGAGGTGCCCATGACGCAAGCTATGACGACCAAGGGTGCCAGGCGGGCGCCAGCCCGCGCAGTGTCCTCCCTTTCCTCTTTGGTGCAAAGGGGGCAAGCGCAGGCGAGAGGATCAAGCAAAGGCACCCATTTCGGTGCAACGAGACCAAGACCAGCTCCGCAACAAGGAGGAAGTCACTGTGGAGCCCAAGCCGGCGTCATCACCAGAGCCTTTGGCAGGCGAAGACCAACTTTAGTCAGGATAAGTGTACCAGATGTTCCCCTTCAAATTGGCCAATTGTTGGTGCCCTTCCCGCTCAATATTTGGGAAGAGGCCCAGGGCCTTTGCCTATAAATAGGACTAGCCACCCTCAGGGTAGAGACCCACCTAGTTAGAACCTAATCCAGCATCTAGAGAGAGAGAGAGAGAGAAGGGCGATCGAACTCTCCTAGCAGTTCATCCCCTAGCCAAGAACAGGCCCTCGCGAGGCCGTTCCCCCCCTGTACTGCTCTTCCTCATCAGCCCAAGAGGCAATCCACCCACCACACCGTAGTAGGGTATTACACCACAATGGTGGCCCGAACCAGTATAAACCCTGTGCCACATGTGTTGTTCTTGCAGTAGTCTAGATCCTTACGAGACGGAAAGGTAGAGGGTTCGATCTTTGCGCGCACCCCAGAGTTCCAACCTTAAGGGTCTGCCGGAACCCGTGATCCGACATTTTGGCGCGCCAGGTAGGGGTGCGCCGGAATCAGTCTTCCATCGCTTCGCTCTCCTCCGACCACCTCATCCATGTCTGACGCTCTGTAACGCCCCGAGACCGATGCTCGAGAAGACTTCCATATATTCCGGGTTTCGCTGTGTGTTTCATTTGTGCCTGCCCTTTTATTTTTGCATTGCATCATGTCATCATGCCATCATCTCATAAATCTTTTTCAACTCAACTAAATAAATGGCATGGATCTTTGATCCATTTAAATCGAGGGAATTCACATGGTGATTCTCTTTAAAACATATCCTCTCGATATTTAGAGAGCTATAGTAAATATTCCAATTATTTGGATTTACCGCAAACACACTTACAAAATATCCTAATGCCTTTGTTGTCTTAATTCTTGATCTCCAACTTTGCCATTTATTCTTTCATCATCTTCTGGAGCTCCACCAAAAATCCCAACATTTTTGGAAACCTCTAATTCCTAGTCCTTGCTCAAACCTTTTGAATTAAATTCAAATGATTTTGAATTTAATTCCTGCAATCTTGCCACTCCTATTTTTCATGGACTGTGCACATTTTTACGAGTCCGTGGAAATTTTCCCCGTGCCCAACTCTTTCTCTAACCTTTCTTTTCTTCCCTTTTTCTTTCTCTTTATTTTCTGTTTTGAAAAGAGAATTAGAGAAAGAGAGAGAGAGAAGGAGCCCAACAGCCTGGGCCTCCCAACCTCCCGCGCCAGCCCAAGGCCAAGGCCCAGCCGCCCCCACCAATCCCTCCTAACCCTATCCCGAACCCCCACTCTCCCTCGTCTCCTCCCTCGCGCCGTCACCACGCACGAGAGGAGCGCCTCGCCCGATCCCTTCTGCCTCCTCCTCGCTCGCCTCCCTCCTCTCGACCTCTCCCTCTCGTTCCCTCTGCCCGTCGCCACACACACACACGCACGCATCGAGCCAGGGAGAGGAGCTCCCTGCACCCGATCCCCTCGTCGCCTCCACCGGGGGAGATCCCCCTCACCCGTTCTTCCCCTGCCCCGTTCTGCACGTCGAGGCGCTGCTTCCCTTGCTCCACGCCAAGGCCGCCGCCCGCTCCCCCCTCGACCTCGCCGAAATCGAGCGCCGCCGAGCAACTCCCTCACCTCCGCCTCGTCGCCGTCCTCCCACGACAGCCGCGCCGTGCCCTCAAGCGCCTCACCTCCCGCAGCCGTGCCAGGACCTCCTCGCCGCCTCCTCGTCTACCCGGAGCCACCGTCGTCAGCAAGCAGTCCCGCCGGAGCAGCTCTTCTCCCGCGCGCTCCTCCTCCTGTTTCTCCTCGTGCCCACCAAGTACCTCGCCGTCGGCAGTAGCAGCAGCTGCTACACCATCTCGACGCGCCCCTGGCCCT
Source organism: Aegilops umbellulata (assembly GCA_032464435.1). NCBI lineage: Eukaryota > Viridiplantae > Streptophyta > Magnoliopsida > Poales > Poaceae > Aegilops > Aegilops umbellulata. The sequence goes on along the minus strand of CP136059.1, from coordinate 150,662,359 downwards.
GCTTCTCCTCCGCGCGCCATGGCCTTGGCCCCTCTGCTCCGCCCATCGCCTCTGCTGCCCTCCTCGACGTCCTGCTCGACCTCTCCGTGGGCCACAGATGTGTGCTGTAGCCTGCCTTGCTGCTGTCCACCCGAGGCCTCCTTGGTCTTGCTTCAATTTGGTTTTGACCGGCAAGTTCCTCTTCACCGAACGTCCACACGACCGCAATCGGGACCTTGTTCTGCTACGTTTGGGACATGCCGAGTTCCTCGAAGGCCACCGATGCCTAGTATGTCTCAAGACCCGGACCGACAAGTACCACGACGTCCGGAGCCCTCGGATCCGTCAAGTTCGACTACCCTCGTGTGTACCACTACCGTCGCCCCGAAGACGTTGGAGTCATCAAGTACCTCGCCGAACGAACGTGAACGACTACCATCGCAAGAACAGGACTGGCAAGTCCTCGCCGTGACCCCGAACATCTACGAAACGTGTACCACTACTTCCACTACCGTTGCGAGAACAACTACTTCCTCTACGAACTCGAACTGCTCGGGAATGCTCCCTTGGAAGGTATAACCACCGAGACGCCGAATGTTGTGTGTTGTATGAGATGCCCGTGGTTGCACCGTGTCTGAGTTGTTCTTTGCGAGTTCCTCGTTGCCTTGCGTCGACATATGGGAATCCGGTATCCGGAAGCACCCCATCTTCTTACACAACACACTCACACCCACTTCCTTTTGCACCGGTATCCCCGTGAGCTACCGGATCATCGGAATGTTGCCGCGGCATCATTTCCGTTTCGTCAGCGTGGCACCCCTTTCTTTCTACCACGGTGACAAATGCTCTTATCACGCTCATGTCAAGTTTTAATAAAAATTGCATAAAACTTGCATATGTCATCCGCATCATAATAACAACATTTCAAATGTTTATATTTGTTGTTTCCATTAATTTGCTAAATGCATATGGGGATTTACTGGATTTGTTGTTTGTTATATCCGGCCCCATTTAAATTGTTTAGATGGTATAGTTTTGTTACGCTTCACCTCTTACCATGTTAACTAACATTTAATATTGTTGGATACATAACCGAGAGAGAACTAAATAAGTCATGTGGTGTTTCGTCAATATGCAAAGCTCCACTTAATTTGTTTGTTGCATTTTGCCATGCCATGCTCATTAAACCGGACATGCATCATACTTGATTGTGCATCATGCCATGTTTATGTGATGGTTGTTTACTATGTTGCTTGCTTATTTCCGGGTTGTTTCTCTCGTTAGCTTCGGTTTCGTTCCGGAGTTGTGAGGATTCGTTCGACTACGTCCGCTTGTCTTCTTCATGGACTCGTTCTTCTTCCTAGCGGGATCTCAGGCAAGATGACCATACCCTCGAAATCACTTCTATCTTTGCTTGCTAGATGCTCGCTCTTTTGCTATGCCTATGCTACGATGCCTAGCACTTGCTTATCATGCCTCCCATATTGCCATGTCAAGCCCCTAACCATCCTTTCCTAGCAAACCGTTGTTTGGCTATGTTACCGCTTTGCTCAGCCCCTCTTATAGCGTTGTTAGTTGCAGGTGAAGATGAAGTTTGTTCCTTGTTGGAACATGGAGATGTTGTTCCTTGATTGGAACATGTTTACTTGTTGGGATATCACAATATATCTTATTTAATTAATGCATCTATATACTTGGTAAAGGGTGGAAGGCTCGGCCTTATGCCTGGTACCTCACGAGGTGCCCATGACGCAAGCTATGACGACTGTCGGTGTCAAAACCGGCGGATCTCGGGTAGGGGGTCCCGATCTGTGAGTCAAGGTCGGATGGTAACAGGAGACAAGGGACACTTTATTTTACCCAGGTTCGGGCCCTCTCGATGGAGGTAAAACCCTACTCCTGCTAGATTAATATTGATGATATGGGTAGTACAAGAGTAGATCTACCACGAGATCAAGAAGGCTAAACCCTAGAAGCTAGCCTATGGGTATGATGATGGTTATGATGTGTTCGTCCTACGGACTACAACCCTCCGGTTTATATAGGCACCGGACAGGGTTAGGGTTACACAGAGTTGGTTACATTGGTAGGAGATCTTGAATATCCGCACGCCTAGCTTGCCTTCCACGCCAAGGAAAGAACCTTCCGGACACGGGACGAAGTCTTCAATCTTGTATCTTCATAGTCCTGGAGTCCGGCTGAAGATATAGTTCGGCTATCCGAACACCCCCTAATCCAGGACTCCCTCAGTAGCCCCTGAACCAGGCTTCATTGACGACGAGTCCGGCGCGTAAATTGTCTTCGGGATTGCAAGGCGGGTTCCTCCTCCAAATTCTTCAAGAAGATAATAAACACCAAAAAATAGTGTCCGGCTTCTGCAAAACAAGTTTCCACGTATTGCCATATAGAGAATAATACAAACACAAATCAAATCTGCTGACGTATTCCGCAGTGCGTCATAACACTACGAGCAAGCCTTCTGTATGGATTATTTTTTGTTGTTCCGCCGCAGTACGTTCAACGAGGCGGTTTCCTTGGCACGTCTTCTCGAAGTAGAGATCGTGTGCCCCTTTTAACGGGATTCTCATTAATGCGGACGTGGGTAACCCAACCGCGCCATTTACCACGGCGTGTGAGCGGCAAGCGAGTTTTATTAGGTAGGTGGGGACGCATAACGACATCAGCCTATATAAGGGGATAAAGATCCACCTCTTTCACCTATGCCTTCTTCCTCCTTTGCCCATCCATCTCTTGCGCACTCAAGCTCCAATGCCCAAGTTCGCTCTTTCTTCCCCAACCTGCTCCAGCGATGTCCGGAGCGGGTGGCAAGTGGATGGCTTCCTCCGTGACGGAGGGTCAAATCAAAAAGCTTAGGAAGGCCGGATATCTGTCCAAGGACATCCCGCACCGGCTTCCCGATGCGGGGCAGCTTCTTCCCACCCCAAGACCCCATGAGAGGGTAGTTTTTCTCCCCCATTTCCTCCGCGGACTGGGTTTTCCACTTCACCCTTTTGTCCGGGGGCTCATGTTCTACTACGGCCTGGACTTCCACGATCTGGACCCGAACTTTATCCTCAATATCTCGGCGTTTATCATCGTGTGTGAGGCCTTTCTCCGCATCCGCCCCCACTTCGGCCTTTGGCTCCAGACCTTCAACGTCAAGCCCAAGGTGGTGTCCGGCACCCAGGCGGAGTGCGGAGGTGCTATGGCCGGCAAAATGGCCAACGCACTCTGGTTCGATGGCTCCTTTGTGGAGTCCTTAAAGGGATGGCAGGCAGGGTGGTTTTACATCACCAAGCCACGCGACTCGAAATGGGTCGCGGCCCCTGAGTTCCGATCCGGACCCCCCACGCGGCTCATGTCCTGGAAAGAGACGGGCCTATCGTGGGGCAACGAAGAAGAAGTGACCGGACTGCAAACTTGCATCCGGTCCCTGATGGACAAGCCCATCCGGCATGTCAACATCATCCAGGTCATGCTCGTTCGCCGGATCCTCCCGTGCCAAGAACGGGAGTTCACTTTGTGGGAATTCGACCCGGCGCAGCACCAAACCCTCAATAGGCTCTTCGACACGACGTATGAAGATGTCTGGAAGGTGCTAACCAAAGGCGCCGAGTGCCCCACATCCGCTTCCGAGGACCGCGGATATAGCTCACAGCGCAATGCTGGCGAGGTAAGCTATTTATACCTTTCACAGGTTCGTTAAGCTTTTCTACATAGATTGACTCTATGTGGGATCTAAAAACTCCCTTTGCCTTTGACAGGCGTGGCTGAAGATAGCCGGACCAATCAACTGTCCGGCTCCTCTGCCCGGAGACCCAGCCCCAGCTCTCTTAGAGAAGCTGCTGGCTCCGGCGCCCTATGTGGTGCCGGAGAAGAAGGTCAAGAAGAAGAAGACCACCGGGACTCGAAAGAGTGCCCGCAATGTGGTGGTGTCGAGCTCGTCATCTGGCGAGTCTGTGACGTCCTCCTCTCGTGAAAACGAGGAGGAGGAACAAGGAAGCTCTCCCCCTCCATCGAGGGGAGCGAAAAAGAAGAAGGCCGCCCCAACAGGGGAGGCCGAGGGGTCGAGGAAAAGGAAGACCCCTCCGCCGGACTACTCCCCCAACGCCGAAGAGGGCGGAAAGGAGTGGCCGGACAGAACCAAGCGTCCGGCGATATCGTAAGTATTCACATACCAGAATGACTCATAGTATCTTCAAGTGCGCAGCTTACCCTAATGTCGAATGTTATTTGCGCAGCCCGCCCCGAGCCGCACTCGATGATTCATCGAGCGGCTCCCTGGATTCATCGGACATGAACTCTGTCCCGCCCGCAGTCTCCCCCCGCGGGGCGGATGACGCCGAAGTGGTGTCCCGCCGAACAGGGCAGGAGGAGGTGGTCTTGGAGGAGCCGCAAGGCAATCCTCAGGACCCCAGGAGTAAAGGGGATGAAACCCCCCAGGGCTCCCAGTCCGGCTTTGTGCCGAACACCGCACCGGACTCAACCGTCCTGGCTCGCGGTGGACGAACTCCTTCCAAGAGGAGTAAGCCGTGTGCGCCGGAGACCTCTGTGCAACCAGAGGCGCCGGATAGTCTGTTGGAGGTGCTTGAAGGCGCCACCATCGACGAGGAGCACCATACTGTTATGAGTGCGGTGGTCCAAAGGGTTCAGTCCGCCAAGAGCGGACTGAATGAAGCTTGCGCTAGCCTTCTAACAGGCTTCCAGGTAAGCAAAAAATATGCTAAATTCATTACCGCATAGACAGTAGCCCCTGATGCTCTGTTCGGTGTTCGGAAAGAAAAGCCGAATAGAGGATCCAACTATTTTCGCAGGAGTCTAATAAAAAGTCTAATATGCGTATGCAGGCTTCCCTGCTGTCCACCGCCGCACTGACTGCGCAGGTGGAAGTCCTGAAAAAGGACCTCGAGCGGTCCGAGCAAGAGCTCAGCCATGCCACAAGGCAGCTCGTGGAAAAGGAAGGTAAGAAAATACCCCTTAGAGAAAAAAAGAAAAAAAAAGTGGTGCCTATAGAGAGGCTTGATTGCAAAAAGAAATAACAGGATTGTACTGCTTACTGTAGGGGCCACAACCGAGGTGGCAACCCTGAAGCAGGCGCTGGTTGAGGCCGAGAATAAAGCAGCCGAGGAGCGCGCCGAGCGAGAAAAGCTTGGGGTCCAAGTCAGCGAGGTGCAGCAAGAGCTGCAAGCTCTCATGAAGAAACATGAGGGTTTGGAGCTTGAGGTAAAAACGCAAGCATCCGAGCTCGCGTCGGCTGTTGAGGCCACCAAGAGTGCCAAGGCCGAAGCCCAAAAGGCCCTCCAAGAGTTGGAGGATGTGAAAAAGATAGCAGCGGGTAAGGCATTCTTAATGCAAAGTAGGAATATAAAGGTGAAATACCTATTACTTACCCGAATCCGGAGTTCTCTAGGGGCGTTCTTTGATCTTCCCCGCAGCGCATCCGACGCCGCCGCATTCTACCGAGCTGAAGTGGGCAGCTCGACGGAGAGTGTGTTCTGGTCTCAGTATTCTGAGGCCGGACACCCTTTGCCCGTAAGCGATCAGCTGAAGCAGCTGGCCGAGCTCCACAAGGCGGCCGAACAGGCCATGAAGGGCTTACTAGTTCGGCTGTGGCCTGGAGAGGCCCTGCCTGGGAGCTACTTCGGGCTGGTGCGGCGGCTGGTGGAGGCCTGTCCACGGCTTGAGGTCATCAAGCGCTCCGTTTGCATAGAAGGTGCCCGGAGGGCCCTTGCCCGTGTAAGGGTACACTAGGGCAAGCTGGACGGAGAGAAGCTAGTGAAGGACGGGCCGCCGCAGGGGAAGGAGCATCGCAAGCCCGAGAACTACTACAAGGAAGTTCTCGCTGGAGCTCGCCTTGTCGCGGATGAATGTGCCAAAGATGTAATATTTCAATGAACTCGCTCGTTTGTATCCTGTGCGCTGAAAACTTGTTCATATGCGCTTAAGCAATGCTTTCTGAATTCAAAATATTATTTTCTGTGCGGCCGTTTATCAATAACTGAGAGATGGCGAGTCGTCGGCTTCTGCCCCCATGCAACTAGTGCTGGGGTGTTCGGGATAAACCTGAGGGCTCTTGTTCCCATAGTTGGGTCCTTCGAGGGAGGCGCTTGTTGGGGAACGTAGTAATTTCAAAAAATTTCCTACGCACACGCAAGATCATGGTGATGCATAGCAACGAGAGGAGAGTATGATCTACGTACCCTTGTAGATTTGCAATGGAAGCGTTTGACACAACGTAGAGGAAGTAGTCGTACGTCTTCTTCCCGGTCCGACCGATCCTAGCACCGTTACTCCGGCACCTCCGAGTTCTTAGAACACGTTCAGCTCGATGATGATCCCCGGGCTCCGATCCAGCAAAGCGTCGGGGAAGAGTTCCGTCAGCACAACGGCGTGGTGACGATCTTGATGTACTACTGACGCAGGGCTTCGCCTAAGCACTGCGACAATATGACCGAGGTGGAATTTGGTGGAAGGGGGCATCGCACACGGCTAAGGAACGATCTCAAGGATCAACTTGTGTGTCTATGGGGTGCCCCTGCCTCCGTATATAAAGGATCCAAGGGGGAGGGGCTGGCCGGCCAAGGGTGGCGCGCCAGGAGAGTCCTACTCCCTCCGGGAGTAGGATCCCCCCCCAATCCTAGTTGGAATAGGATTCCTCAAAGGGGGAGAGAGAGAGAGAGGGGGCTGGCCACCTCTCCTAGTCCTAATAGGACTAGGGGAGGGGAGAGGCGCGCAGCCCATGAGGGCAGCCCTTTCACCTTTCCACCAAGGCCCATGTTGGCCCATTTGGCTCCTACGGTTAAGCGTGCGGACCCTACGGTTCGAGAACAATGTAGACATGACCGAGACACATCTCCGGTCAATAACCAATAGCGGGACCTGGATGCTCATATTGGCTCCTACATATTCTACGAAGATCTTTATCGGTCAGACCGCATAACAACACACGTTGTTCCCTTTGTCATCGGTATGTTACTTGCCCGAGATTCGATCGTCAGTATCCAATACTTAGTTCAATCTCGTTACCGGCAAGTCTCTTTACTCGTTCCGTAATACATCATCCCGCAACTAATTCATTAGTTGCAATGCTTGCAAGGCTTAAGTGATGTGCATTACCGAGAGGGCCCAGAGATACCTCTGCGACGATCGGAGTGACAAATCCTAATCTCGAAATACGCCAACCCAACATCTACCATTGGAGACACCTGTAGTACTCCTTTATAATCACCCAGTTACGTTGTGACGTTTGGTAGTACCCAAAGTGTTCCTCCGGAAAACGAGAGTTGCATAATCTCATAGTCATAGGAACATGTATAAGTCATGGATAAAGCAATAGCAACATACTAAACGATCGGGTGCTAAGCTAATATAACGGGTCATGTCAATCAGATCATTCAACTAATGATGTGACCTCGTTAATCAAATAACAACTCTTTGTTCATGGTTAGGAAACATAACCATCTTTGATTAACGAGCTAGTCTAGTAGAGGCATACTAGTGACACTCTGTTTTGTCTATGTATTCACACATGTATTATGTTTCCGGTTAATACAATTCTAGCATGAATAATAAACCTTTATCATGATATAAGGAAATAAATAATAACTTTATTATTGCCTCTAGGGCATATTTCCTTCAGTCTCCCACTTGCACCAGAGTCAATAATCTAGATTACACTGTAATGATCCTAACACCCATGGAGTCTTGGTGCTGATCATGTTTTGCTCATGGAAGAGGCTTAGTCAACGGGTCTGCTACATTCAGATCCGTATGTATCTTGCAAATCTCTATGTCTCCCACCTGGACTAGATCCCGGATGGAGTTGAAGCGTCTCTTGATGTGTTTGGTCCTTTTGTGAAATCTGGATTCCTTTGCCAAGGCAATTGCACCAGTATTGTCACAAAAGATTTTCATTGGACCCGATGCACTAGGTATGACACCTAGATCGGATATGAACTCCTTCATCCATACTCCTTCGTTTGCTGCTTCCGAAGCAGCTATGTACTCCGCTTCACATGTAGATCCCGCTACGACGCTTTGTTTAGAACTGCACCAACTGACAGCTCCACCGTTTAATGTAAACACGTATCCGGTTTGTGATTTAGAATCGTCCGGATCAGTGTCAAAGCTTGCATCAACGTAACCTCTTACGGTGAGCTCTTTGTCACCTCCATATATGAGAAACATATCCTTAGTCCTTTTCAGGTATTTCAGGATGTTCTTGACCGCTGTCCAGTGATCCACTCCTGGATTACTTTGGTACCTCCCTGCTAAACTTATAGCAAGGCACACGTCAGGTCTGGTACACAACATTGCATACATGATAGAGCCTATGGCTGAAGCATAGGGAACATCTTTCATTTTCTCTCTATCTTCTGCAGTGGTCGGGCTTTGAGTCTTACTCAATCTCACACCTTGTAACACAGGCAAGAACCCTTTCTTTGCTTGATCCATTTTGAACTTCTTCAAAATCTTGTCAAGGTATGTGCTTTGTGAAAGTCCAATTAAGCGTCTTGATCTATCTCTATAGATCTTTATGCCTAATATGTAAGCAGCTTCTCCGAGGTCTTTCATTGAAAAACTTTTATTCAAGTATCCCTTTATGCTATCCAGAAATTCTATATCATTTCCAATCAGTAATATGTCATCCACATATAATATTAGAAATTCTACAGAGCTCCCACTCACTTTCTTGTAAATATAGGCTTCTCCGAAAGTATGCATAAAACCAAATGCTTTGATCACACTATCAAAGCGTTTATTCCAACTCCGAGAGGCTTGCACCAGTCCATAAATGGATCGCTGGAGCTTGCACACTTTGTCAGCTCCCTTTGGATCGACAAAACCTTCCGGTTGCATCATATACAACTCTTCTTCCAGAAATCCATTCAGGAATGCAGTTTTGACATCCATTTGCCAAATTTCATAATCATAAAATGCGGCAATTGCTAACATGATTCGGACAGACTTAAGCATCGCTACGGGTGAGAAAGTCTCATCGTAGTCAATCCCTTGAACTTGTCGAAAACCTTTTGCGCAAGTCGAGCTTTGTAGACAGTAACATTACCATCAGCGTCAGTCTTCTTCTTAAAGATCCATTTGTTCTCAATTGCTTGCTGATCATTGGGCAAGTCAACCAAAGTCCATACTTTGTTCTCATACATGGATCCCATCTCAGATTTCATGGCTTCAAGCCACTTTGCGGAATCTGGGCTCACCATCGCTTCTTCATAGTTCGTAGGTTCATCATGATCTAATATCATGACCTCCAGAACAGGATTACCGTACCACTCTGGTGCGGATCTCACTCTGGTTGATCTACGAGGTTCAGTAGTATCTTGATCTAAAGTTTCATGATCATCATCATTAGCTTCCTCACTTATTGGTGTAGGTGTCGTAGAAACAGTTTTCTGTGATGTACTACTTCTCAATAAAGGAGTAGGTACAGTTACCTCGTCAAGTTCTACTTTCCTCCCACTCACTTCTTTCGAAAGAAACTCCTTCTCTAGAAAGTTTCCGAATTTAGCAACAAAAGTCTTGCCTTCGTATCTGTGATAGAAGGTGTATCCAACAGTTTCCTTTGGATATCCTATGAAGACACATTTCTCCGATTTGGGTTCGAGCTTATCAGGTTGAAGCTTTTTCTCATAAGCATCGCAGCCCCAAACTTTAAGAAACGACAACTTTGGTTTCTTGCCAAACCATAGTTCATAAGGCGTCGTCTCAACGGATTTAGATGGTGCCCTGTTTAACGTGAATGCGGCCGTCTCTAGAGCGTATCCCCAAAACGATAGCGGTAAATCAGTAAGAGACATCATAGATCGCACCATATCTAGTAAAGTACGATTACGACGTTCGGACACACCATTACGTTGTGGTGTTCCGGGTGGCGTGAGTTGCGAAACTATTCCACAATTTTTCAAATGTACACCAAACTCGTAACTCAAATATTCTCCTCCACGATCAGATCGTAGAAATTTTATTTTCTTGTTACGATGATTTTCAACTTCACTCTGAAATTCTTTGAACTTTTGAAATGTTTCAGACTTGTGTTTCATTAAGTAGATATACCCATATCAGCTTAAGTCATCTGTGAAGGTGAGAAAATAACGATATCCGCCACGAGCCTCAATATTCATCGGTCCACATACATCGGTATGTATGATTTCCAACAAATCTATTGCTCTCTCCATCGTACCGGAGAACGGTGTTTTAGTCATCTTGCCCATGAGGCACGGTTCGCAAGTACCAAGTGATTCATAATCAAGTGGTTCCAAAAGTCCATCAGTATGGAGTTTGCGCTTTACACCGATATGACCTAAACGACAGTGCCACAAATAAGTTGCACTTTCATTATCAACTCTGCATCTTTTGGTTTCAACATTATGAATATGTGTATCACTACTATCGAGATTCATCAAAAAAAGACCACTCTTCAAAGGTGCATGACCATAAAAGATATTACTCATATAAATAGAACAACCATTATTCTCTGATTTAAATGAATAACCGTCTCGCATTAAACAAGATCCAGATATAATGTTCATGCTCAACGCTGGCACCAAATAACAATTATTTAGGTCTAATATTAATCCCGAAGGTAGATGTAGAGGTAGCGTGCCGACCGCGATCACATCGACTTTGGAACCGTTTCCCACGCGCATCGTCACCTCGTCCTTTGCTAGTGTCCGCTTATTCTGTAGTCCCTGTTTCGAGTTGCAAATATTAGCAACAGAACCAGTATCAAATACCCAGGTGCTACTGCGAGCATTAGTAAGGTACACATCAATAACATGTATATCACATATACCTTTGTTCACCTTGCCATCCTTCTTATCCGCCAAATACTTGGGGCAGTTCCGCTTCCAGTGACCAGTCTGCTTGCAGTAGAAGCACTCAGTTTCAGGCTTAGGTCCAGACTTGGGTTTCTTCTCTTGAGTAGCAACTCGCTTGCCGTTCTTCTTGAAGTTCCAATTTTTCTTCCCTTTGCCCCTTTTCTTGAAACTAGTGGTTTTGTTAACCATCAACACTTGATGCTCCTTCTTGATTTCTACCTCCGCAGCTTTTAGCATTGCGAAGAGCTCGGGAATAGTCTTGTTCATCCTTTGCATATTATAGTTCATCACGAAGCTCTTGTAGCTTGGTGGCAGTGATTGGAGAATTCTGTCAATGATGCAATCATCTGGAAGAGTAACTCCCAATTGAATCAAGTGATTATTATACCCAGACATTTTGAGTATATGCTCACTGACAGAACTGTTCTCCTCCATCTTGCAGCTATAGAACTTATTGGAGACTTCATATCTCTCAATCCGGGCATTTGCTTGAAATATTAACTTCAACTCCTGGAACATCTCATATGCTCCTTGACGTTCAAAACGTCGTTGAAGTCCCGGTTCTAAGCCATAAAGCATGGCACACTGAACTATCGAGTAGTCATCAGCTTTGCTCTGCCAGACGTTCATAACTTCTGGTGTTGCTCTAGCAGCAGGCCTGGCACTTAGCGGTGCTTCCAGGACGTAATTCTTCTGTGCAGCAATGAGGATAATCCTCAAGTTACGGACCCAGTCCGTGTAATTGCTACCATCATCTTTCAACTTTGCTTTCTCAAGGAACGCATTAAAATTTAACGGAACAACAGCACGAGCCATCTATCTACAATCAACATAAACAAGCAAGATACTATCAGGTACTAAGTTCATGATAAGTTTATGTTCAGTTAATCAAATTAATCAAGAACTCCCACTTAGATAGACATCCCTCTAATCCTCTAAGTGATCACGTGATCCAAATCAACTAAACCATAACCGATCATCACGTGATATGGAGTAGTTTTCAATGGTGAACATTGTTATGTTGATCATATCTACTATATGATTCATGCTCGACCTTTCGGTCTCTGTGTTCCGAGGTCATATCTTATATGCATAGCTCGTCAAGTATAACCTGAGTATTCCGCGTGTGCAACTGTTTTGCACCCGTAGTATTTGAACGTAGAGCCTATCACACCCGATCATCACGTGGTGTCTCAGCACGAAGAACTTCTGCAATGGTGCATACTCAGGGAGAACACTTCTTGATAATTTAGTGAGAGATCATCTTATAATGCTACCATCAATCAAAGCAAGATAAGATGCATAAAAGGATAAACATCACATGCAATCAATATAAGTGATATGATATGGTCATCATCATCTTGTGCTTGTGATCTCCATCTCTGAAGCACCGTCATGATCACCAACGTCACCGGCGCGACACCTTGATCTCCATCGTAGCATCGTTGTCGTCTCGCCAATCTTATGCTTCTACGACTATCGCTACTGCTTAGTGATAAAGTAAAGCATTATAGGGCGATTGCATTGCATACAATAAAGCGACAACCATACGGCTCCTGCCGGTTGCTGATAACTCGGTTTCAAAACATGATCATCTCATACAATAAAATTTAGCATCATGTCTTGACCATATCACATCACAACATGCCCTGCAAAAACAAGTTAGACGTCCTCTACTTTGTTGTTGCAAGTTTTACGTGGCTGCTACGGGCTTAAGCAAGAACTCATCTTACCTACGCATCAAAATCACAACGATAGTTTGTCAAATAGACTCCGTTTTAACCTTCTCAAGGACCGGGCGTAGCCACACTCGGTTCAACTAAAGTTGGAGAGACAGTCTTCCGCAAGCCATCTATGTGCAAAGCACGTCGAGGGAACCGGTCTCGCGTAAGAGTACGCGTAAGGTTGGTCCGGATCGTCTCGTCCAACAATACCGCTGAACCAAAGTATGACATGCTGGTAGGCAGTATGACTTGTATCGTCCACAACTCACTTGTGTTCTACTCGTGCAAATAACATCAAACCATAAAAACCTAGGCTCGGATGCCACTGTTGGGGAACGTAGTAATTTCAAAAAATTTCCTACGCACACGCAAGATCATGGTGATGCATAGCAACGAGAGGAGAGTATGATCTACGTACCCTTGTAGATTTGCAACGGAAGCGTTTGACACAACGTAGAGGAAGTAGTCGTACGTCTTCTTCCCGGTCCGACCGATCCAAGCACCGTTACTCCGGCACCTCCGAGTTCTTAGCACACGTTCAACTCGATGACGATCCCCGGGCTCCGATCCAGCAAAGCGTCGGGGAAGAGTTCCGTCAGCACGATGGCGTGGCGACGATCTTGATGTACTACTGACGCAGGGCTTCGCCTAAGCACTGCGACAATATGACCGAGGTGGAATTTGGTGGAAGGGGGCACCGCACACGGCTAAGGAACGATCTCAAGGATCAACTTGTGTGTCTATGGGGTGCCCCCTGCCTCCGTATATAAAGGATCCAAGGGGGAGGGGCTGGGCGGCCAAGGGTGGCGCGCCAGGAGAGTCCTACTCCCTCCGGGAGTAGGATTCCCCACCCCCCAATCCTAGTTGGAATAGGATTCCTCAAAGGGGGAGAGAGAGAGAGAGGGAGCCGGCCACCTCTCCTAGTCCTAATAGGACTAGGGGAGGGGAGAGGCGCGCAGCCCATGAGGGCAGCCCTTTCACCTTTCCACCAAGGCCCATGTTGGCCCATTTGGCTCCCGGGGGGTTCCGGTAACCCTCCTGGTATTCCGGTAAAATCCTGATTTCACCTGGAACACTTCCGATGTCCAAACATAGGCTTCCAATATATTAATCTTTACGTCTCGACCATTTCGAGACTCCTCGTCATGTCCGTGATCACATCCGGGACTCCGAACAACCTTCGGTACATCAAAATGCATAAACTCATAATAACTGTCATCGTAACGTTAAGCGTGCGGACCCTACGGTTCGAGAACAATGTAGACATGACCGAGACACATCTCCGGTCAATAACCAATAGCGGGACCTGGATGCCCATATTGGCTCCTACATATTCTACGAAGATCTTTATCGCTCAGACCGCATAACAACATACGTTGTTCCCTTTGTCATCGGTATGTTACTTGCCCGAGATTCGATCGTCAGTATCCAATACTTAGTTCAATCTCGTTACCGGCAAGTCTCTTTACTCGTTCCGTAATACATCATCCCGCAACTAATTCATTAGTTGCAATGCTTGCAAGGCTTAAGTGATGTGCATTACCGAGAGGGCCCAGAGATACCTCTGCGACGATCGGAGTGACAAATCCTAATATCGAAATACGCCAACCCAACATCTACCATTGGAGACACCTGTAGTACTCCTTTATAATCACCCAGTTACGTTGTGACGTTTGGTAGTACCCAAAGTGTTCCTCCGGAAAACGGGAGTTGCATAATCTCATAGTCATAGGAACATGTATAAGTCATGGATAAAGCAATAGCAACATACTAAACGATCGGGTGCTAAGCTAATATAATGGGTCATGTCAATCAGATCATTCAACTAATGATGTGACCTCGTTAATCAAATAACAACTCTTTGTTCATGGTTAGGAAACATAACCATCTTTGATTAACGAGCTAGTCTAGTAGAGGCATACTAGTGACACTCTGTTTTGTCTATGTATTCACACATGTATTATGTTTCCGGTTAATACAATTCTAGCATGAATAATAAACCTTTATCATGATATAAGGAAATAAATAATAACTTTATTATTGCCTCTATGGCATATTTCCTTCAGCGCTCAGCATAGCGAACCAGGCAATCGGACTATAATGCTTGAACACTCTCACTTAGCCATAGAACTTTATAATTTTAAATTTCGGCAAAGCCCCTAGTTCGGAAGGCCGAATTCGGGGCACTATCCACGCCTTTAGCCGGACTTAACCAGCTCTCCGCTCGAAGCGGCATAAGCCTTTAGGGACTCGAAAAACCTCTCGAACAGCGACCGGTCTCGCGCCTTATCATGACAGTCTGTTTTAGCTTTCTCCACTGAGGTGCTCACCCACATGATCTGGGGCACAATCGCAGTGGTTCTCCTAGTGCTACCTTAGCCGATAGAGCGGAACGTAAGGCACCAAAACATAGGAGCCGGGCAAACCCAACATATGACCAAAATCATGACTCAGAGCCGATGCATATAATGCTATAAGTTCGGGGTGCCGCACTTGTGAAAGTGGACGGACTTCTCACACCAGATAGAAGGGTAATAAAGCCCCTGGCGTGGTTTGCCGTACCATGGTGTATGGGTGCGATCATGTTATTTGAGTAAACATATGTATATTAAAAGAAGATAATGCAAAAAATAGACAAAAAGCTATGCATTATTTATGAGGAGGCTGTTTATTCAAGCCGAACGATACAAGTAGTACGAAAAAAAAAATTTAGACTATTTAATATGTCCTGACCAGGCGCAGGCCGCGGAATTTAGAAACAGATATATCGCTCGAAATAGAGACCACCTGAGAGTTCCATGATGCGGCGTTGTTTTGTATGCTTTCCTGGGTCCTGTATCGTCTATGCGGCAGTGAGGCCGAACACTATCTCCAGAGTATGGAGTCCTGAAAGAAAAGAAGAACCCGACAGCCCCTAGTACGTTTGACGCCGTATTGTTGGCATGCCGTTTTATCTGCCGCTTCCCCTATGCCCATGGAATTGTAAGGGCGTAATTGTGTACTCGAGGTACTAGCTCCGCTATGTAGCAATGGCTGGGGTTGGGCCCGTATTGCTACGCGTGCTCTGAACGTGCCAGTCGGTCTTGCTGCGGGTTATTCCAGACGCGTTTTGCTTTGTCCTGCTTTGTAGCGGCCGGACTCGAGAGCTGCCTTAACAGGCTGCTTTGTACCTCTGCTGCGAGGGCCGCCGTGTGTTCCTCCGTACGGATGGAGCGTTCGGTGTTTCCGCTGACCGTGATTACACCTCGAGGGCCTGGCATCTTGAGCTTGAGATATGCGTAGTGTGGCACCGCATTGAATTTAGCGAATGCGGTTCGTCCAAGCAGAGCATGATAGCCACTGCGGAACGGAACTATGTCGAAGATTAACTCTTCGCTTCGGAAGTTGTCCGGAGATCCGAAGACCACATCAAGTGTTATGGAGCCTATGCAATCGGCCTCTACACCCGGGATGACGCCTTTAAAGGTCGTCCTTGTGGGCTTGATCCTTGATGGATCTATGCCCATTTTCCGCACTGTATCCTGGTAGAGCAGGTTCAGGCTACTGCCGCCGTCCATGAGGACTCTTGTAAGGTGGAATCCGTCAACGATTGGGTCAAGAACCAATGCGGTGAAACCGCCGTGACGGATGCTGGTGGGGTGGTCCCTTCGATCGAAGGTGATCGGGCAAGAGGACCATGGGTTGAACTTTGGGGCGACTGGGAATATGAGTCGCGTATATCATGTTCACCATCCGCACTTGTGGGGGAAACCCCTTCTGTCCGTTGTTGTTCGGTGGCCTGGGCCCCTCTTCGTCATCGCTGTCTAGCCCCTTGTTTTTGTTTTCGGCTCTTAACTTGCCTGCCTGCTTGAACACCCAACAATCCCTGTTGGTGTGATTGGCTGGCCTTTCGGGGGTGCCGTGAATCTGGCACGAGCAGTCGAGTATTCGTTCCAAACTGGATGGTCCCTGGGTATTCTTTTTGAATGGCTTTTTCCGCTGACCGGATTTATGGCCTCTGAATCCGGCGTTTACTGCCGTATCTTCATTACTGTCGCTGCTGACGCGGCGTTTCTGTTTATTCCGTCGCGACCTGCCACTTTTGTCCTTGGTATCTGAATTACCTTGCTTCTTCGCTAAGTTGTTGCTGCGAGCTAGCCAGCTATCTTCGCCCGCGCAAAAGCGGGTCATGAGTGTCGTGAGGGCTGCCATGGATTTCGGCTTTTCCTGTCCCAGGTGCCGGGCAAGCCACTCGTCACGGATGTTATGCTTGAAGGCTGCTAAGGCCTCTGCATCCGGAAAATTGACTATCTGATTTTTCTTTGTTAGGAACCGCGTCTAGAATTGCCTGGCCGATTCTTCTGGCTGCTGGATTATGTGGCTTAGGTCGTCGGCGTCCGGTGGCCGTACGTAGGTCCCCTGGAAGTTGTCGAGGAATGCGGCCTCCAGGTCCTCCCAAGAGCCGATCGAATCTGCGGGGAGGCTGTTAAGCCAGTGCCGGGCTGGTCCCTTAAGCTTAAGGGGTAAATATTTGATGGCGTGCAAATCATCGCCACGTGCCATGTGGATGTGGAGGAGATAGTCCTCAATCCATACTGCCGGATCGGTCGTACCATCGTACGACTCGATGTTGACGGGTTTAAAACCCTCTGGGATTCTATGATCCATTACTTCGTCTGTGAAGCATAGTGGGTGTGCGGCGCTCCTGTACTGGGCTATGTCTCGACGCAGTTCGGAGGAGCTGTGCCTGTTGTGTTCGGCCCGACCGAATTTATTGTGTCTGGAGTGAAAACTATCACGTGCCGTCGGGCGTCCGCGCGATCCATAGATCGATCTTGTTTGCCTTGCTTTGTCCTCCAGGACGTCTCGCAGGTATGGTTCGTGTTCCCGTGCCTTGGTAAAGCAGCTACGGGGCATGGCTTGTTTGGATGTTCGACAGGCTTCTCTGTCGTGGCCGCGAGGTGGCCGATCTGCCATGTCTTGGGCTTCCTCCTCTGATTGGGGTAGCGGCCTGCGCTTAGGATAGTTTTTGGAGGGGCGTCCGAGTTCGTGCTCTTCGGCCGCAAGGACTTCAGTCCATCTGTCAGCTAGCAAATCTTGGTCAGCTCTAAGCTGTTGCTGCTTTTTCTTTAGGCTATTCGCCGTGGCTAAAAGCCTGCGTTGAAAGCGCTTTTGTTCGGCGGGGTCCGATGGTACGATGAATTCATCGTCGCCGAGGCTTGCCTCGTCTTCGGAGGGAGGCATGTAGTTATCGTCCTCGACCTCTCGCTCTGCCGCTCTCTCATGAGGGCGGTCTTCTCCATCTTCCTATGCCGAATCCTGCTGGTTTTGGTGTTCTTCGGCGCTGTCCAGGGTAGTATTATCTCCCGTGCCGGAATCACCGTTTCTGCTGTGGCGGGATTTGGAGAGGCGCCGCTGACATCGGCGTTTTGGAGGCTTTTTCGAAGTGCCATCCTCCGCTGTTTCATCGCCATCTCCATCTTTTGGAGCATCCACCATGTATATGTCGTATGACGAGGTGGCGGTCCAGCGCCCTACAGGTGCTGGTTCTTGCTCGTCTCCTCCTTCGTCGTCCATACCGTCGAAGTCTTCGGAGCCGAAGTCGAGCATGTCGGATATATCATCGACAGTGGCTATTAAGTGGGCGGTGGGTGGGCTTTGAATTTCTTCGTCGTCCGAATCCCAACCTCGCAGGCCATAGTTCGGCCCGGGCTCTCCTGACAAAGAGAGAGACTTGAGAGAATTCAGAATATCACCAAAAGGTGAATACTGAAAGATGTCCGCGGCGGTGAACTCCATTACAGGCGCCCAATCTGATTCGATCGGCGGGGGCACGGACGACCCGATGTTCGGAGAAGAGTCCGGCTCCTTGGAGTCACAGGCCATGCGGAGCGCGGGGCTCGCGTTCGGCTCAATGGCCTTTAAGATCGCAGCCCCCGAGGTGACGTCCAACCGTTCATCTTCAAAGAACGCAGCGGGCTCCGAATCGAGGATCGGGGCCGGAGCGTATGCGGCCTCCAGGACACTGTTCGGAGGCAGAGCTATATCATGCCCCTCGAGATAGTGCGGCACGCTTGGCTGTGGCTCGAATCCGTCGAAGATCAAGTCTCCGCGGATATCTGCCATGTAGTTTAGGCTTCCAAACCTGACTTGATGGCCAGGGGCGTAGCTCTCGATCTGCTCCAGATGACCAAGCGAGTTGGCCCACAGAGCGAAGCCGCCGAAGACGAAGATCTGTCCGGGGAGAAAAGTCTCCCCCTGGACCTCATCGTTGTTGATGATCAAAGGAGCCATCGGGCCTAAAGGCGACGACACAGAGGAACTCTCAATGAAAGCACCAATGTCGGTGTCAAAACCGGCGGATCTCAGGTAGGGGGTCCCGATCTGTGCGTCAAGGTCGGATGGTAACAGGAGACAAGGGACACTTTATTTTACCCAGGTTCGGGCCCTCTCGATGGAGGTAAAACCCTACTCCTGCTAGATTAATATTCATGATATGGGTAGTGCAAGAGTAGATCTACCACGAGATCAAGAAGGCTAAACCCTAGAAGCTAGCCTATGGGTACGATGATGGTTATGATGTGTTCGTCCTTCGGACTACAACCCTCCGGTTTATATAGGCACCGGACAGGGTTAGGGTTACACAGAGTCGGTTACATTGGTAGGAGATCTTGAATATCCGCATGCCTAGCTTGCCTTCCATGCCAAGGAAAGAACCTTCCGGACACGGGACGAAGTCTTCAATCTTGTATCTTCATAGTCCTGGAGTCCGGCTGAAGATATAGTTCGGCTATCCGAACACCCCCTAATCCAGGACTCCCTCAACGACCAAGGGTGCCAGGCGGTTGCCAGCCCGCGCAGTGTCCTCCCTTTCCTCTTTGGTGCAAAGGGGGCAAGCGTAGGCGAGAGGATCAAGCAAAGTCACCCATTTCGGTGCAACGAGACCAAGACCAGCTCCGCGACAAGGAGGAAGTCACTGTGGAGCCCAAGCCGGCGTCATCACCAGAGCCTTTGGCAGGCGAAGACCAACTTAGTCAGGATAAGTGTACCAGATGTTCCCCTTCAAATTGGCCAATTGTTAGCGCCCTTCCCGCTCAATATTTGGGAAGAGGCCCAGGGCCTTTGCCTATAAATAGGACTAGCCACCCTCAGGGTAGAGACCCACCTAGTTAGAACCTGATCCAGCATCTAGAGAGAGAGAGAGAGAGAGAGAGAGAAGGGCGATCGAACTCTCCTAGCAGTTCATCCCCTAGCCAAGAACAGGCCCTCGCGAGGCCGTTCCCCCCTATACTGCTCTTCCTCATCAGCCCAAGAGGCAATCCACCCACCACACTGGAGTAGGGTATTACACCACAATGGTGGCCCGAACCAGTATAAACCCTGTGCCACTTGTGTTGTTCTTGCAGTAGTCTAGATCCTTACGAGATGGAGAGGTAGAGGGTTTGATCTTCGCGCGCACCCCAGAGTTCGAACCTTAAGGGTCTGCCGGAACCCGTGATCCGGCATTTTGGCGCGCCAGGTAGGGGTGCGCCGGAATCAGTCTTCCACCGCTCCGCTCTCCTCCAACCACCGCAACCATGTCTGACGCTCGTCGGGCCCGCGCCGAGCGCCGGGCCGCCATCGCTTCCCGCGCCGTCCAGACGGCCCCTGTCGGTGGGCGTCCTCGTCGTTCCCCGTCGCCCGCCATCAACGCCGCCACCGGCCCGGCGGGGAACGAGCAGCAAGCATCCTCTCAGCACCCGTCCGTGCGGCGGGATGGCCGCACCGCCACTTCGTCGCTCACCCCAGCCGGTTCTTCGTCGCACGCGCTTCGCCCGCCCTTGGAGGCTCGGGCTGCACTCCTCGCGGCGAACGAGCTCCTGCGCTACCGCCCCGTCGACAACATCTACGAGGAGTGGGTCGACCGCGTCGCCGAGCTCGTCCGCGCTGCAGGGGGCTCTCCCGCGCCTTCCGCACCACTGCGCCGCACTCCGCCCCGCGCGGGCAATGAAGCCTCGGCGGCGTTCTAGCCGCCTCCCTTCCAAGAAGATGCCATGGCCCAAGGCGCGCAGCTCCTGGACGGAACCCGCTCCGTCATGCGCCAGTCCAGTAGGAACGGAGCTGCCAAGAAGTCCCACGACCGCAAGAGGCCGCCCGGGCGCTCCCCGCCCCGGCTCGTGGAGACCCCGCTCCAGCTCCGGCATGTCAAGACCCCGCGCTGCTCCCAGCTGCAGCGCCAGGGGACCCACAAGGCCGAGTTCTCCCTCAGCCAAAACCTCCCGCGGCCACCGCAGGCTGCCGCTCCTACACCCCCGAGCTGCGTAGCGTCGCGTGGCCCGGCAAGTTCAAGCCGGACCTGCCTCCTCGCTACGACGACACAACTGATCCCACGGAGTTCCTCCAGCTCTACGAGCTGGGAATCGAAGCTGCCAGCGGGGACGAGAAGGTCATGGCGAACTGGTTCCCCATGGCGCTGAAAGAAGGTGCTCGCACTTGGCTCCTGAACCTGGCCCCAGGCACGATCTCCTCCTGGGACCAGATGCGTACTTGCTTCATCGCCAACTTCCAAGGTACCCGCGACCGGCCTCCCGCCATGAGCGACATGCGCCGCATCAAGCAGCAACCTGGAGAGACCCTGCAGAAGTACATCCAGCACTTCAATAGTGCGCGCCTCAAGATCCCCAGGGTGTCTGAAGAAGCCATCATTTCGGCCTTCTCCGATGGCGTGCGCGACGTCAAGATGAAGGAGGAGCTGGCGATGCATGAAGACCTCTGCACCTCCCTGGAGCTGTTCAACCTGGCGACCAAGTGCACCAGAGCTGAAGAGGGACGCCTCTCCCTCCTCGAGCTGCCTGCCGCAGACCCAGAAGAGAAGAAGCCCAAGGCCAAGGACGTGAAGCGCAAGGGGGCTGCCGTGCTCGCGGCAGAACCGGACACCAAGCGGGGCAAGGATCTGCCTGAATCCTCCAGGGGCAGCCGGTACTGTGTGTACCACGACCTCCACACCCGCAACACTAATGAATGCCAAGAACTCCGCGCCGTGCGAGAAGGAAGAGTCGGCCGACGCCCTGACCGTGCTGACCGGGGCTATGGCCGAGGAGGAGGAAGGAACCCGGGACGCTGGGAAGACCGTGGCCCACGTCCAGGCTGGCGTGACCAACCTCGCGAGGACCGCTGGCGTGACCCGCCTCGTGAGGGGGACTGGAGGGACCAGCCTCGTGAGGATCGCCCTCATGGCAACCCAGGCCTGCCGCCATTGCCGCCTCAGCCGAGAAGGAATGAAGACCGCCACCAAGACGAGGGGGCTGGGGGCTTCCAGGAGCCTCGCGCCATCGCCTGCATCCTGGGTGGAGCTCAAGCCCCAGCCTCTCAACGTATCTTCAAGCAGTTCTCTCGCGAAGTGAATGCAATCCTCCCCAAGCTCGAAGCAACGCGTCCCCTCAGGTGGTCGGCCTGCACCATCACGTTTAGCTCAGCAGACCAGCTCAAGTGCACGGCCACAGCCGGAGTCCTCCCAATGCTTTGTTCCCCAGTCATCAGCAACGTTCTGGTCACCAGGACCCTCATCAACGGAGGGGCAGGGCTCAATGTCTTGTCCGTGGAAATGTTCAACAGCCTCTAAGTGCCCTATGACCAGCTTCAGCCAACCAAGCCCTTCTCCGGAGTCACCGACGGTTCCACAGTCCCGATCGGGTAGGTCCGCCTCCCGGTCACCTTCGGCACCTACGACAACTACTGTACCGAGCTCATCGACTTTGACGTCGCCCACATCCACCTGCCGTACAACGCTATCCTCGGGTACCCGACGCTGGCTAAGTTCATGGCCGCGACTCACCATGGCTAAAATGTCCTCAAGATGCCAGGAAGCGGCGGCGTGATCACGGTGCCATGTCAAGAGAAGGATGCAGTGTGTGCCCTGGAGCGAGCCTTTCAGGCCGCGTCACTAGAAGACCCAGATCGCGGAAGCAGGAGGCTTCCTGAGACCACCCCCAAGAAGAAGAAGACAATGTCAGGCTTAGCCCCTCAGGAGGCAGGCCCTTCAAGGCCCGCGTTTGCCCAGGGGGACCCTCCTTCGATTGCATAGGAATGCGCGCGTGGCGCCTTCCACAGGCAGGGCTCGGGGGCTCTCACCTGGAGGGCCACCGACCTCGCCATGGTCACGAGGGAGGCGCTGGGGCACCATGTGGAGGCGTGTTTCGAAGCACGCTTCCCTCAGAAGGAAGCCAGGGAAGGAAGGCCAGACCAGCAGGAGTTTGTTAGCAATGCCATACAAGAACTACAGGAGTCAAGGATCATGAGAGGTTGCCGTCGCCCACCAGCTGTGGCTCCCCATCCAGGCGAGGATGGTGGGCTGCGCGTCTGCGTCGACGTACCAGGGCTCAATCAGATCACCACGACGGAGCACCTCTGGCCTCACAAGTGGGGCGCTGCGGAGGACCACCCCACAGCTATGTTCGCATGCCTTATGGCCTGCCGAGCGTAGCTGCGGCGTACCAGCGCATCATGAGGAGCATCTTGGAGGCGCAAGAAGACAGGCGTTCCGCAGCCCTGGCAGAGATGGAGGCTGCTCGCGAGGATCCACCAGTGCCTCCGGAGCCTCCCGAGGCCCCTAGGCCTGGGGGCTCGTGAGGATCGGCTTCCGCACCCCACCGAGTCTGCTACACCAACGCCACTGCACCGACGACATCTTCAGGTGACATCTTTCAAGTTTCATTCTCAGCTGGGAGCGCCCTCCTAGGGTTGCGTCATTCCCAGGCCGCGTGGGTCCGTCCCTGCGGCATGTATCCCTTTTTATCTTCTCAGTCGCTAGCTTGCTTTGCTGGGGGCGCCCCTCGGGCTGCATCATCCCCAGGCCACTTGGGCTAGGCCCAGCGGCATGTATCCCTTCCGCGTTTATTTCCAATTATGCATCATTACTCGATGCCGTCCACAGCACCTCTTCTTCTTCATGTCGACCACTTGCACGTTAAAGGGGGGTGCCTGAGCATCGCGACTCAGGGCTCTTACTGGCTCTCCAGCCTTCACCCTCTGGCCTTGTCCACAGCATCGCGACCTGGCATACCAGCGACAGCTGAGACAAGCTCGAGGGCCGGGACCCGAGGATGTAGAGTGCCGGCATCTAACCAGATTTTGCAGGAACACATCTCAAGATACGGCCCAGTGCCAGGTGCAACCCGTCTAGAGGTAGGGCCTCGTGAGTCCCGTGCTGGCTCACGAGTGCCCAGATACACCTCACCTAGCTCTACCGTGCCAGCCATGTGTCAGGGCGGGGTTGTACACGCCCCGGGGGCTCCTCCCGGAGGGGAGCCCCCTCCCACGTACCAGTGGAAGCACCATGCTCCGCGCTGGCTGTTGACACTGCCGAGGAGCGGCTATGCCCGTACACATACGGAAGTGCTATGCTCCGCGCTGGTGATAAACAACTGAGGGTGGCCTCCGGGCCGCGTTAACCTCAGGGAGCCCCGAGCTCAGTGGCCGGCCTCATCGCAACGCCTCCCCCCGGGAGCGCCGCGCGAGGGGGCTGGGCACGGGGGCTACGACTGGGTCACGCCCAGCCGTACGCCCCAGCCAGGCCCCTCGGGCCTGGTTCGTCGCGCGTCTCTCCCCGAGCGGAGCCAAGGTACGAAGGCCGTTTGCGCGTCAAGGGGGACTCCTGAGCATCGCGACTCAGGAGCGTAACTGACTCCATAGCCCCTCACTCCTTAGTTCCGAAAGGCTATGTTGGGTGAGGTACGCGCGGGGTCGGGCTCTGCAGACGTAGAACGGAAACGCACCTACATCGCGCTTCCCTACTTGTTGCTCGTGCGCTAAGGGGGACTCCTAAGCATCGCGACTCAGGAGCCTAACTTGTCACGTGGCCCCTCATTCCTTTGGTCCCGTCCTGGTTTTCGGTCGAGGCTGATGCTGGGTGAGGCATGCGCGTGGCCGGACTCTGCTGGCGTAGAGCATAAGCAAGTAGGGAAGAGGAACATAAAATTCAAGGAACTTAAAAGCAAATATTACAACCCATAATGTCGCCTTGGTTCCAAACGCAAATTTAAATGCCTCCTCGAGGCGTCGTGCATGTGCAGGAATCGAAAGAAGGACAGGAACGATAGCGGAGTCACTTGTCGGCAGCGGAGTCGCGTGGAGTGGTTTCACCTTGTGGGGTAGTGGAGCCGGCAGCGCCTCGCTTCGGCTTGGTGCTGAAGGCCCGGAACTTCCCCAGCAGTGCCTCCGCGCGCCCCTTCACGGCCTCGACAGTAGTAGCGGCGCCCTCGCCGCTCACCGGCTCCAGCAGGCTGTCAAGGTCGGCGCTGGGGTCGCAAAGGTAGACATGGGCGAAGACCCGCGTCAGCGCGGCGGAAGACAGGACACGCGCCTCGGCTTCGACCGTGGGGACGAGTCTGAGGGCGACATCTCCAAGAGCCTTCACCAAGAAGGGAAGCAGTTTGGCGGGGCCGTCCCCGTCGCCAGCCAGCGGGCAATCCAGGCCACTCTCGTAAAGCGTCTTCAGTGAAGCGCGGGCATCCTTCTCCATGTCCGCGAAGGCCACGCGATCCTTGGCAAGGACCCGGGCCTTGGTGTCCAGCTCGGCCTTCGTCGTCTCCAGCTCCTTCTTCAACGCACCTAGGTGGCTGCGGCGCTTCTTGAGCTTCGCTTCCCGGTCCTCGAGCGCCGCCTCACGCGCCTTCATCTCCTTCTCCTGCTCTTGGCGAAGGCGGGTCTCCTCTGCAAGCTGACCACGCAGGCCCTGCAACTTGTCCTCCAGCTCCTTGCAGCGGCCACGGATGCCAACCACCTCTCCCAGGGCCGCGTCACGGGCAGCCTTCGCCTCGAGGGTAGCCTCCTTCTCCTCGTCACAGGCCGTCGAGGCCTGAACCAGCGCTGCCCGGATCGAGGCGTCAGAGCGAATCCACCCCGAGGCCAGCTCCAGGCGCCCGGCCGCCAGGCGAGGGTCGGCGCCTAGAAGATCCTGCCGCAGCCGGTCCAATCCAGCAACAGCTCGCTCCAGGATGGGAGAAGAAGGCGGGGAAGCATCAGGGCAGCAGGAGGAGTCCCGGAACCAGCAGCCGGCCGAACGGGAGGAGAAGGTAGCGGCGGCGAGGCTGCAGTATCCCGAGGCGGAGTCTGCTGCGCCTCCCCAGCCGTAGCAGCAGCACCAGACAAGGGCACCTCTGGGGTCGACCGAGCCATGGGGGCTGCGGCCCCAGCCAGATCAGCCAAGCCCCGCAAGGGCGAGTGGGCAGGGGGAGCCTGTGCGTCGCGGTCGCCCTCCCCTGCAGGTGGAGGTGTCATTGCAGCCGGGGCCTCAGGAGCCCCCTTCAGCTTCTTCGTCGCGGGCGCCAGCCCGCTCAGGAGAAGTAATCGTCAAGCCTCGTCAGCGGAACAAGAAACCAGGAATCAAGGATCAAGCACTTACAGGTCGTCGGCAGAAAGCTCCGGTAGTCTCCTGCCAAACTTGAAGCCGGAGAGCCGGCTGGAGGGGTCGACCTCGGAAGCAGAAGGCGCGTCCGCGGTTCGCCCCGGAGTCAGGGCGGACCCGCGGGGAATCAACCCGGTCCTGCCCTTCTTCGGGACCGGAGGCGAGTTCCCGCTGCCCAGCACGTCGTTGTCGTCATCATCATCACTCAGCGAAAGGTGGAGAGCACGGGGCTTGCGCTGGAGCGAGGGAGTCCTAGACTCTCCGTCGGTCGCCTCGGAGTCGGGGCCTGCCTCCTACTCCTCCTCGCCCCCACCTCCGCTGGAGTCGCCGGAAGACACATTCACCAGATCCTCGGGAGCCACCGCGGGCACGAGCCCGTCCCCGTTGAAGACGGGCATGGACTCCACCACCTGCTCCCAATCGTCGCGGAGGAACAAGGGCGGAGGCGCGCCCTCCGGCATTGCTGCCTCGCCCCCAACCAGGGACTGGAGAACCGCAGTCACGTCCCCTTCGCCCACGGCTGCGGGACTCGGGTGAGGCCTCCACATCGGAGGAGAATACTGCCGAAGCGGAGCCAGTTGGTGCTCCAGGAACTCCCTTAGCAACGACGCCCCGGTCAGCTTCGCCGCCGCCAAGTTGGTCTGCTTCAGATCGGCGTCCATCTTCGCCAGCACCGACTTCGCGCGGGGATCCGTGAGCTCTGCCCGGCACCAGTCTTCCGAGCTCACGGCCGGCTCCGTGGGAAGGGCCAACCGAGGGTCGACGCACTCGGCGTCAACCAACACCCACTTGCTCCGGAAGCCCTCAATCCTCTTCCCTGGATTCGAGATGGCCATGGAGCTGCCGCACGCGACGAAGCCCGCGCACGCAGAAGGAGAACCTTTGGAGGTCCGGAGGTAGAAGTAGTGGCGCAGCAAGGCCACTTAAGGCTGCACCCCCACATGCGCCTCACAGTAGTAGGCGATGATCGCTAAGAGAAGGACGGAGTTGGGGTGGAGATGCAAAGCTTGCAAGTTGTAATGGCGGAGGACGGCAAGGAAGAACTCAGAAAAAGGAGGTACCAGGCCCGCTGCAATGGAGCTCACGAAGAAAGGATAGAAGGTGCTCCCTTGGCCTTCAGGGGCATCGGAGCCGACCTTGAACATCTGCGCCCCGTCAATGCCCTGCGCCGCGGCCATCCGGTGCAGTAGGGCGAGGCTCGCCTTCGACACGTTGGGCGAATCCAAAGTAGGCGAGAACCAAGCTTCGGCCGGGGTCCGGCGAGGCGCCATGGCTACCTGGGACGAGCGGGTGGAGCAGATCTGGAAGCTTGGAGGAACAGAGAAGAAGCGCAAGGAAGGGGATCTGAGCAGCGGATGAAGAAGGAGAGGAACAAAGCCTGAGCAGATGCCACGCCTTTAGTATCCTGTGCAGTTGCAAAAGCACCCACGTCCAATCAACTGCCACGCGGCGCCCGAGGCCGCAGGCTGTTAGGGCCCGCGGCGCTTCGCCCTTGCCCTTTCGCCTCTCGGCACGGCCAAGTCCGTGCGCGCCTTGGGCCCGGGGGCTACTGTCGGCATTCTGGGAACGGGGGTCCCCAGACTTGCCTGCCTGCGGCCTGCGGCGTGGGTCGAGTGGGGGCCCAACGTGGCCCATCTTCATCAACACAAGGCTCAAGACCCTCGCGAGGGGCCAAGCCTCGCGAGGCGGACGACACGACACTTCCTCAAGCATGGCCTCGTTCGGCTGGCTCGCGAGGAGGCGGAGACATCAAGGCGGGTACCTCACGAGGTGCCCATGACGCAAGCTATGACGACCAAGGGTGCCATCCGGGCGCCAGCCCGCGCAGTGTCCTCCCTTTCCTCTTTGGTGCAAAGGGGGAAAGCGCAGGCGAGAGGATCAAGCAAAGGCACCCATTTCGGTGCAACGAAACCAAGACTAGCTCCGCGACAAGGAGGAAGTCACTGTGGAGCCCAAGCCGGCGTCATCACCAGAGCCTTTGGCAGGCGAAGACCAACTTTAGTCAGGATAAGTGTACCAGATGTTTCCCTTCAAATTGGCCAATTGTTGGCGCCCTTCCCGCTCAATATTTGGGAAGAGGCCCAGGGCCTTTGCCTATAAATAGGACTAGCCACCCTCAGGGTAGAGACCCACCTAGTTAGAACCTGATCCAGCATCTAGAGAGAGAGAGAGAGAGAAGGGCGATCGAACTCTCCTAGCAGTTCATCCCCTAGCCAAGAACACGCCCTCGCGAGGCCGTTCCCCCCTGTACTGCTCTTCCTCATCAGCCCAAGAGGCAATCCACACACCACACTGGAGTAGGGTATTTAACCACAATGGTGGCCCGAACCAGTATAAACCCTGTGCCACTTGTGTTGTTCTTGCAGTAGTCTAGATCCTTACGAGACGGAGAGGTAGAGGGTTCGATCTTCGCGCGCACCCCAGAGTTCGAACCTTAAGGGTCTGCCGGAACCCGTGATCCGACACATGGCATCTCTCAGAAGAATTGCAGAGATAGCACAAAGGGCTTTACAGGGAGGCAGTATTGGATTAGAATCACTTCTGCATTACAAAGATAATCTCACTTGTTTTTATGTTTTCATGCATGTCAGGCACTAAACATTATCAAAATGAATATGAGAATGGGCGCATGAGAGGAATATTGCGGAACAATCCACTGGCTAACAAACTTGGCATGGTGGAGGATGGCCTATCTTATTCACCCATCAAGGTGCTTGCTCTTACTTGGCAAGGTTGTATTGGTCGCACATATTTTGCATCTGACCTCTTGCATACTTCTAGTTTGTTAAACCATCTGCTTAGTTTAAGCATCATATATGAGTATGTGCCATACCTATCCATTTTCTGTACCTATTCCATGTGTCGTCATACTATGTTTTTCCAGTGAAATGTTATTCTTTCGTAATAGATGTCCAAAAGGAAGAGGGTGAGTGCAGATCCTCAAGGAGTACAAACTAGGTATTTGGAAAAGGTAGTGATACTTGATAAATCAGACAGATCAGCAGCCACAGAAAACACATGCCCAACTATACCACACTCTACCCCTACTGCACTGGCCAAACCCCTATTAGAACTGTTGACAGCCCAACGTCAGGTACTGTCTATGATATCAATTGAAAATTTGAACTCGTAATTTCTGCATGTGCCTTACCTTCTCTCTTGTATTAAAAATAATTTTAGATGAAGCTCCTTGCTCAAAGGATCATAGGATCTCACAACAATACTGGGCTCTGCATTGCTCTTGTCTGTACCCCTTGCCCTTTGTCAGCATACGTACACTCATTGTTGTTTGATTATGTAGCATCACTGTAAATGTTCGCCTCTTTATCCTCCCTTTGCTTGAAATTATAAGATCTATATTTACACTTAGATAAATGTAGAATTAACACAATGGTTATGAAGTTTTGGATTGCTCATGTATGTACTTGTTGTCATGTACTCCCTCTGTATCGAATTAATTGTTGATCAATTGGATGTATTTAGAACTTAATACTGCTAGATACATCCATTTGAGCGACAAGTAATAAGGGACGGTGGTGGTATTAATGTACTTGCATCGCGAGATAGTTGATTGTCTAGCATTACTCTACATCTTATCTGCCCTGCCCTCCACTTTCTCCAAATTATCATATCTACATTTACTCATGCCAAAATGTTGAATAGAGCCAATGCCACCGCACATGTTGATGTTTGCATTCCTCTTGTCAGTACCTTTTGCCTTGTAACCCTGTACTTAATTAATTGCTATTTGATTATGTATCATCAGTCTGCACCTGAGCTTCATTATTGTAACGCCCCAGATGTAACTTGCCATAATTGTAATCCAACTCTTGCCATTTCCGGCTATGTGTTATGATATTCCCTCCGTGGTTGGGTTCTCTCCGTTTTGCATTTTGGTCATGTCATGCATTTCATATCATGTCATCATGTGCATCGCATTCGCATACGTGTTCGTCTCATAAATCCGAGCATCTTTCCCGTTGTCCGTTTTGCAATCCGGCACTCCTATGTCTCCCGGCGTCCCCTTTGACATGTGGCCTCGGTATAGCACCGGAAGACCGCCTGTCAAGTTTCGGGTCAATCGGAGTTCGTTTGGTACTCCAACGGTTAACCGGGTAACCGTGAAGGCCTCGTGTGTGTTGCAGCCCAACACCCCTTCAAAACAGCCCAACAACCCATCTAAGTCACTCCCATGTCCTCCGCCGTTCGATCACGATCGCGTGGGCGAAAACCGCACTCCGTTTGGAGCCTCCTAGCTCCTCCTATCTATAAAAAGACCTCCCCCTCCTCAAATCACAGGCAAAACCACCCTAACCCTAGTCTATTTCCTCCCCCGCCGCCGCCGGAAGAAAACCCGCCGGCCGGACGTGTCCGGGTCGCCGGCGCCGCCACGTGGCGCTTCCCCATTGGCCACCGCCGCCGTCCCGCGCGCCGGCCCGGCGAGCCCGCCGCGGGCCCGCCCGGCCCGAGCCGCCCCGCCTCCGCGCCCCGCGCCCAGCGCGCCCGCGCCCGAGCTCCCGCTCCTCCGCCGCCGCCCGGAGCCGCCCGCCGCCGCCGCAGCTCGCCGCCCGGAGCCGCCCGCCGCCGCCGCACCTCCGCGCGCGCTCCGCGCCGCTGCACCACCGCGCCGCGCGCCGCCCGCCGCCCCGGCGCCTCTTCCCCGCGCCGCTCCGCTCGGCCCCACCTCGCCGGAGCTCCACCGGAGCCACCGGAGTCGCCGGATCTGAGATCCACCTCGGGGTTGACTTTTCCCTCACCCCCTCGTTTTTCTTCTAAGTCCCAGTTTTTCATCATTATCATTGCATCTTCATCATGCCATAAATTTGCATCCATAGCTCCGTTTCGCGCGTATAATATGTCAAATTGTTCGCCTCGAAGAGTACATCACTTTGTTCCATTGCATCATTTTCATTTGAAGTCATCTTGATGCCCTAAATGCTGTTAGAAGAGGGCTAGTTGATGTTAGTTGCTGGATCTTATCTGAACATGCACTTTTGTCATTTTTGCCATGATTGATGTGTACCTCCTATGAAGTTGAGTCCTACATGAGTTTTCTAATATGCTATGTTACCTTCCAAGATTATTTTGCCATGTATTTTTGTGATACTTGTGGTGACTAGTACAAGCATGCAAACTAGGTCACTTGATGTTGCTGATTTCAGAGACTTAGTGATTTCACTAAGTCCCTGACTGCTGTTATTTTATGCCATGTGTTCATGTTGTTTCCGAGAGATCTATGCATAACTTGAGTATTTGATCAATCCATCCATGCTTTTGTTTGCAATTATGGAGTGCCATAGCTTGAGTCAATCGAGCTCTATTTTTGCTTCAAAATGTTGCTGGCAGATTGTTTACATGTTATTCGATTTTGCCAAGCTTGGTGTAGTTGATCCTTACATGATATGATGTTTTTTTTGCCATTTTTTGTTACTATGCCATGTCTTCTTGATGTATGTATGCTTACTTTATCATGCAATGCTCTGTAGTGAGTGCATCGAGCTCACGAACATGCCTAGTCGTTATCTGTTTTGACATGTCCAGTTTTCTGCTAAGTCTGAAACCTGTAACGAAACTTGCTTATTTGACATGGGTGTAATCATATTTTCTGATCCTTTTTGACTTATGGTCAGTAAGGGACTTTTGTCAAGTGCCTTGAGTATATTCATGCCATGCCTTACTTTGCTATGTTCTGAACCTGTAGCATGTTGTTTCATTGCTCTGAACATGCCATCCTGATGTTAGTTTTCTGCTATGTTGTTAATTTCACTAAGTCTGAGAACCCGTTATCGTTTGCACTTTTTCCATGATTGTTTGGACCTGTTATGATGTTATTTAGCCATATCTCAGTGTTCATATTTTGTCGTGCATCTTGTGTAGATTACTGTCATATGCTTTGTTGCCATGTTTGGGTGCAGTAGCTTAATTATTTGTTGCTTGCTAAGTAGCATCATGCTGTTTATGGCAGTTTCGTGTCATTCTTGTTTTGCTTGCCATTTGCAAACCGTGCATCCGATTCCGGTGTGCTTTATATCGATTTCAACTGAAATCACCTCACCTATCCAGTGGTATGCTTGGTTTGCCAAGATTATGCCCTGTTCATCCTTGTCCTTCCGGAGCATGCATACGCATTGCATATCACCTCTCGCATATCATGCCATGTTTTGCATCATGTTGCTTGCGCATTGCATCGTGGTTGATTTTGGTTCCTTTGCTTGTTCTCTTGTCTTGGGTAGAGCCGGGAGACGAGTACGTGAATGAGGAACTTGTTGAGAACGCTTACGAGGACCAAGCTTTCGACAACTCTGAGAACCTTGCAGGCAAGATGACCATACCCTCGAAATCACTTCTATCTTTGCTTGCTAGATTGCTCGCTCTTTTGCTATGCCTATGCTGCGATACCTACCACTTGCTATATCATGCCTCCTATATTGCCATGTCAGCCCCTAACCATCCATGTCCTAGCAAACCGTTGTTTGGCTATGTTACTGCTTTGCTCAGCCCCTCTTATAGCGTTGCTAGTTGCAGGTGAAGATGAAGTTTGTTCCTTGTTGGAACATGGACTTGTTGTTCCTTGTTTGGAACATGTTTACTTGTTGGGATATCACAATACCTCTTATTTAATTAATGCATCTATATACTTGGTAAAGGGTGGAAGGCTCGGCCTTATGCCTGGTGTTTTGTTCCACTCTTGCCGCCCTAGTTTCCGTCATACCGGTGTTATGTTCCCGGAGTTTGCGTTCCTTACACGGTTGGGTGATTTATGGGACCCCCTTGACAGTTCGCTTTGAATGAGACTTTTCCAGCAAGGCCCAACATTGGTTTTACCATTTGCCACCTAAGCCTTTTTCCCTTGGGTTCTGCAGACTCAAGGGTCATCTTTATTTTAAACCCCCGGGCCAGTTCTCCTTCGATTGCTGGTCCAAAGCGAGCGATGTCCGGCGCCCCTTGGGCAACCAGGGTCTATGCCAACCCGACGTCTTGCTCATTCGGTGTGCCCTGAGAACGAGATATGTGCAGCTCCTATCGGGATTTGTCGGCACATCTGGGAGGTTTTGCTGGACTTGTTTTGTTGCTGCCGAAATGTCTTGTAGTCCAGGATTCCGAGATTGATCGGGTCTTCCCGGTAGAAGGAATATCCTTCGTTGACCGTGAGAGCTTATCATGGGCTAAGTTGGGACACCCCTGCAGGGTATTATCTTTCGAAAGCCGTGCCCGCGGTTATGAGGCAGATGGGAATTTGTTGATGTCCGGTTGTAGAAAACCCGAAGTTGACCTTAACTAAAACACATCAACCGCGTGTGTAACCGTGATGGTCTCTTCTCGGCGGGGTCCGGGAAGTGAACACGGTTGTTGGAGTTATGCCTGATGTAGGTTGTTCAGGATCACTTCTTGATCACTTCTAGTTTCTCGGCCGTGCCTTGCCTTCTCTTCTCGCTCTCTTTTGCGCTGTAGCCACCGTATGCTAGTCGCTTGCTGCAGCTCCACCTCACAAACCCCTTTCCCACCTTTAAGCTTAAATAGTCTTGATCTCGCGGGTGTGAGATTGCTGAGTCCTCGTGACTCACAGATATTATCACCTCAGTTGCAGGTACCAACGATGCCAGTGCAGATGACGCGTCCGAGATCACTTGGGAGTTCGACGAGGAACGTGGCCGTTACTATGTTTCTTTTCCAGATGATCAGTAGTGGAGCCCAGTTTGGGGTGATCCGGGGATCTGTTTAGCATTTGGGGTAGTCTTCTTTCATTTTGGTACCGTAGTCGGACCTTGAGTGTAATCTGTTTGATGGATGTTATTTATGTACTTGTGTGAAGTGGCGATTGTAAGCCAACTATGTATCTTTTCCCTTACTTATTACATGGATTGTGTGAAGATTACCTCACTTGCGACATTGCTTTCAATGCGGTTATGCCTCTAAGTCGTGCCTCGACACGTGGGAGATATAGCCGCATCGAGGGCGTTACAATTATCCTCTGTTTCTTCCAATATTATTTGTTCTATATTTACTCTTTGCAAATTCTAGAAAAATGGAAACGCTTATAAAGAATTTTCTTTGGGGAGTTTATTGAATTTGTCAGTGTTCTAGGAAAGGGGGTCCCCAGACTTGCCTGCCTACAGCCCATAGCGTGGCTATGCTGGCAGGCCAGTACGGCCCACCTTCATCAACAAGGCATCCAAGACCCTCACGAGGGGCCAAGCCTGGCGCGGCGGACGACGCAAGACCTCCTCAGGAGTGGCCTCACCAGGCTGCCTCGTGAGGAGCGGAGTTATCAAGGCGGGGCAAACCTCGTGAGGCTCTCATGACGTGAGCCATGACGATTGACACCAGGCGGGCGCCAGTGCGCGCAACGTCCTTGCTTCCTCTTTGGTGCTAAGGTAGTAGGCGCATGCGCGGAGTACCGAGGCATCAGGCAATGGTTTCCATATCAGTGCAACGAGACCGAAAACC
Source organism: Aegilops umbellulata (assembly GCA_032464435.1). Classification (NCBI taxonomy): domain Eukaryota; kingdom Viridiplantae; phylum Streptophyta; class Magnoliopsida; order Poales; family Poaceae; genus Aegilops; species Aegilops umbellulata. Next base: position 150,628,010 of record CP136059.1, on the reverse strand, counting down.
AGCAGGACGGCAGGACGGAGGTCACCATGGAGCCCAAGACGGCGTCACCACCAGAGCCTTTTGCAGGAGAAGACCACTTTTGTCAGGATAGCTTGTACTAGCTGTCCCCTTTCAAATTGCCCGCCATTGTTGGCTCCCTTCCCGCTCAATATTTGGGGAGAGGACCAGGGCCTATATAAGTAGAACTAGCCACCACAGTAGGGGCATCTCATTTGGATCTGAGCTAGCCTCGGGCCAATCCTCAACCGCACACCGGACACAAGAACACCTCAACCTCAGGAGGCTATTCTTCCCCCTGTACTGTTCATCATCAGCCCAAGAGGCAATCCACCACCACAAACTGGAGTAGGGTATTACAGCACAATGGTTGCCCGAACCAGTATAAATCTCGTGTCTTTCTGTGTTGCTAGTTCATCGAGTTCGTCCGCGAGATCCTAGCGAGCTAGGCGTCGATCGGTTGGAGGGCAAGAACTTCGCACGCACCCCAGAGTTCAAACCTTAAGGGTTTTGCCGGAACCCCACATCCGACATTTGGCGCGCCAGGTAGGGGTGCGCCGGAGCCTCTTCCCTGCCGATTGATCCACCGACGCCCTGCGCCCCGATGTCCAGCAATCCAAGGCCAGACTCCGACCGCTGGGCAGCTTGGCCAGCACGAGCGGTGCCACCTGCCCATGAGGACCTCGACCCCGCGCTCCAGGCGGCGCGAGCGCCGCCCAATGCTGCATGGCGCAGGCGGCGCGGCCAGGTGTCGTCCACCCTCACTCCACGACAAGTGAGAGCTGCTGCTAGGGCAGCAAGCCATGCCGTGGCAACGGTGCCACACACACGGCGGGAGCAGGCGAACAGGCGGGCAGCGCTCACGGTGGCGCGAGAGCTGCTGCGATGCCGGCTGATGGAAAGCGGCCGGGACACACTACTGGAACGCGTCGCTGAGCTGCTGGATGCGGCGGCTTCGGGAGCACCACCCTTCTTCTATCAGCTTCCTCCTCAGGTCACTACGGGGTCTCACGGCAGGCCTCGCCGCAACCACGCGCCGCCACGTGCGCCTGGGGGCTTCGCCAACACCAGCACGGCCGGCGGTGTCGGGGGCTCCACCGCCCCCATGCCACCCGCGACAAGCATGGGCACAAGCGTCCCCTCCCATGGTCCCAGTGGGATGCCGCGCTACCATCTTCAGGACGCCGCGTTGGGACGGGCAACATGGAGTGTGGGGCACTAAGGCGAGGTGTTCGGGGTAACGACCCCGGAAGCCTACGTCCCCCGCATGATGGACCAGGAGTACGCACCAGAAGACGACCCCGGCTTGTTCCTCGGAGAAGATTGGGAAGAAGGGGCGCTAGAAGTTGAAGCCTTCCAGGAACCAACGGAGAACCGCAACGGTCGTGCAAGCAACAACAACTATAGGGTACCACTAATCTCTCAGCATCAGGCTTACGCTTACCGTGGGCTGCAAGTGAATCAGGTCACGACGTCGGTTGATGACCCCGGTGCAGCAGCATCACTCCCGCCCGGGGAAGCACACTGGGGGCTACAAGGAGGGAGCCAGGAGCAAGGCCCCTCCCCACTTCACGCGAAGCCAGACAACGCCCGGAGGTAGGCCCTCTACCGGGGAGGTGCCGGCGAGCCTTCCCCCGACAGAGGACCCGTGGTCGCCGGGGGCACCGCTGGCGTCCCCTTTCCCCCTTTGTGTCGTCCAGGTTGCCGGTCGGCTCAAAGGTGGTCGAGGGTGGTGCAAGGCAGGGCCCTCGTCTGGCGATATGAAGCAAGGCCGGTTCCTGTGAAGAAGGCCCAGTGCCTGTGAAGCTCGCCGCCCGTGACACTCACATAATAATGATTGGGGCTGTAAACGCCCCGGAGTCTCAGGGGTGTCGGCCTCAGGACCTGGTGCTCCCTCCCACGCCTAGTGGCAGCACTTAGCTACGCGCTGGTGAGAAGACTCGAAGACCAGAAGACTAGACTAGGTACCGGACGCGGCCATTTGCTTTGGATCTCATCTTCTGTAGCCTGGTTTTCTGGATTTGGATTTAAGTTGAAGTCAAGCTTTTGTTGTTGCATGCGGGTGGTGTATTTTCTCGTTTGAGTGATTTCTTGCCATCTGGTTCTTGCCTTGTTCTGGAGCTCACGCTCGCCGCCTCCCCCTCACGGGCCCCTCGCGAGTGGGGCTGGGCACAGCGCGCGCGCCGCGCTCGTCAATTGGCGCAGGAACCTCACGAGGCCCTCTCGGACGGGTCAGCAGACCCTTCCGGAGTCCCGTGGCAACTCTCGACCTCATAACCCAATCCAGGGCGCGCTCCAGCTAAGGTAGGCCGCAGCGGCAAAACTTGCCGCCGGACTCATGACCAACCAAAACGCACCCTTGGTTAGGCATGAAGGAGTAGAAATCACGATTTGCTTACATGAGGGCCCCCCCTCCCAAAATGCTCTCACAATCTTTAGGCGCCATGCCCGAGTTTTTGAATATAGGATGAAACGACAAGAGAACATGGGATCAGCTAGATATGTCGCTCGCTACATCGCCCTCGGATGCGTCACTCGCATCGTCTTTGTCTTCGCCATCACCGTCGCCGTCGTCAACCACATAGCCTTCGTCCGCGACGACCACCACCGCGTAGTCGTCAGAGGCGAAGGCTTTAACCAACGCATCCATGTTGTCCTCCACCCACCGCGCCAGGTCGCCTTGGACGGCCTGTGGCATGGGGGCAATGGCGGCGTCGAAGTCAAAGTCGGGGAAGGTGTTCCGGAGATGGCTGAAGACACGGGAGAACGCGCGCCCGAGCAGGCCCCGACTCCTCTCTTCCACGAGCTGGCAGGCCCTGTCCGACCAGGCTTCCAGGCGCGTTACCACGTTGGTGAAGAAGGTCAGGTGGCTGGCGTAGTCATTCGAGTGGGGGCGGGGGGTGCATTCTCTTCGCAGATGAATCCCAGGGCGGTGTTAGCCCTGTTCCGAAGGTCCTGAAGCATGGGGGCGTGCTCGTGCTCCAGTGTCCGCCGTTGAAGCACTTCCTCCCTATTCTGCCGCGCAACGCCTCGGCATCATCAATCCGTTTCTAAAGCAAAATCAGCTCAGCGCTGGCGGAGGCCAAGTCCGCCTGCGCCGTAACCAAGGTGGCAGCCGCTGCCTCCCCACACCTCTCCGCCTCGTCTAACCTGGGTCTGAGAGCGACGGTCCTACCCGTCGCCTTAGTTCCTGCAAGCTTCAGCTTTCGGTCGTACCCGTCTTCAAGATCCGTGCGAATCCGGGCCACCTGGCGATCGACTTCCTCCTGGACATTGGCCTCGCGAGCCCCGGCGACATCTTCTCCTTGAGCAACTTGACGCTCCCTCGTCTCCAGTTGCTCAAGCTCAAGGCTGCGCTCTACAGCTTCGAGAGCCAGCGCCTCCTCGCGCTTCCGGACCTCCTCTTCCTCGGCAGGCGTCCCCCTCAGCGACGCAAGGGCGGCTATGCACGCCTCCACCTACTGCTCGAGGGACGCACTCCAGGCCTGGAGCTTCCATGCGCACTTCTCTGCGGACTCGCGATGATGGTCAGCCTTGCGAGCCTCCTCCAAGGCTCAGGAGCGAGCTTTACGGGAAATCTTGAGGGACGCCTCAGCTTTTGCATTGTCAAGATCACGCTCGTAGCGGCCCAAGTTGACAGCCACCCTCAGCTTGCGCCACTCCTCTGCCAGCCGAAGAACTTCAGCCTCAAGACGCGAGTCGACACCCGCAAGTTCTTCGCCAAGTCGGTTCATCGCGCCCGTCGCCTCCTGGAAGAGCAAATGGCAAATGACGCTTCGCTCGCGCTCGGACTCGAACGCACGACTCACCTCATCGTCCATCCCTGGGGCTGCAGGCGGGACATCAAGCGATGCACCAACTCTTAGCAGGGGGCTGGGGGCTGGCGCTGCCCAGGTGCCAGCCAGTCCTTGCGGGGGCCCGTAGCTAGTAGGGGCCTGTCGCTGGGGGAGGAGCTTAAGGGCGAGCCCAACCAGCTGCTGTCCATAGCCAGAGGAGGAGAACGGGGAACGCCCGCCAGGCTCCAAGCCAGGCTGTGAAGGAAGGGCAACGAAGCCGCATATTCGAGGCTCCATGAAGGCAAGCGCACCCCCTCAACCGGCCTGGCTCCAGGCGCGACATGCAGGCTCGGGGTGCACAAGGCCAACGGTGGTGCCGAGGAAGGCGAGGATTGCTTCTTGGAAGGCTCAACGGCCCTGGCAGAAGGGGTCCTGAAGAGCCAGCGTCAGGTAGGAAAGAAGCAATCAAGGAACCACAAGGTGCAGTACTTACACGTCGACAACAAAGTACTTTCGTCGCTTCAATGGCCCGAAGATGTTGTTGCCGCTCGGGGATCCTTTCCTCTTGCGGAGCTCCTCGAAGTCCATGCAAAGCCGACCGAAGCGCTGGACGTGGCAGCCAGCGCGTGGCGGGACCGAAGAAGAGCTTGGAGGGACAACTTCAGGGGTGCCCGGCTGCGATCAACAGTCAGGAGCCGTCTCGCCACAACATCCCAAGGCTTCCGGGGCTTTGACCTCGAGAACCGCATGCTGTGTCGCCTCAGTAACCGATGCCCCAGGGGAGGGATCGCGAGCTCCCGAGGACGATGCCCCAGGATCACCACGCGGCATGTGCCCCTCAGCGCTTGGGACACTAGTCTCCATCGGAGCTCGCCCTCTTGCACCCTCACTTGGGGCAAGCTCGACACCAGCGGCGAGGAAGGGGACCACGTCGGCGGGGTTCCCGCGGGGCCCTGATACGTCTCCAACGTATCTATAATTTTTGATTGCTCCATGCTATATTATCTACTGTTTTAGGCAATATTGGGATTTATTATCCACTTTTATATTATTTTTGGGACTAACCTATTAACCGGAGGGCCAGCCCAGATTTGCTGTTTTATGCCTATTTCAGTGTTTCGAGGAAAAGGAATATCAGACGGAGTCAAAACGGAACGAAATCAACTGGAGAAGTTATTTTTGGAAGGAAACCTACCTGGTAGACTTGGACTCTACGTCAGAAGATACAGGAGCTGGCCACGAGGGTAGGGGGCGCACCCACCCCCTGGGGCGTGCCCCTGCCTCGTGGAGCCCCCGCAGCTCCACCGATGTACCCCTTGCACCCATATATACCTACGTATCCTAAAACTTCCAGAACAGATATTAGATCGGGAGTTCCGCCGCCGCAAGCCTATGTAGCCACCAAAAGTCAATCGAGACCCTGTTCCGGCACCCTGCCGGAGGGGGGAACCCTCACTGGTGGCCATCTTCATCATCTCGGCGCTCTCCATGACGAGGAGGGAGTAGTTCACCATCGGGGCCGAGGGTATGTACCGGTAGCTATGTGTTTGATCTCTCTCTCTCTCTCGTGTTCTTGATTTGGCACGATCTTGATGTATCGCGAGCTTTGCTATTATAGTTGGGTCTTATGTTTCTTCTCCCCCTCTTCTCTCTTGTAATGGATTGAGTTTTCCCCTTGAAGTAATCTTATCGATTGAGTCTTTAAAGATTTGAGAACACTTGATGTATGTCTTGCGTGGGATAACCGTGGTGATAATGGGTTATTCTATTGATCCACTTGATGTATGTTTTGGTGATCAACTTGCGGGTTTCGTGACATTGGGAACCTATGCATAGGGGTTGGCACACGTTTTTGTCGTGATTCTCCGGTAGAAACTTTGGGCACTCTTCGAAGTACTTTGTGTTGGTTGAGTAGATGAATTGAGATTGTGTGATGCATATCGTATAATCATGCCCACGGATACTTGAGGTGACATTGGAGTATCTAGGTGACATTAGGGTTTTGGTTGATTTGTATCTTAAGGTGTTATTCTAGTACGAACTCTAGGGCTGTTTGTGAGACTTATAGGAATAGCCCAACAGATTGATTGGAAAGAATAACTTTGAGGTGGTTTCGTACCCTACCATAATCTCTTCGTTTGTTCTCCGCTATTAGTGTCTTTGGAGTGACTCATTGTTGCATGTTGAGGGATAGTTATATGATCCAACTATGTTATTATTGTTGAGAGGACTTGCACTAGTGAAAGTATGTACCCTAGGCCTTGTTTCCTATCATTGCAATACAATTTGCGCTCACTTTTACCGCTTGTTACCTTGCTGTTTTTATATTTTCAGTTTACAAAAACCCATATCTGCCATCCATATTGCACTTGTATCACCATCTCTTCGCCGAACTAGTGCACCTATACAATTTACCATCGTATTGGGTGTGTTGGGGACACAAGAGACTCTTTGTTATTTGGTTGCAGGGTTGCTTGAGAGAGACCATCTTCATCCTACACCTCCTACGGATTGATAAACCTTAGGTCATCCACTTGAGGGAAATTTGCTACTATCCTACAAACCTGTGCACTTGCAGGCCCAACAACGTCTACAAGAAGAAGGTTGTGTAGTAGACATCAATCTCTTTTCTGGCGCCGTTGCCGGGGAGGCTAGGTAATTGAAGGTATATCTTTAGATCTTGCATTCGAATCTTTTTGTTTCTTGTTTTAGCACTAGTTGAAAATTACAAAAAAATGGAATTGAGTTTGTCTCATGCGCTTCACCTCTTTAATATCTTTCTTGAGTATGATGGAAAGGAAAATTGTGCCAAAGTGTTAGAAGAAGAAATCTATAAAATGTTTGGCAATAAATCTTTGAATGATGAGCATGATTGCAATGTTGTTAGTGTCAATTCCTTGAATATCCATGATGCTAATGATATGCAAAGCCACAAGCTTGGGGAAGCTGTGTTTGAAGAAGATGATATTTTTTGTCCCCCAAGCTTTGATGAGCAAATTTACTATGATGAAAGCATGCCTCCTATCTATGATGATTATTGTGATGACATGTATGCTATAAAGAATAATGATAACCATGAAACTTGTCATCTTGATCTTAATTTTCAATCACATGATAGTTATTTTGTTGAGTTTGCTCCCACTACTATTCATGACAAGAATTTTGCTTATGTGGAGAGTAGTAAAATTTTTATGCTTGTAGATCATGAAAAGAATGATTTAGGTGCTGGTTATATTGTTGAATTCATTCATGATGCTACTGAAAATTATTATGAGGGAGGAACATATGCTTGTAGGAATTGCAATAATATCAAGTTTCCTCTCTATGTGCTTAAAGTTTTGAAGTTATGCTTGTTTTACCTTCCTATGCAAGTTGATTATTGTTCCCATAAGTTGTTTGCTCAAAAAATCCCTATGCATAGGAAGTGAGTTAGACTTAAATGTGCTAGTCATATTCTTCAGGATTCTCTCTTTATCTTTCAATCCCTATCTTTTATGTGAGCATCATTGAAATCACCATGCCTAGCTAGGGGCATTAAACGATAGCGCTTGTTGGGATACAACCCAATTTTATTTTAGTTTCTTGCTTTTTGGTTATGTTTAGGAATAAATAATCCATCTACCTTCTGTTTAGATGTGGTTTTGTGTTTTAATTAGTGTTTGTGCCAAGTAGAACCTTTGGGAAGACTTGGGTGAAGTCTTTATGATCATGCTGTAAAAAACATAAACTTTAGTGCTCACGAGATTAGCTAGAACATTTTACTGGAGAGTGCTATTTAGTTGATTATTTTTTAAGATGATTACTAGTCAAATTCCTCATGTCCACCAATTTATTTTAGAATTTTTGGAGTTATAGAAGGTTGCGTTAGTTACGGATTACTACAGACTGTTCTGTTTTTGACAGATTCTGTTTTTCGTGTGTTGTTTGCTTATTTTGATGACTCTATGGCTAGTAAAATAGTTTATAAACCATAGAGAAGTTGGAATACTGTAGGTTTAACACCAATATAAATAAAGAATGAGTTCATTACAGTACCTTGAAGTGGTGTTTTATTTTCTTTCGCTAACGGAGCTTATGAGTTTTCTGTTAAGTTTTGTGTTGTGAAGTTTTCAAGTTTTGGGTAAAGATTCGATGGACTATGGAATAAGGAGTGGCAAGAGCCTAAGCTTGGGGATGCCCAAGGCACCCCAAGGTAATATTCAAGGATAACCAAGCATCTAAGCTTGGGGATGCCCCGGAAGGCATCCCCTCTTTCGTCTTCGTTCATCGGTAACTTTACTTGGAGCTATATTTTTATTCACCACATGATATGTATTTTGCTTGGAGCGTCATTTTATTTTATTTAGCTTTTCTTTCTGTTTGAATAAAGTATCAAGATCTGAAATTATTAAATGGGAGAGTCTTCACATAGCTGCATAATTATTTAACTACTCATTGATCTTCACTTATATCTTTCGGAGTAGTTTGTCGTTTGCTCTAGTGCTTCACTTATATCTTTTAGAGCACGGTGGTGGTTTTATTTTGAATAAATAGATGAACTCTCATGCTTCACTTATATTATTTTGAGAGTGTTAAATAGCATGGTAATTTGCTTAAAATATTAATATGCTAAGCATTCAAGATTTGTGAAACTTTCTTTTGAGTGTGTTGAATACTAAGAAAAGATTGAAGCATGATAATTGTTTTGAGATATGGAGGTGATAATATTAGAGTCATGCTAGTTGAGTAGTTGTGAATTTAAAGAATACTTGCGTTGAAGTTTGTGACTCCCGTAGCATGCACGTATGGTGAACCGTTATGTAACGGAGTCAGAGCATGAGGTGTTTATTGATTGTCTTCCTTATGAGTGGCGGTCGGGGACGAGCGATGGTCTTTTCCTACCAATCTATCCCCCTAGGAGCATGCGCGTAATACTTTGCTTTGATAACTTCTAGATTTTTGCTATAAGTATATGATTTCTTTATGACTACTGTTGAGTCCATGGATTATACGCACTTTTTCCCATCCTCCCACCATTGCTAGCCTCTCTAATACCGCGCACTTTTCGCCAGTATCATACACCCACCATATATCTTGCTCAAAACATCCACCATACCTACCTATCATGGCATTTCCATAGCCATTCTGAGATATATTGCCATGCAACTTTCCACCGTTCCGTTTATTATGACACACTCCATCATTGTCATATTGCTAGCATGATCATGTAGTTGACATCGTATTTGTGGCAAAGCCACTATTCATAATTCTTTCATACATGTCACTCTTGATTCATTGCATATCCCGGTACACCGCCGGAGGCATTCATATAGAGTCATATCTTGTTCTAAGTATCGAGTTGTAATTGTTGAGTTGTAAGAAAAATAAAAGTGTGATGATCATCATTTTTAGAGCATTGTCCCAAGTGAGGAATAAAAAAAATAAAAAAAATAAAAAAAGAGAAAGAAAGGCCATAAAAAAGGAAGGTCCCAAAAAATGAGAGAAAAAGAGAGAAGGGGCAATGCTACTATCCTTTTACCACACTTGTGCTTCAAAGTAGCACCATGATCTTTACGATAGAGAGTCTCCTATGTTGTCACTTTCATATACTAGTGGGAATCTTGCATTATAGAACTTGGCTTGTATATTCCAATGATGGGCTTCCTCAAAATGCCCTAGGTCTTCGTGAGCAAGCGAGTTGGATGCACACCCACTTAATTTCTTGTTGAGCTTTCATATGCTTATAGCTCTAGTGCATCCATTGCATGGCAATCCCTACTCACTCACATTGATATCTATTGATGGGCATCTCCATAGCCCTTTGATACGCCTAGTTGATGTGAGACTATCTTCCCCTCTTTTTGTCTTCTCCACAACCACCATTCTATTCCACATATAGTGCTATATCCATGGCTCACGCTCATGTATTGCATGAAGATTGAAAAAGTTTTGAAAATGTTAAAGTATGAAACAATTGCTTGGCTTGTCATCGGGGTTGTGCATGATTTAAATACTTTGTGTGGTGAAGATGGAGCATAGGCAGACTATATGATTTTGTAGGGATAACTTTCTTTGGCCATGTTATTTTGAGAAGACATAATTGCTTTATTAGTATGTTTGAAGTATTATTATTTTTATGTCAATATGAACTTTTGTCTTGAATCTTTTGAATCTGAATATTCATATCACAATTGAGAAGAATTACAATGAAATTATGCCAACTAGCATTCCACATCAAAAATTATCTTTTTTATCATTTACCTACTCGAGGACGAGCAGGAGTTAAGCTTGGGGATGCTTGATACGTCTCCAACGTATCTATAATTTTTGATTGCTCAATGCTATATTATATACTGTTTTAGGCAATATTGGGCTTTATTATCCACTTTTATATTATTTTTGGGACTAACCTATTGACCAGAGGCCCAGCCCAGATTTGCTGTTTTATGCCTATTTCAGTGTTTCGAGGAAAAGGAATATCAGACGGAGTCAAAACGGAACGAAATCAACTGGAGAAGTTATTTTTGGAAGGAAACCTACCTTATAGACTTGGACTCTATGTTAGAAGATACGTGAGCTGGCCACGAGGGTAGGGGGCGCGCCCACCCCCCTGGGGCGCGCCCCCTGCCTCGTGGGGCCCCCGCAGCTCCACCGACGTACCCCTTGCACCCATATATACCTACGTATCCTAAAACTTCTAGAACAGAGATTAGATCGGAAGTTCCGCCGCCGCAAGCCTCTGTAGCCACCAAAAGTCAATCGGGACCCTGTTCCGGCACCCTGCCGGAGGGGGGAACCCTCACTGGTGGCCATCTTCATCATCCAGGCGCTCTCCATGACAAGGAGGGAGTAGTTCACCCTCGGGGCTGAGGGTATGTACTTGTAGCTATGTGTTTGATCTCTCTCTCTCTCTCTCTCTCTCTCTCTCTCTCGTGTTCTTGATTTGGCATGATCTTGATGTATCGCGAGCTTTGCTATTATAGTTGGATCTTATGTTTCTTCTCCCCCTCTTCTCTCTTGTAATGGAATGAGTTTTCCCCTTGAAGTAATCTTATCGGATTGAGTCTTTAAAGATTTGAGAACACTTGATGTATGTCTTGTGTGGGATAACCGTGGTGACAATGGGTTATTCTATTGATCCACTTCATGTATGTTTTGGTGATCAACTTGCGGGTTTCGTGACATTGGGAACCTATGCGTAGGGGTTGGCACACGTTTTCATCGTGATTCTCCGATAGAAACTTTGGGCACTCTTTGAGGTACTTTGTGTTGGTTGAGTAGATGAATTGAGATTGTGTGATGCATATCGTAAAATCATGCCCACGGATACTTGAGGTTGCATTGGAGTATCTAGGTGACATTAGGATTTTGGTTGATTTATATCTTAAGGTGTTATTCTAGTACGAACTCTAGGGCTGTTAGTGATATTTATAGGAATAGCCCAATGGATTGATTGGAAAGAATAACTTTGAGGTGGTTTCGTACCCTACCATAATCTCTTCATTTGTTCTCCGCTATTAGTGTCTTTGGAGTGACTCATTGTTGCATGTTGAGGGATAGTTATATGATCCAACTATGTTATTATTGTTGAGAGGACTTGCACTAGTGAAAGTATGAACCCTAGGCCTTGTTTCCTATCATTGCAGTACCGTTTACGCTCACTTTTACCGCTTGTTACCTTGCTGTTTTTATATTTTCAGTTTACAAAAACCCATATCTGCCATCCATATTGCACTTGTATCACCATCTCTTCGCCGAACTAGTGCACCTATACAATTTACCATTGTATTGGGGGTGTGGGGACACAAGAGACTATTTGTTATTTGGTTGCAGGGTTTCTTGAGAGAGACCATCTTCATCCTGCGCCTCCTACGGATTGATAAACCTTAGGTCATCCACTTGAGGGAAATTTGCTACTGTCCTACAAACCTGCGCACTTGCAGGCCCAACAACGTCTACAAGAAGAAGGTTGTGTAGTAGACATCAGGCCCCACCAGGCCGATCAGGCGCAACCCCCACTCATCAAAGGACGGCATGCTCGCAGCAAATTCAGCTTTGTTCTCGCAGCGGTACATCAGATAGCTCTTCCTAGGCATGTCATCCGGCAAAGGGACACCCGTCAGGATCGTAAGCACCGTTTGACGCGTCATAAGAGGAACTCCTCCTGAAACCTCATATGGTCCTAACTGCTGAGCAAGGTCCACATCGGGCGGGAATGGTGCTGAAGCGGAGCGACTCGGTGCTTGACGAACTCCTTCACCACCATAGGCGCTGTCACGCCGCGGTCCTTCAACCTCCTCAGCCTGAGCCAGATGGGGGCGAGACGGGGGCTCGCTAGCCTCTGGTAGCCCCAACTGGGGTTGGGAACAGCGGGCCCTGGTGGAGCATGGAGCAGAGGGCTGAGCACACCAGCGTCAACAAACACCCATCATGTCCGAAACTCGCTCGTGGATGGAGGAAGCTCAATGTCGATCCCTACGCCCGCTGTCGCGGCCATGGCTTGGAAGCTCACACACCCGGAGCTCTACCGAGGGTTAGTCAGATGTAATGAGAAGAAATGGCGAAGGAGGGCCACAGAAGGGGCGATGCCAACCATGGCTTCGCACACAAAGGCGAAGGCGGCGAGAAGAGTCACGGATTGAGGGTCGAGATGCAACATGTGGATATGATAATGCTTGAGCACCGCGTTGAAGAAGGCCGAGAAGGGGGAATCAGGCCAGCTCAAAGGGCATCTATGAAGATTGGGACCTCAGTGGCTGCCCGAGCAATGCGGGAACGAGATGCGTGCCAAGCCACCGTCTCTCCCCACTCGTTGAAACTGGAAGCAAGCATGGGGCACACCTTGTCCATAGCCTCGTCGTTGAGCACCCAGGGACGGCCGAGCGCAGGCGCAAGGGATGGAGGCGCACTTGGCAAGGACAGAAGTTTCTTCCCCTTGTCAGCCTGTTTGGGCGCCATGGCGATGAAGCGGGCGGAGCGCGGGTCAGATTGGAAGGGAGGAGCAGAGTCTCGAGGAAGCAGAGAGATTGGGGGAGCCAGGCGTGGGCAAAGGAAGAATAACTGTGTAGGCCGCGGGGCCGCATAGCCAGGCGGATTCAAAGGCAGCGTGGGGAACTGGAGACGCCCACGTCCAATCAACGGCCACGCGTTGACCGAGGCCTCCGGCTTTTGGGCCCGCGGTGCTCTGTACTTGACCTTTGGCTTCGCCTCGAAGCCAAGCCCGAGTGCGCCTTGGGCCCGGGGGCTACTGTCGGTGTTCTGGGAACGGGGGTCCCCAGACTTGCCTGCCTGCGGCCCACGGCGTGTCTATGCTGGCAGGCCTGTATGGCCCACCTTCATCAACAAGGCATCCAAGACCCTCGCGAGGGGCCAAGCCTCGCGAGGCGGACAATGCAAGACCTCCTGAGGATTGGCCTCACCAGGCTGTCTCGCGAGGAGCGGAGTTATCAAGGCGGGGCGAACCTCGTGAGGCGCTCGTGACGTGAGCCATGACGATCGACACCAGGCGGGCGCTAGCGCACGCAACGTCCTTTCTTCCTCTTTGGTGCTAAGGAAGCAGGCGCAGGCATGGAGTAATGAGGTATCAGACAAAGGTTTCCATATCAGTGCAACGAAACTGAAGACCAGCAGGACGGAGGTCACCATGAAGCCCAAGACGGCGTCACCACCAGATCCTTTTGCAGGCGAAGACCACTTTTGTCAAGAGAGCTTGTACTAGCTGTCCCCTTTAAAATTGCCCGCCGTTGTTGGCTCCCTTCCTGCTCAATATTTGGGGAGAGGGCCAGGGCCTATATAAGTAGAACTAGCCACCACAGTAGGGGCATCTCATTTGGATTTGAGCTAGCCTCGGGCCAATCCTTAGACGCACACCGAACACAATAACACCTCAACCTCAGGAGGTTGTTCTTCCCCCTGTACTATTCATCATCAGCCCAAGAGGAAATCCACCACTACACACTGGAGTAGGGTATTACACCACAATGGTGGCCCGAACCAGTATAAATCTCGTGTCTTTCTGTGTTGCTAGTTCATCGAGTTCGTCCGCGAGATCCTAGCGAGCTAGGGCGTTGATCGGTCGGAGGGCAAGAACTTTGCACGCACCCCAGAGTTCAAACCTTAAGGGTTTTGCCGGAACCCCACATCCGACAGAATTATCCTTCCATCAACATGGAGATGGGCTTTGTCCAGCCCGTGTTAACATGTAATGTAAGTTCATCCTTCTCAAGCCTTCAAACTTTGTTCTAGTAAAGAGTTGGATAGGCATCATTTCCTCCACTGTTGTTTACTTTGCTGTTTACATCTGATTGGATGTTTGCAACAACTACCAGTTTTAAATTGTAGTTGTAAAAACATGTTCCTTATGCAGAACATATCCATTTATTTGCTTATATAATTGTGAAACCTGTTACGTGTCTCCTTGTTTCTCTTTCAGAGTCGTATCTCTTATGCCAGTCAGAACTTTAGGGAAGATAGTGAGACAAATCATATTGAGGAGAGCGAGATGACCCCAAGGTCCTGTCTTGATGAAGACAGTGAGTTGAAGCTACTCACGAGCAGGTGTGAGACAACCTCTTGCAGTTGCTGCCTCAATCAGTTCGACTGCTTCAGCCTCAACTTAAAGCGGAAAGGCTTGCTTCAGCTCAGCTCCGACTTGAAGTCAAAGATGCAAAGAAGATGTCAAAGGACTGCCATACGCACTATCATGCCATACAGCTAGGGATGGAGCATCTATCAATGACACAACTGAGGTCTCATCAGCTTGTTCGGCTGCTCGCGGGCCCGTCCTGTAAAGGCCTAGTGCCTTCTGAAGTGCTCTCAGTTTTGTATATTCTTTTGTCGGCGCGTTTATATGCACTGGTGGCGACCTTTGATTCCTAGTGTATGTAATTCGCGGTCACGTTGTGCTTTATTATGACCGGTAGCGAACTTTGATTCCCAGTGGATGTAATATGCCGCAATTTCTTTGTTGTATAGTCTAGGTTTATTCTTTGGTCGGTATGCTGTAATTTGGGCTAGAAGGTTTAGTGGATCTCAGTGTTGTCGGTCTTCAGGCCGGCCCGTTACTCATATGGGCCAAAACATGGGCCTATAATCATCTCGGGCCATTAGCAGGGCTAAACATATAGTAGTTTCCCGCCTTTAACAGGCCGAGTAAAGTTCTAACAGGCTAAAACCTAGATTTGGCCAGAGTTGGGCCGAAAATTCACGGGCCAATACAGGTCGAAACTGCCTAAGGCCCATGTTTGGCCCAAATAGGACGAGCAGTTAACATGCCAAAATAAATGTCAGGCCAGTTTGGCCCAATAAAATTATGGGCTTTAAGCAGGCCGGTATCCACGCGGGCCATAGGCCCAAAAGTGTCATGGGCCATTATCAGATGGGCAGTAAGCATGCTTGATTCAAAGCGGGCTATAATTAGGGCCAACTGTTCCATGAGCCATTAACAGGCCGATAAGCCTGTTGGGCTGAAATTTATCCATGAAGCCTACATGCCGTTAAGAGGCCTAAAGTTACTTCAGGCAAGAAATAGCCCAGTTTCTGAATGGGCCATTAAAGGGCCTAAAGTTAAACCGAGCCGACAGCGTCCTAGATGCACCAATGGCCGCAAACAGGCCGAAACTATTACCGAGCCGAACTGGTAAACGGGCATTTAACAGGCTGAAATACAAACCTGTCTTAGAATGGGCCCAAAAGAACAACGGCCTGCTAACGGGCCTGATCTGATATGGGCCGTAATTTGGCCCATAACACGGCAGGATGTGAACGGGCCTGATCTACTATGGGCCTCAATTTGGCCCAAAAGATGGCAGGCTGTTAACGGGCCAGCCCACTAGTGTCTGAAAAATATGGTGGGCCTTTAGCTAGGCCGACCTTTTCATGATAATGGGCCTCTGTTGGGCCGTGCCACGTGTCGGCGTATCATAGGCGCCTCCTGTCCAATGAGTGGATGACATCTGTCCGAACATTGAGCCAACACGTGTTTCCTCCGACCAATGAGAATTTTACACGTGGAAAATCCCCATTGGTCCGGGCTGTTAACGGGTTATCGGATCCAAAACCGGACCCAATAGCTTAACGACGACCCGTTACGGTCGATGCCACGTGTCGGTCACCCTTGACGAAAGCACTTATATGACGCGTGATTTATCGTCATGGAAGTGGACACTTCCGTAATGATAATTTTGGTAATGTCATGGAACACTTCCACGACAGCACAAGTATGACTATCTTGATTCTGTCATAAAATTGTCATGGATGTACATGCATGACAGAAAACATGACCTACTGTGACAAACACGTATCATCACGGAAGTGTCTTTTTTTGTAGTGGAGTAGCAGGAGAATCTGCAGAGATCATCTGTTTCGGTTGCTCCAGAGGACCACCATCATTCCGTGCCTTCGTCCTTTTAGATTTTGCCTTGTCAAGTAAACACACAAGAAAAAGGAATGAAATTTGCACTTCTAAATTCGTTGATGCATGATACTGACGAACACAACTTTTATGTATGGCAACCACATTGTAGGAGGATGGAATATGGACGAAAAACGCTAAGCAGAAGGCATTTCAACAAATTGGAAGCAATGCAATCTAGACACCATATGAAAGATCCAACCAAAATCACTCTACCAAGTTATATGTGTCTCACTATAAGTGGCACTTCAACAAATTAGAGGCAATACATGTTTGAAATGATATGCAAGATGCAACCAATATTACACTATCAACTTGAAGGTGTCTCGTCAGAAGTGATTGATGAGGGATACACAAGAAAATTAGTTTGATGTAAGAACATGGTTAATAGAAAGACATTGTATGTACCAAAAACAAGAATGCATGTCATATTCACAGGTATAACGTGTTAACTCAGCAGATGCAATTTACCCTAATTAGAAGCATTACAAGGTAGATACCATATGCAACATGCAACCACATATCACACTGCCAAATAAGAGCAAGCACCCGCGATGGTGGTGTAGGGGAATTGCAGTCATCAACTAGAGAGCTACGTTGACTATCTTCATTTAGACTTGCTGTGTCTTGAGAATCATGTGGGGAGGATGACACTGCACTCTTTAAACGAGTAGCGCGTCTCACAGTAACCCACTGGGGTGACGATCTCATCAGAAGTGATTGATGAGGGATACAAAAGATCATTAGTTTGATGTACGAACATGGTTAATAGACATATGTAGTATATGTATCAAAAATAGGAAGGCATGTAATTATCAAAGATATAATGTGTAAAGTAAGCAGATGCAATTTAACCAAATTGGAAGCAATACAAGCTAGACACCATATGCAACATGCAACCACATTTGACAGCGTGAAGTTAAAGCAAGCACCTGGGATGGTTCTGCGTGGAAATTGATATCATCAATTGCAGAGCTAAGTTTACTGTCTCCATCTGCTGACACTACACCCCTTAGAGCGCTGAAATGCTTAGTGCTTATCTTTGAATGACCCTGAGCGACTTCTGTCTTTCCTTTTTTGTATTCATCAACACTGCGTCAAAGTCTGAAACACCCATGCATAAAGAAACAATAGTGTGAGTATCGGTGAAGTGTGTGCACAAGTAGTATAGTGTAAAAGTAGCAGATAGCAGGTCGGTGAGAAATAAATGGCGCGAGACATATGATAGCTCTACAACATGCATGGCACACGAAATTACTAGATTCTAGGATTTTGGAATATGAGCACAGGGATGGCTAGGAAATTAAGATGCTCCTCCAGCACACCACAAGGTGTGGTCCTATGAAAATAACAGTCGACTAAAAACAAATAGGTCAGTCCTTTTTTTCCGCACCATCCGATGTACAAAGAACGTGCAGATCACCTTCATCTACCTCCAACCAGTCAGTGTTACGATCTTCCTTGAAACGCCAGTGACCAGCGACCATCGGCCCAGTCCCCTGCCTCCGCCCTCCCCTCGACCTCACCACACCGCCGTGCTTGGCACCACCCCCGGCCATCCCTTCAAGCCCCGCCGGCCTCTAGATCGGGCGCAAGTAGCTCTTGCGCCCCACACCCCTATGATACACATTGATGCGCCGCTTCCCCGGCGATCAGGCGGACTAGGTGCTCCGCGCGCCTAAGCGGGTGCTGCTTCTTTCCATTGCGATTCGACTAACCCTGAATTGAAATCCAGGCGGGCTACTGACCTCTAGCCAAGGTGAAATAGTAAATGGGAGGAAACTGTTGGCGTCCTGGGAACGGGGGTGCCCAGACTCGCCTGCCTGCGGCCCACGACGTGGCTCCGTCAGCGGCCAGGTACGACCCAGCTTCGGCAACAACAACTCAAGACCCTCGCGAGGGGCCAAGCCTCGTGAGGCAGAGGACACAAAGACCTCCCTGAGGGCGGCCTCACTAGGCTGTCTCCTGTGGAGCGGAGATATCAATGCAAGGTGCACCTCGCGAGGTTCACATGATGTGAGCCATAACGACCAAGGCCAGGCGGGCGCCTGTGGGCGCAGTGTACCAGCTTCCTCTTTGGTGCTAAGGAGGCAAGCGCAGGTGCGTAGTCCCGAGGAATCAAGCAAAGGTTTCCATATCGGTGCAACAAGACCAAGACCGCCAGGACGGCAGGACGAAGGTCATCATGGAGCCGACCGCGGCATCACCACCAGAGCCTTTTGCAACCGAAGACTACTTTTGTCAGGATAGCTTGTACTAGTTGTCCCCCTTCAAATTTGGCCGTTGTAGGATCCCTTCCCTCCTACATTTAGGAAGAGGACCAAGGCCACTATAAATAGGACCTAGGCACCACCATAGAGGGGACGGATCGATTCCACCCGAACCACATCACCAGCTCATCGAGCTCAAGAACACCTCACCTCCTGAGGTTGTTCATCCACTGTACTAGTTCATCCTCAGCCCCTCGAGGCAATCCACCACAAGGCTGGAGTAGGGTATTACACCACAAGGTGGCCCGAACTAGGATAAACTCCTGTGTCTCTTGTCTCTAGGGTTCATCGAGTTAGGTTGTGGAATCGATGGGCAGGTGAGCTGGGAAGAGAGAGTCCTTTGCACGCACCGTACAGTTCGAACCTCTCAAGGGTCTGCGGAACTCTGAATCCGATAGAAACCTTGTGCATTTAGTATCTCGAAGAAGATGCAGTAAGAAGCGCTCAACTAGTTTCTTTCATGGGATAAATACGGTGTGAGCAGAGACGTAAGATTTGCACGAATAAGAGAAGAGGAGTATCTCTTTCGGCTGGCAGTGTTGTGTCCACTTTCGGCTGGCAGTGCTGTGTCCTCCTTCAGTTTTTCTAACGATCTCCTTGTGGTTCACTGGAAATGAGTAGTTGTGGAGGAAGGTGGAGCCTTGGACGAACCCATGGCCAAGTTGTTGAGTGTGGTGCGATGGCCGTCTGTCGGCGGCGGGGAACCAGATCCGAGGCGGCAAACGAAGGTATAGCGGGAACAGCTCCGGTGCGGTGGACGGTTGCGACAGTGGAGCGACAACAGTGTGGCGCAGGATGGCGTGGTCGAAGTGGTTCTGGTACGGCACACATCAGCGTCGGTGTCGTGGAGGCAGCTCTGCCTCGGCTTCAACTGCTAAGTCCTTGAGGGCGTTGCAGTTGCGGTTGCGTTGGACGACGACGTCGGGGTACCGGCTCCAGCGTGATGGAGGATGGCGGCGGTGGATTGGGCGCGATGGGGTGGAGGACGGAGGAGGTTGGGGTTTCCCGGCTAGTGGAGAGGACATTTTGGCGCCCATGGAGTATGAATGGGGAAACAGAGGGAGGGGGAACTAAGGGGGAACAATGTTTCGGTTTGGGACGCGCTTGGTAGAAATTTGGGGAAAGTTACAAACTTTGCCCCCATCTAAAATTTCAGACATATTGTGGGTTGGGGGTAGGACAGTAATCTCAGGTGTCCCAAATGGTGGGCAGGATAGATTTCGGCCGAGCGCATGGGTGTTTAGGCGCTCACGGCGTATGAATGCTGCTTGGAGGCGGTTGACACTGGTGTCTTGGTGAAGTTACAAACTTACCCCGGTTTATTCCTTTGGATATCGGGCCGATAGGCTACACGGGCCAGAGTCAGGACAGTAATTTCCTACCACCAAACATTAGTCTCGCGCGGTTTCAGGTCACCAGAGGCTTATTTGGCGCTTCGTTCAATATTTGGGAGCATAAGCATTAACGTTTTCGGTTCTCTTGAATTGAACTTTCAGGATTTGTCAAACTTTAATAATTTTGACTCTTGATAATCCTAAAACTACGATTATTTTGGAATGGAGGGGGTACATTTGAATATACATTGTACATGAGTATATATTAAAAAATATGCAACTTACCTCAGTTCATGAATGGTTCCAGATATAGTCTCCTTGGTTGCAAAAAAATAGTTACACATGCGTATGAATATCTAGCATGTTCAAACGCACAACAAAGATTGATGCCCCCTTTTAGATCTGATTTACAAATGCTATTATCTCGGATTCAAATAGATGAATCCACTTCCTATGAATCTTCTAAACCCCCTTTATGTTGAATTCAACATGTATTCTATTTCGTAGCTAGCAATTTGGAATGTATCCATGTAAGTGACAAATGTATAAAGTGCTTCACACTAACAACATGGAGTGCACTAATTAATGTTTGTATATGAATTGCAAAAGCAATGCATTGCCTGTATTTCAAACCGCTCTCACTCTAAGTATCGATAATATGAAATAAACACATGCACATGCTAGAATTCAATAGAGTATGGGTGTCTGATAGACCGATTTTCGTTCATACGCAAATTGCAAAATTCATGATCTCATCCAAAAATAATAATGCCATCTATATTTTAATTTAATGCGTAGAACCGCCTTTTACACGTAGATGCACTATGCCCGGCCCGTTCTCACACACGCGCTATATATCTCTCTATCTAATGCATAAGTGCACACACTTTATATACATCGGGATTTATCTTTCACGCATACTCACAATTTCTCCCGGGGTGTCGGGGTGTCTCACGCACACACTCTCTATATATCTCCCTCTCTCTTTCTGAGTACTATATACCACTCTTTTCACTAATATCAGTTGGAAAACACTATTTCTCTCACATGCATGTATACACACGCATTGTCTCTACGAGCCCTCTATATGCACATATATGTGCCTATGTGTCTCCCGTACGCACATTATCTTTAGGCCTCTCTCACACATATTGCACCCCCCATAGACACACCTCTCTCTTAGTAGTTGGCAGATATGATTCCATCAAATCATTTGGTACGATATCCCTAACTATTAGGCTGGATGGTATTACGAGGCACAATTTTACCCAAGTCCGGGCCCCTGCAGTTGAGGAAAAAGCCTACTCCTGGTACTGTATGTTAGTGATAGGGGTGTGTACAAAGTACACGTGAATACCATGCATTATGCGTGTGTGTATACTATCGATGAACTAGCCCCCGGGCTTCTATAACATACTCGGGGCCTAGGGTTACAAATCATATATAGTCGACTTATCATCAGTGGGGATAGAGTCCTCCACGACTCTGGTAGCTTCGTCTTGTACGCCGAGCCCTCCACATGGGTCTTCGTATAATGCGTCTCGGTCCAACCTATGTGGTGCAGAATGGAACCGACCCATGAGTCCTCATGTTGACCCACCACAACTAGAAATGATGTGCCCACCTCAACTAGAAATGATGTTCCCACCACACCACACACGCAATCTTCCACTAAGAAAATAAGCATATACAATAGTACAATGTTATACATGAAAGTTAATTGCATGGTGCATCCAAAAATATTTGTTCTGCATTGTGAATGTTTATATTTTCTCCTAAAATATTAGTGATGGGAAAGAGAAACAAAGGGCATATCTCTCCTTGTCTCCATCAGACACCCCCTCTTTCCACACCACTTTCACGTATGCACACACAAACTATCTCTCGGCCCTCTAAAAGTATGCATGCCCCTGATACATTCACTCATGACGGTCACTATATTTCAAGCGAAACCACTATACGGTCACTGGACTTTAGAATATGCTCATTGCGGCCACCCTATACATTCTCGTTGTGATCATACGGTATCTAGCTCACAATACATCTCCGTATTTTGTTGATGACACTGACAGACATTGTATTTGATGCTTGCTCCTTATTTTGTTGACAACAGTTACGGTCATTGTATTTGAGCGAAAGCACGATATGGTCACTGGACTTCAGAATAAGCTCCACGGCCACCACATACATTTTCTGGTGCTAACCAACCTGTGGTTGGATCGTTAGGAAGACAGTGGTTTCCCGATCTCACCAGGGTTAAAGTCATAGTGCTCGCATTTATCCTGGGTTAATTTTAGTATTTTCCGGCGATGTGCGTTCAGTGGGAGGAGACGTTCCCCTCGAATACGAGGCACCTATGGTGACTTCGTAAAATCTCAAGATCATATGCTGGCTCACTCTCTCGAAGGTGCTCATAGGGGTAGGGTTTGCGTGTGTGCGATTATAGCGGTGAGTGCTTGCGCGTATATATGAGCGCTTTGCGTCTGTACCATGTTAAAAAAAATACATATCGTGATTATACGGTCACTAGCTCACCCGTACAACTCCGTATTTTGTTGAGAACACAATCAATTGACCAGTCAAATGTTCCACATGGCGCAACAAGTGTTGCACCATCGGCGAGCGTAACCGTGGGGCCCACCTATCAGCGCGTATATGAAAGAAAGAAATGGTAGTTTGAGTCTGTACTGTGTTAATAAAATACATTTTAGGGTGATCATACGGTCACTGGCTCACCATACAACTCCGTAATTTGTTGATGACACGATCAATTGACCAGTCAAACGGTCCACATTCAGCAGCGTACATTACCATAGGGCCCACCCATCAGCGCGTATATGAAAGACATAAATGGTAATAAATTTGTGGTCGGTGGGAATTCGAAGTTGTGAGACGTCTGGTTGGCAGTCGCTGGCGGTGGGGGCATAGTGATTGGGCGGTGGCGTGGGGATCGCCGGAGAAAAAGCTCGGCGCGGGGGGAGGGGGGCTAGAGGGATGGCCGGGGCGACGGCGGACCGGCGATGGGGAGTGATTTCGGGGCGGCGAGGTGGCGCGGGCCAGTCGCGGGCTGCAGGGGCCGGCGGCTCGTTCGGTGGTGGCTGGCGGCTCAGGGGGGTGGAGGTTGAAGATAAACTGCAGGCCCTTGATTTCGTATCCAACTGCTCGAAAATCGACTGACTAGAGATGAAAAAGTCAGCCGACTGACGTGTAGCCTCACCCCGCACGTACACATGCACGCAGGCAACACTGGCGTGAACACACGCATGCATGCAGGCATGCAACACTGGCACGTACATAACGAACACACGCACGCAGGCATGCAACACTAACACGTACACATGCACTCACGAACACACGCACGCACGCACACATGCATGCAACACTGAAACGTACACATGCACACACGCAACACTCGCATGCCTGCATGCACACAAGACACGACGCAAGACACACGCTCAACCTATACGTGCATGCACCCTTTGTTGAGGACATGTATTGTTACATGTATTAATCAATCTTATTTGTGATAAGCAGAACATTGATGTTTGGAGCGGTCTTTATGAATCACAACGTATCGAACGGGCTATCAACATATATATGAATATTTTAAAATTCTCTTACATTATATAGTATGCTTATCTACATTAAATAGATGACATCACACTCAATGAACAATCATTGGTTTATGAAATGCCCGCTTGTGACCGCCCTTGCCCAGCAAAAGTTCCGCTGTCGTGCACTGCCTGCGTTGGGTCACTAACAAGCAGGCCATGTGTCGGCGTTCTGGGAACGGGGGTCCCCAGACTTGCCTTCCTGCAGCCTGCGGCGTGGCTCAAAGGAGGCCCAGCACGGCCCATCTTCATCAACACAAGACCCAAGACCCTCGCGAGGGGCCAAGCCTCGCGGGGCGGACGACGCAGAGCTTCCTCAGGAACGGCCTCATCAGGCTGGCTCACGAGGAGGCGGAGAGATCAAGGCGGGGTACCTCACGAGGTGCCCATGACGTAAGCCGTGACGACCAAGGGCGCCCGGCGGGCGCCAGCCTGCACAGTGTCCTCCCTTTCCTCTTTGGTGCTAAGGGGGCAAGCGCAGGCGAGAGGATCAAGCAAAGGCATCCATTTCGGTGCAACGAGACCAAGACTAGCTCCACGACAAGGAGGAAGTCATCGTGGAGCCCAAGCCAGCGTCATCACTAGAGCCTTTGGCAGGCGAGGACCAACTTTAGTCAGGATAAGTGTACGAGATGTTCCCCTTCAAAATGGCCAACTGTTGGCGCCGTTCCCGCTCAATATTTGGGAAGAGGCCCAGGGCCTTTGCCTATAAATAGGACTAGCCGCCCCTAGGGTAGAAGGGGGGTTCGGGATCGACGAATCAAAGTAGAGGCAATCAGGCAGAGAGAGAGAGAGAGAGAGAGAGAGAGAGAGAGAGAGAGAGAGAGAGAGAGAGAGAGAGAGAGAGAAGGGCGGCTTAACTCCTCCTAGAAGTTCATCGCCCCAGCTAAGAACAGACCCTCGCGAGGCTGTTCTTCCTTGTATTGGTCATCCTCGTCAGCCCAAGAGGCAATCCACCACACCACACTGGAGTAGGGTATTACACCACATCGGTGGCCCGAACCAGTATAAACCTTGTGTCTCTTGTGTTGTTCTTTCAGTAGTTTAGATCTTTGCGAGACGAAGCGATAGAGAGCGTAATCTCCGCGCGCACCCCAGATTTCGAACCTCAAGGGTCTGCCGGAATCCGACACCATGTATCCAAAGATCCCACACGTCAGTGGAAGAACGGCGCGGTGTTATACGTCTGAGTCGAGGGCACCGCTCGCTGCACGCCTGACTGAACACGCCTCCTTGCCGCATTCAAACGCCTCCATGAAACTCGTGTGGAAGCCGAGAAACCCACTCTGGACACACGTCTATTCATGACCGGGCCGGCATTAAACGCCACGCCGGCCGAGCACCTCCCGTCCGCCGTCTATTTAATCTCCTATTAAACGAAGCCAGACGCAGGCCAAGAATCGCACACCTCCGCCGCTCCCCTATCTCATCCTTCACCATTTTGTCCACTCTTACAATGGCTTACGAAGAGTAGTTTATCCAGCATCCAAGCCAGCTAGGTGGCCCGCCGAGCCCGCCGGATATGAGCTATGCAGCTCGCTGATGCACCTCCCTCCCCTCGCCCGACGGAGCCAGCTGCCGCCCCAAGCCGACGCATGGTTCAGCAACTCGCCGCTCCAGGCCAGCTCGACTAGGAGCGGTGAGCTGCTCCACGCTGGCACGGCGGGGAGCACGGGCGTCGTCGCTGCCATCCACGCCACCGCCTCGTATTGCGCCTTCCATGTCTGCGACCGCATCTCCTGTTTCTGTGGCCGAGACTCCCATGCCTGCGGCCGCGCCATGCAAGCGGAGACAGAAGCCTGGTGCGTAGAGAGCGACGAGTTGGTAGCCAGCGCCTCCGCGTCCGCCGCCATCATCGAGGAGAACTAGAACACGGGAGACCACCGATGCTTGGGTCCCATGAAGGCCACCTCGGAGGAGACGCCGACATACACAACAGGTGTCTTGCCGGACCCTTTTGTTGCGAGGACCTTCGTCGACCCCGCATGGGTTCCATGAAAGCAGAGAAGCCCCCTTCCACCTCCATCTTGGGCATCAGCCAAGGATGTCAGTTGGGCAGTGGGGAAGCGAGCCGTCCGTTGCGCTGAAGCATATACCTCCCGGGCTCTCAGCAGCCCGGTGATCGTGCTGCCGGACATGAGGGAGACAAATGGATCGGCGAGCGACCATTTAGGCTAGGTATTATTATACATGTGTTGTTTTGAACTAGCACTGCTTAGTTGATTTGAATGTAATGAAATCCGTCATGTTTGTATGAAAATCCAGTATTTCATATGAATTCCTTCATTGTTTATATGAAATATGTTGTGTTTGCATGAATTTTGTCTGGTTGGTTGAGTTGTTGTCAAAATGTGTGCGGCTACGATTAGATGGCGTAATTTGCGGGTCGCCGGTCGATCTGTGGCCCGCTCGGGCGGCGTGGTGGGACAAGAAAAGCACAACTCGTGCGAGCTTGTCTCCAACACGCACGCTGGAGGATGCATGCGCACCCGAGCTATTCCTCATTCATCGGTGGCAAAGGCACTGGTGGACAAAAGGGTCGCCAATATTTTGGCTACCCCGGGCAAGATCCAAATAGCCCCTCCCACCACATTCAAATCCCTCGTTCGCCGTGAAATTTTGCCATGTGTTGTTTTCACGGACTAGCAAGATGCCCGTGCATTGCACAGAACATCAAAATGCATTTTTCTACAAAACACCTGTTGTGATTGACCCATGCAGGAGTAATCCCATGTGTAAAAATTAATGATATCTCGAGAATTTTATCGGAAAAATGGTATCTTGAGAATTTCATCGAAAAACGAAAGATGAGAGATAAGGTGAGGAGGAGTGGGGCGTGGTGGTGACTGGTGGTCGGACTGGGCAGAGGCATGTGGATGGACGGCGCCGGCAGGCAGCAGCGGCCACCATGCTAGATTGTTCCAGAGACTTCCTTTTTTAATTGCTCAGCAATGAAGTTGTGGGAGATAATTAAGGATGAATGAGGCAAGGCCTTATCTGTAGATGTGGAGAGAGGTGCGGGTATCTTTTGTAAAATTTTCACGGTTTGCTTTCTATCCGTCAGATATAGATTGGTCGGTCTATATTACAAGATGGCAGGCACACCATCATCACCAACTCGGTTTTTTTTATAAGAGTAGAGATAGAGATATTTTGCTGTGTGAAAACCAAATTAAATATGAACGAATAATTGGTGTCCGTGGTCTTCTGCCGGGAGGCCGGGACACAGTTGGATGGCCTCATAGTAAGAGTAGTAGTAGTAGTGTAGATTACTACTAGTACTACTAGATAGTGAGTGTTTACTACTGTATCTATGTACTAATTGCAACACATGCTTGTGTTGGCAGTATAATGACCACGTATGGATTTGATGGTAAGATTTGTGTAAGTTGGATGTCATATTATTGCTCTAACATGTGGTCAAAGTTAGCCTCCAAAACACATTTTATACCCTATATGGATTGAGGGAGTACATGCACTGCCGAGGTTTCTCTTAATCCTTGCGGGAATTTTTTTTGAAGCTTGAAATGTGAACATGTTAATGGGAGGGACTACTACAACCCTTGCAGAAGAACTATAGTACTAATGGTATCATACTCCCTCCGTTCACCATCTCACATGCTCAGTTTTTTCTTTTGATAAGAGGCAAACCATGTGGGGCCTACCTTAGAGGCAAGGCTTTATACACTGGAGATGCTTTGTACGTATTACTTTTGATGTGTCCAGTCAACCCGCAGAACAAGGAGAAGCTTGCTTAGTATGCCATCTCCCCCGCCCACAGGCACGGTGGCTTGCAGGATGAGGTGAAGCTTGCTCACTACGCCTTACGCCCGCTTCCTCGCCCACGCGCGCGGTGGCTCGTAGGACGAGGAGAAAATTTTACTACTCCTCCGTTTACTCCTCGTCCCTACCTTGGTTAGAGAGAATATCATATTGTTTGAAAATATGTCTTTTAGTAGTAGGAGTAGTACACTAGTACATAGGAGTAGTATTACAGCAATTTCCTTGGAGTCCGTGGTGCAGCAAGCTACCCTAGGCTATGTTACTACTCCCTCCTTTCCGCTTTATGGATCAATTTCAAAATCTCTCCAAGCAAGGTAGACGGTGAGTGGTGGAATTAATTTCGTAGTTTGCACAAGTAATTAGTACGCTCATTTTTCTCAAGAAGTTATGTTTACCGAGGCATTAATTAGAACGAATGCATGCATGACACACTAAATTTCCATGACTTATACATGCATTGGTGAGTTTCTCTTGACACTGCTTGCATCGGCTGATTTAACACACCTCAAAATCCAAACATGTTATGGTAGTACTATTAGTAGAATTGAGACTTATAAAACAGAAAAATGATTTTTTAGATGAGCCCTATAAACTGGAAAGGAGGGAGTAGTAAGTAGTACTACCTCCATAGTGGGTACGTACTCCGTAAAATCATATTTTCCCAAAACTAAGTCGCTTAACCTTTATTTACTTGTTTCCCTTCCTGCCTTGTTGCCTCGAACAGACTATGCCAAACTCCCATGTCTGCCGCACGGGAAAAGACCTGCCCTCGCCTTTTTTTAGCCCGGGTTTGTATCGATGGATTGCACGAAGCAGCAAAACCCAAGCCGTGTCTTGTACTCCTCCATCGACACTCTCTTTCAAGAATTATGTACTTCCTCTCGCCGACATGTGGCACATATAGCAACCGGGTCGATGTGTCATGCATTAAATAACAGTGCAAAAAAGCAGGGGGGACGCACCCCAATCGTATCGCCCTAGTAGTAGTAATGAGCAATGAGACGTCAAATCACAATGCCACACCTTCCCAGACAGACGAAGCAACCATTACTTCATAGTTTGCTGAATCCGCTTCGCCATCATCTCCTTCAAGAAAATCACGTATTGCTTCTGCCATTGTTCCACCTGAAGAGGGACGCGCATCGCCTTGGTACATCATGACACGTGGCACCCGCATGACAGGCCATGCTCCCCCGCCCACCGCTCGGTAAAATCACCTCATTTTTACTACTTCCTCCATATCAGTTTGCAAGGCATGCACGTCGTTCTAGGTTGATAATTTAACTGGCTATATATGTGATGAACAGTATATGTTTAGAAACTACATCCGCTTAAGAATTCAATGATATACTTTTTGTGACATAGCAACTCATATTTAGTTAGTCAAATGGATGACCTAGAACTACGTGCACGCCTATAAACCGAGACGGAGGGAGTAGTATCTTTTTATATCAATATAGTCGGGATTCACCAAGGAGCAAAACCAAGTGGTAGTTTGCTCCTGTCGTGTTGGCGTAGCAACTCAAGCAGGGCCAGTCCGCACACGAAATGGCGACACACTTAATAGGACCCCTTTGGCCGACATGTGGATCATCCACCGTCTTGTTCCACATGCGATGCACCAAATTACAGTGCGGAGCAGCGGTTGGACTTCGAGGCACCCTGGTCATAGCGCCGCAGTAGTAGTAAATGAGCGATGAGGGTCAAATCACAAAAGCCCGACCTTTCCCGCATTAAGCTGGACGGACGAAGCAACCATCATTTCACCCTAGGGCGCAAGAGCATAAAGAAAATAGAAAACGAATGATGCGTGCGGCAGCTACCTAGGGCACCCTAGGGTAGGAGCCTCCACTACGAATCCTTTTTTTGGAAGCGCCTCCACTACAAATCTGCTTCTCCCTCGTCCTCTTGAAGAAAACGATGATGCGTGCAGCGGTAGGGTTTGTAGGAGTACTACGGCATGCGGGGCCACATCATAGTAAACAGGAGAGGGATTGAGTTCGAGTCGACGCCTTAATATGTGTGGTTCGCTTGGTTTTACGGGAACGAGGCAACATTTTGGGTTTGGGGACCAGTGGAGATATACGTACAAAAAATTGTGGACGTAGGTTCGACCGAAATGCAGTGATGCATGGGCCCTACATTTTGATATACCCTCGGCCGCGTGAAATTTGCTACTATACTCAAAATAATGCATAAAAGTTCCTCAAAAAACATCTATAACTAATGGGAAGTGAATGTATGCTTAACATGAAAATGTAATACTCCCCCCGTCTAGGTGTATAAGTCATCTTAGGTTTTTTTGCTAGTTAATAGCATTCCCTGCAATGAATTAACCACTTCATGTCATGTTTGACAGTCTCAAGCCATTGAAAGCATGCACAACCACATCTCTTATTGGTTGATATGTCACGAAACAAGAAACCAGGAGGGAGTTAATGTACCGTGCCTAAGGGGCCGTTTCGATGGCGCCCGCAGTCGCCCAGCCAATGCTTGGCGCGCCAACTATTTGGCGGAAGATTTCGTCGCCGCTGAGTCGACCTGCAGTTGGTGGAAAACTGGACATGGTGACCAAAAAATTGGCTAGATCCAAAATTTGGGCAGCCATCCAAACACTCGTCTATGGCCTCAGCCAACGCCAAAATTTTGGCAGGGTTGTCATTGGCTTCCATCCAAACGGCCCCTAAGTGTTTTGGGATTATTTGGTTTTCGGAAGATGACTTACACACCTAGACGGAGGGAGTACAAAGAGAAAAAATGAATTGCATTTAAAAGAATGAGATTTCTAACAAAAATGTGAATGTGAACTATATATGTGTGCACGTGACCAACACATACATTGTCAATACAAAATCTAATGCAAGAAATAACTTATGAGTAACATGCATGAATTGATGATGTGGTGCTTGCATGCATAGAGTACAAAAACAATGTGATTTATGACTTGCATGCATGACGTGTTCTTGTGCCATAGTTGCATGTCTAGGAAAAAAGCTACTAGTGGGTTGTACTAGCTATTTAGGAATAGAAGATGTATACATGGAAGTTGTAGGGAAAGAGATGACATGTATCTCAATTCCTACGAGTAGGGATTGGAAAAGAGATGTCATTTGGTTCACATCATAGGAACTTTTCTATTGAATCTAGAGATGACATGTATCTCAATTCCTATGAGGAGGGATTAGAAAAGAGATGTCATTTGGTTCACATCATAGGAACTTTTTATTGAATATACGCTAATGTTGATTTTCCTTTGAAATTGTGGGAGTATAGGAATCCATTCATATGAACCAAGTTGCTCTAAAGCTATAAAAATGATATCATGTTTATTTTCCTTTGAAATGTGGATTATATGAATCTATTCCTATGAACCAATTGGCTCTAAAGGCAAAAATCCTATAAAAATCATATTATATAGAGTTCCTATGATATTCCTCCACACCAAAGGATGGTTGAAATTGTTGCAGGTGATACGACGGTCTTTCTTTGTAGACTCCTCCCCCATCTTTATAGTTACCTCTCGAAGACGAATGAAATGATATATACTAGGTATTCTATATATGCATTTTGGCACACGAAAACTTGGTAAAAGTTTGTGAGGTTCAAATTTTCAATAAAGCTATATGCACTATATTTTGAAACGGAGGGAGGAGCATACGACAGTTGCTAACACTCGCGTGGAGGATTTGTGTGTTGGAGGAGTGGCTGTTCTGTTAAATGACATGGCAAAACTGACACTGTCGGATTCCGATCTAACAGTTCTTACAGTGTTCGTCAGGAAGCGGCTTGTGGTGAATGTTTGTCAGTTACTCCCTCCATCCCAAAATTCTTGTCTTTGATTTGTCTACATATGGATGTATTTATTCACATTTTAGTGTTAGATACATCCATATCTAGATAAATTTAAGACAAGAATTTTGGGACGGAGGGAGTATGATTTACGGACACATGCATTGCATTCATACGTGCCCCCCCTCTCTCTCTCTCACGCACACACCCACCCTCACGAGTCACGACTCTCCCGAGTCCTCTCACACCCACCGTCTATCTGTAGGTAGACATCACACATGTATGTGCTCTTCACACCCTACCCTCAGAACTTGTAAAAAACAAAAGACGCTCCACACCTTTTATTTTAGCTCAAACATCACACACTTATACTATTACTCTTGTGGCGGACGTTCTTTGGGCATAGTATATTGTACTCTCACGAAGACAAGCGGTGCACGCACACACTATTTCTTTCACACCCACTAGCGGGTACACGTTGGAGCGCATTTTTTTGAAGGTGGTACAACAAAATCACTGAACTATATATATATAGGAGCCTTAGTGCTTCTTTTACTAGGGTTCCTCTCTTTCACTCTCTCATGCTATCCAGATCTAAGCAAGATATAGGTAGCCACACTCTCTCTCCTCACGGCTGGTCACAAATCCGTCCAGACCACCTCGACCGGGGCACGGGTGTAGGTGCATTGTTCACGCCGTCGTCGGCGGCGAGGGAGGAGACCAACGGCTGCCCATGCATCCCGATCGGCGGCCGTGACGTTCTCTTCGAGAGAGCATCGGCTTAGGATGGCCTCCGACCCCTTCTTCCTTCCTGCGGTATTGTGGCCAAGATGCGGCCTCCCGACGCCGTCCTTGCCACATGCCGACGACCCTCAGGTATATATTCCTTCGAAACCTGCCTTGCTCTACTACCCTAGCTCCCCACGTGGCTGCATGTGGATCTTTTTCTACTTCCGTCGGCTGTTCCAAAGCCACCTAGACTTTTACTATTATTATAGGTAAAGCTAGTTCATACAGTCGAATCTAAGAGTTGGTTCAAACAGGGGAGAAAGTGAGAAAGCTGTAGCATGAATCTAGGACTTGGTTCTAAGAGGAAATGGGGGAAAGTAGTAGATACTGGCTACCTAACCAGTCTCTTGGTTGAAAAGGCGAAGAAAGCATGGTGGATGGCGAAGGGTGGGGGGAAGTGGACCTGTCTCTTGGTCAAAAAAGGAAAGAAAGTGAGGGGTGTTGGGGGACAATGCAAATGAGAATGAGCAGGTCTAGATTTCCTGTGCTCACGTAGGAAAATGTCACCGAGGAGATAAAAATGGGACAAATGCAGACATGCTGCTTGAGTGTTTGCCGCTCTCGGCAACCACATCTGCCTCACCACTTTATGCCCCTACTGTCCCTACGCCCATATCGCTACCGTTAATGTAAAATCACATGAAGCAATGCCACCACCATTTTATGAAGTGCTTCCATCTTGCCTTATTTCCCATGAATTATGTTTTTGCAGCTACACTTATATCTCACACTGCTAACATTGCTTCATCCCAGTGGGACTACACAAATTTGATTGCACATTTACTGACCTTGTGCTACTCTCATGACAGTAATACTAATGCTATTATTTTGCATGTTAATCTAGTGGAAGTGTTGATGTGATGTGATGATATTTACTTAAGGGCACTTTCATACTGTCAATGTAGTGCCAATTATAACACAATAGGTGCTGTTGTTAATCATATGCCACTGCAAATAACTGTCGCTGTTTAAATAACCGTATTTCGTATTTGCGCAAACAGGGATGTCTATCTCCATCTCGTTTCTATCTGCGCAATGAAAAGTACACACCTTAGTTTTAGTAGAACTTCACAAAATGAGATGGCTACTCCTAGCTGCCATCCTCTAACCACCCATCTTCCAGGTATTCCTACATTGGTAGTAACTAGGTAGAATAACCAACACAATCTAAAAGAAGCTGATTCGTACATTTTACTTCCTGATTGGAGTGCAGGGACGAGCGAAAACAACTACTCCTAGTCCAGAATGCACTTTCTACCAATTCATCCATGGAACGAGGACTAGCTGGCACGGCTGCATGGAGGTTTTTGGGACAGGTGCGCAGACAAGAGGCATTGTGGTCTGCTTATTTCTGCAAATAGCAGTGCTTAAATTTATTGGAGTGCATAAGAATTTCAGATGGTCAGTACACTACATGGTTCAATTCAGCATTCCAGTCGAGAACACAATTATAATTGGTTATTCTGGAATGAGAGAACCTAACCCTTGATGGTGGCAACAAGAAAAAACCAGAGTGAACTCCAGGAAATTAAAGCCTGCCGGGAGGCCCTTTGCTCAGAGAAGCCTTGCTTGATTTTTCCTGATTTGTAAACCTTCTCACAACTTATCATGGGCTAAGTTGGGACACCCCTGCAGGGTATTATCTTTCGAAAGCCGTGCCCGCGGTTATGAGGCAGATGGGAATTTGTTGATGTCCGGTTGTAGAAAACCCGAAGTTGACCTTAACTAAAACACATCAACCGCGTGTGTAACCGTGATGGTCTCTTCTCGGCGGGGTCCGGGAAGTGAACACGGTGTTGGAGTTATGCCTGACGTAGGTTTTTTCAGGATCACTTCTTGATCACTTCTAGCTTCACGACCGTGCTTTGCCTTCTCTTCTCGCTCTCTTTTGCGCTGTAGCCACCATATGCTAGTCGCTTGCTGCAGCTCCACCTCACAAACCTCTTTCCCACCTTTAAGCTTAAATAGTCTTGATCTCGCGGGTGTGAGATTGCTGAGTCCCCGTGACTCACATATATTATCACCTCAGTTGCAGGTACCAACGATGTCAGTGCACATGGAGCGACCGAGCTCACTTGGGAGTTCGACGAGGAACGTGGCCGTTACTATGTTTATTTTCCAGATGATCAGTAGTGGAGCCCAGTTGGGTGATCCGAGGATCTGTTTAGCATTTGGGGTAGTCTTGTTTCATTTTGGTACCGTAGTCGGACCTTGAGTGTAATCTGTATGATTGATGTTATTTATGTACTTGTGTGAAGTGGCGATTGTAAGCCAACTATGTATCTTTCCCCTTTATTTATTACATGGATTGTGTGAAGATTACCTCACTTGCGACATTGCTTTCAATGCGGTTATGCCTCTAAGTCGTGCCTCGACACGTGGGAGATATAGCCGCATCGAGGGCGTTACAGTCTTTTGATGTGAACTAGTATATGTTTGTTATGTTCTATGAATCATTGAGATGTATAAAATTGCTTAACTTATGCTTTTCAAGTTTTTTATGAAGCCGAGTTTAATGTGAGTGTTCCACATGAACGCTGGACTAGCGTGTGAACGTCTGGAATTTACATTGTGGCCTCACTTAACTGCATGAACCACTGTAATAAGATACATAGTTGCTTATATGTCAGACAACAGATTATTGATTGCTAGATGGTCGATAGCCTAGTGTTGAAGCGAGCTGAGCCAATGTGCCGTGTTTTGCACAACTGCTTACAATACAAGTGGGGTAGCACCAACAGTGTTTACAAGTACTTATGTATATGTCGGCGCACAGTTCTCGAACGAGTACTCTATTTCATCAAACACATACTGCTCGTATGATAAACCGTGACAACTTATATCTTACCCTGCCATATTCATGAAAAAACTAGTGAGGACGCATCTGTTTCGGCAACAATTATGATGGTTCTCACATGATTCACGGGCACACAAAAGTATCAGTAGTTCCGATAGACGGATTCAAACAGAGTACTAGCCCCAGAGCGCTCGATAATAGGCAAGGTTCAAAAAATTAGACACAATCCAAACAACTATTAAACACTAGCTGGGGAAACTATTTCATGCCTCGATCTAATTTGGGTTGGACACAAGACGGACATTGCCATGAACATCACTTAGGACGTCCGGCAGCAGCTCAATCCTGTGAACCTTCCTGAAGATAACCTTGTGGCCTTGCCACTCATAAACTTGTTTGTGGAGGCATGCCACGTCATCTTCCTGCGTAAGCTTGACAAGAATAGTATGCCTCACAAATGAAGGAGTAGCTTTGAACTTCTTGTGCTTCAGTACACCCTAGACAACACGCCTGACAACAGTGAGGCTGGAATACAACTCGGCATTTGTATAAGCACAAATGGCTTCCAGGATCCAATAGCCTAAGAACTCTGTTTTGGCAGTGCATATATTCAGGTCATCCGCCTCATAGCGAGTGACATGTACAACCACACAAAGCTTGTCTACATCAGGGCTCTAATTGAAACAGAAACAAATTCTGAATTACTTTCTAGTATAAGAAGCACAAGTTATTTAAACCACTATGTATAGCATGGCATCAAAGCTAATAAATTTTTGCATTATTCATCACCACATACTTAGATGAAAAACCACAATCGAGATCGGCAAAGAAGAAAATCACCTTGGGCACCTCAGCGGGGCGGGGGGGGCACATCCTCGAAGGGGGAAAATTGCTCCTGCAGGGCCATGGAGGCTGTAACCTCAAATAGAGGGTTGACCATCTTAGTAGTGGCCATGAGCATATCTGGGGTCGGCTCGATGGCTGCCTCCATCTTCTTGGAGCTCTCTATCTCATGGGGATCAGCCTTCCGTGTCTGCTCAATATCAGCAGATCTTTGCCTGGTTCTCCTTGGTCCATCATGAAACTAACGAATACTAGGAGACCACTGAAAGGAAGACACAATCGCAATGACAATGAAAAAAAGAGTGAGGATCGGTTACTGCTTTGCAAAAGTTCTTTTTTTCTCTGAACGGAAATATACCAACATCAAAGATCCGCTTACCTTCGCTTCGTTGGGAGAGAAGAACAGTGGCAGATGTGAGTGTTGGCTTTCATGAAGACGGTGAGGGAGAAGGGGATTCAACAAGAGTGAAATGATGGTTGCTTCGTCCGTCAAACTTAGACTGCGGGGAGGTGGGGTTTTGTGATACGACGGCTTGTTACTGCCGCGCTACGACCGGGGTGACTCTCGGCGTGCATATTGCCTTCTAGTTTGGTGGATGGCATTTGGGCTCACGTGCTGCATGGCCCACATGTCGGTGAACAAATGTAAAACGACATTCAGTAGACGGAAATGTTTCGATGACCTCGGAGGAGACAGAAGCGGTAGTGAATCCATAGTACTAGTAGTAATTGTTTTTCTGGGTAGCTGTAGAGTTTCTCCACTGTACTAGTAGTAATTGTTTCTCTGGGTCCAACACAAATAGCCCATCCACCCTACTAAATGATAAAATCAATTCAAAAGCCCATATATTTACTTAATGAGAGGCGCTACCCATAGCCGGCACACCGCCGCCCAAAAAATCTAGGTGCTCTTCTTCCTCCTCACTCCCACCCACCTCACGTCAGCTTGCTCCACTCGTACGCCCAAATACCTCACCTCACTCCTACAGAAAACCCCAGCTCCCCTTCTTCCTCACTAATACAGAAAAACCCCAGCTCCCCTTCTTCTTCACTCGCACTACAACTAGGCTTGTCATTCGTTACTCTGCTCAAATCTGTGAGCTCGACGCGACACACTCGAGGAAAATGGAGTCGGCTGAACCCAGCGCCAAGAAGATGAGGCTCCCGCCAGCGGCGACGCCTGTTGTAGATCCCGCACCCGGCAGCGCAAGCAGAAGCGGCGAGCCCGCCCCCACCGGATCTCAGGAACCCGTAGAATCTTAGGTGGACTGCATCAGTGATATCCCAGACGCCATCCTTGGAGAGATCATCTCGCTTCTCCCCACTAAGGATTGCTGCCGCACCCAAGTCCTCTTAATTCGGTGTCGCCCTCTATAGCGTGTCGTGCCCCTTAATCTCGACTGTCATCAGCTATCTCTCTTCAATGATTTTGAACTCCCCATAGCCATCATCTCCTCCCACCAGGGCTCCGTTCAAAGCCTCCGCATCCCGTCATGCTACCTGAGCAAGCATACCATGCCCTGCATGATGGATGCCTCGCTAAAATCCCCTGAATTCACAGAACTACAGCTACTTGAGTTCTACTATTCCCCAGGAAATCACCTGCCAGATACCGAAAGCCATGTACTTGTGCCCTCAGCACTGATGTCCATCTCGCGGTTCTCCTCCTCTCTCCACACCGCCACCTTTGCACTGTGCTACCTACCAGACAATCTGGTACTAAACCTTTGACTCCCATTTCTCAAGAAACTTTCACTTGTGCGGGTTCGTATATCGGAGGCCTCATTGCACAACATCATCCACTCCAGTTGCCCTGCCCTCGAGTGCTTGGTGCTTGTTTTCACAGTTAGAATCGGTTGTCTCCAAATAAAGTCACCTAACCTTGTAAGAATTGTAATTTCTTTTGACGGAAGGCAGTGCATCATCCAAGATGCCCCTTCACTTCAAAGTTTGATCCTTGATTCTAGTTATGAACTTGGGTGTAATACATGATATATGTGCTCCTTTCAAGGTGGTGTTTGGCTCCACAGTTCTTCAGGTACTTTATATTTTCATCGACACTTGTAACCATAAGCTGCATTTTAAATTTTTGCGCATAAGTTATATATCGTCTTGGACTACACATTTTGTACTAATATTATGTTCTATGCTCAATGAAGAGTTTCTCCATGGATAGCCTATCAATGGTGCTGGATTCTGTCAAGATCTTATATATACAAATGAATAGTTTTGATCTGAACAAGATTGTTGGCTTGCTCCAATGTTTTCCATGTCTGGAGAAGTTGTATATAAAGCTGATAATTTCACGCGCATTGGAAGCCCGCATATAGTGTGCTAGAATTAACCGTTCGGAGTTGCTCTTTCGACACTCTTTTTTTAGACCTTAATTATTTTCAATCTTCATGTCTATTTAGGCAATAGTACGGGGTAAGAAATTGGTGGATTCATAAGCACCGGGATTTCCTCACTTCTCATGACATTCCGTTGCAGACAATAACGCTAGAACGATATGTAGACAACCATGCAAACAGTAGATTTGTCACATTCTTCCTGCTGAATGCGAGGTTACTATTGTCAATCAGGCTTAAGTTTGTCAGTAGCATGGTTTTGACGGATGGGTATGTCAAAGAGAAAAAAAAGGAGTTTCAGGTGGACAAAAGAGCTTCTGAACGTGTCGGGCTTCTATTTACAACATATTGTGGTCATAATCCAGTAAATTTTATGACCTAGGATGTTCATTCTATGTACCTGACCGATCCATTTGACTGTGACTGCTGAAAACAGTGCTGGAGTTACATGTTGTTGCCCTTTTCAATCTGGGTTTTGTCTAAACCTGATGAACAATTAACCCTCGTGCTTTCGTACAGTTTGTAAGCTAGAGTTAGATGTTCTTGCCCTTTTCAACTCGGCCGTGACTGTCATATTTTCTTTGAAACAAGGCAAATGGCTTGCCATTCATTTAATTTAGAGTGAAATATTGTAACAAATCCCAACAAAGGGAAATAACATCACTCTCGCCAGCTGCTTGATCTCACTGTGCATTACAGAAGCCAAGTGATTAGCCCCCACCAGCACCCACAAACTTATTTTGAACTAGCACACCAAATGGGCTGTAAATTTTCATAAGAAAGGCTGCATGACCGTGACAGATTTGGATTCTCACATTTGAGACCCACGAGGAAATAGCCTATCCAAGGTGGTGTCGAATTACTAGCTAGTGAACAAATGATTCTGCCTACCAGCCGTTGGATTGACATCCAACATTTGTCGTGTATCTTCTGTCTCTTGTCTTCTTCCTCCAGCCGCCCAAACCAAACCACCCTGTTGGCTCCGCCTGCTGCCGCCTCCCATGGCTGGCTGCGCCTCCGCCGCCCTACTGCAACATTGGCCAGTCCCTCCCTCTATTCCCCCACGCGTCCTGTGATTCTCGGGCGACGTCAGCCCCAACACGCACCGCACTCGAACCAATCAACCCTCGTACTCCCCTCCTCCTGCGACTGGACCGGCGCATCTTCCATGGCTCTTGTTCATTCCGTCGGAGGCCTCACCATCGTCCTCTGCCTTGGTTCGCTCGACGTGCGCGGTGCGCCGCCCTCTTGCATTGTCAACGTCGTCAACAACCGAGAGGAACAAGGAGATGACTGTACATGGAGAGGATGACAGTAGGGACACACCAGCGTCATGGCAGTACACAAGCAAGTGCCTCATTATTACAAGCCCAAAAAGATGGTTCCTCCTAATGGTTGGACATCTGGGGCTCACGCCATTGTCAACATAGTCAATAAACGAGAGAATTACACAATAAGTGGCTGACACCAGGGACCCAGCAGGTCACACAGTTGTTATTTACTTTTTTTGAGGAACAAGCAGTTGTTATTTATACTAGTTTTAGCGACATATCAGGGTAACAACGGGGCTGCGCGGGGGCAGTGGCCTGTCTAGCCAGGGTTTTATTTATGTTTATCACATCATGAGCCCAGTTGTGTTTTTTATTGCTGAAAATTGCTAGCCCAGTTCTACTTTTTTAAAGAAATACCCAAACAAGGCCAACTTGCTTTGTCAGCCCCGCTGGGCAGCAAATCTTTTAAGACGAGGAGAGTTTCATTCAGTTTGCCCAGAAAATGGGCTATCATAATGAGAAATGGGCTGTACATTTTTAAAACACTTCAAATCGGGAATTAGTTTCAATTTTTGATTACAAGATTTTAAATTCCAATGATTTTTATGTGTGGACAACTATTTGGATTTTATATTTATATAAATTATTTTTCAAACTAGTTTGAATGTAACTCGGTATTTTGGGATTAAAAACGGTTGACTGCACCGAAATATGCGAAATTTTGTATAATATTTAACCGTGGCCACAATATGGGTTGTAATGCTAACAAAAAGAAGATGGGCTCCAAAAAATCCTTAAGAATTAGCAAATGGGTTGTAAATTATTAGAAGTAATGGAAGGTTGGATGTATGATGTTTTCCATAGATTTGAGGCTGACTTGTGCGCCTACTATAGGATGACGCAGACGCTTTCCTAAAAGAAGGTTGACGCACACGCTATGCCATGTCAACTTTGTCAACACATGAGAGCAGTGACTGTTGGATGTCCATCCAATGACCGTCGTGCTTCTTCAATCTCTGCTCTTCCTGCTCCATCCGCTCAAACAAGCGCCAGCGGGACTGCCTGCTCCCTCCTCCCGCGGCCGACTGTGTTGCCGTGCAGGCCTCACCGCCCCATCGTACTCCCATCGCTGGACTCGCCATCCCTCTACTCATCCAAACCTGCTATTATTCTCCGGCGAGGGTAGACGATCCAGTAAACCCTCATACTCCCCTTCGCATGGGAAACAACTGCCGAGTCTTCCCTGGCTCCGTGTCGTTCCCTTCCCAGGCCTCGCCGTCGTCCACTGCACTGGTGCTCTCGGTGCGGCGTGGTCAACGTGGTCAACAAACGACATCCATCAAAAGTGGACTGTACGTGGAGAGGCTGACAGCCGTGTCCATGGCCGCACGCAAGGAAATGCCTCCTTATTATGCGCAAAATAATGATTCCTCCACCTGACAGCTGGGACCCATCGGAAGGGCCTCTATATTTTGCAAAAAAAAAATGTTCCCCCCGCTGACAGCTCGGACCCACCAGCTATATCTTCGCACGCAAGGAAGTGCCAACTTATGACGCACAAAAAAATTAATACTCCCCCTGCTAGCTGGGACCCACCGTAGTTGGAGGTTGACTTGTGGGCCTACTGACGTGTACGGAGGGCTTTGTCAACTTAGTCAATATGAACAATTGTAGCTCCAGTGACCATACGATGTCCATCCAATGGCCGTAATGCTTCTTCAACCTCTAGTCTTCTTGCTCCAGCCACCCAAACATGCGCCGATCATGCCGCCTGCTCCTGCCTCCCGTGGCCAGCTGTACTGCTGCGGAGGCCTCATTGCCCCTATTACTCCCACCGTTGGCCAGGCCATCCCTCTACTCACCCACACCCCTTGTTATTCTGCGGAGACGGCAACATCACACAACAACTGAACTAGTGAACCCGCGTACTCCTCTCTACGTGGGCATCCGCTATCGTCCATCGCCTTGGTGCTCTCGATGCAGCGTGGTCAATCCGGTCAATGAACGGCTTCCATCGGAAGAGTATTATACGTTGAGAGGCTGATAGCTGGGTCCATGGCCGCAGTAAGGAAGTGCCTCCTTACACTACAAAAAAAGACACATCCGTGACATTTTGGGCCGAACGAATTTTTTCTGCCATGCTTATGACACTTCTATGACGATAATTGTGACAAAACTCGGTATCATCATAGATGTGGTGGGCTCCTACTTCTATGACAAAAAATCATGACATAAAATGGGCTTTTCGTCCTGGGCGGGCCGGGGACGCAGCTGCATGACATTCTTTGGGTCGTCCATGAGGGAAAAAACTATGGTAGAAGCAAGGGCGAGGAAAATATCAGGGAGTTCCCGGTTATGGTGGGTGGTCGGGGTCGAGCGATGCACGGAGGTTTACGCGTTTCTCTCATACACGTACGCATGTGTGTGCGAGGTGTTGCGCTCTAACTGAACCTGAGTTAGGCGTTGGGCTCTAACTGAACCCGAGTGATTCCTTCGCTACTACTACTAACTGAAGCCGATCGATGCTGCCTCTTGACGAACAGTGAGCGTTGTTAGGGGGGGTTGGATGAACAGTTCCCGGTGGGGGTGGACGAACAGGACCCCGTGGTAGTAGAGGCCGTTTCCACTGGATGAACAGGACCCAGATCGAGCCGGTTGGGGGTGGATGAACAGGACTCCGTCAAGGTCTAGATGAACAGGACCCCGTGGAGGGTTGGTTGAACAGTAGCCGGTGGAGGGCTAGATGAACAGTAGCCCATGGAGGGGTGGTTGAACAGGACCCCGTGGAGAGGTCTGGTTGAACAGTAGCCGGTGGAGGAGGGGTGGAGGCTGGATGAACAGGAGCCCGTGGATGAACAGTTGCAGGTGGAGGCTGGAGGAGGTTGAGGATGGATGAACAGTAAGCCCGTGGAGGCAGTCAACGGTGGAGATGAACAGTATCTCGTGGAGCCCTGTTTTGCGGTACGCCACACCCCTCCCGATGAACAGGACCCCCGTTTCGACCATGGCGCTCCAACACAAGTCCGTTTCCTCCGTTTTGCGGTATGCCACACCCCTCCCGATCAAGAGGACCCCGTTTCGACCGTAGGAAGTCCAAGAGAAGTTCGTTTCCTCTATTTTGTGGTACACCAGACCCCTCCTGATGAACATGATCCCGTTTCGATCATGGTCGGTCGAACACAAGGCCGTTTCCTCTGTTGTGCGGTACGCCGGGCCTCGTTTCGATCGGCTATTCCGTCCAAGCCGGTTGGCTCCCGATGAACACGATGACGCAGTTTCCACGTTAGGACCCAACCATGTACACGAGCCCTGGCCGTACGTATGCGCGAGTAGGCGTTCGAGACCCCGCCCGTATGTACGTACATGGCCGTATTTACTTTCTTGCACCCTAGCTGTACGTACGTCTAGATGCTACGTGCGCGTCTCTACTACGACACGTGCCCTTCCTTACTCGGCCATGGTTCATTGTTGTAGCCTGCAAAAAAACTGATCGACCAGTATGTACATACACGTTCGCGACCAGAATGACAATGCTACGTACGCTTCAACCAGGTGGGTCCCAACTGTCAGGCACTTCCTTCTGAGCAAAGATGTAGCTGGTGGGTCCTGTCGGCGTTCTGGGAACGGGAGTCCCCAGACATGCCTGCCTGCGGCCTGCGGCGTGGCTCAAATGGGGGCCCAGCACGGCCCATCTTCATCAACACAAGACTCAAGACCCTCGCGAGGGGCCAAGCCTCGCGGGATGGACGACACGGTGCCTCCTCAGGCTGGCTCACGAGGAGGCGGACAGATCAAGGCAGGGTACCTCGCTAGGTTCCCATGACGCAAGCCATGACGACCAAGGGTGCCAGGCGGGCGCCAGCCCGCGCAGTGTCCTCCCTTTCCTCTTTGGTGCAAAGGGGGCAAGCGCAGGCGAGAGGATCAAGCAAAGGCATCCATTTCGGTGCAACAAGACCAAGACCAGTCCAACGGTGGGAAGGAGGTCATCATGGAGCCCAGGACGGCGTCACCACAGGGCCTTTGGCAGGCGAGGACCAACTTTAGTCAGGATAAGTGTACCAGATTTTCCCCTTCGAATTCGGCCAATTGTTGGCGCCCTTCCCGCTCAATATTTGGGAAGAGGCCCAGGGCCTTTGCCTATAAATAGGACTAGCCACCCCAGGGTAGAGAGGGGGTAAGAATTGGACAGAACAGGTACAGATACACTGAGAGAGAGAGAGAGAAGGGCGATTGAACTCCCCTAGCAGTTCATCGTCCCAGCAAGAACACGCCCTCGCGAGGCTGTTCTCCTTTGTACTGTTCATCATCATCAGCCCAAGAGGCAATCCACCCACCACACTGGAGTAGGGTATTACACCACATCGGTGGCCCGAACCAGTATAAACTCTGTGTCTCTTGTGCTGTTCATTCTGTAGTTTAGATCCTTGCGAGACGGAGAGGTAGAGGGCATCATCTCCGCGCGCACCCCAGAGTTCGAACCTTAAGGGTCTGCCGGAACCCGCGATCCAACATTTGGCGCGCCAGGTAGGGGTGCGCCGGAATTTGTCTTCCACTGCTCCGTCCTTCTCCGGCTGCGGCACCCATGTACGGCGCCGGTCAGGCCCGCGTCGCCCCAGCAGCCCTCGCCGGTGGGCGTCCTCGTCGTCCCCCATCGCCCGCCATCGGCACCGCCACCCGCCCGGCGGGAAACGAGCAGCAAGCACCACCCCAGCATCCGCCTATGCGACGGGGCGACTACGCCACAACATCGACACCTTCGGTCGTTG
This sequence comes from Aegilops umbellulata, assembly GCA_032464435.1. Lineage (NCBI taxonomy): Eukaryota > Viridiplantae > Streptophyta > Magnoliopsida > Poales > Poaceae > Aegilops > Aegilops umbellulata. The sequence continues at coordinate 150,584,245 of CP136059.1, read as the reverse complement.
CGGCCCTCCTGGGCGGCTCGCAAGCGCCGCCCACGAGTCGCCATGTCAAGCCGTTTGCCCGCCAGGTCAGCACCGTTTCCGCACGGCAGGGGGCTTCCGCGGACCGGGCGGCGCGCGAGGACGATCTGACCTTCAGCTCGGAGGACCACCCCACCAACTTGGCCGGCTCGGGCGCGCTCCCCCTGTTGTGCACCCCCACCATCTGCCAGGTGGCCGTCACCAGAACCCTCGTCGACGGCGGCGCAGGCCTCAGTGTGCTTTTGGTCGAGACCTTCAATCTCCTCCGCATACCCCGGGAGCGGCTGCGGCCCAGTCGATCTTTCTCGGGCGTCGGGGGCGGATCGTCCGACTCCCTGGGACAGATCCGGCTCCCGGTAACCTTCGGCACCAACGACAACTTCCGCACGGATATGGTCGACTTCGACATCGCCCCCATCGGCCTCCCTTACAACGCCATCCTCGGTTACCCGGCGCTGGTTCAGTTCATGGCCGCCACGCACCCGGCGTACAACCTCATGAAGATGCCCGGGAGCAGCGGTATCCTCACCGTGCATGGAGTCACCAGGGACGCCCTGCGAGTACTCAAGCTCGCCTTCAAGACGGCGGCATCGGCACGGCCCGCCGACGCGGAGATCCCTGAGCCCAAGGGGGCTGCGCCTGCCAAGAAAAAGCAGTTGTTCATCCAGGACAAGGCAGAAACCAAGCAGATACCCGTTGACGAGGACGGGTCCTCCAGTGCCACTTTCACCATAGGCGCCAACCTTGAGCCAGAGCAGGAGGAGGCCTTGGTCAGGTTCCTGCGCACGAATAAGAAGGTGTTCGCTTGGGAGCCCGATCAGTTGGCAGGGATTCCCAGGAGTGTCGTCGAGCATCACCTCAACGTGTGCCCAAATGTGCGCCCCGTGAAGCAGAAGGCCAGGCGGCAGTCCGCAGAGAAGCAGGCCTTCATTGTCCAAGAGACCCGCAAGCTAGAAGCCGCTGGGGTCATTCGCGAGGTCCGATACCCGGATTAGTTGGCCAACCCCGTCGTTGTGCCTAAGAAGGGGGGGAAGGAACGCATGTGTGTCGACTTCACCAATCTCAACAAGGCATGCCCGCAAGATCCGCTTCCGATCCCCCGCATCGACCAGATCATCGATTCCACCGCAGAGTGCGACCTGCTATGTTTCCTGGGCGCCTTCTCCGGATATCACCAGATCAAGATGGCGGTAGAAGACGTTGAAAAGACCGCCTTCCTAACCCCGTGCGGGGTATACTGCTATACATGCATGCCGTTTGGACTGCGTAACGCAGGAGCTAGCTTTCAGCGGTTGATGCACATCACCTTGGGCCCGCAACTCGGAAAGAATGTCGAAGCCTACATTGATGACATTGTGGTAAAATCTCGGGAGGCCAAGACCCTGATACATGACCTGGAGGAGACCTTCGGGAGCCTCGATGCAGTAAACCTGCGACTCAACCTGGAGAAATGTGTGTTTGGCTTCCCCTCGGGCAAGCTCTTAGGCTTCCTCATATCTCATCGTGGCATCGAGGCCAACCCAGAGAAGGTCAAGGCGGTCGAGGACATGAGTACGCCAAAGACCCTCAGAGAGATGCAGAAGCTCACTTGGCGCGTGACCGCGCTAGGGCGCTTTATCTCCAAACTGGGGGAGCGAGCATTGCCTTTCTTTCAGCTGATGAAGAAAAAGGGACCCTTTGAATGGACTGAAGAGGCGGATAAGGCATTTCAAGATCTCAAGAGGTACCTGACCAGTCCCCCAGTCATGGTGGCTCTGCGCCCTCAAGAGCCCCCGCTGCTCTACCTCGCCGCCACTCCCTACTCCGCCAACGCAGCCCTGGTGGCGGTTAGGGAGGAGCGCCAAGCCAAGACTGCAGTGGCAGCCCGAGGCAAGGCAAGACGGGAGCAAGGAAAGCCTGCAGAAGCCACAACCGCAGTTGAGGAGGGTCGGCTGCCGAAGAGTGCATCGGAGGCAGGAGAAGCCACACGCCCGGATGGTCCGCCTCCCGAGGCCGCGTCATCTCGTGAGGCGCCCTTACCTCCCGAGGGCGCTGCAACCCCAGATGCTCTCAGCCTTGTGTAGGATCGGAAGTATGTCTAGAGGGGGGGTGGTTAGACTACTTGACCAAATAAAAGCTTAACCTTTTCCCAATTTTAGTTCTTGGCAGATTTTAGCAACTTTAGGACAAGTCAAGCAATCATCACACAATTCAAGCAAGCATGCAAAGAGTATATAGGCAGCGGAAAGTAAAGCATGCAACTTGCAAGAATGTAAAGGAAAGGGTTTGGAGAATTCAAACGCTATTGGAGACACGGATGTTTTTCCCGTGGTTCAGATAGGTGGTGCTATCCTACATCCACGTTAGTGGAGACTTCAACCCACAAAGGGTAACAGTTGCGCGAGTCCACGGAGGGCTCCACCCACGAAGGGTCCACGAAGTAGCAACCTTGTCTATCCCACCATGGCCATCGCCCACGAAGGACTTGCCTCACTAGCGGTAGATCTTCACGAAGTAGGCGATCTCCTTGCCCTTACAAACTCCTTGGTTCAGCTCCACAATCTTGTCGGAGGCTCCCAAGTGACACCTAGCCAATCTAGGAGACACCACTCTCCAAGAAGTAACAAATGGTGTGTTGATGATGAACTCCTTGCTCTTGTGCTTCAAATGATAGTCTCCCCAACACTCAACTCTCTCTCATAGGATTTGGATTTGGTAGAAAGAAGATTTGAGTGGAAAGCAACTTGGGGAAGGCTAGAGATCAAGATTCATATGGTAGGAATGGAATATCTTGGTCTCAACACAAGGGTAGGTGGTTCTCTCTAAGAACATATGAGTTGGAAGTGTAGATGTGTTCTGATGGCTCTCTCCACGAGTGAAGAGGAGGTGGAGGGGTATATATAGCCTCCACTTAAAATCCAACCGTTACACACAATTTACCAATCTCGGTGGGACCGAATCAACAAACTCGGTCGGACCGAAAAGGTAAACCTAGTGACCGTTAGAGATTTTCGGTGGGACTGACATGCATCTCGGTAGGACCGATATGGTTAGGGTTTGGGCATAACGTAATCTCGGTGAGACCGATTACACAAACTTGGTGAGACCGATTTGGTAATTAGGTAACCAGAGAGTTGGTCAGGCAAACTCGGTGGGACCGATTTGCTCTTTCGGTGAGACCGAAAAGTTACAAAAGGGAAACAGAGAGTTTGCATTGCAATCTCGGTGGGACCGATCCGCTCTTTCGGTGAGACCGAAAAGTTACGAAAAGGAAACAGAGTGATTGCAATCCCATCTCGGTGAGACCTAGATCCCTATCGGTAGAACCGATTTGCTAGGGTTTTGGCAGTGGCTTATGACATATGAAGACTCGGTGGCGCCGGATAGAAAGAATCGGTATGACCGAGTTTGGCTTAGGGTTTAGGTCATATGTGGATATGGGAAAGTAGTTGAGGATTTTGGAGCATATCATTAAGCACATAAGGCAAAGAGCTCATTAAGCAACACCTCATCCCTCCTTGATAGTATTGTCTTTTCCTATGGACTCAATGTGATCTTGGATCACTAAAATGTAAAATGAAGAGTCTTGAGCTTTTGAGCTTGAGCCAATCCTTTGTCCTTAGTATTTTGAGGGTTCCACTTTCACCATCCATGCCATGCCAATCATTGAGCTTTCCTGAAATAATTGTCTTGGAATAGCATTAGCTCATTGAGCTATATGTTGTTATGAATTACCAAAACCACCTAGGGATAGTTGCACTTTCACCTTGTTGAGCATCCAGTCTACTTTGTTAGCACGATGCTACGGGACGCGAGGGCACGGTACCCAATGCCTCAGAAGCTCCTCCTCGCGCTACTGGTGGCCTCGCGCAAGCTGCGTCACTACTTCCAGGCCCATCCCATTAAGGTCGTCTCATCGTACCCCATGGAGAGAGTGCTCAGGAGCCCTAACTCAGCTGGAAGGGTCGCCGAGTGGAACATAGAGCTGCAGGCGTTTCAATTCGAGTTCAGCACAACTAGGGTCATCAAAGGAGCAGCATTAGCGGATTTCGTGGCTGAATGGGCGGAGGCACCGGGCCTCAAGGACAACGAGGATTGGTCCCTCTCTCCAGGGAGTGAGGCACCGGAAGGCTGGGTCATGTATTTCAATGGGGCGTTCTCCAAGCATGGCGCGGGGGCTGGCGCGGTGCTGATATCACCCACTCAGGATAAGCTCTACTATGCCGTACAACTCTGTTTCCAGCAAGGTGTAAAGGTCTCCAACAACATAGCAGAGTATGACGGTCTGATAGCCGGATTAAAGGCCGCAGTAGCTCTGGGGGTGAAGCGCCTCACCATCAAGGGCGACTCGCAGCTCCTTGTCAACTTCTCCAACAAGGTATACGAGCCGAAGGACGAGCATATGGAAGCCTATCTTGCGGAAGTCCGCAGGATGGAAAAGCAGTTCTGGGGGTTGGAGCTGAAGCACGTGCCCCGTGGCACCAATCAGGAAGCCGACGACATAGCCAGACGGGCATCCAGGCGGTTGCCACAGGAACCAGGCGTCTTCGAAGAGCGGCTCTTCAAACCCTCAGCACAGTCGACGTTATCAAACGTCGCTCAGCCTCGAGAGGAGCTCCCTTGGCCGCCGGCCTCGGGAGCCCCGATCTGTGGACCGACCTCAGGAGCGCGTCTACTCCTGACGATGGAACCACGGGAGGAGTGCTGGATCACAGAACTCCGGAGCTATTTAACACAAGGGACCCTACCACAAAAGGAAGAGGAAGCGGAGCATGTGGCGCGGCAGGCCACGGCATACTGCATCAGAGATGGGGAGCTTTACCGGAAGCGACCAAATGATGTATCTCTGCGCTGCATCTGTCGGGAGCAAGGAAAGGAATTACTGGAGGACATACACGGCGGAGACTGCGGGCATCACTCATAATCACGAACCCTCGTCGGCAAGGCATTCCGTAGCGGGTTCTATTGGCCCACCGCGCTCAATGACGCAGTCGAATTAGTAAAGGCTTGTGAGGCCTGCCAGTTTCATTCCAAGAAGATCCATCAATCTGCGGGGGCCTGCAGACTATACCCCTCTCATGGCCGTTCGCAGTTTGGGGGTTGGATATTTTGGGCTGTCGGCGTTCTGGGAACGGGGGTCACCCCTCACTTGCCTGCCTGCGGCCTGCGGTGTGGCTCGAGTGGGGGCCCAACGTGGCCCATCTTCATCAACACAAGGCTCAAGACCCTCGCGAGGGGCCAAGCCTCGCGAGGCGGACGACACGGCGCTTCCTCAAGCGTGGCCTCCTTCGGCTGGCTCGCGAGGAGGCGGAGAGATCAAGGCGGGTACCTCACGAGGTGCCCATGACGCAAGCTATGACGACCAAGGGTGCCAGGCGGGCGCTAGCCCGCGCAGTGTCCTCCCTTTCCTCTTTGGTGCAAAGGGGGCAAGCGCAGGCGAGAGGATCAAGCAAAGGCACCCATTTCGGTGCAACGAGACCAAGACCAGCTCCGCGACAAGGAGGAAGTCACTGTGGAGCCCAAGCCGGCGTCATCACCAAAGCCTTTGGCAGGCGAAGACCAACTTTAGTCAGGATAAGTGTACCAGATGTTCCCCTTTAAATTGGCCAATTGTTGGCGCCCTTCCCGCTCAATATTTGGGAAGAGGCCCAGGGCCTTTGCCTATAAATAGGACTAGCCACCCTCAGGGTAGAGACCCACCTAGTTAGAACCTGATCCAGCATCTAGAGAGAGAGAGAGAGAAGGGCGGTCGAACTCTCCTAGCAGTTCATCCCCTAGCCAAGAATAGGCCCTCGCAAGGCCGTTCCCCCCTGTACTTCTCTTCCTCATCAGCCCAAGAGGCAATCCACCCACCACACTGGAGTAGGGTATTACACCACAATGGTGGCCAGAACCAGTATAAACCCTGTGCCACTTGTGTTGTTCTTGCAGTAGTCTAGATCCTTACGAGACAGAGAGGTAGAGGGCTCGATCTTCGCGCGCACCCCAGAGTTCGAACCTTAAGGGTCTGCCGGAACCCGTGATCCGACATTTTGGCGCACCAGGTAGGGGTGCGCCGGAATCAGTGTTCCACCGCTGCGCTCTCCTCCGACCACCGCATCCATGTCTGATGCTCGTCGTGCCCGCGCCGAGCGCCGGGCCGCCATCGCTTCCCGCGCCGTCCAGACGGCCCCCGTCGATGGGCATCCTCGTTGTTCCCCGTCGCCCGCTGTCAACACCGCGACCGGCCCGGCGGGGAACGAGCAGCAAGCATCCTCTCAGCACCCGTCCGTGCGGCGGGATGGCCGCACCGCCACTCCGTCGCTCACCCCAGCCGGCTCTTTGTTGCACGCGCTTCGCGTGCCATTGGAGGCTCGAGCTGCGCTCCTCGCGGCGAACGAGCTCCTGCGCTACCGCCCCGTCGACGACGTCTACGAGGAGTGGCTCGACCGCGTCGCCGAACTTGTCCGCGCCGCAGTGGGCTCTCCCGCGCCTTCCGCACCACTGCGCCGCACTCCGCCCCGCATGGGCTATGAAGCCCCGGGGGCGTTCCAGCCGCCACCTTTCCAAGAAGATGCCATGGCCCCAAGGCGCGCAGCTACTGGGCGGAACCTGCTCCGTCATGCGCCGGCTCAGCAGGAACGGAGCTGCCAAGAAGTCCCGCGACCGCAAGAGGCCGCCCGGGCGCTCCCGGCCCCGGCTCGCCGAGACCCTGCTCCAGCTCCGGCACGTCAAGACCCCGCGCTGCTCCCAGCTGCGGCGCAAGGGGACCCACAAGGCCAAGCTCTCCCTCAACCAAAACCTCCCGCGGCCACCGCTGGCTGCCGCGCCTACACCCCCGAGCTGCGTAGCGTCGCGTGGCCCGGCAAGTTCAAGCTGGACCTGCCTCCTCGCTACGACGGCACAACTGATCCCACGGAGTTCCTCCAGCTCTACGAGCTGGGAATCGAAGCTGCCAGCGGAGACGAGAAGGTCATGGCGAACTGGTTCCCCATGGCGCTGAAGGAAGGTGCTTGCACTTGGCTCCTGAACCTGGCCCCAGGCACGATCTCCTCCTGGGACCAGATGCGTACTCGCTTCATCGCCAACTTCCAAGGTACCCGCGACCGGCCTCTCGCCGTGAGCGACATGCGCCGCATCAAGCAGCAACCTGGAGAGACCCTGAAGAAGTACATCCAGCGCTTCAACAGTGCGCGCCTCAAGATCCCCAGGGTGTCTGAAGAAGCCATCATTTCGGCCTTCTTCGATGGCGTGCGCGACGTCAAGATGAAGGAGGAGCTAGCGATGCATGAAGACCTCTGCACCTCCCTGGAGCTGTTCAACCTGGCGACCAAGTGTGCCAGAGCTGAGGAGGGACGCCTCTCCCTCCTCGAGCTGCCTGCCGCAGACCCAGAAGAGAAGAAGCCCAAGGCCAAGGACGTGAAGCGCAAGGGGGCTGCCGTGCTCGCGGCAGAACCGGACACCAAGCGGGGCAAGGATCTGCCTGAATCCTCCAGGGGCAGCCGGTACTGTGTGTACCACGACCTCCACACCCACAACACCAATGAATGCCAAGAACTCCGCGCCGTGCGAGAAGGAAGAGTCGGCCGACGCCCTGACCGTGCTGACCGGGGCTACGGCCGAGGAGGAGGAAGGAACCCGGGACGCTGGGAAGACCGCGACCCACGTCCAGGCTGGCGTGACCAACCTCGCGAGGACCGCTGGCGCGACCCGCCTCGCGAGGGGGACTGGAGGTATCAGCCTCGTGAGGATCGCCCTCATGGCAACCCAGGCCTGCCGCCGTTTCCGCCTCAGCCGAGAAGGAATGAAGACTGCCACCAAGACGAGGGGGCTGGGGGCTTCCAGGAGCCTCGCGCCATCGCCTGCATCCTGGGCGGAGCTCAAGCCCCAGCCTCTCAACGTATCTCCAAGCAGTTTGCTCGCGAAGTGAATGCAGTCCTCCCCAAGCTCGAAGCAACGCGTCCCCTCAGGTGGTCGGCCTGCACCATCACATTCAGCTCAGTAGACCAGCTCAAGTGCGCGGCCACAGCCGGAGTCCTCCCAATGCTTTGTTCCCCAGTCATCAGCAACGTTCTGGTCACCAGGACCCTCATCGACGGAGGGGCAGGGCTCAATGTCTTGTCCGTGGAAACGTTCAACAGCCTCCAAGTGCCCTATGACCAGCTTCAGCCAACCAAGCCCTTCTCCGGAGTCACCGACGGTTCCACAGTCCCGATCGGGCAGGTCCACCTCCCGGTCACCTTCGGCACCTACGACAACTACCGCACCGAGCTCATCGACTTTGACGTCGCCCACATCCGCCTGTCGTACAATGCCATCCTCGGGTACCCGGCGCTGGCCAAGTTCATGGCCGTGACTCACCATGGCTGCAACGTCCTCAAGATGCCAGGAAGCGGCGGCGTCATCATGGTGCCATGTCAAGAGAAGGATGCAGTGTGTGCCTTGGAGCGAGCCTTTCAGGCAGCATCATTAGAAGACCCAGATCGCGGAACCAGGAGGCTTCCTGAGACCACCCCCAAGAAGAAGTAGACAACGTCAGACTCAGACCCTTAGGAGGCAGGCCCTTCAAGGCCCGCGTTCGCCCATGGGGACCCTCATTCAATCGCATAGGGAAGCGCGCCCAGCGCCCTCCTCAGGCAAGGCTCGGGGGCTCTCACCTGGAGAGCCACCGACCTCGCCAAGGTCACGAGGGAGGCGCTGGGGCACCATGTGGAGGCGTGCTTCGAAACACGCTTCCCTTGGAATGAAGCCAGGAAAGGAAGGTCAGACCAGCAGGAGTTTGTTAGCAAGGCCATACAAGAACTACTGGAGTCAAGGATCATGAGGGGTTGCCATCGCCCACCAGCTGTGGCTCCCCATCCAGGCGAGGATGGTGGGCTGCGCATCTGCGTCGATGTACCAGGGCTCAATCAGATCGCCACGACGGAGCACCTTTGGCCCTCACAAGTGGGGCGCTGCGGAGGACCACCCCACAGCTATGTTTGCATGCCTTATGGCTTGCCGAGCGTAGCTGCGGCGTACCAGCGCATCATGAGGAGCATCTTGGAGGCGCAAGAAGACAGGCATTCCGCAGCCCTGGCGGAGATGGAGGCTGCTCGTGAGGAGCCACCAGTGCCTCCGGAGCCTCCCGAGGACCCTGGGCCTGGGGGCTCGTGAGGATCGGCTTCCGCAGCCCACCGAGTTTGCTCCACCAACGCCACTGCACCGACGACATCTTCAAGTGACATCTTTCAAGTTTCATTCTCAGCTGGGAGCGCCCTCCCAGGGTTGCGTCATTCCCAGGCCGCGTGGGTCCATCCCTGCGGCATGTATCCCTTTTTATCTTCTCAGTCGCTAGCTTGCTTTGCTGGGGGCGCCCCTCGGGCTGCATCATCCCCAGGCCACTTGGGCTAGGCCCAGCGGCATGTATCCCTTCCGCGTTTATTTCCAATTATGCATCATTACTCGATGCCGTTCGCGGCACCTCTTCTTCTTCATGTCGACCACTTGCACGTTAAAGGGGGGTGCCTGAGCATCACAACTCAGGGCTCTTACTGGCTCTCCAGCCCTCACCCTCTGGCCTTGTCCACGGCATCGCGACCTGGCATACCAGCGACGGCTGAGACAAGCTCGAGGGCCGGGACCCGAGGACGTAGAGTGTCGGCATATAACCAGATTTTGCAGGAACACACCTCAAGATACGGCCCAGCGCCAGGCGCAACCCGCCTAGAGGTAGGGCCTCGTGAGTCCCGCGCTGGCTCACGGGTGCCCCGACACACCTCGCTCGCTCCAACCGGCGAGCTCCTGAGCGACTAATAGTCAACTAATCGCTGCTATGGCAACCCCGTCTTCTTTTTGAGATGAATCTACAGGGCCCATAGGGGAAACCGCACTAGCCAAGGCCCTCACGGCGTTCCCTTCCCCCTTGCCTGCGCGAGCCGCTTGCACGTTAAAGGGAGGGTGCCTGAGCATCGCGACTCAGGGCTTCTACTGGCTCTCCAGCCCTTACCCTCTGGCCTTGTCCACGTCATCGCGACCTGGCATACCAGCGACGGCTGAGACCAGCTCGAGGGCCGGGACCCGAGGACGTAGAGCAGAAAAGGGGAGCAGAGGCGAGGGAGAAGGGGCACGCGAGGACCTCGGCCAGTGACTCCACTCAAGCTACCCCCCGGACCCGGCGGCACGCTGAGGGCAATCTCCGATCCTCAAGATAAGTCACCATCCAAAGCGTAGGCTACCGTGGCACTACCCCCGCACCTAGAGTGACTCCGTACTAGCGACGTTGCTTCCCTTTCTCACTTAGCGACAGCTGCTTGGGCACCAAAGGGGACCTCCTGAGCATCGCGACTCAGGGGCTCTTACCAGACCCCGGGTCGCTCACCTCCTGGCCTTGACCACGGCATCGCGACCTGGCATACCAGCGACGGCTGATGCCGCCTTGGGACTGGGACCTGTCGACGCAGAGCACAAAGCCCTCGCGAGGTGCGAAAGGGAGAACCAAACTATGACGGAATTCGCGATTTGCACAAATCCATAGCAAGGGTTACATATTAACAACAAGGATCACAGCCACCTTACAAGCCCCTATGGGTCACAATGTGATTCCTCGCAGGGAACGAATCCTAAAAGGTGCCAACTACACGCGCCCCTACAAAAGATGCCATCATCAACAGTGGGCCGGCAGGCACCAGTGCCAACCCCATCTAGATCAGGATCGACGGCGACCAAGCGAGCCTGCCCTGCTCCGGGAGCGGTGTCGGCTCGCGGGCTCGTAGCTGTCGTCGCTCGTCTCCGGCGTCGCGAAGACCTCACTGGGATCGCTGGATCCTCCGACGCTCCCGTCGCTTGCGGAGCTGTCCAGGGGCGATTGGCAGGCCCACCCGTCGCCGTAGCGAGGTCCTGCCCGCCTCCCCCGGGGCAGCACTCCAGCCGGCGACCGTTCGCGTCGAAGACCTTGAAGAACATCACCGAAGTGCCGTCGTACTCCAGGTGGATCGTGAGGGCGCCCTTCGTTCTGCAGCACCGAGCGATTTCACCCCAGCCACGAGTCATGAAGACCTCTCCCGGGGCGGTGATCGCAACCTCTGCCCCGGTCGCAGGAGTGCTGCAGTCTGCGTGCTGCAGCCACAGCTCCAGGAGTCTCCCCTGCTGGAAGGCGGAGGCAAAGAAGGGAGGAAGGCGAATCCAAGTCCGCGGAGGCATGGCGGCGTGGAGCACGAGCTCGCGGGAGGAGCCCTCCGGCGCCGGCGACGGCGCTGGTCGAGGGGATCGGCATCTCCTCTTCCAGAGCCCTCGGCGTGGGCATACAAGGGAAGCGGGAACCCCGACGGAGACCGCTCGTACCAAGGCCTCAGCACCACTAGGCGGTTCTCCTCGTCTCGGCCGCGCAAGGCAGGCCGTTTCTTTGGCGGGAGCGGGTCAGGTACCTCTTGAGGAGCCTTTCCCTTCTCTGCCATAGAGAACCGACGAATCAGAGCCATCACACCAAGACGGAGAAAGAACTGAGGCAGGGGAGGAAGCAAGAAGAGATGGACTGGAAGGGCACGCGCGGTGCCGTACTTATAGCCGGCGGAGGCCAACCGTCGGCCTCCACGATCACAGGTAATCATGACATGGTTTGCATGCAGGGACTTGTCCAATCCGCGCGATCGTCGAGGCATCATGGGGAAGTGGAGACGCCCACGTCCAATCAACCGCCATGCGGCGCCCGAGGCCACAGGCTGTTAGGGCCCGCAGCACTTCGCCCTTGCCCTTTCGCCTCTCGGCACGGCCAAGTCCGTGCGTGCCTTGGGCCCGGGGGCTACTGTCGGCGTTCTGGGAACGGGGGTCCCCAGACTTGCCTGCCTGCGGCGTGCGGCGTGGCTCGAGTGGGGGCCCAACGTGGCCCATCTTCATCAACACAAGGCTCAAGACCCTCGCGAGGCGGACGACACGGCGCTTCCTCAAGCACGGCCTCCTTCGGCTGGCTCGCGAGGAGGCGGAGAGATCAAGGCGGGTACCTCACGAGGTGCCCATGATGCAAGCTATGACGACCAAGGGTGCCAGGCGGGCGCCAGCCCGCGCAGTGTCCTCCCTTTCCTCTTTGGTGCAAAGGGGGCAAGCGCAGGCGAGAGGATCAAGCAAAGGCACCCATTTCGGTGCAACGAGACCAAGGCCAGCTCCGTGACAAGGAGGAAGTCACTGTGGAGCCCAAGCCGGCGTCATCACCAGAGCCTTTGGCAGGCGAAGACCAACTTTAGTCAGGATAAGTGTACCAGATGTTCCCCTTCAAATTGGCCAATTGTTGGCGCCCTTCCTGCTCAATATTTGGGAAGAGGCCCAGGGCCTTTGCCTATAAATAGGACTAGCCACCCTCAGGGTAGACACCCACCTAGTTAGAACCTGATCCAGCATCTAGAGAGAGAGAGAGAGAAGGGCGATCGAACTCTCCTAGCAGTTCATCCCCTAGCCAAGAACAGGCCCTCGCGAGGCCATTCCCCCCTGTACTGCTCTTCCTCATCAGCCCAAGAGGCAATCCACCCACTACACTAGAGTAGGGTATTACACCACAATGGTGGCCCGAACCAGTATAAACCCTGTGCCACTTGTGTTGTTCTTGCAGTAGTCTAGATCCTTACGAGACGGAGAGGTAGAGGGCTCGATCTTCGCGCGCACCCCAGAGTTCGAACCTTAAGGGTCTGCCGGAACCCGTGATCCGACATGGGCCCGTTCCCTCGGGCGCCAGGGGGCTACCGCTACCTCTACGTTGCCATTGACAAGTTCACCAAGTGGGCAGAAGTGGAGGCCGTCCGTACCATCCCCGCTGGTTCCACGGTGAAGTTAATCAGGGGTATCGTGAGCCGGTTCGGGGTGCCGAACCGCATCATCACAGACAACGGTTCGCAGTTCACCAGTAATCTCTTCAAAACATACTGTGCTAACCTTGGGACGCAGATATGCTACGCTTCTGTGGCACACCCGCGAAGCAATGGGCAGGCCGAACGGGCCAACGCGGAGGTCCTAAGAGGCCTCAAGACCAGGACGTTCAAGAAGAAGCTGGAGGCTTGCGGCAGAGGTTGGTACGACGAGCTACATTCTGTGTTGTGGTCCATCCGCACGACCGCGACCAAACCAACTGGGGAGAACCCGTTCTTCCTGGTCTATGGAGCTGAAGCAGTCCTCCCTCACGAGGTCAGGCGTCGCTCCACGCGGGTCCTAGCGTTCAACGAAGCGCAGCAGGACGCCATGCGGGGGATGGACCTCGTACTGGGGGAGGAACGCCGCCGGGAAGCCGCGTTGCGAGCGGCGAGGTACCAACAGGCGCTGCGACGATATCACTGCCGCAACATCTGCCCCAGGACCCTCGAGGTAGGAGACCTCGTACTCAGACGGTTTCTCTCCAGGGAGGGGCTGCACAGGCTCTCTCCCATGTGGGAGGGCCCGTTCAAGGTTGTTCATGTTTCCAGGACAGGCTCCGTGCGCTTGGAGACTCAAGAGGGGGAGCCGATACAAAACGCGTGGAACATCCAGCACCTCCGGAGGTTCTACCCCTAAAAGGCCCAGAGCCTGTGAAGAAGGTGAACGCCTGTGAAGACCTTCCCTTTTTGGAAAAGGCCCAGATCCTGTGAAGAAGGCGAACACCTGTGAAGACCTTCCCTTTTTGGAAAAGGCCCAGAGCCTGTGAAGAAGGTGCCTGTGAAGACCTTCCCTTTTTGGAAAAGGCCCAGAGCCTGTGAAGAAGGCGAACGCCTGTGAAGACCTTCCCTTTTTGGAAAAGGCCCAGAGCCTGTGAAGAAGGCGAACGCCTGTGAAGACCTTCCCTTTTTGGAAAAGGCCCAGAGCCTGTGAAGAAGGCAAGTGCCTGTGAAGCTGATCACCTCTAGGGAGAAAGGCCCGGAGCCTGTGAAGAAGGCCAATGCCTGTGAAGCTCGCCGCCCCGTGACACTCTCACGTAATAATGAGTGGGGCTGTACACGCCCCGGAGTCTCAGGAGCGCCGGCCTCAGGCCCTGGGGCTCCCTCCCACGCCCAGTGGCAGCACTTAGCTCCGCGCTGGTGAGAAGACGTCGAAGACTAGATTAGGTGTCGGGCGCGGCTTTTTTATTTGCTTTCCGTAGTTGACGTGTTTATTTCCTCTGAAATCTTATCGAAACTATCGCCGTCGTCGATTTGTGGTTCGTTGATTTTCGCTCCTCGTTTTGATTTCGCTCATGAAAGGCCTCATGAGGGATGGAACTCGAATGCCCTCGCGAGCGTTTCCGCCCTAGCCGCTTAAAGGTTTCACGGCCCGGGCTCTCTTCAGGAGCACCCCTCTAGTCCGTGCCCCTCGGGCACCGCGACACGCGCATAGGGCCTGGGTCGGTGGCCTCCCCGGCTGGGGCCGAAAACTACCTACGCGAGGGCAAATAGTTGAGAAGAGCAACAACAAAGTCAAGGTAATAGCTACAACGGCAATGATTCTCAACACGCCCCTGCGGGGCTCCATGCAGCTATTTTGTCTTGCATAGGAAGCAAAAGGAAAAGGAAAAGGCGAGCCCGGCGCGGCCCGCCTCACATCGGCCTGCAGAGGAGACACGGGATGCCTCCGAGGCTCAGGCGGACTCCCTCTCGTGCTTCACCAGGGTACAACGACGGGCGGATGAACAGCCATCCCCAAAGCAAGCGCGACGGCGAGGGGGCTGGCTGCGGCCACCGCTGGAGGAGCCGCCCGAAGAAGAGTTGGTGGAGCTTGGGGAGCATCGGGCGCCGCCATCGGAGCGGGCGCTGTCTCCTCCATCATCGTCGGAGTGAGGCCCCTGGCCACGGTCGTCGCCCTCGGGGCAGCAGCCTGCGCGGCGACCATCTTCCCCAAACACCCTCACGTAGAGGGTGCCGTCGCCGTCGAACTTGAAGTGCAGAGTGCACCGCTGGACCAGGCCGCGCGCGCGGGCAAACGCTTGCCAGCCGCGGGTCAGGGCCCCATTCCCAGAAGGGGAGACCTCGAGCGAAACCCAGGAGGCCCTGCTGCAACAACCGTCAGCTTGAAGCCAGAAGCCGCACCTGGCGCTGGCCGGCAGCTCGCCGATGAAGAAGCGAGGGAGCTGGAGCCAGGTGCTGGTCGGGTCCGCCGACCACACGACGAACTCCGGCAGCACCTCCGCCGAGCGAAAGCGCGGCCTGGGGGGCCGCGCAGTCACAACCTGCCTCCCCTTGGCAGCCGAGCGCTCACCACCACGCGGAGAACCATCCTTGTGGCCACGGGGAGCCGCAGCGGGGACCGCGAGATGCTTGCCGGGACGACCCCGACCGCGCTTGGCCGGGGGGGGGGGGGGAGTCGGGCCCCGCCCGACTAGCCTTCCCCTTCTCCGCGGCTGAGAACCTCTTTGGAGCCATGCGAGCGGCAGGCGGCAAGAGAAAGGAAGAAGAAGAGAAGCAGGAAGGGGCGGACTGGCGGAGCTTACGCGGCCCCGTACTCATAGCCGGAAAAGGCCAACCGTCGAGCACCAGGATCGTAGGTAATAATGACCCGTATCTACGCATGCAGGGACTAGTCAAGTCACGCAGTTGCCAAGGCATCGTGGGGAAGCGGAGACGCCCACGTCCTGTCAAACCGCCACGCGGCGCCCAAGGCCGCAGGCTATTAGGCCCCGCGGCGCTTCGCCCTTGCCCTTTCGCCTCTCGGCACGGCCAAGTCCGGGCGCGCCTTGGGCCTGGGGGCTACTGTCAACGTTCTGGGAGCGGGGGTCCCCAGACTTGCCTGCCTGCGGCCTGCGGTGTGGCTCAAATGGGGGCCCAGCACGGCCCATCTTCATCAACACAAGACTCAAGACCCTCGCGAGGGGCCAAGCCTCGCGGGGCGGACGACACGGTGCCTCCTCAGGCTGGCTCACGAGGAGGCGGAGAGATCAAGGCAGGGTACCTCGCGAGGTGCCCATGACGCAAGCCATGACGACCAAGGGTGCCAGGCGGGCGCCAGCCCGCGTAGTGTCCTCCCTTTCCTCTTTGGTGCAAAGGGGGCAAGTGCAGGCGAGAGGATCAAGCAAAGGCATCCATTTCGGTGCAACAAGACCAAGACCAGTCCAACGGTGGGAAGGAGGTCATCGTGGAGTCCAGGACGGCGTCACCACAGGGCCTTTGGCAGGCGAGGACCAACTTTAGTCAGGATAAGTGTACCAGATGTTCCCCTTCGAATTCGGCCAATTGTTGGCGCCCTTCCCGCTCAATATTTGGGAAGAGGCCCAGGGCCTTTGCCTATAAATAGGACTAGCCACCCCAGGGTAGAGAGGGGGTAAGAATTGGACAGAACAGGTACAGACACATTGAGAGAGAGAGAAGGGCGGCTGAACTCCCCTAGCAGTTCATCGTCCCAGCAAGAACATGCCCTTGTGAGGCTGTTCTCCTTTGTACTGTTCATCATCATCAGCCCAAGAGGCAATCCACCCACCACACTGGAGTAGGGTATTACACCACATCGGTGGCCCGAACCAGTATAAACTCTGTGTCTCTTGTGCTGTTCATTCTGTAGTTTAGATCCTTGCGAGAGGGAGAGGTAGAGGGCATCATCTCCGCGCGCACCCCAGAGTTCGAACCTTAAGGGTCTGCCGGAACCCGTGATCCGACAGGTCCCAACAGTCAGGGGGAAATATTTTTTTGCGTAATATGGTGGCCCGTCCGGTGGGTCCCTGCTGTCAGGTGGAGGAATAATTATTTTGCACGTAATAAGGAGGCACTTCCTTGCTGCGGCCGTGGACCCAGGTGTCAGCCTCTCCATGTAGAGTACTCTTCCGATGGAATTCGTTCCTTGACCACATTGACCATGCCGCGCCGAGAGCACCATGGCGATGGACAACGGCGACGCCTAGGAAGGGGACGACGCGGAGCCGGGGAAGACGCGACAGTGGATGCCCATGCGGAGAGGAGTATGAGGGTTGACTGGTTCGGCTGTGGTGTGAGGTTGCCGTCACCGCAGAATAATAGGGGGTGTGGGTGAGTAGAGGGATGGCCTGGCCAGCTGTGGGAGTAGTAGGGGGCGGTGAGGCCTCCGTGGCAGCACAACCGGCCATGGGAGGCAAGAGCACGCGGCACGACCGGTGCTAGTTTGGGCGGCTGGAGCAAGAAGACCAGAGGTTGAAGAAGCACTACGACCGTTGGATGCACATCGTACGGCCAATGGAGCTAGATCGTTCATATTGACTAAGTTGACAAAGTCCTCCATCCCCGTCAACTTAGTAGTCCCGCAAGTCAGCCTCCCACTATGGTGGGTCCCAGCTAGCAGGGGAGTATTCATTTTTTTGTGTAATAAGGAGGCACTTCCTTGCGCATGAAGATATAGCTGGTGGGTCTGAGCTGATAGCGGGGGGAACATATTTTCGCAAAATACAGAGGCCCTTCCGGTGGGTCCCTGCTGTTAGGTGGAGAAATCATTATTTGCGCGTAATAAGGATGCATTTCCTTCCGTGCGGCTGTGGACCCAGCTGTCATCCTCTCCACGTACAGTCCACTTCCGATGGATGTCGTTCATTGACCATGTTGACCACGCCGCGCCGAGATCACCAGGGCGGTGGACGACGGAGAGGCCTAGGAAGGGAATGACACGGTGCCAGGGAAGACTCGACATTTGTTTCCCACGTGGAGGGGAGTACGAGGGTTTACTGGTTCGTCTACCATCGCTGAGAATAACAGCAGGTGCGGGTGAGTAGAGGGATGGCCAGGCCAGCGATGGGAGTAGGGCGGGGCAATGATGCCTGTGCGGCAGCACAGCCGGCCACGGGAGGAGGGAGCATGCTGTATCGCCGGCGCTTGTTTGAGTGGCTGGAGCAGGAAGAGCAGAGATTGAAGAAGCATGACGGCTGTTGGATGGACATCCAACAGTCACTGCTCTCATGTGTTGACTAAGTTAACACGGCGTTGCATGTGCGTCACCCTTTTTAAGGAAAGCTTCAAATCTGTGGAAAACAGCATACAACCTATCTACCATTATTTCTAATAATTTACAACCCATTTGCTAATTCTTAAGGTTTTTTTGGAGCCCATATTCTTTTTGTTAGCATTACAGGCCATATTGTGGCCACGATTAAAAAATTATACGAAATTTTGCATATTTCGGCGCGGTCCGAACTGTTTTTAATCCCGAAATTTCGAGAAACATTCAAACTGATTTAAAAAATAAATGTATATCCATATAAAATTCAAAAATTGTCCACGCATAAAAATCAATGGAATTTAAAATCTCGAAACAAAAAAAATGAAATTTGAAACTAATTGACGGTTTCATGTGTTTTAAAAATGTATGACCCATTTCTCATTACTGATAGGCCATTTTCTAGGCCAGCCGAATGAAGCTCTCCTCGTATTGAAAGATTTACAACCTGACAGGCCTGACAGCGAGCTACTTGACAAAGCACAAAAAAATTGGGCTAGCCATTTTCAGAAAGAAAAAAAACCATTGGGCTCGTCTTGTGGTAAACATAAAAAGAAGGTTGTTTAGATAGGACAGAGTGCCCCGCATAGCCCAGTTGAAACCCCACTTCCGACTCAAAAACAAATTAGATAAATGCCACTCCAATTATGGCGATTCATAAAAATACCACTGCAATTTCGAAACTTTGAAAAATGCCACTGCAATTTTTGCAGACTTTGAAAAACGCCACTCCAGACTTTGAAACATGCCATTGGAAATGGCACGAAATGACATTTTTCAAAGTTTGGAAATTGCAGTGGCATTTCTCAGAATTACCGGATTTGGAGTGGCATTTATCAAATTAACTCAAAACAAAAATAACTGGGCGAGCTGCTGGGTCCCTGGTGTCAGCTGCTCGTTGTGCAATTCTCTCTTTTATTGACTAAGTCGACAATGGCATGGGACCCAGATGTCAGAAATCCATTAGGAGGAGCCATTTTTTTATTGGCTTCAAATAAGGAGGCACTTGCTTGCGTAATGCCATGACCTTGGTGGGTCCCTGCTGTCATCCTCTCCATGTATAATCATCTCCTGATTGTGTACGCATCAACCTAGTAGGCCCACAAGTCAACCTCTAAACCAGTGGTGGACAAATACAACCCATTTAAAAAATAATAGCCCATTCCATACGTTCAAATGGAAAGTTCAACATTTAGAGCAAAGTAACAGGTCTGGTCCAGATATAGAGTAATGAACTTCCACGTTGACAACCATCAAAGACAAGTTAACTATCTACTCCCACTAATACTCTAGCAGTGTACAAGTACTAACTTACTCTTAGCTAACTAGACGATGCCGGCCACCATCTGCGGTACACGCTAAACGCTGGCACCGACGTCCTCCGCCTCGTCTCGTACTTGCCAGAGGTGCGATAGGGTGCGTTGCTTGCACGCGTTTGTCCGAGGGAACGACACCTATGGGATCACTGGGATCCCTTCTATGGTTGGCAGGCGCGGGGTTGTGCAAAGAGCGGGCCTGGCAGTCAGCACAAGGATCGTTTACCCAGGTTCGGGTTGCGAGAATGCGTAATACCCTAGTCCTGCTTTGATGTATATTTGAGTGTTCTTGAGCTCTCGAACTAGCTATGGGGCATGCGTAGTCAAAAAGATCTTAATCCTTCTCCAGTAAGCCTCGGGCCTCCTTTTATAGACGAAAGGGGTTGCCACAGTGACACACAGGAGGTGGAAAGGTATACAGTGTACAAGCTTATCGCCTATCATTACGGGACACGATGCATTAAATGCACCCCTTAGGTGTCTTGTTGCTTCAGTTGGGATGGCAACGAGGCCCGTCCCGTCCGTCGCCGCCCCGCCTCGCTCCGACATGCGTCCAGGACAACTATGCATGCAGCGCCACATAGGCTGGCAGGCTGCTGAGATGGCGTGGTGGTAGGGTCTTCACGAAGATCTGCATTCCACAACGCAGGTGCTTGCTGAGTTGGCCTGGAAGCGCATGTTGCCCCCAGGTGCCTGCCCAGCTGGTTGGGCTGGCAGCTGTATGGGAACGACGGTGGAGTCTTGGCAGACATGGGTCTGGTTGTGGCCTCGCAGGTGTCCTCGGCAAGGGTCTCGCCAGGGCCCCGGCAAGGGTCTTGTCGTAGCATCGTGGTCGTCCCCGGCAAGGATCTTGCCGAGGGTCTCGTGGATTTCCTTGGCAAGGATCTTGCCGAGGAGCGTCCTGGTCTTCATCTGATCTCGTGTGCTTATGATCTTCACAAAGATCTGTATGCCACCACGGAGGTGCCTCCCGAGCCTTGGTTCCAATGTGGTTGATAGTGTGGGAACCCTTAGGCTCAAGGGTGGCGCGCTTTGTTGGCGTTGGGCAAGTTTCCCCGGCAAGCCCCTTGCCGGGGCTGCGGAGGCCGCCCCGGCAAGGGTCTTGGCGGGGGAGTCCACTTCGCCCTCCTGCTCTTTGTGCCTCTGGTCTTGGCGTTGCTTTGCCCATCTTGCGCTTTTGGCTGGAGCGCTGCTCTGGTATTCTTGTGTTTCGGCAACCTCCCTTTGCCCTGCTAAGTGTGGCCGCAGGTGCGGCTCTAACTGCCCGTGCACAAGTAGAGGGGTAAAAAGGAGAGCCCCTACTTTTGTGCAGCGACAGGAGCCACCGGGCCTGGGCCATACATAAGCGGAACGTGTTGTTGGGCCAGGCCCAGAATGGTGCGCGGGCATGCGGGGCGGATTTTTACACACTAATTCCTTCGCTCGCTGCGCTTCCCCACGACCCGCGTTGAATGCATGACATGGAGGGTCGTGCGTGACGTGGGGGTTGTGTGTGGGGCGGCCGCTGCCCTCATGCGTCACATCATGGTAAAGAGGTGGCTCGCGCCTTCCCCATAAAAAGGGGAAAACACAGGGGCGCAGCTTATTTACTGAGTGGACTCGGGTCGTGGCCTTCAAGGCGCCCGTGCCCTATGATCACGGGGTGGAAAACGGTTGCCTCACTCCTCCCTCGATTTATGTTTGCTCGCCACGTGTCCCCCATGCCTTGAAGATGGTAGGCGGCGGGTGCGGGCCTTGAATGACGAGGCGGGAAACCGGGCCGCTGCTGATTGGAACCACGAGTCGGTCTTGATTCCCTGTGCTCCTGATGGCCGGATTGGTTGAGTGGGGCGGCCGGGCCCCGAACCCGCCCCTTTATAAGAAGGGGAGGGGATGGCACCCCTCAATCTTTCACCATCCGCCTCCTTCAACCTTGGCTTTTTCTTTCTTCTGCTATGGCGAGAGGGCGCGCCGGTGCTTCGACGGTGGCGATGAGGGTCTCTACTCGACAGCGCGGCCCTCCTTCCCAAGATCTCATGGCAGCGGAGCCAGCCACGAGGGGAAGAGGGAGGGGGCGAGGCCGAGGTCGCCATGGCACTCGGGGAAGAGGAGGACGGGGTGGCGCACCAGCGTCGCCTCTGCTGGCGGTCCCTCCCCCAATGGAGGGCCACGTCGGGGACCAGCCTCGCGAGTTCTTCATCAAGTTGCACCAGCCAGCGCGTCATCGTCCTCGTCTCCCTACTCCATTCGCTCCGGGAGATGGAGCTTGACCCGCCATAGACTCTGAGATTGCATATGAGGGGCTGCGGCAATGGCGGCACGCGGGTTGGTGTTGATTTTCCCGCCCCTCACGTCATGTATCTTCGTCACGGATGGAAGACCTTCGCTCGTATCCACAGCCTGACGGCGGGGCTCGTTCTCTATTTCAAATTAATGGAGAACATCCTGCTCTCCGTCAAGGTCTTTGGAGACTTTGGAACTCGCCTAAAGTGTTGTGTGGAGAGCTCCTCCGATGACGAAGACTCTTCCTCAAGCGGGAGTGACGAGGAGGACAGCGACAATGACGATGAGGGTGTCGAGCGGGGGGCGCCGACTCCGACTCCGACTGACCGCGTCGCACCTTCCTTGGCCACGTGCCCTGCCGAGGTCCTTCCTCTTCAAGCTCTCCATCGACGCATTCCCCTTTGCCCCCTTCTTTCCTTCACCTGTCGCACCTGGGAGGAAAAGGGCAAGAACGGGGATCACGGGGCATTTATCTTTTTTTAGTTTATAAGCCTACGGGCCTTAGTAGAATTTAGACCTCGTAATCCTCTCGCTCATGTACTAATTCTGTATGAATTGTACTTGTTGACAACGTATGAATGAAAAAGAGGGCGTTTGACGGGTTCCTTTTGTGCGTGGGTGGGGGCCATACCAAGGAACGCATCCTCGTTATCTTAAGATAAACATTGTATCCCGGCAACAGGCCTTGCCATCCTCCTGCTCTATAGCTCGGCTACACTCACGCCCTTGGCGGAGGTAGGGGCCGAGTAGGATTAGGCCCTTCGCTCGCCCCTTCCCATCACTCTACAACCAAGTTCCGGCCCAAAGTAAGGTTTTCGGACATGGGATAGAGGGAGCAAGATGGTATGAGAGCGAGCGAAGTATTATACGTTCATGTTTCATACGGAGGCACAGAGTGGGGGAGAAAGACTTATCTCATGTCGCAGCCCCCAGCAACCTTGGCTTGCCGTGATTGGATTCTCAGACCTATAGCCCCCGGCAACCTAGGCTTGTCGGTGTCTGGGCGTCGGCCTGTTCTCTTTTCTCCCAAAATAGCTCAGCATAAATGTCCATGCACCCTGCGAACCAAAAAAAGACGGGAAGGAACAGAGATATGCATACTCGACCTCTATGCCAAGGGTTAGTCGCTTCCAAGCACTATCAACCCTAACACAGAGAGAGACTCAACCTAGCATGCATGCTAAAACTTAGGGCGCCAGCACTTCATTTATTTATGCTCAGGGTGTGCGACTGGTTGTGTACAAAGGGTTACATGCCTTGCCGACAAGGCTTGTACAAAAGGTGGTTTGCCGGGGAGCTCGGCAACCGCGCCTTATGGGTTAAAATTGCGAAGATGTTCGATGCTCCAGGAGTTGCTCACTGGAATGCCATCTTCGGTCTTCAGGCGGACTGCGCCGGGCTTGGTGATTCGTATTACCCGATAAGGGCCTTCCCACTTTGGCCTCAACTTACTGGAATTCTTGGCCGACTAAATGTGCCAAAGAACAAGGTGCCTTCCTCAAAGCTTCGGGCATGAACCTTGCGGCTATGGTAGAGGTGCAAGGCTTGCTGGTAGTGTGCTGCTCGCACAGCCGCCCGAGGATGATCTTCCTCAAGGAGCGTTGCGTCATCTTGCCGCAACTGCTCTTGCTCAAGCTCGTCATAAGCGAGCACTCGAGGTGACCCATATGTGAGTTCCGTGGGGAGAACTGCTTCTGCCCCGTAAACAAGGGAGAAAGGTGTCTGGCCGGTGGCTCGATTTTGTGTCGTTCTGATTGACCAAAGAACCGCCGACAATTCATCAATCCAGTGTTGTCCGCACCTGTGTAGCCCGTCAAAAGTCCTTGTTAGGAGGCCTCATAACACTTCAGCATTTGCCCTCTCAGCCTGGCCGTTGCTCCATGGATGTGCAACAGAAGCAAAACAGACCTTGCTTCCGAGGTGCTGGATGTACCGCATAAAGGCGTGGCTCGTGAACTGTGTGCCGTTGTTGGTGATGACTGTACGACACACCAAAATGGATGATTAGCCCCTTGAAGAATTTGACGGCTGATTGTGCTGTCACCTTTCTCACTGCCTCCACCTCTGGCCACTTTGTGAACTTGTCGATTGCAACGTACAGGTACTCAAAGCCCCTGACAGCATGGGGAAAGGGACCCAGTATGTCGAGCCCCCAGACCAAGAATGGCCAGGAAAGAGGGATTGTTTGGAGAGCTTGAGCTGGTTGATGAAGCTTCTTTGAATGGAACTGGCATGCTTCACACTACGTTACTAGTGCCGTTGCATCTTGGAGGGCTGTGGGCCAGAAGAAACCTTGCCGGAATGCCTTGCCGGCATGGGTCCTTGACCCGATGTGGGAGCCACATATGCCTCTGTGTATCTCTGCTAGTAGCTCCAGTCCTTCCTCACGGGGAATGCACTTCAATTTCACACTGTTTGGTCTTTTCCTATATAGAACGTCGTCGACGAACTGATACATGGCAGACCGACGGGCTACTTTCTCCGCTTCTTCCTGCTCCTCAGGGAGTTCCCCTGTTTGGAGGAATCAGATGGTATGCCATGCCCATGCCGGAGCCTGGGGCTCGAAGGCAAGGACCAAAGGCATTTCCTCTGCCATGGGAGCGGTTGTCTCTACGGCCAGGGCTTGACGCCCTGCCGGAGTCTGTTACCCCATGGCAGGCTCGGCGTCCAGGGCAACATCTTTGTCGGCGGCTCCTGGGAGCTCAGCGGGAAAGTACTTGCCGGGGCCTAATTTCCTGCGCTTGTTCTGCTCTGTGGATGGTTCAACGGATGGTTGAGGTAACCGAAGCACAAAAGTACCTGGTTCCACAGGTAGTTTGAGGACAGCGCGTTTTTGACAGGTAGTCAGCGATGTCGTTCTCCACTCGAGGGACATGCTCCGCTTGTATACCATCAATACTCTCCTCCAGCTTCCTCACCTCATCTACGTAGGCCTCCATCAACGAGCTTTGATAGTCTTTGTTAACTTGCTTGACGACAAGCTGTGAATCACCCCTGACGATGAACTTCTTGATTCCGAGGTCTACCGTGATCCTGAGATCGGCAAGCAACCGCTCATACTCAGCACTGTTGTTCGATGACATTTCCCTGGGAAAGTGCATCCGAACTACATACTTGAGGTGCTCTCCGATGGGTGCAACGAGTAGCACACCAGCACCGGCGCCTTGCAGCGAGAAACCCCGTCAAAGTACATAATCCAGTTGAGACTTGTTTCCTTGCCAGGGAGAGTAGTCTCCTGGATCTCTTCATCGGGCGTTGAGGTCCATTCTGCAGTGAACTCTGCCAGGACTCTACTCTGGATTGTCGCATTACTTTCAAACTTAAAACCAAAGCTTGACAGTTCCAAGGCCCATTCCACAATCCTCCCAGTTGCGTCTGGGTTATGCAATATCCGTTGCAACGGGAGGCGGGTGACGACGGTGATTTCGTGGGCTTGGAAGTAATGACATAGCTTCCTCGAGGCCATAAGGAGTCCGAAGAGCAATTTCTGCACGCCGGAGTACCTTGATCTAGCCCCTGCAAGAGGGAGCTGATAAACTAAACCGAGTGCTGCATCATCTTCTTCTTCTGCACCACTCCATTTAGTTGCGGTGCTTCTGCTTCGCCAACGCCAGACTCTGCCAGGGGCCTTGCTTACGGGTACCAGGCCCTGCCGGGGAGAGCTCTGGTTTGCCATCCATCAGCCCTGCCATCGCCACCGCCTCTTCGTCAACCTCTCTCTGTGCCACTAGCGCGGTGCTGACCACTTGGTTCGTTGCCGCAAGATATATCAGCAACGGTTCTTGTGGTTTAGGTGCAACCAGTACTGGCGTAGAGGAGAGGTACTTCTTGAAATCCTGCAAGGCTTCCTCGGCCTCTGGGGTCCATTCCATTGGGCCCGCCTTCTTCAAGATTTTAAAAAGGGAGGGCATACTCAGTAGACTTGGAGATGAACCTGCTCATGGCGGCAACGCAGCCAGTGAGCCGACGCACATCCTTGATCCGCCTAGGCACCCCAATTTGCTCAATGGCCTTGATCTTGTATGGATTCGCCTCGATACCACGATGTGACACAAAGAACCTGAGAAGCTTGCCGGACGGAACACCGAAGACACACTTCTCAGGGTTCAGCTTGAGGTTGATCTTGCGCAAATTCGCAAACGTCTCTTCAAAATCTTGTACAAGTGTTGCCTTGTCCTTGGTTTTGACCACTATGTCATCTATATAAGCTTCCATATTTCTATGTAGCTAGGGCTCAAAACCAATTTGGACTGCTCTTGCAAACATCGAGCCAGCACTCTTCAACCGAAATGCATTCGTAAAAAACAATATGTACCACGTGGGGTGATGAATGTTGTCTTCTCTTCATCTTCTCTTGTCATGAAGATCTGGTGGTATCCTGAGTAAGCCTCATGGAATGATAACAAATCGCTCCTGGCCATGGAGTCAACAATCTGGTCAATGCGCAGCAATGGGAAAGGGTCCTTTGGACAAGCCTTATTGATATCTGCGTAATCAATACACAGCCTCCACTTCCCATTTGCCTTGAGCACCACCACCGGATTGGCCAACCACGTAAGATGGAGCACTCCTTACCAAGCCTGCCGCTTCTAACTTCCTGATCTCCTCCGTGATGAACTCCTGCCGTTCCAAAGCCTGCTTCCTGACCTTCTGCTTGACGGGTCGCGCATGAGGACAGACAGCAAGATGGTGCTCAATCACCTCCCTGGGAACTCCGGGGATGTCGGATGCTTGCCATGCAAACACATCGACATTCGCCCGCAGGAAGGTGACGAGCACGCCTTCCTATTTGCTGTCATGGGAGGAGCTTATGGTGAAAGCCCCTCCTGTGCCATCCTCCTTGATGGACACCTTCTTGGTCTCTGGTGGTGCAGCTATGGATTTCTTGCTCTTGCCGGTGGAGCTCTCTGGCACGTCCTCGACGGGAGCACAACACTCCGAAGAGGTGCTCTTGCCGTAGTGGGTGCGAGAGGCCTTGCCGGTCTCCCCCCCGGGGCTTCGGCGGCAGGAGCAAGTGCCTTGGTGGCAGTCGCCGCAACTGCCTCCTGGTAGAGTTGGTCAGCGCAAATCAACACATCCTTCTTGTCGGAGGGGACGTGATGATGGTAATCGGCCCAGGCATCTTCAGCGTGTTATAGGTGTAATGCGACGCTGCCATGAACTTGGCTAGTGCTGGGCGGCCGAGGATCCCATTGTAGGGCAAGGGGATCTCGGCTACATCGAAAACAATCCTCTCTGTCTTGTAATTCAACTCGCCTCCAAACGTCACTAGCAGCGCGACCTTTCCATTTGGCTGGCTCCTTCCGGGTTGACCCCTTGAAATGTGCCCATCTCTTCGAGGTCTCCGTCAGCAATCTGCAGCCTTTTGATCACAACAGGCGAGATCAGGTTTAGACCGGCCCCACCATCAACTAGAATCTTTGTCACCTTGAGGTTGTGTATTGTTGGCGAAACCAACAATGGCAAGCACCCGACCGCAGTCGTGCAATCAGGGTGGTCCTTGGCGGAAAAAATGATAGGCGTGCTGGACCACTTCAGTGGCTTTTGAGCATCGAGTGATGGTTCCGCTGCTGTAATCTCACGTGCCCACTGCTTGAGCTGACGGTGAGAAGTGTGCAGCGAGGCGCCACCGTCGACGGACATGGCCTCCGTAGCTTTCTGGAACTCATGCTCGCCAGACTCATGGTCCTCGTCATGACCGTCGTCTTCCTGCTTCTTGTCGCGGCGACCCCCTTGGCCGCCACGCTTCTTGCTAGATCCTTTGGCACCATCCTGACCCTTCTCCTTGTCCCTCCTCTCATACTTAGCTTTTTGCTTCTCGGCAAGTAGCTCAACTTGTCGGCGCAGTTCTGGAGGTTGTGGCTCTTGGTGCGGTGGATCTTGCAGTATTACTTGTCGAAGCCTCCTGGCTTGTCGGCAGCCGCCAAGGCCCGGCAAGCAGCGCACCCGGCAATTTCCTTGCCAGGGTCGTCTGCCTTGGCCTTCTTGGCAGCGCCAGTGTCCTCGGATCCCTCGAAGGCAAGCACGGTCTTGCCCTTGCGCTTCCTGTTGCAGCGCCGACCCTTCTTCATCGGGGTGGCTGTGTCTTTGTCTGTGGAGTCGGTTTCCGCACCGGCGTCCTTGCCGGGGTACTTCCTCCCCTCTTCAGCTCGTGTACACCTATTGGCTAGAACATCAAGTTCGGCCACATCTTTGACCTTGTTCATCGCCAACTCTTCACGCATCTTGCGGTTGCGCACATTCTGATGGAATGCACTGATCACAGCGGCGAGATGAACATCTGGGATGTGGTACTGCACCCGGCTGAACCTCTATATGTACTTGCGCAGGTTTTCACCTTCCTTCTAGGGGATGATATGCAAATCGCTCGCCTGGCCATGAGCTTGGTGGCCTCGAGTGAAGACGCCAACGAACTCATGACACAAATCCGACCAAGAAGAAATGGAATCCGCCGCAAGTGCATCAACCATGACATGACATTGGGTTTAAGTGCCAACAGGAAGTAATTGGAAAGCACCTTATCCTCGCGAGCTCCAGCAGCTTGCATGGCGATGGTGTAGATGCTGAGGAACTCCGACGGATGGGTCTTGCCGTTGTACTTCTCGCCGACATCGGGCTTGAACGTGCGGTGGGAGGGCCACTGGAACTGCCGCAGATCACGGGTAAAGGCTGGGCAACCCACCTCGTAGGGTAGGTCGCTAGAGCCTCCTGGTGCTGGGTGGTCCATAGCGAGCCCGGCCCGCCTGTCTGACTGGTGGCATGCATCGCGCCAATGCTCGACGGTGGTTCGAGCGTCTTCATGGGATCGCTCCCAAAGAACTTGGCGCTGATCGCGGTGGGTCCGTGGGTCGGACGACGCTATGTAAATGTTATCACAAGCGTCATCACGACGGATCGACACCCACGATGGCTGGCGTGGAGGAGGAGAGTGCACCATGGCTGCAGCACCTCTGGTCCTCCCACCACTGGCATGTGGTGGCTCGACGGAGCGCCGGCCTGGGGGCCCCGCCGGTCGTGGCTCATCGTTGTTGGCAACACCGACGAGGCTTCAGATGGTGGTGGAGTCCACTCGTCGAGCTTTTCCGCGGTAGGAGGATAGTCGAGGAGCAACTATGCGCCCACCAAAGCTTCTGCTGGCGTGGGTGGCGGCGAAAGCTACGTGGACCATGATGCGCTCCGACTTCTAACCACATTAGAAGGAGCTCTATCATGGCCTGGCGGCTGTGCGCCATTTTCGCCAATGTCTCGGCGTGCATGCTGGCCTTTTACGTCCCGTGAATGACGCACATGACTCTTCCCACGGCGGCACCCAGGGTCAGCAGCGTGGTGACGCTGCTCGTCGGGCACAACCTGGGAAGTGCGCGTCGTGGGCGCCGGTGAAGTCGCCGCGCCGCCCGTGGGTGGCACGACGCCGTCCCTCGAGGGCCCTGCGCCACTTGCGGGGGGCCCGGCTCCGTCTTTGGATTTGGTGGCATGCGGCCCGATGTCTCGCGCACGAACGATGCCGCTCGCTATGCTTTGACTGCCAGTGCGATGTGGGTGTTCACTGGCCGTGCCTCGGCTTCCGTCCGTGACCGCCCCAGCACTCGCCCGCACTGGTACGGGCCGTTCGGCTCCTGATGAACCGATCGCAGTGATCGTCTTCTTCTTGGGAGCCATGGCGATGAAGAACTACTAAACTGACTGCTAGACCGGATTTTCACAACTGCGCACCCCTACCTGGCGCGCCAAATATGTCTGAGGGAACGACACCTATGGGATCACTGGGATCCCTTCTACGGTTGGCGGGCGCGGGGTTGTGCAAAGAGCGGGTATGGCAGTCAGCACAAGGATCATTTACCCAAGTTCGGGCCGCGACAATGAGTAATACCCTAGTCCTGCTTTGATGTATATTTGAGTGTTCTTGAGCTCTCGAACTAGCTACGGGGCTTGTGTAGTCAAAAGATCCAAATCCTTCTCCAATACGCCTCGGGCCTCCTTTTATAGACGAAAGGGGTTGCCGCAATGGCACACAGGAGGTGGAAAGATATGCAGTGTACAAGCTTATCGCGTGTCATTACGGGATAAGGTTCATTAAATGCGCCCCTTAGGTGTCCCGTTGCTTTATTGGGGACGGCAATGAGGCCCGTCCCGTTCGTCGCTGCCCAGGCCAACGATGCATGCAGTGCCACATAGGCTGGCAGGCTGCTGAGATGGCGTGGTGGCAGGGTCTTGACGAAGATCTGCATGCCACCACGCAGGTGCTTGCTGAGTTGGCCTGGAAGCCGCACGCTGCCACGCAGGTGCCGGCCCAGCTGGTTGGGCTGGCAGCTGTATGGGAACGGCGGTGGAGTCTTGGCAGACGTGGGTCTGGCTGTGGCCTTGCAGGTGTCCTCGGCAAGGGTCTCGCCGGGACCCGTCTTGCCGTGGCATCGCGGTCGTCCCCGGCAAGGATCTTGCCGGGGATCTCGTGGATTTCCTCGACAAGGATCTTGCCGAGGAGCGTCGTCTTCTGGTCTTCATCTGATCTCATGTGCTTACGATCTTCACAAAGATCTACATGCCACCACGGAGGTACCTCCCGAGCCTTGGTTCCAATGTGGTTGATGGTGTTGGAACTCTTGGGCTCAAGGGTGGCGCGCTCTGCTGGCGTTGGGCAAGTTTCCCCGGCAAGCCCCTTGCCGGGGTTGCGGAGGCCGCCCCGGCAAGGGTCTTGCTGGGGGAGTCCACTTCACCCTCTTGCTCTTTGTGCCTCTGGTCTTGGCGTTGCATTACCCGTCTTGCGCTTTTGGCTGGAGCGCTGCTCTGGTATTCTTGTGTTTCTGCTCCCTCCCTTTGCCCTGCTAAGTGTGGCCGCAGGTGCAGCTCTGACTGCCCATGCACAAGTAGTGGGGTAAAAAGGAGAGCCCCTACTTTTGTACACCGATAGCGTTGGCCCTTTTTGTGCCGGCGTGGTCCACTAAAGCTTCGGCTTCTAAGCAGGAAACCCACTTGACGAGCTGGTATTAAAATTCGGCGTCACAAACGCGTGCATGCCCGACAGCCTCCAGGGCTATTTGTCGGCTGCCGGCCTCCATGTAGTCGGCCCAATTGCGGGCGCTCTGCTCGCGACTCATACCATTAGTGCGCTGCTGCTCCATGCCCCGCTGGCGGCGCAAATCGGCGATACGCTGCTCCTCCACTAGGCGGTCGCACTCCAATAACTCCCCATACTCAGCATTGCCATCTAAAGACTGGTAGAATCCCTCCTCCCTCCGTCTGCCTTCCGGTGAAAATCCGCACACTAGTTCCGACGGTTACCGCCTCCGGTGTTGCCTATTGCGGACGGGCGGGGACATGGCAGAAGTGGCGAGAGCGAGGATATGTGCGAGCGACGTCGGGCCGGTGGGGGTGAGTTGGATGATGGTGCCACCAGAAAAGGCCGGGAAACAGTAATTATAGGCGGAAGGTAGGCGAACTAGGGTGTTTCGGGGAACGCGACAGTCATCGCGGTCATCAAAATTCAATGCATAAGCAGGCATGGCTTAGCATGCCAGCTTGCCGTGGAAAACTAGAAAAACTAAAATTATGACTGTGCCGTCCCGTCCTATCCTGTCAGTGGTGCATCCCGTCCGTGCTGGGTCGCACGTCGGCGTGATGGTTAAACGAGTGCACTCGAATCATCCAGATGAGGTACTCCCTCCTTGTCAAAAATGATTCCACCACTCATCATCTACCTTGGTTGGTGAGATTTTGGAATTGAGCCCTGCAAACCAGAAAGGAGGTAGTACGTGCGTGATCCGCTATTTATTCATGTAGGATCGAGTAGGTCGGATAGTGTACGTGTAGGATCGAGTAGGTCGGATGGTGTACGTGCAGGATCGCATTAGCTGATGAACGTTCACTAGGATATAAGGCATTTGCAAACGTTTTTGCTGCTAGTTTCTTCAGATTCGCATGGCATTTTCTTCAGAGCAGCTTGTCAGTTTCTTCAGAGTTA
The DNA here is from genome assembly GCA_032464435.1 of Aegilops umbellulata. Taxonomy (NCBI): domain Eukaryota; kingdom Viridiplantae; phylum Streptophyta; class Magnoliopsida; order Poales; family Poaceae; genus Aegilops; species Aegilops umbellulata. The sequence continues at coordinate 150,552,877 of CP136059.1, read as the reverse complement.
GGCATTTTTTATTCAAAAAATTGCCACTTTGGATCTTGCATTGCAACTAAAACTGCCAGGAGCGCATTAGTAGGCTAGCTAGTGATCGATCAGTAACTTGTAAACACATAGCGAACAGAAATAAGGAACTGTTAGTAACTTATAAACACGGAGAACATAGAAATAAGGATCATGTTGTGCACAACAGTAAGAGCCGATCCGTTCAAAATGTTCAGATGAGACTCATAGGCCTGGCATTGTAATATGTTCACATTAGTAGCCCAAATTCAAAACCAACTAGTGCAATTCCCATACATAAGATAAACATGTTAATGCATATCAATGATTCACAGATCATATAGAAATATGTAGCTCCAAAAGCAAAGATCTAGAAAAAACATATGTTCTTCCTACTAACATGGATGCTTCTCTTGGCCAACATTCAGTATAGAGTGAAAGACAAATTTGTTTGTGAAGTCTAGAATTCCTCTTGCAAACGTAAGTGGTTTCACCAACAGTTGGAACCATGAGAATGAACCACACATGAAGGAGGAACATCCACTGCAATATGATTTGGTCTTCCCTCGATCACACGGTGAGACTATTTTCGGAATACAAACTTTAACTTAGGAAAAATGATGCCCATTGTATAATTAGACCAAAGCAATGAAGAACCTAGTGTTGGCCAATAAATAGTACAGTACTACTTTTGTGCAGTCCATGAAGTGACTATCCAATCTTTCCGTGTCTATTTTCAAATGGCACTTCATGTAGTGACTATACTATTCTCTTGTGTAGTTCAACCAAAATTGCGTTCACTTTGTTTGTTTGCCAAATAGCAACGGGCAAACATCTCTGTCTGCACAAATATCAAGAAGCTAGTAAACATATACCCCTCCTTTTTATTTTTAGTTTAAACATGTCTCTTCCGCTTAGCATCTGTCATGTTTTGCACTGGACAATTTGATACTGTCATGTTTTGCACTGGACAATTTGATACTGTCATGTTTTGCCCTGAGCAATTTCATACTGAATTGATTTGCTGGTTTAGAGCAGAAATACAACACCTATTCTTCATCAGACCAAGGATATCCATGTTCGCTATGATGGAAGAGGTGAAATCGATACAACCGAAATTGATCATCCAATCATTGAATCATGTCTTGCACCTTCAATGTAGGTCCACCCTGCCAATAAGTTTACATGAAAACCACTAATATTACTATCTAATGACAGTACAAAAAGAGTCGCAAGATAGTAGCAAACCATGTACCTTCGTAATGAACAGCTCATAGTGCCACCAATTGGATATAAAGGTTTGGAAGAAAAAATGCTCCTAATGTTGAACCATTTGGGCTTTTTGTGCATTTGCACTAAAATCAAGCATCCCTGTTTGCATGGATAGTGAAAGTGTGATTACTATAAAAGTGGCACTAGTTGAAGCATTGACTCATAAATATAAGCATTCCAATTTTTAATGGGAAAAGGTAGCAAGACTGATTCTAACCACCTGTTTGAAGGAATAAATAAGGCAACAACGGCTGATGCCAGGAAGGCATACATAGTTTTTTCTGAAAAATTGAACCATTCCTGACCTTTCCTCTTCTTTTAAGCATATTTTGTGTAGTTCAACTAAAATAAAATGCGATCAACGCCTTGACAATTCAGTGACACCGTACAAAAAGAAATGACTTAACATTACATCGTGATGTCAATTATGAAGTCGACAGGCATTAGAGACAAACATACAGACCTCCTTCGATAACATAATGAACAATAATTTTAACAAAGGTGTGACTAGCTTTACCGGGATAATTTGAGTGAACTCTACACCCTCTGTTCCTTAATAAAAGACGTTTTCGCAGTACAATTTAAGGTACCCGAACGTCTAGTATTTAGAGAAACAGATAGTTTTGTTGAGCACATATCTGGGAAAGTTTGCCACACTTTATATATGTCCATATGCTAATGCAACACCATTCAAATAGTACTAATCTACACTAATCCAGTGGCTTGTGCAACAGTAGAGTAGTTTTTTTATTACAGGGTACAGTACAATGGTTTGACCGAACAAATTTCCATAAGCTCTAGCACTGGAAGATTTCTATAAGAATTAACCATACAAAATGTAAAGGTAACAAGTTTCAGCATTGGTATAGTAGATGTGCAAGAGTATTAAACCAATACAAAAGTCTGAAGGTAACTAGCATTATTAACTAATGACAGTATAAAAAAAAGGCAAACCATGTACCTTCAAGGTAAATATCATTTCGAGCTCGAGGGGGCCTAAAAATTGTTATCCCAATCTTGATAATCGATCAAACATAAAAACTTGATCAAACGAATCAAGAGAACAGTCGGAGGAGGAGGAGGTGCCCACTATTGACCTTTCCTCTTGTCTTCGTAATTTTTTGTGCACTGTAACCAAAATAAATTGACGTCAGCGCCTTGGCATTTTGGTGACATTGTACAATTTTTTTGACTTATCTCATGAAAGTGAGGTATGTAATCTATAAGCATTAACAGCACAAAAATCTGAAGGTAGTAACAAGTTTCATCGTTGGTATACTGGCTGTGCAGCAGCATTAGAATGCCTTAGCTGAAATATCTTCAATACATCCACAATCAACAGCTAACCCTGAAATAATCCAGTGACATTAAATGGCATTGCTTAAATTTATCGATGGCATTAGACTGAGTGCGACATTAGTTAAATGTGGCATCACTTTAGCAGTAGCATTGCTTCACTTGACCACTGGCTTTATACTAACAACAAAAAAGTGGCAATAAGAGCATGGGAGGCCCATTCGGACAGTGGGCGCACCAGTACGATGTACCTCCATGGACGCATAGAGTGGTGAGGGAGGTATGGTTTCCCAGAGCAACAAATATCTAGGCAACATATGTGGATTACGTCCCATTTTTGTTCTCTTTAGCAACCTTTTTCCTATGTTGAGACAACAAACCGATCGACCCGGTCATTCTCTATTGCATTGTCATGCCTTTCTACCCGTTTCAACAAAGAGAGACGAGACTCGTTCCTTTGCTACTGATTTTCCCCTTTTCAACCTAGATGCGGGTTTGATGCCTAGTCTCTTGGAGAGTACATTCTCCCTTCCTTTCCTTATTCAACCCAGACATTGATTAGTCTGCATGAAGTAGGGTTTCCTTTAATAGTGCAAATTAAGGTTTTCGTCTGCGTGACCAGCAGAGCAGAGGATAACAAATTGGGAAGATGGTGGAGTGGCAAAAGATCCACATGCAGCAACATGGGAGATGGGGCAATAGAACAAGGGTATGGTTCGAAAAGAGGTAGCATACCTGAGGGTCGGCTGGAAGTGGCTTCGCTCTGGTCATCGTCCTCCGCACACACTATGACAGTGAGCTTGGGGCGGAGGCTATCCCACGCGGGCGCTAGGTCTGAGAAGATGGCCTTGTCGTTAGTGCGTGACCTTGCTTGCCGACGACGAGCGCGTCAATGATATGTCTCCAATGTATCTATAATTTTTTATTCTTCGATGCTATTATATATTCTGTTTTGGATGTTTAATGGGCTTTATTATACACTTTTATATTATTTTTGGGACTAACCTACTAACCCAAGGCCTAGTGGAAATTGCTGTTTTTTTGCCTATTTCAGTGTTTCGCTGAAAAGGAATATCAAACAGAATCCAAACGGAATGAAACCTTTGGGAACGTGATTTTTGGAACAAACGTGATCCAGAGGACTTGGAGTGGACGTCAGGAAACAACCGAGGAGGCCACGAGGTAAGGAGGCGCGCCTGCCCCCCTTGGCACGCCCCCACCCTCGTGGGCCCTTCGTGGCTCCACTGACCTACTTCTTCCTCCTATATATACCGACGTACCCCAAAACCATCAAAGAGCACCACGAAACCCTATTTCCACTGCCGCAACCTTCTGTACCCGTGAGATCCCATCTTGGGGCCTTTTTCGGCGCTTTGCCGAAGGGGGCATCGATCACAGAGGGCTTCTACATCAACACCATAGCCTCTCCGATGATGTGTGAGTAGTTTACCATAGACCTTCGGGTCCATAGTTATTAGCTAGACGGCTTCTTCTCTCTCTTTGGATCTCAATACAAAGTTCTCCTCGATCTTCTTGGAGATCTATTCGATGTAACTCTTTTTGCGGTGTGTTTGTCGAGATTCGATGAATTGTTTGTTTATGATCAAGATTATCTATGAACAATATTTGAATCTTTTCGGAATTATTTTATGTATGATTGGTTATCTTTGCAAGTCTCTTCGAATTATCAGTTTGGTTTGGCCTACTAGATTGATCTTTCTTGCAATGGGTGAAGTGCTTAGCTTTGGGCTCAATCTTGCGTTGCTCGATCCTAGTGACAGAAGGGGAAACGACACATATTTTATTGTTGCCATCCAAGATAAAAAGATGGGGTTTATATCATATTACTTTAGTTTATCCCTCTGCATCATGTCATCTTGCCTAATGCATTACTCTATTCTTATGAACTTAATACTCTAGATGCATGCTGGATAGCGGTCGATGTGTGGAGTAATAGTAGTAGATGCAGGCAGGATTCGGTCTACTTGGTGCAGACGTGATGCCTATATACATGATTATGCCTAGATATTCTTAAGATTATGCACTTTTCTATCAACTGCTCGACAGTAATTTTTTCACCCACTGTATTACTTATGCTATCTTGAGAGAAGCCACTAGTGAAACCTATGGCCCCCGGGTCTATTTTCCATCATATAAGTTTCCAATCTATTTCTACTTTGCAATATTTACTTTCAATCTTTATCATAAAAATACCAAAAATATAATCATCTCTATCAGATCTCACTTTTGCAAGTGGCCGTGAAGGGATTGACAACCCCTTTTATCGTGTTGGTTGCAAGGTTCTTATTTGTTTGTGTAGGTACGAGGGACTTGCGTGTGGCCTCCTACTGGATGGATACCTTGGTTCTAAAAAACTGAGGGAAATACTTACGCTACTTTGCTGCATCACCCTTTACTCTTCAAGGGAAAACCAACACATGCTAAAGAGGTAGCAAGAAGGATTTCTGGCGCTGTTGCCGGGGAGTCTACGCACAAGTCAAGACATACCAAGTACTCATCACAAACTCTTATCCCTCGCATTACATTACTTGCCATTTGCCTCTCGTTTTCCTCTCCCCCACTTCACCCTTGCCGTTTTATTCGCCCTCTTTTCCCGTTTGCCTCTTTTTCGCTTGCTTCTTGTTTGCTTGTGTGTTGGATTGCTTGCTTGTCACGATGGCTCAAGATAATACTAAATTATGTGACTTTGCCAATACCAACAACAGTGATTTTCTTAGCACTCTGATTGCTCCTCTTACCGATGCTGCATCTTGCGAAACTAATGCTGCTTAGCTGCATCTTGTCATGAAAGATCAATTCGCCGGCCTTCCTAGTGAAGATATCGCTACCCATCTAAATAGCTTTGTTGATTTGTGTGATATGCAAAAGAAGAAAGATGTAGACAATGATATTGTTAAACTGAAGCTATTTCCATTTTCGCTTAGAGATCGTGCTAAAACTTGGTTTTCGTCTTTGCCTAAAAATAGTATTGATTCTTGGAATAAGTGCAAAGATTCTTTTATCTCTAAGTATTTTCCTCCCGCTAAGATCATCTCTCTTAGAAACGATATTATGAATTTTAAGCAACTTGATCATGAACATGTTGCACAAGCTTGGGAGAGGATGAAATTAATGATACCTAATTGCCCTACACATGGTTTGAATCTATGGATGATTATAGAAAAAAATTATGCCGAATTGAATTTTGCTTCTAGAAATCTTTTAGATTTAGCCGTGCCGGGGTTTTCTGGCTCCTCGAGCACCTATGGGGACGGAGCCCCTTCTCGGTTCGGTGGGGGGCGGAGGTCGCGCGAAGAGCGGATCGAGGCGAAGCACACGGGGTTTTTTTACCCAGCTTCGGAGCTCTCCAGAGAGATAACACTCCTACTGCTGCTTTGTGGATTGTATTGAGTTCTTGCTCGGGAGCGCTGAGTGCTACAGTACACTCAAGCAGCTAACGAGACCGAGCGTTCTTCTGTTTTCCTCCCGAAGATCGCTCTGCAGGGACCGATCCCCCTCTATGTTGTGCATGGGCCTCCTTTTATATGTTCAAGGGGTCTCCAACAGGTGGTAACGTAGGTAAGGGCAAAAATGGAATTATGCTGTGGTAGGTACAGCTACCTACACAGTGTATCATACCTAACCCTGACGGCAGGGGACAAAGGCATTAAATGCCTATCTACGTCGCCTAGACGGTGCAGAAAAGGGACCGTCAGGGGCGCCACCGCTTGCCACGATGGCGATCTTGTCAGTGCTGCATGCCACAGTGTACCCCTGGCTGCACAGCCTCGCGCCACGTACGCCTGGAAGGGTCCCGGAGCGACACGTAGGTGGGTGAGCTGGAGCGCATGTACATAGTGGTTGCTTGCCGCGGCAAAGAATTTGCCGCGGCCGTTGTCTTGCCGCGTCCGGGAGCTTGTCGCTCGCCGAGTCCTGCCGGGACGCGTGGCGCATCGCGGCAAGTTCTTTGAGATGCTCTGGTTGGCCTTCCCGGCAAGCTCCTCTTGCCGGGGTCTTGTGCCTCGAGCGGCCATCCCGGCAAGCTCCTCTTGACGGGGACTTGTCTCCTTGGCTTAAATACTTTGTTCTTGAATGGCTCCAAAGGAACCATAGAGGGCCTTGGTGATCACCTGGCAGGCCTTGCCGCGGGGTGCTGTGGCTGCCCGTGCACAAGTTCGGGATACTAGGGTACCCCTACTCTAGTACACCGACAGGAGCCCCCGGGCCTGGGCCACACACAGTGCCGAGCGCTGTTCGGCCAGGCCCAAAACAGGGCACGGGCACGCGCGGCCTGGGTCACGTCGCACCTTGCTCCGTATCCACCGCGCCCTCCCTGAACGGCACGCGTCGATTGCGGCGTCGTGGGAGAGGTCGTGGGTGGTTCCTTTATTCGGAAAAACGAAACGCCCGCCTCCTGGCGGTTCGTATCTTCCTCATAAACGGAGGGAGGCGTGGATGCATGGTCTTCGAGGCGTCCACCCCCCTCGATCACGGGGTGGGGAGAGGTCACCTCATCCGTCGCCTCAACTCTGCACTCCTGCCATGCGGCCTCCATGCGCTTGGAGTGGCGAACAGTGGAGGTGGGAAACCGGGCCGTCACGGGTCGAGGCAGCGGGTCGGGCCTAGTTCCCTGCACCTTCTGTGTCTTGATTGGCTGAGCGGGGCGGCCGAGCCCCCACCCCGCTCCTTTATAAGGAGCGGGATAGGGGGGACGGAAGCCCGCATTCTCTCATCTCCTCCTTTCTTCAGCTTCTGCTCCCCTCTCTCTCATTCGCCATGGAGAAAGGGAACCCTGGTCCTTCGACGGTGGCGACGAGGGTTGCCGCTAGGCAACGCGTCCCTCCTCCCCCCGCACCCGTGGTGGCAGAGCCAGCTGCAAGGGGAAGAGGGAGGGGACGAGGCCGCGGGCGAGGTCGAGGGCGAGGCCGAGGCGGTCGGGGAAGAGGTGGGCGAGGTAGTCCGCCGGCCTCGCCTCCGCCGGCAGATCCTCTCCCCGTGGCGGATCATATCGGGGACGACCCTTGCGAGTTCTTCGTCAGGCTGCGTCGGCCGCCTCATCGTCGCCTTCGTCTCCCGACTCCGTTTGCAAGCGAGATGGAGTTGGATCCGCCCGAGACACTGAGGTTGCACATGAGGGGTTGTGGAATCAGTGGTACGCGAGTCCACGTTGATTTCCCGGCCCCTAATGTGATGTATCTTGGTCGAGGGTGGAAGACGTTCACCCGTATCCACAGCTTGATGGCGGGGCTCACCCTCCATTTTAAGCTGATGGAGGGCGGTCTCCTCTCCATCAAGGTCTTCGGGTGCTTCGGAACTCAGGCCCGGTGCTGCGTGGAGAGCTCCTCCGATAGCGAAGGCTCCTCCTCGGGTGGGAGTGACGAGGAGGACAGCGACAGCGACGACGAGGGCGGCGGGCGGCGGGATGACGGGTCCGACTAGGTGTCGGGTGCCGCTCCGCGTGGCACCGGCGACCCCATCATCCGCGTCGCTGGCTCCTGGAGCTTCTCGGGGCCGTCTCCTTGGGCGGCTGGCGTAGGGAGGCTGCGGAAGAGGAAGAGTGCAGGCGGCAAGGCTGTCAACTCGGAGTACAAGGGCACGACGCCCTCGACAGCGTGCTGACGTCCTGCCGCCTCGTCTTCGAGCTCTGCCTCCGGCGCCGCCATCACCATGCCGCCGAAACATTCTCTTGGTGTCTTCTGCCACCCGTAGCTCGTCTAGGCGCCCCTTTTGCCCTTTTCGCCTCCTTGACCTGCCTCCTGAAGAGAGGGACAAAAGAGGGATTACGGGCACCTTATCTCTTTTTAATTTGTAAGCCTTCGGGCCTTAGTTGCATTTAAAGCTTGTAATCCCATTATTCATGTTTTTCATCCTCTTATGAACTGTACCTGAGTGGAATGCTCTTTAATGAAAAGGGGATGCTTGTCGGGTCACTTGTCCCGTGGGTGGAACCCACGTCAAGGAGCGAATCCTTTATATCTTTAAGATAGACACTTCCTTTCCCGTCAGCAGGCCCTGCCTTCTCCCCGTGCCGCTCAACCTTTCTCACACTTTTGGCGGAGGCAGGGAGGGGGCGGTTTCAGGCTCCTCGCTTCGTCCCTTTGCTGCCGCGACTACGACCAAATCTGGCCCCGGGAACGAGCCCGTGGGCCTAGAGTTAAGGGAGCACGGTAGCTTTTAGGAAGAAACGAGGTTTCGCATACCCCAGCCCATAAGAGAATACATGCTAAGGGATGAAAAACTTATCTGAGATTGCAGCCCCCGACAACTTCGGTTCGCCGTGGGCTAATCTTTGCACTTGCAGCCCCCGGCAACGCTGGCTTGCCGGGGTGTTGCAGCCCCCGGCAACATTGGCTTGCCGGGGTCCGGGTGTTGGTCCGTCTGTCTTCTTCTTTTCGTCCTTAAGTGGTCCGGTCAGGGTGGGCGAGTCCTGCGAACCAAGGGAAACGAAAGAATGACAAAAGGACGCACACTCGACCTCTAAGTTTGGGGTTAGCCGCTACTAAGCACTGTCAACCCTAACCAAGGACGAGACTCGACTCAGCATGCATGTTAAAAACTCAGGGCGCCAGCGCTTTATCTTCGCTCAGGGTCTGCGCCTGGCTTTGTACAAAGGATTACATGCAACATCGGCAAGACTTGTACAAAATGGTGGTTGCCGGACAGGGTCCGACAACCGCGCCTTACGGGTAAAACTTACGAAGATGCTCGATGTTCCAGGAGTTGCTCACCGGAAAGCCATCCTCGGTCTCAAGGGGGACAGCGCCAGGCCTAGTGACTCGTTTCACCCGGTAAGGGCCTTCCCACTTCGGCGTCAACTTGTTGGAATTCTTGGCGGAATGAACGCGCCGAAGAACAAGGTCGCCTTCCTCGAGACTTCTGGCTTTAACTTTGCGGCTATGGTAGCGGCGCAAAGCTTGCTGGTATCGAGCAGCTCGTACGGCAGCCTGAAGACGGTCTTCCTCAAGGAGCAGCGTGTCATCTTGTCGCAGCTGCTCTTGCTCAAGCTCATCATAAGCAAGCACTCGAGGTGACCCGTATACGAGTTCCGTGTGGATAACTGCCTCTGCTCCATAGACTAGAGCGAAAGGTGTCTGGCCAGTGGCTCGATTTGGCGTCGTCTTGATCAACCAAAGAACCACCGGCAGCTCCTCGATCCAGTTTCTTCCGCACTTGTGCAGCCTGTCGAAAGTCCGGCTCTTGAGTCCACACAGCACTTCAGCATTTGCCCTCTCTGCTTGACCGTTGCTCCTGGGGTGAGCAACAGAAGCGAAGCAGACCTTCGCGCCAAGGTCTTGGACGTACTGCATGAAGGTGCGACTCGTGAATTCTGTACCGTTGCCGGTGATGATCCTGTTAGGGATTCCGAAGCGACAAACAATCGACCTGAAGAACTTGACTGCTGACTGTGCTGTCACCTTCCTCATTGGTTCCACTTCCGGCCACTTTGTGAACTTGTCGATTGCGACGTACAAGTACTCAAAGCCCCCGGCTGCTCAGGGGAAGGGGCCGAGGATGTCGAGCCCCCAGACCGAAAATGGCCAGGATAAAGGGATCGTCTGGAGAGCTTGAGCTGGCTGGTGTATCTGCTTGGAATGGAACTGGCACGCTTCACACTTGATTACTTGTGCAGTTGCATCCTGGAGGGCTGTCGGCCAAAAGAAACCTTGCCGGAAAGCTTTGCCGGCAAGCGCTCTTGCGCCAATGTGGTGACCACAAATGCCTCCATGTATCTCTGCCAACAGCCTCTGTCCATCTTCCCGGGGAATACACTTCAATTTCACACCGTTGAGTCTTCTTCTGTACAGTGCGTTGTCGACGAACTGGTACATACTTGACTGCCGGGCTACTCTTTCCGCTTCTTCTGGCTCATCGGGAAGTTCTCCTAACTGGAGGAAACGGACGATCTGTTGTGCCCATGCTGGAGCCTGTGGCTCGACAACAAGGACTAAAGGCATATCTGCTGCTGCGGGAACATCCGCTTCTACGTCGAGAACCCGCGGTTCAGCCGGAGCTTGATGATCCCCGGCAGGCTTGCCGGAGCGAAACTTGTCGGGAGCGTCCGCTACAACGAAACAAACCCTGGGGCTTGTCGGAGCAGACTGCTCCTCAGCACTCTTGGCGTTGATCTTGGGGACCTTCTTGGCGGCGGCTTTGGGAAGCTCTGCCAGAAGATAGTCACCAGAAATCAACTTCCTCTTCTTGCTCTGTCCAGTTGATGGCGTCACGGATGGTTGAGTCAGCTTGAGCACAAAGATCCCTGGTTCCACGGGTAACTTAAGTGTCGCGCACTTTAACAGACCGTCAGCGATGTCGTTCTGAGCTCTTGGAACATGTTCCATCTGTAGGCCGACAAAGCGCTCTTCCAGCTTCCTCACTTCATCAACGTAAGCTTCGATCAACGGACTCTGATAATTCTTGTTCACTTGGCGGACGACAAGCTGCGAGTCACCCCTGACAATGAGTTGCTTGATCCCAAGGCCTGCCGCGATCCTGAGACCGGCAAGCAATCCTTCATACTCTGCAGGATTGTTTGTTGCTTGCTCCTTGGGAAAGTGCATCTGGACCATGTACTTGAGGTGCTCTCCGGTGGGTGCGACAAGCAGCACGCCAGCACCGGCGCCTTGCAGCGAGAACGCACCATCAAAGTACATCAGCCACTCTTTGTTTGCTTCCTTGACGGGGATGCTCGTCTCTGGAATTTCTTCGTCTGGTGTTGGCGTCCACTCTGCTATGAATTCTGCCAATGCTCTTCTTTTTATAGTTGAAGTGCTCTCAAACTTGAGGCCAAAGCTTGACAGTTCCAGTGCCCACTCAACAATCCTGCCTGTTGCTTCTGGATTCTGCAGTATCCTCTTCAGCGGAAAGCGAGTGACAACTGTGATCTCATGTGCTTGGAAGTAATGGCGCAGCTTTCTCGAGGCCATAAGAAGGCCGAAAAGCAACGTCTGCACACCAGAGTACCTTGACCTAGCCCCCTGCAGAAGGGAACTGACAAAGTACATTGGGCGCTGCACCATTTTCTTCTTCTGTATCCCTTCGCACATCTGCGCAGATCCATCTTCGTCGGGACCAGAGCTTGTCGGGGAAGCACCCTGCTTGTCGCTGGATGTGCTTGCCGCGGTCGCTGGCACATCATCTGCCTCTCTTTCCGCTACAAACGCAGCACTAACCACTTGATTGGTTGCCGCCAGATATAGCAGCAACTTCTCTTGTGGTTTAGGTGCGACAAGTATTGGAGTGGAGGACAGGTATCTCTTCAAGTCCTGCAGCGCAGCCTCCGCTTCCGAGGTCCATTTAATTGGACCTGCCTTTTTCAAGATCATGAAAAACGGCAGGGCGCGCTCAGCAGACTTAGAGAAAAACCTGCTGAGAGCCGCCACGCAGCCGGCAAGTTTTCGTACATCCTTGACGCGCTTCGGTGCTTCAATCTGCTCAATAGCCTTGATATTGTCGGGATTGGCTTCAATTCCCCTCTGAGACACGAAGAATCCGAGAAGCTTGCCGGACGGGACTCCAAACACGCATTTCTCGGGGTTGAGCTTGAGGCTGATCTTGCGTAGATTTGCAAAAGTCTCTTCTAGATCTTGAATCAGAGTTGCTTTGTCCCTGCTCTTGACCACTATGTCATCCATGTAGGCTTCCACATTTCTGTGTATTTGTGGCTGAAAAGCAGTATGGACTACCCTTGCGAATGTTGAACCAGCATTCTTCAAACCAAAAGGCATTCGTACAAAACAGTACGTGCCACATGGAGTGATGAACGCGGTTTTCTCCTCATCCTCTTCTGCCATGAAGATCTGATGGTATCCTGAGTATGCGTCAAGAAATGAAAGCAAGTCGCATCCGGCTGTGGAGTCAACAATCTGGTCAATGCGCGGCAGGGGAAATGGATCTTTGGGACAAGCTTTATTGACATCGGTGAAGTCGATGCAAAGCCTCCATTTCCCGTTTTCCTTGCGCACGACTACAGGATTGGCCAACCACGTGGGATAGAGCACTCCTCTGACGAGGCCTGCTGCTTCCAACTTCTTGATCTCTTCTGCGATGAATTCTTGGCGCTCCACTGCTTGTTTCCTGACTTTCTGCTTGACGGGCCACGCATGAGGACAGACGGCGAGGTGGTGCTCAATTACTTTCCTGGGAACACCGGGGATGTCGGACGGTTGCCATGCAAACACATCGACATTCGCCCGCAGGAAAGCAACGAGCGCGCTTTCCTATTTAGGGTCGAGGGTGGCACTGATGGTGACAGTTCCACCAGTGTCGTCGTCCTTGGCGGACACCTTCTTGGTCGCTGGCGGAGCTGCCATCGTCTTCTTACACTTGCCGATGGAGCTCGATGGTGCGTCCTCGACGGTAGCGCAGCACTCCGAAGAGGTGCGCTTGCCGGAGTGGGCATCAGAGCTCTTGCCGGACTTGGTCTTCTTCTTCCCCCCGGGAGCTTCAGCGGCAAGTGTCTCGCGATCTGTGGCGGCTGCTGCTTCCCGGTAGATCTTGTCGGCACAGATAAGAGCGTCTTTCTTGTCGCCATGTACAGAGATGACACTTATCGGGCCTGGCATCTTCAGCATGTTGTACGCATAGTGAGAGGCCGTCATGAACTTGGCGAGCGCTGGACGGCCGAGAATTCCATTGTAAGGCAATGGAAAATCGGCAACGTCGAAAGTGATCCTCTCAGTCCTGAAGTTCAGCTCGCTACCAAATGTCACCGGCAGCGTGATCTTCCCCTTCGGCTTGCTCCTTCCTGGGTTGATTCCTTGGAACGTGCCGGTCTCTTCGAGCTCGCTGTCAGGGACTTGGAGTCTCCGGAGCATAGCGGAGGAGATCAGGTTCAAGCCGGCCCCGCCGTCAACTAGCATCTTAGTGACCTTGAGGTTGCGGATAGTTGGCGAGACCAACATCGGCAAACACCCGACAGCAGTTGTGCGATCGGGGTGGTCCTCAATATCAAAGATGATAGCCGTGCTGGACCATTTCAGAAGCTTGCATGACTCAACGGGTGGTTCTGCTGCATTAACTTCCCGCACCCACTGTTTGAGCTGGCGGTATGAGGTATGCAGAGAACCAGCGCCGTCAACGCACAAAACTTCTGTGGCTTTCTGGAACTCCTGCTCGCTGGTCTCGGCGTCATCCATGTCTTCTTCGTCGTCGTCATCTTCATCCTTGTCGCGGCCGCGGGGGGGTCTGTCGCCTTGCCGCTGCTTGGCGTTGCCGCGGCGTCCCCCCCGGCCGGTGCGCTTCGTACCGGATCCTCCAGCACCTCCTTGGGCCTTCTCCTTGTCGCTTCGCTCGTATTCGGCCTTTTGCAGCTCAACGAGCTGCTCGACCTTCTTGCAGCTCTGGAGATCATGGCCTTTGGTGAATCTTGCAGTACTGCTTGTTGGTGCCGTCCTGCTTGTCGGCGGCCGCCATAGCTTGGCAGTTGGCGCATGCGGCAACCTCCTTGCCGGAGCTACCAGTCTTGGCTGTCTTGGCGCCACCTTCGTTGCCGGACTGCTCGACAACTAGCACGTCTTTGCCTTTCCTCTTCCTGTTGTTCCGCCGCCGGTTTTTGCTTGCCGGGGCGGCATCATCGTAGTCAGATCCTCCTGTTCCTGTATTTTCTCCGGGGAGTTTCCTCCCTTCCTCAGCACGTGCACATCTGTCGGCCAGGGCATACAGCTCACTGACGTCTCTGATCTTGCACATCGCCATCTCCTCCCGCATCCTGCGGTTACGCACGTGCTGGTGGAACGCACTGATGACCGCGGCAGGGTGGACGTCTGGGATGTTGCGTTGCACTTGGCTGAATCTCTGGATGTACTTGCGCAGGGGCTCTCCTTCCTTCTGGGCAAGCAGGTGAAGATCACTCTCCTGGCCATGAGGTTTGTGGCCGCCTGTAAAGGCGCCGACAAACTGATGGCATAGGTCTGCCCAGGAAGATATGGAGTTTTCCGGCAAGTGCATGAGCCAGGACCTGACGTTGGGCTTGAGCACCAGAGGGAAGTAGTTGGCAAGGATCTTGTCGTCTCGCCCCCCAGCAGCCTGCACCGTGATGGTGTAGATGCTGAGGAACTCCGACAGATGCAGCCTGCCGTCGTACTTCTCTGGTACGTCTGGCTTGAAATTCTTCGTGCTGGGCCACTGGACTTGCCGCAGCTCACGAGTAAACGCAGGGCAACCTACCGCGTACGGCAGGTCGCCTGGTTCCCCTGGCGCTTGCATGTCGATAGCGGGGCCAGCGCGTCGGTCTGATTGACGCTGCATTTCTCTTCAGCGCTCGATGCGGGTACGAGCGTCTTCTTGCTGCCGTTCATGAAGAACATGGCGCTGATCGCGACGAGTTCGCGGATCTGATGAAGCAGTGGAGTCGCTGTCGCGGCGGACCCGGCGAGTCGGCGATCTTGGCCTTCGGGGCGGAGAGTGCACGGTGGTTGCACCCCCACCGGTTTTGTCGCCATCGGCTCGCACCTGGCTGGCCTGCCGCGGCTGCGATGTGGTCGCCGGCCGTGGAGTGTCGCCGTTGGCGAAGCCGATGAGACTCTGAATGGTGGCCCTCCAGTCGTCGATCTTGTCTGGCATTGGAGGGAAGTCTAGGAGCAGTTGAGCTCGTGCCAAAGCTTCTGCTGGAGTGGCGGGTAGCGGTGGCGAACGGTGCGAGGAGCGGGATATGCTCGGACTTCCAACGATGTTAGAAGGAGCAGTATTCCGTCCAGGCGACCGTGCCTCGCTCGCGCCAGCATGTTGGCGTGCATGTTGGCCTTGAGCATCCCGGGATCCGCCAGCTCGATTTGGGTCCAGCGAGCGTATGGTACCGTGAGTACCACGACGCTGCCGGTCCTGCGCCTCTTGAGATGGGCACGGTGCGTCTACGGACGCCCGGTCATCGTGGGAGCCGGCTACACCGCCGACGGGCAGCGCGGTCTTGTCCTTGGACTTGGTGGCACCGTGGGCTCCCTCGTCGACGCCCGTTCTTCCGCCGGCGTCTTCCCCACCGGCCGTTTGTTCCGGCGGCGGTGGATTCGACGCGGACGGCGCAGCCACCTCCGAAGCCTTCTTCTTCGGCGGCATGTCGATGAAGTCGATGAAGATTTAGCTCGCGTGAACGCCGGATCAGGTTCACACAACCTCGACGCCCCCTACCTGGCGCGCCAAAGATGCCGGGGTTTTCTGGCTCCTCGAGCACCTATGGGGACGGAGCCCCTTCTCGGTTCGGCGGGGGGCGGAGGTCGTGCGAAGAGCGGATCGAGGCGAAGCACACGGGGGTTTTTTACCCAGCTTCGGAGCTCTCCGAAGAGATAACACTCCTACTGCTGCTTTGTGGATTGTATTGAGTTCTTGCTCGGGAGCGCTGAGTGCTACAGTACACTCAAGCAGCTAACGAGACCGAGCGTTCTTCTGTTTTCCTCCCGAAGATCGCTCTGCAGGGACCGATCCCCCTCTATGTTGTGCATGGGCCTCCTTTTATATGTTCAAGGGGTCTCCAACAGGTGGTAACGTAGGTAAGGGCAAAAATGGAATTATGCTGTGGTAGGTACAGCTACCTACACAGTGTATCATACCTAACCCTGACGGCAGGGGACAAAGGCATTAAATGCCTATCTACGTCGCCTAGACGGTGCAGAAAAGGGACCGTCAGGGGCGCCACCGCTTGCCACGATGGCGATCTTGTCAGTGCTGCATGCCACAGTGTACCCCTGGCTGCACAGCCTCGCGCCACGTACGCCTGGAAGGGTCCCGGAGCGACACGTAGGTGGGTGAGCTGGAGCGCATGTACATAGTGGTTGCTTGCCGCGGCAAAGAATTTGCCGCGGCCGTTGTCTTGCCGCGTCCGGGAGCTTGTCGCTCGCCGAGTCCTGCCGGGACGCGTGGCGCATCGCGGCAAGTTCTTTGAGATGCTCTGGTTGGCCTTCCCGGCAAGCTCCTCTTGCCGGGGTCTTGTGCCTCGAGCGGCCATCCCGGCAAGCTCCTCTTGACGGGGACTTGTCTCCTTGGCTTAAATACTTTGTTCTTGAATGGCTCCAAAGGAACCATAGAGGGCCTTGGTGATCACCTGGCAGGCCTTGCCGCGGGGTGCTGTGGCTGCCCGTGCACAAGTTCGGGATACTTGGGTACCCCTACTCTAGTACACCGACAAGCCGCGGGAGGCACTTTTATGGAAATCACTTTAGGAGAAGCTACTAAACTCCTAGGTAATATTACGGTTAATTATTCTCAATGGCACACTGAAAGATCTACTAGTAAAAAGGTGCATGCAATTGAAGAGATTAATGTTTTGAGTGGAAAGATGGATGAACTTATGAAATTGTTTGCTAATAAGAGTGTTTCTTATGATCCCAATGATATGCCTTTGTCTATTGTGATTGAGAATAATATGAATCTATGGATGTGAATTTTGTTGGTAGGAACAATTTTGGTAACAACACTTATAGAGGAAATTTTAATCCTAGGCCGTATCCTAGTAATTCCTCTAATAATTATGGTAACTAGTCGTCAACTCGTGCACATGCACGGGCTAGCCACTCTATGATTACATCATGAAAGTTTAAGATTACAAAATTATTATTTTGGGGGGATGTAAGAGGCTGAAAAAGTCATTAGATGTAATGTGCCGATTTAAATTTGATAGTGGCACAACTCCAAGTGAAACATGTAGAGATTACATACGACATATAACCAAAATTACACCTGACTTACTCTCCACAATTATAGTTTTATGAGCTACCAAATTTGGAGGAGTCAAACTGTTTATTTCAAAACTGTTTTTCTATGGCAACAGTGTTTGTGGAAGGAAAGATAATAAGAGGCGAGATTATATGGATTCGGTTTGTAGGTTAGGAAAATGTTGTTGATAAGGTGGATGCAAGTAATTAAGAGTGGGTGAAATCTCATCAACTGTGCTCATTAAAGCGTATATCAAAAAAAGTAAACTTTAGTTTACAACATGATGACGGACAGGAGAGAATAACATATTGAGTGTCGAGGAGGTTAATGTTTCTATTGTCGAGTACAACAACAAAACCATATTTTTTTGCAGGATAACAACAAAACCATAATTACACCCACAAACAAAAGTAGACTGATAAATCAATGTGTTGGTATACTGAAAAGCAAATAAATTAAGAGCCGATACAAAAACTGCAACGCTAGTACCTTACCTGATCAATCCTTTCTTATCACCATGCTTTTAATGATTCCGCAGCCGCATGTAAGCTCCATTGACAATCATCACTCATCGGCATGAACGGGCACTTCTCTGATAGACTTAACCACGTTGCTGCACTTAGGAAGTTTAGCAATAAGAACATTGTGCACCGATGCATCCTCCAACCCGCAACCAATACCTGATAGATCAATCTGAAGAACGGAATTATCACATGCGATAGTCGCCAACCCGTCCATGTGCATGGCCTAGTATTTTGTACAACACCTAATGATAAAGGTATTATAATCATTTATTAGACACACAATATTTAGATATATAAACTAAATTTTATTATATTAGTCTCTTGAACCAATCGTATTATATTAGTCTCTTAAGTGTTTTTTATGTCGACAACCCGTGCGTGCGCACGGGCTAGCTATGTATCGATGTAGATGTAGAATAAACTGGTGCGATATTTCTTCAATTAGACCCAGATCATACGTAATCCATCATGATCCAGTACTTCCTAAAGAACAAATACATAATAATTATGATAATCCTACTAAATAGGAATACATTTTTATTATGACTGCAATAAAAAACATCACCATTTAACAGTAAAAATTAATATGCTCGAACAACAGTGACAGACTAATGATGGTTGTGGTGTCAATTCCATTTTGATTTCAGGACATCTTTTGTAATTGTGAGCACTCATTAAAATATGACATGCTAAAAGGATGATGTTGGACAAGGAAGACAACGTAATGGGTTATGTTTTCTTATATCTGAAATAAAGTATATTGTCATGGATCGCCCAACATGTTGAGCTTGCCTTTCCCCCTCATGCTAGCCAAATTCTTCGCACCAAGTAGAGATACTACTTGTGCTTCCAAATACCTAAACCAGTTTTGCCATGAGAGTCCACCATACCTACCTATGGATTGAGTAAGATCCTTCAAGTAAGTTGTCATCGGTGCAAGCAATAAAAATTGCTCCCTAAATATGTATGATTGATTAGTGTGGAGGAAATAAGCTGTATACGATCTTGTGATGTGGAAGAAATAAAAGCGACGGACTGCATAATAAAGGTCCATATCACAAGTGGCAATATAAAGTGACGTTATTTTGCATTAAGATGTTGTGCATCCAACCATAAAAGCGCATGGCAACCTCTGCTTCCCTCTGCGAAGGGCCTATCTTTTACTTTTATCTTCTACCTTATGCAATAGCCATGGTGATCTTCACCTTTCCTTTTTACATTTTATCCTTTGGCAAGCACATTGTGTTGGAAAGATTCTGATATATATATCCAATTGGATGTAAGGCATCATGAACTATTATTGTTGACATTACCCTTGAGGTAAAAGGTTGGTGTAGGATCAAAAGTATGTCTAGAGGAGGTGATTAGACTACTTGACCAAATAAAAACTTAACCTTATCCCAATTTTAGTTCTTGGCAGATTTTAGCTACTTTAGGACAAGTCAAGCAATCATCACACAATTCAAGCAAGCATGCAAAGAGTATATAGGCAGCGGAAAGTAAAGCATGCAACTTGCAAGAATGTAAAGGAAAGGGTTTGGAGAATTCAAACGCAATTGGAGACAAGGATGTTTTTGTCGTGGTTCGGATAGGTGGTGCTATCCTACATCCACGTTGACGGAGACTTCAACCCACGAAGGGTAACGGTTGCGCGAGTCCACGGAGGGCTCCACCCACGAAGGGTCCATGAAGAAGCAACCTTGTCTATCCCATCATGGCCATCGCCCACGAAGGACTTGCCTCACTAGCAGTAGATCTTCACGAAGTAGGCGATCTCCTTGCCCTTACAAACTCCTTGGTTCAACTCCACAATCTTGTCGGAGGCTCCCAAGTGACACCTAGCCAATCTAGGAGACACCACTCTCCAAGAAGTAACAAATGGTGTGTTGATGATGAACTCCTTGCTCTTGTGCTTCAAATGATAGTCTCCCCAACACTCAACTCTCTCTCACAGGATTTGGATTTGGTGGAAAGAAGATTTGAGTGGAAAGCAACTTGGGGAAGGCTAGAGATCAAGATTCATGTGGCAGGAATGGAATATCTTGGCCTCAGAACATATGAGTTGGAAGTGTAGATGTGTTCTGATGGCTCTCTCCACGAGTGAAGAGTAGGTGGAGGGTATATATAGCCTCCACACAAAATCCAACCGTTACACACAATTTACCAATCTCGGTGGGACCGAATCAACAAACTCGGTCGGACCAAAATAGTAAACCTAGTGACCGTTAGAGATTTTCGGTGGGACTGATATGCAACTCGGTAGGACCGATATGGTTAGGGTTAGGGCATAACGTAATCTCGGTGAGACCGATTACACAAACTCGGTGAGACCGATTTGGTAATAAGCTAACCAGACAGTTGGTCAGGCAAACTCGGTGGGACCGATTTGCTCTTTCGGTGAGACCGAAAAGTTACAGAAAGGAAACAGAGATTTTACATTGCAATCTCGGTGGGACCGATCCGCTCTTTCGGTGAGACCAAAAAGTTACGAAAAGGAAACAGAGAAATTGCAATCCCATCTTGGTGAGACCGAGATCCCTATCGGTAGAACCGATTTGCTAGGGTTTGGCAGTGGCTTATGACATGTGAAACTCGGTGGCGCCGGATAGGAAGAATCGTTAGGACCGAGTTTGGCTTTGGGTTTAGGTCAAGAGTGGATATGAGAAAGTAGCTGAGGATTTTTGAGCATATCATTAAGCACATGAAGCAAAGGGCTCATTAAGCAACACCTCATCCCTCCTTGATAGTATTGGCTTTTCCTATGAACTCAATGTGATCTTGGATCACTAAAATGTAAAATGAAGAGTCTCGACCTTTTGAGCTTGAGCCAATCCTTTGTCCTTAGCATTTTGAGGGTTCCACTTTCACCATCCATGCCATGCCAATCATTGAGCTTTCCTGAAATAATCATCTTGGAATAGCATTAGCTCAATGAGCTATATGTTGTTATGAATTACCAAAACCACCTACGGATAGTTGCACTTTCAATCTCCCCCTTTTTGGTAATTAATGACAACATATAGATCAAAGCTTCGACAAATGATAATAAGAATGATATATATCGTCGCTTTGAGAAGTATGTGATAAGTAAGAGCTCCCCCTAAATTTGTGCATATTTAAAATTTGCTTTGGACTGCAAATGCACAAAGAGTTAGAATCATGGGTTACTCTTCCATGTCACATACATCTTGGTGGAGCGCTCAAAATGATAAGAATGAAATACATGCACTCATCACCAAGAAAAGTGAATGATCACATAAGATAGATAAGATAAGATATATCAAGCATGCATAAGTGTAGCTTATGATCAAACACATGATCATCAATGTCTCACAAGCATATCATAGTATCTCAACCAAAAGCAAACAAAGTTTGAAAAAACCACCAAATAAAGCAAGAGAGAATAAAAGCAACACTCTCTCTCGAAGCCTATGATCTATACATTTTTCTCCCCCTTTGGCAACAAGTTACCAAAAAGTTCCTAGAAAATGCATAGTGCTAGATCGACACTCGGGCTTGATCTTCTGGTGGTGGTGGAGTCTGGATCACTCCAAGGACGAAGTCTTCTGTAGACGTGGTTGGAGCTGGAGCTGATGTAGATGCTGGAGCTGGTTGGGCTGGTGCTGTGGCTGGAGCTAAGGTGGTGGCTCTGTGTCAGGAACTGGCACTGCAGACGACCTCTAAACTCGTCGCACTCTAGCAAATGCATCTGTGGTAGTCTTCCCTTTCTTCTCCTACATGTCATCTTGAAGTTGCTCCACTGCAGACTGAATCTCTGTTACTTTGACATCCAAGTCATAGAACTTTTGTTCTACGATCCTCTCTAAGCTCTCCTGATTCTGAGTGAGGGTTGCTAGTCCTTTCTCAATCCTCAGTGTGGATGCAATCAAGTAACTAAGCTGCTCTTGCTTGGTTTTCAAGAAATACTCAGATGCCTCCTCTTGAGTTGGCATCTTGGCAGCTTTCTCCTTCCTTGCCTTCTCCTTTTGTGCTTGAGCATGAGTTGAAGATGGTTCATCCTTGTTCATCACAACTTGATTATCCTCAAAGTCTGGATGAATAGGCAAATGTTCCTTGTCCAATAGGTATATGCATGTGCCCATCTTGGAGTTGATCATCTCTTGGATCTGAGGGGCATATCCACAGCTCCTCTTCTGATCTGCTACAGTCCTCTTGATTGTTTCTACTATGAGGCTCGTGACTTTGAACTTTTGTGGCACATCAGAGATATGAAGCAAGTTGATTGCATGGCCTCTGATCATCTTGTGATCACCTGACTTGGGCAACAGAGTGTGCCTCAGAATCCAATTGATGGTTGGCAACCCTGACAGAAGATAATGTACTGATCCAAACTTGAAAGTATCAAGTGCCTTGTTTGGGATCTCCTTGTACATGTTTGACATAGAGTTGTGGTCCATCTTCTTCTTGGCATATATATCTAGGTCATCCTCATGCTCCTCTGGGGAATTGATGAGTTGTGCCCACTCAGCAACTATTGATTGATACCTCGTTCCTTCTGACATCCACACAATCCTTTCATCTGGATAGAAGTGTGCTATGGAGTAGAACTGCATGATCAGCTCTTCATTCCACTTTGTGAGCTTCTGCCCCACAAAGTCAGCTACTCCACAAGCCTTGAAGCTGTCTTGCACTCCAGGATAGTGCTCTTCATTGTCCTTGATGTATTCCCAGTCAACCCATCTCATGTCACAAACAATGGGCTTCTTATCAAGCAACACAGTCTCATAGAAGTCCTGCTATTCCTTTGTGTGGAACCTGTAGTCAACAGCAGTTCTTCTTCTGGTAGCATATGGGTCTTCTGCTCTCCACTTTCTCAGCCCTGAGTCTCTTCTGATCTTCATGTCCTCAGCCACAGGATGAGCATCATTGTGGTCTGGGATCTTGGGCTTCAACTTTTTGAGTACTTGTCCTTCTTCCTCTTCTGCAGTGTCATGCATTGGGGCCTTGTTCTTCTTAGCAGCTGGTATGCTCCTTGTGTTCCTCTTGGGAGCTGTCTTGGCCTTTGATGCAGCCTGGGGTGCTTCCTTGGGCTTGGATGCAGTAGCCCCTGATTTGATAGCATCACCCATCAGCTTTGGCATCTTAGGTGCTGGTGCAGCAACCTCTTCTTCAGAAGAATGATGTTCAAACTCAGCCATGGGATCAACTTTCTTGCACCATCTGCCCCTTTTTCTTTCCTTCTTTCCTTCAGCAGCAACTGGCCCTTTGGGTGCAGGCTTATCAGGAATCTGAGTTGAGGCTCTGGCCTTTAGCATGGGCTGCCTACCTGGTGACCTTTTGATTTTCATCCCTGGCTTGATGGCTGCAGTTGAGCCATACTCCTTCTTAAGCACAACTTTCTTGGAAGTGGCTTCCTCTTCTGCCACATAGTCCTCATCCTCTGATTCTGAGGTTCTTTTCTTCCTGTGTCTGGTGGCAGCTTTTGGCAAGTTACTAGGGGTGCTCCTGTTGCCTTCATCTAAAGAACTGGAGGGACTAGTGCCCTCACTCATGTGCACTTGCTGTTCTGACACATTCTGGTTGTCACTCTGATCTGACATGATGAACAAGCTGACTGCTGATCCTGTGAATAGTTTATAGATGAGGTTGAGTGGATGAGCATCACAAAATGCAGAGATTTTTGCAAAAGAATGATTCAAAATCTTAGTTTTAGTTTCCCACAGAAATCATTTTGGATCTACCGATTTTTAAACTCGGTGATACCAAAGCAGTTTTTGGAACCTAAACTAGTGAACTCGGTCGGACCGAGTCACAGATCGGTGGCACTGAGACTGCTAGGGTTTCACAAAGTTCCAAAATCGGTCACACCGATTAGTAATTCTCGGTCAGACCGAGTCTCACTTGTGCAATGGCATGATCCAAATCGGTGGGACCAAGTTTTTCAACTCAGTGGGTCCGAGATGGTTTCGGCGGAAACCTAACCCTAAAATTTTCGAATCAAACCTATTCTACGAATGCATTGATTGGATAGGAGTGTTTCAAACGTGGCTAGAATCAATATGATCACAATGTGCTAGGAATCAGATTGGGAATAGCACAAAGATCGAGTCCATACCCTAGTTCGGCGGAGACTCACTACGGCGGCAACGGCGGGGTTGAATCCCGTTGACGGCGACGGAGACCAGCGACTGGAGGCGGCTTGCGGCGAGGAGACGATCCGGAGACCACGTTGGCAGAGCAAGCTATCGCGCGGGCGAAAGTGTTCGGAGAAATTTCCAAAATTTTGCCTGTGTCTATATATAGCCCGACCCTGTCGGTGTGACCGAGTGGAACAACTCGGTGGCACCGAGATGCAAAACTGTATACAGTTATTGCAACTCGGTGTGACCGAATGGTTCAAATCGGTTGCACCGAGATCGAAAACATAGATCGACTTAATGATCTTGGTAGGACCGAAAGTAGGGTATCGGTCAGACCGAGAATCACAAAGAAGTTTTGGAAGTTTAAGTCTATGACAAATCGGGGACTCCGAGTGCTCCTCACACAGAGTGGTTCGAATCTGACTTGATCAAATTTTGTGATGTAGCATGAATAGAGTTTGAGACGAGAAAAGCATAGATAGCTAGAGAAGGTTCTTAGGCATTATTGTCCATCCACTTAGCAAGACAGGACAAAACCAAACAATCAAAACAACGAGTGGATGTCCTCGAATGAGTAAAATATGCAACCAGCATGCTCACACAATAAAATGGCAATTGAAATATGTGACAAGGCATGCACAACCAATTCTAGCATCTATCAAGGAATTGGCGATGACTAGGTCATCTATATATGAGTATATTGACTTAGGAGTCAAATGAGAACACTTGATCATAGGTCATACTCATCGTTTAAGCTCAAGTGGGGTTACCACTTTTACATAAAGCATTGTTGTGTTCACATCATTAGAGTTGCTTTAGCTCAAGTCTTGAGTAAAGCTCCCCCTAGATGTGATATCCCCCCTAAGAGGGATGAACTAACCTTGGGTTTTGTCGATGATGACTTCATGTAGATGTTGAAGATGTGGATGCTCAATGTTGATGTAGATCACTTGGAGCTATCCATTTGAGTGAATTGCACTTTCAATACCTACATGGGTTAGTCCCACAAGGAACAAACAAGGATATCCATAGACATAGAATGATGCACACACAAGATGATGTCTATGAAAGCTTTTAGGTTACCTTGTCCCTTGACTTACCAACAAGAGGGTTTGTGACTCCTTGAACTAGTGCAAGATGTGGAAGTTGATTGCACTTGTTCTTGCCAAAATGATAAGAGTGAAGTATGTTGGCGGAGTCACCCTCAAGAACTTTCCAGTTCTTCTTCTTTTGGATCCACACCATCTTGATGGGAATCCTTGGAGTTGTAGTCGTACTTGATGAAGTGGAACTTGAGGTAGTCTTGGGAATCCACTTGACTAAGGTCTTAGGAGCTTCTTCAAATGCATCAATTTCCTCTTGAAGCTTGTCCTTGCCTTTTTGCTTGTAGTCTTGTGGTGGAAGATCATCGTGAGCTTGTGTCCCTTTGAAAGAGGTAGGATCATACTTCTCTTGTTGTGGAACAAACTTTGTCTTGGGGTATTGATCTTCTTCCCACTCAACTCCATTGGCATTGAACTTTCGTTCAAAACCAACACCTTGATTCTTCCGGTGCCTTCCTTGCTTGTGTACAATTCCCTCGAATTGCTTACTTCCGGCAAGGCTTTTGTACACTCCTTTCTCTATAATTCCCTTCAATAGGCTATTTTCTTGCTCAAGTGTAACTTGGCTAAGAGAATCATTAGTGGAATCAAGAGAACTACTAGAAGCAACAATATTGGATTTAACATGATCATTGTTACTACTAGAGGAAGAATCTTTCTTGTTCCTATTACTAGACTTGACTTGAGGCATGTAAGTGGATAAGAGTAAACGCTTGGCAATGTAAGAAGAACTTTTCTTGCGGAGATCATCATTGATTGCCTTTAAAAACTCATGCTCTTGCTCAAGATTGAGCTTTTCAAAGCGTAACTTCTCATGAGCTCTTAAAAGTTCTCGATGATCTTCGAAGATAGTTTCATGAGCTAACTTAAGAGTGTTTAGTTCTTTAGTTAGAGCCTCAATTTTCTCCTTATCATTGTCATTTGTTTTATCTTGATTAGCATGATTTATTAACGTTTCATCATAGTATTCATCACTAAAGTTGTCAACAAGTAAATCATCATCACCTAACAAGTCATCTTCATCACTTTTAAAATCAACATACTCGGGGTGTGTTACCTTAGGACCTTTGGCCATGAAGCATCTTCCAATTCCTTCATTTGGTGAGTCAAATATGTCGTAGGAGTTGGTTGACACAAGTGCTAGACCGGCAACACCTTCATCTTGAGTATATTCGGAATCGGAGTGATAACTTCTCTCGGAGTGGTTGTCGGAGTCGGAGTCGGATACCCATTCACCAACATGAGCTTGATGTCTTCGTTTTGTGTAGCTCCTTGATGATTTTTCCTTTCTTTCCGAATCCTTGTTTCTCCGTGAGTATCTTCGTTCATAACGATCATATCTACTCCTTCTCTCTCTTGGAGGTGATTCTTCTCTTTTGCTTCTTCTTTTTGGAGAATCTTCTCTTCTTTTGTAGGGAGCCGTACACTCATTGGAATAGTGTCCGGGTCTTCCACAATTGTAGCAGTTTCGCTCTCGACTAGAAGATCTTTTGTCATTGTAGGACCTTGTCTTGGAGCTTCTATCTTTGCTTCTATTCTTGTAGAACTTGTTGAAGTTCTTCACCATTAAGCACAATTCTTCATTGAAGGTTTGTTTCTCACTTGATGATGTGGGGGCTTCACATGAGGCTTTGTAGGCACCACTTGATTTGTTGTGAAGTTCCTCTTTATCCTTGAGTGACATCTCATGAGCAACAATTCTTCCAATGACCTCCGTTGGCTTGAGATCTTTGTAATTGGGCATCATTTGGATCAATGTGCACACGGTATCATATTTTCCATCCAAGGCTCTTAGGATCTTCTTGATGATGAATCTATCGGTCATCTCTTCACTCCCTAAGCCAGCAATCTCGTTTGTGATGAGAGCAAGCCTAGAGTACATTTTAGCGACACCTTCACCATCCTTCATTTTGAACTTGTCAAGTTGACTTTGAAGCACATCCAATTTGGATTCCTTGATGGAGTCGGTACCTTCGTGCATATCAATCAAAGTATCCCAAATTTCCTTTGCTTTCTCAAGACGGCTGATTTTGTTGAATTCTTCGGGGCACAATCCGTTGAAGAGAATATCACAAGCTTGAGTGTTGTATTGCAGCATCTTCAACTCATCCGCGGTAGCTTCATGGTTTGGTTCGTTCCCATCGAAGAAGTCACCTTGCAAACCAACACACACAATAGCCCAAACGGTGGGGTTATGTCCGAGAATATGCATTTTCATTTTATGCTTCCAATTAGCAAAATTAGTACCATCAAAGTAAGGACCTCTACGGTGATAATTTCCCTCGCTAGATGCCATACTCTCCTAGGTTGTGAAACCAAGGCTATGACCACCAAAAGCTATGGAAATCAAAGCAAATGAAGACCAAAGCTCTGATATCACTTGTAGGATCGAAAGTATGTCTAGAGGGGGGTGATTAGACTACTTGACCAAATAAAAACTTAACCTTATCCCAATTTTAGTTCTTGGCAGATTTTAGCTACTTTAGGAAAAGTCAAGCAATCATCACACAATTCAAGCAAGCATGCAAAGAGTATATAGGCAGCGGAAAGTAAAGCATGCAACTTGCAAGAATGTAAAGGAAAGGGTTTGGAGAATTCAAACGCAATTGGAGACAAGGATGTTTTTGTCGTGGTTCGGATAGGTGGTGCTATCCTACATCCACGTTGACGGAGACTTCAACCCACGGAGGGTAACGCTTGCGCGAGTCCACGGAGGGCTCCACCCACGAAGGGTCCATGAAGAAGCAACCTTGTCTATCCCATCATGGCCATCGCCCACGAAGGACTTGCCTCACTAGCAGTAGATCTTCACGAAGTAGGCGATCTCCTTGCCCTTACAAACTCCTTGGTTCAACTCCACAATCTTGTCGGAGGCTCCCAAGTGACACCTAGCCAATCTAGGAGACACCACTCTCCAAGAAGTAACAAATGGTGTGTTGATGATGATGAACTCCTCGAAGTAGGCGTATCTATAATTTATGAAGTATTCATGCTATTATATTATCCATATTAGATGTTTTATATGCATTTATATGCTACTTTATATGATTTTTGGGACTAACCTATTAACCTAGAGCCCAGTGCCAGTTTCTGTTTTCTCCTTGTTTTTGAGTTTTGCAGAAAAGGAATATCAAACGGAGTCCAATTGACGTGCCAATTTTTGACGATTTTTTATGGACCAAAAGAAGACCCCAGAGTAAAAGAGTTGGGCCAGGAGAGTCCCGAGGTGCCCACGAGGGTGGGGGCGCCCCCCCCCCCCCCCGACGCGTGGGCCTTCCTCATGGACACCTCGGGCACCTCCTTGACGTGAGACCGACGCCAAAATTCCTATAAATACAGAAACCATGGAAAATTAACCTAGATCGGGAGTTCCGCCGCCGCAAGCCTCTGTAGCCACGAGAAATTAATCTAGGACCTCTCTGGCACCCTGCCGGAGGGGGCCATCATCACCGGTGGCCATGGAGGAGTATCCCGGAGGGGCCATCATCATCATGAAGGCCAAGGACCAGAGGGTGGAGGCCATGGAGGACGAAGCACAAGGGGGAGAACCTCTCCTCCTCTCTCTTGGTGGCACCTGAGTGCCATTGAGAGGGGAATCATCACCGCGGTGATCGTCTTCATCAACATCACCATCATCATCACCATCCTCATCTCTTTTACACGGTCCACTCTCCCGCACCCCGTTGTAATCCCTACTTCAACATGGTGCTTTATGCCACATATTATGATCCAATGATGTGCTGCCATCCTATGATGTTTTGAGTAGATATCTTTTGTCTTTGGGTTGATTGATGATCTAGATTGGTATGAGTTGTATGTTTTATTTTGGTGCTGTCCTATGGTGCCCTCCATGTCGCGCAAGCGTGAGGGATTACTGTTGTAGCTAGGGTGTTGCAATACGTTCATGATTCACTTATAGTGGGTTGGTGAGTGACTGAAACACAAACCCGAGTAAGAGGGATTGTTGCGTATGGGAATAAAGAGCACTTGATGCTTTAATGCTATGGTTGGGTTTTACCTTAATGATCTTTAGTAGTTGCGGATGCGTGCTAGAGTTCCAATCATAAGTGCATATGATCCAGTTAGAGAAACTATGTTAGCTTGTGCCTCTCCCTCATATGAAACTGCAATAGTGATTACCGGTCTTGATAACAATTTCCTAGGACAATTCCGCACACCGATCCACCATTATTCCACACTCGCTATTTATAATATCTAGTAATATATTCTAACTTCATGATAATAGCACCTACTTTTATATTTTAGCTCTCCGATATCATGCAAAGTTATCTTCTTCATACCCACAACGTAGTTTTATTTCTCGTTGCTAGTTGGAAGCAAACGTTCGGTGTACGTAAAGTCGTATCAGTGGCAGATAGGGCTTGAGAGAATATTGATCTTACCTTTAGCTCCTTGTGGGTTCGACACTCCATACTTATCACTTCCACCTTTGGAAATTGCTAAGATGTTTCCCTGCACTTGGGGATTATCAAGTTCCTACTCCAAGTTTGAAGCATCAATGATGTTCAATTCACCTCTCAAACGGCAAAAGACTTTCTCATCAAGCGGTTTGGTAAATATATCCGCTAATTGCTTATCGGTGCGAACATGCTTAAGACTAATGTCCCCTTTGGCAACATGGTCTCGAATGAAATGATGACGAACTTCAATATGTTTGGTTCGAGAATGTTGCACGGGATTGTGAGCAATCTTAATAGCACTTTCATTGTCACACAACAATGGAACATGTTTCATATATATCCCATAATCTCTAAGAGTTTGGGTCATCCAAAGTAATTGAGCACAACATGAAGCAGCGGCAATGTATTCCGCTTCGGCGGTGGATAAGGATACCGAGTTTTGTTTCTTGGAGGACTAAGACGCAAGAGATCTACCAAGAAATTGACAAGTACCCGAAGTGGACTTTCTATCAACCTTGTCTCCGGCATAGTCCGAATCGGAGTAGCCAACAAGATCAAAGGAAGACCTCTTAGGATACCAAATGCCAAAATTTGGTGTATGTATTAAGTATCTCACTATCCTTTTCACAGCCTTAAGATGACATTCTTTAGGTGCCGCTTGATATCGCGCACACATGCACACACTTAGCATAATATTGGGACGAGAGGCACATAGATAAAACAATGAACCAATCATAGAGCGGTAAACTTTTTGATCAACCGGTTCACCATCTTTGGTCAAATCAAGATGACCGCTAGTAGGCATGGGAGTAGTCATACCTTTGCATTCTTGCATATTGAACTTCTTAAATAAGTCCTTGGTGTACTTTGTTTGAGAGACAAAGGTACCTTCCTTAGTTTTCTTGATTTTCAAACTGATAAAGAATTTGAGTTCACTCATCATAGACATCTCAAACTTCTCCGACATTAGCTTTCAAAACTTCTCACTAAAATGAGGGTTAGTCGAACCAAATATAATATCATCAACATAAATTTGGCACACAAATAGCTCTCCATTGACCCTTTTAGTAAAAAGGGTAGAATCAATTTTACCAATTTCAAAGCCTTTTTCAATAAGGAACTTGGTCAAGCATTTATACCACGCTCTAGGAGCTTGTTTAAGACCATAAAGGGCTTTGTGAAGTTTGTAGGCATGATTAGCTTTCTTAGGATTGACAAAGTCGGGAGGTTGCTTAACATAAACTTCCTCCTCAATTTCAACATTTAGAAAAGCACTTTTAATGTCCATTTGGTACAAGGTGATATCATGGTGATTAGCATAAGCAAGTAAGATGCGAATGGACTCGAGTCTAGCAACGGGAGCATACGTCTCACCATAGTCCATACCTTCGACTTGAGTGTAGCCTTGGGTGACTAGGCGTGCTTTGTTGCACACGACTTGACCATCTTCATATTGCTTGTTGGGAAACACCCATTTGGTACCAATGATGTTGTGGTTGTTGTCGGGCTTCTCGACCAATGTCCATACTTGATTTCTCTCAAAGTTGTGTAGCTCTCCTTGCATAGCGTTTATCCAGTCCGGATCTTCCAATGCTTCTTCAACCTTCATAGGTTCAATGCTAGAGATGAATGAGTAATGTTCACAAAAATTAGCTAAACGAGTTTTGGAGCGAGTGATTCTCCCAGTTTGGATATCATTGTAGATTTGCTCAACGGGATGATCTTTGGCGATTCTTGCTCGAACTCGTGGGAGCTTTGGCTTGGCTCGGGGTGGAACATCTTCTTCATCTTGTTCTTCTTCTTGGCCTTCTCCATTGTTGACATTGTCATTCTCTTGTCGTGGTGAAGAAGGATGTTGTTGATGTTCATCTTGGTGTGCTTCCTCGTTTTCTTCGTCTTGGTGTGTCCCACTTGTGGATGCTTCCGTATCAATTCTTGGTTCACCTTGTTGTGAGGTAGAAGCTTCCACTTGGACGGACGAGGTACTCTCCTTCACCTCCGTTGGACGAACCTTGCCAATAGACAAGTCTTGGATTGCTTCCGAAGGGTCTTTGTCTCCTACATCAATTGGCAATTGCTCTACTTGCGAGCCCTTAGATTCATCAAACTTCACATGTACCGTCTCTTCAACCTTTCCGGTGAAATTGTTGTAGACACGGTAAGTGCGAGAGTTTGAGCCATAACCAAGTAGGAAACCTTCATGAGATTTAGGAGCAAATTTGGAATGACGATGCTTATCAAGAATGTAGCATTTTGTGCCAAATACTCGAAAGTATCCAACTTGGGGTTTGTTACCGGTGAGGAGCTCATATGCCGTCTTAACGAGTAGCTTGTGAAGATACAAGCGATTTGTTGCATGACAAGCTGTCTCAACCGCTTCTGCCCAAAAGTGCTTTGGAGTCTTGTACTCATCAAGCATCGTTATTGCCATCTCAATAAGAGTTCAGTTCTTCCTCTCAACGACTCCATTTTGTTGAGGTGTGTATGTAGCCGTGAACTCATGCGAAATCCCCTCTTCGTCAAGAAAGGTATCCACATTTGCGTTCTTGAACTCGGTTCCGTTGTCGCTCCGAACCTTCTTGATCTTCACGTCAAATTGATTTTGGGCCTTCCTAGCGAAGTTTTTGAAGATATTTTGGACCTGCGATTTGTCGTCAAGAAAGAACTTCCACGTAAATTTTGAAAAATCATCAACTATGACTAGTCCAAACGAGTTACCACCGAGACTCTTGTAGGCATTTGGACCAAAGAGATCCATGTGAAGTACCTCAAGTGGTCTTCTCGTGGTCATGATGTTCTTCGCTCGATGACTTCCTCCAACTTGTTTCCCTCCCTGACAAGCACTACAAAGTCTATCCTTGTCAAATACGACATCTTTTACTCCAAGGATATGATCACCTTTAATAAGCTTATCAAGATTTCACATACCCACATGACCTAGCCTTCTATGCCACAGCCAACCCTTAGAAGATTTAGCAATTAAGCAAGTTCTAGGTTGAGCCTTTTTAGTGAAATCAACAATGTAAAGATCACCTCTACGTATAACGGTAAAGACCATTTTACCATTGTCTCTACGAAACACCTTACCCTTTGAGTTATCACCAAAAGTGCCATATTTTCGACAGCCGTCGTTTTTAGCAAGCTCACGGAACATATCTTTATCTCCAGTCATATGATCAGTACATCCACTATCAAGGACCCAATCCTTTCCTCCGGTCATGTAGCCGCGAAGGTTTGCCATAAGACCAAAGTGTCTCATCGCATCATCAAGATCATAGTCACTAGCATCATCCTCATCATAGTATCCATGTTCAACATCATCTTGTGATTGATCAATTCCTAGAGAGGGTAATTCATTAGACAAATGATCATTTCTATGATTATCTTTATGAATTCTAATAGCTTTGGAAATAATATTGCTAATGATTCCATCATCTCCTATGGTACGCATGAGATTTGTAAGCTCAAATAAACAATCACCAAAGCTAGGATCACTTGAATTCATTTTACTCAAGGCAATAGACTTATGGAGAATTTCGTCTAAATCTTTCAAGGAATAATCTGGAAATCGTTCCTCAAGAAATCTCCATATAGTATAGGCACAATCAAGAGTGGGCAAACTAGCAATCAAATTTTTGGGCAATCCTCTTATGATAAGATTTATGGTTCTTAGATTGTGAATCTTGTCAAGATCCTCTTCGGGTGTAGGATGCAAGGGATCAATATGAGGTGCACAAGGTCTAGTAATGTACTTGTTCAAATGATATTCATTGAATATCTCAAGCATTTCATTTTTCCACTCATGAAAATATTCTCCATCAAGAAATCTCCATATAGTATAGGCACCAATTAAAAGGATCGAGAAGAGGTGTCTAGAGGGGGGGTGAATAGACTCTAATCAAAGTTGTAGTTTTTAATATCCTTTAGTTGAAGTGGAGTATGATCACAAGTTTAAACATTCACAATACATATCAAGCAAACATACAAGCATACAAAGAGTACATGACCAGTGGAAAGTAAAGCATGCAAGTTGCAAGAATGTAAAGAGATGGGATTGCAGTGTGCAAACGCAATTTGAAGACACGGAGAATTTTTATCCGTGGTTCCGATAGGTGGTGCTGTCGTACATCCACGTTGATGGACACTTCAACCCACGAAGGGTAACGGTTGCGCGAGCCCACGGAGTGCTCCACCCATGAAGGGTCCACGAAGAAGCAACCTTGTCTATCCCACCATGGCCGTCGCCCATGAAGGACTTGCCTCACTAGGGTAGATCTTCACGAAGTAGGCGATCTCCTTGCCCTTACAAACTCCTTGGTTCAACTCCACAATCTTGTCGGAGGCTCCCAAGTGACACCTAGCCAATCTAAGAGACACCACTCTCCAAGAAGTAACAAATGGTGGGTTGATGATGAACTCCTTTCTCTTGTGCTTCAAATGATAGTCTACCCAACACTCAACTCTCTCTCACATGATTGGATTTGGTAGAAAGAAGATTCGAGTGGAAAGCAACTTGGGGAAGGCTAGAGATTAAGGTTTATGTGGTTGGAATGGAATATCTTGACCTCAACACAAGTGTAGATAGTTCTCTCTCAGAAAATGTGTATTGGAACTGTAGGCATATTCTGATGACTCTCTCCACGAATGAAGAGTGGGTGGAGGGGTATATATAGCCTCCACACAAAATCTAACCGTTACACACAAATCACCAAACTCGGTGGGACCGAATCATTAAACTCGGTCGGACCGATTTAGTTCAAAATGTGAACGTTAGGATTCTAGGTGGGACCGACTGGATCAACTCGGTGGGACCGATGTGCTAGGGTTAGGGTAAATCCAAAACTCGGTTTGACCGATTACTCAAACTCGATGGGACCGATTTGGGTAAGAAGTGAAACAGAATGTTGGCCAAGCAAACTCGGTGGGGCCGGTTGCAAATCTCGGTGGGACCGAAATTATTGCAACAGGCAACAGAGAGTTTGCAAGCCCATCTCGGTGAGACCGATATCCTATCGGTGAGACCAAACTGATTAGGGTTTCTGGCAGTGGCTATGTCAACTAAACTCGGTGGCTCCGGATGGAAAGAATCGGTGGGGCCGAGTTGGACTTTTTGGTTTAGGTCATATGTGGAAGTGAGAAAGTGGTTGAGGGCTTTGGAGCATATCACTAAGCACTTTGAGCAAGCATGCCATTAAGCAACACCTCATCCCTTCTTAATAGTATTGGCTTTCCTATGGACTCAATGTGATCTTGGATCACTAAAATAGAAAATGTAGAGTCCTGAGCTTTGAGCTTGAGCCAATCCTTTGTCCTTAGCATCTTGAAAGGGTTCCACATCCTCTTGTCCATGCCACTCCGTTGTTGAACTTATCTGAAACATACTAGGTAGAAGCATTAGTCCAACAAGAGATATGTTGACATTAATTACCAAAATCACCCAGGGAGCACTTGTGCTTTCAAGTAGGTAAAATGATAAAACAGAATTTTTGATGTGGAATGCTACCTAACATAATTTTTCAATGTAATTCTCTTGATTGTGGCATGAATGTTTAGATCCAAAAGATTCTAGACAAAGTTTTAATATTGTCTTAAAAATAGTAATACTTCAAGCATGCTAACCAAGCAATTATGTCTTACCAAAATAACATAGACAAAGAAAGCTTATCCCTACAAAATCATATAGTTTGGACATGCTTCATTTTTGTCACACAAAATGCTCCCATCAAGCACAACCCCGATGACAAGCTGAGTAATTGGTTCTTACTTTTTAACGCGCTTCAGCCTTTTCAACCCTCGCACAATACATGAGCGCAAGCCATGGATATAGCACTACAGGTGGAATAGCGTATGATGATGGGGGTTATGTGAGAAGACAAAAAAGGAGAAAGTCTCACATTGACGCAGCTAATCAATGGGCTATGGAGATGCCCATTAGTTGATGTCAATACGAGGAGTAGGGATTGCCATGCAACGGATGCACTAAAGCTATAAATATATGAAAGCTCATCAAAATAAACTAAGTGGGTGTGCATCCAACTTGCTTGCTCACGAAGACCGAGGGCCCCTCATTGGAATATACAGGCCAAGTTCTATAATGAAAAATTCCCACTAGTATATGAAAGTGACAAAATAAGAAACTCTCTATCATGAAGATCATGGTGCTATTTTGAAGCACAAGTGTGGAAAAAGGATAGTGACATTGTCCCTTCTCTCTTCTTCTCTCATTTTTTTGTTTGGGCTTCTTTGGCCTCTTTTTTTCGTCCAGAGTCTCATCCCGACTTGTGGGGGAATCATAGTCTCCATCATCCTTTCCTCACATGG
The DNA here is from genome assembly GCA_032464435.1 of Aegilops umbellulata. Classification (NCBI taxonomy): domain Eukaryota; kingdom Viridiplantae; phylum Streptophyta; class Magnoliopsida; order Poales; family Poaceae; genus Aegilops; species Aegilops umbellulata. The sequence goes on along the minus strand of CP136059.1, from coordinate 150,517,199 downwards.
GACAATGCTCTAATAATGATGATCATCACACTTTTGTTTACTCATAAGTCAATATTACAACTCGATACTAGAACAAAAATATGACTCTATGTGAATGCCTCCGGTGGTGTACCGGGATATGCAATGAATCAAGAGCGACATATGTGAAAGAATTATGAGGGTGGCTTTGCAACAAATACGATGTCAACTACATTGTCATGCAAAGCAATATGACAATGATGGAGCGTGTCATAATAAACGGAACGGTGGAAAGTTGCATGGCAATATATCTCGGAATGGCTATGGAAAAGCCATAGTAGGTAGGTATGGTGGCTATTTTGAGGAAGATATAAGGAGGCTTATGTGTGATAGAGCATATCGTACCATGGGGTTTGGATGCACCGGCGAAGTTTGCACCAACTCTCGAGGTGAGAAAGGGCAATGCACGGTACCGTAGAGGCTAGCAAATTGCGAAAAGGTAAGAGTGTGTATAATCCATGGACTCACATTAGTCATAAAAACTCATATACTTATTGCAGAAGTTTATTAGCCCTCGAAGAAAAGTACTACTACGCATGCCCCTAGGGGGATAGATTGGTAGGAAAAGACCATCGCTCGTCCCCTACTACCATTCATAAGGAAAGCAATCAAAGAACACACCCATGCTTCAAATTTGTCACACAACGTTTACCATACGTGCATGCTACGGGACTTGCAATCCTCAACACAAGTATTTGTCAATTCCACAGTTATCCAACTAGCATGACTCTAACATTACCACCTTTATATCTCAAAACAACTATCAAGTATCAAAATTATCGTACTATTCAATGCACCCTATATGAACGTTTTTATTATACCCATCTTAGAAGCCTATCATATTAGGACTAATTTTATAGCCAAAGCAAATTACCATGTTGTTATAAAAGACTCTCAAAATAATATAAGTGAAGCATGAGAGATCAATAATTTCTATAAATAAAACCACCACCGTGCTCTAAAAAGGTAAGTGAAGCACTAGAGCAAAATTATCTAGCTCAAAAGATATAAGTGAAGCACATAGAGTATTCTAATAAATTCCAATTCATGTGTGTCTCTCCCAAAAGGTGTGTAAAGCAAGGGTGATTGTGGTAAACTAAAAATCAAATACTCAAATCATACAAGATGCTCCAAGCAAAACACATATCATGTGGTGAATAAAAATATAGCCTCGAGTAAAGTTACCGATAGACGAAGACAAAAGAGGGTGTCGGTGTACTAAAATAGGGGTACCTTAGTACCCCGAACTTGTGCACGGGCAGTCGTAGCACCCCACGGCAAGGCTTGCCAGGCAATCGCCAAAACTCTCCATGGTCCCTTTTTGGGCCATCCAAGAACAAAGTATTTGAGCCAAGGCCCCGGCAGGAGGAGCTTGCCGGGAAGGCCACCCGAAGAGAGCAAGGCCCCGGCAAGAGGAGCTTGCCGGGACGGCCGCTCAAAGCACAAGGCACCGGCAAGAGGAGCTTGCTGGGAAGGCCGACCAAGGCACGACAAGAGACTTGCTGCAACGCGCCACGCGTCCTGGCAAGGACCGGTGAGCAACAAGCTCCCGGGCGCGACAAGGCATCGACCGCGGCAAGGCGCTTGCCGCGGCAAGTCACCACCCCGCGCCTGCGTTCCAGCTCATCCACCCACGCGTCGCTCTGGGGCCGTTCCAGGCGTACGTGGTGAGAGGCTGCGCAGCCAGGGGCATGCGGTAGCAAAGCGACGCTGACAGGGTAGCCGTCGTGGCAAACGGTGGCGCCCCTGACGGCCCCTTTTCTGCACTGTTTGGGTGACCTAGACGGGCATTTAATGCCCTTGTCCCCTGCCGTCAGAGTTAGGTATGATAGCACTGTGCAAACAGTTGTACCCAACACAGCGTTTTCCAGTTTTACCCCCGCCTACGTTGCCACCTGTGGGTAACCCCTTGCGCATATAAAAGGAGGCCCCATGCGCAACGTGGAGGAGAGAGGGAAAAGGAAGAGGGAGGGAGGAAGGAGACCACTCACGCTCGGTCTGATTAGTTGCCTGAGTGTACTGTAGCACTCAGCGCTCCCAAGAACACAATACAAACCACAAAGCAGCAGTAGGGTTTTACGCATCCGTGCGGCCCGAAGCTGGGTAAATCCCCTTGTGTGCATCGCCTCGATCCGCTCTTCGCGCGACCTCCGCCCCCGTCGAACCAGAAAGGGGCTCGGTCCCCATAGGTGTTCGTGAAGGCAGATTTCCCCCGACATCTTTGGCGCGCCAGGTAGGGGGCGTCGAAGTTGTGCGAACCTGATCCGGCGTCTGCACGGGCTAGATCTCCATCATCTTCATCAACATGCCACCGAAGAAGAAGGCTCCGGAGGTGGCTGGTCCGTCCACGTCGAACCCACCGCCCCTGGAGCAAACGGGTGGTGGGGACGGCACCGGCGGCGGAACGGGCGTCATCGAGACAGCTCATGGTGCCACGACGTCCGAACATGCACCGAGCTCATGGTGCCACGGCGTCCGAACATACGCCGACACCTCTCAGCGCAGGTAAGCCCTGGTATGACCAGGCAACCTCTCGCTCTATTCCATGGAGCGGGGACAGTTAGCCCCACGGACCTCGCATACGGGCCACCTGGAGTGCTCGCTCACGCTGAGCTCGAGCAAGAGCAGCTGCGACGAGATGACGCGCTGCTCCTCGAGGAGGACCGTCTTCAGGCCGCTGTGCGAGCTGCTCACTACCAGCAAGCTTTGCGCTGCTTTTATAGCCGCAAAGTTAGTGCCAGAAGTTCCGAGGAAGTGGGAAGGCCCTTACCGGGTGAAACAAGTCGCTAGGCCTGGCGCCGTCCGCCTTGAGACCGAAGATACCACTCCGGTGAGCAACTCCTGGAACGTTGGGCATCTTTGTGTGTTTCGCCCGTAAGGCGTGGTTGTCGGACCCCGTCCGGCAACCACCCTTTTGTACAAAGTCTTGCCGCTGTTGCATGTGATCCTTTGTACAGAGCTAGGCGCAGACCCTGTGCACAGATTGAGTTCATGTGTTCCGCGCATTTTGTCGATCTCATGCTCTTTATTCTTTGCATGCATTATCTGACACACTGTGCAACACTGACCCCCGGTAAGCGATGGCGAGTCCCATGTTTCGCCTTGCCAGAAAGCGACCTTGCCGGGCAGCGAGCCACGGAAAAGCTAAGTTGCCAAAGTTTGAGCAATCAAGTTTTTAAATTCTAAAGTTATCTTCCTCGAACGACCGTACTTTGTATGGAAAACCTGTGCGCGGAGGAACCAGCTCGTGGCTAGTTGCGCCCTTACTTCGTTTCGAGTCCGCTCAACGACTTAAGTATGATGTGACCAGACTCGCGCCCTTACTTTGTTTCGAGCTTGCTCAGCGACTTGAGTGTGCCGCAACTGCAGTTGCGCCCTTATTGCGCTTCGAGCCTGCTCAACAACTTAAGTGAACCGCGGCTAGTCACGACAAGGTTTCTTGCCGGCAACGGCACCGCCAGCGGGCTGCTGATGTCCCACACTCAGCAAGTGTGCCTACGCCGGCAAGTTCCCTAAAAGCGTAGGGCAATAACATACAAAGGAGGGAATCAAATAGAGGAAGTAACAGTGCATTCACTACCTAAGATAAAGTTATATTACAAGATAGCTTGTCGCGGCCCTAATGAATTGCTTTCATGACTCGGCCAGCGGCGACAAGAAAAGGAAAGGGCAGGCGGCCTAATCCACGCGATCGCCCTCGATCCTCCTGATCCCGGCCACCCTTTCCACAATGGGCGCGACGAGGGCCCTGATCTCCTCGAGGTCAGCGTCTGCCGGCAGGGACCTGAGGACGTTGGTGAGCTTGAGGCCTGGGTTGCGGAAGGAGATCTTCACCAGCACCTTCTCGAGGGCTCCGGCGATGGCATCGCGTGTCTCGCCGGCCAGCTGCTCTGGGATCGCGTTCCGGAGATGCTGAAGGGCCGCCGCCACGCCTTTGAAGAACGAAGTAAGCTTGGCGCTGGGTGGGAGGTCCGTGTCGGAGGGATACTCGTGACCCTCCATCCCCAGCAGCGACAGCTCCTTGTCGATGGAGGCGGCGATGTCCACCAGACCCTCCGTCCACTGCTCCACCGCCGCCTTGAAGTCGTTCTGGGTAACTGCGGCGCTCTCCAACAGCGCCTCGTTGTCCGCGATCTCCTTCCGCAAGATCGCCTCTTGCTCCTTGGCGCTGTCCAGCGTCTTGGACAAAGTGGCCAGCTTCATCTCGAGATCGGCATTGGAGTCCTTGGCGGCGTCAAGCTCCCTGATCTTATCGGCGAAGCGTCCTTGCAGCTCGCCGAGGGTATAAGCACCCTTCTCGCGCTCTTGTTTGAGCGCGGCGAGCTCCTCACCGCTCGCCTTAAGATCAGTGTCGAGCTGCGCCACCCTCGCCTCCAGCTCCTTCTTGGCGGCCTCGGCGGCCGCGACAGCATCTTGCGCTTCCTTGAGGGCTCCGCCGAGCGCTTGCTCGCGCGCGGCGACCTCCTCCTCGTGGCTGGTGAGGCTGGCTTTCTGCTGCACCAGCTCACCCTCCCGCGCGACCAGCCCCTCGGCGGCAAGCCTCTGCTGCTCTTCGGATTCGGCCTTCTCGAGGATGAAGGCCGTCCGCGCCTCGTCGAGTTGCCTCCGCTCCTCCGCCAAGGATCGGAGGGCCTCCTGGTTGAGCTCCCGGAGCTCCTCGGCGCGCTTCTCCATGTCCACTCCCGCCTTCGCGACAAGCGCCTCCCGGCGCTCCACCTTGGCTTGTCGGGCGCGGTAGAGTGACACCAGCTTCCGGAGCAGCCGCTCCTCCTCAGGCTCGCCACCGCTGCTGCTTGGCGCATCAACCAGCGTCAGCCCAGCGGAGGCGAGCACCTCTCCATCCAAGGTCTCCCCCTCGACCGGCGCCCTGGAAGTCGACTCCTAGGGGAGCTTGATGAAGATACCATCGCCGGCCTTCAGGTAGACGCCTGGCTGGGGCTCCTCAGGGCCCGACGCTCCGGCGGAAGCAGGATCGGCGGTCGACGCAGCGCCTGGCGCCCCTGCGGGCCCAAGGCCGTCTGTACGATCATCGGCCCCCTCGCCGGCGGCCGCTGCGGCAGCCTTGGCGGCCTCTTCGCCGGCAAGATCCTCAGCACCGTCCGCCTCTCCGGTGGCGGCCACGTCGTCGGTATGGCCGCGCGCGTCCTCCTCGACGACGACCTCGGTGTCCATCAGGTCCGTGGCGGGCGGGTCTGAAGGCCGAAAGAGGGAGAGAAGTCAAGCAACTATCCAAAAAAAAGGAGAGAAGAACCCCACGGGAGTTTCGAGGCAAGAAGGTTACCTTCGCCAGGGTCTGCGGTCACGGTCTCCGTCGCCACGGGGTCGCCAGTGCTGTCCCTTGCCGGGGACCGCTCCCTCGCCGGAGACTACCCCCTTGCCGGAGACTGCTCCCTTGCCGGAGACTGCTCCCTTGCCGGAGATTCCTCCCTTGTTGGGGAACTCCCCCTTGGCGGTGTAGTTGTAGCGGGTGCCGCATCGGGGGCGGTCTCCGGACGCTCCTGGTGGGGCTGCTCTGCTCCTACGCAAATCAACAGTCAGATATCAAAAAACCAAGAGTGCCCAGGCATGCCCAACGGCAGGAAGCAAAATCATATGCTTACGCTGGGGGCTGCTCTGAGGATTATTTGCTGGGTCCGATGAGGTCATCTCAGGCGCACCCCCTGCCGTCACGGTGGGCTCGTCGTCAAGGATGACTGCCGGGACCTTGGCTCTCTTTGTCGCCCTCTGAGCCAGAGTCCTGAAAAGGAGTAAAATCAGAGGAAAGCAAATGAGGTGCAAGACGCAACTACAAGAATTGAGGAAATACAAGTAGAACGAGGATCTTACTCCTCTCCCTCTTCCTCGTCGGAGCTAAGTGCGGAGAAGTCGAAGACTGGCCCGCTTCTGGCGCGAGGAGGCGGAGGAGTAGGCTCCCTCGGCCGCTTGGCGGAGGCAGTGGTGGCGCTAGCCCGAGACGGCCTCGCCCCGGCCGCCGCCGTGGCGCGAGGGGCGGCAGGAGCAGAAGCAGCGGCCTGCGAAGGCCCCGCTCCTGCTGACACAGCAGAGCGCGTCACGCGGCGCTACGGCTGTTGGCTCGTCTGCCGCCCCACCACATCTCCGGCCTTGTGGAGACGCCTCCGTGGTTGAGCCGGGGGCTCCGCTCGCGACGAGCTCCCCAAAGGTTGGGAGGAAGAGGCGTCCGTCTCCGGCAAGCCGCTCGTGTCCTCGGTGGGCTTGTCTGCCTCGACGCCGTGCCCGGCAGGCTCTTCCTCGCCGGCAAACTCCTCTCGGTCGGCAAGGCTTTCCGCCTCCGCTGCGTCCGCCTCCGCCAATGTGAATCCAAATTCGCCCGCGGCCGCGGCTGCTGCCGCCTCTTCCATCCTGGAGGCGATGCGCGCCAACTCCGCGTCGGTGGTGTCCCGGGTGAGGCCCTTCTACTTGTCGGGGTCGACTGGCACCTCCACCAAGTCGTCGAAGAACGCCCGCACAACATCGCCGGCGGGCTCCTGCCAAGTGGAGTCGATCCCGTGCGAGTCGCACAGCGGCATCATTGCAAGGATGCGGCTGAGCGACGAATTGTTGCACAATGGGACGACGCCTCGCGGAAGCTTGAACCATTCGGGGTGATCGGGGTCGTGCTTGAACAGCTCCCTGAGCGTCCCGTCAAGCTCCAAGACAGTGAAACTGAAGTTGAGGCCAGGGCACAGCCTCATGATGTCTGCCGCATTCTGAAACTCCCAGGCGGGTCTCCCTTTCTCCTGCAGGGGAGCGATGTGGCGGCGGAAGAAATCTGCGCCAACGGCGCCAACTGTGAGCCCGGCACGCCTAAGCCGCAGGATCCGGGTGACGGCAATCTGCAGCTTGTCGTCGTCCAGAGCCACGTCGCTCCAATCCCTGCCGCGCACCACAGGAGTTCGGCGCACGGCAGTGAATGGCTGCGGGTTCTCCTCGACGATCAGGCACCAGTCTGCTCTCCATTCCTCCCATTTGCTGCGGAGCTCTCCCTCCAGATAAGCATCCTTCTTGCCGAGCTTCGAGATCCAGGCGATTCCGCCGGAGAGGGGCTCTCCTCTCTCTACTCGAGGCGTGACGAAGTGGCGGAAGAGGGCTACGTTTGGATAGACTCCGACAAAGTTTTCGCAAAGATGTGCGAAAATTGCCATGGTCAGGACAGCATTGGGGGTGAAGTCTAGGAGATGGAACCCGTAGGTGTTCATGATGTCGCAGAAAAATTCAGAGAAGGGCGGGCAGAGCCTGCAATAGAAGAACAGAGCAAAGAAGGGATACCTGGTCGGATACTCCTTCTGGGCGGCGGCGGGAAGAACCCTCGTGCGCGGATGCGCTCGCGTCCCCGTCGACCAGAAGAGGTAGAATTCCTCCCTCAGGACCAACGCGTCGAGCTCAGGGGGGAAGGTCGCCTGCTCCTTTCGCAGCGCCTCAAGCCGCTGCGCCTCGGCCGACTTCACGGCCTTCCCTTTCCCCTTGTCGCCCTTCGGGGCCATGGTGGAGGCACGGAGGGAGGTCGACGGCGTCGGTAGCACTGGTGGCGACGGAAGGGGCGGAACGCTGCTTCTCTTGGGAAGTGGCGGAGATTTTCGAGGAATCGCAACTGGCGGGTGGGCGGACTGCCCCTGTTTCCCCTGCTTATAAGGGGGAAGGGAGGGGGCGTTTCGCCTTTCCGAATAAACAAATCACCTGCGACATGACGCATGCCCACGGGGCTCAGCCCAGTGCACACCACCCACGTCACGCACGCCTCTCCCCATGATGCCGCGTTCGACGCGCGCCGTTCGGGGAGGACGTGGTGGATGCAGAAGAAGATGCAGCGTGACCCAGGCCGTGCGTGCCCGTGCACTGTTTTGGGCCTGGCCCAACAGCGCTCGGCACCGTGTATGGCCCAGGCCCGGGGGCTCCTGTCGGTGTACTAAAATAGGGGTACCTTAGTACCCCGAACTTGTGCACGGGCAGTCATAGCACCCCACGGCAAGGCTTGCCAGGCGATCGCCAAAACTCTCCATGGTCCCTTTTTGGGCCATCCAAGAACAAAGTATTTGAGCCAAGGCCCCGGCAGGAGGAGCTTGCCGGGAAGGCCACCCGAAGAGAGCAAGGCCCCGGCAAGAGGAGCTTGCCGGGACGGCCGCTCGAAGCACAAGGCCCCGGCAAGAGGAGCTTGCTGGGAAGGCCGACCAAGGCACGACAAGAGACTTGCTGCGACGCGCCACGCGTCTCGGCAAGGACCGGTGAGCAACAAGCTCCCGGGCGCAACAAGGCATCGACCGCGGCAAGGCGCTTGCCGCGGCAAGTCACCACCCCGCGCCTGCGTTCCAGCTCATCCACCCACGCGTCGCTCTGGGGCCGTTCCAAGCGTACGTGGCGAGAGGCTGCGCAGCCAGGGGCATGCGGTGGCAAAGCGACGCTGACAGGGTAGCCGTCGTGGCAAGCGGTGGCGCCCCTGACGGCCCCTTTTCTCCATTGTTTGGGCGACCTAGACGGGCATTTAATGCCCTTGTCCCCTGTCGTCAGAGTTAGGTATGATAGCACTGTGCAAACAGCTGTACCCAACACAGCGTTTTCCAGTTTTACCCCCGCCTACGTTGCCACCTATGGGTAACCCCTTGCGCATATAAAAGGAGGCCCCATGCGCAACGTGGAGGAGAGAGGGAAAAGGAAGAGGGAGGGAGGAAGGAGACCACTCACGCTCGGTCTGATTAGTTGCCTGAGTGTACTGTAGCACTCAGCGCTCCCAAGAACACAATACAAACCACAAAGCAGCAGTAGGGTTTTACGCATCCGTGCGGCCCGAAGCTGGGTAAATCCCCTTGTGTGCATCGCCTCGATCCGCTCTTCGCGCGACCTCCCCCCCCCCCCCCCCGCCGAACCAGAAAGGGGCTCGGTCCCCATAGGTGTTCGTGGAGGCAGATTTCCCCCGACACAGGGGATGCCTTCTGGGGCATCCCCAAGCTTAGGCTTTTGATTGTCCTTGAATTTTACCTTCGGGTGCCTTGGGAATCCCCAAGATTAGGATCTTGTCACTCCTTATTCCATAATCCATCAAATCTTTACCCAAAAACTTGAAAACTTCACAACACAAAACTCAACAGAAAATCTCATGAGCTCCGTTAGTATAAGAAAACAAACCACCACCTTAAGGTACTGTAATGAAATCATTCTTTTTGGTGTTAAACCTAATGTATTCCAACTTCTCTATGGTTCATACCCCCCCGATACTAGCCATAGATTCATCAAAATAAGCAAACAACACTCAAAAAACAGAATCTCTCAAAACCAGAACAGTTTGTAGCAATCTGATTTGTTCGAATACTTCTGTAAATCCAAAAATTCGGAAAAACTAGGACGACTTGGATAATTTGTATATTGATCTAGTGCAAAACGAATTGGTATTTTATCACGTTCTGATGAATTTTAACAATTATTTTCGTGAGCGTAAAGTTTCTATCTGTTTCAGCAAGATCAAACAACTATCACCCAAGAAGATCCTATTGGTTCTACTTGGCACAAACACTAATTAAATCAAAAAACCACATGTAAATAGAGGCTAGATATATTATTTATTACTAAACAGGAACAAAAAGCAAGGAACAAAAAATAAAATTGGGTTGCCTCCCAACAAGTGCTATCGTTTAACGCCCCTAGCTAGGCATAAAAACAAGAATAGATCTAGGTATTGTCATCGTTGGTATGCAACCCATAAGTGGCTCTCATAATAGATTCATAAGGTAATTTAATTTTCTTCCTAGGAAAGTGTTCCATGCCTTTCCTTAATGGGAATTGGAATCTAATATTTCCTTCTTTCATATCAATAATGGCACCAATCGTTCTAAGGAAAGGTCTACCAAGAATAGTAGGACATGTAGGATTGCAATCTATATCAAGAACAATGAAATCTACGGGCACATAATTCCTATTTGCAACAATAAGAACGCCATTAATCCTTCACATAGGTTTCTTAATGGTGGAATCCGCAAGATGCAAATTTAAAGAACAATCATCACATTCACGGAAACCTAGCACATCACACAAAGTTTTTGGAATCGTGGAAACACTAGCACCCAAATCACATAAAGCATAACATTCATGATTTTTAATCTTAATTTTAATAGTAGGTTCGGACTCATCATAAAGATTTCTAGGGATAGAAACTTCTAATTCAAGCTTTTCTTCATGGGATTGCATTAAAGCTTCAACGATATGTTTGGTAAAAGCTTTATTTTGACTATAAGCATGAGGAGAATTTAACACGGATTGCAACAAGGAAATACAATCTATTAAAGAATAATTATCATAATTAAATTCCTTGAAATCCAAAATAGTGGGTTCATTGCTATGTGAATTTTTGACCTCTCCAATCCCACTTTTACCAATTTTTGCATCAAGATCTAAAAACTCTGAATCATTGGGACTCCTTTTAACTAAAGTTGACTCATCTCCAGTCCCATCTTTATCAAGATTAATATTGGAAAACAAATATTTAATAGGGGACACATCAATCACTTTTAGATCTTCATTATTGTTATTATGAAAACTAGAAGAACATGCTTTCACAAAGCAATCTTTTTTAGCACGCATCCTAGCAGTTCTTTCTTTGCACTCATCAATGGAAATTCTCATAGCTTTGAGAGACTCATTGATATCATGCTTAGGTGGAATAGATCTAAGTTTCAAAGAATCAACATCAAGAGAAATTCTATCCACGTTCCTAGCCAACTCAACAATCTTAGGCAATTTTTCTTCAAGCAAGGCATTGAAATTCTTTTGCGAATTCATAAATTCTTTAACACTACTCTAAAAATCAGAGGGCATCTTATTAAACTTTCCATAAGAGTTGTTGTAGGAATTAGCATAATTATTAGAGGAATTACTAGGGAACGGCCTAGAATTAAAGCTTCCTCTATACGTGTTGTTACCAAAATTGTTCCTACCAACAAAATTCACATCCATAGATTCATTATTATTCTCAATCAAAGTGGACAAAGGCATATCATTAGGATCAGAAGAAACACTCTTATTAGCAAACAATTTCATAAGTTCATCCATCTTTCCACTCAAAACATTAATCTCTTCTATCGTATGAACCTTTTTACTAGTTGATCTTTTGGTGTGCCATTGAGAATAATTAACCATAATATTATCTAGGAGTTTAGTAGCTTCTCCTAAAGTGATTTCCATAAAAGTGCCTCCCGCGGCCGAATCTAAAAGATTTCTAGAAGCAAAATTCAATCCAGCATAAATTTTTTGTATAATCATCCAAAAATTCAAACCATGTGTAGGGCAATTACGTATCATTAATTTCATCATCTCCCAAGCTTGTGCAACATGCTCATGATCAAGTTGCTTAAAATTCATAATATCATTTCTAAGAGAGATGATCTTAGCAGGAGGAAAATACTTAGAGATAAAAACATATTTGCACTTATTCCAAGAATCAATACTATTTTTAGGCAAAGAAGTGAACCAAGTTTTAGCATGATCTCTAAGCGAAAACGTAAATAGCTTCAATTTAACAATATCATTATCCGCATCTTTCTTCTTTTGCATATCACACAAATCAATGAAGTTGTTTAGATGGGTAGCGGCATGTTCGTTAGGAAGGATAGAAAATTGATCTTTCATGACAAGATTCAACAGAGCAGCATTAATTTCACAAGATTCAGCATTGGTAATAGGAGTAATCAAAGTGTTAATAAAATCATTATTGTTGGTATTGGAAAAGTTACACAATTTAGTATTATCTTGAGCCATCGTGACAAACTATCAATCCAACACACAAGCAAACAAGAAGCAAGCGGAAGGAAGCGAACGAAAAAGGGCGAATAAAACGGCAAAGGTGAAGTGGAGGAGAGGAAAACGAGAGGCAAATGGCAAATAATGTAATGCGAGGGATAAGAGTTTGTGATGGGTACTTGGTATGTCTTTACTTGCGCGTACTCCCAGGCAACGGCTCCAGAAATACTTCTTGCTAGCTCTTGAGCATGCGTTGGTTTTCCCTTGAAGAGGAAAGGGTGATGCAGCAAAGTAGCGTAAGTATTTCCCTCAGTTTTTGAGAACCAAGGTATCGATCCAGTAGGAGACTACACGCACACTACAAGAAATATGTCAACTTGTGACCACCACTATTGGTCACTGAAAGGTCACAAATTTCCATTTGCGACCTTCTTGTGACCAAAAACAGAAGGTCAAAAGCTGGCGGTCGTAAACTGACTATAGTGACCTTTCTTCTGGAATGGTCGAAGATGTTTACGACCAAAATACGTCTACTGTGGCATTTTGGTCACTAGCAACCTCCCCAGGCCACGTAGGCATCCAGCGTGGCAATCTAACGTGGCACAAGATTCAGCCCGGTCCAATTCGATTTTCTACATGGGCCTAGCCCAACAATTCTGCCCATTTATGATTTTTTTTCCTGAATGTTTTTGGGCCTGTTCTATCATGGGCCTTTACCTTTCCACATAGTTCGTTTCCTTTTCGTTTCTATTTTCTATTTGAGTCGAGGCCTGCTTATAGTTATTCTGAATAGCATTTCAGCTCAGGTTATTTTGGGCCATGGCATCTTAATAGTACAAGTATATTTGGGACGTGGCCACTATCAGGTCGAGTAAGAACATTTTTCTGGAGAATTTATAGTTCAAGTAAAATGTACACAACACATTACAGGAAATAGCACATACAACAGCAGATAAAATTTCATTACACTCCTACTACAGCTCACTACAACATAGACAGTACATGATACTTCATCCTTCAATTTTTTTACCAAGCACTAGACAAGTACATCTCACTTAAAATAAACAGTATTGTTCTCGGAAGCAAAATACGCCACCACACGCCATGGTGCGCCATCTTACTCGATCTGGCCTCAAGGAACTAGTAGCGCTGCTTGCTCCTTTGGCTGAGAGCTCCTTGCTGTAGAGGATGGCTGAAACTCGGATGCAAAGCTCCCTGCACATGACATATTGTATCAATTCTTGCAGCAACAAAAAGAACTCACCTACCATAGAACTTGCACAGTAATGTATCAACCACCAAACTGTATGAAACAAAAACAAACGAGAGGGGGAGGAGTTTATACCTGATCTTCTTGAGCCTCTCCCCAAGAAAAAGCATCATCCAAGGTAATCGTCTAAACAAGAACACTCCTTAAGATTCTGGAAATGGACCAACAAAGTAGTAGTGAAGCTATGCGGGGATCTTTGTGAAGCAGTTTATCGCTTCTTGGAGACACCAACAGTCTTCCCTCTCCTACCGGTAGTCTTCGTGTGCTGACCGCGGATACACACGCCCAGTAGTGACGCAGATCAGGATGGTTCCTGGGAAAGAGAGCAAGGTTTCAAGCATAAGTGATGGCTCATACTGTTGGGGAACGTAGAAGAAATTCAAAATTTTCCTACGTGTCACCAAGATCTATCTATGGAGAAACCAGCAACAAGGGGAAGGAGAGTGCATCTACATACCCTTGTAGATCGCTAAGCGGAAGCGTTCAAGTGAACGGGGTTGATGGAGTCGTACTCGCCGTGATCCAAATCACCGATGACCAAGTGCTGAACGGACGGCACCTCCGCGTTCAACACACGTACAGCCCGGTGACGTCTCCCATGCCTTGATCCAGCAAGGAGAGAGGGAGAGGTTGAGGAAGACTCCGTCCAACAGCAGCACAACGGCGTGGTGGTGGTGGAGGAGCGTGGCAATCCTGCAGGGCTTCGCCAAGCACCGCGGGAGAGGAGAAGGACTTGGGAGAGGGGGAGGGCTGCGCCAGCACATTGGTGTGGTTGCCCTCCCACCCCCCACATATATATAGGGGCAAGGGAGAGGTGGGCCGGCCCCCTCAGATCCAATCTGAGGAGGGGGCGGCGGCCCAGGGGGGGTGCCTTGCCCCCAAAGGCAAGGGGGCGCCCCCCTTTAGGGTTCCCCCCAAACCCTAGGCGCCTTGGGCCCTTGTGGGGGAGGGCGCACCAGCCCACCTGGGGCTGGTCCCCTCCCACATGTGGCCCATGCAGCCCTCCGGGGGCGGTGGTCCCACTTGGTGGACCCCCGGGACCCTCCTGGTGGTCCCGGTACGTTACCGATAAAACCCAAAACTCTTTCGGTGACCAAAACAGGACTCCCCATATATAAATCTTTACCTCCGGACCATTCCGGAACTCCTCGTGACGTCCGGGATCTCATCCGGGACTTCGAACAACATTCAGTAACCACATACGAACTTCCTTTATAACCCTAGCGTCATCGAACCTTAAGTGTGTAGACCCTACGGGTTCGGGAAGCATGCAGACATGACCGAGATGTACTCAGGTCAATAACCAACAGCGGGATCTGGATACTCATGTTGGCTCCCACATGTTCCACGATGATTTCATCGGATGAACCACGATGTCGAGGATTCGATCAATCCCGTATACAATTCCCTTTGTCTAGCGGTATTGTACTTGCCCGAGATTCGATCGTCGGTATCCCGATACCTTGTTCAATCTCGTTATCGGCAAGTCTCTTTACTCGTTCCGTAACACATCATCCCGTAATCAACTCCTTGATCACATTGTGCACATTATGATGATGTCCTACCGAGTGGGCCCAGAGATACCTCTTCGTCACACGGAGTGACAAATCCCAGTCTCGATTCGTGCCAACCCAACAGACACTTTCAGAGATACCTGTAGTGTACCTTTATAGCCACCCAGTTACGTTGTGACGTTTGGCACATCCAAAGTATTCCTACGATATCCGGGAGTTGCACAATCTCATGGTCTAAGGAAATGATACTTGACATTATAAAAGCTTTAGCATATGAACTACACGATCTTGTGCTATGCTTAGGATTGGGTCTTGTCCATCACATCATTCTTCTAATAATGTGATCCCGTTATCAATGACATCCAATGTCCATGGTCAGGAAACCGTAACCATCTATTGATCAACGAGCTAGTCAACTAGAGGCTTACTAGGGACATGGTGTTGTCTATGTATCCACACATGTATCTGAGTTTCCTATCAATACAATTCTAGCATGGATAATAAATTATTATCATGAACAAGGAAATATAATAATAACCTATTTATTATTGCCTCTAGGGCATATTTCCAACAGTCTCCCACTTGCACTAGAGTCAATAATCCAGTTCACATCGCTATGTGATTAACACTCAAGGTCACATCCCCATGTGACTAACACCCAAAGAGTTTACTAGAGTCAATAATCTAGTTCACATTACTATGTGATTAATACTCAATGAGTTCTGGGTTTGATCATGTTATGCTTGTGAGAGATGTTATAGTCAACGGGTCTGAACCTTTCAGATCCGTGTGTGCTTTACAAATCTCTATGTCATCTCCTAGATGCAGTTACCACGCTCTATTTGGAGCTATTCCAAATAACTATTCTACTATATGAATCCAGTTTACTACTCAGAATAATCTGGATTAGTGTCAAAGTTTGCATCGGCGTAACCCTTTACGACGAACTATTTTACCACCTCCATAATCAAGAAAATTCCTTAGTACACTAGTTACTAAGGATAACCTTGACCGTTGTCCTGTGATCCATTTCTAGATCACACTTGTACCCCTTGACTGACTCATGGTTTGGCACACTTCAGGTGCGGTACACAACATAGCATACTTTAGAGCCTACGACTAAAGCATAGGGGACGACCTTTGTCCTTTCCCTCTATTCTGCCATGGTCATGTCTTGAGTCTTGCTCAATACTCACACCTTGTAACACAGCCGAGAACTCCTTCTTTGCTGATCTATTTTGAACTCCTTCAAAATCTTGTCATGGTATGTGTTCATTTGAAAGTACTATTAAGCGATTTTGATCTATCCTTATAGATCTTGACGCTCAATGTTCAAGTAGCTTAATCCAGGTTTTCCATTGAAAAACACTTTTCAAACAACCCTATATGCTTTCCAGAAATTCTACATCATTTCCGATAAACAACATATACTCATCAGAAATTGTATAGTGCTCCCACTCACTTCTTTGGAAATACAAGTTTCTCATAAACTTTGTATAAACCCAAAATCTTTGATCATCTCATCAAAGCGTACATTCCAACTCCGAGATGCTTACTCCAGTCCTTAGAAGGATTGCTGGGGCTTTGCATACTTGTTAGCATCTTTCAGGATCGAGAAAATCTTCTGGTTGTATCACATACAACCTTTCCTCAAGAACAAGGAAACAATATTTTGACATCCTATATGCAAGATTTCATAAATAGTGCAGTACCTGCTAATTCCAACAGACTCTTAGCATCACTACGAGTGAGAAAGTCTCATCGTAGTCAACTCTTTGAACTTGTCGAGAAACATCTTAACGACAAGTCGAGCTTTCTTAATGGTGACATTTACCATCATTGTCCGTCTTCCTTTTAAAATCCATCTGTACTCAACAGCCTCACGACCATCGAGCCGTTCTGCCAAAGTCTACACTTTGTTTTCATACATGGATCCTCTCTCGGATTTTATGGCCTCGAGCCATTCATCGGAATCCGGCCCACCATCGCTTCTCCATAGCTCGTAGGTTCTTTGTTGTCTAGCAACATGACTTCCAAGACAGGATTACGTACCACTCTGAAGTAGTATGCATCCTTGTCGTCCTATGAGGTCTGGGAGTGACTTGATCCGAAGTCTCATGATCACTATCATAAGCTTCCACCTCAATTGGTGTAGGTGCCACAGGAACAACTCTTTGTGCCCTGCTATACACTAGTTGAAGTGACGGTTCAGTAACCTCATCAAGTCTCCACCATCCTCCCACTCAATTCTTTCGAGAGAAACTTTTCCTCGAGAAAGGACCCGATTTGAGAAACAATCCCTATTGCTTTCGGATCTGAGACAGGAGGTATACCCAACTGTTTTGGGGTGTCCTATGAAGATGCATTTATCCGCTTTGGGTTCGAGCTTATCAGCCTGAAACTTTTTCACATAAGCGTCGCAGCCCCAAACTTATAAGAAATGACAGCTTAGGTTTCTCTAAACCATAGTTCATACGGTGTCATCTTATCGGAATTACGTGGTGCCCTACTTAAAGTGAGTGCGGTTGTCTCTAATGCCTAACCCATGAACGATAGTGGTAATTCGATAAGAGACATCATGGTATGCATCATATCCAATAGGGTGCAGTTATGATGTTCGGACACACCATCACACTATGGTGTTCCACGCGGTACTAGTCGTGAAACAATTTCCACAATGTCTCAATTGTGTACCAAACTCGCAACTCAGATATTCATCTCTATGATCATATCATAGATATTTTATCCTCTTGTCACGACGATATTCAACTTCATTCTGAAATTACTTGAACCATTCAATAATTCAGACTTGTGTTTCATCAAGTAAATATGCTCAGTATCTACTCAAATCATCTGTGAAGTAAGAGCATAACGATATCCACTGCGTGCCTCGGCACTCATTGGACTGCACACATCAAAATGTGTTACTTCCAACAAGTTGCTTTCTTGTTCCATTTTACTGAAACCGAAGCTTTCAGTCATCTTGCCCGTGTGGTATGATTTGCATGTCTCAAGTGATTCAAAATCAAGTGAGTCCAAACGGTCCATCTGCATGGAGTTTCTTCATGCGTATATACCAATAGACATGGTTCACATGTCTCAATCCTTTAAAAAGAGTGAGTCCAAAGATCCATCAACATGGAGCTTCTTCATGCGTTTTATACCAATATGACTTACATGGCAGTGCCACAAGTAGGTGGTACTATCGTTACTATCTTATATCTTTTGGCATGAACATGTGTATCACTATGATCGAGATTCAATAAACCATTCATTTTAGGTGCAAGACCATTGAAGGTATTATTCAAATAAATAGAGTAACCATTATTCTCCTTAAATGAATAACCGTATTGCGATGGACATAATCCAATCATGTCTATGCTCAACGCAAACACCAAATAACAATTATTTGGGTTTAACACCAATCTCGATGGTAGAGGGAGCGTGCGATGCTTGATCATATCAACCTTGGAAACACTTCCAACATGTATCGTCAGCTCACCTTTAGCTAGTCTCCGTTTATTCCGTAGCTTTTATTTCAAGTTACTAACACTTAGCAACCGACTCGGTATCTAATACCCTGATGCTACTAGGAGTACTAGTAAAGTACACATTCACATAATGTATATCCAATATACTTCTATCGACAGCCTTCTCATCTACCAAGTATCCAGGGTAATTCTGCTCCAGTGGCTGTTCCCCTTATTACAGAAGCACTCAGTCTCGGGTTTGGGTTCAACCTTGGGTTTCTCCACTAGAGCAGCAGCTCATTTGTCGTTTCATGAAGTATCCCTTCTTGCCCTTGCCCTTCTTGAAACTAGTGGTTTCACTAACCATCAACAATTGATGCTCCTTCTTGATTTCTACTTTCGCGGTGTCGCGAATAGCTCGAGGATCATATCTATCCCTGATATGTTATAGTTCATCACGAAGCTCTAGTAGCTTGGTGGCAATGACTTTGGAGAAACATCACTATCTTATCTAGAAGATCAACTCCCACTCGATTCAAGTGATTGTTGTACTCAGACAATCTGAGCACAAGCTCAACGATCGAGCTTTTCTCCCTTAGTTTGCAGGCTAAGAAAATCGTCGGAGGTCTTATACCTCTGGACGTGGGCACGAGCCTGAAATCCCAATTTCAGCCCTCGAAACATCTCATATGTTCTGCGACATTTCAAAAATGTCTTCGGTGCCTCAATTCTAAACCATTTGTCATTACCGAACTATCATGTAGTCATCGAAACGTGTATGTCAGATGTTCGCAACATCCACAGACCACATTCGAGGTCCAGCACACCGAGCGATGCATTAAGGACATAAGCCTTCTACTGTCCGCATAATTGCTACCGTTAACTTTCAACAATATTTTCTCTAGGAACATATCTAAAACAGTAGAACTAAAGCGCGAGCTACGACATAATTTGCAAAGATCTTTTGACTATGTTCAGGATAATTAAGTTCATCTTATGAACTCCCACTCAGATAGACATCCCTCTAGTCATCTAAGTGATTACATGATCCGAGTCAACTAGGCCGTGTCCGATCATCACGTGAGACGGACTAGTCATCATCGGTGAACATCTTCATGTTGATCGTATCTACCATACGACTCATGCTCGACCTTTCGGTCTCTTGTGTTCCGAGGCCATGTCTGTACATGCTAGGCTCGTCAAGTCAACCTAAGTGTTTCGCGTGTGTAAATCTGTCTTACACCCGTTGTATGTGAACGTGAGAATCTATCACACCCGATCATCACGTGGTGCTTCGAAACGACGAACTTTCGCAACGGTGCACAGTTAGGGAGAACACTTTCTTGAAATTTTAATGAGGTATCATCTTATTTACTACCGTCATTCTAAGCAAATAAGATGTATAAACATGATAAACATCACATGCAATCAAATAGTGGCATGATATGGCCATCATCACTTTGCTCCTTTCGATCTCCATCTTCGGGGCTCCATGATCATCATCGTCACCGGCATGACACCATGATCTCCATCATCATGATCTCCATCATCGTGTCTTCATGAAGTTGTCTCGCCAACTATTACTTCTACTACTACAGCTAACGTTTAGCAATAAAGTAAAGTAATTACATGACGTTTATGTTGACACGCAGGTCATATATAAATTGAGACAACTCCTATGGCTCCTGCCGGTTGTCATATTCATCGGCATGCAAGTCGTGATTCCTATTACAAGAACATGATCATCTCATACATCACATATATCATTCATCACATCCTTTTGGCCATATCACATCACATGGCATACCCTGCAAAAACAAGTTAGACGTCCTCTAATTGTTGTTTGCATGTTTTACGTGGCTGCTATGGGTTTCTAGCAAGAACGTTTCTTACCTACGCAAAACCACAACGTGATATGTCAATTGCTATTTACCCTTCATACGGACCCTTTTCATCGAATCCGATCCGACTAAAGTGGGAGAGACTGGCACCCGCTAGCCACCTTATGCAACTAGTGCATGTCAGTCGGTGGAACCTGTCTCACGTAAGTGTACGTGTAAGGTCGGTCCGGGCCGCTTCATCCCACAATGCCGCCGAATCAAGATTGGACTAGTAACGGTAAGCATATTGAACAAGATCAACGCCCACAACTACTTTGTGTTCTACTCATGTAAAGAATCTACGCAATAGACCTAGCTCATGATGCCACTGTTGGGGAACATAGCAGAAATTCAAAATTTTCCTACGTGTCACCAAGATCTATCTATGGAGAAACCAGCAACGAGGGGAAGGAGAGTGCATCTACATACCCTTGTAGATCGCTAAGCGGAAGCATTCAAGTGAACGGGGTTGATGGAGTCGTACTCGCCGTGATCCAAATCACCGATGACCAAGTGTCGAACGGACAGCACCTCCGCGTTCAACACACGTACAGCCCGGTGACGTCTCCCATGCCTTGATCTAGCAAGGAGAGAGGGAGAGGTTGAGGAAGACTCCGTCCAGCAGCAGCACAACGGCGTGGTGGTGGTGGAGGAGCGTGGCAATCCTACAGGGCTTCGCCAAGCACCGCGGGAGAGGAGAAGGACTTGGGAGAGGGGGAGGGCTGCGCCAGCACATTGGTGTGGTTGCCCTCCCACCCTCCACATATATATAGGGGCAAGGGAGAGGGGGCCAGCCCCCTCAGATCCAATCTGAGGAGGGGGCGGCGGCCCAGAGGGGTGCCTTGCCCCCAAAGGCAAGGGGGCGCCCCCATTTAGGGTTCCCCCCAAACCCTAGGCGCCTTGGACCCTTGTGGGGGGCGCACCAGCCCACCTGGGGCTGGTCCCCTCCCACATGTGGCCCATGCAGCCCTTCGGGGCCGGTGGTCCCACTTGGTGGACCCCCGGGACCCTCCTGGTGGTCCCGGTACGTTACCGATAAAACCCAAAACTCTTTCGGTGACCAAAACATGACTCCCCATATATAAATCTTTACCTCCGGACCATTCCGGAACTCCTCGTGACGTCCGGGATCTCATCCGGGACTCCGAACAACATTCGGTAACCACATACGAACTTCCTTTATAACCCTAGCGTCATCGAACCTTAAGTGTGTAGACCCTACGGGTTCAGGAAGCATGCAGACATGACCGAGATGTACTCCGGTCAATAACCAACAGCGGGTATTGGATACCCATGTTGGCTCCCACATGTTCCACGATGATTTCATCGGATGAACCACGATGTCAAGGATTCGATCAATCCCGTATACAATTCCCTTTGTCTAGCGGTATTGTACTTTCCCGAGATTCGATCGTCGGTATCCCGATACCTTTTCAATCTCGTTATCGTCAAGTCTCTTTACTCGTTCCGTAACACATCATCCCGTAATCAACTCCTTGATCACATTGTGCACATTGTGATGATGTCCTACCGAGTGGGCCCAGAGATACCTCTCCGTCACACGGAGTGACAAATCCCAGTCTCGATTCGTGCCAACCCAACAGACACTTTCAGAGATACCTGTAGTGTACCTTTATAGCCACCCAGTTACGTTGTGACGTTTGGCACACCCAAAGTATTCCTACGGTATCCGGGAGTTGCACAATCTCATGGTCTAAGGAAATGATACTTGACACTAGAAAAGCTTTAGCATACGAACTACACAATCTTGTGCTATGCTTAGGATTGGGTCTTGTCCATCACATCATTCTTCTAATGATGTGATCCCGTTATCAATGACATCCAATGTCCATGGTCAGGAAACCGTAACCATCTATTGATCAACGAGCTAGTCAGCTAGAGGCTTACTAGGGACATGGTGTTGTCTATGTATCCACACATGTATCTGAGTTTCCTATCAATACAATTCTAGCATGGATAATAAACGATTATCATGAACAAGGAAATATAATAATAACCTATTTATTATTGCCTCTAGGGCATATTTCCAACACATACATCTATGCACTAAAGAAAAATGCTACTGCAACAGTGAAGTTTTAAGGAATCGGGCATCAGCATACATCTATTGAAAACAAAGCATTGATATACAAATCAGCAGGGTCACATACAAGGTACACTAGAAGGGTATACATGAATACATTGACAATCATCAATACCAGATTGCAAGACATAACAATTATGTACCTAAGCAAGTCAACAAGGGCATTGGGCAGGATATAAAATCTGGATACAAGTAATAGACAAACTACTATGTAAATACTACAGTCGCATTACTACTAGGACATCAAAAAAATACTATGTAAATATTACAGTGGCCAAACGGGTGGTGGATTAACAACAACAATGTGCATCACATAGAAGAAATAAGATAGCTAAAAATATGATGATTACTGCAGGTTATCAAGAATTCAGCATTGTACCCATAAGTGATGTCACTATAATAATTAGAGGCAGATAGCGATTGAGTAGTGTAGAGTGTCGGCGTCCTGGGAACGGGGGTCCCCAGACTTGCCTGCCTGCGGCCTGCGGCTTGGCTCAAATGGGGGCCCAGCGTGGCCCATCTTCACCAACACAAGGCTCAAGACCCTTGCGAGGGGCCAAGCCTCGCGAGGCGGACGACACGGCGCTTCCTCCAGCACGGCCTCCTTAGGCTGGCTCGCGAGGAGGCGGAGAGATCAAGGCGGGTACCACACGAGGTGCCCATGATGCAAGCCATGACGACCAAGGGTGCCAGGCGGGCGCTAGCCAGCACAGCGTCTCCCTTTCCTCTTTGGTGCAAAGGGGGCAAGCGCACGCGAGAGGATCAAGCAAAGGCACCCATTTCGGTGCAACGAGACCAAGACCAGTCCAACGGTGGGAAGGAGGTCACCATGGAGCCCAGGACGGCGTCACCATAGGGCCTTTGGCAGGCGAAGACCAACTTTAGTCAGGATAAGTGTACCAAATGTTCCCCTTCAAAATGGCCAATTGTTGGCGCCCTTCCCGCTCAATATTTGGGAAGAGGCCCAGGGCCTTTGCCTATAAATAGGACTAGCCACCCCCAGGGTAGAGGGACCCGATTCAGTATCTAGAGGCATCTCATAGAGAGAGAGAAGGGCGATCGAACTCCCCCTAGCAGTTCATCCCCTAGCCAAGAACAGACCCTCACGAGGTTGTTCTTCCTGGTACTGTTCTTCATCATCAGCCCAAGAGGCAATCCACCCACCACAAACTGGAGTAGGGTATTACACGGCATCGGTGGCCCGAACCAGTATAAACTCTGTGTCTCTTGTGTTGTTCTTTCAGTAGTTAGATCCTTACGAGACGGAGAGGTAGAGGGCACGATCTCCGCGCGCACCACAGAGTTCGAACCTTAAGGGTCTGCCGGAACCCGTGATCCGACATTTGGCGCGCCAGGTAGGGGTGCGCCGGAGTCTGTCTTCCACCGCTCCACTCTCCTCCAACCGTCGCATCCATGTCTGATGCTAGTCGGGCAAGCACCGAGCGCCGGGCCGCCATCGCTTCCCGCGTCGTCCAGACGGCCCCCGTCGATGGGCGTCCTCGTCGTTCCCCGTCGCCCGCCGTCAACGCCGCCACCGGCCCGGCGGGGAACGAGCAGCAAGCATCCTCTCAGCACCCGTCCGTGCGGCGGGATGGCCGCACCGCCACTCCATCACTCACACCGGCCAGTTCTTCGTCGCACGCGCTTCGCGCGCCCTTGGAGGCTCGAGCTGCGCTCATCGCGGCGAACGAGCTCCTGCGCTACCGCCCCATCGACGACGTCTACGAGGAGTGGCTCGACCGTGTCGCCGAGCTTGTCCGCGCCGTAGGGGGCTCTCCCGCGCCTTTCGCACCGCTGCGCCGCACTCCGCCCCGCGTGGGCAATGAAGCCCCGGGGGCATTCTAGCCGCCTCCTTTCCAAGAAGATGCCATGGCCCCAAGGCGCGCAGCTCCTGGGCGGAACCCGCTCTCGTGCGTCGTCCCAGCAGGAACGGAGCTGCCAAGAAGTCCCGCGACCGCAAGAGGCCGCCCGGGCGCTCCCAGCCCCGGCTCGCCGAGACCCCGCTCCAGCTCCGGCACGTCAAGACCCCGCGTTGCTCCCAGCTACAGCGCAAGGGGACCCGCAAGGCCAAGCTCTCCCTCAACCAAAACCTCCCGCGGTCACCGCTGGCTGCCGCGCCTACACCGCCGAGCTGCGCGGAGTCGCATGGCCCGGCAAGTTCAAGCCGGACCTGCCCCCTCGCTACGACGGCATGACTGATCCCACAGAGTTCCTCCAGCTTTACAAGCTGAGAATCGAAGCTGCCAGCGGGGACGAAAAGGTCATGGCGAACTAGTTCCCCATGGCGCTGAAGGAAGGTGCTCGCACTTGGCTCCTGAACCTGGCTCCAGGCATGATCTCCTCCTGGGACCAGATGCGTACTCGCTTCATCGCCAACTTCCAAGCTACCCGCGACCGGCCTCCCGCCGTGAGCGACATGCGCCGCATCAAGCAGCAACCTGGGGAGACCCTGCAAAAGTACATCCAGCGCTTCAACAGTGCACGCCTCAAGATCCCCAGGGTGTCCGAGGAAGCCATCATTTCGGCCTTCTCTGATGGGGTGCGCGACGTCAAGATGAAGGAGGAGTTGGCGATGCATGAAGACCTCTGCACCTCCCTGGAGCTGTTCAACCTGGCGACCAAGTGCTCCAGGGCTGAGGAGGGACGCCTCTCCCTCCTCGAGCTGCCTGCCGCAGACCCAGAAGAGAAGAAGCCCAAGGCCAAGGACGTGAAGCGCAAGGGGGCTGCCGTGCTCGCGGCAGAGCCGGACACCAAGTGGGGCAAGGATCTGCCCGAATCCTCCAGGGGCAGCCGGTACTGTGTGTACCACGACCTCCACACCCACAACACCAATGAATGCCAAGAACTCCGCGCCGTGCGAGAAGGAAGAGTCGGCCGATGCCCTGACCGTGCTGACCGGGGCTACGGCCGAGGAGGAGGAAGGAACCTGGGACGCTGGGAAGATCGTGGCCCACGTCAAGGCTGGCGTGACCAACCTCGCGAGGACCGCTGGCGTGACCCGCCTCGCGAGGGGACCTGGAGGGACCAGCCTCGTGAGGATCACCCTCATGGCAACCCAGGCCTGCCGCCGTTGCCGCCTCAGCCAAGAAGGAATGAAGACCGCCACCAAGACGAGGGGGCTGGGGGCTTCCAAGAGCCTCGCGCAATCGCCTGCATCCTGGGCGGAGCTCAAGCCCCAGCCTCTCAACGTATCTTCAAGAAGTTTGCTCGCGAAGTGAACGCAGTTCCCCCCAAGCTCGAAGCAACGCGTCCCCTCAGGTGGTCGGCCTGCACCATCGCGTTCAGCTCAGAAGACCAGCTCAAGTGCGCGGCCACAGCCGAAGTCCTCCCAATGCTTTGTTCCCCAGTCATCAGCAACGTTCTGGTCACCAGGACCCTCATCGACGGAGGGGCAGGGCTCAATGTCTTATCCGTGGAAACATTCAACAACCTCCAAGTGCCCTATGACCAGCTTCAGCCAACCAAGCCCTTCTCCGGAGTCACCGACGGTTCCACAGTCCCGATCGGGCAGGTCCACCTCCCAGTCACCCTCGGGGCCCGCAACAACTACCTTACCGAGCTCATCGACTTTGACGTCGC
Organism: Aegilops umbellulata; assembly: GCA_032464435.1. NCBI lineage: Eukaryota > Viridiplantae > Streptophyta > Magnoliopsida > Poales > Poaceae > Aegilops > Aegilops umbellulata. The sequence goes on along the minus strand of CP136059.1, from coordinate 150,491,643 downwards.
CCACATCCACCTGCCGTACAACGCCATCCTCGGGTACCCGGCGCTGGCCAAGTTCATGGCCGTGACTCACCATGGCTACAACGTCCTCAAGATGCCAGGAAGCGGCGGCGTCATCACGGTGCCATGTCAAGAGAAGGATGCAGTGTGTACCCTGGAGCGAGCCTTTCAGGCCGCGTCACTAGAAGACCCAGATCGCGGAAGCAGGAGGCTTCCTGAGACCACCCCCAAGAAGAAGAAGACAACATCGGGCTCAGCCCCTCAGGAGGCAGGCCCTTCAAGGCCCGCGTCTGCCCAGGAGGATCCTCCTTCAATCGCATAGGAAAGCGCGCCCGGCGCCCCCCTCAGGCAGGGCTCGGGGGCTCTCACCTGGAGGGCCACCGACCTAGCCAAGGTCACGAGGGAGGCGCTGGGGCACCATGTGGAGGCGTGTTTCGAAGCACGTTTCCCTCGAAAGGAAGCCAGGGAAAGAAGGTCAGACCAGCAGGAGTTTGTTAGCAAGGCCATTCAAGAACTACAGGAGTCAAGGATCATGAGAGGTTGCCGTCGCCCGCCCGCTGTGGCTCCCCATCCAGGCGAGGATGGTGGGCTACGCGTCTGCGTCGACGTACCGGGGCTCAATCAGGTCGCCACGGTGGAGCGCCTCTGGCCCTCACGAGTGGGGCACTGCGGAGGACCACCCCACAGCTATGTTCGCATGCCTTATGGCCTGCCGAGCGTGGCTGCGGCGTACCAGCGCATCATGAGGAGCATCTTGGAGGCGCAAGAAGACAGGCGTTCCACAGCCCTGGCGGAGATGGAGGCTGCTCACGAGGAGCCACCAGTGCCTCCGGAGCCTCCCGAGGCCCCTGGGCCTGGGGGCTCGTGAGGATCGGCTTCCGCAGCCCATCGAGTCTGCTGCACCAACACCACTACATCGACGACATCTTCAGGTGACATCTTTCAAGTTTCATTCCCAGCTGGGAGCGCCCTCCCAGGGTTGCGTCATTCCCAGGCCGCGTGGGTCCATCCCTGTGGCATGTATCCCTTTTTATCTTTTCAGTCGCTAGCTTGCTTTGCTGGGGGCGCCCCTCGGGCTGCATCATCCCCAGGCCACTCGGGCTAGGCCCAGCGGCATGGATCCCTTCCGCGTTTATTTCCAATTATGCATTCGCCCATCATGCTTGACTACTCGATGTCGTCCACGGCACCTTTTCTTCTTCATGTCAACCACTTGCACGTTAAAGGGGGGGCGCCTGAGCATCGCGACTCAGGGCTCTTACTGTCTCTCCAGCCCCCACCCTCTGGCCTTGTCCACGGCATCACGACCTGGCATACCAGCGACGGCTTAGACAAGCTCGAGGGCCGGGACCCGAGGAAGTAGAGTGCCGGCATCTAACCAGAATTTGCAGGAACACATCTCAAGATACGGCCCAGCGCCAGGCGCAACCCGCCTAGAGGTAGGGCCTCGTGAGTCCCGCACTGGCTCACGGGTGCCCAGACACACCTCGCCCGCTCCAACCAGCGAGCTCCTGAGCGACTAACAATCAACTAACGGCTGCTATGGCAACCCCGTCTTCTTTTTGCGATGAATCTGCAGAGCCCATAGAGGGAACCGCGCTAGCAAAGGCCCTCACGGCGTTCCCTTCGCCCTCGCCCGCGCGAACCGCTTGCACGTTAAAGGTGGGGTGCCTGAGCATCGCGACTCAGGGCTCCTACTGGCTCTCCAGCCCTCACCCTCTGGCCTTGTCCACGGCATCGCGACCTGGCATACCAGCGACGGCTGAGACCAGCTCGAGGGCCGGGACCTGAGGACGTAGAGCAGAAAGGGGAGCAGAGGCGAGGGAGAAGGGGCGCGCGAGGACCTCGTCAAGCAACTCCGTTCAAATTACCCCCCGGACACAACGACGCGCTGGGGGCAATCCCCGATTCTCAAGATAAGTCACCATCCAAAGCGTTGGCTACCGTGGCACTACCCCCGCACCTAAAGCGACTCCGTACTAGCGACGTTGCTTCTCTTTCTCACCAAGCGACGGCTGCTTGGGCGCCAAAGGGGACCTCCTGAGCATCGCGACTCAGGGGCCCTCACCGGACCCCAGGTCGCTCACCTCCTGGCCTTGACCACGACATCGCGACCTGGCATACCAGCGACGGCTGACGCCGCCTTGGGACTGGGACCTATCGACGCAGAGCACCAAGCCCTCGCGAGGTGCGAAAGAGAAGACCAAACTATGACGGAATTTGCGATTCGCACAGATCCATAGCAAGGGTTACATATTAACAACAAGGATCACAGCCGCCTTACAAGCCCCTATGGGGCACAATGTGATTCCTCGCAGGGAACGGATCATAAAGGGTGCTAACTATGCGCGCCCTTGCAAAAGATGCCATCATCAACAGTGGGCCGTCAAGCACTTGCGCCAACCCCATCCAGATCAGGACCGGCGGCGACCAAGCGAGCCTGCCCTGCTCCGGGAGCGATGTTGGCTCGTAGGCTCGTAGCTGTCGTCGCTCGTCTCCGGAGCAGCGAAGACTTCGCTGGAGTCGCTGGATCCTCCGGTGCTCCCTTCGCTTGTGGAGCTGTCCAGGGGGCGGTTGGCGGGCCCAGCCGTCGCCATAGCGAGGTCCTGGCCGCCTCCCCCGGGGCAGCACTCCAGCCGGCGACCGTTCGCGTCGAAGACCCTGAAGAACATCACTGAAGCGCCGTCATACTCCAGGTGGATCGTGAGGGCGCCCCTCGTTCTGCAGCATCGAGCGATTTCGCCCCAGCCGCGAGTCATGAAGACCTCGCCCGAGGCAGTGATCGCGACCTCTGCCTCGGTCGTAGGAGTGTTGCAGTTGGCGTGCTGCAGCCACAGCTCCAGGAGTCTTCCCCGCGGGAAGACGGAGGCGAAGAAGGGAGGAAAGCGAATCCAAGTCCGCGGAGGCATGGCAGCGTGGAGCACGAGCTCGCGGGAGGAGCCCTCGGCGTGGACTCCAGGAGGAACGACCCACACCTTCGTGACCCTCCGGCGCCGGCGACGGCGCTGGCCGAGGGGATCGGCATCTCCTCTTTCAAGGCCCTCGGCGTGGGCATACAAGGGAAGCGGGAATCCCGGTGGAGGCCGCTCGTACCAAGGCCTCAGCACCACTAGGCGGTTCTCCTCGTCTCGGCCGCGCAAGGCAGGCCATTTCTTCGGCGGGAGCGGGTCAGGTCCCTCTTGAGGAGCCTTTCCCTTCTCCGCTGCAGAGAACCAGCGAATCAGAGCCATCACGGCAAGGCGGAGCAAGAATCAAGGCGAAGGAGAAAGCAAGGGGAGATGGACTGGAAGGGCACGCGCGGTGCCGCACTTATATCCGGCGGAGGCCAACCGTCGGCCTCCACGATCACAGGTAATCATGACACGATTTGCATGCAGGGACTTTTCCAATCCGCGCGATCGTCGAGGCATCATGGGGAAGCGGAGACGCCCACGTCCAATCAACCGCCACGCAGCACCCAAGGCCGCAGACTGTTAGGGCCCGCGGCGCTTCGCCCTTGCCCTTTCGCCTCTCGGCACGGCCAAGTCCATGCGCGCCTTGGGCCCGGGGGCTACTGTCGGCATTCTGGGAACGGGGGTCCCCAGACTTGCCTGCCTGCGGCCTGCAGAGTGGCTCAAATGGGGCCCAGCGTGGCCCATCTTCACTAACACAAGGCTCAAGACCCTTGCGAGGGGCCAAGCCTCGTGAGGCGGACGACACGGCGCTTCCTCAAGCACGGCCTCCTTAGGCTGGCTCGCGAGGAGGCGGAGAGATCAAGGCGGGTACCTCACGAGGTGCCCATGACGCAAGCCATGATGACCAAGGGTGCCAGGCGGGCGCCAGCCTGCGCAGCGTCTCCCTTTCCTCTTTGGTGCAAAGGGGGCAAGCGCAGGCGAGAGGATCAAGCAAAGGCACCCATTTCGGTGCAACGAGACCAAGACCAGTCCAACGGTGGGAAGGAGGTCACCATGGAGCCCAGGACGGCGTCACCACAGGGCCTTTGGCAGGCGAAGACCAACTTTAGTCAGGATAAGTGTACCAGATGTTCCCCTTCAAAATGGCCAATTGTTGGCGCCCTTCCCGCTCAATATTTGGGAAGAGGCCCAGGGCCTTTGCCTAAAAATAGGACTAGCCACCCCCAGGGTAGAGGGACCCGATTCAGTATCTAGAGGCATCTCATAGAGAGAGAGAAGGGCGATCGAACTCCCCCAAGCAGTTCATCCCCTAGCCAAGAACAGACCCTCACGAGGCTGTTCTTCCTTCTTCCTTGTACTGTTCTTCATCATCAGCCCAAGAGGCAATCCACCCACCACAAACTGGAGTAGGGTATTACACCGCATCGGTGGCCCGAACCAGTATAAACTCTGTGTCTCTTGTGTTGTTCTTGCAGTAGTTAGATCCTTACGAGACGGAGAGGTAGAGGGCATGATCTCCGCGCGCACCCCAGAGTTCGAACCTTAAGGGTCTGCCGGAACCCGTGATCCGACATAGAGGAATTATAAAAAGGGATACACATCCTTAAGTTACTTTCTCAAACTAAAATATACAGATATAGAAATATAATGTAGAACGTACAGTGTACTATCAAAGCAACCAGAACCTTGTAAAAGTTTTTGTTCATGCAGGCATTGGCATACACATCCGTACATGCAGGCTTATATAGTACCGCTAGAACAAAATACATAACACACAGTTTGCACACATGCCAAGGCAAAGGGGAGCATTGCTTCATTGCTTGATAGTTGATATATATGCCATCAAAAGAGCAGAAGAATAGCCAGTCTAAGTGAGCTAGCCAAATATAGGTGCAGTGCAGTAGTCATCGTTGCATTATAAAATAAGCCAGTAGTCAATCGGCTAAAAAAGTGGAAGTAGCTCAAAAACAACCATAACATCTATCCGGGTGACCCGTCCGGAGTAGCGCGTAGTAGAGCACCTGCACCCTGCATCCACGCACATACGAATCAGTCAACGAGTCCATTAACAAGAAAGGGGTCGAGATTTCAATGTGGGGAGGAAGTAGCTGACCGCCCAAAGAAGACAGACCAGTTATAGATGCAGAGTTAGGCACACTCGATTGTCGACGCCATCGCTGCTGCCACCGCCCGGATCGGGGTGTCATGGAGGAAGCTATCTGAAGCATAAAAACTAAGCAAAATTAAAAGCATCAGCCGCTAGAAGCATGTAGGCAATAGTACTGGATAATATTTAGAGCAAAAGATGTTTTATATTTTGAGATAGAGGGAGTATTACATAGTTCATCAAACCCATGTCAAATTAATCTAAAGATGAATTACTAAACCTGCCTAACTAAATCAAACTCAAACCAATGCATCAATCGACACTAGCAGTAGTACACTGAAGAAATCGACACTGAACAGAGGCAATTAATATGTACCGCTAGCACCCATTTGCCTACATTCTGCACTTGAATTCTAACCAATCACTCTATTCCAGAAGATGCATGTACATGCATGCAGCTAGCACGCACCGTCAGCTAGCAACGAGGCGAGGCTAGTTTGAAATGGAGGGGAAGCACAGCAGAAATCCAGCTGCCCTTGAGAGCAGCAGTTGGTAAACCGTGCATGCGTACGCGTGGACACCATGGACGTTGAGCAAGCACCGAGCTCCTGCCATGGACATCGATCTAAACTAGCATCACAAATATGCCTCGCTGCAAGAACTAGCTAAACATGCATAACCATTAAGAAAAATGCTCCTGGAATGCATGAAAATACCTGAATGAAGATCGAGCTAGCTAGGTAGGCAACTACAGAGAGGGGATCAACATCTGCTGAAGATCTTATAAAGATCAACATCGGGTTTCCATACACACATAGGATCGCCAAAGGTGACTGATTTATCCATGTTCACTAAAATTCCTTTTAGATTTGCATCCACAAGAGAAAGCAGTAGCATTTCAGTTTTCAGCACTAGAGATCTCTCAGAATGGGAACCACAAACCGTACATAACAAGGGCAGCTGACAAACAAGTCACAGCCCACAATCTCTAAAACAACAAAGACCAAAGGATGGCATTACCAACCTATGATATTAAACTCGCAGGCGCACAAGTAAGCATGATTTCCGCACAAGGCCCCTAACAGCTACCACGGCGGAGGTTCAAGGAGGCCAGGCCTCGCCTGCTTCTCCGTGAAAAAACAGAGGGTGCGCAGAGAGTTGGAAAAACGCGCAGCAAGTACCCTCAAGCTGGTCACGGCACAGCTCTCCTACCAAAGTCGTGCGACCTAGGCGACATCGACGGACGAGATCTAGCGCCCTAGCACCACAACCGCAACGGAATGCGCCGATCCGGGGCCCGAGCAAGCATGAGGGGCGAAGAAATTTTCTGTCGACACGGCACCAAATCGGGGAGGATTCAGGGGAGGGGCGGTCGGAATGGGGGATCACCTCGATGTCGTGCTCCTCGAGTTGGGCGCGGAGCAGCTCCGAGGCACGCGTCGTGGTGCTCCTACCATGGGCCGGGCGCGCGAGGACGGTCGGGCTCCTCCCGCTTCTCCTCCAGAGGCCTCCGCCGTGCGCTGCTCCCACATGAGCCCTGCATGTCACCCAAGGAGAGGAGAGGAGCGCATATGTTAGGAACCGCGGGAGAGGGAGGGGAGGCGCGGAGTGTCGTGCGCGTACGTGGTCGTAGCGGGGCATGCCGCCATCCTGGCCGTGGACTGCCTGCCTGTGGTCGCCGGGCCGGCGAGACGAGGCGCCGCACGACAAAATCCCAAGGACGGAGTGGTTGGTTGGCTCGGAGTGGATAAGGCTAGGGGAGAACGGGAGGGAGGGAGGAGCTCGATCTCGTCTATGGTGAGGGTCGTCGATGGTGGGCGGCGCCGGATCGAGATCTGAGGGAGGGAGGGAGATGGGGATCTGGGATCGAGGGGCGCGGGAGAGGGTGGAGCAGCGGCGCTTGGGGGGTGGGGGTCGAGCTCCGCCGGAGGGAGGTGGCCGACGCGCGCGGGAATGGGGATGGAGGCCGGGGGCTCTGACTTGGATTGGATCTGGGCAGCGGCGGCGATTGGGAGAAGGGGGCTAGGGTTTCGTGGGTGGACGAGGATGAGAGGGATACGGGGTGATTCGGGAGGGGGTGAGAGCGACTAGGGGGGTGTGGGCTGCCGTTGGATCCGGGCGCATCCGACGGTGCTTAAGCCATGATCCGCGTGAGCTGATTTTAGACCAATAAGAATAGAGTATCCCTTTTGATGATGTTAAGACCATTTAAATTGGTTATAATCGATTGAAAATAAGATTTTGAATCATGTCTGTTATTTGACTACCTAAGAAATTTATAAAAATATGGAAATAAAAAACCTTCGCATTGTGTCACCAAGTGTGAACTACTTTTCAGTAAAAATAACAAACTTTGAATATTGTTAATATCATTAAAAAAGTGTTCTAAGATATGAGTTTTTTGTAAGAGAATCATTTTTTGAGTGTCCAAAATGATATTTTTATAAAGAACCTAGCAAATATTTGTTGCAAATTTGGAGAACATCAATTTTATAATTCATAATCATAGCACATGTGGAGCACATCAAATGCTTTTTCAAGCTTATGTAGTTGTGTTTTTCTATTTGTTTCTCTTGTGTTTTTTGCACAAGGGTGCATTTTGGAATGGCATAGTTCGTTCAAATTATCTCATATTGTGCACAAGGGTGCATATTGGAATGTCAAACAATGTTGCCTAAGTAAGTTTTCATTTTCTTTGGACGAAAAATCAATTTTCCATTTTTCGAGTGCCCAAATAGAGGTTTTTTTGTGAAGGAACTACCATATATTTGTCGCAAAATTGGACCAGGTCAATTTTATAAAATACTAGGCCATATTTAATGCACAATTGACCAAATGGTTGGGTGTACAAAGTTTTGATCCACCTCTTGTGAAAAAGACAAATTTCCGCCGATTCAGCTGGAAGCAGGTCAAATTTGAACTATAGCTGCCTTGTAGTTTGCTCTTTATTGTTTCCAAAAATCATTTCTAGGTACAAAAGTATCTTTTTAATAAGAGAAACACTAAAAAAATTCCAAGATTCAACCACTAGCTACGAAAGGTCATTCCCGCCGTTTTGACCGCATTTTGAAACGGGCATAAAAAATCAAAAAAAATCTAAAAATTGGGAAACCTTTGCGTTGTGTCATTATATGTGGCCAAGTTCCCAGGAAAAATAACAAACTTGTAATACGACGATTATTTTAAAAAAGTGTTCTCAGAAACGAGTTATCACGCGTGGAGATCAATGGCTTTCAAGCCAAATGATCCATCTTATGGCCACATTCATGGCATAGTTTGTTCAAATGATCTCATATTGTGCACAAGGGTGCATATTGGAATGACAAACAATGTTTCTTAAGGGAGTTTTCATTTTCTTTGGACGAAAAATTCATTTTCCATTTTTCGAGTGCCCGAAATGAGGTTTTTTTGTGAAGGAACTACCATATATTTGTTGCAAAATTGTACCAAGTCAATTTTCTAAAATACTAGGCCATATTTAATATACAATTGACCAAATGGTTGGGTGTAAAAATTTTTGATCCAACTCTCGTGAAAAAGACAAATTCCCGCCGATTCAGTTGGAAGCGGGTCAAATTTGAACTGTAGCTGCCTTGTAGTTTGCTCTTTATTTTTTCCAAAAATCATTTCTAGGTACAAAAGTATCTTTTTAATAAGAGAAACACTAAAAAATTCCAAGATTCAACCACTAGCTAGGAAAGGTCATTCCCTCCGTTCTGACCGCATTTTGAAACGGGCATAAAAAATTCAAAAAAATCAAAAAATTGGGAAACCTTCGCATTGTGTCATTATATGTGGCCAAGTTCCCAGGAAAAATAACAAACTTGTAATACGACAATTATTTTAAAAAAGTGTTCTCAGAAACGAGTTATCACGTGTGGAGATCAATGGCTTTCAAGCCAAATGATCCATCTTATGGCCACATTCATGGCATAGTTTGTTCAAATGATCTCATATTGTGCACAAGGGTACATATTGGAATGACAAACAATGTTTCTTAAGGGAGTTTTCATTTTCTTTGGACGAAAAATTCATTTTCCATTTTTCGAGTGCCCGAAATGAGGTTTTTTTGTGAAGGAACTACCATATATTTGTTGCAAAATTGTACCAAGTCAATTCTAAAATACTAGGCCATATTTAATATATAATTGACCAAATGGTTGGGTGTAAAAAAATTTGATCCACCTCTCGTGAAAAAGAAAAATTCCCGCCGATTCAGTTGGAAGCGGGTCAAATTTGAACTGTAGCTGCCTTGTAGTTTGCTCTTTATTTTTTCCAAAAATCATTTCTAGGTACAAAAGTATATATTTAATCAGAGAAACACCAAAAAATTCCAAGATTCAACCACTAGCTAGGAACGGTCATTCCCGCCGTTTTGACCGCATTTTGAAATGGGCATAAAAAATTCAAAAAAAATCAAAAAATTGGGAAACCTTTGCATTGTGTCATTATATGTGGCAAAGTTCCCAGGAAAAATTATAAACTTGTAATACGGCGAATATTTTAAAAAAAGTGTTCTCAGAAACGAGCTATCAAGTGTGAAGATGAATGGCTTTCAAGCCAAATGCTCAATCTTATGGCCACATTCATGGCATAGTTTGTTCAAATGATCTCATATTGTGCACAAGGGTGCATATTGGAATGACAAACAATGTTGCTTAAGGAAGTTTTCATTTTCTTTGGACGAAAAATTCATTTTCCATTTTTCGAGTGCCCAAAAAGAGATTTTTTGTGAAGTGCCTACCATATATTTGTTGCAAAATTGTACCAAGTCAATTTTGTAAAATACTAGGACATATTTAATGCACAATTGACCAAATGGTTGGGTGTTAGAAGTTTTGATCCACCTCTCGTGAAAATGACAAATTTCTGCCGATTCAGTTGGAAGCGGGTCAAATTTGAACTGTAGCTGCCTTGTAGTTTGCTCTTTATTTTTTCCAAAAATCATTTCTAGGTACATAAGTATCTATTTAATCATAGAAACACCAAAAAAATTCCAAAATTCAACCACTAGCGAGGAACGGTCATTCCCGCCATTTTGACTGCATTTTGAAACGGGCATAAAAATTCAAAAAAAACAAAAAATTGGGAAACCTTCGCATTGTGTGATTATATGTGGCCAAGTTCCCGGGAAAATAACAAACTTGTAATACAGCAATTATTTTAAAAAATTGTTCTCAGAAACGAGCTATCACGTGTGGAGATCAATGGCTTTCAAGCCAAATGATCGATCTAATGGCCACATTCACGGCATAGTTTGCTTAAATGATCTCATATTGTGCACAAGGGTGCATATTGGAATGGCAAACAATGTTGACTAAGGAAGTTTTCATTTTCTTTGGACGAAAAAACCATTTTCCATTTTTCGAGTGTCCAAAAGGAGGGTTTTTTGTGAAGGACATCCAAAATAATTGTTGCAAAATTGGACCAAATCATTTTTGTAAAATACTAGGACATATTTAATGCACAATTGACAAAATGGTTGGGTGTAAAAAGTTTTGATCCACCTCTCGTCAAAAAGACAAATTTCCGCCGATTCAGGTGGAAGCGAGTCAAATTTGAACTGCAGCTGCCTCATAGTTTGCTATTTATTTTTTCCAAAAATCTTTTCTAGTTACATAAGTACCTCTTTAATCATAAATACATGGTTTGGTGGCGATACGTCGAGGTTTGGGCGGTGGCTGAGGCCCCCAACTCTAGAGCGCGTAAACTCGCATGCCCGCCGCGTGGTCACCGCGTGACCGTGGCGTTGCCATGTGTTCTGGGCAGCCTAGGCATGTCTAGTGGGTTGGGCACTTCCTAGGTAGGTGCTAGGAAGAAAATTACAACATAAGATTGTCACGAGGAGACCGATCTATGCTCAAACATGAATTAGCAGCCAAGTGTTTGATTAGCGGTACGGGAAATGTACATGGCTAATGGGCGTGAGTTTTGGCGGAGGATGATCAGTTACTAAGAAGACCGTGTTCACAAATTTTCAGCTCAAAAGGAGGAGCCTAGGTGGTACTTGCTTTGCAAGCCACCACACTTGACATAAATACGAATGTTGAAGCTCGGCTCAAAATAATGAATGGATTGAGCTGGTATTTGGTGGAGGATGGTTATTTGGGCATAGGAAAGCACTGTAGAAAATGGATACTATTTGGACATGCCAAAGTGGTACTTCCTTCACAAACTGTTACCCTGAACAGAATAGGAAAATGAATATTTTTGAATTATTTTTGAACTAGGCAAGGAAGGTTTTTACATATTTGACGAAGATATGACCCAAAGAATTTATGAGATTTTTTTGGGAATTTTGGGAATGACAGAAATATAGGTTGCTTCACAACCCAGGGCAAAAACTGCCACATGGACATGACACATAGGCAAAACTGATGAGGTGGTGCCTAGTCATCGCAACCCACCACAATTTACAAGGTTATGACCATCTATATTAGTCGTTAACAACTAGAAATAAGGCAGCGGACTAGTGTTGTTTGCTTTATGACCATTTCGTGTAAGGAAATTATGACCTTTCTGACCAAAATGGTCGCAATGGTTTAGGGTTTGGAGCCCCCCAGACAGCTTTTGACCAATTGGACTAAAATGGTCATAAATTTATGACCAATTCTTCGAGGGTCACTGACAGAAGGTCATAAGTTGACATATTTCTTGTAGTGGCAAATCGCCTAGTACATGCACAAACAATCAAGAACCTCACAACCAACGTGATAAAGGGGTTGTCAATCCCTTCATGGCCACTTGCAAAAGTGAGATCTGATAAAGATAATAAGATAAATATTGTTGGTATTTTTGGTTGTATAGATTGGAAAATAAAGATTGCAAAGTAAATAGTAAACTAGAATTGTAGATTGGAAACTTATATGATGTAAAGTAGACCCGGGGACCATAGGTTTCACTAGTGGCTTCTCTCAAGATAGCATATATTACGGTGGGTGAACAAATTACTGCCAAGCAATTGATAGAAAAGCGCATAGTTATGATGATATCTAAGGCAATGATCATGAATATAGGCATCATGTTCGTGTCACGTAGACCGAAACTATTCTGCATCTACTACTATTACTCCACACATCGACCGCTATCCAGCATGCATCTAGAGTATTAAGTTCATAAGAATGGAGTAACGCATTAGGCAAGATGACATGATGTAGAGGGATAAACTCAAGCAATATGATATAAACCCCATCTTTTTATCCTCGATGGCAACAATACAATACGTGTCGTTTCCCTTTCTGTCACTGGGATCGAGCACCACAAGATTGAACCCAAAGCTAAGCACTTCTCCCATTGCAAGAAAGATCAATCTAGTAGGCCAAACTAAATCGATAATTCGAAGAGACTTGCAAAGATATCAAATCATGCATTTCACACATCATCGGAGAGGCTATGGTGTTGATGTGGAAGCCCTTCATGATCGAATCCCCCTCCGGCAGATCGCTGGAAAAGGCCCCAAGATGGGATCTCACGGGTACAGAAGGTTGCGGCGGTGGAAAAGTGGTTTCGTGGCTCCCCTGGATGTTTTCAGGGTATAAGAGTATATATATATAGGCGAAAGAAGTAGGTCGGTGGAGCTACGAGGGGCCCATGAGGGTGGGGGCGCGCCTACCCCCTGGGCACGCCCAACTGCTTCGTGGTCGCCTCGTTGCTTCCTTGAATTCCACTCCAAGTCTCCTGGATTGCGTTTGTTCCAAAAAAGATCCTTGCGAAGGTTTCGTTCCATTTGGATTCCGTTTGATATTCCTTTTCTGCGAAACACTGAAATAGGCAAAAAAACAGCAAATTGCACTGGGCCTTCGGTTAATAGGTTAGTCCCAAAAATAATATAAAAATGTATATTAAAGCCCATTAAACATAAAAAACAGATAATATATAGCATGGAACAATAAAAAATTATAGATACGTTGGAGATGTATCAGTATTGTCTGCCATAGCTTTTATTTAACTAATCCAGAAGAAATATAACATAATTTAGTATTCAAATTACAATGCACGCATGCAATCAATAAGAAAAATTGAAGCATAGTACATAATATGCATCATCGAATATAATCTCGAATACATCGTCTCGAATATTATCGAATAATATATATATAATATCGAATACATCATCTCGAATAGTATATATAATCTCGGATACATCGTCTCGAATATTATATATCGAATACATCACTGGCTAGCTAGCTGATAAAGATTGAATACTACAGAATAATCTAGTTCACTCGCGGTTCCTGAGGCGCGGGCGGTGGACACCCAAAGAGAAGGAACCATCACAGGATCATAGCTCAGGTGAGATCCCCGAAGAACCTGCCAGATATTGGAGAACCTGACGTCCATAGCAGCCATGTAGCGACTGATGTGCTCGTCCTCCTCCTTAACATGGCGACGTACCACCTCCGGCGGGGCCGGCTCCCTCCGCACTGAAAGTGGCCCACGCGAACGCCACCAAAGGAGCTCACGGTCGACGACATGACCCGGGGCTGGGTTCCTCACCAAGCGGCACCCCCCTGAAGGTAGCACCTCCCAGTGCCAGCCCGGCGAAGCCCAATCCCGGACATGGGTCCTCTTAAGCAGGACGTCGTCGCGAACGGGTCGACGGCGAGGATGCGGGCTGGGCATCGTCGAGAATAACTACTATATGCAAACGTAACATTTTTTAAATGATTGGATTGTGATTTCTTATATACAAATTCTATATGCAAATATAACATTTTTAAATTCTATATGCAAATTCTAGCTAATTCATCTAACATTAATATATATATCTAGCTAACTAATTCATCTAAAAATTTGACAAAAGTATAAACAACTAATTCATCAACATTAATTAATATATCTAATTCATCGAACGAAAAGTATAAAAAAATAATTCATCTAATATTAATATATCTAGCTAATTCATCTAACATTTTACATTATAATCTAATTAATTAATTCATCTAAAACCTTTGTATAAAAAACAGAAAAACAGAAAAACAGAAAAAATTAAAAACTAAAAACAGAAAAACATCTAAGTGTGTGTGTGTGTGTGCGGGCTTGGGGGCGGCCGGCCATGGCGGCCAGGGTTCTCACAACGGGGCGACGGGCTGGGGCGCAGAGAGGCGACGGCGACGGGGCGACGGCGTATGGGGCGGCGGTGAGACAGGGACGGGGAGGAGGGGCCGGGGCGGGGGCGGCGGCGACAGGCAACGGCACCCCTTTAGTACCAGGTCGTGACTCCAACCGGTACTGAAGACCCCCCCTTTAGTACCGGTTGTAGCCACGACCCGGTACTAAAGGGGTGCACTAGCGCAGGTGCGGTGCGGCAAGTTCAGTCCCACCTCGCTAGCTGAGGAGCGCCAAGACCGGTTTATAAGCCCCGGCGCGGGCACTTCATTGAGCTCCTCTCTAATGCAGACCTTCTGGGCCTAACTCTCCTACTCTGCCTTGTGGGGCCTACTGCGCTTACGGGCCTGCATCCTGGCCCAACTACAAGTTGGGTTTCTAGTCGTATGCAGGCCGTTGTGGCCCGGTAGGTGGGCTTTTTTATTTAGTTTTTTTTATTTTTCTGCTTTATTTAATTTAATTTATTTATTTTTGAGTTATTTTTTGCTGTATTTAGAGTTTCTTTGTGAATATTTTTGCTTTAGGTACAAAAAATTACAAACTTTCTGTTAGTGCTAGTAGTTTTAAAATTTGAATAGTTTAAATTTGAAATTAGTGTGAATCACTAGTTTGTGAATAACTTAACTTTTAAAATAAATTATTAAATTTGAAATTAGTGTGAATCACTAGTTTGTGAATAACTTAACTTTTAAAATAAATTTTTCAGTGATTCTTTTTTCTTATGTTTAATATTTGTGTGTTTTATCATTATATTCAATTTGGTAATACTTAGGTTATTTAAAAATGAAATGCCTTTGTAACAGATGAGTTTTCGTCCGAAACCCTGATACTTCGAAAGAGATCGTCCATTTTGTACATGAAGAGCATCCAGTTTTTGCCATAACCCTCTCAACTTTTTTCCACATGCTATGGGGGTGAAATGATGATGACATGCCAACTTTCAAACTTTTCAGAGTTCATTTGTACTGCTTTTCAATTTCAGGGTCATTTAGCTCAAAAATTAGTAAATGCATGAAAAATAGCAAATGATGTCAGAAAGGGTTGAAAATTGATGACGTGGCTTTGAATGGTGCATACTGTACGCACAAAAAGTCTGGAGTAGAAATAAGTTTAAAAAATGAAATGCCTTTGTAACAGACGAGTTTTCGTCCGAACCTGATACTTCGAAAGAGATTGTCCATTTTGTACACGAAGTGCATCCAGTTTTTGCCGTAACCCTCTCTACTTTTTTGCACATGCTATGTGGGTGAAATGATGATACCATGCCAACTTTCAACCTTTCAGAGTTCATTTGTAGTGCTTTTCAATTTCAGGGTCATTTAGCTCAAAAAATTCAGTAAATGCATGAAAAATAACAAATTATGTCAGAAAGGTACACGTTTGTCCGAACCACAAAAGTACACGTTTCAAGTGCCAAAACACATAAGCACCCTAACTATTACAAACATATACAAGTCCGGAAACTCACTAGAGAAGAAAGTGATGACAGTGAAGCCGATCACATCCCAGAGTGGGATCTTTAGGTGTGAAACTTTTTCTTTGCGTGTGCCCCTTTGCACTGTAACCATGGACAATCTTCATCATTTAACTGGATGCTTGGGTCAATATTCACTCTGAATGGAGCAATTTCATCAAACTTTTCATAATCT
Source organism: Aegilops umbellulata (assembly GCA_032464435.1). Classification (NCBI taxonomy): domain Eukaryota; kingdom Viridiplantae; phylum Streptophyta; class Magnoliopsida; order Poales; family Poaceae; genus Aegilops; species Aegilops umbellulata. The sequence continues at coordinate 150,475,888 of CP136059.1, read as the reverse complement.
TCTGATATGTCTGTCTTGTCATCCACCCCCATAATGTTCCTTTTCCCTGAAAGAACTATGTGGTGCTTTGGCTCATCTTATGATGTATTCACTTCCTTATCTTTTCTTTTTCTCGGCTTGGTAGACATGTCCTTCACATAGAAAACCTGCACCACATCATTGGCTAGGACGAATGGTTCATCTGCGTACGCAAGATTGTTGAGATCCACTATTGTCATTCCGTACTACAGGTCTTCCGTTACCCCTCCTCGTGTCATATTGACCCATTTGCACCGAAACAAAGGGACGTTCAAACCACGTCCATAGTCAAGTTCCCATATGTCCTCTATGTAACCATAATATGTGTCCTTTCCCGTCTTGGTTTCTGCATCAAAGCGGACACCACTGTTTTGGTTGGTGCTCTTCTTATCTTGGGCGATCGTGTAAAATGTATTCCCATTTATCTCGTACCCTTTGAAAGTCATTATATTCGAAGATGGTAACTTGGACAGCAAGTACAGGTCATCTTCAATAGCGGTGTCATGCATGGCACGGGTCTGCAACCAACTGGCGAAAGTCCCCGTTTGTTCATGTGTAATCCAGTCGTCAGACTGCTCCGGGTGTTTGGAGCGTAGAAAATTCTTGTGTTCCTACATATACGGAGCCACCAAGGCAAAATTCTGTAGAACTGTGTAGTGTGCTTGAGTGAGAGAATGCCCGTCCATACATATTATTTGATCCCCTCCTAGCATGCCTTTTCCACCCAGTCTGCCCTTATGCCGTGATTCAGGAACACCAATCGGCTTAAGGTCAAGAATAAAGTCAATACAAAACTCAATGACCTCCTCATTTTCATGGCCCTTGGAGATGCTTCCTTCTATCCTAGCACGGTTATGAACATATTTCTTTAAGGCTCACATGAACCTCTCAATGGGGAACATATTGTGTAGAAATACAGGACCCAGAACGTTAATCTCTTCGCATAGGTGAACTAGGACATGCGTCATGATGTTGAAGAAGGATGGTGGGAACACCAACTCAAAACTGACAAGACATTGCACCAAATCATTCTCTAACCTTGGTATGATTTCTGGATCGATTACCTTCTGAGAGATTGCATTGAGGAATACACATAGCTTCACAATGGCTAATCGAACGTTTTCCGGTAGGAGCCCCCTCAATGCAACCGGAAGTAATTGCGTCATAATCACGTGGCAGTCATGAGACTTTAGGTTCTGGAACTTTTTCTCTGCCATATTTATTATTCCCTTTATATTCGACGAGAAGCCAGACGGTACCTTCATACTGTGCAGGCATTCAAAGAAGATTTCCTTCTCTTCTTTGGTAAGAGCATAGCTGGCATGACCCTGATGTATGCCATCTTTTCCGTGCATACGTTGCTGGTCCTCCCGTGCCTCCGGTGGATCTTTTGTCTTCCCATACACAGCCAAGAAGCCAAGTAGGGTCACGCAAAGATTCTTCATCATGTGCATCACATCGGTTTGCAGAGTGGACCTCTAGGTCTTTCCAATAGGGCAGGTCCCAAAATATAGATTTCTTCTTCCACATGGGTGCGCATCCGTCAGCATCATTCGGAACATGTTGTCTGCTAGGACCCTTTCCAAAGATTACCTTCAAATCCTTGACCATATCATGTACATCAGCACCAGTACGGTGGCGAGGCTTCGTCCGGTGATCCGCCTCACCTTTGAAATGCTTGCCTTTCTTTCTTATGGGATGCCTGCTCGGAAGAAATCGACGATGTCCCAGGTACACATTCTTCTTACAATTATTCAAATATATACTGTTGATATCATCCAAATAGTGCATCCATGTGCGGTATCCCTTGTTTGTCTGTCCTAAAAGGTTACTGAGAGCAGGCCAATCATTGATGGTCATGAACAGCAACACCTTTAGGTCAAATTCTTCATGTCTGTGCTCATCCCACGCACGTACACCTGTTCCATTCCACAGCTGTAAGAGTTCTTCAACTAATGGCCTTAGGTACACATCAATGTCGTTGCCGGGTTCCTTAGGGCCTTGTATGAGCATTGGAATCATAATGAACTTCCGCTTCATGCACAACCAAGGAGGAAGGTTATACATACATAGAGTCACAGGCCAGGTGCTATGGTTGCTGCTCTGCTCCCCAAAAGGATTAATGCCATCTGCGCTTAGACCAAACCATATGTTCCTTGCGTCACCTGCAAAGTCCTTCCTGTACTTTCTCTCGATTTTTCTCCAATGCGACCCGTCAGCGGGTAGTCTCAACTTCCTGTCTTTCTTACGGTCTTCTCTATGCCATCGCATCGCCTTGGCATGCTCTTTGGTTAGGAACAAACATTTCAACAGTGGTATTATAGGAGCATACCACATCACCTTGGCAGGAATCTTCTTCCTGGGGTGATCGCCCTCGACATCACCAGGGTCATGCGGCTAATCTTATAGCGCAATGCACCGCACACCAGGCACACATTCAAATACTCGTACTCACCGCGGTAGAGGATGCAATCATTAGGGCATGCATGTATCTTCTGCACCTCTAACCCTAGAGGGCAGACAGCCTTGTTTGCTTCGTACGTACTCTCGGGCAATTTGTTGTCCTTTGGAAGCATCTTCTTTAACATTACTAGCAACTTTCCAAATCCCTTGTCAGATAAACCATTCTCTGCCTTCCATTGCAGCAAGTCCAATGTGGTGCCCAGCTTTTTCGTGTCAGCTTTGCAATTTGGGTACAACAATTTCTTGTGATCCTCTAACATGCGCTGCAACTTCTTCTTCTCCTTTTCACCTGCACAGTTTCTCTTTGCATCAGCAATGGCCCGACCTAGATCATCAATGGGCTCATCTAATGCCTCTTCTTCAGCTTCTTCCTGGATTGCCGGCTCAGCTTCTTCCCGCATTGCCGGCTCAGCTACTTCCCCCATTGTTGTACCATCGTATTCAGGGAACTCATGGCCAGGATAGCTGTCGTCGTCATCGTCTTCTTCATTGTCTTCCATCATAACCCCTCTTTCTTCGTGCTTGGTCCAAACATTATAGTGGGGCATGAAACCGGACTCAAACAGGTGGACGTGAATGGTTTTTAACTTAGAGTAATTCTGACTGAGGGAGTCCTGGATTAGGGGGTGTCCGGGTAGCCGGACTATACCTTCAGCCGGACTCCTGGACTATGAAGATACAAGATTGAAGACTTCGTCCCGTGTCCGGATGGGACTTCCTTGGCGTGGAAGGCAAGCTTGGCGATGTGGATATTCAGATCTCCTACCATTGTAACCGACTTTGTGTAACCCTAACCCTCTCCGGTGTCTATATAAACCGGAGGGTTTTAGTCCGTAGGACAACAGAACATACAACAATCATACCATAGGCTAGCTTCTAGGGTTTAGCCTCCTTGATCTCGTGGTAGATCTACTCTTGTACTACCCATATCATCAATATTAACCAAGCAGGATGTAGGGTTTTACCTCCATAGAGAGGGCCCGAACCTGGGTAAAACTTCGTGTCCCTTGTCTCCTGTTACCATCCGCCTAGACGCACAGTTCAGGACCCCCTACCCGAGATCCGTCGGTTTTGACACCGACATTGGTGCTTTCATTGAGAGTTCCTCTGTGTCGTCGCTTTTAGGCCCGATGGCTCCTTCGATCATCAACAATGATGCAGTCCAGGGTGAGACTTTTCTCCCCGGACAGATCTTCGTTTTCTACGGCTTCGCACTGCGGGCCAATTCGCTTGGCCATCTGGAGCAGATCGAAAGCTACGCCCCTGGCCATCAGGTCAGATTTGGAAGTTTAAACTACACGGCTGACATCCGCGGGGACTTGATCTTCGACGGATTCGAGCCACAGCCGAGCGGGCCGCACTGTATCGATGGGCATGATCTAGCTCTGTCGCCGAACAGTGCCCTGGAGGCCGCACACGCCTCGGTTCCGACCCTTAATTCGGAGCCGGCTGCGCCGATCGATGATGAGCGGTTAGACGCCGCCTCGGGGGCTGCGATCTCAAAGGCGATTGAGCCGAACACCAGCCCCGCACTCCGCAAGGCCCGTGACTCCGAGGGGCCGGATTCCTCTCTGGACTCCAAGCCCTCCGCGCACCTGCCGATCGAATCCGATTGGGCGCCGATCATGGAGTTCACCGCTGCGGACATCTTTCAGCACTCGCCCATCGGCGACATCATGAAGTCACTAAAGTCTCTCTCTCTTTATCAGGAGAGCCCTGGCCGGACTACGGTCATCAAGGTTGGGATACGGATGATGAAGAAATTCAAACCCCACCCACCACCCACATCGTAGCCACTGTCGATGACTTAACCGACATGCTCGACTTCGACTCTGAAGACATCGACGGTATGGACGACGATGCAGGAGACGACCAAGAACCAGCACCTATAGGGCACTAGAAGGCCACCTTGTCATACGACATAAATATGGTGGACACTCAAGAGATGGAGATGGCGATGGAACAACGGGGGATGACACCTCCAAGAAACAACCCAAGCGCCGGCGTTAGCGGCGCCGCTCTAAATCCCGCCAAAGCAAAAACGGTGATTCCGGCACGGGAGATAATAATACTCCGGATAGCGCCGAAGAACACCACCTCCAGCAAGATTCAGCACAGGAGGATGGAGAAGCCAGCCCTCACGAGAGAGAGGCAGACAGAGAGGTTGAGGATGATAATTATATGCCTCCCTCCAAAGATGAGGCAAGCCTCGACGACGACGAATTAGTCGTGCCAGAGGATCCAGCCGAACAAGAGCGTTTTAAACGCAGGCTTATGGCCACGGCAAGCAGCCTCAAGAAAAAGCAGCAACAGCTTAGAGCTGATCAAGATTTTCTAGCCGACAGATGGACTGAAGTCCTTGCGACCGAAGAGTATGAACTCGAACGCCCCTCCAAGAGTTACCCAAAGCGCAGGCTGCTACCCCGATTAGAGGAGGAAGCACCTAAACCTACATCACCAGCGCATGACATGGCCGACCGACCACCTCGTGGCCGTGACAGAGAGGCCTCTCGGCCCTCCACTCAAGTCGTGCCCCAGCGCCGCTCAAAACATACTAAGGCACGGGAAAATGCGCCAGACCTGCGGGAGATACTGGAGGACAAGGCAAGACAAACAAGATCGATCTACGGATCGCGTGGGCGCCCCATAGCACGTGACGGGGATCGTCACTCCGGACATAATAAATCCGGCCGGGCTGAACACAATAGACAAAGCTCATTCGAGCTGCGTCGTGATATAGCCCAATACAGAGGCGCTGCACACCCACTATGCTTCACAGATGAAGTGATGGATCATAAAATCCCTGAGGGTTTCAAACCCGTGAACATCGAATCATATGATGGCACAACAGATCCTGCGGTATGGATCGAGGATTATCTCCTCCATATCCACATGGCCCGCGGCGATGATCTACACGCCATCAAATACCTCCCGCTTAAACTTAAGGGACCGGCCAGGCATTGGCTTAACAGCTTGCTAACAGATTCAATCGGTTCTTGGGAGGACCTGGAAGCCGCATTCCTCGACAATTTCCAGGGTACCTATGTGCGACCACCAGACGCCGATGACCTAAGCCACATAATTCAGCAGCCAGAGGAATCGGCCAGGCAATTCTGGACACGGTTCCTAACAAAGAAAAACCAAATAGTCGACTGTCCGGACGCAGAGGCCCTAGCAGCCTTCAAGCATAATATCCGTGACGAGTGGCTTGCCCGGCACCTTGGACAGGAAAAGCCAAAATCTATGGCAGCCCTCACAACACTCATGACCCGCTTCTGCGCGGGAGAAGACAGCTGGCTAGCTTGCAGCAACAACTTACCCAAGAACCTTGTTAATTCGGATACCAAGGACAAAAGTGGCAGGTCGCATCGGAACAAGCAAAAGTGTCGCGTTAACAGCGACAGCAACGAGGATACGGTAGTCAATGCCGGATTCAGAGGCTACAAATCCGGTCAGCAGAAAAAGCCATTTAAAAGAAATACTTACGGCCCGTCCAGTTTGGACCGAATACTCGACCGCTTGTGCCAGATACATGGCACCCCCGAAAAGCCAGCCAATCACACCAACAGGGATTGTTGGGTGTTCAAGCAGGCAGGCAAGTTAAATGCCGAAAATAGAGACAAGGGGCTACGTAGCGACGACGAGGAGGAGCCCAAGCCGCCGAACAGAAGGGTTTTCCCCCACAAGTGCGGACGGTGAACATGATATACGCAACCCACATCCCCAAGAGGGAACGGAAGCGTGCGTTACGGGATGTATACGCGATAGAGCCAGTCTCCCTAAAGTTCAACCCATGGTCCTCCTGCCCGATCACTTTTGATCGAAGGGGCCACCCCACTAGCATCCGTCATGGCGGGTTCGCCGCATTGGTTCTAGACCCAATTATTGACGGATTTCATCTCACAAGAGTCCTTATGGACGGCGGCAGAAGCCTGAACCTGCTTTACCAGGACACTGCGTGGAAAATGGGCATAGATCCCTCGAGGATTAAGCCTACCAAAATGACCTTTAAAGGCGTCATACCAGGTGTAGAGGCCAACTGCACAGGCTCAGTTACACTTGAAGTGGTCTTCGGATCTCCGGATAATTTCCAAAGCGAAGAGTTAATCTTCGATATAGTCCCATTCCGCAGTGGCTATCACGCACTGCTCGGGCGAACCGCATTTGCAAAGTTCTATGCGGTACCGCGCTACGCATACCTCAAGCTCACGACGCCAGGCCCTCGAGGAGTAATCACGGTCAATGGAAACACCGAACGCTCCCTCCGAACGGAGGAGCACACGGCGGCCCTCGCAGCGGAAGTACAAAGCAACCTCTCTAGGCAGTTCTCCAGTCCGGCCGTTAAAAGGCCGGACACTGACAAGCGCGCCCGGAGTAACCTACAACAAGACCGCCTGGCACATTCTGAGCAGGTGTAGCAATGCGGCCCCAACCCCAGCCCTCGCGAAATAGCAAAACCAGTGCTTCGCGTACATAACTACGCTCTCAAAATACCATGGGCGCAGGGGAAGGGGCACCATCACGACACACCCAAAACACGGCTTAAACCGTACTAGGGGCTGCCGAATTCTTTCTTTATCTTCTCTTACTTTCAGGACTCCATACTTCGGACGACCTGTTCGGCAATTCAACTGCCGCACAAACGATGCAAGAACCAGGGAAGCAAACAAGCCATGCCGCATTATGGACTCCCAGGTGGTCTCTATCACGAGCAGTATACCTGTTTTGCATATAAGTTCCGCGGCCCGCCCTTGGACCGGACATGTTAAATAGTCCAACTTTTTGCTTATGGCGCTATTTGTATCGTTCTGCTTTGATTGCAGCCCTTTTAAACAATGCATGGTCTTTATCTATTTTTTGCATTACCTTTTTTTCCAAATATATGTTCATTAATGACATGTTGCACCCGTACACTGTGGTACGGAAAATACGCCAGGGGCTTCAGTACCCCTCAATATGGTGTGAGAAGTCCGAACACTTTAACAAGTGCGGCACCCCGAACTTATAGCATTATATGCATCGGCTCCGAATCATGTCTTGGGTCAATAGTTGGGTTTGCCCGGCTCCTATGTTTTGGTGCCTTATGTTCCGCTATATCGGCTAAGGTAGCACTAGGAGAACTACTGCGATTGTGCCCCAGTTGAGCTGGGCTGAGCACCTCGGTAGAGAAAGCTAAAACTGACTGTCATGATGAAGCGAGAGACCGGTCGCTGTTCGAGAGGTTTTTCGAGTCCCTAAAGACTTATGCCGCTTAGAGCGAGGAACCGGCTTTGTCCGGCCAAGGCGTGGATAGCGCCCCGAACTCGGTCTTCCGAATTCTAGGGGCTTCGCCGAAATTCAAAATTATAGATTTCTATGGCTAAGTGAGAGTGTTCAAGCATTATAGTCTGATTTCCTTGTTCGTTGTGCTGAGTGCCTCCCTTGAAGGACCCAAACATGGGAAAAAGAGCGCTCAGGTTTATCCCGAACACCCCAGCACTAGTGGCATGGGGGGAGGAGCCGACAACTGGCCATCTCTCAATTTTTGATAAACGGCCGCACAGAAAGTAATATTTTAAATTCAAAAAGCATTGCTTAGCGCACATGAACAAGTTTTCAGCGCACAGGACAACATGAGCGAGTTCATTCAAAAATTACATCCTTGGTACATTCATCCGCCATAAGGCGGGCACCCTTTAGAACATCCTTATAATAGTTCTCGGGTTTGCGATGCTCCTTCCCCGACGGTGGCCCGTCCTTCACAAGCTTCTCGCCATCCAGCTTGCCCCAGTGCACCTTAGCGCGGGCAAGGGCCCTCCGGGCACCTTCGATGCAGACGGAGCGCTTGATGACTTCAAGCCTTGGACAGGCCGCCACCAGCCACTGAATCAGTCTGAAGTAGCTCCCAGGCAGGGCCTCTCCAGGCCACAGCCGAACTATGAGGCCCTTCATGGCCTGTTCGGCCACCTTGTGGAGCTCAACCAGCTGCTTCAGCTGGTCGCTCAAGGACACAGGGTGTCCGGCCTCAGCATACTGAGACCAGAACACCTTCTCCGTCGAGCTGCCCTCCTCGGCTCGGTAGAACGCGGCGGCATCGGATACGCTACGGGGAAGATCTGCGAATGCCCCTAGAGAGCCCTGGATTTGGGTAAGTAACAAATAGCTTACTTTTATATGTCTGCTTTGCAAAAAGAATGCCTTACCCGCCGCTATCTTTTTCACCGCTTCCAACTCCTGAAGGGCCTTCTGGGATTCGGCCTTGGCAGACTTGGCAGTTTTGATGGCCGTCGCGAGCTCGGACGCTTGCGTCTTCTAGTCAAGCTCCAAACTCTCATGTTTTTTTCATGAGAGCCTGAAGCTCTTGCCGCGCCTCGCCGACCTGCGCCTCAAATTTCTCTCGCTCGATGCGCTCCGAGGCCGCTCTCTTCTCGGCCTCGGACAGCGCCTGCTTGAGGCTCGCCACCTCAGTTGTGGCCCCTGCAATAAGCAGCACAACCCAGTCATTTTTGCAATTGCATCTTTTTATATATTTTTCTATAAGGTATCTCTTACCTTCTTTCTCCTCGAGCTGCCGCTTGGCAAGGCCGAGCTCTTGCTCGGACCGCTCGAGACCCTGCTTCAGGGTGCCTACCTCCGTAGTCAGTGCGGTAGTCGCAAGCAGCGAAGCCTGCACACGCATATTGACTCATTTTTTGTTAGACTCCTGTGAAATTATTTGATCCTCTATTCAGCTTTTCTTTCCGAACGCCAAACAGAGCATCAGGGGATACTGTCTATGCAGTAATACTTTTACATATTTTTTTACTTACCTCGAAGCCTGTTAGAAGGCTGGCGCAAGCTTCAGACAATCCGCTCTTGGCGGACTGAACCTTCTGGATCACCGTACTCATAATAGTACGGTGCTCCTCGTCGATGGAGGTGCCGTTAAGCACCTCCAGCAGATGTCCGGCGCCTCCGGTTGGACAGGGGCCGCCGGCTCAGAAGGCTTGCTCCTCTTGGAAGGAGTTCGCCTACTGCAGTCCGGAACCGTTGAAGATTCCGGCGCGGTGTCCGGCTCATAGCCAGACTTGGAGCCCTAGGGGGTCTTGTCCCCTTCACTCCTGGAGTCCGGGAGGTCGCCTCGCGGCTCCTCCAGGACCACCTCCTCTTGGCCCGGAGCTTGTTGCGACGCCACTTCGGCGTCATCCGCAGTGCGGGGGGAGGTAGCGGCGGAACTGAATTCACGTCCAACGAATCCAGGGAGCCGCTCGACGACTCGTCGAGCCCGGCCTTGGGCGGACTGCATAATTATATTCGACATAAGGAAAAGTTGTGCAATAAAGGAATGTTATGAATTACTCTAGTGTTCGAATACTTACGATGCCGCTGGGCGTCTGGCCCTGTGCGGCCACTCCTCTTCGCCCTCGTCGGCGTCGGTGGAGTAGTCCGGAGGGAGGGTCTTTCCCTTCTTGGACCCTTCGGCCTCCCATGTTAGGGCAGCCTTCCTCTTCTTTCCTCCCCCCGCTGGAGGGGGAGAGGTTTCTTCTTCCTCCTCGTCGTTTTCACGGGAGGAGTGCGTCTCGGATTCATCGGATGATGAATCCGACACCTCCATACGCCGGGAACTCATTCGAGTCCCCGTGGCCTTCTTCTTGGCCTTCTTCTCCGGCACCACATAAGGTGCCGGAACCAGCAGCTTCGATAAACGAGCGTTGGCTGGGTCTTCGGGCAAAGGAGCCGGACAGTCGATCTGTCCGGACTTCGCCTGCCAATCCTGTCAAAGGTAAGGGAGTTTAGATCCCGCATAGAGTCAAACTATGAAAAACAAATGTCCTGTAAAAGGTAAAAGATAACTCACTGCACCCAGCTTGACACTGTGTGCTGAATCCGCGATCCTCAGAAGTGGATGCAGGAGCCTCGGCGCCCTTGAATAGCACCTTCCAGGCATCTTCGTACGTCGTGTCGAAGAGCCTACTCAAATTTTGGTGCTGCGCCGGGTCGAACTCCCACAAGGTGAAGGCCCGTTGTTGACACGGGAGGATCCGGCGGACGAGCATAACCTGGACTACATTGACAAGCTTGAGCTGCTTGTTCACCAGGGATTGGATGCATGTTTGCAGTCCGGTCACCTCTTCCTCGTTGCCCCACGACAGGCCCGTCTCTTTCCAGGACGTGAGCCGCGTAGGGGGTCCGGATCGGAACTCAGGGGCTGTGACCCACTCAAGGTCGCGCGGCTCGGTGATGTAAAACCACCCCGATTGCCACCCCTTCAGGGTCTCCACAAAGGAGCCCTCGAGCCATAGGACATTGGTTATCTTGCCCGCCATGGCGCCTCCGCATTCCGCTTGGTTGCCGCGCACCACCTTCGGCTTGACGTTGAAGGTCTTGAGCCAAAGGCCGAAATGGGGGCGGATACGGAGGAACGCCTCGCACAAGACGATAAACGCCGATATGTTGAGGACGAAGTTCGGGGCCAGATCGTGGAAATCCAGGCCATAGTAGAACATGTGCCCCCGGACGAACGGGTGGAGAGGAAAACCCAGTCCGCGGAGGAAATGGGGAAGGAATACAACCCTCTCATGGGGCCTTGGGATGGGGAGGAGCTGCCCCTCTTCGGGAAGCCGGTGCACGATGTCGTTAGACAAGTATCCGGCCTTCCTCAGCTTTTTGATTTGGCCCTCCGTGACGGAGGAGGCCATCCACTTGCCTCCCGCTCCGGACATGGCTGGAGAAGGTTGAGGTGGCAAGTGCGGGCTTGGGCGCTGGAGCTCGAGTGCGCGGAAGATGGATAGGCAAAGGAGGAAGAAGGCGTACGTAAAAAGGTGGATCCTTATCCCCCTATATGGGTGGATGCGACTATGCGTCCCCACCAGCCTAGTAAAACTTGCCTATCTCCCAAGCGCCATGATAAATGGCGCGGTTGGGTTACCCACGTCCGTATTGATGAGAATCCCGTAAATGAGGGACATGATCTCTGCTTCGACAAGACGTGACAAGGAAACCGCCTCGCAAAATGCGCTGAGGTGGAGAAGTGAAATCGATTCGAATAGAGGCTTGGCCGTAGGGTGATGTCACGCTACGGAATACGTCAGCAGATTAGATTTGTGTAAATATTATTCTCTCTATGGCAATATGTGGAAACTTATTTTGTAGAGCCGGACACTATCCTTAGTGTTAACAATCTTTTCTGAAGTACTTGGAGGAGGAACCCGCCTTGCAATGCCGAAGACAATCTGCGTGTCGGACTCGTCGTCATTGAAGCCTAGTTCAGGGGCTACTGAGGGAGTCCTGGATTAGAGGGTGTCCGGGTAGCCGGACTATACCTTCAGTCGGACTCCTGTACTATGAAGATACAAGATTGAAGACTTCGTCCCATGTCCGGATGGGACTTTCCTTGGCGTGGAAGGCAAGCTTGGCGATGCGGATATTCAGATCTCCTACCATTGTAACCGACTTTGTGTAACCCTAACCCTCTCCGGTGTCTATATAAACCGAAGGGTTTTAGTCCGTAGGACAACAGAACATACAATAATCATACCATAGGCTAGCTTCTAGGGTTTAGCCTCCTTGATCTCATGGTAGATCTACTCTTGTACTACCCATATCATCAATATTAATCAAGCAGGACGTAGGGTTTTACCTCCATCGAGAGGGCCCGAACCTGGGTAAAACTTCGTCTCCCTTGTCTCCTGTTACCATCCGCCTAGACGCACAGTTCGGGACCCCCTACCCGAGATCCGCCGGTTTTGACACCAACACTGACCATTCTTACAGCCAGCACATGGACAAGGCATAAAACTATCTGCCCGCTTGTTTGCCCCAGCTGCAAGCAGAAAGTATGCACACCATCAATGAACTGGGGAGAGCATCATTCATCGTACATCCATTGCCGGCTCATCTTCATTACACAACACCGAAAAGACCAAATTAATACAAGTTCATATATAAATTAAAGTTCATACAACACTTATTCTCATAAAACAAACATACAAATAAATCTCTAGCTAAAGCATTTAAATGCAACAACAAATGCGATCAAGATCACAACTAAGGTAACAATTGATCCAACAGCATAATGATACCAAGCCTCACTATCAATGGCATCTTTTCTAATCTTTCTAATCTTCAAGCGCATTTTGTCCATCTTGATCTTGTGATCATCAACGACATCGGCAACATGCAACTCCAATTCCATCTTCTCCCCCTCAATTCTTTTCAATTTTTCTTTCAAATACTCATTTTCTCTTTCAACTAAATTTAACCTCTCGACAATAGGGTCGGTTGGAATTTTCGGTTCACATACCTCCTATATAAAAATATCTATGTCAACTTGATGGGCATAATTTGTCATAAACACGAAATGCAACAAATAGTTATAAAAGAGAATATATCACATCTGAATCATAACTCGGACGAGGGCCGACGGGGACGGATATCAAAACCATGGCACTATGTATAACAAACAACGTTCGGGTAAGATAATTATACGAGTAACTATATATCTATATCACACAAACATGATTTATTTATATAAAAAGATAAGAACAAGAAGCTCACCACAAGGTGGTGCCGGCGACGGGACGGTGCGGGCGATCGACGGTGATTAGAACGGAGACGGGAAGGCACTAAGTATACCACACCTACATATGCAAACTAAGACTTATTTTGACCTTAGATCGCATATAAATCAAATACTACCACATATAATTCCTCCCAAAATAAAACCCACAAATCACTATAGTTATAGAGCATTGCAAGAGCTAATCTAGCAATGAGAGATGAAAGGACAAAGTTGCTAACCTTTGTGATCAATTGGATGGATGGGGTGCCTTCAAATCTTCACAAATTTTGGCAAAAATGGAATGTGAGCTCGAGAGGAAGAGGAAGAAAACAGAGGAGAGGGGAAAGGGGAAGAACAGAGCGCTCGGGCTCGACAAAGGGGTTTATATAGGATGACCTTTAGTACCGGTTGGTTAGACGAACTGGGACTAAAGGTGCATCTCTAGTCTAGATTCGTATAACAAACCGTTACTAAAGGTGTCGGTGGGGCCCCAGCCTGACAGAAGCCTGCCACCATGTCTTTAGTACCGGTTCATGGCACAAACCGGTACTACAGGTTCGCCACGAACCGATACTAATGATCGGCGTCTGCCTAGCCGTTGGAACCAGCACTAATGGTCACATTAGTGTCGGTTCAGCGACAAACCGGGACTTATGTGCTTCACATTAGGCCCTTTTTCTACTAGTGGGAAAAGGTACCATATAATCAAAACCCCAAACATCAAATGGTTCAACAGCAAGTGAATAATTCAAAGGCATTTCTTGACACTTACTGATATTACCAATTCTCTGAGATTCATCCCAAGATAAAACAAACTTACGGGCATCCTTGAAGAGAGTAGGCCAGTAAAAACCAGATTGCAATACTGTGACGCCCTCGATCCAATCGTACACTAATCATACACGCAAATGTGTACGATCAAGATCAAGGACTCACGGGAAGATATCACAACACAACTCTAGACACAAATAAAATAATACAAGTTTTATATTACAAGCCATGTGCCTCATGGGCTCGAATACACAAGAGTCAGCGGAAGCAACAATATCTGAGTACAGACATAAGTTAGACAAGTTTGCCTAAAGAAGGCCAACACAAAAGCATCTACGATCGAAAAGGCAAGGCCTCCGGCCTGGGAGCCTCCTAACTACTCCTCGTCGTCGGCGGTCTCCATGTAGTAGTAGGCATCGACGATGGCATCTGGCTCCTGGGCTCCGACATCTGGTTGCATCAACCGGAAAGAAGAAGAAAGGGGGAAAAGGGGGAGCAAAGCAACCGTGAGTACTCATCAAAAGTACTCGCAAGCAAGGATCTACACTACATATGCATCGGTGTCAATGAAAAGGATAGTATATGTGGACTGAACTGCAGAATGCCAGAAGAGAAGGGGAAAGCCTAGCCTATCAAAGACTAGCATCTTCTGGAAACCACCATCTTGCAGCAGGAGGAGGGAGTAGAGTAGCATAAAGTAAAGTAGTAGAAGTGTTATCAACCTCGGCCAGAGATCCTTTCTCGACTCCCTGCGAGAAAGCAATCCCAGAGCCATACTATCCATTTATCACCTCATAATCCATTAATCATCACAAGTATCCGGTTCTAGTTGTATCGATCGGGATACAACTCCAAGTGTCCGTTACCGTAGGACAGGCTATCGATAGATGTTTTCTTCCCTACAGGGGTGCACCAACTTACCCACCACGCTCGATTAACTCCGGCCAGACACAATTTCCTGGGTCATGCCCGGCCTCGGCCAAACAATACGCCGCAACCCGACCTAGGCTTAATAGATAGGTCAGCACGCTGGACTAAACCTATGCCCCCAGGGGTCATGGGCCATCGCCTCGGGAACTCCTGCACGTTGCGAGGGTGGCCGGTGAGCAGACCTAGCTACTTCCTTAAAAAAAGGCAGGTGCTTACCAGTCCAACCCAGCGCGCGCCGCTCAGTCACTGACGTCTATTAAGCTTCGGCTGATGCATACGACGCAGAACGCCCATACTATGCCCCCGTGATGGTTAGTGCTATCAGGCCAGAGCCCCTCGGATCAAATATCCAAATCGTAGTGGATTAGGAACGCGCGGTAACAAGCAGAGACTCACAAAAGATGTGACCCCGTTGCCCCATCTCAAGGACTTGCGGCAAAGGCTAGGAATGCCCGGCCATGCGTCGTAATTATCTCGCGGGCACCCTCCAGGTCAACCCGACTCCACATCACTCACAATTAAGCTCGCGCGGGTACCCCTCAGGGCCGACCCGTGTTTCCAAGTAACAGTGGTAAAGTCCAAGTATCCATGTGTCCAAACATCAAGGGGAAATCCCGAGGAATCACCCCCGGCGAATTCCACTAGATGTAATCATCAAGGTGAACGTAAGAGGAATCACCCCCGAGGTTCACACTTGAGGGGTTGCACGACAGAGTCGTATCAGAAGTGGTTAAGGAGGAAATCACCCTCGATGACCACGACCGAATGACTACACTACAGGGTTAACATTAGAAGTGCTCAAGAGGTCTCACCCTCGGTACTCGATAGTAACACAGTAGTGTTGAGCAACTAAGGGGAAAGTGATGTGCGGTGCCGGGCCTGGTCTTCGATCCCGTTGATCGGGTCTTCAATGATGAAGCGGGGGCAACAAGGACAAGGTGGGGGTCACTGATGGATCACTAACCAACCTATACTAAGCAGTTTAGGATAAGCAGGTAGGTAACAATAAGCAGGTTACAAAAGCAGGCTATGCATCAGAATAGGAGCAAACAATAATAGTAGCAAAATGTAATGCAAGCATAAGAGAATGGAATGGGCGATATCGGGATGGTCAAAGGGGGGCTTGCCTGGTTGCTCAGACAAGAAGGAGGGGTCGTCGGTGACGTAGTCGATCACAGCGGCATCGGCAGCCGCCACGGGGTCTACCGAAGAGAAGAGGGGGGAGAAACAGTAAATATAAAGCAAACATAGCATGACAAAGCATAACATGGCAATACACGGTGCTAGGGGTGAACTAACGCGGTACTACACATTGCAGACGAAGGGGATAAACATCCGAGGATGAATTCCCGGCGTTAGGCGGATCCCGGAGAGAGGAAAAGAGGGGGAAAGTTTTATGTTCAACATGCTAGGGGCATCTGACAGATGAACGGACCGCGTATTCAGATTCGTTGGAATTTTCTGAGCAACTTTCATGTAGAAAACATTTTCATCCGAGCTACGGTTTATTTTCAATGAATTTTCAAAGATTAAACCATTTTCTGGAATTAATTAAATTGACAGAAAAGAATTACTACGTCAGCATGACATCATTGTGATGTCAGCAGTCAAGAGGACAGCTGACCAGGTCAAACTGACCAGTAGGGCCCACCTGTCATTGGCAGTGGGCTAACAGCAGATCATTTTAACTTAAACTGACTAATTAGTGACTGGACCCCACCAGTGAGTGACTCACTAGTTTAGCTAATTACTTTTAATTAGGAAAACATTTTAATTAGGTTAATTATGCGGTGGGGCCCGTGTGTCAGTGGCACTGAGTGCCTAGTCAGCATAGTTGACCACGGTCAACATGGTCAACTGAGTCCAGGGGGCCCACGCGCAGCGACCCAGAGGCGGGCCCGCCGGTGCCAGGTCAGCGCCGGCGCCGTAGCAACGCCGGCGAGGCCATCCGTGGCGGCCGAACGCCGAAGACGGCCGGAATCGCGCTACAACGCATCATTTGAGACGTGGTCGGGCGCGTTCGAACGGTGAGGCTGGGCCGCATCCAACCGTGATGGTGGCGCGGGCCGTAACAGTCGGAATCTTCGCCGGCGGCGAGTGGAGGCGGCGGTGGCATTCGAGACATCGTCGAGATCGCGCTACGAAGCACCAAACCGCGCGTGACAACTTTCTTCGAACCGTGGAAGCGTTCCGCGTCGACTGCTGGTGGTGCCGGACCAAAAGGTTGCCGGAAACGGGACCAACGATGAGCTATGGCGGCCGCGCGTACGGGACCTCGATGGAGGCTATGCTAGGTGGCACGGGAGGCATGTGCTCGGGCTCGTTGGGCTCCTGGGAGCTCCAGGAGTTCGACGGTGGCCTCAGGCAGCGGCGACGTCGATCACAATGACGGTCACAATCTCGTCGGCGGTGAGAAAAGCATGGATGCGGCGACAGCTAGCTACGGCGCGTTCACAGGCTGAAAGGAGGGGAGCAGGAGACGGAGGAGCTCACCTAGCGGCACGCATGGCGTCCCTTGATGGCTTAGGAGCAGCAGGGGTGCTCGAGGTCGCTGGCGAGCGTCGGAGATAGAGGCGAAAGGGGACGACGGTGATCGGCAGCTGCAGGGGCCCTCGGCTCGAATGTAGGGCCCTAGGCGACGAGTATGAGGATGGTGGAGCGGACGGACAGGGCCGGTGGCCTCAGGGCCGCCGGTGGCTGCGGGATCGACGGAGGTACGACGGCGAACGCGCTCGGGCGTCGATGGGGAACGAGGGGGAGAGGAATTGAGTGGGGGAACTGGTGGGGAGAGGGAGAGGCAGAGAGAGAGAGGGGGCAAGTGGGAGAGATGGGTGGAGGCCGAGGCGTCGGGGCGGCCTTATCCTCCTTGACGGTGACATGGCAGCGCGGGACGCCGCGCTGGGTCCGGTGGGAACGAGCAGGGGGGCTTGGTCGCATGAACAGAGAGGAGAGGGATGACCGGGGAGGGGGAGTGGGCCGGGCCTAGCTGGGCCAGTTGGCTCGGGCCACGCACTGTGTACTTGGCCCAGTGCACAGTGGCATGTGCTCTTTCTCTCTTCCTTTTCTTTTCCTTTTTTTTAACTTTTGCTTTTTCTTTTAACTGCTTTCTGTTATAGCTATTTTAGGACACTTAGACACTTCGCAAAAATGTTGGTTCACCACCAATATTACCAGAAGAATATGTTCCACATGATGAACATTTTAGTTTTCATGTCTGAGCATTTTTGAACTTCACACATAAATTCAAATTGAATTCAACTGGAATTTGAAATGGAATATTGATTAAAGTGACCAAGCGTTGTTATAGCAAAATGATTAGCTTGATCTCAGGGATTATTGTAGCATCATTACACCGGGGTGTTACAACTCTCCTCCTCTAAAAGAAATTCTCGTCTCGAGAATTAAGAGGTAGAAGGGAACAGGTCGGGGTATTCAGCCCGGAGGTTATCTTCGCGTTCCCAAGTTGCTTCATCTTGAGTATGGTTCGACCATTGCACCTTGAGGAACTTGGTAACCTTCTGGCGGGTTCGACGTTCGGCTTCTTCAAGAATGCGGATCGGATGCTCTTTGTATGTGAGATCATCTTGAACTTCAATCAATTCCGGATCCACTTCACGTTCCGGATCCTTGAAGCATCGACGAAGTTGCAACACATGGAAGACGTCATGAACGTGAGATAACTGAGGTGGCAACTCCAATTGATAAGCCACCAGTCCATGACGGGAGAGAATGCGGAAAGGACCAATGTAGCGCGGAGCTAGCTTGCCCTTGACTCCGAACCGATGAGTGCCTCTCAACGGAGTGACACGCAAATAAGCTTGTTCACCAGGTTGATAAGTTGAACCCCAGTGTTTCCGGTCATAGTTGCTCTTCTGGCGGGATTGGGCCGCCTTAAGATTATCCCGGACAATGCGAACCTGCTCTTCAGCTTGTTGAATAGTGGCTGGACCAATGATCGTCCATTCCCAGCTTCTGACCAATTCAGAGGGGTTCGACACTTACGTCCATATAGCACTTCAAAGGGTGCCATCTTCAAGCTGGCTTGATAGTTATTGTTATAAGAGAACTCAGCATAAGGGAGAGATTCTTCCCACTTCTTGCCGAAAGAAATAACACAAGCCTGAAACATGTCTTCAAGAATTTGATTGACTCGCTCGACTTGGCCTTGGGATTGGGGATGATAAGCAGTGCTCCAAGTAATATGAGTTCCCATTGCCTCTTGGAAACTATCCCAGAACTTTGAAGTGAAAATACTGCCGCGGTTTGAACTGATCTCCTTCAGAATGCCCTGGAGTGACACTATTCTTGATATATACAAGTTTGCTAATTGACTAGCAGTGATAGTCTCCTTGACTGGCAGAAAGTGAGCAACCTTCGAGAATTGGTCGATGACGACAAAGATGGCATCGTTACCTTTCTGAGACTTAGGAAGGCCAGTGACGAAGTCCATTTGGATCTTATCCCACTTCCATTCAGGAATCGGAAGCGGTTGTAGAAGTCCAGCCGGTTTCTAATGTTCTGCTTTGACGCGACGACAAACGTCACATTCTTCAATATATCGAGCAATGTCTTGCTTCATATTAGACCACCAGTACTTCTGACGGATGTCTAGATACATCTTGGTACTTCTCGGATGAATAGAGAGAGGGGTGTCATGCGCTTCTTTCATCACCTTCTCTGTCATAAGCTCGAACCGGGGCACTACAATGCGATCTCTAAAGTATAAGGTTCCATCTTCACCAAGCGAGAAATCTCTAGATTTCTCTAAGGCAAGATACTTTTTCATCAAATCAACGTGAGCATCTTTGGCTTGAGCAGACTTAATTCCTTTCAGCAGAGTTGGTTCCAGGACAAGGTTATTCAGAGAACCCTGTGGAACTAGTTGGAGGTTCAGCTTGCATAGCTCTTCATAAAGGCGGGGTTGAGCTTTGAAAACCATGTGATTGTTGCAATAAGACTTACGGCTCAGGGCATCGGCCATTACATTAGCCTTACCAGGGGTATAGGATATACCGCAGTTGTAGTCAGCAATAGCTTCCATCCATCGTTGTTGACGGAGGTTCAGATATGGCTGAGTAAATAGGTACTTCAGACTCTGATGATCGGTGAAGATCTCACAACGATTACCGAGAAGGTACTGTCGCCATAGCTTTAGTGCAAAGATAACTGCAGCAAGCTCGAGGTCATGAACTAGGTAGTTCTCTTCATGAGGACGCACTTGACGAGAGGCATAAGCATTCACTCTATGCTCTTGCATTAGGACACAGCCTAGTCCTTGTCGTGAAGCATCACAATAGATGACGAAGTCTTGGTGAGAATCAGGGGGAGCAAGCACTGGGGCAGACGTCAGCTTGTCCTTGAGTGCCTGGAAACTTTCCTGACATTTGTCTATCCAATCGAACTTAACGCCCTTGTGTATTAGATTGGTCAGTGGCTTGGCGATCTTGGAGAAGTTCTCGACAAAGCGGCGACAATACTGGCTAGTTCGAGAAAGCTTCTGACTTGCTTGACAATCTTCGGACGGGTCCAGTCAAGAATAGCCTGAACGTGCTCTGGGTTGACGGCAATACCATCCTTGGAGATGACATGCCCAAGGTAGATTACTTCGGGTAACTAGAACTCACACTTGGAATACTTGGCATAAAGTTGATGTTCTCGAAGCTTCTCCAGAACAAGACGAAGATGTTCAGCATGTTCTTCTTTATTCTTCGAATATACCGGTATATCATCCAGATAGACTACGACGAACTTGTTGAGGTAATTCATGAATATATAGTTCATCAGACGAGAGAATGTGGCTGGAGCATTGGTCAAGCCGAAAGACATGACGGTGTACTCGTAAGAACCATAACGAGTGACGAAGGCGGTCTTTGGAATATCCTCTTCACAAACACGGATCTGGTGGTAACCCAACCTCGAGTCGAGTTTAGAGAAAATCGATGAACCAGCCAGTTGATCATACAGATCATTGATCCGAGGAAGGGGATATTTGTTCTGAATTGTAGCTTGGTTGATAGGATGGTAGTCTTGGACCAAACGGTTCATTCCGTCCTTCTTGTTGACGAAGAGAGAAGGTGCTCCCCAAGTAGAGGAACTTGGACAAATGAAACCCTTGCGAAGAGATTTGTCGATTTCCTCCTTAAGTTCAAGGACTTCATGAGGCGGCATCTTGAAGGGTCGTTTAGCAATAGGAACGGTGCCTGGTTTCAAGTCGATGACGAACTCGACAGCCCGGGCGGGGGGTATTCCTGGAAGTTCTTCTGGAAAAATGTTTTGGAAGTCGCGAACGACTGGAATCTTTTCAATTCCCTCAAGAGGTGATGTGTTCAACGCGTTCAAAGCATAAAGTCGCGCTTCAGCGTTTTGAACCAGACGAGCATTGTAGCTTACTATCTCATCTGAAGGATGCAGAAGGTGGACGGTTTTAGTGGAATAAATGATAGAAGCCGTATGTGCTTTCAACCAATCCATTCCCAGAATGAGGTCAATATTGGAAGACTTCAGAATAATGGGAGAGGCATGAAACTCTAATCCTTCAATCTCAATGACGACGTTGTGGCTAACCATGGTGGTTCGACATTGGCCCGCGGGGGTGTTTACCACTAATGGAATGTGCATCTCTTAGTATTTAATGCCATGCCTGAATGCAAAATCTTCTGATATGAAAGAATATGCTCCTGTATCGAATAAAACAGCAACTGGTACTAAATTAACAAGGAGAGTACCCATCACAGTAGCAGGCTGGTCTTGAGCTTCATTCAGATCAATGTTGTTAGCCTGCCCATAACCATAAGGTCGGGCATTGTTGTTGCAAGGTTGATTGTTACCACGACCAGCAGCAGGAAGAGCCAGTTGACTCTGATTCTGAGGAGAGTTCCTGGAGCGGTGACCCGAAAGGCCACACTTGAAGCACAGACCATCATTGGGAGTGGAAGCAGAAGCTTGGGGTGGTACAGCTTGAAGAGGCTGCCTCTGCGGTGGAGGCAGAATACGAGGTGCAACATAGGACTATCTTGGTGCAGTTGGGCGGTACATGCTTTGGGGGATCCATATCCGACGCTTCTGCGCTGATGGGCCCGAAGATGAGCCAGCGTCACGCCTGCGCCTGAGGGATCCCTGGTGTTCTTGAGGACCAGTCTCAACATGAATAGCCTTGTTCACCAAAGTGGCGAAGTCGACAAAGTCATGAACGAGTAGTGCTAGCTTGATATCAGGGTGAAGTCCGTAATGAAACTTCTCTTGCTTACGAGCATCAGTTGCAATGTCTTCTTCAGCATAACATGACAAGTCAAGAAATTCCTGCTGATAAGCATCTACAAACTTGTTGCCTTGGGTGAGGTTGCGGAAATCTCGTTTCTTCCTGTCCATGATTCCTTGAGGAATGAAGCGGGCACGGAGAGCAGCTTGGAATTTCGGTCAAGTGATGACCGTTCCAGCGGGTAGGGTACGCCTGTGGCTGTCCCACCATTGAGCGGCGAACCCTTCAGAAAGAATGATGCAAAGGTGACATAGCTAGCAGGGGCCACACTAGCAGACTCCATTTCATGCGTGATGTCGCGGAGCTAGTCATCAGCATTAAGGGGTTGAGTTGAGCTTTGGTAGATAGTTGGGTTAAGGCGCATGAAGTCATGCAGAGTTACTGGGGTTGGCTGTTGATTCATGTCCGGACGAGGAAACTAAGCCATCATTCCTTCCATGAACTGGCGGTTTAGCTCAAATTGTTGCATCATTCCAGCAAAGAATTCGGGTGGTGGTGGATCGTTGGCACCACGGCCACGACCAGTCGGTCTAACCATACTGCTAACATGTAACAGGTGTAGTTCAGCATTGAGCATTTGCAAAGACAAGGATCATTCATGATGAATCATGCATAATGAAAGAGGTAAGAAGGATACCACTTAGTAGTCAACACGACAGTGTGTGCACTACTCAAAATACTATTCTAAGGAATAACTATGGCTTATCCAACTTTGGGGTGAATGTGGTCACGGGATCCTAATGTTAGAGTTAGTAAATTCTTTTAACCTGAATGGAAGAGAGATCAGAGTCCCAGAGTATAGACGAGGAGTAAAAGATCCTAATACCACCCAATGGCGACGTGGGCCCATAAGACACACAGCCATCTTAGTAAAAGTTTTTCCGTGACTAGACTCAACTTCGACCAAGGAGTTGGAAAGGGGGGCTACCTATAGGCAGTCGGCTCTGATACCAACTTGTGACGCCCTCGATTCAATCGTACACTAATCATACACGCAAATGTGTACGATCAAGATCAAGGACTCACGGGAAGATATCACAACACAACTCTAGACACAAATAAAATAACACAAGCTTTATATTACAAGCCATGGGCCTTGAGGGCTCGAATACATAAGCTCGAATACACAAGAGTCAGCGGAAGCAACAATATCTGAGTACAGACATAAGTTAGACAAGTTTGCCTTAAGAAGGCCAGCACAAAAGCATCTACGATCGAAAAGGCAAGGCCTCCTGCCTGGGAGCCTCCTAACTACTCCTGGTCGTTGGCGGTCTCCACGTAGTACTAGGCATCGGCGGTGGCATCTGGCTCCTGGGCTCTGACATTTGGTTGCATCAACCGGAAAGAAGAAGAAAGGGGGAAAGGGGGAGCAAAGCAACCATGAGTACTCATCCAAAGTACTCGCAAGCAAGGATCTACACTACATATGCATCGGTGTCAATGAAAAGGGTAGTATATGTGGACTGAACTGCAGAATGCCAGAAGAGAAGGGGAAAGCCTAGCCTATCAAAGACTAGCATCTTCTGGAAACCACCATCTTGCAGCAGGAGGAGGGAGTAGAGTAGCATAAAGTAAAGTAGTAGAAGTGTTATCAACCTCGGCCAGAGATCCTTTCTCGACTCCCTGCGAGAAAGCAATCCCAGAGCCATACTATCCATTTATCACCTCATAATCCATTACTCATCACAAGTATCCAGTTCTAGTTGTATCGATCGGTATACAACTCCAAGTGTCCGTTACCGTAGGACAGGCTATCGATAGATGTTTTCTTCCCTGCAGGGGTGCACCAACTTACCCACCATGCTCGATTAACTCTGGCCAGACACACTTTCCTGGGTCATGCCCGGCCTCGGCCAAACAATACGCCGCAACCCGACCTAGGCTTAATAGAGAGGTCAGCACGCTGGACTAAACCTATGCCCCCAGGGGTCATGGGCCGTTGCCCCGGGAACTCCTGCACGTTGCGAGGGCGGCCAGTGAGCAGACCTAGCTACCTCCTTAAAAAAGGCAGGTGCTTACCAGTCCAACCGGGCGCGCGCCGCTAAGTCACTGACGTCTATTAAGCTTCGGCTGATGCATATGATGCAGAACGCCCATACTATGCCCACGTGATGGTTAGTGCTATCAGGCCAGAGGCCCCTCGGATCAAATATCCAAATCGTAGTGGATTAGGAACGCGCGGTAACAAGCAGACACTCACGAAAGATGTGACCCCGTTGCCCCGTCTCGAGGACTTGTTGCAAGGGCTAGGAATGCCCGGCCACGCCTCGTAATTATCTCGCGGTCACCCTCCAGGTCAACCTGACTCCACATCACTCGCAATTATGCTCGTGCGGGTACCCCTCAGGTCCGGCCCGTCTTTCCAAGTAATAGTGGTAAAGTCTAAGTATCCCTGTGTCCAAACATCAAGGGCGAAAACCCGAGGAATCACCCCCGAGGAATTCCACTAGATGTAATCATCAAGTTGAACGTAAGAGGAATCACCCCCGAGGTTCACACTTGAGGGGTTTCACGACAGAGTCATATCAGAAATGGTTAAGGAGGAAATCACCCTCGATGACCAAGACCGAATGACTACACTACAGGGTTAACATCAGAAGTGTTGAAGAGGTCTCACCCTCGGTACTCGAGAGTAACCCAGTAGTGTCGAGCAACTAAGGGGAAAGTGATGTGCGGTGCCGGGGCCTGGTCTTCGATCCTGTTGATCGGGTCTTCAATGATGAAGCAGGGGAAACAAGGACAAGGTGGGGGTCACTGATGGATCACTAACCAACCTATACTAAGCAGTTTAGGATAAGCAGGTAGGTAACAATAAGCAGGTTACAAAAGCAGGCTATGCATTAGAATAGGAGCAAACAATAACAGTAGCAAAATCTAATGCAAGCATGAGAGAATGGAATGGGTGATATCGGGATGGTCAAAGGGGGGGCTTGCCTGGTTGCTCAGACAAGAAGGAGGGGTCGTCGGTGACATAGTCGATCACAGCGGCATCGGCAACCGCCACGGGGTCTACCGAAGAGAAGAGGGGGAGAAACAGTAAATATAAAGCAAACCTAGCATCACAAAGCATAACATGGCAATAGGCGGTGCTAGGGGTGAACTAACGCGGTACTACACGTGTTGGGGAACGTTGCAGAAAATTAAAACTTTTCCTACGGTTTCACCAAGATCCATCTATGAGTTCATCTAGCAACGAGTATTCAGATTAGATAGCATCTACATACCACTTTGTAGATCGCAACGGAAGCGTTCGAGTGAACGTGGATGAGGTAGTCGTACTTGCCGTGATCCAATTCACCGATGATCTAGTACCGAACGGACGGCACCTCCGCGTTCAACACACGTACGGGACGGGAGACGTCTCCTCCTTCTTGATCCAGCAAGGGGGAAGGAGAGGTTGAGGAAGATCCAGCACGACGGTGTGGTGGTGGATGCAGCAGAACTCCGGCAGGGCTTCGCTAAGCAACTACGGGAGGAGGAGGAGGTGTTGCATGGAGGAGGGAGGAGCCAGGGCATTGGGTGCGCAGCCCCCTCCCCTGCCCCCCTTTATATAGGTGCATTAGAGGGGGGGAGGGCGCAGCCTTGCCCCTTCCTCCAAGGAAGGGGTGCGGCCAAGAGGGGGGAGGAGTCCATCCTCCCCAAGGCACCTCGGAGGTGCCTTCCCCCCTTTGGACTCTCCCTCCTCCAAGTTTCCTTGGCGCATGGGCCCTTGGGGCTGGTTCCCCTTGGCCCAAGCAGGCCAAGGCGCACCCCCTAAGGCCCATGTGGCCCACCAAGGCAGGTGGCCCCACCTGGTGGACCCCCGGGACCCCTCCGGTGGTCCCGGTACAATACCGATAACCCCGAAACTTGTCCCGATGGCCGAAACAGCACTTCCTATATATAATTCTTTACCTCCGGACCATTCCGGAACTCCTCGTGACGTCCAGGATCTCATCCGGGACTCCGAACAACATTCGGGTTACTGCACATACATATCCCTACAACCCTAGCGTCACCGAACCTTAAGTGTGTAGACCCTACGGGTTCGGGAGACATGCAGACATGACCGAGACGGCTCTCGAGCAATAACCAACAGCGGGATCTGGATACCCATGTTGGCTCCCACATGATCCACGATGATCTCATCGGATGAACCACGATGTCGAGGATTCAATTAATCCCGTATACGATTCCCTTTGTCAATCGGTATTTTACTTGCCCGAGATTCGATCGTCGGTATACCAATACCTCGTTCAATCTCGTTACCGGCAAGTCACTTTTCTCGTTCCGTAATGCATGATCCCGCGATCAAACACTTTGGTCACATTGAGCTCATTGTGATGATGCATTACCGAGAGGGCCCGATGATACCTCTCCGTCAAGCGGAGTGACAAATCCCAGTCTCGATCCATGTCAACCCAACAGACACTTTCAGAGATACCCGTAGCATACCTTTATAGTCACCCAGTTACGTTGTGACGTTTGGCATACCCAAAGCACTCCTACGGTATCCGGGAGTTACATGATCTCATGGTCTAAGGAAAGGATACTTGACATTGGATAACTCTAGCAAACGAACTATGCGATCTTATGCTATGTTTAGGATTGGGTCTTGTCCATCACATCATTCTCCTAATGATGTGATCCCGTTATCGATGACATCCAATGTCCATAGTCAGGAAACCATGACTATCTGTCGATCAACGAGCTAGTCAACTAGAGGCTCACTAGGGACATGTTTGTTGTCTGTTATTCACACATGTATTACGATTTCCGGTTAACACAATTATAGCACGAATAAAGACAATTATCATGAATAAGGAAATATAATAATAATGCTTTTATTATTGCCTCTAGGGCATATTTCCAACAGTCTCCCACTTGCACTAGAGTCAATAATCTAGTTACATTGTGATGAATCGAACACCCATAGAGTTCTGGTGCTGATCATGTTTTGCCTTAGGGAGAGGTTTAGTCAACGGATCTGCGACATTCAGATCCGTGTGTACTTTACAAATCTCTATGTCTCCATCTTGAACATTTTCACGAATGGAGTTGAAGCGACGCTTGATGTGCCTGGTCTTCTTGTGAAACCTGGGCTCCTTTGCAAGTGCAATAGCTCCAGTGTTGTCACAGAAGAGCTTGATTGGCCCCGACGCATTGGGTATGACTCCGAGGTCGGTGATGAACTCCTTCACCCAAATTGCTTCATGTGCTGCCTCCGAGGCTGCCATGTACTCCGCTTCACATGTAGATCCCGCCACGACGCTTTGCTTGCAACTACACCAGCTTACTGCCCCACCATTCAAAATATACACGTATCCAGTTTGTGACTTAGAGTCATCCAGATCTGTGTCGAAGCTAGCGTCGACGTAACCTTTTACGACGAGCTCTTCGTCACCTCCATAAACGAGAAACATTTCCTTAGTCCTTTTCAGGTACTTCAGGATATTCTTGACCGCTGTCCAGTGTTCCTTGCCGGGATTACTTTGGTACCTACCTACCAAACTTACGGCAAGGTTTACATCAGGTCTGGTACACAGCATGGCATACATAATAGAACCTATGGCTGAGGCATAGGGGATGACGCTCATCTCTTCTATATCTTCTGCCGTGGTCGGACATTGAGCTGAGCTCAATTTCACACCTTGTAACACAGGTAAGAACCCCTTCTTAGATTGATCCATATTGAACTTCTTCAATATCTTATCAAGGTATGTGCTTTGTGAAAGACCTATGAGGCGTCTCGATCTATCTCTATAGATCTTGATGCCTAATATATAAGCAGCTTCTCCAAGGTCCTTCATTGAAAAACTTTTATTCAAGTAGGCCTTAATGCTGTCCAAGAGTTCTATATCATTTCCCATCAAAAGTATGTCGTCTACATATAATATGAGAAATGCTACAGAGCTCCCACTCACTTTCTTGTAAACACAGGCTTCTCCATAAGTCTGTGTAAACCCAAACGCTTTGATCATCTCATCAAAGCGAATGTTCCAACTCTGAGATGCTTGCACCAGCCCATAAATCGAGCGTTGGAGCTTGCACACCTTGTCAGCATTCTTAGGATCGACAAAACCTTCCGGCTGCATCATATACAATTCTTCCTTAAGGAAACCATTAAGGAATGCCGTTTTGACGTCCATTTGCCATATCTCATAATCATAGTATGCGGCAATTGCTAACATGATTCGGACGGACTTCAGCTTCGCTACCGGTGAGAAAGTCTCATCGTAGTCAATTCCTTGAACTTGTCGATAACCCTTAGCGACAAGCCGAGCTTTATAGATGGTCACATTACCATCCGCGTCTGTCTTCTTCTTAAAGATCAATTTATTTTCTATGGCTCGCCGCTCAACGGGCAAGTCAGTCAAAGTCCATACTTCGTTTTCATACATGGATCCTATCTCGGATTTCATGGCTTCCAGCCATTTGTCGGAATCCGGGCCCGCCATTGCTTCCTCATAGTTCAAAGGTTCACCGTTGTCTAACAACATGATTTCCAAGACAGGGTTGCCGTACCACTCTGGTGCAGAACGTGTCCTTGTGGACCTTCGAATTTCAGTAGGAGCTTGATTAGAAGTATCTTGATCATCATCATTAATTTCCTCTCTAGTCGGTGCAGGCACCTCAGAAACGTTTTCTTGAGTTTCGCCGTTTTCCGGTTCAAGAGGTAACACTTCATCAAGTTCTACTTTCCTCCCACTTACTTCTTTCGAGAGAAACTCTTTCTCCAGAAAGGATCCATTCCTGGCAACAAAGATCTTGCCTTCGGATCTGAGGTAGAAGGTATACCCAACAGTTTCTTTAGGGTATCCTATGAAGACGCATTTTTCTGACTTGGGTTCGAGCTTTTCAGGTTGAAGTTTCTTGACATAAGCATCGCATCCCCAAACTTTTAAAAACGACAGCTTAGGTTTCTTCCCAAACCATAATTCATACGGTGTCGTCTCAACGGATTTCGACGGAGCCCTATTTAAAGTGAATGCGGCAGTCTCTAGAGCATAGCCCCAAAAAGATAGCGGTAAGTCGGTAAGAGACATCATAGATCGCACCATATCTAATAGAGTGCGATTACGACGTTCGGACACACCATTACGCTGAGGTGTTCCAGGCGGCGTGAGTTGTGAAACTATTCCACATTTTCTCAAGTGTGTGCCAAATTCGTGACTAAAGTATTCTCCTCCACGATCTGATCGTAGAAACTTGATCTTTCTTTCACGTTGATTTTCAACCTCACTCTGAAATTCCTTGAACTTTTCAAAGGTTTCAGACTTGTGTTTCATTAAGTAGATATACCCATATCTACTCAAGTCATCAGTGAGGGTGAGAACATAACGATAGCCACCGCGAGCCTCAACACTCATTGGACCACACACATCGGTATGTATGATTTCCAATAAGTTGGTTGCTCGCTCCATTGTTCCTGAGAACGGAGTCTTGGTCATTTTACCCATGAGGCATGGTTCGCACGTGTCAAATGATTCATAATCAAGAGACTCTAAAAGTCCATCTGCATGGAGCTTCTTCATGCGTTTGACACCTATGTGACCAAGGCGGCAGTGCCACAAATATGTGGGACTATTGTTATCAACTTTCACTCTTTTGGTACTCACACTATGAATATGTGTATCATCACGTACGAGATTCATCAAGAACAAACCATTAACCATCGGAGCATGACCATAAAACATATCTCTCATATAAATAGAACAACCATTATTCTCGGATTTAAATGAGTAGCCATCTCGAATTAAGCGAGATCCAGATACAATGTTCATGCTCAAACTTGGCACTAAATAACAATTATTGAGGTTTAAAACTAATCCCGTAGGTAAATGTAGAGGCAGCGTGCCGACGGCGATCACATCGACCTTGGAACCATTCCCGACGCGCATCGTCACCTCGTCCTTTGCCAGTCTCCGTTTATTCCGCAGCTCCTGCTTTGAGTTACAAATGTGAGCAACTACACCGGTATCAAATACCCAAGAGCTACTACGAGTACTGGTAAGGTACACATCAATTACATGTATATCACATATACCTTTGGTTTTGCCGGCCTTCTTGTCCGCTAAGTATTTGGGGCAGTTCCGCTTCCAGTGACCACTTCCCTTGCAATAAAAGCACTCAGTTTCGGGCTTGGGTCCATTCTTTGGCTTCTTCCCGGCAACTTGCTTACCGGGAGCGGCAACTTCCTTGCCGTCCTTCTTGAAGTTCTTTTTACCCTTGCCCTTCTTGAACTTAGTGGGTTTATTCACCATCAACACTTGATGCTCCTTCTTGATTTCTACCTCTGCTGATTTCAGCATAGCATATACTTCAGGAATGGTCTTTACCATCCCCTGCATATTGTAGTTCATCACAAAGCTCTTGTAGCTAGGTGGAAGCGACTGGAGGATTCTGTCAATGACCGCTTCATCCGGGAGATTAACTTCCAGTTGAGTCAAGCGGTTGTGCAACCCAGACATTTTGAGTATGTGCTCACTGACAGAGCTATTTTCCTCCATCTTACAGCTAAAGAATTTGTCGGAGACTTCATATCTCTCGACCCGGGCATGAGCTTGGAAAACCATTTTCAGCTCTTCGAACATCTCATATGCTCCATGTCTCTCAAAACGTTTTTGGAGCCCCGGCTCTAAGCTGTAAAGCATGCCGCACTGAACGAGGGAGTAATCATCGCAGCGTGACTGCCAAGCGTTCATAACGTCTTGTTCTGCAGGGAGAATAGGTGTGTCACCCAGCGGTGCTCTTAGGACATAATCTTTCTTGGCAGCTATGAGGATAATCCTCAGGTTCCGGACCCAGTCCGTATAGTTGCTACCATTGTCTTTCAGCTTGGTTTTCTCTAGGAACGCGTTGAAGTTGAGGACTACGTTGGCCATTTGATCTACAAGACATATTGTAAATATTTAGACTAAGTTCATGATAATAAAGTTCATTTAATCAAATTATTTAATGAACTCCCACTTAGATAAACATCCCTCTTCTAGTCATCTAAGTATTACATGATCCGAGTCAACTAGGCCGTGTCCGATCATCACGTGAGACGGACTAGTCAACATCGGTGAACATCTTCATGTTGATCGTATCTTCTATACGACTCATGCTCGACCTTTCGGTCTTCTGTGTTCCGAGGCCATGTCTGTACATGCTAGGCTCGTCAAGTCAACCTAAGTGTTTTGCGTGTGTAAATCTGTCTTACACCCGTTGTATGCGAACGTAAGGACCTATCACACCCGATCATCACGTGGTGCTTCGGAACGACGAACCTTAGCAACGGTGCACAGTTAGGGTGAACACTTTCTTGAAATTATTATGAGGGATCATCTTATTTACTACCGTCGTCCTAAGTAAACAAGATGCAAAACATGATAAACATCACATGCAATCAAATAATAAACGTGACATGATATGGCCAATATCACATAGCTCCTTTGATCTCCATCTTGGGGCTCCATGATCATCTTGTCACCGGCTTGACACCATGATCTTCATCATCATGATCTTCATCATCGTGTCTCCATGAAGTTGCTCGCCAACTATTACTTCTACTACTATGGCTAACGCGTTTAGCAATAAAGTAAAGTAACTTACATGGCGATTCTCAATGACACGCAGGTCATACAAAAAAATAAAGACAACTCCTATGGCTCCTGCCGGTTGTCATACTCATCGACATGCAAGTCGTGATTCCTATTACAATAGCATGAACATCTCATACATCACATATAGATCATTCATCATACATCACAACTTTGGCCATATCATATCACAAAGCACTTGCTGCAAAAACAAGTTAGACGTCCTCTAATTGTTGTTGCAAGTTTTACGTGGCTGAATTAGGGTTCTAGCAAGAACGTTTTCTTAGCTACGTAAAACCACAACGTGATTTGTCAACTTCTATTTACCCTTCATAAGGACCCTTTTCATCGAATCCGCTCCAACTAAAGTAGGAGAGACAGACACCCGCCAGCCACCTTATGCAACTAGTGCATGTTCGTCGGTGGAACCGGTCTCACGTAAGCGTACGTGTAAGGTTGGTCCAGGCCGCTTCATCCCACAATACCGCTGAAGCAAGATAAGACTAGTAACGGCAAGAAAAGTTGACAACATCTACGCCCACAACAAATTGTGTTCTACTCGCGCAAGAAGAACTACGCATAGACCTAGCTCATGATGCCACTGTTGGGGAACGTTGCAGAAAATTAAAAATTTTCCTACGGTTTCACCAAGATCCATCTATGAGTTCATCTAGCAACGAGTATTCAGATTAGATAGCATCTACATACCACTTTGTAGATCGCAACGGAAGCGTTCGAGTGAACGTGGATGAGGTAGTCGTACTTGCCGTGATCCAATTCACCGATGATCTAGTACCGAACGGACGGCACCTTCGCGTTCAACACACGTACGGGACGGGAGACGTCTCCTCCTTCTTGATCCAGCAAGGGGGAAGGAGAGGTTGAGGAAGATCCAGCACGACGGTGTGGTGGTGGATGCAGCAGAACTCCGGCAGGGCTTCGCTAAGCAACTACGGGAGGAGGAGGAGGTGTTGCATGGAGGAGGGAGGAGCCAGGGCATTGGGTGCGCAGCCCCCTCCCTTGCCCCCCTTTATATAGGTGCATTAGAGGGGGGGATGGCGCAGCCTTGCCCCTTCCTCCAAGGAAGGGGTGCGGCCAAGAGGGGGGAGGAGTCCATCCTCCCCAAGGCACCTCGGAGGTGCCTTCCCCCCTTTGGACTCTCCCTCCTCCAAGTTTCCTTGGCGCATGGGCCCTTGGGGCTGGTTCCCCTTGGCCCAAGCAGGCCAAGGCGCACCCCCTAAGGCCCATGTGTCCCACCAAGGCAGGTGGCCCCACCTGGTGGACCCCCGGGACCCCTCCGGTGGTCCCGGTACAATACCGATAACCCCGAAACTTGTCCCGATGGCCGAAACAGCACTTCCTATATATAATTCTTTACCTCCGGACCATTCCGGAACTCCTCGTGACGTCCGGGATCTCATCCGGGACTCCGAACAACATTCGGGTTACTGCACATACATATCCCTACAACCCTAGCGTCACCGAACCTTAAGTGTGTAGACCCTACGGGTTCGGGAGACATGCAGACATGACCGAGACGGCTCTCGGGCAATAACCAACAGCGGGATCTGGATACCCATGTTGGCTCCCACATGATCCACGATGATCTCATCGGATGAACCACGATGTCGAGGATTCAATTAATCCCGTATACGATTCCCTTTGTCAATCGGTATTTTACTTGCCCGAGATTCGATCGTCGGTATACCAATACCTCGTTCAATCTCGTTACCGGCAAGTCACTTTTCTCGTTCCGTAATGCATGATCCCGTGATCAAACACTTTGGTCACATTAAGCTCATTGTGATGATGCATTACCGAGAGGGTCCGGTGATACCTCTCCGTCAAGCGGAGTGACAAATCCCAGTCTCGATCCATGTCAACCCAACAGACACTTTCAGAGATACCCGTAGCATACCTTTATAGTCACCCAGTTATGTTGTGACGTTTGGCATACCCAAAGCACTCCTACGGTATCCGGGAGTTACATGATCTCATGGTCTAAGGAAAGGATACTTGACATTGGATAACTCTAGCAAACGAACTATGCGATCTTATGCTATGTTTAGGATTGGGTCTTGTCCATCACATCATTCTCCTAATGATGTGATCCCGTTATCGATGACATCCAATGTCCATAGTCAGGAAACCATGACTATCTGTCGATCAACGAGCTAGTCAACTAGAGGCTCACTAGGGACATGTTTGTTGTCTGTTATTCACACATGTATTACGATTTCCGGTTAACACAATTATAGCACGAATAAAGACAATTATCATGAATAAGGAAATATAATAATAATGCTTTTATTATTGCCTCTAGGGCATATTTCCAACAACACGTTGCAGACGGAGGGGATAAACATCTGAGGATGAATTCCCGGCGTTAGGCGGATTCCGGAGAGAGGAAAAGAGGGGGAAAGTTTCATGTTCAACATGCTAGGGGAATGTGACAGATGAACGGACCGCGTATTCAGATTCGTTGGAATTTTCTGAGCAACTTTCATGTAGAAAACATTTTCATCCGAGATACAGTTTAATTTCAATGAATTTTCAAAGATTAAACCATTTTCTGGAAATAATTAAATTGACAGAAAAGAATTAGTACGTCAGCATGACATCATTGTGACGTCAGCAGTCAACAGGACGGCTGACCAGGTCAAACTGACCAGTAGGGCCCACCTGTCATTGGTAGTGGGCTAATAGCAGATCATTCTAAGTTAAACAGACTAATTAGTGACTGGACCCCACTAGTCAATGACTCACTAGTTTAGCTAATTACTTTTAATTAGGAAAATGTTTTAATTAGGTTAATTATGTGGTGGGGCCCGTGTGTCAGTGGCACTGAGTGCCCAGTCAGCATAGTTGACCACGGCCAACATGGTCAACTGAATCCAGGGGCACACGGACAGCGACCCAGAGGCGGGCCCCGCCGTTGCCAGGTTAGGGCCGGCGCCGGAGCAACGCCGGCGAGGCCATCCGCGGCGGCCGAACGCCGGAGACGGCCGGAATCGCGCTACGGCGCATCATTTGAGCCTTGGTCGGGCGCGTCCTAACGGTGAGGCTGGGCTTCATCCAACCGTGATGGTGGCGCGGGCCGTAACGGTCGGAATCTTCGCCGGCGATAAGTGGAGGCGGCGGTGGCGTTCGGGACATCGTCGGGATCGCGCTACGAAGCACCAAACTGCGCGTGACAACTTGCGTTCGAACCGTGGAAGCGTTCGGCGTCGACTGGTGGTGGTGTCGGACCAAAAGGTCGTCGGAAACGGGACCCATGACGAGCTATGGCGGCCGCGCGTACGGGACCTCGACGGAGGCTATGCTAGGAGGTACGGGGAGGCACGTGCTCGGGCTCGTTGGGCTCCTGGGAGCTCCAGGACTTCGACGGTGGCCTCAAGCAGCAGCGACGTCGACCACAATGACGGTCACGATCTCATCGGCGGCGAGCAGAGCACGGATGCGGTGACAACTAGCTACGGCACGTTCACAGGCTGAAAGGAGGGGAGCAGGAGACGGAGGAGCTCACCTAGCGGCACGCACGGCGGCCCTTGACGGCTTAGGAGCAGCAGGGGTGCTCGAGGTCGCCGGCGAGCGTCGGAGACAGAGGCGAAAGGGGACGGCGGCGATCGGCAGCTGCAGGGGCCCTCGGCTCCAACGGAGGAGCCCAGGCGACGAGGATGAGGACGGTGGAGCGGACGGACAGGGCCGGTGGCCTCAGGTCCGCCGGTGGCCGCGGGATCGACGGAGGTACGACGGCGAACGCGCTCGGGCTTCGATGGGGAACGAGGGGGAGAGGAAGCGAGCGGGGGAACTGGTGGGGAGAGGGAGAGGCAGAGAGAGGGGGCAAGTGGGAGAGATGGGTAGAGGCCGAGGCGTCGGGGCGGCCTTATCCTCCTCGACGGCGACGTGGCAGCGCGGGATGCCGCGCCGACTTCTGTGGGAACGAGCAGGGGGCTCGGTCGCGTGAACAGAGAGGAGAGGGATGACCGGGGAGGGGGAGTGGGCCGGGCCTAGTTGGGCCAGTTGGCTCGGGCCAGGCACTGTGCACTTGGCCCAGTGCACAGTGGCCTGTGCTCTTTCTCTCTTCCTTCTTTTCCTTTTTTTAACTTTTGCTTTTTCTTTTAATAGCTTTCTGTTATAGCTATTTTAGGCCACTTAAACATTTTGCAAAAATGTTGGTTCACCACCAACCAGAAGAATACGTTCCACATGATGAACATTTTAGTTTTCATGTCTGAGCATTTTTGAACTTCACACATAAATTCAAATTGAATTCAACTGGAATTTGAAATGGAATATTGATTAAAGTGACCAAGCGCTGTTATAGCAAAATGATTAGCTTGATCTCAGGGATTACTGTAGCATCATTACACCGGGGTGTTACAAATACCTTATGAGCAGTACTATCTCCTGCATGATTTCCTCCATAAGCTTCGGAGTGACATTTCCGTAGGATTTGTTCCTGTTCATGCTCAGGTACACAACGTCTAATAATACCATCTACTCTTTCTTTATAAAGGTGTGGGTCATCCCAAAAGTAATGTCTTAAATCATAGTAGATTTTTTTTCTTTTTTTGTATGTGAAGCTAGGTGGTAAATATTTAGCAACAATATAATTAGCATAGTCAGCATACCAAGGAGTATTATGAGAGACATTTATTGCAGCAAGTTGTTCATTAGGAAAACTATCATCAATAGGTAGTGGGTCATCAAGAATATTTTCTAACCTAGACAAGTTATCAACTACGGGCTTCTCAGCTCTTTTTCTATCAGTAATATGCAAATCAAATTCTTGTAGCAAAAGAACCCACCTAATGATTCTAGGTTTAGCATCTTTCTTTTTCATAAGATATTTAATAGCAGCATGATTGGTGTGAATAGTTACTTTGGAATCAACAATACAAGATCTGAATTTATCACAAGCAAACACCACTGCTAAAAATTCTTTTTTGGTAGTAGCATAATTTCGTTGAGCACTGTCTAGAGTTTTACTAGCATAATGGATAACATTTAACTTCGTATCGACTCTTTGTCCTAGAACAGCACCAAAAACATTATCACTAGCATCACGCATAATTTCAAAAGGCAAGTTCCAATCAGGTGGTTGAACAACAGGTGCAGACGTTAAGGATTTCTTAAGTGTTTCAAAGGCTTCTACACAATCATCATCAAAAACAAATGGAACATCATTTTGTAAAAGATTTGTAAGAGGCCTAGAAATTTTAGAGAAGTCTTTAATAAATCTCCTATAGAAACCAACATGACTGAGGAAACTATGAATACCTTTAATATCTTTAGGACATGATATTTTCTCAATTGCATGAACTTTAGCTTTATCCACCTCAGTACCTCATTCAGAAATTTTATGCCCCAAGACAGTACCTTCATTAACCATAAAGTTGCACTTCTACCAATTCAAGACAAGATTAGTTTGCTCAGATCTCTGCAAAACTCGATCAAGGTTTCTTAAACAATCATCAAAAGAAGTTCCATAAACAGAACAATCACCCATGAAAACCTCAACAATCTTTTCACAAAAATCAGAGAATATAGCAGTCATACATCTTTGAAAGGTAGCAGGTGCATTGCATAAACCAAAAGGCATATGTCTATGAGCATAAGTTCCAAAAGGACAAGTAAAGGTGGTTTTCTCTTGATCAGGTTGTGAAATAGGTATTTGTGAAAAACCAGAATATCCATCAAGGAAACAAAAGTGTGTGTGCTTAGATAATCTTTCCAACATTTGGTCAATAAAAGACAGAGGGTAGTGATCTTTTCTAAATGCTTTATTTAATTTTCTAAAATCAGTTACCATTCTATAGCGAGTGATAATTCTTTGTGGAATAAGTTCATTTCTATCATTAGGAACAACAGTGATACCTCCCTTCTTACGGACACAATGAACGAGACTTACCCATCTACTATTAGCTATGGGATAGATTATACCTGCTTATAGAAGCTTTAATATTTTAGTTCTTACCGTTTCTTTCCTTTTAGGATTCAAACGCCGTTGGTGATCAACAACGGGTTTAGCATCAGGTTCCATATTAAGCTGATGCTGACAGAGAGTGGGACTGATTCCCTTAAGATCATCAAAAGTATACCCAATAGCAGCTCGGTGCTTCTTCAGAATTTTCAATAATATTTCTTCATGTTCTGAAAGGTTATCACTAATAATATCATGATATATCTTTTTATCATCAAGATAAGCATATTTCAAAGTGTCTGGAAATTGTTTTAATTTGAACACAGGATCACCTTTAGGTGGAGGAAGACCTCCTAGAGTTTCAATAGGCAAATTGTGTTTAAGCAGAGGTTGTTGTTCAAAGAATATTTTGTCTATTTCA
The DNA here is from genome assembly GCA_032464435.1 of Aegilops umbellulata. Lineage (NCBI taxonomy): Eukaryota > Viridiplantae > Streptophyta > Magnoliopsida > Poales > Poaceae > Aegilops > Aegilops umbellulata. The sequence continues at coordinate 150,438,019 of CP136059.1, read as the reverse complement.
TTTCTTTCACGCAATTGCATATCATTTTCGTGGTCTAGCAAATATTGTTCTAGTGGATCAGTAGGAGGCATGGCAATAGAAGCAAGACCAATTATTTCATCCTTACTAGGTAATTCTTTCTTATGAGGTTGTCTACTAAACTTAGAGAAATCAAATTCATGAGACTCATCACCAAAGCTAACACTGGCAGTTTGTTTATGACAATCTATAGTAGCATTGACAGTGTTCAAGAAAGGTCTACCAAAGATAATGGGATAAAAGGCATCTTGTGGGGAACCAAGAACTAGAAAATCATTAGGATATTTTATTTTCCCACACAAGACTTCAACACCTCTAACAATCCCAAGTGGTGTGATGGTGTCTTTATTAGCAAATATAATAGTAACATCTATGTATTCTATTTCAGCGGGTGCTATATCATTCATAATTTCTTGATATAAGGTAAAAGGGATAGCACTCACACTAGCACCTAAGTCACATAAACCATGATAACAGTGATCTCCTATTTTGACTGAGACGACATGCATGCCAAGGTCTATGTTTATCTTTTTCATCAGGTTTAGCAATTCTAGCAACTTCATCACAGAAGTAAATAACACGCCTGTCAATATTTTCTACGAGGAGATCTTTAACCATAACAACACTAGGTTCTACTTTAATTTGCTAAGGAGGTTTAGGTGCTTCAAGATTACTTTTGCGAACCACAGTTGAAACCATAGCATGTTCCTTTATCCTAACAGGGAAAGGTGGGTTTTCAATATAAGCAGTAGGCACAACTGAATCAACATTGTAAAATAATAGTTTCATCTTTGACTATGAACGGTTCTTTAATTTCTTCTTTAATAGGGGGATGATATTTAAACCACTTCTCCCTAGGGAGATCAACATGAGTAGCAAATTATTCACAAAAAGAGGCTACTATCTTAGAGTCAAGTCCATATTTAGTGCTAAACTTGTGAAAAGCATCGGTATTCATAAAAGTTTTAACACAATCAAATTCAAGGTTAATACCTGACTCTTTACCTTCGTCGAGTTCCCAATCTTCATAGTTGCATTTAATTCTTTCTAAAAGAACTCACCTGAATTCAATAGTCTTCTTCATAAAAGAACCAGTACAATAAGTATCGAGCATGGATGGATCGATCATCATGAGAAAGCCGTGCATAAAAATTCTAAATAATAATTTCTCTTGAGAGTTCATGATTGGGGCATGATTATAACATTGACTTAAGCCTCCTCCAAGCTAGAGCGATACTTTCTCCTTCACGAGGCCAAAAATTATATATATAATTCTGATCACGATGAACTAGATGCATAGGATAATTTTTGGTGAAATTCCAATTTCAATCGATTCCAGTTCCAAGATCCAATATCATCACATAGCCTATACCATGTCAATGATTTTCCCTTCAAAGATAAAGGGAAAACCTTCTTCTTAGCTTCAGCTTCAGGTAAACCTGCAAGCTTAGATAATCCACAAAGTTCATCCACATATATCAAGTGCATATCTGGATGTTCAGTTCCATCTCCTGCATAAGAATTAGCTAGCAGTTGTTCTATCATACCCGGAGGAATTTCATAACAAATATTTTAATTAGGTACAGTAGGTTGAGGGGCAACTAATTGTGGTTCTAGTCGAGCTAAAGAAACCCGGAACAAACCCCTCAAAGGATGGTTCTCCATAGTAACAAGTGACAATAAATTTCACCACGTAGTAATAAATTTTCCTTACCAAGTGTGAAGCCCCCGATTCAATCGTACACTAATCATACACGCAAACGTGTACGATCAAGATCAGGGACTCACGGGAAGATATCACAACACAACTCTAGAATAAAATAAGTCCTACAAGCATAATAATACAAGCCAGGGGCCTCGAGGACTCTAATACAAGTGCTCGATCATAGACGAGTCAGCGGAAGCAACAATATCTGAGTACATACATAAGTTAAACAAGATTTCCTAAAGAAGGCTAGCACAAAGGTAGCAACGATCGATAAGGCAAGGCCTCCTGCCTGGGACCTCATAACTACTCCTCGAAGTCGAACTCCATGTAGAATCATCCTCATGATCCTCTGGCTCCTGGACTCCAGCATCTGGTTGCGACAACCAGGTATAGAAAGGGGGAAAGGGGGAACAAAGGAACCATGAGTACTCATCCAAAGTACTCGCAAGCAAGGATCTACACTACATGTGCATTGGTATCAATGAAATGGGTAGTATTTGTGGACTGAAGTGCAGAATGCCAGAATAAGAGGGGGATAGCTAGTCCTATCAAAGACTACGCTTATGGCCGCCTCCATCTTGAAGCATATAGAAGAGAGTAGATGGTAAATTCACCAAGTATCGTCGCATAGCATAATCCTACCCGGCGATCCTCCCCACGTGGCCCTGTGTGAGAGCGATCACCGGGTTATATCTGGCACTTGGAAGGGTGTGTTTTATTAACTATCCGGTTCTAGTTGTCATAAGGTCAAGGTACAACTATGGGTTGTCCTTTTACCGGGGATCACGGCTATTCGAATAGATAAACTTCCCTGCAGGGGTGCACCACATTACCCAACACGCTCGATCCCTCTGGCCGGACACACTTTCCTGGGTCATGCCCGGCCTCGGAAGATCAACACGTCGCAGCCCTACCTAGGCACAACAGAGAGGTCAGCACGTCGGTCTAAATCCTGTGCGCGCAAGGGTCTAGGCCCATCGCCCATTGCACACCTGCATGTTGCATACACGGCCGATGAACAAACCTAGCCTCCCTTATACAAGAGCAGACGTTCCAGTCCAACCTGGTGCACGCCGCTTAGTCGCTGATGTCAAGAAGGCTTTGTTGGGGAACGTAGTAATTTCAAAAAAATTCCTACGCACACGCAAGATCATGGTGATGCATAGCAATGAGAGGGGAGAGTGTTGCCCACGTACCCTCGTAGACCGAAAGCGGAAGCGTTAGCACAACGCGGTTGATGTAGTCGTACGTCTTCATGATCCGACCGATCAAATACCGAACGCACGGCACCTCCGAGTTCAGCACACTTTCAGCCCGATGACGTCCCTCAAACTCCGATCCAGCCGAGTGTCAAGGGAGAGTTTCGTCAGCACCACGGCGTGGTGACGATGTTGATGTTCCACCGACGCAGGGCTTCGCCTAAGCACCGCTACAGTATTATCGAGGTGGACTATGGTGGAGGGGGGCACCGCACACGGCTAAAAGATCAAACAGATCAATTGTTGTGTCTCTAGGGTGCCCCTTCCCCCGTATATAAAGGAGCAAGGGGGTGCGGCCCGCCATAGGAGGAGGCGCGTCGGAGGAGTCCTACTCCTACCGGGAGTAGGACTCCCCCCTTTCCTAGTTGGATTAGGACTTGGGAGGGGGAAGGAGTGGAGGAGAAGGAAGGAAGGGGGCGCCGCCCCCCTCTCCTTGTCCTATCCGGACTAGGGGGGAGGGGCGCGCGGCCAGCCCTTGCCTCCTCTCCTCTCTTCCACCTAGGCCCACTAAGGCCCATTAAGTTCCCGGGGGTTCCGGTAACCTCTCCGGTACTTCGGTAAAATCACATTTTCACCCAGACCACTTCCGATATCCAAACATAGGCTTCCAATATATCAATCTTCATGTCTCGACCATTTCGAGACTCCTCATCATGTCCGTGATCACATCCAGGACTCCGAACAACCTTCGGTACATCAAAACATGTAAACTCGTAATATAATTGTCATTGTAACGTTAAGCGTGCGGACCCTATGGGTTCGAGAACTATGTAGACATGACCGAGACACGTCTGCGGTCAATAACCAATAGCGGAACCTGGATGCTCATATTGGCTCCCACATATTCTATGAAGATCTTTATCGGTCAAACCGCATAACAACATACGTTGTTCCCTTTGTCATCGGTATGTTACTTGCCCGAGATTCGATCGTCGGTATCTCAATACCTAGTTCAATATCGTTACCGGCAAGTCTCTTTACTCGTTCCGTAATACATCATCCCGCAACTAACTCATTAGTTGCAATGCTTGCAAGGCTTAAGTGATGTGCATTACCGAGAGGGCCCAGAGATACCTCTCCGACAATCGGAGTGACAAATCCTAATCTCGAAATACGTCAACCCAACAAGTACCTTCGGAGACACCTGTAGAGCACCTTTATAATCACCCAGTTATGTTGTGACATTTGGTAGCACACAAAGTGTTCCTCCGGTAAACGGGAGTTGCATAATCTCATAGTCATAGGAACATGTATAAGTCATGAATAAAGCAATAACAACATACTAAACGATCGTGTGCTAAGCTAACGGAATGGGTCATGTCAATCACATCATTAGGATGTGATCTCGTTAATCAAATGACAACCCATGTCAATGGCTAGGAAACTTAACCATCTTTGATCAACGAGCTAGTCAAGTAGAGGCATACTAGCGACACTCTGTTTGTCTATGTATTCACACATGTATTATGTTTCCGGTTAATACAATTCTAGCATGAATAATAAACATTTATCATGATATAAGGAAATAAATAATAACTTTATTATTGCCTCTAGGGCATATTTCCTTTAGTCTCCCACTTGCACTAGAGTCAATAATCTAGATTACACAGTAATGATTCTAACACCCATGGAGCCTTGGTGCTGATCATGTTTTGCTCATGGAAGAGCCTTAGTCAATGGGTCTGCAACATTCAGATCCGTATGTATCTTGCAAATTTCTTTGTCTCCCACCTGGACTAGATCCCGGATGGAATTGAAGCGTCTCTTGATGTGCTTGGTTCTCTTGTGAAATCTGGATTCCTTCGCTAAGGCAATTGCTCTAGTATTGTCACAAAAGATTTTCATTGCACCCGATGCGCTAGGTATGACACCTAGATCGGATATGAACTCCTTCATCCAGACTCCTTCATTTGCTGCTTCCGAAGCAGCTATGTACTCTGCTTCACACGTAGATCCCGCCACGACGCTTTGTTTAGAACTGCACCAACTGACAGCTCCACCGTTCAATGTAAACACGTATCCGGTTTGCGATTTAGAATCGTCCGGATCAGTGTCAAAGCTTGCGTCAACGTAACCATTTACGATGAGCTCTTTGTCACCTCCATAAACGAGAAACATATCCTTAGTCCTCTTCAGGTATTTCAGGATGTTCTTGACCATTGTCCAGTGATCCACCCCTAGATTACTTTGATACCTCCCTGCTAGACTTATAGCAAGGCACACATCAGGTCTGGTACACAGCATTGCATACATGATAGAGCCTATGGCTGAAGCATAGGGAACATCTTTCATTTTCTCTCTATCTTCTGCAGTGGTCGGGCATTGAGTCTTACTCAACTTCACACCTTGTGACACAAGCAAGAACCCTTTCTTTTCTTGATCCATTTTGAACTTCTTCAAAACTTTGTCAAGGTATGTGCTTTGTGAAAGTCCAATTAAGCGTCTTGATCTATCTCTATAGATCTTAATGCCCAATATGTAGGCAGCTTCACCGAGGTCTTTCATTGAAAAACTCTTATTCAAGTATCCCTTTATGCTATTCAGAAATTCTATATCATTTCCAATCAGCAATATGTCATCCACATATAATATTAGAAATGCTACAGAGCTCCCACTCACTTTCTTGTAAATACAGGCTTCTCCAAAAGTCTGTACAAAACCAAATGCTTTGATCACACTATCAAAGCGTTTATTCCAACTCCGAGAGGCTTGCACCAGTCCATAAATGGATCACTGGAGCTTGCACACTTTGTTAGCTCCCTTTGGATCGACAAAACCTTCCGGTTGCATCATATACAACTCTTCCTCCAGAAATCCATTCAGGAATGCAGTTTTGACATCCATCTGCCAAATTTCATAATCATAAAATGCGGCAATCGCTAACATGATTCGGACAGACTTAAGCATCGCTACGGGTGAGAAGGTCTCATCGTAGTCAATCCCTTGAACTTGTCGAAAACCTTTCGCAACAAGTCGAGCTTTATAGACAGTAACATTACCGTCAGCGTCAGTCTTCTTCTTGAAGATCCATTTATTCTCAATTGCTTGCCGATCAATAGGCAAGTCAACCAAAGTCCACACTTTGTTCTCATACATGGATCCCATCTCAGATTTCATGGCTTCAAACCATTTTGCGGAATCTGGGCTCACCATCGCTTCTTCATAGTTTGTAGGTTCATCATGATCTAGTAGCATGACTTCCAGAACAGGATTACCATACTACTCTGGTGCGGATCTTACTCTGGTTGATCTACGAGGTTCAGTAACAACTTGATCTGAAGTTCCATGATCATCATTATTAACTTCCTCACTAATTTGTGTAGGTGTCACAGAAACCGGTTTCTATGATGAACTACTTTCCAATAAGGGAGCAGGTATAGTTACCTCATCAAGTTCTACTTTTCTCCCACTCACTTCTTTCAAGAGAAACTCCTTCTCTAGAAAGGATCCATTCTTAGCAATGAATGTTTTGCCTTCGTATCTGTGATAGAAGGTGTACCCAACAGTTTCCTTTGGGTATCCTATAAAGACACATTTCTCCGATTTGGGTTCGAGCTTATCAGGTTGAAGCTTTTTCACATAAGCATCGCAGCCCCAAACTTTCATAAACGACAACTTTGGTTTCTTGCCAAACCATAGTTCATAAGGCGTCGTCTCAACGGATTTCGATGGTGCCCTATTTAACGTGAATGCGGCCGTCTCTAAAGCATAACCCCAAAACGATAGCGGTTAATTAGTAAGAGACATCATAGATCGCACCATATCTAGTAAAGTACGATTACGACATTCGGACACACCATTACGCTGTGGTCTTCCGGGTGGCGTGAGTTGCGAAACTATTCCGCATTGTTTCAAATGTATACCAAACTCGTAACTCAAATATTCTCCTCCACGATCGGATCGTAGAAACTTTATTTTTCTTGTTACGATGATTTTCAACTTCACTTTGAAATTCTTTGAACTTTTCAAATGTTTCAGACTTATGCTTCATCAAGTAGATATACCCATATCTGCTTAAATCATCTATGAAGGTGAGAAAATAACGATATCCGCCCCGAGCCTCAACATTCGTCGGACCACATACATCTGTATGTATGATTTCCAACAAATCTGTTGCTCTCTCCATAGTACCGGAGAACGGTGTTTTAGTCATCTTGCCCATGAGGCACGGTTCGCAAGTACCAAGTGATTCATAATCAAGTGGTTCCAAAAGTCCATCAGTATGGAGTTTCTTCATGCGATTTATACCGATACGACCTAAACGGCAATGCCACAAATAAGTTGCACTATCATTATCAACTCTGCATCTTTTGGCTTCAACATTATGAATATGTGTATCATTACTATCGAGATTCATCAAAAATTGACCGCTCTTCAAGGGTGCATGACCATAAAAGATATTACTCATATAAATAGAACAACCATTATTCTCTGATTTAAATGAATAATCGTCTCGCATCAAACAAGATCCAGATATAATGTTCATGCTCAACGCTGGCACCAAATAACAATTATTTAGGTCTAATACTAATCCCGAAGGTAGATGTAGAGGCAGCGTGCCGACCGCGATCACATCGACTTTGGAACCATTTCCCACGCGCATCGTCACCTCGTCCTTGGCCAGTGTTCGCTTAATCCGTAGTCGCTGTTTCGAGTTGCAAATATTAGCAACAGAACCAGTATCAAATACCCAGGTGCTACTATGAGCTCTAGTAAGGTACACATCAATAACATGTATATCACATATACCTTTGTTCACCTTGCCATCCTTCTTATCCGCCAAATACTTGGGGCAGTTCCGTTTCCAGTGACCAATCTGCTTGCAGTAGAAGCACTCAGTTTCAGGCTTAGGTCCAGACTTGGGTTTCTTCTCCTGAGCAGCAAATTGCTTGTTGTTCTTCTTGAAGTTCCCCTTCTTCTTCGCTTTGCCCTTTTTCTTGAAACTAGTGGTATTGTTGACCATCAACACTTGATGCTCCTTCTTGATTTCTACCTCCGCAGCCTTTAGCATTGCGAAGAGCTCGGGAATCGTCTTATCCATCCCTTGCATGTTATAGTTCATCACGAAGCTCTTGTAGCTTGGTGGCAGTGATTGGAGAATTCTGTCAATGACGCTATCATCCGGAAGATTAACTCCCAGTTGAATCAAGTGATTATTATACCCAGACATCTTGAGTATATGCTCACTGACAGAACTATTCTCCTCCATCTTGCAGCTATAGAACTTATTGGAGACTTCATATCTCTCAATCCGGGCATTTGCTTGAAATATTAACTTCAACTCCTGGAACATCTCATATGCTCCATGACATTCAAAACGTCGTTGAAGTCCCGGTTCTAAGCCTTAAAGCATGGCATACTGAACTATTGAGTAGTCATCAGCTTTGCTTTGCTAGACATTCATAACATCTGGTGTTACTCCTGCAGCAGGCCTGGCACCCAGCGGTGCTTCCAGGACGTAATTCTTCTGTGCACCAATGAGGATAATCCTCAAGTTATGAACCTAGTCTGTGTAATTGCTACCATCATCTTTCAACTTTGCTTTCTCAAGGAACACATTAAAATTCAACGGAACAACAGCACGGGCCATCTATCTACAATCAAACATAGACAAGCAAGATACTATCAGGTACTAAGTTCATGATAAATTTAAGTTCAATTAATCATATTACTTAAGAACTCCCACTTAGAAAGACATCCCTCTAATCCTCTAAGTGATCACGTGATCCAAATCAACTAAACCATAACCGATCATCACGTGAAATGGAGTAGCTTTCAATGGTGAACATCACTATGTTGATCATATCTACTATATGATTCACGCTCGACCTTTCGGTCTCAGTGTTCCGAGGCCATATCTGCATATGCTAGGCTCGTCAAGTTTAACCTGAGTATTCTGCGTGTGCAAAACAGGCTTGCACCTGTTGTAGATGGACGTAGAGCTTATCACACCCGATCATCACGTGGTGTCTGGGCATGACGAACTTTGGCAACGGTGCATACTCAGGTAGAATACTTTTATCTTGAAATTTAGTGAGAGATCATCTTATAATGCTACCGTCAATCAAAGCAAGATAAGATGCATAAAAGATAAACATCACATGCAATCAATATATGATATGGCCATCATCATCTTGTGCTTGTGATCTCCATATCCGAAGCACCGTCATGATCACCATCGTCACCGGCACGACACCTTGATCTCCATCGTAGCATCATTGTCATCTCGCCAATCTTATGCTTCTACGACTATCGCTACCGCTTAGTGATAAAGTAAAGCATTATAGGCCGATTGCATTGCATACAATAAAGCAACAACCATATGGCTCCTGCCAGTTGCCGATAACTTGGTTTACAAAACATGATCATCTCATACAATAAAATTTAGCATCATGTCTTGACCATATCACATCACAACATGCCCTGCAAAAACAAGTTAGACGTCCTCTACTTTGTAGTTGCAAGTTTTACGTGGCTGCTACGGGCTTAGCAAGAACCGTTCTTACCTACGCATCAAAACCACAACGATAGTTTGTCAAGTTGATGCTGTTTTAACCTTCGCAAGGACCGGGCGTAGCCACACTCGGTTCAACTAAAGTTGGAGAAACTGACACCCGCCAGCCACCTATGTGCAAAGCACGTCGGTAGAACCATTCTCGCGTAAGCGTACGCGTAATGTCGGTCCGGGCCGCTTCATCCAACAATACCGCCGAACCAAAGTATGACATGCTGGTAAGAAATATGACTTGTATCACCCATAACTCAACTTGTGTTCTACTCGTGCATATAACATCAACGCATAAAACCTGGCTCGGATGCCACTGTTGGGGAACGTAGTAATTTCAAAAAAAATCCTACGCACACACAAGATCATGGTGATGCATAACAACGAGAGGGGAGAGTGTTGTCCACGTACCCTCATAGACCGAAAGCGGAAGCGTTAGCACAACGCAGTTGATGTAGTCGCACGTCTTCACGATCCGACCGATCAAGTACCGAACGCACGGCACCTCCGAGTTCAGCACACGTTCAGCCCGATGACGTCCCTCGAACTCTGATCCAACCGAGTGTCGAGGGAGAGTTTCGTCAGCACGACGGCGTGGTGACGATGTTGATGTTCTACCGACGCAGGGCTTCACCTAAGCACCGCTACAGTATTATCGAGGTGGACTATGGTGGAGGGGGGCACCGCACACGGCTAAAAGATCAAACAGATCAATTGTTGTGTCTCTAGGGTGCCTCCTGCCCCCGTATGTAAAGGAGCAAGGGGGGTGCGGCCGGCCATAGGAGGAGGCGCGCCGGAGGAGTCCTACTCCTCCGGGAGTAGGACTCCCCCCCTTTCCTAGTTGGATTAGGACTTGGGAGGGGGAAGGAGTGGAGGAGAAGGAAGGAAGGGGGCGCCGCCCCCTCTCCTTGTCCTATTCGGACTAGGGGGGAGGGGCACGGCGCCAGCCCTTGCCTACTCTCCTCTCTTCCACCTAGGCCCATTAAGTTCCCGGGGGTTCCGGTAACCTCTCCGGTACTTCGGTAAAATCACATTTTCACCCGGACCACGTTCGATATCCAAACATAGGCTTCCAATATATCAATCTTCATGTCTCGACCATTTCGAGACTCCTCGTCATGTCCGTGATCACATCCGGAACTCCGAACAACCTTCGATACATCAAAACATATAAACTCATAATAAAACTGTCATTGTAACGTTAAGCGTGCGGACCCTACGGGTTCGAGAACTATGTAGACATGACCCAGACACGTCTCCGGTCAATACCCAATAGCGGAACCTGGATGCTCATATTGGCTCCCATATATTCTACGAAGATCTTTATCGGTCAAACCGCATAACAACATACGTTGTTCCCTTTGTCATCGGTATGTTACTTGCCCGAGATTCGATCGTCGGTATCTCAATACCTAGTTCAATCTCGTTACTCTTGACATGGATTTTGACCAAGATAAAATAAATATATGGACCACATAACATAAATAAAAAAGGTAAAAATATGTTTTATGATGAGAAGAATCAATTAAAACATATAATCAATCGCTCAAAGTGAGGACTAACAAAAATAGGCATACGATATATTTTCGAATGTCAATAATGCACGCATTAAACTGACAATTATAAAATATGACGAAACAAGTAACAGTCTCAAGTTTTCTCTTATGGAAAAAATGTACGCGCACCGTCGCGGACGAATAATGATCTAAAATTTCACTGTTAGAGGGGACGCCAAAAAATGTCAAAGCATCATGGAGTATGTCCCTCCATCAAAATACCATTGTATATTGACAGATGCACACAAAATATAATTCGATGGAAAAGGGCAATAATAGGACCGATCTGCTGCACACAAAAAAAAGAAAAAAGAAGAAGAAGAAGAAGAAGAAAAGAGATCCAGTAGATAGCATATATATACATGCATGTGGTATGTGTACGTGACTTAGCTCATATAACCACACACCGTAATTGGTTTCCTCTTAATCATGTCTAGGCATGCATGATGCATGCATTAGGCTCCAATTGAATTAAGAGGCCCATGTGTTGTCTTGTAGCAGAGCCCATCTCTAGGTAGTGTTTAATTAAGCAAATTGATTAAACTAATTGGGCCAAAGGGCCATGTGCGCTCCCGCCCAGGTCCCATCAATCAACTCAGGGAGACCAAGTCTGGAGCACTCCATTTCCTACCCACGTTCTACCAGCCAGCCACGCTCCTGCTCCCACGTTCTACACGACGTGCAAGTTTTGTCCTTGGCGCGTGCGGCAGCCTCAAGGGCCAGTGCTGCAAACCCCGCCCATATAAATACCAGGCAGGCAGACTGCTCCAGGGTCGGCCCTGGGTGCGTTCCTCTCCTTTGCTAAAAATCACACACACATACAGTAGCACAGGAGGAGAGAAGGAGGCAGGCATCCTGCGTGTTGGAGGTTTGAAAGGTGAGACTCATGGCTCTCTTCTAGCCCTTGGTTTGGCCATTATGGTACAGGCCAGGGAGCTTTCTTCTTCTTCCTCTCTCACAATTCTTGCCCTTAGTCCGGCCATTGCGGTACGGACTAAGAAGTGTGTTACATCCATCTCAAACTTTTTTCTTTGGTTCGGCCATCACGACCAAACAAGAATTTATCATGAGTTCAGTTTAGCACCTTCGTAATTTCATTCCAATTTAGTCATATCCATCTTTTTTTATGATGACCAGATTAAGGCAAGTTTTATGAGGTTCTCAGACCTATGACACTCTCTTGATTCGTATCCACGTATAGGGACCAAACCAAGAAACGAGACGATCGTCCTCGCCTGTATCGCTAAGGGGGCCGAATCAAGAAGGAAATCAGTAGGACGAAGCATATGCAACATGTGGAAGGAACATGCATGCTCCCTGGCTCGTACCGCGATGGCCGAACCAAGGACAAATTTTTTATGTGAATTAAACATGCACTCTGATTTGTACCGCAATGTCCGAACCAAAGGCAAGAATTTTAGGGAGATGAAACATGCTTCTTAATCTGTGCCATGATGTACGAACCGAAGGCAAAAGTTTGGAGTGGATATAACCTCAATTTCTTGGTTTGTACCGCAATGGCCGAACCAAAGAAAAAAGTTTGAGATGGATATAACACACTCCTTAGTCAGTACCGCAATGGCCGGACTAAGGGCAAGAATTGTGGGAGAGGAAGAAGAAGAAAGCTCCCTGGTCTGTACCATAATGGCCAAACCAAGGGCTACAAGAGAGCCATGAGTCTCACCTTTCAAACCTACAACACGCAGGACGCCTGCCTCCTTCTCTCCTCATGTGCTATTGTATGTGTGTGTGATTTTTAGCAAAGGAGAGGAACGCACCCAAGGCCGACCCTGGAGCAATCTGCCTGCCTGGTATTTATAGGGGCGGGGTTTGCAGCACTGGACCTTGAGGCTGCCGCGCGCGCCAAGGACTCAACTTGCACGTCGTGTAGAACGTGAGAGCAGGAGCGTGGCTGGCTGGTAGAACGTGGGTAGGAAATGGAGTGCTCCAGACTTGATCTCCCTGAGTTGATTGATGGGACCTGGGCGGGAGCGCACATGGCCCTTTGGCCCAATTAGTTTAATCAATTTGCTTAATTAAACACTACCTAGAGATGGGCTCTGCTACAAGACAACATCTGGGCCTCTTAATTCAATTGGAGCCCTAATGCATGCATCATGCATGCCTAGACATGATTAAGAGGAAACCAATTACGGTGTGTGGTTATATGAGCTAAGTCACGTACGCATACCACATGCATGTATATATATGCTATCTACTGGATCTCTTTTCTTCTTCTTCTTCTTCTTTTTTCTTTTTTTTTTGTGTGCAGCAGATCGGTCCTATTATTGCCCTTCTCCATCGAATTATATTTTGTGTGCATCTGTTAATATACAACAGTATTTTGATGGAGGGACATACTCCATGATGCTTTGACATTTTTTGGCGTCCCCTCTGACGGTGAAATTTTAGATCATTATTCGTCCGCGACGGTGTGCGTACATTTTTCCATAAGAGAAAAGTTGAGGACTATTACTTGTTTCTTCATATTTTATAATTGTCAGTTTAATGCGTGCATTATCGACCTTCGAAAATATATCGTATGCCTATTTTTGTTAGTCCTCACTTTGAGCGATTGATTATATTTTTTAATTGATTCTTCTCATCATAAAACATATTTTTGCCGTTTTTTTATTTATGTTATGCGGTCCATATATTTATTTTATCTTGGTCAAAATCCATGTCAACAGATGCCCCTCGAGGTCTAGGTTCGATATTTTTTATTTGACTCGGACCCAGAGCTCGAAACTTGACAATCTATTTTGTGCTTACAGTATTTCCGTATGTGGCTCGTGATTTGTTTTAGTATTCCTTTTCAGCATCTGATTTTCTATTCAGATGCGTCCCAGCTATACGTGGATGTGCAGTTTTTTGTCTACACTGTGCATTTTATATATTATAATTTAGGCTCGGAACTCGTTCATTTCGGAGCGCATGACTGAATATTGGGAGTTTAAACTCATGAAGATTGGATCAAATATAACATTTTTGAAACAAACTTCAAGTTCACCAAGAAGGAGTTCATCGTCGGCCGCGAGGAGGATTTCTCTTGTAGAATATTGTAATAGGCATGTGATGTAATCCTATGTAATAGATATGTTGGAATTCTTAATCAGAGGTTTTCTCTTCGGAGATGTAATTAACAGAATTTTTATATAAATGTAAGAGTTCTGGAAATAAAGTACCTGCAATGTTTGATTCTATTTTTATTTTATGCATTTAAAATTCACTCTGTATCAATGACGTGGACGCGTGTCTCACGCCCGCTATTTTCCCGTCATCAGTTACCGGCAAGTCTCTTTACTCGTTCTGTAATACATCATCCCACAACTAACTCATTAGTTGCAATGCTTGCAAGGCTTAAGTGATGTGAATTACCGAGAGGGCCCAGAGATACCTCTCCGACAATCGGAGTGACATATCCTAATCTCGAAATACGTCAACCCAACAAGTACTTTCGGAGACACCTGTAGAGCACCTTTATAATCACTCAGTTACGTTGTGACGTTTGCTAGCACACAAAGTGTTCCTTCGGTAAACGGGAGTTGCATAATCTCATAGTCATAGGAACATGTATAAGTCATGAAGAAAGCAATAGCAACATACTAAACGATCATGTGCTAAGCTAACGGAATGGGTCATGTCAATCACATCATTCTCCTAATGATGTGATCTCGTTAATCAAATGACAACCCATGTCAATGGCTAGGAAACTTAACCATCTTTGATCAACGATCTAGTCAAGTAGAGGCTTACTAATGACACTCTGTTTGTTTATGTATTCACACATGTATTATGTTTCCGGTTAATACAATTCTAGCATGAATAATAAACATTTATCATGATATAAGGAAATAAATAATAACTTTATTATTGCCTCTAGGGCATATTTCCTTCAGGCTTCGCCTGATACCACGACGTCGAGTGCCCATAACTGTTCCCGCATAGTTGGTTTGCGCGTATAGGCTAGTGGCCAGACTCAAATCAAATACCAAGATCATGTTAAGCGTTTTAATTGATGTTACCACAGACGCCGACCAGGGCCATGCCCACCTCTCTCCTAGGTGGTCTCAACCTGCCATGTCGCTCCGCCACAAAGTAACAATCGGGGGCCATCGGGAACCCAGGCCCACCACTACCGGGATGGAACCACCTGTCCTTTAAGCCCCCACATCGAAATCACATGCGGGTACTCTACGAGCCGACTCAACTTTAGTCACCACCTGTATAGTATGTATGTATATACCCGTGATCACCTCCCGAGTGATCAAGGCCCGATAGTATAGCATGGAAGATGGACAAGAATGTAGGGCCACTTATGAAATACTAGCATCCTATACTAAGCATTTAGGATTGCAGGTAAGGGTAACAACTGTAGCAACAATGACAGGCTATGCAGCAGAATGAGATAAGCCGAAAGCAGTAACATGCTACACTACTCTATTGCAAGCAGTAGAGAGAAGAATAGGCAATATCGGGTTGATCAAGGGGGGTGCTTACCTGGTTGCTCTGGAAAGAAGGAGGGGTCATCGTCGATGTAGCCGATCACGGTGTATCAACAGCGGTCTCGGGGTCTACCGGAAAGAAGTAACTGAGGGGGGACACAATAAATAACAGAGCAATCCAAGACAAAATATAACATGGCAATACGCGGTGCTAGGGGTGACCTAACGCAGTACTAGGTGCTACCGGCGAAGGAGGGAAACATCCGGGGAAGTATTCCCGGTGTTAGGCATTTTCGAACAAATGAACTAGAAGGGATGGTTGCATATTCGCTATGCTAGGGGCGTGTGGCAAATGAACGGACTGCGTATCCGGATTTGTCTCGTCATTCTGAGCAACTTTCATATATAAATTATTTTCATCCGAGTTATGGTTTATTTTATATGAATTTCTATAGTTTAAATGAATTTCTAAATTTGCTGGATATAAATTAATTCAAAAATCATTTAATGGTAAATGCTAAGTGTACACAGAAAATGTACACATCAGTGTGCTTGTGAGGTTGACGATGGGACCCAGGGGTGTGCCGAGTCAGCAGTCAAAGTCAATGTTGACCAGTTAACAGATTTATTTAAATGGGTTTATATATTGGTGGGGTCGGCATGTAATAGGAACAAGTTATATCAAAGGTTATTTAACAGGGGGGTCCCACATGTCATGGAGTACAACTAAATTAAACTAACAGTGGGGGGCCCTTGGCTTAAGTGGGGATTAGCCCCTCTCCTAATCTAAACTGGGGCCGGTCTCAGAGGCCGGGCACGCACGCGGCCTCACAGAGGAGGGCCGGCGGCCACAGCGAGAAGCTCCGGCGGTGGCGGCTCAGCAAGGAACAATAGTGGCCGCAGCGCAACAGCAATGAGCAGCAAAGCAGGCGCGCATCAGCACTAGCGGCGGCTGCATGCTCGGGAGGAGGTTGGCAGACGTGGCGTGGGTGCAGCCAAGCCACGGCCAGAGGCGACGCCGGGCGCGCGGGACACGGTCTGCAGAGGCGGTGGAGGCGGCCGGTAGCTGAGGCGCGCGAGGGCGGCGCGGTTGATAGCGGTGCGGTTAGCCGGGGATGGCTGCGGGTGAAGAAGGACGCGGCGAGGCGGAGGCAAATCCACGGCGGGCAGGGGTTCGCGTCCTGGGACGCTGGGGAGCCCGACGGGAGTGGTGGGCAGCGGCAAGCGAGGCTAGAGCGGTGGGGTGTGGGTGCACGCAGGGGAGAGCGGGGGCGAGCGGTGGCCGACGTGTAGCGGCGGTGAGCTTCGCCCTTCGTGCCCGTGGGCGAGAGCGGGCGACAGCGATGTGGGCAGAGGCCAGGGGCACGCGCGGGCGTCAGCGGGCATGCGGCAGGGGAGCGTGGTGGGACGACCAGGGGTGTTTGATGTCCCTGATGAATCCAGCTTCGAGCAACTTTGCTAGTTCCTCCCCCGTGGCGTGACGCTTGGGTTCAGAAAATCTGCAGAGCGCATGTTTGACTGGCTTGAAGCCTTTAATTATATTCAGGCTATGCTCGGCTAGACTTGGTGGGATGCCAAGCATATCTGAAGGATGTCGGGCAAAGGTGTCCCAATTTTTACGCAAAAATTGTCACAATTCCTCATCGACCACGAGGTCTAGCTGTGCTCCAATGGATGTTGTCTTGTTAGGGTCCGTTGGATGCACTTGAAATTTGATGATTTCGTCTGCTGGCTTGAAAGATGTAGATTTGGGCCTTCTGCCGAGGATGGCATCATCTTTATCCATGGTTGAACGGAGCGCGGTCAATTCCTCAGCTGTGAGGGCCTCTGATAGTGCCTCGAGGGCAAGCGATGCTATTTGTTCTCGGCCCGAAAACCTCTGTCTGGATCACTTGTTACTATGATCACGCCATTAGGCCCTGGCATCTTGAGTTTCATATACCCGGAATGTGGTACAACATGGAATCGTGCGAATGCGTCATGCCCTAATAAGGCGTGGTAACCGTTGTGGAAGAGTAATTCCTCGGATCGATAGTTCTCGAGAGATCCGAATACTACATCAAGAGTAACTTGGCCAGTGCAGTGTGCCTCTTTTCCAGGGATGATCCCTTGAAAGGTGGTGTAACTTTGTTTGATGCGAGATCTATCAAACTGCATTTTGTCCAAGGTGTCCTCGTAAATGAGGTTTAACCCGCTGTTACCGTCCATTAGTACTTTATGGAGTCGAAATCCGTCCACTATGGGGTCGAGTATGAGGGTTGCAGGTGCTCAGATAGGGCAGGACCTCGGCGAGTCTCCTTCTCCAAAGGTGATGGGTGTGTCTGTCCATGAGTCTGTTGCTGCCACATGGTGTATTTGATCGAGCTCTTGAAGGGCTCGTTTCCTCTGGTTTGTTTAGGAATACATCTCGTAGATCATAAGGATCTCGGCGTTGTCATCCAAGGGCATTGTTGGCCCTCTGTTTGGGTGTGAGCCTCTGAGGATGGCCTCTCCATTTTTGGCAACTTGCCTGACCATCCAGGAAGCTCTAAGGTTGTGGGTTGGGTTTGTATTAAGCATGACAGAGTATATAGGGTACAATTTGTCCAGTAGTTCACCAAGGACCGTTCTAGATCCTGCCAGGGGTTTCTTCTTTTTCTCGGACAGCTGATATTTAACTGGCTGGCAAGAGTGCGTGCGCTTCGTCCAACCTTGTCTGGATTCCTTGGCATGGATTGACTCCGCTTGCTCTTGCTGAGCCTGCCAAGCATCCTCCATGGTGCAGTATTTGCACACCAAATTTGATAGCTTAGAGAAGTTTTGAACGTGGCGACGGGCAAGGGCGTTTAGGATGCTTCCGGCTCAGCAGTTATGCCAGAAGGTCGCCAAAACTTCCTGGCTACAGCAGTTCGCTATCTTGTTTTTGACAAGGAGGAATCTAGTCCAAAACTGTTGGACTGTTTCTCCGGGCTGTTGCTTTACATATATTAAATCCCATATGTCGAGCCGCCCTGAGTTACTTGGAGAGTACTCAATGTGTGTGTGTGTGGGGGGGGGGGGGGTGGTAGGAAAAATTTAGTCCCAACGGGGTGTGAGACTGGAGTCTTAGTGGCCGAGTCATGGGCCGACGTGGAATCCGACGTGTCGGGCTCTGGGTCCGGATTCTCAGCTAGGCACAGTTGTGTAGGCTCAAGGCCGTGTGCTAAATCTGACTTAGGCTTTGGGCTTTCTCCGAAGCAGAGGTCGGAGTCCGAGCTAGATGACGGGGCAAGATGATAGAAGGTTCGCGTCCCATCCGTTCTTGGCTCCAAAGGTAGTAGGGGCGAGTCCTCGGCCAAGTCTTCGACAGTGGCGACGAAGTGGGTGACGGGCGAGATATAAATTTCCCTGTCGTCGGCTTTAAGTCCAATCCGATCATAGATCGAGGACTGGTTGTCGGTGGTCCCCATGGCCTGGATCCGATCTAGTATCCCGTTTCATAACGAGAGATATGTCGGATCCAGGTTTTGGGAATGCTCGGGGTTAATTTGCAGCGTTCATACGTTGGGAGCGTTCGAAGTTGCCCTGGGGCCTTGCTCGGCCGAGGCTGATCCTGGACCATCGAGCATAGAGATTGGGTCCGAGTTTGAAGCCAGATCCGGGGTGGCGGCCAACCCGGTAGCGGGGTGAGCCGTACATGAAGTTAAAGCTTCAGGGTTTGTGGGTCCTTCAGGTGAAGCCGAGAACCCTGCAAGGACAAGGTCTCCCCGGGAGTCAGTAAGGAACTTTAGGTTTCCAAACCTGATCTCCTGCCCGGGAGCGAAGCTGTCGATCCGGCTGAGGCGGCCGGTCAGATCAGCGTGTAGCATGATACTTCCGAACGCAAAGAGCTGGCCGAGAATGAAGACGTCTCTCTGCGGATGATGTTGCTGGCGACTAGGCGAGCCATTGCTCCCTGACGATTCGCCAACAGAACTCTCAATGAAAGCACCAATGTCAGTGTCAAAACTGGTGGATCTCGGGTAGGGGGTCCCGAGCTGTGGATCTTGGATCTATGGGTAACAGGGAACATGGAGACAACTTTTACCCAGGTTCAGGCCCTCTCGAGGAGGTAAAACCCCACGTCCTGCTTGATTGTATTAATGTATGAGTATGGCAATTACAGAGTTGATCTACCACGAGATCGGATGAACTAAACCCTAGGTGGATATGATAGTGATGGTTCCTCTTTTATATGGTCTAGCCCTCTAGTTTATATAGACACCAGGGGTACCTAGGGTTACATATGGTTGGTTACCATTCGGGGATAAATATGCCGATTACGCTAACTAGACTTGGAGGATACGCCAAGTCTTCGAAGGTTTCCTTCTGGAGCACGGGGTCGCCTGTAGTCTGGCCTTCCATTGATGAATCACGAGCAACCCGCCAGTCCGGCCCATGAAAGATAGGCCGACAGCCCGAGGACCCCATAGTCTGGGACACCCTCATTCATGGCCTCATTATCTTCCTTTTAATCATGATTAGTATCCATTAGACGCCAAATAAAATTCCTCTTTTTTCTTGCTAAAGCAAAATTATTGAAAAAGTTTGTGTTCTAGTCGCCAAACTTGAGCCAGTTCGCGTGAGCCCTCTGAACCCAATAGATTCTTCCTTTTCCATAGCTTCCTCGATTTCAATTAGCAAATGCCTTTGCTGATCTACCGACTCGTCAGTGAGAGGGCCCGATCGTAATTTTTCCAACTCATCCTTTAGATTTTTCAGACGGCGTTGAGGGGATTTCAGCACCGTTCTATCCCAGTCATGAAGTTCTTTATGGACCGATGTTATTCGCTCTACAAAAGTAGATTGCCTAGGGTACGCGACCATGCACAGTCACCCTATCAACCATGCCATCCTCCTTAAACCAACGTGCCTCAAATTGCTGATGTAGCTTTCCTTGCTGTCGAATGATGTTCGAATCCCCCCCAGCCTCCAAAACTAACGTTCGATGATAAGGCTTCAAGTGTGGCACATTGGTAATAATTGCATTAGCAAACAAGCCATGAAATCCTTCTTTACACGCTGCACGATCTAGACATTCCCTAATACATCGTCGCCTCCAAGTAAACTGCTTTTCGGTGAAGCCCATGTCATCTAGCTCGCAATCAACTAGAGTGCCTAGAAAGTTTTGCATCATACGGACTGGACGAGGAGCACCACCCTCCTTCTCGTGGGAGTACAAAATCTCATTAAAATCGCCTATAACAACCTAGGGGACAGATGCCCGAAGGTATAGGTCCCGAAGATAATCCCATGTCCGAGTTTTGTCTTCCCATCTTGATTCCCCATAGAACCCTGTTAGCCTCCAAATTTCATCGGGTGAAGTTCCCACCTTTACATCAGTACAATTCTTGGTTTTGCCCATCACCTCTAGCACACAAGGGTTGCGCCAAAGGAGTGAGAGGCCACCACTATCCCCAACACTCTCTACCACTTCAACATGATCCATCTTTAATTTTCTCATCAAATTTTCCACCCTAACTATGTTCAGATGTGTTTCAGACAGAAAGAATATATCCGGCCCCCACTGCTTTTGGATATCCAAAAGAACCCTTATTGTCGCTGTACTGGCCATGCCGCGACAGTTCCAACATACTATTTTCATTACTCCCGCCAAAAGAATCACATATTCAAAGAAAACTCTACCTCGCTGCCGGCAAGCCTGGGAGGGAGAGAAAAACCTACCGCCATCAAAGTCGAGGAGAGTCTAGAAGTACGCCCACGATCACTTTGCCGGGTAGAGATTAAATCCGTAGTTGCCAGGTCAAGGGAGCTGAAAACCTCACGTTGTAGTCATGCAACCTTCAAACATGAAGTCAAGGGAGACTCTCATGGAGCCATGATCCCGTAGGGGTGGTTAACGCCGGCACTGTAGCAGTGCAACAACCGGCGGTGGCGTCCAGACCTAGATCGATTTCTTAGTCACGAGAGTTGAGACAAATATGCACGCCTGTATTACTTCTGGTGTTTGTTGTACTGTCATGATTGATTGAAGATGAATAGATTATAAGTTTTGTAAAAAATATCAGAGATAGAAAGAAATCGTATGCATTATTGTGCAGTCTGCTCGGCCGGTAAATACCCAGGAACTGAGCGCACGGGCGTGCAGAGACTTCTGACACGTAGCAGATACTGACAACTCTTTTCGTGTTTCTCGTCCACAAACACCGGGGCGACCCGCCCTCCTGGCCTTGGCTCTCTTGCCCTGCCGCCCGACCCTCGTTTGTCGTCCGTTCCATTGGGCGCACAAACACCGGGTCTTCCCACCCGTTCCACCGCAGCGCCCGTGCTCCGCAGACAAGAGAATTTACCATGTACACCATTAGGTGTTTCGTAAATTGCATAAATAGCGTTGCACCAATCATTGTCTCAGTTCGCGCACAAAGCTCTCTTCCATGCCCCACTCGACAATGAACTTATATGCGAACTCGTACAATTTAGGGGGTGTTCTGGAAATGTTGTTTCCCGGAAGAAAATACCCCTTTTCTTCCCCTGCTCGCCCAGCCCCACTCTCACGGTCTCACCTCGCTCCTCTTCACTTCCTCCCTCGGCTTCGAGGGTGTTTTTTTCTCTCTATTTTTTTCCTTTCTTTTGTTCTTTTCCTTTTCTTTTTTTCCATTTCGATATTCCTTCTTCGTCGAGTTTGGGTTGGATTAATCCCCGACCCAAACCCTAATAATCGATCTCCCTGACCCGGGACTACGGGCCGGGGATCGATCGCCATGCAGCAGAGGATGAAGCAGGCGGCGGCGGTAGCGGCGCAGCAGCAGCAGCAGATGATGCAGCAGGCGCTGCTCATGCACCAGCAGCAGCAGCAGCAGCAGCAGGCGGCGGCCGCGGCCGCGGTGCCGCCCATGTTCCCGCCGCACCACGCGCACCCGGGTCTCCTTGCCGCGCCGCATGTGGGCTCCTTATCTTGCTCCCCCGTGGTTACTCCTTGCTCGATCGCTTTCGTCTGCGCCCTCTGGAGGTGTCCGGGGTTCGGGGGGGGGGGGGGGGGTCTCCCGCGGTGTCGGTGACAGCTAGGGTTTGGTTATTCGGTTCAAATGGTGGGGATTTGGTTGCTTCACTGTTCGATTTTTCATTTCGTCGGTTCTCTTCGTTGTGAGCTTGCTCGTGGGGAAAACTTTATTTTGTCTTTTGTATTGTTTGTCGAATTAGGGTTTTGATCAGACCGGGTCGTTTCTGAGTGGATTTCACATCTTCTCTGGTATTCTAAGCTAAGTAGCTACTTTACTACTGCTTAGAGGAGTTATGCTTGAGTACGCCGCGTGGAATTAGGTGCATGTGGTTGTGATTTACAATTAAGATTACGGGCAGGTTTAATGAGTGACAATAGTGAGATAAATATGTTTGTGCTAGAGTTTATGTGGTATTGTAAGCGCCATAGTGCTAAATACTAGTTAGTTTCTTAAATGTGAAGTGGAAAATATGCAGTGAGAACTGTGAATGAGCTCGTAGTGTCTGTGAAGGTCAGGTGAAATTTGTCTGGTGACTGCTAAACAAGTCACCATTTAGAGATGTGGGTTATGTTTTGGTTGTCTCTGATCATAAATAAGTGCACATTTAGTGGTGACTGAAATGTGAATGTACCATAGTTATGCTCATTCCTTTTCCTTCTTTCATCCTGTTTGTCAGTCCAGAGGGTACTCCAATTTTGAGTTTTAGTGCATAGGTTGCATTAATGCTGAACTGCATTTATTCTACTCCCTCTCATCCATATTACTTGTTGCTCAAACAGATGTATCTAGCACTGAAATACAACTAGATACATCTGTTTGAGCGACAAATAATATGGATCGGAGGGAGTATTAATACTTGCATGACATGGTTTCTTACACATGTAGCTGTTCCAAGTGCTAGTTAGTGAATCCGTTTGCATCTCTAAGAGTCAGTTGTGCAAAGTTCTGGTAAACATGTTCAGAGTAGATGCGTTTTCCAATAGTGCAACACTACAAGTACTGCCTTTCACTGAGTACAGTTAAGTGTGTCTTTACATGTTGGTAGTATTGTACAGTGATTTCTTTCAGCTTGTCTCTGCACGTAATTCAGTAACTGCAAGAAATCCACAGGAAAACTAAAATGGGCAGAAAATGGTGGACATTGGCCTTTCTGCAATGCTCATTTGGGGAATCATGCATGCAGCGACATATTGTAGATCTGTACAGCGTTCCTGAATCACGTGTCCTCTGGACTAGGGGTCCAGCTTGGTCTTCATTGCATACCTTATTGCATTCGTATTTTTTTGTTTGATTTTGATTTTTGATATTACATATTTTCACTTCTACTGTTTGTTTGCCTCTTCTTTTCCTTTCAAAATGTTAGGGCTTTATTCTTTGTTTGTGACACCTGTAATTTTGCAGATAGAGCCCATCGTTAGTGGGAACCTGCCTCCTGGGTTTGATTCAAGCACATGCCGCAGTGTGTAAGTGGTTGATTATTTGAACCTTCCAGTTATCTCGTGCCGTCTTACTGAAATTAAATATAAATTGTACAAAACACGATACTTCTTTGTAAAATGTGTGCTCTGTCTCTTATAGTAAACTCCAAACTGAATATGTTCTAGGACTGCCTGATGACATGTATCAAGTTCTCTTCTGCTTATTTTTACATCAAACTGCACATCGTCTCTACTTCTAAAAAAATGCGAGTTGGTGATGATGGTGTGCCTGCCTTCGGGCTATATGTACCGTCCGATCTGGAATCTGAGGCTGAGATTGAAACTGAGACGTGTTATGCCGAGCCAACGACCAAAACACGGATAGTCTAGAGGTTTCTCCTTCTCCTGCGAAACAGATTATTCTAGAACCCCGCCAAATTTCCTCGCCGCCAGCCCCTCAGCTCTCTTTTCCCGCAAGCGCTGGAGTTGAGGAGGTGCTGGTGGCGGGTACACACTTCTTGCATCGTCGCAGTTGTGTGAGAGTTTGGTGTGCGGCGGCGGTCGTCAAGGTCGGGGAAGATGACCACAGTACAGTGTCGTGATGGCCGAGAGGCAATGCCGACGAGTGCTCTGGTTCAATCTCGTCGGCGCGTACCACCTACCGAGCGGCAGCAGCACGGGGTGCCCAGGAGATGGAGATCGACCAAGGCAGATGGTCAGGAGCAGCTGAGAGGCGTTGGCCAGGAGCAACGAAGGCGTCGGCAGCCGGCGACATGGAGCAGCGATTGGGGAGAAATCAGAGGAAATTGATTGGGGGCATTTGGGTCCTTACGGCGCCAGCGTCCGCCATGCTCTCAAGCAGCCATGCTTGCCGTCCTAAGCAGGTCTTGAACGGCCCGCCGCGCGCACAGCTTCCAACTGCCCCTGTTCAAGCGCGTCCGCTCCGGCCGTGTCTTCTACCTGTAAAATAGAAAAATAATCGAGAAACCGAGCTGCTGTGCTGCATCATCCATTCTCCAAGCTGTTTTGCCTGACCCCCATCCCAATGGACAGTGAGCGCGACAGCAAGCGGACGAGCTGGCTGTAGCGGGCGCCGGGACGGGCGCTAGGCTGTGTGCGACCTCTACGTGCGGAGCCTCATCAGTACACGACGGGCCAGCTACTGCAGGTTCTTCGCCTACAACGGCGGCATGCTGGAGCCCATAGTTGTTGACCTGTCAAAACCTGAAACCTTTTTAGTGGCATTTCTCAAGAGCACGCAAATACGACAGCTCTATTACCGTTCATAGTTGTTGACCTGCCTGTTGTATCATTTTCATCATTGACATATGCATGTAGCAAATTATCATTGCAAAATGTTGTGGCTGCAGTGTTTGTCCTGTTAATTCTGCATTCCTTACTTTCTGATATAGTGTCACTTCTTTGTTAGTTATGTCTTATTTTTTCTCTATGTTCATTGCTTCTGTTGACTTTAGGTTGTGCATATGTGGAGAAATATCCAAATTTTTAAGCCACATCCTGGATATTTGTTTCCTTTGTCTGTTATCAATAATTTCTTTGCAGAAACCTGGTTGATGATGTAAGAAAGCTACAAGTGGTCTGATACTAATGTTTTTTTATGTACATACATGTGCACTCACATCTTTTATATACATATAATTCAAATATTTTTGGCACAAATATTTTGAGCAAACAACTAAAAGAAGGGCATACTATGCTTGGCGAATGGGACTAAAATATTGCTGTAGCGGTTAATGGGATGCTGACTGGTGGTGGATCCTGTGCTAACCAAAAGCTGGCTGGGGTCGTCGTAATTGCCAAATGTGTGTGGACAGATTTTGTATTTGGCACATGTTCTCTATCCCCTTAATATGGATTATGGAACAACAATGAGGAAGCGGGATCAGCAGAACAACAAGTCTTCTGCAAGGTGAAAATTGAGAAGAAAATGTTTGGCTTGGACGAGGGGGTTCATCGGTCGGAATCCACATGTTTGATTTTGCTAAATGTGTACTTATCAACAATATGGCATCACTTTGAATAATGTCTGTCTTTTATTGTTCAGTAGGATCATGACACTTAAGTAAACAATTCTCACCTGATCTTTTGTGATTCCGTTGCGTAGCACAGGCATCTAACTAGTTTCCTTATGTTACTCACTACTCAACATTATTATTCTGAATAGGTATGTTGGCAACATCCATCTTCAAGTCACAGATTCACTACTGCATGAAGTTTTCCAGAGTATTGGTCCAGTTGAAGGGTGTAAGCTCATCAGGAAAGAAAAGGTAACTTGTGCTCTTTAAAAATATATGCCATTTTCGTACTTTGTATTTGGTGTAAGTTTAAGGCATTTATTCAATAGTATCAGATAATGCTGTGTGTAACATTCTGGCATGATGTAGACTGCCATCCGCAATGCATGCTCTCAGACAGAAGGATTTATGGTATCAATAGTCAATGTTTGATTTGTTGGTTTAACAGTGTTTATTTTTGGATCTCAGAACCCTACTGTGTGAAAGCTGTAAGGGACTGTTTTGGACTATTTGTTTGAATTGGCATGGTAGATAAATGCCATCAAACCCCAGTTCTGAGCAATTTCCTGCAAGGAAGCTTTCTGATGTTGACTGACGGTGTACAATTAACAAATGCTCACATGGGATAGGTAGATAAATAACTCATTTGGCCTCTTGTTAGGACTATTAACTTGATATTTTAGTGATGCCGTCTTCTATCTCTTGAAAAAAAGCGTGCTGCATTTTTGTTTGAGTTATTTACTTAGTTCACCACTACAATTCGTTGTAGAACAGCTAATGCTGAATTAGTCATATTGTTTCTGTTAATATTTTATCCATCTTTGTTCTTATCATCTCGCAGTCATCTTTTGGTTTTGTTGACTATTATGACCGTAGATATGCTGCACTTGCTATTGTGTCTCTCAACGGTAGACAACTGTAAGTGTTCTCTTTCAATATTAATTATCTATAAACAGATATTAATGCAGTGTCCCATGTTCTAACATTAACATTTCTTATTATACCGGATAACCAGGTTTGGCCAGCCAATAAAAGTCAATTGGGCATACGCAAGTACTCAGAGAGAGGATACATCAGGTCTGGTACTGAAATATGGTCTAAATGTTCCATTATATATACTTGTTTTTTTTTTCAGTGTATGTGCATCCTTTTAGATGTGAGACTGTTATAACTGAGGTCTTGTCTGGCTGTTTATTCTTGCAGGTCATTTTAACATCTTCGTTGGGGATCTTTGCCTGGAGGTTACGGATGCTGCTTTGTTTGCTTTTTTCTCGGCATATTCTACCTGTTCGTAAGTGTTACATAGCTCTGTGTACTTCATCCCATTTGTACAGTATATTCTGCCTTACCACTTTAGCTTGGTAACTTGTGCAGAGATGCTAGAGTTATGTGGGATCAGCAGACTGGACGATCCAGAGGGTTTGGTTTCGTTTCTTTTAGGAATCAGCAGGTAGTGTCACCATGGCAACTTAAAATGTTAGTCTGGACTCAGAACTAATGTTGAGTTTATATGAACTGCTATTCATCATCTTCCTTTGTTATTCATTGACAGGATGCACAAACTTCCATAAATGAATTGAATGGTGCTCTCCCTGTTGCTTATTGTTGACTATGTCTAATTCTGGAGTTAACAAATCAGCTTCAGTGATGTGATGATAATGTATGTTTGTTTTTCTTGTGTTCAGGAAAGTGGCTTGGCAACCGCCAAATTCGTTGCAATTGGGCAACGAAGGGCGCTAATGCTGGTGAAGAGAAGCAAAGTACAGACTCCAAGGGTGTGGTGGAGTTGATAAACGGCTCATCAGGTGAATCTATATGCACTTGTTCCTTAGGTATTTGTTTTAATTTAAGGTTATATGATATGAAACAATCGGCTAGCAACAAGTTGAACTATTAGTTATCATTATTGTGGGAGTTTAGGTTTCTAATCTTTATCTATTACCCTTGGAGTTGAATTTACTTCATAGTCTGTTGCATTTGCCAACTCCACTTCAACATTTGGGTTCCAGTCTTAATCCTTAGCAGTATAGGAATTAAAATAATATTTGCTTCTCACAGAATCTAGCTACATAACCTTGTGAAATCTTTTGTGGTAACTACGACTAGCGAAGTAATTTCATTGTTCCTGTTTTACAGAGGCTGGCAAGGAGAATGCAAATGAAGATGGTCCTGAAAATAACCCACAGTATACAACTGTTTATGTTGGCAATCTTCCCCATGATGTACTTTTCTTGATTCCTGTTCTTTTTGCATTGTTCTTTTTTGGTTATGCATAGTGTTTGCTCATCACTAGTCAATTCTGTTTATTAGATCAACAGCAATGATGTGCATCGATTTTTCCATTTACTCGGGGCTGGGTCAATTGAGGAGGTCCGTGTAACACGTGATAAAGGATTTGGCTTTGTGAGATATAGTACCCATGAAGAAGCTGCACGAGCAATACAGACGGGTAATGGCCAACTTATTGGCGGGAGGCAGATCAAGGTACTCTCTTTAGACATTGACATCCCCACCAATGAATTCCATTTCTCTTGGTTACCTTAGTTCCTTGGATGTAACAGAGGATAAAAGGGTTTTAGTGATTGACTTTCTATATCATGCAGTGCTCTTGGGGAAGCAAACCAACTCCACCAGGGACAGCATCTGCGCCTCTGCCTCCTCCGGCATTAGCGCCATACACCCCTGGCGTGTCAGCAGTTGACCTCATCTCCTACGAGCGATCCCTTGCTCTGAGCAAGATGGCTGCCAACCCAGCCCTGATGGGTCAGCACGCCGCCCTGAGGCAGGCTGTGATGGGTATGGGCACCGGCGCCAGCCAGGCCATCTTTGACGGGAGCTTCCAGAGTGTCAACCCTCAGCAGCAGCAGCAACAGCAGCAGCTCATGTACTACTGAGTGTATGAAGCAAGTATGCTGGCGACGGAGGGGACTACAACACCCTCCTTCCTAATATATATACATATATGGTAGATGAAGCCTCACCAGGGCCTTTTCTTTTATTATTACTAGTCCAACATCGCAATTAGTAATTTACTATCCTTCGCCGCTGTTAACGCTCCGGGTCGCCGGCTATATACAGCACCATGTACTAGAACATATGTATCCCTGACGTGTTAAGAGTTGGGCAATTCTTATTTTTAATAACTACTCCCATGGATCCAAAATAATTGTCGCAGTTTTGAACTAAGGTTAGTTTAACCTTAATTCAAAACTGCAACACTTATTATGGATAGAGCTAACCTTAATTCAAAACTGTGACGCTTATTTTGGATTGAAGGGAGTAGCATATATGGCCATGTGTTGCAACATGAGAAAAGAAAATGATGTGCTAAGGTGCGAAGTAAATGCCGGTTGTGATGAACCAGGTGTCGGGTTGAGGATAAGGTCGCTGGTGACAGATTTGATGCATCTATTGATAGCATAGATCTTTGGGCGCTAGTTCGGGATATGGGACATGATTTATAGTGGCATGATTTATAGTCAACTGATTAGGCGAGCAGCCCGATCTTTTGATTACTTGTTTATCCGTACCTGTGGAATTTGTTAAAGTGTATTAGAAAAAGCAATCTGACAGCTATGTTGAAGAACCTGCTAGTTATTTTCTAAAACACGATAACTATATCAAAACAATCTCATAAACGGTAGCTACATCAAAGAACCCGCTTTTCTTTTTTGAGTAATCTGGTGTCGGAGATGATTTTGGTAAATCCCTTGGGAGGGTATCCGGGCTAGGGAATTAGGTTGGATGGTAACATGAGGCGAGTTTTTACCTAGGTTTGGCCCCTCACGAGCGAGGTAATATATATTGCGATAAAGGGTGTGTATAAAGTACATGTGAAGATTTTGGTAAATCCCTTGGAGGGTATCCGGGCTAGGGGATTAGGTTGGATGGTAACATGAGGCGAGTTTTTACCTAGGTTTGGCCCCTCACGAGCGAGGTAATATATATTGCGATAAAGGGTGTGTATAAAGTACATGTGAATACCAAGATATTGAGGTAGAGTCTTCCACGGCTCCGGCATCTTCGGTTAGTACTGCGAGTCTTCTGGAGTCTTAACATAACGTGTTATGGACCGCCCGATGTGGCCTATGATGGAACAACCTAGGGGTACTCAGCACGGCCCACTTGGCCGGGAACTGACGTGGTGAGAGACCTATGGACCGGGACACCATCAGTAGCCCGTGAATCGATTTTCAAGGTCGGACGCACCTTGGCCATCTCTGAGTTGCATATCATTTCCGGTCGTCGTGGTTGAAAACTAGTTCAACGAAGCCTCTCTAACTAATCCGCTCGTAGCCGGCCTCCATCAGCCGGGCCGCACCTTGGCCATCTCTGAGTTGCATATCATTTCCGATCGTCGTGGTTGAAAACTAGTTCAACGAAGCCTCTCTAACTGAATCCGCTCGTAGCCGGCCTCCATCAGCCGGGCTGCCTCGAAGTGGTGCAAACCACCTTGGCATTGTTTTGTCAAAGGAGATTGCCGACCTGCATTCGACTTGGTTTTCATGGCTTAACAAGACCAATTTGGAGGCTTTGCTTCTGAAGATGCCGATATGCACTTGCATAATTTTATTGAATTGTGCAATATGACACGCATTAGAGATTATGCCCCTGGTGTTTTAAAGTGCGTCTATTTCCTTTCTCCTTGGGATGAAAAGCAAACAAATAGCTTCTAGCTTTACCTAGAGGCAGTATAACTTCATGGGCTGATGGTTGCAGCAAACTTTTATCCAAGTTCTGTCCATCTGCAAAAATTATGCAACTTCGTTCTCAGATTACATGTTTCAAGCAGGAAGAACATGAGCCACTAGCGCAAGGTTGTCAGAATCGCGATTCTGTTATACGATGCTACGACTTTACGATCCAAACTAACCCCTATGATTCTACGATTTTAGTTCATAGAATCTACATTTCTACGATCCTGATAGTGAAGATTCTACGATTTGCGATCCTACCATTGGGGCTTCGATCCGATTCAAAATCGCGATTCTGACAACCTTGCACTAGCGCTTGCGTGGGATAAAATGAAGAAAGCCGTAAGAACTGTCCTAACCATGGAATGGAAGAATGGTTACTCCTTCATATGTTTTATAATGGTTTAAGTACCATGTCAAAAACTATGCTTGATACAACTGTAGGAGGAAAAATCATGGGAAAGCCCATAGATGATGTCAGGAATCTACTTAATGATACACAAGAAAACAATGTCCAATGGCATGTTGAAAGAACTACCACCAAATGATTGAATGCAATTGAAGAAAGCAATACGGAGTTGACAACCAAGCTTGGTGAACTTATCTCCGTCATAAAAGGTAAAGAAGAAGTAAATGTGAATGCCAGCACTAATGAAGAAGTTAGTGATGTGAATATTATTGCTCGCAATAGCTACAATTCCAGCTGGAAAAATAATGGCTATGCTCATAGATTACCTTATCCTAATAATACTGGAGTACCAAATAATTTCAATGGAGCTACCAATAGCAATAGAAATACTCTTGAGGATACTCTAAATTTCTTTTTGCTAGTCAAACTGAGTAGAATTATAGCTTCAAAAATATTTTGAAGAATCATGATAACTTACTTGGTTATTTGACCAGTAAGATTGTTGGACTAACAAATGATGTGCATATGCTAGATGGAAGATCCAAGAATATGGAATCACAAGTGGCTAAAATTGCAGAGAGCCAAATTTTAATCCTAGCCAAGTTTGCAGGTAAACCGCAACCTAGCCCAAAGTAGGATTTCGAACCCAATGAGGAGCAGAAGGTAATGATAAGTGGTTTTCAGCAAGGTATTATTTGCAAGTATTGAAAGTAGTGGTGATAGATAGTTTTGTAGCAAGGTAATTTGTAACAAGTAACAAGTAGCAATGGTAACAAATGTGTAGCAAGGTGGCTCAATCCTTTTCATAGCAAAGGACAAGCTGGAACGTTCTCTTATAGTAAGCAAAGCGTTCTCGAGGACACATGGGAATTATCGTCTAGTCATGTTCATCATGTTTAGTTGATTAGCGTTCGCTACTTTGATAACTTGATATGTGGGTAGACCGGTGATAGGGTGTTGTTTTTACTTGAACAAGCAACCCTCTTATGATTACCCCCTCTTGCAAGCATCCGCAACTATGAAAGAAGAATTAAGATAAATCTAACCATATCACGAAACATATGGATCCAAATCAGCCCCTTACGAAATAACGCACAAATTACGGTTTAAGCTTATGTCACTCTCGCAACCCATCATCTACTTATTACTCCCCAAGGCCTTCTCTTAGGCCTAAGTATGTGAAGTGTCATGTAGTCGACGTTCACATGACACTAGTAAAGGCAGAACAACATACATATCATCAAAGTATCGAACTAATACCAACTTCACATGATTACTTATAACAAGGTTTCTCCCATGTCCTCAAGAACAAAAGTAACTCTCCCATGCTTAGACCTCGCTTTTCCTCAAGCGAAAGCCGAACTCGATAATCATGACCACATGTTTAGAGAGAGAGGCGTTGATGAAACAAAATACAGACATGAAAGCATCATGATCATTATCATAGAAGCAATATATCATCATAAAAATTCTCATGATAATGTAGCGACCAGACCTCAAACAGTCTGACCTCTGTGCTCAGGTGTTATCCCTGGATCAGTAATGCTGACACCACACAGTACTTTGAAGGATTTATAATAGAGTAGCAATCACACACTTATTACATCAAATGTCTCAAAGAGAACTCATTACAATAAATATAGCTTAAGGCCATCTAAATACGATAACAACGAAAGGCTTGGAAGATAAGCGAGTCCATCAACTCCAACGACATCACTGAGTATAGAACCACGACCTAAAGGCACCTTACTCGTCGTCTGAAAAGTCTGCAACATGAAACGTTGCAGCTCGAAAACGGGTCAGCACATGGAATATGCTGGCAATGTAACACATAGAGAGTATTGAATGATTAAACCTATACTACATGCATATATGGCTGGTGGAAAGCTCTATGGTTACAGTTTTGCGTAAAGCCAATTTTTCCCTACTGCAAAGGAATAAATTTTATTTAACTATCATGGTGGTTGTTAAACATTGAGAATGGTTGACAACATCCTCAATCCCAATTAAGCATCATCATTAAAAACCCAACAAAATTAATTTAAAGTAACATGATGAGATTCACATGATATCCAAGTACTAGATACTCAAAACGTCCATAACCGGGGACACGGCTAATCATGATTAGTTTATACACTCTGCAGAGGTTTGCGCACTTTTCCCCACAAGATTCGATCGCCTCCGTTGGATTTCTCGCACTACATGGTGTTTGAGAAACGGATGACCGAGATATAGTCTTTCAGAAGCGCTCACACCTTACGATGTGATAGACCGTACCAACCTACATCCCCTACATCTGCTAGTCTACCACCGTAAGAGTTCGCACGACTTAGTCAGCTATGCCAGAGCCCATAATG
This sequence comes from Aegilops umbellulata, assembly GCA_032464435.1. Taxonomy (NCBI): domain Eukaryota; kingdom Viridiplantae; phylum Streptophyta; class Magnoliopsida; order Poales; family Poaceae; genus Aegilops; species Aegilops umbellulata. Next base: position 150,404,655 of record CP136059.1, on the reverse strand, counting down.
GCTTGTGGCTGCACACGGAAGTTTCTAGTATGAATAATCTCATGATCCCTTTGGGCCTGGGTGGCGGTCCATAAAGAAAAACAACAGGCAATCCTGGAATACCCAGGTACCTCAATCCACCCAGGTGTGTATTTAAGTTGCCACCTTAGATAAACCATTAATTAACAATCTCACATCTGTCATGGATATCACTCACCAATCCACGTCTACTAGCATAGCATGACATGATAAGCAAACGTAGAAGTAACTCCCAAAGGTTTGATAATAAAACAGGTAATAGGTACTACCTCATCTACTTCCCATCCCACAATTTAATTAGATCCTAATCATGCAATGTTTGAGGATAGATCTAATGCATAAAACTGGGTAGTAAAAGTGGTATGATCAAAGTGTTACTTGCCTTGCTGATGATCCGCGAAACCTAGAGATTCGAAGTAACAGGCGGCGCACTCCGGGTATTCTATCGCAGACAAACAAACAAGCATACAATAAGTACTCATCGAATGCACAGGTAAAACTCAAATAAGAGATCTAACCAGAAAGTTCAACTTAAGAACTCCGGTTTGCAAAAAGAATCAAATCAAACGAAGCAACGAAAGTCAAATGGCGAAAGAAAACAACTTTGTTCTACTAATCTGGATCTAAGTCAAATTTTACAGAAGCAAAAACTTGTTTAAGTTGGTTAAACGGATAGAGGGTTTCGAGACGAAACTCCAGGCGCTTAAATCGCCTGATTCCAATAAACGAGCGAAAAGTTATACTAAAAGGAAAATCGGATCAGAAATCGCGATCAGAAAATAATCGCGGAAAATCCGAGAAAAATGAAAAACGACGAACGGATTAACGAACGAACATTCGTTAACCGGATCTAAACGACGAACGCGTTCGTTAAAACGAACGAACGAGCGAACGCTCGCTATTTAACCTAAACCGAAAAAACCGATCTAAAAAAACGAAAACTAAAAAAAACCGACGAAAACCGACGGAAAACCAAACGGTTTTCTTGAGAAAAACGGGCGACGCGGGTTACGAGGCGAACCTCGGGTGGCGGGTCGGCGGCGGCGGCGCGGGGCTCGAGGGCGGGCGGCGACGGCTAGGGTTCGGGGGCGCGGGCTGGCTCGGGCTGGGCTGGCTCCCCCCCGGCTTATAAAGTCTAGTCGGGCCGGAGTCCCGGTCGGACACGACCCGTAGGTCGGTTCGATTTTTTTTAAATAATTATGCGCAGAAGAAAAATAAAAAGAAATACTAAACGGACTTAAAAAAATCCCGAAATAAATTTCACCCGACTTCTAAAATCAGGCCGGACAAAGTGAACATTTATTTGGGATCTAAATGTAATTTTGAAAAACGCGTATTTTTCCTAAATTCAAATAAAATAGCGAAAAACTCCGAAATAAAATATTATTTGATTTTATTATTAAATCCTCATTATTTCTTTATTTTGGGAAATTCATTTTATTCCCTCTCTCATACTTTTGTAATAGAAATAATTGATGATAAAATAAATAAAATCAAATGATCCTATTCTCAAAATTTGATAAAACTCAAATATGAAAATAACGAAATCCCCAACTATCTCCGTGGGTCCTTGAGTTGCGTAGAATTTCTAGGATCAAAAGCAAAAGCAAATAAAATATGATATGCAATGATGTTCTAATGTATAACATTCCAAATTGAAAATTTGGGATGTTACAAACCTACCCCCCTGAAGATGAATCTCGCCCTCGAGATTCGGGTTGGTTAGAAAATAGGTGAGGGTGGTCCTTGAGCAAATCTTCCTATCGTTCCCAGGTGGCTTCATCCTCCGTGTGGTGGCTCCACTGAACCTTGCAAAACTTGATAACCTTGCTGCGGGTGACTCGGCTAGCAAACTCGAGAATCTTAACTGGTTTCTCCTCATAGGTCAAATTGTTATCCAACTGAATGGCTTCCAATGGCACTGTGTCTCTCAAACGAATGTCAGCCATCTCCGCATGGCACTTCTTCAACTGAGAAACGTGGAACACATCATGAACTCCTGACAACCCTTCGGGCAATTCCAACTTGTATGCCACTTCTCCCATACGTTCCAAAACTCGATATGGTCCTACAAATCGTGGCGCTAACTTTCCCTTAACTGCAAAGCGCTTAATTTCCCGGAGTGGAGATACTCAAAGATAAACTCTGTCTCCGACTTCGTAACCTGTCTCCTTGCGTTTAGAATCTGCGTCGCTCTTCTGCCTGGACTGGGCTACCTTGAGCCTATCGCGAATCAACTTCACCTTCTGTTCAGACTCCGTAATCAAATCAGGTCCAAACAACTGGCGGTCTCCAACTTCGTCCCATGACAACGGTGTCCTGCACCTCCTTCCGTACAAGGCTTCGAAAGGGGCCATTTTCAAACTGGTTTGATAGCTATTGTTGTAAGAGAACTCTGCATATGGCAAATTGTCGTCCCAACTAGATCCATAATCTAGCGCACAAGCTCTCAGCATATCCTCCAAAATCTGAATGACTCTCTCGGTCTGTCCATCTGTCTATGGATGAAAGGCTGTACTGAACTCTAGCCTGGTACCCAAAGTTTCGTGCAACCGCTTCCAGAACTTTGAGGTAAACTGGGTTCCTCTATCTGATACGATACTCCTCGGAACTCCATGCAGACATACGATCCTGGTCATGTATATCTTTGCCAACTTAGCACTGGTGTAAGTGGTCTTTACCGGGATGAAATGAGCTACCTTCGTCAACCGATCAACTACAACCCAAATTGAGTCATAGCCGGAACGAGTCCTTGGTAATCCCGTGATAAAATCAATGTCTAGCTTATCCCACCTCCATTCGGGTATCGGCAATGGCTGCAACAATCCTGCTGGCTTATGATGCTCTGACTTTACTTTCTGACATACATCACAAACTGCTACATACTCCGCAATACATTTCTTCATTCCGGTCTGCCAGAAAATATCCTTCAAATCCAAATACATCTTGGTATTTCCTGGGTGAATCGAATACGGTGAATCATGTGCCTCTTGCAGAATTAACTTCCTGATTTCCGGGTCATTGGGCCCATAAACCCGGTCTTCAAACCATAGGGTATCGTGCTCATCTTCACGAAAACCTTTAGCTTTTCCTTCGCTCATTTTCTCCTTTATAGAGGCAATCTCCTTGTCTGTCTTCTGAGCTTCTCTGATTCTATCCATCAAAGTTGACTGAATCTCCAATGCTGCTACATCGCCTCTCGGAACTATTTCCAAATATAGCTCACGAAGATCCTCGGCTAACTCCATGGGCAATTCTCCCGTCATTAGTGTATTGACATGGCTCTTACGGCTCAATGCGTCAGATGCTACATTAGCCTTTCCGGGGTGGTAATGCAATCTCATATCATAATCCTTGATGAGCTCCAACCATCTCCTTTGTCTGAGGTTTAACTCCTTCTGCGTGAAAATGTACTTCAAACTCTTATGATCCATGTACACCTCACAATGGTTTCCAATGAGGAAATGTCTCCATGTTTTCAATGCATGCACTACGGCTGCTAACTCCAAATCATGCGTGGCATAATTTAATTCGTGAGGCTTCAGTTGTCGTGAAGCATACGAAACAACCCTTCCCTCCTGCATAAGTACTGCTCCAAGTCCTCGACGTGAAGCGTCGCAATACACCTCATAATCCTTGGTCTGATCTGGCAGAATCAACACTGGTGAGGTAACCAAACGTTTCTTCAATTCCTGGAAACTAGCCTCACACTCCTCAGTCCATATGAACTTGGTATCCTTCTTCAACAACTCCGTCATAGGCTTTGCAATCTTTGAGAAGTTCTCAATAAATCTCCGGTGGTATCCTGCGAGCCCAAGGAAACTCCGGATCTCTCCAACTATTGTTGGTGCTTCCCAATTGGTCACAGTGATAACCTTTGTGGGGTCAACTGCTATTCCTTCTCTGGATATAACATGTCCGAGGAATCCTACTTCCTTCAACCAAAACTCACATTTGCTGAACTTGGCATATAACTGATGTTCTCTGAGCTTCTCAAGTACTAATCGCAAATGTTCCTTATGCTCCTCTTCATTCTTCGAGTAAATCAGAATATCATCAATGAACACAACGACGAACTTATCCAGAAACTCCATAAACACTTTGTTCATCATGTTCATAAAATAGGCAGGTGCGTTAGTCAGACCAAATGACATAACGGTGTACTCATATAGTCCATATCTTGTGGTGAATGCTGTCTTCGGTATGTCCTGCTCTCGAATCTTCAACTGATGGTACCCTGATCGCAAATCGATCTTGGAAAACACTTTAGCTCCTTGCAAACGATCGAACAGATCATTGATCATTGGTAGCGGGTACTTGTTCTTGATCGTTACCTCATTCAATCCGCGGTAATCAACAACCATTCTTAACGATCCATCCTTCTTTTCCACTAGAAGTACTGGTGATCCCCAAGGTGAAGAACTTGGGCGAATGTAACCCTTATCCAGTAACTCCTTAATCTGCTTCTTAATCTCCACCAAATCCTGTGCGGGCATCCTGTATGGTCTCTTCGATATTGGCCCTGTGCCTGGCAAAAGCTCAATAAAAAACTCAATATCTCTATCCGGTGGCATGCCTGGCAACTCCTCTGGAAATACGTCAGGGAAATCCTTTACCACTGGTACTTCCTCCTGTACAACTCCTGATAAGGAATTTACTTGTGTCCTATTTGGCGCATGTCGGGATACATACTTGATCCTTCTTCCTTCTGGCGTTGTGAGTAAAATTGTCTTACTTGCTGATGACCCACAAGTATAGGGGATCTATTGTAGTCCTTTCGATAAGTAAGAGAGTCGAACCCAACGAGGAGCAGAAGGAAATGATAAGCAGTTTTCAGCAAGGTATTCTCTACAAGTACTGAAATAAGTGGTAACACATAGTTTTGTGATAAAATAAATTGTAATGAGCAACAAGTAACAAAAGTAAATAAGGTGCAGCAAGGTGGCCCAATCCTTTTTGTAGCAAAGGACAAGCCGGAACAAACTCTTATAATAGGAAAAATGCTCCCGAGGACACATGGGAATATCGTCAAGCTAGTTTTCATCACGCTCATATGATTCGCGTTCGGTACTTTGATAATTTGATATGTGGGTGGACCGGTGCTCGGGTGCTGTTCTTACTTGAACAAGCATCCCACTTATGATTAACCTCTATTGCAAGCATCCGCAACTACAACAAAAGTATTAAGGTAAACCTAACCATAGCATGAAACATATGGATCCAAATCAGCCCCTTACGAAGCAACGCATAAACTAGGGTTTAAGCTTCTGTCACTCTAGCAACCCATCATCTACTTATTACTTCCCAATGCCTTCCTCTAGGCCCAAATAATGGTGAAGTGTTATGTAGTCGACGTTCACATAAAACCACTAGAGGTTAGACAACATACATCTCATCAAAATATCGAATGAATACCAAATTCACATGACTACTAATAGCAAGACTTCTCCCTTGTCCTCAGGAACAAACATAACTATTCACAAAGCATATTCATGTTCAAAATCAGAGGGGTAATAATATGCATAAAGGATCTGAACATATGATCTTCCACCAAGTAAACCAACTAGCATCAACTACAAGGAGTAATCAACACTACTAGCAACCTACTAGCACCAATCCCGGACTTAGAGACAAGAATTGGATACAAGAGATGAACTAGGGTTTGGAGATGAGATGGTGCTGGTGAAGATGTTGATGGAGATTGCCCTCTCCCGATGAGAGGAGCATTGGTGATGATGATGGCGATGATTTCCCCCTCCCGGAGGGAAGTGTCCCCGGCAAAACAGCTCCGCCGGAGCCCTAGATTGGTTCCGCCAAGGTTCTGCCTCGTGGCGGCGGAGTCTCGTCCCGAAAGGTTGCTTATGATTTTTTCTCATCGAAAGACTTCATATAGGAGAAGATGGGCATCGGAGAGCCACCAGGGGGCCCACGAGGTAGGGGGGCGCGCCCAGGGGGGAGGGGCGCGCCCCCCACCCTCGTGGGCAGGGTGTGGACCCCTGGCCTTCATCTTTGGCGACGATTTTTTCTTTATTTATTTTAAGATATTCCGTGGAGTTTCAGGAATTTTGGAGTTGCGCAGAATAGGTCTCTAATATTTGCTCCTTTTCCGGCCAGAATTCCAGCTGCCGGCATTCCCCTTCTTCATGTTAAACCTTGTAAAATAAGAAAGAATAGCCATAAGTATTGTGACATAACGTGAAATAACAGCCCATAATGCAATAAATATTAACATAAATGCATGATGCAAAATGGACGTATCAACTCCTCCAAGCTTAGACCTCGCTTGTCCTCAAGCGAAAAGCCGATAACAATAAATATGTCCTCATGTTTAGAGGTAGAGGCGTCGATAAAAATAAAATACGGACATGAAGGCATCATGATTGTTTCATAACAGCAACATATATAGATTTGTCATATGATTACTTATGTTCAAGTGATGATCTTTTCACAATGAAAAAGTATGAATCAGAAACCTTATTGGGCACTAACAAATCATAACCTTAGTCATTGGAGCAATTGCAATTTATCATAACATCGGGAAGAGTCTATGTCAGAGCTTAAAAGCAAGTCCACATATTCAACTATCATTTAGTCCTTCATAATTGCTAACACTCACGCAATACTTGTGGCTACGGAGTTTTAACCGGACACAGAGAAAGATAGGGACTTATAGTTTTGCCCCACAGCCTTTTACCTCAAGGGTAATGTCAACAATAACAATTCATGCTCCCCTACATCCAATTATATATATATATATATATATATATATATATATATATATCATGTTCTTTCCAACATGCTGGGCTTGCCAAAGGATAGAATGAAAAAGGAAAGGTGAATATCACCGTGACTCTTGCATAAGATAGAAGATAATAATAAAAGATAGGCCCTTCGCAGAGGGAAGTAGAGGTTGCCATGCGCTTTTATGGTTTGATGCACAAAATCTTAATGCAAAAGAACATCACTTTATATTGCCCCTTGTATGTGAACCTTTATTATGCAGTCCGTCGCTTTTATTGCGTCCACAACAAGTTCGTACAAACCTTATTTCTCTGCACTAATAAGTCATGCATATTTAGAGAGCAATTTTTATTGCTTGCACCGATGACAACTTACTTGAAGGATCTTACTCAATCCATAGGTAGATATGGTGGACTCTCATGGCTAAACTGGTTTAGGGGTATTTGGAAGCACAAGTAGTATCTCTACTTGGTGCTGAGAATTTGGCTAGCATGAGGGGGAAAGGCAAGCTCAACATGTTAGGAGATCCATGACAATATAATTTATCTTAGATACAAGAAAACATAACTAATTATGTTGTCTTCCTTGTCCAACATCAACTCTTTAGCATGTCATATTTGAATGAGTGTTCCCAATCGTAAAAGATGTCAATGATAATATATCTATATGTGAAACCTCTCTCTCCTTATTACTTCCTATTAATTACAACGATAACCAAAGCTATATTTGCCAACTCCCAACAACTTTTTAATCATCATACTCTTTCTATGTGAAATCATTACTCTCAATAAGACCAATATGAACTCTTTGTTTCTTTTTATTCTTTTCTTTTATTCACTCAAGATCATGGCAAAATAATCAATCCCTTGACTCAACACTAATCTTTATTATATATAGCTCACGGACTAGATTGCATAGAGGGATCATAAAGCAAACTTCAAAACTAGATCATGCCGTGACTTTATTCTACTAAATCAAGATACTACTAATAGGATCGAACTAAGAAAAATGGTAAAGATAGGAGTTGTGATGATGATACGATACCGGGGCACCTCCCCCAAGCTTGGCAGTTGCCAAGGGGAGTGCCCATACCCATGTGATTATGTCTCCTTTGTTGTTGGCGGTGGAGGTGTTGTTGATGATGCAAGCTTGTCGTCCACCTTCCATGGCATAGGCTCACCCTCATAGAAGGATGATCGAGTCACCTGAATCCTCAGATCTGCAACGGAAATAGCTCGAAACAAAAACAGAGGATATTTGCGTGATACGGGAGTCAAAACCTTCGGTAGAATATATAATGAAATTTTTTACCGACCGAAATACGTATCGTGCAAGAAAACGGTGTCCGAAGGGCACACGAGGTGCTCACGAGGTAGGGGGTCGCGCCCAGGGGGTAGGGCGCGCCCTCCACCCTCGTGGAGGCCTCGTGTCCTCCCTGGACTGCTATCTATTTTTCTAAATATTCCAAAATGGAGAAATATTGCCTTAAAAATTGTTTTGGAGTCGGTTTACTTACCGTACCACATACCTATTCCTTTTCGGAGTCTGGAACGTTCTAGAAAGTGTCCCTTATGTATTCCTCCGGGGTTACGGTTTCAATAACATTGGTTTCAACATTTATAGGATTACCTGAGATATAGTGCTTGATTCTTTAATCGTTTACCACCTTCGGATTTGTGCCTTCGAAATTGTTAATTTTTATGGCACCGGAACGATAGACCTCCTCGATAACGTAGGGATCTTCCCATTTAGAGAGAAGTTTTCCTGCAAAAAATCTTAAACGAGAGTTGTATAGCAATACATAATCACCTACATTAAACTCACGCTTTTGTATCCTTTTGTCATGCCATCTTTTAACTTTTTCTTTAAACAACTTGGCATTTTCATAGGCTTGGGTTCTCCATTCATCAAGTGAGCTAATATCAAATAACCTCTTCTCACCAGCAAGTTTGAAATCATAGTTAAGCTCTTTAATAGCCCAATATGCCTTATGTTCTAGTTCGAGAGGCAAGTGACATGCTTTTCCATAAACCATTTTATACGGAGACATACCCATAGGATTCTTATATGCAGTTCTATAGGCCCATAATGCATCATCAAGTTTCTTGGACCAATTCTTTCTAGACCTATTAACAGTCTTTTGCAAAATTAATTTGAGCTCTCTATTGCTCAATTCTACTTGACCACTAGACCGCGGGTGGTATGGAGATGCAAATCTATGATTAACATCATATTTAGCAAGCATTTTACAGAAGGCACCATGAATAAAGTGTGAACCACCATCAGTCATTAAATATCTAGGGACTCCAAACCTCGGAAAAATAACTTCCTTAAGCATTTTAATAGAAGTGTTATGATCAGCACTACTAGTTGGAATAGCTTCTACCCACTTAGTAACGTAATCAACAGCAACTAAAATATGTGTATATCCATTAGAAGCAGGAAAAGGTCCCATATAATCAAAGCCCCAAACATCAAATGGTTCAATAACAAGTGAATAATTCATAGGCATTTCTTGACGTCTACTAATATTACCAATTCTTTGACATTCATCACAAGAGAAAACAAACTTACGGGCATCCTTGAAGAGAGTAGGCCAATAAAAACCAGATTGCAATACCTTATGTGCAGTTCTATCTCCAGCGTGGTGTCCTCCATAAGCTTCGGAGTGACACTTGCGTAGGATCTGTTCCTGTTCATGCTCAGGTACACAACGTCTAATAACACCATCTACTCCTTCTTTATAAAGATGTGGGTCATCCCAAAAGTAATGTCTCAAATCATAAAAGAACCTTTTCTTTTGTTGGTATGTGAAGCTAGGTGTTATAAATTTAGCAACAATATAATTGGCATAATCAGCATACCATGGAGTGCTACGAGAAGTGCTTATGACATTTAATTGTTCATCAGGAAAGCTATCATCAATAGGTAGTGGGTCATCAATAACATTCTCTAACCTAGATAAGTTGTCTGCAACTGGGTTCTCAGCTCCTTTTCTATCAACAATATGCAAATCAAATTCTTGCAGCAAGAGAACCCATCTAATAAGTCTAGGTTTAGCATCTTTCTTTTCCATAAGATATTTAATAGCAGCATGATCAGTGTGAATAGTTACTTTAGAATCAACTATATAGGGTGTGAATTTATCACAAGCAAACAGAACTGCTAAAAGTTCCTTTTCGGTAGTAGCATAATTTCTTTGAGCATTGTCTAGAGTCTTACTAGCATAATGGATAACATTTAATTTCTTATCAACTCTTTGCCCTAGAACAGCACCTACAGCATAATCACTAGCATCACACATAATTTCAAAGGGTAAATTCCAATAAGGTGGCTGAACAATAGGTGCAGAGACTAATGCTTTCTTAAGTATTTCAAATGCTTCTACACAATCATCATCAAAGACAAATGGTACATATTTTTGTAATAAATTAGTCAGAGGCCGAGAAATTTTTGAGAAGTCCTTAATGAACCTCCTATAAAATCCGGCGTGACCAAGGAAACTTCTTATACCTTTGATGTCCTTGGGACATGGCATCTTTTCAATAGCATCAACCTTGGCTTTATCAACTTTAATACCTTTTTCAGAAACTTTGTGCCCCAAGACAATACCTTCATTAACCATAAAGTGACACTTTTCCCAATTCAAGACAAGATTAGTTTCTTCACATCTCTGCAAAACTCGATCAAGATTGCTCAAGCAATCATCAAAAGAGGAACCATAGACGGAAAAGTCATCCATGAAAACCTCACAAATCTTTTCACAAAAGTTAGAGAATATAGCCATCATGCATCTTTGAAAGGTAGCAGGTGCATTACATAAACCAAAAGGCATATGTCTATAAGCAAAAGTACCAAAAGGGCATGTAAAAGTAGTCTTTGATTTATCTTTAGCCGACACAGGTATTTGAGAGAAACCAGAATAACCATCTAGAAAGCAATAATGTGTATGTTTGCATAATCTTTCTAGCATTTGATCAATAAAAGGTAAGGGGTAATGATCTTTCTTAGTAGCTTTATTTAATTTGCGGAAATCAATTACCATCCTATAACCTGTGATAATTCTTTGCGGAATCAATTCATCTTTATCATTAGGGACAACAGTAATACCTCCCTTCTTAGGGACACAATGGACAAGACTTACCCACTGACTATCAGCAACGGGATAAATTATACCTGCCTCCAAAAGCTTGAGTATTTCTTTTCTTACCACTTCTTTCATTTTAGGATTCAAACATCGTTGAGGGTCACGAACTGGTTTAGCATCCGCTTCCAAATTTATTTTATGCTGACATAGAGTGGGACTAATGCCCTTAAGATCATCCAGAGTATATCCAATAGCGGCACGGTGTTTCTTTAGAGTTTTCAATAATCTTTCTTCTTCATGCTCTGAAAGGTTAGCACTAATAATAACAGGATATATTTTCTTTTCATCAAGATAAGCATATTTAAGATTATCAGGCAACGGTTTAAGCTCAAACACGGGATCACCCTTGGGTGGAGGAGGATCCCCTAAGATTTCAACAGGAAAATTGTGTTGCAGAATAGGTTCCTGTTTGAACAACACATCATCTATTTCCCTTCTTTCATTCATGAACATCTCATTTTCATGATCTAGCAAATAGTGTTCTAAAGGATCACTAGGAGGCACGACAATAGAAGCAAGACAAATAATTTCATCCTTACTAGGCAATTCTTCCTCACGATGTTGTTTACTGAATTTAGAGAAATTAAACTCATGAACCATATCATCCAAGCCAACAGTAACAACATTCTTTTTGCAGTCTATCGTAGCATTAACAGTATTCAAGAAGGGTCTACCAAAAATAATGGGACAAAAGCTATCTTGTGGAGAACCGAGAACAAGAAAGTCAGCGGGATATTTGGTTTTCCCACACAAGACTTCAACATCTCTAACAATTCCCATTGCAGATATAGTATCTCTATTGGCAAGTTTAATTGTAACATCAATATCTTCTAACTCAGCAGGTGCGATATCATGCATAATTTCTTTATATAAGTCAATGGGTATAACACTAGCACTAGCACCCATATCACATAAGCTATGATAACAATGATCTCCTATTTTAACAGAAATAACAGGCACGCCTACCACATGTCTATGTTTATCTCTATCACAGGGTTTAGCAATTCTAGCTGTTTCACCAGAGAATGCAATGACATGCCCATCAATATTATCAGACAAGAGATCTTTAACAATAGCAATATTAGGTTCTACTTTGACTTGCTCAGGAGGTGTATAAGTTCTAGTATTGCTTTTACGAACAACAGTTGAAGCTTTAGCATGATCCTTTACTCTAGCAGGGAAAGGTGGTTTCTCAACATAAGAGGTGGGAACAGTAGGATCATTATAAGTGATGGTCTTTTCTTCAACTTTAATAGGTGCAGCTACTTTTACTTCTATGGGAGGATGATATTTAAACCACTTCTCCTTGGGGAGATCAACATAAGTAGAAAAAGATTCACAGAAAGAAGCTACTATCTCAGAGTCAAGTCCATATTTAGTGCTAAACTTACGGAAAATATCGGTATCCATAAAAGATTTAACACAATCAAACTTAGGTGTCATACCTGACTCCTTACCTTCGTAGAGGTCCCAATCTTCAGAGTTGCGTTTAATTCTATCCAATAAATTCCATCTGAATTCAATAGTCTTCATCATAAAAGAGCCAGCACAAGAAGTATCCAGCATGGTTTGATTATTATGAGAAAGCCGAGCATAAAAATTCTGAAGAATTGTTTCTCTTGAGAGGTCATGATTGGGGCATGAATATAACATTGATTTAAGCCTCCCCCAAGCTTGAGTGATGCTTTCTCCTTCGCGAGGCAAAAAATTATATATATAATTGCGATCACGATGAACAAGATGCATAGGGTAATACTTTTGATGAAATTCCAATTTCATTCTTTTATAGTTCCATGATCTCGTATCATCACATAGCCTATACCATGTCGATGCGTCTCCCTCCAAAGATAAAGGGAAAGCCTTCTTCTTAACAACATCATCGGGTATACCTGCAAGCTTAAATAATCCACAAATATCATCCAAATAGCGTAGATGCTCGTCGGGATGCTTTGTCCCATCTCCTGTAAAAGTATTAGCCAGCAGTTTTTCCATAATACCCGAAGGAAATGCAAAAGGAGTTTAATTTTCAATAGGTTCAGTAGGTTGAGGAGCATCTCTTTTCTCTACTGGACGGGGTGAAGATACCCCGAACAAGCCCCTCAGAGATTCAGTTTCCATAGTAAGAAGTGACAGAAAATTTCAGCACACTATATAAATTTTTCCTTACCAAATTCCACTTACCAAAGGCGCTACACTCCCCGGCAACGGCGCCAGAAAAGAGTCTTGATGACCCACAAGTATAGGGGATCTATCTTAGTCCTTTCGATAAGTAAGAGTGTCGAACCCAACGAGGAGCAGAAGGAAATGATAAGCAGTTTTCAGCAAGGTATTCTCTGCAAGTACTGAAATAAGTGGTAACAGATAGTTTTGTGATAAGATAAATTGTAACGAGCAACAAGTAACAAAAGTAAATAAGGTGCAACAAGGTGGCCCAATCCTTTTTGTAGCAAAGGACAAGCCAGAACAAACTCTTATAATAGGAAAAATGCTCCCGAGGACAGACGGGAATATTGTCAAGCTAGTTGTCATCACGCTCATATGATTCGCGTTCGGTACTCTGATAATTTGATATGTGGGTGGACCGGTGCTTGGGTGCCGTTCTTACTTGAACAAGCATCCCACTTATGATTAACCTCTATTGCAAGCATCCGCAACTACAACAAAAGTATTAAGGTAAACCTAACCATAGCATGAAACATAAGGATCCAAATCAGCCCCTTACGAAGCAACGCATAAACTAGGGTTTAAGCTTCTGTCACTCTAGCAACCCATCATCTACTTATTACTTCCCAATGCCTTCCTCTAGGCCCAAATAATGGTGAAGTGTTATGTAGTCGACGTTCACATAACACCACTAGAGGTTAGACAACTTACATCTCATCAAAATATCGAACGAATACCAAATTCACATGACTACTAATAGCAAGACTTCTCCCTTGTCCTCAGGAACAAACGTAACTATTCACAAAGCATATTCATGTTCAAAATCAGAGGGGTAATAATATGCATAAAGGATCTGAACATATGATCTTCCACCAAGTAAACCAACTAGCATCAACTACAAGGAGTAATCAACACTACTAGCAACCTACTAGCACCAATCCCGGACTTAGAGACAAGAATTGGATACAAGAGATGAACTAGGGTTTGCAGATGAGATGGTGCTGGTGAAGATGTTGATGGAGATTGCCCTCTCCCGATGAGAGGAGCGTTGGTGATGATGATGGCGATGATTTCCCCCTCCTGGAGGGAAGTGTCCCCGGCAAAACAGCTCCGCCGGAGCCCTAGATTGGTTCCGCCAAGGTTCCGCCTCGTGGCGGCGGAGTCTCGTCCCGAAAGGTTGCTTATGATTTTTTTCTCATCGAAAGACTTCATATAGGAGAAGATGGGCATCGGAGAGCCACCAGGGGGCCCACGAGGTAGGGGGGCGCGCCCAGGGGGGAGGGGCGCGCCCCCCACCCTCGTGAGCAGGGTCTGGGCCCCCTGGCCTTCATCTTTGGCGATGATTTTTCTTTATTTATTTTAAGATATTCCGTGGAGTTTCAGGACTTTTGGAGTTGCGCAGAATAGGTCTCTAATATTTGCTCCTTTTCCGGCCAGAATTCCAGCTGCCGGCATTCCCCTTCTTCATGTTAAACCTTGTAAAATAAGAGAGAATAGCCATAAGTATTGTGACATAACGTGAAATAACAGCCCATAATGCAATAAGTATTAACATAAAAGCATGATGCAAAATGGACGTATCACTTGCGCAATCGATGTTTCCTCCATACATCGACAACCAATCCATACCAAGAATTACATCCAAACCTTGGGACTCCAGAATAATTAAATCTGTCGGGAAAACATGCCTTCCTATACTTAATGGCACTTGAAAACATCCTTGACTGGCCATGTACTCCGCTCCTGGTGAGCTTACTAGCATAGGTGCTTTAAGAATCCTAGTGGGCAGGTTATACTTATCCACAAATCCCCTTGATATGTATGAATGCGATGCACCAGTATCAAAAAGAACGAGTGAAGTAAATGACTTAACCAAAAACTTACCGATTACTTCATGAGGCTGAGCTTCAACCTCCTCCACATTAACGTGGTTCACCTGTCCCCTGTTGAAAGGGTTTGGTTTCTTTCCAGAGCTTCCATTGCCATTCTGGCCTTCAGGACATTCATTGGCATAATGTCCGGTTTTCGAACACTTGAAACAAGTGACTTGGCTTAGGTCTCTCTTGGCTGGGGTTGATGGGGTGGTACGTTTCTGGCCGTTGCTTCCTCCATTCCCATTACCATTCTTGGGGCCATTATGGTTGTGCGAGCTACCTCCTCCATGGGTATGCTGAAAATGAACTCCCGGTTTAGGGGTAAGATGGGGCTTCTGCCGAGCTGCTGAGTTATACTTCTCCTGTCCATACTTCCTCTTGTGGTTTTCAATCTGTTGCTGCTTCCCCTCAATCATAAGAGCACGATCTACCAACTCCTGGTAGTTGTTGAAGCTTGCTACCATCAACTGCATGCTCATCTCGTCATTCAGTCCTTCCAGAAACTTCTCCTGCTTAGCTGCATCCGTAGCAACGTCATCTGGGGCATAACGTGCTATCTTACTAAAGTCATCCACATACTGGCCAACTGTCCGTCCTCCTTGGCGCAAGTTGCAAAACTCACGCTTCTTTATGGCCATAGCTCCTGCTGAAACATGGGCAGTACGGAAAGCTTGCTGAAACTAATCCCATGTGACAGTGTCTACAGGGTAAGTGGCTGTAAAATTCTCCCACCATGCTGCTGCGGGTCCTTCAAGCTGATGCGCGGCAAATTTCACCTTTTCCCCATCTGTACACCCTGTAGTGGTCAACTCCCTCCCTGTCTTGCGGAGCAAATCAACTGCTACTATTGGCTCGGTGCTACTGGAGAACACCGGCGGATTCAGTCTAAGAAAACGGGTTGAGTGATCAACAGGTGGTGGCGGCGGTGGGTTGTTGTTGTTGTTGTTGTTGTTGTTGTTGTTGTTGTTGTTGTTGTTGTTGTTGTTGTTGTTGTTGTTGTTGTTGTTGTTGTTGTTGTTGTTGTTGTTGTTGTTGTTGTTGTTGTTGTTGTTGTTGTTGTTGTTGTTGTTGTTGTTGTTGTTGTTGTTGTTGTTGTTGTTGTTGTTGTTGTTGTTGTTGTTGTTGTTGTTGTTGTTGTTGTTGTTGTTGTTGTTGTTGTTGTTGTTGTTGTTGTTGTTGTTGTTGTTGTTGTTGTTGTTGTTGTTGTTGTTGTTGTTGTTGTTGTTGTTGTTGTTGTTGTTGTTGTTGTTGTTGTTGTTGTTGTTGTTGTTGTTGTTGTTGTTGTTGTTGTTGTTGTTGTTGTTGTTGTTGTTGTTGTTGTTGTTGTTGTTGTTGTTGTTGTTGTTGTTGTTGTTGTTGTTGTTGTTGTTGTTGTTGTTGTTGTTGTTGTTGTTGTTGTTGTTGTTGTTGTTGTTGTTGTTGTTGTTGTTGTTGTTGTTGTTGTTGTTGTTGTTGTTGTTGTTGTTGTTGTTGTTGTTGTTGTTGTTGTTGTTGTTGTTGTTGTTGTTGTTGTTGTTGTTGTTGTTGTTGTTGTTGTTGTTGTTGTTGTTGTTGTTGTTGTTGTTGTTGTTGTTGTTGTTGTTGTTCTGGTTCTGGACTAACAACTGCATCAAGGCATTCTGCTGCTGGATCAACTGTGTGAGCTCCGGTGGGAAAGCAAATCCATTGTCACGTCTCGGAGGCATCTGAGGGTTTTTAGAAAAGATGAGAATTAAGAATAAAATGAGGTCTAAGAGAAAACACTACCCATATGCACATGAGGCAATGCACACAAAATCACTTCATTCAATCAAACAAGGCATACAATCGGTCTAGAACTATCGCAAAAGTGCGTGGACTATACTATATACATGGGGGAAACACTACTACTGTTATGGTAGTCTACTAGAAAAACTGCTCCGATGAAGACTCCATGATATCTGCTCCAGCTTCGTCTTCGAAATCATCATCACTTGGATCGGAATCGGTGTCGTCGATGATGATGTAGTTATCTGGACAGGTGCAATCGTCATCTTCTCCTCCGGGTGCTGAGTTTCCCATGAGTTCTTCAATCTTCTCCTTAAGATCGTCGTTTTGTCTCACTAGAGCTACAATCTCATCCATGTAGTCCTTGCGAGTGGTCTTCAGTTCTCCTTCTAGCTCAATAATCTTGGCTTTTGCTTTCTTTAACTCCATCATGTCTGCGCACATCTGATTTTCCTAGCGTCGAATGTGCTGGTTTAACCCCTAGATGAAAGCTGCAATGGATCTATCCTTCTTGGTGCTAACTATCTCCCATTGTTCATCTCGGTGTCCGCAAATCTGGTAGATAGTAACCTTGAGGTCTTCTTGGTAAACTTCTCCAATGCGTCCCATGGTTATGTGAGCTGCCATGCTTTTTTCCCAGACTCCAGGTTGGTGCATCAAAACACACTCTATGGGCTCCGTGACTGGCGCGAACGTCCTTCCTGGAACTTGAGCTTGAATCTTCCAACGCTCCTCTTCGGGTAAAGTGGCGTTGTAGGTCCCGGTGAAGCTTGGTATTCCAATGTTCAGATACTTGGTGACTTCCCTCAGGTGTCGTCCAAAAGGTGTATCTTCATCCGGTTGCATGAACTTGATCCTCGCTTCCGTCATCCTAAAAGAGTAGAAAAGATGAGGAGTCAGAAATGAGAAGAGAGTAGTGATCTAGGGCTTTCATCTTAGTGGTCGTGTCCTATAGTCAGCGTGTGCTCTGATACCATCTCTGTAGCGAGCAGACCTTAAACAGTCTGACCTCTGTGCTCAGGTGTCATCCCTGGATAAGTAATGCTGACACCACACAGTACTTTGAAGGATTTATAACAGAGTAGCAATCACACACTTATTACATCGAATGTATCAAAGAGAACTTATTACAATAAATATGGCTTAAGACCATCTAAATACGATAACAGCGGAAGGCTTGGAAGATAAGCGAGTCCATCAACTCCAACGACATCACTGAGTATAGAACCACGACCTAAAGGCACCTTACTCGTCGTCTGAAAAGTCTGCAACATGAAACGTTGCAGCCCGAAAACGGGTCAACACATGGAGTATGCTGGCAATTTAACACATAGAGAGTATTGAATGATTAAGGCTATACTACATGCATATATGGCTGGTGGAAAGCTCTATGGTTACAGTTTTGCGTAAAGCCAAAATTTCCCTACTGCAAAGGAATAAATGTTATTTAACTATCATGGTGGTTGTTAAACATTGAGAATGGTTGACAACATCCTCAATCCCAATTAAGCATCATCATTAAAAACCCAACAAAATTAATTTAAAGTAACATGATGAGATTCACATGATATCCAAGTACTAGATACTCAAAACGTCCATAATCGGGGACACGGCTAATCATGATTAGTTTATACACTCTGCAGAGGTTTGCGCACTTTTCCCCACAAGATTCGATCGCCTCCGTTGGATTTATCGCACTACATGGTGTTTGAGAAACGGATGACCGAGATATAGTCTTTCAGAAGCGCTCGCACCTTACGATGTGATAGACCGTACCAACCTACATCCCCTACATCTGCTAGTCTACCACCGTAAGAGTTCGCATGACTTAGTCAGCTATGCCAGAGCCCATAATGGCTTGTGGCTGCACACGAAAGTTTCTAGTATGAATAATCTCATGATCCCTTTGGGCTTGGGTGGCGGTCCATAAAGAAAAACAACAGGCAATCCTGGAATACCCAGGTACCTCAATCCACCCAGATGTGTATTTAAGTTGCCACCTTAGATAAACCATTAATTAACAATCTCACATCTGTCATGAATATCACTCACCCAATCCACGTCTACTAGCATAGCATGGCATGATAAGCAAACCTAGAAGTAACTCCCAAAGGTTTGATAATAAAACAGGTAATAGGTACTACCTCATCTACTTCCCATCCCACAATTTAATTAGATCCTAATCATGCAATGTTTGAGGATAGATCTAATGCATAAAACTGGGTAGTAAAAGAGGTATGATCAAAGTGTTACTTGCCTTGCTGATGATCCGCGAAACCTAGAGCGAAGTAACAGGCGGCGCACTCCGGGTATTCTATCGCAGACAAACAAACAAGCATACAATAAGTGCTCATCTAATGCATAGATAAAACTCAAATAAGAGATCTAACCAGAAAGTTCAACTTAAGAACTCCGGTTTGCAAAAAGAATCAAATCAAACGAAGCAACGAAAGTCAAACGGCGAAAGAAAACAACTTTGTTCTACTAATCTGGATCTAAGTCAAATTTTACAGAAGCAAAAACTTGTTTAAGTTGGTTAAACGGATAGAGGGTTTCGAGACGAAACTCCAGGCGCTTGAATCGCCTGATTCCGATAAACGAGCGAAAAGTTATACTAAAATGAAAATCGGATCAGAAATCGCGATAAGAAAATAATCGTGGAAAATCTGAGAAAAAAGAAAAATGATGAACAGATTAACAAACGAACGTTCGTTAACCGGATCTAAATGACGAACGTGTTCGTTAAAACGAACGAACGAGCAAACGCTCGCTATTTAACCTAAAAAAACCGATCTAAATAAAAAAGAACGAAAACTAAAAAACCGACGAAAACCGACGGAAAACCGAACGATTTTCTCAAGAAAAACAGGCGGCACGGTTTACGAGGCGAACCTCGGGCGGCGGGTCGGCGACGGCGGGCGGTGGCGGCGGGTCGGCGACGTCGGGCGGTGGCGGCGCGGGGCTGGAGGGCGGTCGGGCGGCGGCTAGGGTTCGGGGGCGCGGGCTGGCTCGGGCTGGGCTGGCTCCCCCCGGCTTATAAAGCCTAGTTGGGCCGGAGTCCCGGTCGGACACAGCCCGTAGGTCGGTTTGATTTTTTTTTAAAATAATTACGCGCAGAAGAAAAATAAAAAGAAACACTAAACAGACTCCAAAAATCCCGAAATAAATTTCGCCCGACTTCTAAAATCAAGCCGGACAAAGTGAACATTTATTTGGGGTCTAAATGCAATTTTGAAAAACGCGTATTTTCCCTAAATTCAAATAAAATAGTGAAAAACTCCGAAATAAAATCTTATTTGATTTTATTATTAAATCCTCATTATTTCTTTATTTTGGAAAAGTCATTTTATTCCCTCTCTCATACTTTTGTAATAGAAATAATTGATGATAAAATAAATAAAATCAAATGATCCTATTCTCAAAATTTGATAAAACTCAAATATGAAAATAACGAAATCCCCAACTATCTCCGTGGGTCCTTGAGTTGCATAGAATTTCTAGGATCAAAACCAACAGCAAATAAAATATGATATGCAATGATGTTCTAATGTATAACATTCCAAATTGAAAATTTGGGATGTTACCGATAAAGTAACAATTCATTCACAAGCTAGAGTATGAACCATAAACTTCATTGGAAACTAAAAAACTATGATCTCAGTCAAAACAATTGTAATTTATCATATTTTTAGAAAGATTCTATGTAAGAGCTTTGTTTAGTAAGTTCACATCCTCAACTATCATTTAGTCTTCTATGACTGTTAGCACTCACGGTATATTAATGGAGTTTTTTTAGTCAAACAGATAGGAAGATGGGGGTTTATAATTTTCACCTCCCAACTTATTTACCTCGAGGATAATGTCAACAATAATAACTCATGATCACCTACATCCAACTAGATATATATGCCTAGATCTTTCCCCACCACATGATACTTGCCAAGTGGATAATAATTAAGAATGGAATAGGGGTGAACACTATTGACTCTGCATAAAAGTAAACATCGAAAAGTAAAAGATAGGCCCTTCGTAGAGGGAAGCAGAGGTTGTCATGCGCTTTTAGTTTTGGATGTGCAAGCTCTTAATTGAAATGAACGTCACTTTATATTGCCCCTTGTGATAGCAACCTTTATTATGCCATCCATCGCTTTTATTTCTTCACCATCGCAAGACCGTACAAAGCTTTGTTTCCCTTACAATAAAAGTTCATAAATATTTAGGAGCAATTTTCATTGCTTTATGCATCAATGAAAACTTACTTGAAGGATCTTATTCAATCTATAGGTACATACGGTGGACTCTCATAGCAAGAAACTGGTTTCAAGGGTTTTTCGATGCACAAGTGGTATCTCTACTTGGTACGAATTTTGGCTAGCAAAAGATTACAAGCAAGCATCACATGTTAGAGGATCCATGACAATATAACTTCTATGTGAATATAAGCAAACATAACTCATTACGTTGTCTTCCCTTGTACAACGTCAACTATTCAATCAAGCATAGAATATTTGATGGGGGCTCACAATCATAAAAGATGTCCAAGATAGTATATTTATATGTGAGACCTCACTTTCTTTATTACTTTCATTAATTGCATCAATGACCAATGCTATGTTTGTTAACTTCCAACAAATTTCATCAACTATACTTCTTAATGTGAAGTCATTACTCCCAATGGGATTAGTTTATCGCTTTTTATTCCTTTCATTGCTAAGATTAAAGAAGGTAAAGCAACCAACTCAGACTACTCTTTATTATATACTCTCACACTCGATTACATAGATAGATAGATCACAAAACAAGCACTCAAAACTAGATCATACTAAAACTTTATTCTTCTAAATCATGAAATAACTAAGGATCGAACTAAGATAGATACCGATGGTAAAAGTGATGGTGATACTAAAACAAGCACTTGACACCTTTTTGACAAGTGACGGGTTGGTCACTGAGGTGGAGCGGTGGCAAGGTAGTGGGGGCTTGTCTGCACGGAGCTTGCTAGGTCTTCGCTTGCTTGCTGGCAAGTGGCTTGCCGACAACTCTAGTATTGGTCTTCTACACTACTTTAGTACTTCTCGATCACCTGTTTGGAGACCTTCTTCATCATTTAATCAACCAAGTCTTGAGCTTGTCCACAACCGCCCTTCGAGAAGCCCTGCCGTCAGGTAAGCTACTACTGCCTATGTGCAAGTCTGGACTGCTAAAGGACCCAAACTTTAGTACACCGATAGGTGGGCCACACACGCATGCGAGGCATCGTTGGGCTAGGCCCAAACAGTGCACAGGCATGCGTGACAGAGGATAACTATCATAATCTTCCCTTTTACCATGCCCCCCATGATGCGCATTAAATGCGGAACGTGGGAGAGATGGAACAAAACGGCTGCAAAAGTAGTGCGGCTGAAAAGTGCATCCATGTCGGACAGTAAAGAGCCAACCCCCGCTCCTTCCCCATAAAAAAGAATCCGCAAGGGGCGCTACTCATTTACCTCCCCTCCTTTCCAATCAAGCAAGCCACCATCATCTTCTTCCTCGCGCCTGAAGTAAGCACATCTTCTTCCACTGCCGCTTTTACGCCCTCGTTTTCCCTCGGCCTCCTCTCCAATACCCGCAATGGAACCTAAAAAAGGAGGCCAAGACAAGCCGGAGAAGGTGGTCGACCCGGATGCAGAGGCGAGGAAAGAAGCCCTGGAAGAGGAATTACGTCGTCTTCATGCCGACACTGGACAAGAGCACTTTGATAGAGCGGTACGCATACATGTGGGGGAAGGAGATGACGGCTCACACTGCGCCCCATGTACTTCTCGGCTCCGTCAAAGGTGGCAAATATAAATACCCCTTCTTCACTGCATATTTCTACTGTGGGCTTTGCCCTCCTTGCTTTTGCTTATTGCCGGCAGCTCATGTAAAAAGACAATTTTTATCTTAAGTTAGAACTATAGTTGGCTTATGATGTATGTAACTTGCTGTGTCTGAGTAAATGTATGTTGTTTCCATTGTTTGATTTTGTCTTTGCACGTTTTGTACCCTACTCTTTGCCAGAAACTTGCCAGTGCGCACTCTTGTCGCGAGCGTTTGAGGGCGGATCCTTACCAGTCTACCAGAAGTGCCGCGGCCGGCAAAGCCACACTTGATGGTCACACTGCAGCTACTTAAGTTGTTGAGCGGACTCGAAACGAATTAAGAGCGCATCTGATCACGACAAGGTTCCTTCGTGTGCAGATTTTTCATACGGAGGCCAAAAATGTTCAAGGAATATAGCTCTACAATAAAGAATTTATTTCAAAGTTTTTCAACTTAGCTTTTCTTTGTTGTACTTCTTATCGTAAAATGAGGATTTGAATTTCATTTATCGGTATTCCATAGCATCACCCCCAGGGAAAGTTGCACGCGAGGTAACCTTCTTCCCTTTGAGAAAAAGAAAGAAGAGAAAAGGGAAGGCTGGAAACCTTTGGTTTGTTATGCATTTCATACAAGACAAGTGTAACACATCAACACATACAAGTATGCACAATTTAACATGTAAATTGACAAGAGTTGTGAAACACTTAGCTTTATTTCACCATGCACAGGGTCTGCGCCTGGCTTTGTACAAAGGATTACATGCCTTGCTGACAAACTTGTACAAAAGGTGGTCGCCGGGGGGCCGGCAGCTGTGCCTCATGGATAGAACTTGCAAAGAACAATGTTCCATGACTTGTGCACCGGGGTGCCATCTTTGGTCTCTAGTCGGACTGCGCCAGGCCTGGTGACTCATACTACCCGATAAGGGCCTTCCCACTTTGGCATCAATTTTTTTGAATTCTTCGCGGACTGAATCCGACGAAGAACAAGGTCGCCTTCCTCAAGGCTTCGGGCGTGAACTTTGCGGCTATGGTAGCGGCACAAATCTTGCTGGTAACATGCAGCACGCACATCAGCCCGAGGATGATCTTCCTCAAGGAGCGTGGTGTCATCTTGCCGCAGCTGCTCTTGCTCAACCTCATCATAGGTGAGCACTCGAGGGGACCCATAAATGAGTTCTGTGGGGAGCACCGCTTCTGCACCATAAACTAGGGAGAAGGGAGTCTAGCCAGTGGCTTGATTTGGTGACGTCTTGAGTGACCAAGGAACCACCGACAATTCATTAATCCAGCGTCTTCCGCACTTGTGTAGCTTGTCAAAAGTTCTTGTCTTGAGGCCACGCAACACTTTTAGCGTTTTCCCTTTTCGCTTGGTCGTTACTTCTCGGGTGAGCAACTGATGCAATTTTTTATTGCCTAGGTCTTGGATGTACTGCATGAAGGTGCGACCGTGAACTGTGTGCCGCTGTCAGTAATGATCCTATTGGGCACTCCAAAACAACGAACAAGTCCTTTGAAAGACTTGACACGTGACTGTGATGTCACCTTCCTCACTAGCTCTACCTCATGCCACTTTATGAACTTGTCGATCACCACATACAAGAACTCAAAGCCCCTGGTAGCACGGGGAAGGGGCCCAATATGTCAAGCCCCCAGACCGAGAAGGGTCAGGAGAGAAGGATTGTTTGAAGAGCTTGAGCTGGCTGATGTGATTTCTTGGAATGAAACTGGCACGCTTCATACTTGGTTACTAGTGCAGTTGCATCTTGTAGAACAGTGGGCCAACAGAAGCCTTGCCGGAAAGCTTTTCCAACAAGGGCTCTTGATCCTATCAGAGAGCTAATGTGCCTCCATGTATCTCCGTCAACAACTTCTGTCCATCTTCCTGGCAAATGCACTTCAATTTCACCCCATTTGGTCTTTTTCTATGAAAATTGTTGTCTATGAACTGATACATACTTGACTGAGGGGCTACCTTTTCAACTTCTTCTTGTTCTTCGGGAAGTTCTCTTGTCTGAAGGAACTGGACGATTTTGTTGTGCCCATGTAGGAGCTTGTGGCTCGATGACAAGGACCAAAGGCATATCTTCTGCTGCGGGAGCGCATCTCTCAGTGGCAAGGACCTGATCCTACTAGAGCTTGCTGCTCACCGGCAAGCATGGAGTTGTCCCTGACCACTTCCTTGTCGGCGGCTGTTGGGAGCTCTACCAGAAATTACTTGCCGGTGTTCAACTTCCTTTTCTTGTTTGGCCGCATTGATGGTGTAACTGATGGCTGGTTCAAATGGAGCACAAAAGTCCATGGTTCCACAGGTAGCTTAAGGCGGAACGTTTTGACAGATCATCAACAATGTTGTTCTCTGCACGAGGAATGTGCTCTGTTTGCAATCCATCAAAGTGCTCTTCCAATTTTCTCACTTCATCTACATATGCTATCATCAATGGGCTCTAGTAATCTGTTTTGAGTTGCTTTACAACGAGCTGCGAGTCGCCTCTGATGATGAGTTTTCTGATTTCGAGGTCCACTGTGATCCTGAGACCGGCAAGCATGTGCTTAGCAGTGTTGTTTGTAGCCTTCTACCTGTGAAATTGCGTCTGAAACACATAATTGAGGTGCTCTCCAGTGGGTGCGACAAGCAGCACTGCGGCACCGTCGCCTTGTAGCGAAAAAGCTCCATCAAAGTACATAATCTGGTCTTGAGTTGTTTCTTTGTCAGGGAGAGAAGTCTCCTAAATTTCTTAGTCTTGCATTGGTGTCAGTTCTACAATGAACTCCGCCAACGCTCTGCTCTATATAGTTGATGTACTTTCAAAGTTGAGACCAAAGCACGTGGCTTGGCGCAACCAGTGTTGGCATAGAGGAGAGTTACTTCTTCAAGTCTTGCAGCGCAGCCTCCGCTTCCAGAGTCCATTACATTGGTCCTACCTTTTTCAAGATTTTGAAAAACGACAAGTTGTGCTCAGGAGACTTCGAAATGAACACACATCCTTGCAGTGCTTTAGTGCTTCAATGCGCTCAGTTGCTTTGGTCTGGTCGATATTAGCTTCAATTCCATGTTGAGACACAAAGAAACCGAGAAGCTTGCTGGATGGAACGCCAAGCACACACTTCTCAGGGTTGAGCTTCAAATTTATCTTGCACAGATTTGAAAATGTTTCTTCTAAATCTTGTATGAGGGTTGCTTTGTCTTTAGTTTTAACCACTATATCATCCATGTAGGCTACCACATTTTTGTGTAGCCGAGGCTCAAAACCAATCTGCTCCACTCTTGCAAATGTAAAACCAACACGTTTCAATCCAAAAGGCATGCTTATAAAGCAATACATGCCAAATGGAGTGATAAATGCGTTTTCTCCTCATCTTTCTTGGACATGAAAATATGATGATAACCAGAGTAAGCATCAAGGAATGAAAGTAAATCATAGCCGGTAGTGGAGCCCACAATCTGGTCGATGCGTGACAAGGGAAAAGGATCTTTTGCACAAGGTTTATTGATGTTGTCGGCATTCTGGGAACTGGGGTACCCAGACTTGCCTGCCCGCGGCCCACGGCATGGCTCCATCGACGGCCTGGTACGACCCGTCTTCAGCACCAACAACACAAGATCCTCGCGAGGGGCCAAGCCTCGTGAGGCGGATGACGCCAAGACCTCTAGAAGGAGCTGCCTCCTTAGGCTGGCTCCTGAGGAGCGGAGATTCCTATGCAAGCCCTCACCTCGTGAGGATCAGATGATGCAAGCCATGACGACCAAGGCCAGGCGGGCTAGCGGGGGTTGGTGCGACATATGCCAAAGGATGGCTTATCATGGTGGGAGCGAGTAGAACGTCACAGGTGCCTGGAAGCGGGATGAGGCATAGACACGTACGCCGGCAAACTTTACCCAGGTCCGGGGCTCTCTTAGGAGATAACACCCCTAGTCCTGATTTGCGGGGTCTCTGCATGTTCACTAAGGCACTGGTGATACAATGGTTCTCCTTGAGCTGTTTTCTAGAGGTGGAAGAAAGCCAGGCTAGCTCTCTCCTCTCCCTATGTATGAGTCTAGTTCTAACAACTTGGGAACCCTTTGCATGGGTGAAGGAGTCCTGGATTAGGGGGTCCTCGGACAGCCGGACTATATACTTTGGCCGGACTGTTGGACTATGAAGATACAAGATTGAAGACTCTGTCCCATCTCCGGATGTGACTCTCCTTGGCGTGGAAGGCAAGCTTGGCAATACGGATATGTAGATCTCCTCCCTTGTAACTGACTCTGTGTAACCCTAGCCCCCTCCGGTGTCTATATAAACCGGAGGGTTTAGTCCATAGGACAACAACAATCATACCATAGGCTAGCTTCTAGGGTTTAGCCTCTACGATCTCGTGGTAGATCAACTCTTGTAATACTCATATCATCAAGATCAATCAAGAAGGAAGTAGGGTATTACCTCCATCGAGAGGGCCCGAGCCACCCCTGGCACTCCGCAGAGCCACCCCTGGCACTCCACAGAGCCGCCGTCAGGTCGGCCATGGCCGCAAGCAGCCGGCTACAGCAGCCTTGCCATGGACGGTGCCGCCCGAGCCACCAGCGCTCGCCAGCTGCCCCCTTGAACAGCTCAAGCTCATCCGCAACCTTGGCCGCAAGCCCTCGTCACCGCCACGTCGCCCAAGCTACAGAATGACGGTCACCGGCGTTCTTATCCTCGGCCATCATCGGAACCGCCCCGATCGCTATATAAGGACCCCCCGAGCTCACTAAACCCTCAAGCAACCTCCCACACTCCCTCACCGATCCGCCCGTAGCAGTAGAAAGACCAGAGAGGTCGTCTTCCTCATCTCCGGCAACCACGGCCGCCGCCACTGTCTCGTTCACTCCGGCGCCACCAGGGCCTCCCCCTCTCCACTCTCTTCACCAGGGGCCCTCCCTTCGTCTCGTGAGTCCACCCCCAAGCTCAATTTTGATCGGGAGCCACCGGAGACAAATCCCCCAATCATGCCCGAAGCTCCCTCCGCCGCGGAGCTCGCCGCCGGCGATTCCCTCCGTCCCCTCCGACCAGTTGACCACCGGGAGGACCGCCTAGGAGTGGAGGATCCATCCCTGGCCTCGGATGCCCTCGAGGGGCCTCTGTTTGCCGGCGACGATCACCGGAATCCCACCCCGCTCGGGTAGAGGAGAAGGGAGGGAGAGGCGACTGGTCAAACCTGACCAGTGGGCCCCGTGGACCCACTGTCAGTGACCACGAGCCGGTCCACGCTGGATAAGTGAAGACGTAACCCCCCAGAGTACGTCTTCGCTGCACCGAAAACGCTTTCTCTTTCAAAACGTTTTCTTTTTCTGTTTTATTTTAAAAACAGAATTTGACCAAAACTTTGACTGGCTATAAATTTTTAATTATAAGTCCAAATGAATTGATTCTTGTTCCTACCACTCTCAAATTTCACCTAGTTTATTTTAAGATTTATTTCAAAAATAATTAGGACAACTTTTTGTACTGTTTTTGAGATATGTGTTATTTGCATATTTTTGATTATAGGATTTTTGGAGAGAGAAGAAAACTTTCAAAAGTTTTGGAGAGCACCTCACCTCTCCACACCTTGAAGGCAAGCATTCTGAACCCGGGCATAATATTGCCGTGTGTTGTTTAAATTGGTTACAACACCACCATGTCTCGAAATTTCCATTATTGATTAGGGTGATATGATCCTACTCATGAGTGCATATTAATGGTACCGTAATTTTGAACATTGATATGTTGTGACAGCAGACACCCTCATATAGCCTTCATGCCTATTGGAAGGAAAATGGAAAAGCCTCTGTCTTGGGTAGACACAGTTGCTTGTCTCCAGTTCCTCATCGAGACAGTTGTGTCCGGTATGGCATGATGAGGTATGCTGAGTGGTGATTCTGTCCATTGGATTGAAATATATTTGTTATGCAAATCATGCAGGAATACCTAAGCCTCCTGAGTCGACCATAGATCGAGTCTTGTTCCGGTAACCCCCATACTTGTTTCGTACTACCACTTGTCCCTGCCATAGGCAGGGTATGGTTTAGTAAGTTGTCAACCCCTCTCCTAGCACACACCGTACAGAGAGGCCATGGTGGAAGATACCGGATGCATCTGGTAGGCATGCCACCTGGTCCGGGGGCATGGGTGTTTCGGTTGTAGCCGAAGGGGTAGCTCCCATAATTTGCGCGCGGTATAAATTTTTTGTGATCCCATGCTAGTCGAGGTTGTAGCCTCCCCACTTAGAGTTTGCTTAACAGGTGTCGAGGGTGATTCCAGACACCGGTGAGTTAGGCTGGTGTGTGCGGTCAGGTGTGTTTTCAATCAAAAGACCGTGGACGGAATTAGTCCCGATGGACTAAAGGAATTCATTACTAGTGGGTAAAGAGTACACCCTCTGCAGAGATTAAACCTATTCGAATAGCCGTGTCCATGGTTAAGGACTATAGTCTGGGGTGGGTCAAGTGTTGGTCTTAGTGTCGGTCTTCGGAGGGGAAACTACTAAAGCAGAATATTGATTATGACTTGTGATATATGATGGTTATGATTATTATCATTGTGGACTAACCATTTGCATTATTTGAAATAATGAATATCCCCGGGACGGTACTATATCCTGGATATTCACCGTGATTATGTTTATATAAAAGCCCTTTATGTGGCGTCGCACAGACGCCCGACTGTGGTATGTCTGTTATTTCATTTACTTATAAGCCCTTTATGTGGTGTCGCACAGACGCCCGACTGTGGCATGTTTGTTATTTCAATTACTTAAAAGCCCTTTATGTGGTGTCGCTCAGACGCCCGACTGTGGCATGCTTGCTATTTCATTTACTTATAAGCCCTTTATGTGGTGTCGCACAGACGCCCGACTGTGGCATGCTTGTTAGTCCTTTTATATATAAGCCCTTTATGTGGTGTCGCTCAGACGCCCGACTGAGGCATGCTTCATATTATTATCCTTTCGGGGCGCCGCTTCAGACACCCGATCGGTGCTTTACATCTTTACACCCTGATTGTTTACTCATGATTTATTTAAATGATCTACTTGCGTGCATCATGAACCTTATTTCGTAACTGACGAAGTAATCATAGACTATTTCAAAGCATAATTATCAGTGGCTATATTATACCTGCATTCTTAATGTTTGCGAGTACATTCAAAGTACTCACTGGCTTGTCCCTGGCTATTGTCTTGGCCAGATTTCTTGCATGGAGAGGAGCGTTGCGATGACAGCCCCGGAACCTACGCAATGGAGATAGCAGCCTCGTGAAGATAGAAGTTATCCTGGTCAGCTGTTCCTGTGGGAAATGGAGTCCCATAGACGCTGATGATCCGCAAACCGCTTCCGCCATCAACCACTAGAAACCACTTGTTGTACTCATAGGCCAGAATGGTCTTGTACTACATATTATGTACTTTGCTTGGAATTTCTGTATCAAGTTGGTGCCTCATCAGCTAACAGTAATCCTGGGGCTGATGAGCACAAGGGCCATTTTCTGGGAAATTATATCCCGAAAATCCGGTCCTGACACTGCTGGGGGCCGACCTCCCTCGGGTCCGACTGGTGGGGCTCTAGCCGTCTTCTGGGCTCTCGCTAATCGGTGGGGCCCGTCGTCCTTGGGCCGTACCGACAGACGGTCGTGGGAGCAGGGCTTTGCCTGGCAAGGGTGACGTCAGGGGCGGAGTGGCAACAGTGCCGCACCGGGCAGGGATCTCCGCCTGTACGGAACACTGTGGCCTCGCCCGGCCCTGGATTCGGGGGTGATGGGCTACACTGTGGCCTCACCCTGTCTTGTCTTCTTAATGGGGGCTCAGACTCTGAGGGTGCCGTGAGCCGACTACTAGGAGCCGGCCTCTCTGGAGACCGCCTGCCAGGAGTCGGCCCGTCTTGGAGCCGTCTTCTTAAGCGCGTCCGTCTTCCAGCAGCCGGCCGTTCGGCCAGCCGGCTACCACAAGGCGGCGCTTCATCTTGACGTCTTGAGGGGCGCAGCCGGCCCCGGTGCCTTGAAAGGTTATGGGGCTCAGGTTAGGCTACCCGTGGCCCATTACTCTGACAGTAGTCCCGGAAGCTGGTGAGGTGCCGCGGCTAAGGATCCGAGGAGCCTCAACAGTTTCTTCCTCTGGGCGCTCTGAAGGAAGCTTCATCCGTCTCCTGGGAAGCCGGTTGGCAGGAGTCGGGTACGTCCAGTCGGATCTCTCAGGAATTTCGAACGCATAGGCGGGGACCAGATGGCGTGCTCGCTAAGCTTCCCGGCCTGCCGCCCGTCGTGGGCGTGCCACGTGGTGCCAGCCAGCCGAGTCGGCCTGCCATCCCACACGTGTGATGGGACGCGATCGCAGGCCGGGCCCGCCACCATCGGGCCTCGGCCTATGAGCGGATCCGCTGCGGCCGAGGCGGGTGGTTGGATTTCCCCATGGAGTTACTGCGCGCAGTAACCCATGCGGTAAAGGCGGGAGCGTGGGGCCGTGGGCACATTTAATCCCACGTAGGCTATAAGTAGGGGGAGGAGAGGGAGCGTCAGAGCATGCGCGCCCCTCCACCCTATCCTTGCCTCCTTCTTCTTCCTTTCGCCGCAGCACCTCCAAGCCACGCCGGGGCGCTGCCGCTGCTTGTCTCCGATGAGCTCGTCTGTCAACCTCACGCCCCACATGGCGTGCTCCGGAGCATGGGACGGCTCAGAAATCCATGATGACCACATCGACTTCCTCTGCCAGACGCGGCGGCTGCCCGACAAAGAGTACGTGAAGGTTCGCCTCGTGCCGGAGAAGGAGATCTCACCAGCACCGGAGGAGGGCGAGCGGGTCGTCTTCCGCTCGCACTGCCTGCGTGGCCTCGGCCTGCCAGCGAGCGGCTTTTTCTGGTCCTTCCTCGAGTTCTATAATCTTCAGCCGCACCACCTCACCCCGAACACGGTGGTGCTGGTGTCCGCCTTCGTCACTCTGTTTGAAGGCTTCCTCGGCGTTCTCCCCACCATCGAGCTTTGGGGGGAGTTCTTCTATACCAAGCTCGGCACCCTCGTCACGAGCGTGCCGGCTCAATGCAGCGCTTTCATTGCGGTGCGGAGGCCGGCGGCCAAAAATCCGTTTCCTCCCATCACGCTGATCAAGTCGGTGAAGATGTGGCAGCGGTCGTACTTCTACGTGAAGAGCGTCTTCCCAGATGGCAACTAGGTCAGTGCTTGTGACTTGATGGCAGTGCGAGGCTGGTAGTAGATGGTGTAGGGGGCCAAATCTATTGCCCATTTGGCCACTCGGCCCGAGGCGTCTCGGCTTCTAATGATCTCGGCAAGTGGAGCTGTGTAGACCATAGTGATTGGGTGCTCTTGGAAGTATGGCTTCAGCTTCTTGGCGACAAAGTGTACGCCGTAGCACATCTTCTGGTAGTGGGGGTAGTTTTGCTTGGAGGCAGACAACACTTCACTAAGGTAATTCACCGGTCTCTAGACCGGTGGTACCTTGCCTTCTTCCTTGCGTTCTACCACTATGACTGTGCTGACCACCCGGCTGGTGGCGGCGATGTAGAGGAGCATGGGCTCCTTAGGAGTCGGAGCTGCCAGGACAGGCGGAGTGGTCAACATCTTCTCGAGCTGGAGAAAAGCTTCATCTGCCTTGTCGTTCCACTCGAAAAAAGTGGTCTTCTTCATGAGCTGGTACAGGGGAAGAGCCTTCTCGCCCAGCCGACTAATGAAACGACTGATGGATGCCAAACAGCCGGTCAATTTTTGCATGTCCAGCAGTTGGGTGGGCACTTCCATCCTCTCGATGGTTTTGATCTTCACAGGGTTGCACTCTAGGCCACGCTCTGAGACCAGAAAGCCAAGAAGCTGGCCGGCTGGTACTCCAAAGACGCATTTCTCCGGGTTGAGCTTGATTTGAAATTGGCGCAAGTTCTCAAAGGTCTTCTAGCAGCGTTCCACGCTTCTCTGTCTTCACCACCACTTCATCCACGTAGACGTTGGCGTTTCTGCCGAGTTGCTTGATGATACACTTCTGCATGCAGCGCTGAAATGTGGCACCGGCATTCCTCAGGCCGAACGTCATGGTCAGGTAACAGAAGGCTCCAAATGGCATGATGAAGGCGGTCTTCATCCTGTCGACCGGGTTCAGTTTGATCTGGTGGTACCCTGAGTACGCATCCAAAAAACTCAACAGCTCGCATCCGGCTGTGGAGTCAATCACTTGGTCAATTCTTGGCAAAGCGAACGGGTCTTTGGGGCATGCTTTGTTGAGGCTGGTATAATCAATACACATGCGCCACTGTTTGTTCTTCTTCCGCACCAGGACCGGGTCGGCTAGCCACTCTGGAAAGAACTATTCCATGATGAAGCCGGCTACTAGAAGCCGGACTATCTCTTCTCCAACAACTCTTCTCTTTTCTTCTGACAGACGGCGCAAGGGCTGCCTAACTGGCTTGGCATCAAACTGGACATGTAACTTGTGCTCGGCGAAATCCGTCGGAACACCCGGCATGTCTTTGGGGGACCATGCAAAGATGTCCCGGTTCTCACGGAGGAAATCGACGAGCTCGCCTTCCTATTTGCTGTCAAGGTTTGCACCTATGACAGCGTACCTCTCTGGGTGCTCCGAGTCCAAGGGTATCTTCTTTGTCTCTTTGGCCGGCTTGAACGAGCCCCCGGCTTCCGACTCCTTGGGGTCGGGTGACATTTCCGGCTGCTTGCCTGCCAGCGCCACAACCCGGTCAAGGAGCCGCTTATCAGCCGCGATCACGAGGGACTCGGCTAACCGGCTGCTCTCCGCAGCACAGGCGGACGACTTCTTGCAGTCTCCTGCTATGGTCAGGATTCCCTTGGAGCTCGGCATCTTCACCTTGAGATAGGCATAGTGGGGGACCGCCATGAAGTTGGCTAGAGCAGGCCGGCCAAGTAGTGCATGATAGGGGCTCTCGAGGTCCACCGCCTCAAACCAGACTGGCTCTCGGCGGAAATGATTTTTGTCCCCGAAGAGGACATCTATCTGAGTCTTGACGATTGGTGAGCAGGAAAGGCCAAGAACTATGCCATGAAAAACAGTCCAGCTGGGCTGAAGATGTCTCTGCTTGATTCCCAACTTCTCCATGGTATCTTTGTACAGGATGTTGATGCTGCTGCCGCCATCTATCAGGACTAGGGAGAAGCGAGCAGCTCGCCTCTCTGTGGAAAACGTGGCATCCAACACCAAGGCATAAGAGCCAGGATTTGGCATCACCTCCGGGTGGTCAGCTCTGCTCCAGCTGATGGGCTTCTCCGACCAATGCATGAACTCGGGGGTCTCTGATGCTACCGCATTCACTTCTTGTTGCTGCTGCCGTCTGCTGCGTCTATCGTCGGCCACGCTGGTGAACACGACGTAGGCTCCGTGCTCCTTAGGGTATTCATCTTGTATGGCACCGACTGGCCGGGCCGATGGCTACTGAGGAGGAGGAGGCGGTGGGCCGGCTGGCGGGTGAGGCTGGAGTCTGTCGCCCTTGGCGATCCTGGTGAGCCAGTGGCACTTCCGAGTAGTGTGATTGGACGGCTTTGCGCCGCTATGGAACTTGCAAGGCGCATCGAGAGTCTGCTCGTACGAGAAAGCGGGAAGCCAGTTGGGTTTACCTCCCTACTGGCGCTTGGGAGGAGGCGACCCTTCTGGCTGCTGATCTTCAACCGTTGCCACCTGTCGGCTTGTGGAAGCCGGCTGCATGGCCTTGCGCTTGTTGTCATTTGGTTGCTGTCGCCGACTGGTGTCACCAGCCGGGGTGCGAGGAGCTTGAGGGGCCACCTTGCCCGACACATTGACTTGAATTTCCGTCTTCATAGAGGAGTCGGCCATGGCGTATTTGTCTGCTATGACCAGCACTTCGTCGAAGGTCGCCGACTCATCGCAGAGAAGCTTGTGCTTGAGGAGGGTGCCCTCTCGGCACCCGACGGTGAAGTACTTGATGATCTGCACCTTGTGCATGCCTTCGCAAGAGTTGCGGACTACGGGGCTTCAGGCTATTCAGCCATGTCCGGGCCGTACCCTCGAGCATGAGCGGAACGTACTTCACGGCAACACGCTTGTTTCCGTTCGTGATGCTGTCGGCTGTGGAGTAGTCGACCAGCCAGCCCTCCGGCTTCATAGAGCCGGTGTACTTGGGCATATCTCTTGGGAGCGTGAATCCTTTGGGGAAGGGCTCATCTCGGATGCGGGGGCCAAAACAAGGCGGACCCATCTCATCTTCTTCTTCTAGCGCCAGGGATCGGTTGAGACGACCGATCCGGTGGCGGGCATCGTTCTCTCCGACTCCTTCTCGGCGGCCATGGTGGTCGCCGAGTGTCGGGTGCTCAACAGGCGGCGGGGAGACACGCCTCTCCCTACGGGGGGGGGGGGAGGAGGGGGACAGTCATCCCGTCGTTCCACTACTCTTGGGCGGCTGTCTTGGTCGCGCTCGATGGTGATGCGAGTCCGGCTGCGGCTGGCAGCCAGCTCCTTGTCTCTTCTGTCGCGAGCGCCACCAGTCGGTGTTCGGGATGTCGCGCCTTGGTCTCGTCGAGGAGGCGGATCGTCATTTCACCGGTTGGGCGCTTCAGTCCGGTGTTCGGCATCTTGCTGCTCAGCAGTCGCATCGAGGAGCTGCTAAACTCGCTCCGTCATGTGGCGACGCTCGTCGCCCTCGAGCTTGTCTAGCTCATTTGCTGCCGCCTGGGCAGCTTGAATGTTCTCCGCAGGCATGGCGTAAACGGGACGATCTGTCCCGAACATGCTGGCGATGGTTGCGCCGCGCTGCCGGACCAAGCCAATGCGGCTAGGCCCCCAAGGAGTCGGCGTGTCGCCGACGGCACGGTCCATTTCCCGCTGGTAGGCCTCCGAAAGGCGTCTCATGCTGGCCAGCCGATTGGCGCTCTCGACGAGCTAGAAGCGGCGTGCCTCCAGCATCTGGGCGTCGACGTCTTTCGGGATGGGCGCAATCAAGTCTTGTATTGCCGCCTGCAACAGATCCTGGCCACCTACGCCAAAATGCTCACCGTGGCTGATGACGAGCACTTTCGTGACGGTGCTGCCGCAGCTGTCTGCGCGAGGAAGCGGCTCGTCGTAGACCACTGCATTGGAGGGGAATGAGTCGAGCGACACCGTGTCGGAGTCGACCAACATCGGGTCGGTGGAGCCAACCGACTCCAAGTCAACAACAGGCTCGCTGGCGACATGGAGCTGATCGAGGAGGCTCAAAAGGCGGCTCCCAGGGCCATCGGTGCCCGCATCAGACGCGGGCTCGTCAGAGAGGCGAATCTTGCCAACAAGATCAGCGAGGCAGCTCGCTGCGTAGGCGGCCTCTGCGCCATGCAGCGGCGGCGGTGCAGACGCCATCTGGTGTGCCGGGCTGGCTGCGCTTGCCAGGAAGGAACAAGGTTCCCGTCCAGAACAGGTCTCCAGGAGACGGTGCACCTCGCCCCATGGTCGGCGCCAAATGTCGGGGGTTGGGTGCGACATATGCCAAAGGATGGCTTATCATGGTGGGAGTGAGTAGAACGTCGCCGGTGCCTGGAAGCGGGATGAAGCGTAGACACGTACGCCGACGAACTTTACCCAGGTTCGGGGCTCTCCTAGGAGATAACACCCCTAGTCCTGCTCTGCGGGGTCTCCGCATGTTCACTAAGGCACTAGTGATACAATGGTGCTCCTTGAGCTGTTTTCTAGAGGTGGAATAAAGCCAGGCTAGCTCTCTCTTCTCTCTATGTATGAGTCTAGTTCTAACAACTTGGGAACCCTTTGCATGGGTGCCTTGGGGGGGGGGGTTTATATAGGCCTACCCCCAGGGGTACAATAGTAATCCGGCCAGGTATAGGACCCGGCTGTCAGTCTCTCTGGTCGCTGGCTTCTCCGCCGGCTGCTGGGGCCCGCCGCCTGGTCTGGTACGGAGCCGACAAGCTGCCCCCGTCGCTCGCGGGTCTTGTCGGCTGCTGATCACTGTAGCTGTGATGCTAATGACGCAGGCTCGGTCAGGGGAGCATGGCTACAGCCCCGCCGCCTGGCGGGCGATCACTGTAGCCACTCTGTGTCTCGTCTGGTTAATGGCGCGTGGGCCCAGAGGAAGGGGCGGGTCGACTGCTGGGGGCCGACCTCCATCATGTCCGACTGGTGGGGCTCTAGCCGTCATCTGGGCTCTCGGTGATCGGTGGGGCCCGTCGTCCTTGGGCCGTACCGACAGACGGTCGTGGGAGCAGGGCTTTGCCTGGCAAGGGTGACGTCAGGGGCGGAGTGGAAACAGTGCCGCACCGGGAGGGATCTCTGCCTGTACGGAACACTGTGGCCTCGCCCGGCCCTAGATTCGGGGGTGAAGTTCTATACTGTAGCCTCACCCTGTCTTGTCTTCTTAATTGGGGCTCAGACTCTGAGGGCGCTGTGAGTCGACTGCTAGGAGCCGGCCTCTCTGGAGACCACCTGCCAGGAGTCGGCCCATCTCGGAGCCGTCTTCTTAAGCGCGTCCATCTTCCAGC
Source organism: Aegilops umbellulata (assembly GCA_032464435.1). Lineage (NCBI taxonomy): Eukaryota > Viridiplantae > Streptophyta > Magnoliopsida > Poales > Poaceae > Aegilops > Aegilops umbellulata. The sequence goes on along the minus strand of CP136059.1, from coordinate 150,367,682 downwards.
AGCCGGCTGTTCGACCAGCCGGCTACCAGAAGGCGGCGCTTCATCTTGACGTCTTGAGGGGCGCAGCCGGCCCTGATGCCTTGAAAGGTTATGGGGCTCGGGCTAGGCTACCCGTGGCCCATTACTCCGACACGAGCGCTAGCGGGCGCATTACAGCAGGTTTCCTCTTTGGTGCAAAAGAGACAAGCGCAGACGCGGAGTCCCGAGGGATCAACCAAAGGTTTCCATTTCCATGCTACAAGACCAAGACCGCCAGGACGGCAGGACGGAGGTCATCACCGAGCCCACCACGACATCATGACCAACGGCTTTGCAGGCGAAGACCACCTTTCATCAGGATAAGATGTACTAGTTTTCTCCCTTTGAATTTGGCCGCTGTAGGATCCCTTCCCGCCTTCATTTTGGGAAGAGGACCAAGGACACGATAAATATAGCCTAGCCACCACCATAGAGAAGGATCCAAATCAAGACGATCCACACCCTCACCAGCTCACACAAACACAAGAACACACCTCCTGAGGTCGTTCTTCCTTTGTACTAGTTCATCCTCAACCCACCTCGAGGCAAATCAACCACAAAACAGGAGTAGGGTATTGCACTGCAAGGTGGCCCGAACCTGGGTAAACTGCCTTGTCCCGCTCCTCTTCAGTTCATCGAGATAGGCCGTGAGATCGTCGAGTTGGCAGGCTAGGGAGGTTGAGTTCTTCACACGCACCCGAGAGTTCAAATCTATCTTGGGTCTGCGGAGCCCCGAATCCAACATTTGGCGTGCCAGGTAGGGGTGTGTTGGAGCCTCTCTTCCTCTGCCCGATTCACCACCGTTTCTTCGCTCCGATGGCTGACGCTCATCGGGTTCGTGCTGAGCGCCGGGCCACCCTCGCCGCCCGCTTTGCCTAGACAACACCTGCAGGCGACGACGCTCCCCATTGTTCACCATCACCCGCGGCCAACGCCGCCATAGGCCCCGCGGCCCATGAGCAGCACGCTTCATCGCTGCAGCCTTCAAGATAGACCTACCTTCATGCTACGACGGCACCCCCGACCCTGCCGAGTTCCTGCAGCTCTATGAACTGAGCATCGAGGCGGCCAACAGCGATGAGAAGGTCATGGCAAACTAGTTTCCCATGGCCCTCAAGGATGGCGCGCGCTCGTGGCTCCTGAAGCTCCCCACGGGATCGATCTCATCCTGGGATGAGATGGGAGAGCGCTTAATCGCCAACTTCCAGGGCACTCACGACCGCGCTGCGGCGCATCAAGCAGCATCCAGGAGAGAACTTGCACAAATACATCCAATGCTTCACCAACGTTCGCCTCAAGATTCCAAAGGTGCCGGACGAGGACATCATTTCGGCGTTCGCTGATGGCATCCAAGATGTCAAGATGAAGGAAGGGCTCGCCATACACGAGGACCTGTGCTCCGCTCTCGAGATGTTCAACATGGCAACCAGGTGCGCTAGGGCAGAGGAAGGTTGCCTCTCCCTTCTCGAGCTCCCGGAGTCTGATCCAGAAGATAAGAAGGCCAAGGCCAAGGACGTGAAGTGCAAGGGCCCAGCTGTGCTCGCGGCCGAACCTGAGATGAAGCGCGGCTGCGACCACCCAGAGTCCTCCAAGGGCAGCCGCCCGTTCTGTGTCTTCCACAACGCACACAACTACAACACCAACTACTGCCAAGAGGTCAGGGCCATCCGGGACGGTCGCCCTGGCCGTCGCCCCGAGCGCAACGACCGTGGCTATGGCCTTGGAGGAGGCCGAGGTGGGGGATGCTGGGACAACCGCGACCCCCGCCAGGACTGGCGCGATCAACCACGTGAGGACCACTGGCAGGGCCAGCCTCGCGAGGGTCCCTAGGGGGGTCAGCCTCGCGAGGACCGTCCTCAGGGCAACACTGGCCTCCCTCCACTGCTGCCGCCGCCAAGAAGGAATGATGACCACCACTAAGATGACGGGGCTGGGGGCTTCCAGGAGCCTCGTGCCATCGCTTGCATCCTAGGCGGCGCTCATGCCCCTCCCTCCCATCGCATCTTCAAGCAATTCGCCCGTGAGGTGAACGCGGCCCTCCCCAAGCTCGAGGCGATGTGTCCGCTCACATGGTCCAAGTAAGCCAACACCTTCGACTCTACTAATCAGCTCAAGTGGGCGGCTGTTGGATTTCGGGTTCCGCAACCCTTGAGAGGTTCAAACTCTGGGGTGCGTGCGAAGAACTCGTCTTCCCCAGTCTGCCTACTCGCTAATATCACGGCCTAGCTTGACAAACTAAATGCAAAAGAGACACAACAGTTTACCCAGGTTCAGGCCACCTTGCGGTGTAAAACCCTACTCCTGCTTTGTGGTGGATTAGCCTCGAGGGGCTGAGGATGAAATAGTACAGTGGTGAACGACATCAGGAGGAGAGGTGTTCTTGGGCTTGAGTGAGCTGGTGGATTTGAGGGTGGAATGGATCCGTCCCCCTCTACGGTGGTGGCTAAGCCCTATTTATAGTGGCCTTGGTCCTCTTCCCAAATGAAGGCGGGAAGGGATCCCACAACGGCCAAATTCGAAGGGAGAAAACTAGTACATGCTATCCTAACAAAAGTAGTCTTTTCCTGCAAAAGCCTCTGGTCATGACGCCGGGGTGGGCTCGGTGATGACCTCCGTCCTGCCGTCCTGGCGGTCTTGGTATTGTTGCACGGGAATGGAAACCCTTTGGCTGATTCCTCGGGACTCCACGCCTGCGCTTGCCTCCTTGGCACCAAAGAGGAAACTGGTACTGCGCCCGCTGGCGCTCGCCTGGCTTTGGTCGTCATGGCTCACGTCATCTGGACCTCGTGAGGTGAGGCTTGCATAGAAATCTCCGCTCCTCGGGAGCCAGCCTGGAGAGACTGCTCCTCGTGGAGGTCTTGGTGTCGTCCGCCTCATGAGGCTTGGCCCCTCACGAGCGTCTTGAGTTGTTGAAATTGAAGCTAGGCCGTACCAGGCCGTCGATGGAGCCACGCCATGGGCTACAGGCAGGCAAGTCTGGGTACCCCCGTTCCCAGAACGCCGACAATAGCCCCCAAGCCCAAGGCGTGCTCGGACTTGGCTTCGAGGTGAAGCCAAAGGGCAAGTGCGGAGCGCCGCGGGCCCTAACCACCTGCGGCCTTGGTCGACACGTGGCGATTGATGGGACGTGGGCTTATCCACTTCCCCACGCTGCCTCGGCAACCGTTCGATTTGACGAGACTCTACTGCATGTAGAGAGAAAACCATCATTGCGTGGGATCGAGGAGGCCGACGGTTGGCCTCCCTCCGGCTATAAATGAGGGGAGGGCCAGAGCCCCTCTCGCTCATCTCCATCTTCTCGCCGCCGGCTCCTTCTTCTTCTTTGCCCCATCGTCTTGCTGCAGCATTCATGGTGCCGATCAGGAGGTTCTCTGCAGTGGAGAAGGTAAAAACCCCCGGGAGGAGCCGGGGCCGCTCCCCCTGAATAAGAGGCTCAGCCGCCCTCGTGATGCTGGCGGAAGGCCAGAGGTGACACGACCTTGGTACGAGCGGCCTCCGCCTGGCTTCCCGCTCACTCTGTACGCCCGTGCGCAGGGCTCCGGAGAGGGCGGCAGTGCCCAGCGCCGCGCGGGCCATGACCACGGTGGCCAGGCTGAGGCCGCGCGGCCAGCCGGCCAGCGAACTCACGCCGAGGGCACCTCACGAGAGTTTGTGGTGTGGGCGGCAATGCCACCGCGCGCGTGGATCCAGTTCCCGCGGTTCTTCGTCGAGGAGATGCCGCCGAGAGGGACGCTTGAGCTATGGCTACACCATGCTTGCTGCAGTGTGGCCACGGGTGCGGAGGTCGAGGTCATGCCGCCGGGCGACATCTTCATGACCTGAGGGTGGGGCGAGGTCGCTCGCGCCTGCCGTCCAGAGGGGGCCCTCGCCATCCACTTCGAGTATGATGGCGCCTCCACATTGTTCTTCAAGGTTTTCAACGAGGAGGGCTGGCGCCTGGAGTGCTGCCTGGGGAGGAGTAGCCCTTGTGGCGCCGAGCTCGCCTCCGGCCTCGCCGGCGGCTCCTCCTCCAGCAGCAGCGACGACTCCTGGGAATCTCGCGACTCTCCCAGGCCCAACGATTCTTCGGAGTCCAGTGACGACAACTACGTGCCGCTGAGCTGTCGCCGTGCCCGGAGCGCGGTAGTGGCGTTCGCTCAGCATCGTTGCTGATGCCCAACAGCCGGGGTCCTCGGGAGTTTCCTTCTTTTGTTTCCCGGCGCGGAATTGTGATGAACCCTGTGGGGGTATGTAAAAAACTGTAACGCTTTTGCTCCAATGTTTATTACTCCTGTTATGATATTGCAACTGCGTATCTCACTTCGGCATGGTTCCCCCTTTTCGTTCTCGCGGTAGCTTGGTTCTCTACGCCGACAGGTCCCAGTCCCCAGGCAAGCTTCAACCGTCGCTAGTATGCCAGGTCGCCATGCCGTGGTCAAGGCCAGGAGGTGAGCGGCCCATGGTCCAGTAAGAGCTCCTGAGGCGCGATGCTCACGAGGTCCCCTTTGGCATGCAAGTAGTTTCCTGAAGGCCGAAAAGGAAAGTGACATTGCCGGTGTGAGATTGCGACAGTCAAAATTTCGGACGATGAGGTTCACACTGATATGTATAGGTGACTTATCTTAGTGAGCTTGTAGTGATTCCTTTGCACAGCGCCTGATCGTGCCTTAGCCGTGATGCTCCCAGGTAGGGCTCACGTCAACCTACCCTTCCTCCCGCTCATCTAGGTGCTCTATGTCCTCGGGACCCGACCCTCGAGTGAGGCTTAACCACCGCTGGTATGCCAGGTCGCGATGCCGTGGTCAAGGCCATGAGGTGAGGGTTGGAGAGCCAGTAGGAGCTCCTGAGACGTGGTGCTTAGGAGCCCCCCTTTAACGTGCAAGCGAATTGCGTGAAAAAGGGACGATCGGTGGGTACACCTGCAGCCAAGCTCCAGGGATTGCTGCGGTTAGTCCGAGAGGAGAGTATAACTCATAATCGCGCTTGCTGTCTTGCCACTGATCTTTCCACAAGAAGATGAATGCACTGAGGATTTGGTGAGGTGACGTACGTAGGGCTGGCCACAAGCCAGAGCTCGATCTCTCAGATTTGTCAGCGTTGCAGGGATGGACCCGAGCACAAGCGTCGTGCCAGCATGTGTAGCCCCCGTTGCGGGATGAGCAAGAGGCCAGTCAGCAACACGGGAGGCCGCGAAGGGCGATAAAACATCAGGCAAGCGGGTGATAACATAAATCATCTCATGGATAGGGTAGAGCTAGTTCTGATAGATGCAAAACGATACATACCGCAGGGACGGACCCATGCGGCTTGGGGATAATGCAGCCCGAGGGGCGCCCCCAACTGAATAAACCAGAAAATGTCACCTAGCACCATTGCCGAAGAGATGTTGGAGTAGTTGAAGACGCGTCCTGCATAAGTCGCTCCTCATGAGTCGTCCGGTGGCTGATTTCCGTGGGATCCCGGAGGTTCTGGCCTCTCCTCCATCAGGCTTGACTGATGCCTGGCCTCACGAGCTGCCAGAGCACCCTTCATGAGCCGCTGGAAGGTAGCAGCCGCGTTTGGCAGGCCAAAAGGCATGCAAACGTAGCTGTGAGGGGGGACCTCACACCGACCAACGTGGGATGGCTAGAAGCACTCCTAAGCTGCGGCCCTATTGAGCCTTGGGATGTTGACACAGACGCGCAGCTCGCTATCCTCGCCGGGACAAGGAGCTGTGCCAGGTGGTGGGCGATGGTCGCCTCGCATTGCTCTTGCTTCCCGAAGCTCCTCGGCTGCCTTGGTGATGAACTCCTGAGCACCTGGCACCCCGTGCCTTGTGGCCTCCTGGCGGAAGTGCGCGCTGAACCACGCCTCCACATGGTGCCCGAGCGCCTTCATTGTGACGTTGGCTAGGTTAGAGGCCCTCCAGAGGAGAGCCCCCGAGCCCAGCCCGAGAGGGGCGCCGAGCGCTCTTTCCTATGCGAGAGAGGGAGGCGCCCCGTCGGCGGGCGCATGTCCTGAGGTGGTGCCGCTGGACACCCCGCTCTCCTGAGGTCCTTGGCGGAGCTGCCGCTTCTTCTTCTTGGGGAAAGCCTCAGGAGGGTAGACGGTGCCTTCGTTGTCAGGGTTCTTGACTGCCGCAACCTGGTAGGTGAGCTCGAGAGAGCACAGTGCGTCCTTCTCCTCGTAGGCGACCGTGATGACACAACAGCTCCTTGGCATCTTGAGGACATTGTAACCATGATGAGTCACTGCCATGAACTTGGCCAGGGCCGGATACCCAAGGATGGCATTGTATGGAAGGCGAATGTGGTGACATCGACATCGATGAGCTCAGTGCGGTAGTTTTCACGCTTGCCGAAGGTTACAAGGAGGCGGATCTACCCTATCGGGGTGGTGGAGCTGTTGGTCACTCCTGAGAAGGGCTTGGTGGGCTGCAGCTGGTCAGATGGCACCTGGAGTCGGTCGAATGTCTCGATGGAAAGAACGTTGAGCCCTGCACCACCATCAATGAGAGTCTTGGTGATGAGGACGCTGCTGATGGTTGGCGAGCAGAGCATTGGGAGAGCACCGACAGTTGCCGCGCACTTGAGCTGGTCGGACGAGCTGAAGGTGATGGTGCACTTAGACCACCTGAGCGGACGTGTCGCCTCGAGCTTGGGGAGGGCCGCGTTCACCTCACGGGCAAACTGCTTCAAGATGCGATGAGAGGCAGGGGCCTGAGCGCCGCCCGAGATGCATGCGATGGCACGAGGCTCCTGGAAGCCCCCAGCCCCCTCGTCCTGGTGGTGGTCGTCGTTCCTTCTTGGTGGTGGCGGTAGCGGAGCGAGGCCAGCGTTTCCCTGAGGACAGTCCTCAGGAGGCTGGTCCCTTTAGGGGCCCACGCAAGGCTGGCCCTGCCAGTGTTCCTCACGAGGCTGATCGCACCACTCTTGGCGGAGGCCTCCTCCGCGGCCGTAGCCATGGTCGTTGCGCTCGGGGCGACGACCAGGCGCCCATCACGGATGGCTCTGAGCTCTTGACAGTCGTTGGTGTTGTGACTGTGCATGTTGTGGAAGACGTGGAACGGGCGGCTACCCTTGGATGACTCCGGGTGATCGCAGCGGCGCTTCATCTCCGGTTCAGCCGTGAGCACGACCGGTCCCTTGCGCTTCACGTCCTTGGCTTTGGCCTTCTTATCTTCTGGGTCAGCCCCCGGCAGCTCCAGGAGGGAGAGGCGACCCTCCTCAGCTCTCGCACACTTGGTTGCCATGTTGAACATCTCCAGAGCCGTGCATAGGTCCTCCTGTATGGCGAGCTCCTCCTTCATCTTGACGTCGCGGACGCCATCAGTGAATGCCGAGATGGTGGCCTCGTCCGACACCTTGCGGATATTTAGGCGAACACTATTGAAGCGCTAGATGTACTTCTGCAAGATCTCCCCTGGTTGCTGCTTGATGCGCCGCAGGTCACCCGTAGCCGGCGGCCGGTCGCGGGTGCCCTGGAAGTTGGCGACGAAACGCTCTCGCATTTCATCCGAGGAGGAGATCGATCCCGTGGGCAGGTTCAGGAGCCACGAGAGCGCGCCATCCTTGAGGGCCATGGGAAACCAGTTTGCCATGAACTTCTCGTCGTCGTTGGCTGCCTTGGTGTTCAGCTCATAGAGCTGTAGGAACTCAGCATGGTCGGGGGTGCCGTCGTAGCATGGAGGTAGGTCGGGCTTGAACTTCCCTGGCCAGACGACGCTACGTAGCTCTAGTGTGAAGGTGCGGCAACCCGTTGTGGTCACAGGAGCCCGTCGTGGAGGTGGAGCCTGATCCTGGCGTTCGTGCGCCACCGCTTTAGGCGGCGCGGTCTTGACATGGCAGTGCTGGGAGTGCACGAGCATCTTGTTGCGGCCGCTGGACCACCTGGCAGCTTTCCTCTTCGCGCGCCGGCGCCCTGCACGGCGGGTCGCGCCGCGGGGCCTCGCGCCTTGGCGGGGAGGTGGAGGAGGTGCCCCGTGGGCTACGTCTCCTGCAGCAGGTGGTGGAGGAGGCAGCGAGAGAGACGGTGCAGGAGAGCCCCCGACGGCGCTGACAAGCTCGGCGATGCGGTCCAGCCAGTCTTCGCAGAAGTCGTCGACGGGGCGATAGCGTAGGAGCTCGCGCGCCATGAGCAACGCAGCTTGCGTGTTCGCCGACCCACGACGAGCATGGGACGACGAACCAGCCGAAGTTAGCGATGGGGTGGCCATGCACCCATCACGCCGCACAGAGGGGGTGCAGTGATGAAGCTTGCTGCTCGTGCGCTCTCGGCCCGGTAGCGGCGTTTGCCGTTGGAGACGGGGGACAGCGAGGATAGCCATCACCCCCCGGCGCCGTCTAAGCGATGCGGGGGGCAAAAGTGGCCCGACGCTCAGCACGAGCTCGATGGGCATCAACCATGGAAGCGGTAGAGCGGTAGCAGGTCGACCGGCGGAAGAGAGGCTCCGACGCACCCCTACCTGGCGCGCCAAATGTCGGATTTTGGGTTCCGTAAACCCTTGTGAGGGAGTCCTGGATTAGGGGGTGTTCGGATAGCCGGACTATACCTTCAGCCGGACTCCTGGACTATGAAGATACAAGATTGAAGACTTCGTCCCGTGTTCGGATGGGACTTTCCTTGGCGTGGAAGGCAAGCTAGGCGATGCGGATATTCAGATCTCCTACCATTGTAACCGACTTTGTGTAACCCTAACCCTCTCCGGTGTCTATATAAACCGGAGGGTTTTAGTCTGTAGGACAACAACTCCAACATACAACAATCATACCATAGGCTATCTTCTAGGGTTTAGCCTCCTTGATCTCGTGGTAGATCTACTCTTGTACTACCCATATCATCAATATTAATCAAGCAGGACGTAGGGTTTTACCTCCATCAAGAGGGCCCGAACCTGGGTAAAACATTGTGTCCCTTGTCTCCTGTTACCATCCGCCTAGATGCACAGTTCGAGACCCCCTACCCGAGATCCGCCGGTTTTGACACCGACATTGGTGCTTTCATTGAGAGTTCCTCTGTGTCGTCACTTTTAGGCCCGATGGCTCCTTTGATCATCAACGATGATGCGGTCCAGGGTGAGACTTTTCTCCCCAGACAGATCTTCGTCTTCGGCGGCTTCGCACTGCGAGCCAATTCGGTTGGCCGCCTGGAGCAGATTGAAAGCTACGCCCCTGGCCATCAGGTCAGGTTTGGAAGTTTGAACTACACGGCTGACATCCGCGGGGACTTGATCTTCGACGGATTCGAGCCACAGCCAAGCGCGCCGCACTGTCTCGATGGGCATGATCTAGCTCTAACGCCGAACAGTGTCCTGGAGGCCGTACGCGCGTTGGTTCCGACCCTTAATGCAGAGCCTGCTGTGCCGATCGAGGATGAGCGGTTGGACGCCACCTCAGGGGCTGCGATCTCAAAGGCGATCGAGCCGAACACCAGCCCCGCACTCTGCATGACCCATGAATCCGAGGATCCGGATTCCTCTCCGGACTCCGAACCCCCCGCGCCCCTGCCGATCGAATCCGATTGGGTGCCGATCATGGAGTTCACCGCCGCAGACATCTTTCAGCACTTGCCCTTCGGCGACATCCTGAACTCACTGAAGTCTCTCTCTTTATCAGGAGAGCCATGGACGGACTATGGTCAGCAAGGATGGGATGCGGACGATGAAGAAATTCAAAGCCCACCCACCACCCACTTTGTAGCCACTGTCGACGATTTAACCGACATGCTCGACTTCGACTCCGAAGACATCGACGGTATGGACGACGATGCAGGAGACGAACAGGAACCAACACCTATAGGGCGCTGGAAGGCCACCTCGTCATATGACATATATATGGTGGACACTCTAAAAGATGGAGATGGCGATGGAAAAGCGGGGGATGACACCTCTAAAAAACATCCCAAGCGCCGGCGCCAGCGGCGCCGTTCTAAATCCCGCCAAAGCAAAAACGGTGATTCCGGCACTAGAGATAATACTACTCTGGATAGCGCCGAAGAACACCCCCCCCGCAAGATTCGGCACAGGAAGATAGAGAAGCCAGCCCTCATGAGAGAGCGGCAGACCGAGAGGTTGAGGATGATAACTATATGCCTCCTTCCAAAGACGAGGCAAGCCTCGACGACGATGAATTCGTCGTACCATCAGACCCCGCCGAACAAGAGCGTTTCAAACGCAGGCTTTTAGCCACGGCAAGCAGCCTCAAGAAAAAGCAGCAATAGCTTAGAGCTGACCAAGATTTGCTAGCTGACAGATGGACTGAAGTCCTTGCGGCCGAAGAGTATGAACTCGTACGCCCCTCCAAGCGTTACCCAAAGCGCAGGCTGCTACCCCGATTAAAGGAGGAAGCACCTACATAACCAGCGCATGACATGGCAGACCGGCCACCTCGTGGCCGCGACAGAGAGGCCTCTAGGCCCTCCACTCAAGCCATGCCCCGACGCCGCCCAAAACATGCTAAGGCACGGGAAAATGCGCTAGACCTGCGAGATATACTGGAGGACAAGGCAAGGCAAACAAGATCGATCTACGGATCGCGCGGGCGCCCCACGGCACGTGATGGTGATCGTCACTCCGGATACAATAAATCCGGCCGGGCCGAACACAATAGACAAAGCTCCTTTGAGCTGCGTCGTGATATAGCCCAGTACAGAGGCGCCGCACACCCACTATGCTTCACAGATGAAGTAATGGATCATAAAATCCCTGAGGGCTTCAAACCCGTAAACATCGAATCATACGATGGCACAACAGATCCTGCGGTATGGAAGGAGGATTATCTCCTTCATATCCACATGGCCCGCAGTGATGATCTACACGCCATCAAATACCTCCCAGTCAAACTTAAGGGACCGGCCCGACATTGGCTTAACAGCTTGCCAGCAGACTCAATTAGTTCTTGGGAGGACCTGGAAGCCGCATTCCTTGACAACTTCCAGGGCACTTATGTGCGACCACCGGACGCCGATGACCTAAGCCACATAATCCAGCAGCCAGAGGAATCGGCCAAGCAATTCTGGACACGGTTCCTAACAAAGAAAAATCAAATAGTCGACTGTCCGGACGCGAAGGCCCTAGCAGCCTTCAAGCATAATATCCGCGATGAGTGGCTTGCCCGGCACCTGGGACAGGAAAAGGCGAAATCTATGGCAGCCCTCACGACACTCATGACCCGCTTTTGCGCGGGAGAAGACAGCTGGCTAGCTCGCAGCAACAACTTAACCAAGAACCTTGGTAATTCGGATACCAAGGACAAAAGTGGCAGGTCGCGCCGGAACAAGCAAAAGCGCCGCGTTAACAGCAACTGCAACGAGGATACGACAGTAAATGCCAGATTCCGAGGCTACAAATCCGGTCAGCGGAAAAAGCCATTCAAAAGAAATACTCGGGGCCCGTCCAGTTTGGACCGAATACTCGACCGCTTGTGCCACATACATGGCACCCCCGAAAAGCCAGCCAATCACACCAACAAGGATTGTTGGGTGTTCAAGCAGGCAGGCAAGTTAAGAGCCGAAAACAGAGACAAGGGGCTGCATAGCAATGACGAGGAGGAGCCCAGGCCGCTGAACAACAGTGGACAGAAGGGTTTTCCCCCACAAGTGCGGACGGTGAACATGATATACGCAACCCACATCCCCAAGAGGGAGCGGAAGCGCGCACTACGGGACGTATATGCGCTGGAGCCAGTCGCCCCAAAGTTCAACCCATGGTCCTCCTGCCCGATCACTTTTGATCGAAGAGACCACCCCACTAGCATCCGTCATGGCGGGTTCGCCGCATTGGTTCTAAACCCAATTATTGACGGATTTCATCTCACAAGAGTCCTTATGGACGGCGGCAGCAGCCTGAACCTGCTTTACGAGGATACAGTGCGGAAAATGGGCATAGATCCCTCGAGGATTAAACCCACCAAAACGACCTTTAAAGGCGTCATACCAGGTTTAGAGGCCAATTGTACAGGCTCAGTCACACTTGAAGTGGTCTTCGGATCTCCGGATAACTTCCGAAGCGAGGAGTTAGTCTTCGACATAGTACCGTTCCGCATTGGCTATCACGCACTACTCGGACGAACCGCATTCGCAAAGTTCAATGCGGTATGCATACCTCAAGCTCAAGATGCCAGGCCCTCGAGGAGTAATCAGTGTCAACGGAAACACCGAACGCTCCCTCCGAATGGAGGAGCACACGACAGCGCTCGCAGCAGTAGTACAAAGCAGCTTCTCTAGGCAGTTCTCCAGTCCGGCCCTTAAAAAGCCGGACACTGTCAAGCGCGCCTGGAGTAACCTACAACAAGACTGCCTGGCATGTTCCGAGCAAGCGTAGCAATGCGGCCCCAACCCCAGCCCTCGCAAAATAGCGAAACAAGCACTTCGCGTACATAACTACGCTCTTAAAGTACCATGGGCACGGGGGAAGGGGCATCACCACGGCACACCCAAAGCACGGCTTAAACCATACTAGGGGCTGCCGAATTCTTTCTTTACTTTCTCTTACTTTCAGGACTCCATACTTCGGATGACCTGTTCGGCAATTCAACTGCCGCACAAACGATGCAAGATCTAGGAAAGCAGACAAGCCATGCCGCATTATGGAACTCCCAGGTGGTCTCTATTACGAGCAGTATACCTGTTTTAAATACAATTCCGCGGCTCGCCCCTGGACAGGACATGTTAAATAGTCCAATTTCTTTTGCTTATCGCACTATTTGTATCGTCCTGCTTAGATAGCAGCCTTCTTATAAATAATGCATAGATTTTTGTCTATTTTTTGCATTACTCTATTTTTATATATGTTCATTAATGACATGTGGCACCCGTACACTGTGGTACGGCAAATACGCCAGGGGCTTCAGTACCCCTTAATATGGTGTAAGAAGTCCGAACACTTCATAAGTGCGGCACCCCGAACTTATAGCACTATATGCATCGGCTCCGAATCATGATTTGGGTCAATAGTTGGGTTTGCCTGGCTCCTATGTTTTGGTGCCTTACGTTCCGCTATATCAGCTAAGGTAGCACTAGCAGAACTACTGCGATTGTGCCCCAGTTGAGCTGGGCGGAGCACCTCAGTAGAGAAAGCTAAAACTGACTGTCATGATAAGGCGAGAGACCGGTTGCTGTTCGAGAGGTTTTTCGGGTCCTTAAAGACCTATGCCGCTTAGAGCGAGGAACCGGATTTTTTCCGGCCAAGGCGTGGATAGCGCCCCAAACTCAGTCTTTCGAATACTAGGGGCTTCGCCGAAATTTAAAATTATAAAGTTCTATGGCTAAGTGAGAGTGTTCAAGCATTATAGTCCGATTGCCTTGTTCGTTGTGCTGAGCGCCTCCCTCGAAGGACCCAAACATGGGAAAAAGAGCGCTCAGGTTTATCCCGAACACCCCAACACTAGTGGCATGGGGGCGGAAGCCGACGACTGGCCATCTCTCATTTTTTTGATAAACGGCCGCACAGAAAATAATATTTTAAATTCAACAAGCATTGCTTAGCGCAAATGAACAAGTTTTCAGCGCACAGGACAACACGAGCGAGTTCATTCAAAAATTACATCTTTTGTACATTCGTCCGCCACAAGGCGGGCACCCTTCAGAACATCCTTGTAATAGTTCTCGGGCTTGCGATGCTCCTTCCCCGACGGCGGCCTGTCCCTCACAAGCTTCTCACCGTCCAGCTTACCCCAGTGCACCTTTGCACGGGCAAGGGCCCTACGGGCACGTTAGATACAGATGGAGCGCTTGATGATCTCGAGCCGTGGACAGGCCTCCACCGGCCGCCGCACCAGTCCGAAGTAGCTCCCAGGCAGGGCCTCTCCAGGCCACAACCGAACTATGAAGCCCTTCATGGCCTGTTCAGCCGCCTTGTGGAGCTCGACCAGCTGCTTCAGCTGGTCGCTCAAGGGCACAGGGTGTCCGGCCTCAGCGTACTGAGACCAGAACACCTTCTCCGTCGAGCTGCCCTCTTCGGCTCGGTAGAATGCGGCAGCATCAGATACACTGCAGGGAAGATCTGCGAACGCCCCTGGAGAGCTCCGGATTCGGGTAAGTAACAAGTAGTTTACTTTTATATGTCTGCTTTGCATAAAAAATGCCTTACCCGCCGCTATCTTTTTCACCGCATCCAATTCATCGAGGGCCTTCTGGGCTTCGGCCTTGGCAGACTCGGCAGTCTTGACGGCCGCGATGAGCTCGGACGCTCGCGTTTTAGAGTCAAGCTCCAAACTCTCATGTTTTTTCATGAGAGCCTGAAGCTCTTGCTGCGCCTCGCCGACCTGCGCCTCAAATTTCTCCCGCTCATTGCGCTCCGAGGCCGCTCTCTTCTCGGCCTCGGACAGCGCCTGCTTGAGGGTTGCCACCTCAGTCGTGGCCCCTGCAACAAGTAGCATAATCCTGTAAATTTTTTGCAATTGCATCTTTTTATATATATTTTTCTGTAAGGTATCTCTTACCTTCTTTCTCCTCGAGCTACCACTTGGCAAGGCCGATCTCTTGCTTGGTCCGCTCGAGACCCTGCTTCAGGGTACCTACCTCCGCAGTCAGTGCGGCGGTAGCAAGCAGCGAAGCCTGCATACGCATATTGACTCATTTTTTGTTAGACTCCTGCGAAATTATTTGATGCTCTATTCGGCTTTTCTTTCCGAACACCAAACAGAGCATCAGGGGCTACTGTCTATGCGGTAATATTTTTACATATTTTTACTTACCTCGAAGCTTGTTAAAAGGCTAGCACAAGCTTCAGTCAGCCCGCTCTTAGCGGACTGATCCTTCTGGATCACCGTACTCATAATAATACGGTGCTCCTCGTCGATGGAGGCGCCGTTAAGCACCTCCAGCAGATTGTCCGGCACCTCCGGTTGGATGGAGGCCGCCTGCTCAGAAGGCTTGCTCCTCTTAGAAGGAGTTCGCCTACCGCAGTCCGGAACCGCTGAAGATTCCGGCGCGGTGTCCGGCTCAAAGCCGGACTTGGAGCCCTGGGGGGTCTTGTCCCCTCCACTCCTAAGTCCGGGAGGTCACCTCGCGGCGCCTCCGGGACCACCTCCTCCTGGCTTGGAATCTGTTGGGACAACACTACAGCGTCGTCCGCAGGGCGGTGGGAGGTAGCCGTCGGAAGTGAATTCACGTCCGACGAGTCCAGGGAGCCGCTCGACGACTCGCCGAGCCCGGCCTTGGGCGGACTGCATAATTATGTTCGACATAAGGAAAAGCTGTGCAACAAAGGAAAGCTACGAGTCACTCTAGTATCTGAATACTTATGATCCCGCCGGGCGCCTGGCCCTTTGTGTCCACTCCTCTTCACCCTCGTCGGCGTTAGGGGAGTAGTCCGGCGGAAGGGTTTTCCCCTTCTTGGACCCTTCGGCCTCCCCAGTTAGGGCGGCCTTCCTCTTCTTTCCTCCCCCACTGGAGGGGGAGAGATTTCTTCTTCCTCCTCCTCGTCTTCACGGGAGGAGTGCATCTTGGATTCGTCAGACGATGAGTCCGACACCACCATATTACGGGAACTTTTCGAGTCCCCGTGGCCTTCTTCTTCTTGGCCTTCTTCTCCGGCACCACATAACGCGCCAGGGCCAGCAACTTCGATAAATGAGCATCTGCTGGGTCTTCGGGCAAAGGGGCCGGACAGTTGACCTGTCCGGACTTCTCCTGCCACGCCTGTCAAAGGTAGGGGAGTTTAGATCCCGCATAAAGTCAATCTATGAGAAACAAATTTCCTGTAAAAGGTAAGGGTAACTCACTGCGCTAGCTGGACGCTGCGTGCTGAATCCGCGGTCCTCGGACGCGGATGCGGGAGCTTCGGCGCCCTTGAACAGCACCTTCCAGGCATCTTCGTACGTCGTGTCGAAGAGCCTTCTCAAGGTTTGGTGCTGCGCCAGATCGAACTCCCACAGTGTGAAAGCCCGCTGTTGACACGGGAGGATCCGGCGAACGAGCATGACCTGGACTATATTGACAAGCTTGATCCACTTGTTCGCCAGGGATTGGATGCATGTTTGCAGTCCGGTCACCTCTTCCTCGTTGCCCCACGACAGGCCCGTCTCTTTCCAGGACGTGAGCCGCGTGGGGGGTCCGGATCGGAACTCAGGGGCTGCGACCCATTCAGGGTCGCGCGGGTCGGTGATATAAAACCACCCTGATTGCCACCCCTTTAGGGTCTCCACAAATGAGCCCTCGAGCCATAGGACGTTGGCTATCTTGCCCGCCATGGCGCCTCCGCACTCCGCCTGGCTGCCGCGCACCACCTTCGGCTTGACGTTGAAAGTCTTGAGCCAAACACCGAAATGGGGGCGGATGCGGAGGAAAGCCTCACACATGACGATAAACGCCGAGATGTTGAGGACAAAGTTCGGGGCCAGATCGTGGAAATCCAGGCTGTAGTAGAACATGAGTCCCCGGACAAATGGGTGGAGTGGAAAGCCCAGTCTGCGGAGGAAGTGGTGAAGGAATACAACCCTCTCATGGGGCCTAGGGGTGGGGAGAAGCCGCCCCTCTTCAGGAAGCCGGTGCGCAATGTTATCGGACAAGTATCCGGCCTTCCTTAGTTTTTTGACATGGCCCTCCGTAACGGAGGAGACCATCCACTTGCCTCCTGCTCCGGACATGGCTGGAGAAGATCGAGGTGGGAAGTGCGGACTTGGGCGCTGGAGCTCGGGTGCGCAGGAGATGGATAGGCAAAGGAGGAAGAAGGCGTAGGTGAAAAGGTGGATCCTTATCCCCTTATATGGGCGGATGCGACTATGCGTCCCCACCGGCCTAGTAAAACTCGCTTGCCTCCCAAGCGCCGCGATAAATGGCACGTTTGGGTTACCCACGGCCGTATTGATGAGGATCCCGTAAATAGGGGACACGATCTCTGCTTTGACAAGACGTGCCAAGGAAACCGCCTCGCAAAATACGCTGAGGTGGGGAAGTGAAAACGATTCGAATAAGGGCTTGGCCGTAGTGTGATGTCACGCTACGGAATACGTTAGCAGATTAGATTTGTGTTAATATTATTCTCTCTATGGCAATATGTGGAAACTTATTTTGCAGAGTCGGACACTACTTTTAGTGTTTACCAACTTTTATGAAGAACTTGGAGGAGGAACCCGCCTTGCAATGCCGAAGACAATCTGTGCGCCGGACTCGTCGTCATTGAAGCCTGGTTCAGGGGCTACTGAGGGAGTCCTGGATTAGGGGGTGTTCGGATAGCCAGACTATAGCTTCAGCCGGACTCCTGGACTATGAAGATACAAGATTGAAGACTTCGTCCCGTGTCCGGATGGGACTTTCCTTGGCGTGGAAGGCAAGCTAGGTGATGCGGATATTCAGATCTCCTACCATTGTAACCGACTTTGTGTAACCCTAACCTTCTCCGGTGTCTATATAAACCAGAGGGTTTTAGTCCGTAGGACAACAACTCCAACATACAACAATCATACCATAGGCTAGCTTCTAGGGTTTAGCCTCCTTGATCTCGTGGTAGATCTACTCTTGTACTACCCATATCATCAATATTAATCAAGCAGGACGTAGGGTTTTACCTCCATCAAGAGGGCCCGAACCTGGGTAAAACATTGTGTCCCTTGTCTCCTGTTACCATCCGCCTAGACGCACAGTTCGGTACCCCCTACCCGAGATCCGCCGGTTTTGACACCGACACCTTGAGTGGTTCAAACTCTGGGGTGCGTGTGAAGAACTCGTCTTCCACAGTCTGCCTACTCGCTAATCTCACGGCCTAGCTCGACGAACTGAATGGAAAAGAGACACAACAGTTTACCCAGGTTCGGGCCACCTTGCGGTGTAAAACCCTACTCCTGCTTTGTGGTGGATTAGCCTCGAGGGGCTGAGGATGAACTAGTAGAATGGTGAACAACCTCAGGAGGAGAGGTGTTCTTGGGCTCAAGTGAGCTGGTGGATTTGAGGGTGGAATGGATCCGTGCCCCTCTACGGTGGTGGCTAAGTCCTATTTATAGTGGCCTTGGTCCTCTTCCCAAATGAAGGTGGGAAGGGATCCCACAATGGCCAAATTGGAAGGGAGACAACTAGTACATGCTATCCTGACAAAAGTAGTCTTCGCCTGCAAAAGCCTCTGGTCGTGACGCCGGGGTGGGCTCGATGATGACCTCTGTCCTGCCGTCCTGGTAATCATGGTCTTGTTGCACGGGAATGGAAACCCTTTGGCTGATTCCTCGGGATTCTGCGCCTGCGCTTGCCTCCTTGGCACCAAAGAGGAAACTGGTACACTGCACCCGCTAGCGCCCGCCTTGCTTTGGTCGTCATGGCTCATGTCATCTGGACCTCGCGAGGTGAGGCTTGCATAGAAATCCCCGCTCCTCGGGAGCCAGCCTAGAGAGACTGCTCCTCGTGGAGGTCTTGGTGCCGTCCGCCTCACGAGGCTTGACCCCTCGTGAGGGTCTTGAGTTGTTGACGTTGAAGCTGGGCCGTACCATGCCATCAATGGAGCCACGCCGTGGGCCACAGGCAGGCAAGTCTGGGTACCCCCGTTCCCAGAACGCCGACAGCGGCCACTGCCGGCGCCCTCCCGATGCTCTGCTCGCCTACCATCAGCAAAGTCCTCGTCACCATGACACTCATCGATGGTGGCGTGGGGCTCAATGTTCTCTTCGTCGAGACGTTCGACATGCTCCAGGTGCCCTACGACCAACTCCTGCCTACCAAGCCTTTCTCAGGAGTGACCGACAACTCCACCACCCTGATAGGGCAGAACCGCCTCCCTGTCACCTTCGGCAAGTGCAACAACTACCGCACTGAGCTCATCGACTTCGACGCCACCCACATTCGCCTCCCGTACACGCCATCCTTGGGTATCCGGCCCTGTCCAAGTTGATGGCTGCAACACATCATGGCTACTATGTCCTCAAGATGCCAGGAAGCTGTCGGATCACGGGTTCCAGCAGACCCTTGAGGTTCGAACTCTGGGGTGCGCGCGGGGATCGTGCCCTCTACCTCTCCGTCTCGTAAGGATCTAACTACTACAAGAACAACACAAGAGACACAGAGTTTATACTGGTTCGGGCCACCATTGTGGTGTAATACCCTACTCCAGTGTGGTGGGTGGATTGCCTCTTGGGCTGATGGGGAAGAACAGTACAAGGAAGAACAGCCTCGCGAGGGTCTGTTCTTGGCTAGGGGATGAACTGCTAGGAGAGTTCGATCGCCCTTCTCTCTCTCTCTCTCTAGATGCTGGATCAGGTTCTCACTGGGTGTCCCTACCCTGAGGGTGGCTAGTCCTATTTATAGGCAAAGGCCCTGGGCCTCTTCCCAAATATTTAGCGGGAAGGGCGCCAACAATTGGCCAATTTGAAGGGGAACATGTGGTACACTTATCCTGACTAAAGTTGGTCTTCGCCTGCCAAAGGCCCTGTGGTGACGCCGTCTTGGGCTCCATGGTGACCTCCTTCCCCCCGTTGGACTGGTCCTGGTCTCGTTGCACCGAAATGGGTGCCTTTGCTTGATCCTCTCGCCTGTGCTTGCCCCCTTTGCACCAAAGAGGAAAGGGAGACGCTGCGCGGGCTGGCGCCCGCCTGGCACCCTTAGTCGTCATGGCTTGCGTCATGGGCACCTCGTGAGGTACCCGCCTTGATCTCTCCGCCTCCTCGCGAGCCAGCCTAAGGAGGCCGTGCTTGAGGAAGCGCCGTGTCATCCGCCTCGCGAGGCTTGGCCCCTCGCGAGGGTCTTGAGCCTTGTGTTGATGAAGATGGGCCACGCTGGGCCCCCATTTGAGCCACGCCGCAGGCCGCAAGCAGGCAAGTCTGGGGACCCCCGTTCCCAGAACGCCGACAGTAGCCCCCGGGCCCAAGGCGCGCATGGACTTGGCCGTGCCGAGAGGTGAAAGGGAAAGGGCGAAGCACCGCGGGCCCTAACAGCCTGCGGCCTCGGGCGACGCGTGGCGGTTGATGGGACGTGGGCCGCACTATTTACCTGTAACGCCCCGGATACAACTTTCCATATTCGTAACTCCAACTCTTGCCTTTTCCGGAGATGCGATATGATATTTCCTCCGTGCTTGGGTTTTTGTCTTTTGTTTTGCATTTTGTTCATGTCATGCATCTCATCTCTTTGCATCATTTGCATTGCATCATCTCATCATGCAACCCTTTTAAAAACCCATCTAAATAAAATCGTATGGATCTTCGGTCCATTTAAATCGAGGGAAATGCACATGGTGATTTCTCTTTATAACATATATCCTTCCAATATTATTAGGGAGCTATAAAAATAATATTCCATTGTTTTGGAATTAACCATAAAACAATTGCAAACGAATCCCATGCCTTTCTATCTAAACCCTTGGCCTCAACTATTCCCATAATTTGTTTCATCACTTCTCAAATCTCCACCAAAATTCCCAACATTTTTGGACCTTCCTTTTACCATGTCCTAGTTCAAACCCATTTGATTTATAATCAAATGAGTTTGAATTTAAACTTGCAATCATGCCCACTTCTATTTTTCTGGGATCAAGCTCATTTTTGTGGGTCTGAGAAAATTAACTTTATGCCCAAACTCCACTTCAACCTCTCTCGGCATTTCTTCCAAGCCTCTATTTCTTTGAAATCGAGAGAGAGCCTGCAATTCCAGTCCATTTGGCCTAAGGCCCATCCGCAGCCCAGCTCGAGCACCATCTAACCCTAGCCCTCACCACGCTCTCTCCCGATCCCCATCTCTCCCTCTCGTCCCTCCCTCCGCCGCCACTCACACACACGCACGCTTCGAGCCAGGTAGAGGAGCTCCCTTCTGCTCGCACCCCCTGGCCAGCCGTGCCCCTCCTGGCACTGCCTTGTTGCTTCCTCCAGTGCCAAGCCGCCGCTGCGTCAAGTCCCCTGTGCCTCCCCGAGCAGTATCCCTCGCGTCGTCCATGGCCACGCCTTCGCCAAGTGCCAGCGCAGCCTCGCCGCATCCTGCCGTTCTCCATCGTCGCCGGACCCGCGCCATCCTCTGCTTCCTCTACGGCGACCAGGGGCCCCATCGTCGTCGCGCCCTTTCGCCACCACTAGAGCCCGCTGCCGCCACCACCGGATCTGGCTGTGCCTCGCCAGGGTCCTCCCCTGCCGTGCCTCGGTCCCTGCTGGCGCTTCTTTGCCGTCATAGACAGGAGCTGGAGCTCCTTGCCGCATCACTGTTGTGCCCCGTCGCTCGCATGACCATGACGCTCCTCTGCTCCTGCCGATCCTCTGCTACAAGCCGACCTCCACCTTCCGTTTCGGCCAATGCAGTTCGCCCAAGTTCCTGCTCAGCATCGTCATCGCTCATGTGTCCCTGGCATCTTCTTCCGCGAGCACAACAACCGCAAGCCCTGCTGCCTTCGGTTGCAGCCGGTTCGATTTGTCCTGTTGGACACCAACGCCCGCAGATTTGGACGCACCAAGTTCCTCTTCAAAGTGTACAACTACATCCGATGTGGATTTCGACAAGTACCACGACGCCCGGAGCCCTTGGATACGTCAAGTTCGACTACATGTAACATCGAGTACGACTACACACTTCGATGCGCCAAGTTCCTCTACCGATGACTCGAACGACTACGAAACATGTACCACCAACGTCGACCCGTGAAGACCCCGTGGACGTTAAGTTCCTTGTCGTGGCCCCGAACATCTACGAAACATGAACCACTACTTCCTCTACGACCGCTCCCGAGAACGTCTACTTCCACTACGAACTTGATCCGTTCCGAAAATGCACGCTTCGAAGGTATAACCGCCGAGATGCCCTTCCGAGAACGAATGTTTACGATGCATGAGATGCTCGAGTTTTGCACCGTGATCGAATTGTCGACTGCGATGCCCCTCTTTTGCCATGCCACCGACACGTGGGAACCCGGTATTCGGGATCACCCCACCTTCTTTTGCATGTTCTGTACGCCCACACTTTCTTTTGCACCGACATCTCGACGAGTTGTCGGATCATCGAAAGGTTGCCGTGGCACCATTTTCATTGTCATTGCCATGGCACCCCTTTCGTTCCGCCATGGTGACCAAATGCTTCATAACATGCTCATGTCAACATTTTCATAAAATGGCATAAAACTTGCATATGTCATCCGCATTATGTTAACAACATTTAAATGTTTATATTTGATGTTTCCATTAATTTGCTCAAATGCCATGTTAAAATGATTTATTCCATAACTAAATAACCGTAACTCGGAATTTAATAAACTTTATATGTAAGATGGGTAGAAAAATGCATAGATTAACATGTTGCACTTTATTTTCCTGTTTAACAACATTAAAATATGTTTTAGGCAGAACAGTAGCAAATTTGAAATATGCATATGAGGTTTTTCCGGAATTGTTGTTTGTTGTTCCGGCCTCATTTAAATTTGCCTAGATAGGTAGTTTTTCATTTGTTTCACCTCTTGCCATGTTTATTTACATTTAATATTGTTGGGTACATAACGGAGAGAGAACTAAATAATTGTTGTGGTGTCTCGTCAATATGCAACTCGTTGCATATTGAGCTCCATTTAATTTGTAGTGTCGTTTGTTGCTCTTTGCCATGCCATGCCTCATTTAATCGGACATGCATCATACTTGTTTGTGCATCATGCCATGTGTTTGTGGTGGTTGTTTACTATGTTGTTTGTTTGTTTCCGGGTTGCTTCTCGTTAGCTTCGGTTTCGTTCCGGAGTTGTGAGGATTCATTCTACTTCGTCCGTTTGTCTTCTTCATGGACTCGTTCTTCTTCCTTGCGGGATCTCAGGCAAGATGACCATACCCTCGAAATCACTTCTATCTTTGCTTGCTAGATGCTCGCTCTTTCGCTATGCCTATGCTGCGATACCTACCACTTGCTATATCATGCCACCCATATTGCCATGTCAAACCTCTAACCATCCTTTCCTAGCAAACCATTGTTTGGCTATGTTACCGCTTTGCTCAGCCCCTCTTATGGCGTTGTTAGTTGCAGGTGAAGATGAAGTTTGTTCCTTGTTGGAACATGGAGATGTTGTTCCTTGTTGGAACATGTTTACTTGCTGGGATATCACAATATATCTTATTTAATTAATGCATCTATATACTTGGTAAAGGGTGGAAGGCTCGGCCTTATGCCTGGTGTTTTGTTCCACTCTTGCCGCCCTAGTTTCCGTCGTATCGGTGTTATGTTCCCGGATTTTGCGTCCCTAACGCGGTTGGGTGATTTATGGGACCCCCTTGACAGTTCGCTTTGAATAAGACTCCTCCAGCAAGGCCCAACATTGGTTTTACCATTTGCCTCACCTATGCCCTTTTATTTCCCTTGGGTTTCCGGAGCCCGAGGGTCATCTTTATTTTAGCCCCCCCGGGCCAGTTCTCCTTCGAGTGCTGGTCCAAACCGAGCGATGTCCGGCGCCCCCTGGGCAATCAGGGTCTATGCCAACCCGACGTCTGGCTCATCCGGTGTGCCCTGAGAACGAGATATGTGCAGCTCCTATCGGGATTTGTCGGCACATCCGGGCGGCTTTGCTGGTCTTGTTTTATTACTGTCGAAATGTCTTGTAGACGGGATTCCGAGACTGACCGGGTCTTCCCGGGGAGAAGGAATATCCTTCGTTGATCGCGAGAGCTTATAATGGGCTAAGTTGGGACACCCCTGCAGGGTTTGAACTTTCGAAAGCCATGCCCGCGGTTATGTGGCAGATGGGAATTTGTTAATGTCCGGTTGTAGAAAACCCGAAGTTGATCTTAATTAAAATACATCAACCGCGTGTGTAACCGTGATGGTCTCTTCTCGGCGGAGTCCGGGAAGTGAACACGGTGTTGGAGTTATGCTTGACGTAAGTAGTTTCAGGATCACTTCTTGATCATAGTTGTTCGACCGTGCTTTTGCCTTCTCTTCTCGCTCTCATTTGCGTATGTTAGACACCAGATATGCTAGTCGCTTGCTGCAGCTCCACCTCACTACCCTGTCCTACCTTTAAGCTTAAATAGTCTTGATCTCGCGGGTGTGAGATTGCTGAGTCCCCGTGACTCACAGATACTTCCAAAACCAGTTTGCAGGTGCCGATGAAACTGTGCAGGTGACGCACCCGAGCTCAAGGAGGAGCTCGATGAAGATCTTGTTCATTGTGTTGTTTCATTTCAGTTGATCAGTAGTGGAGCCCAGTTGGGACGATCGGGGATCTGTGTAGCATTTGGGGTAGTCTTCTTTTATTTTGGTTCCGTAGTCGGACCCTGATTGTATCTGTTTGATGTAATGTTTTACTCATGTTTTTGTGTGAAGTGGCGATTGTAAGCCAACTATGTATCTCTTTCCCTTATGAATTACATGGGTTGTGTGAAGATTACCTCACTTGCGACATTGCTTTCAATGCGGTTATGCCTCTAAGTCGTGCTTCGACACGTGGGAGCTATAGCCGCATCGAGGGCGTTACAAGTTGGTAATCAGAGCCTTCCCCGACCTTAGGAGCCCCCACTGATTGATCGTTTTTAGCGGCCGAGTTGTGTCTAGAAAAATGTTTTGAGTCATTTAGGAATTATGTATCGGAGAGTTTAGGAATTCTTTTTACTTCCCAGTCTCCTCATCGCTCTGGTAAGGCATCCTAACGTAGATTTTTTACTCTTCTCTTCTCAAATTTCACTTAATTTTTTTTAGGATCACGCGGGTATCTTAGAATCGTTCCGATGGTTTTGTGATGACAACATTGTCTTGGTGCCTCCTGTCAGCAGGGGTTTAGTGGAAGTGTCCCGGGGAGTTGAGCTCTGAGGTGTTGTCGTCATAATTTTATCGTTGCAGTTCTGGAATACCTGAGTTTAGTACGCCGACATCGAAAATCTCTTTTGTACAGTTGTTGGTGAGACAACCCTGATAGCCCAGTACTGAGGCGAGTGTGGGAGTATTGCCATAGCTTGTATAACGGATGCTTTTCGAAGGTTGAGGTAAACTATTTCCGAAAGTTTTCTTGGTTATGTGTTGAAGGATGGATACAGCTGGATCTAGGTATTGTTAGTTTGGGTGATATATTTTGTGTCCCCTGTATCCCCAACACCTGATTGCATAACCAGAAAGTTTCAGGAGTTTATAGGTGGGAATTCAAGTATCTCGTAGGATTTCTTTCCAACAGACACATGATACGATATGGGATCTATCATATGTTTGTTCCGGCTTATTCTGCGAGCCAAATCCTTTGTTTTTGTTTTGTGGTATTCGAGTTGCTTCAATGCCAAGTGTTGATTCCATACCTTATCCTAAGCGATGTTCTCATATTGCTATGTGAATACTAATCCTTCTTGATCATCGAGGTTGTCATGGTAATTCTTTTTCCAACCGGTGTGCTTTTCTCCAAGTAAATCCGATCATTTTCAACATCCGCAAGATCAACTCTAAGTACTCTCAACATTGTTTGTTTCATTCCTCCCAAGTTGTCTTTGTTTTCCCGCCCTCCCACCCTTTTCTTCAAGGACTCAAATTTCTTAATCAAGTATCCTTTTATTGATGAGAAGTCTCTCCATTCTTTTCTTTCAATGTTCTTATCCGGTGTTTTCCCATGAAGATACTAATGGAGCTTCAAGTTTATTATTCTTCGTTCTCTTTTCTTCTCTGGTGGATTCAATTCAAGCTTTCGGTGTTGATCATATTCCTTTTCTCATTTCAAATGCTTTCTTATGCCGGTGTATCTCTTAATCATTCACCTCTCGCTATTCATTTGTTTCGGAGTGATGAAGATATCTCAGAAGATTCAAGTTTCCATTCTCAATTCACTCATGTTCTTTTGAGGATGCTATCTCATTCAAGCCATTTGATTCAACCGGTCCAATCTCTCTTTTCAAGAAATCATTCAACGGTGTATCTTTTGAGTGGGCCCTAACCCACATGTCTTTTTCCAGGATCCTACCCGACTCTTCTAATTTTCCCGGAGCTATTCCCAAATTCATTTAGAAGTTTGACGTAAGAATGGATTTTCATCAGTCAGCTGTTTTGCTCCAAGATCTTTCAAATTCTTTACATCGTTGGTTCAACCTTTCCAATTTTAATTCCGGAGTGCCTCAACAATTCATGGTGGTGTTTCTCATCGTCATTCTCGACATTTGAAGACCGAAGAAGAGTTTCTCTTAAATCCTTACCCATTCTTTCAAAGATTCATGGTTCTAGCTTGATGCCATCCTCTCATAATTATTTTTTATTGCGAGAATTCTTTTCACCCATCTGGAGTATTTCAGAAGTCTTTTCAGTTTGATTCTCCGGAGCCCATCATCTCAGATTTATTCGTTCTAAGTTTTCAGCTTCGTTCTCCAATTATTCTAAATTGATGTCTCTTCGTTCATTCTCCAAATCTTACCGGTGCATCATTCAATATTCTCTAATCAGTTCATGATCTCTTCGTTCTCATGTATCTAAATCCTAGCTAGCATCTTCGTTCATTTGCTAATTCTTCCCGGTGTTTCCTTATCTTTTCTTCGTTCATTTTCAATTTTTACTGTGGTTCATTCAACATTCATCTTCCTTTGTTATCATATCAATTAATTCGTTCTTTCCGAATCCTACCGGTGGATCGTTGAAGACCTTCCCAAGTTTGTTCTAGCTCTCTTAATTCATTTTTTTTCCAATGAGAATAAGTGGTATGCCAAGTCCGTTGCTTGTCATCAATTTAAATTGGTGAAGGATAAGCATAATTTAATTCTTATTCTTATTTCATTGAGTAAATTCTATTCCCTATTTCGGAGGTTCTTCAAATCCTTCGTTTCAACAGCTCATCTTTCTTTTCCGGAGTTCCAAGCTCTCGCAATTATATCATCACGGAGTTACATCTAAAGCATTACAAGGTTTCACCTTGTGTTTTCAACTTCTCTCTCTTTCTATCATCCTTGTTTTACCGGAGTTCTTCATGGAAGGTTCACATGATGGTTTATCAAGGTCCCTTTTCATTATTCAATTGTTCTTCAAGATTTTCTCGGAGTTAAGATCCGCCAAGCTATACTCTAAAATAAACATGGTGTTCAACACATGTTTTGTCTTGAGGAGTTCAAGTATTCTTCATCTTGCATTCCGAAGTGCAATTCTTTCCATCAATATCTTTTGAGGTGGTGTTATGTCGTTCTTGACAATTTCCCTTCGTGTTTCATGATTCACATGTTGTCAAGAATGAGGTATATTAAATCCATCAATTTCTTCCTTGGAGTTATCTTGGTTTATATTTCACTTAAAGCTTTCCCTAAGAATTGTTGCTATTTATGGTGCTTTTAAATGACCCAAGTTCTTCATTTGTCCTCCCGGTGAGATAAGTTTCCCGTCTCCTTGTTGATATCAATCCAATCATTTGTTTCCGTTGGTGGCAGAAGCTCACCTCATAATTTTGAGATGTTTCCATAAGCCCGCTACAAGCTTATTCTTACCGTTGTTGTTTTTCAAACAACTCCGTTCAATCCTTCTTTTTAAGGAGGCTCTTTCAAATTCAATTGTGATAGAAGTTGTTGTTCTCTTCTCTATTCTCTTGATTCCACTCTTCCATTTGTCCCGAAGGCATTGTGATGTTTTCTTCAACCCATCATCTCATTTTGGAGATCATGTTCTTTTCCTTGCTTATCCATTTAACCGGAGTGTCGTGTTTTCATTCGAGCTCTCTCATCTTATCAAGTCTTGCATCTCTTCTCAACCGGAGTACTGTCTGAAATCTTTCTTACCCCTTGTGCCATTCTTTTAATAGTTTCGGAGGCAGTGTGTTGTTGATCTCTTCGAGTATCCTCTCATCTTGTCAAGTTCATGTTCAGTTCCTTCCATTTTTAGTCGGAGTGCTGCCCAAATTATATCATTCTTCCTCTCTCATCTTGTTTTAACCGGAGTGGTTTCGAATTCTATCTTGTCCATTAAACTGTTGATTCATGTCTTTGCAACCTTCAAGTTCTCGTAATGATCCCTGTTCCTCTTTTCTAAGGATTGTTTGCAATCTCGTTCATCTCTGTTGTGTTCTTTCTTTCAACTTTTCAACCTCTCAAAGTTCTTTGGTCTCACTCATTTGTCGAAGAAGCAACTTAGTTTTACCTCTTCTCTTCCTCTTCCGTGTCTCTCTGGTGCCATCCTAGATCTCGGGACGAGATCCTCCCGTAGTGGTGGAGTGTTGTAACGCCCCGGATACAACTTTCCATATTCGTAACTCCAACTCTTGCCTTTTCCGGAGATGCGATATGATATTTCCTCCGTGGTTGGGTTTTTGTCTTTTGTTTTGCATTTTGTTCATGTCATGCATCTCATCTCTTTGCATCATTTGCATTGCATCATGTCATCATGCAACCCTTTTAAAAACCCATCTAAATAAAATCGTATGGGATCTTCGGTCCATTTAAATCGAGGGAAATGCACATGGTGATTTCTCTTTATAACATATATCCTTCCAATATTATTAAGGAGCTATAAAAATAACATTCCATTGTTTTGGAATTAACCATAACACAATTGCAAACGAATCCCATGCCTTTCTATCTAAACCCTTGGCCTCAACTATTCCCATAATTTGTTTCATCACTTCTCAAATCTCCACCAAAATTCCCAACATTTTTGGACCTTCCTTTTACCATGTCCTAGTTCAAACCCATTTGATTTATAATCAAACTAGCGGGTCCACCCGCGCAATTGCGCGGCTAGAATTGATATATTTTATATTTTTAATAATCGACATGTTTTTGCTATTTTTCTTACTCATATGGACTTGTATTTTGTTTGTTCTTTGACATTCCACAAAAGTTTTTAACTATTGTCAGTTGAACACCTTCATATGCACCTCCATATGAAATTTTCCTCTTCATAGTGTTGTTTGT
This sequence comes from Aegilops umbellulata, assembly GCA_032464435.1. Lineage (NCBI taxonomy): Eukaryota > Viridiplantae > Streptophyta > Magnoliopsida > Poales > Poaceae > Aegilops > Aegilops umbellulata. The sequence continues at coordinate 150,338,985 of CP136059.1, read as the reverse complement.
GTTTAAGTTATCTCCATCTATAAGTTTAGTTTGCCAAAAAAAATTGTGTGAATGCCTAATATTTTCTCTGTTCGTTAGTTTTACTACATGTTCCTAATCCATCATGGAATACTGAATTCTATAGCTTTATTTTTGTGAGAAATTTTTTTAGCTTATTCACCATAATATATTTTGTACCTAATATACCCAATTGTGTAAGAAATCAAATGAAAATATAATCGAGTTATTTCGTATAGGAGTGAGTAAATGAAATAAAAAATACATTATTCGTTTTCACTTCATCATTTGATAGTACAGTATAAGCTACAACCATCTGAGTTATGTCACAAAAAAAGTTACAGCAAGCTGAGTTATTTCGCAAATAAAATAGTTACAGCTAGTTAACCATGTGTTCCGAGCTGCGTCTCGCAGGCCGTCGGATGCAATTGTGAGATACAACACGCATGACAGATGGGATCGTGGGCAAGCTGACACACCTTACTGTTGTACCATTCATCCCCTCATCCCTCTTCACATTCTCGTTCTCCTCCCGTTCCTTTTTCTCCATTCCTTCTCCGATCCATGGATTCATCCCAATTTGTTGCTAGATCCTGCCAAGGGTGGAGGATGGGGTGAGAAGGTGGATTTGCGGCGGAGTGCGGTGGCTGCAGGCTCTCGGCGGCGGCAGGTCCTCCAGCTTGACCACATGTTCCTGCTGCTCGCTGCCGCCGTCCATTGGATGGCCATGGAGCTGGGCCCCTTTGAACTTGAACGGTGGCTCTCCTCTAGGTAATATCTCCTCTTCCCCTCCTTCTCCTTCCTTTCCAGATGCTTGGTCTGCTAGGCTCCAGCAATGGCGCGGATTTTTTATTCTTTATGGAGATTTCCTACGGCTATGAGAAATTTGCTCCTTCATGTGAATGCGAGTGGCTGCACAAATCCATCCAGCGTCCTACCCATGCATCCGTAAAGTTGGGAACATGATTCTATTGAATGGCATATTGGATCGAGGCTAGGGCATGCGTTCCAGCCGCAGATTCTGCGTCCCCTAGCAGCGAGGCCGCGAGGCAAAGTGGTTGCCTGCGAGGTCACCGGAGAATATGAGAGATCTGTTTCCTTGAGTGGTGTTGCTCTCTTGTTTGTGGCACTGGGCCGAGAGTTGTGCCGTCGGATTCGACAGCCATGTTCTTCATCATGTTCCTCGTCGTATGTGGCACCGTAGTAGGGATGGGTATGACCGTCTTACTACTCTCTCATCATCCTTTTGCATTCTTCTCTTGTTCGGCACACTATATATGTACTTTAAAAGTTCATTTACTTAGGATGTGTTCAGCAATAGTCTGCTCCTTCGCCAGGGTGCGAAGCCGTCGGAGCACCCATCTGACCGCTCGCCAAAATTGCACTGAGTGCCGCTCCGCTCCGCAGCGGAGAGATTCTAAACAACCTTTTAGTTGATCCATTAAATTTATTCAGAGATAAGGTTGAGTTACTTAGTTCTATGAAATTATAATTCAGACAATAAGCTCATACATTTTGTTGTTCATATAAGGACAATTTGTAGGATATAAATTATAGAGTTATTTATCTTGCCATTGATGTGCATTGTGTTGCTTTAGGGAATTGAGCTTCTATATTTTCTCAGTTGACATTCTACCCAACTTTGATTATTGTCTCTTGAACACATCTATATTAATTATATGAAGTGTAGTATAGCAAATGGTGTTAAATATTTCTTTGTCTTGTAGAGAGTCCACAGGTGGAGGCAGGTCGTGGGCTTCCTGTTTGCTACTGTGGCAGCTTCCACCTATGTAATGTGCTACAACTTTGCATCATTCCTACTTTCTGCACATGGCTAATTCGTCACAGGTATGCTTCCCCTTATAGTTGGATAAAAGGTGTATTCTTTCTATTTGTTGTTACCATATATTAGCAAGTTATATTAATGATATGTGTTCTTAAGACAAAAGAAAAAGGCTTGTATTTATTACGTGAATTTGGACCATATGTGTTAATTGATATGAAATAGAGTGTCCGCATGTGTTGTAGGTGATGCCTATAACACTGGAGCTTTTTTCATTGTTCTCATCAACTGAAAAGGCTAGGATAGAAGAGTTGTTACCAAGAACATAAAACTCACTAAAGTTCATGTCTGAATGTATTTCAAATAATAACAATGTGACATTCTTCTGATAGTGCTAACGTTTGACCCTTATAATAAGTGCCCTCCTTATATTGATTGATGTCATGTATTCTTTCTATATCTCCGCAAACGTAAATGGTTTACTTGGCGATTCTCATATTTTCCATTCAATGAGTTCAACAATTTTGCTAATACCACTTTTATTAGTGCAGAGTATATAAAATATAAAAGTTCCTATTCAAATTAGTAGAATATACTTACCAGGTGTTAGAATTTCTAGATATATACCACAATCGTCGCACTAATACTTGTCAGTTTCCACTGTAGTTAGTTTTTATCAATCATTACATGATCATTTGAACATTTTTGTGTAACAGATCTATTATAGCTATTGTCGTGAAAAATAAACTAAAGTTAGCAACCCGAAGAAACTGATAGACATAAAATAATATAGATATGGTTCCATTATAACTGATATTACTCAGTTGTCACTACAGGCTTGAGAGTCTCGTTTTCCTCAAGAAGTGGTGATATCATATCTGAGAAGAAGTTTGTTGCATTATCTAACTTTTCTGGGTTTTATGCCACATTCCAGTAAGTTCTCGTAATGTTCTCCTTTTTAAAAAATGTTTCTAGCGCTCCTTATGTATTGCTATCTATCTTGATCATTTTTCATAAACTTTCTTCTGTCGAGTGCCTGCATATATGGAGTTAGTCGAGTAAAAAAATATGTTATTGATGAATAAACATGAGTCATGAATCATTTTTTGATCAATAATAAAAGATAGTGTTCCATAACTGAAAGGAAGTTCTGAAGTTTTGGCTATGCATAGAACTGCATATATTCTTGAGGCACTGGTTGACTTTAGGCACAACCCTATTAAACTTATGAAAAATCATTAGATTCGTTTGTAAATTATAGAGGGTCTTGTAACATTATTGGACTTACTGTTTGAATTTCTAGGCCATTGTTTAGGCCACAATAATTACATCCTCCTTTGAAAAATAAGCAAACATTCCACATAGTCTCGCTCTGGTTTCATCACCCCTAAAGAGGTCAAGCTTGAAAAGTGTTAATCTTAGCCTCAATGGTGGAAGTCTAATTAAAGTTTCAGTATGCATTATGCACTTGCTCTATTTAGAAGCAGTCGTGTGGTAATATGAAGTTTTTTTTGTTACTATCGATTCGACATGCTTCATTTGGGTGAATAATCCAATGACATGCAAATTTGGAGATTAATTTCTTCACGGTTAGAAATATTAATTATATTATTTGAAACTATAAAGTATAGACATACCTAAGCATTGTTTAACTTTATCTCCCTGTTTTTGCTCGTGTCCTTGGTAGCAAACTCGGAGTTGTAATCTTGAAAACATTCTGATGGCCCTTTCACCCCCATAACCTTTGTATTGTATGCAGAAAAAGTAATTTCATTTCTCAATGGGTGATACTTTGTGGATTCCACAACCCGAAAAAATAATTTCGTTTCTCAATGGGTGATACTCTGTGGATTCCACAACTCTAAAAGTGTTGTATGCATAAATAGAATTTACATTTTCTTTCATCAGTATAAGTGTATCAAATTCCTCTGGGTAGTTGTGTGATGTTTTAATGTTGATAGTCACATGAATTGTTTGGGCATGTCAAAGCAAGCAAAATATTATTAGCAATTGTTTGTCTAAAACAGTAGAACAATCTGCAAATGAATATGTAATGAATAAAAAATTTCATCCATCAAAATCATATCGAGGCTAATATGCTTATCGGTTTTAATCCCGTATTCTCAGTACTTTAACTTGAATGTTCTAGTTTGTCATATTGTTGGTAAGCATTATGCTTCTTGCACACCATAGTTTTTTGGCTGCAAAAGGAGTCAAAAATTGTTAGTCAGTTACCAATGCATATTTTGTCCTGATAAGTGAATTAATTAAAATATTTACAGACCTTGATGATTCAGTGAGAGGCAGCTCTGAAGATCTGTCCTGACTTCGTCCGTCATCCTGTTGTGGTCACATTGCAGTTTCGACTGTTTGTCTGGCATCGACAAACTCAAATTTGTTGGTGGTGCCCTGTTCGGGGTAGCAGATTTGTTCTGCAGTCCTCGATTTTATTGGTGTTACATTGCCCGGGTAGTAGATTTGTCGTGCAGTCTTCAATTTTGTTGGTGGTTCTCTTCCTGGGTAGTAGATTTCGGGAGACCTCGATTTTGTTGGTGGTGCGTTGGTCGGGTAGCAGATTTGTAGACTTTGATGTCCAGAATTGGTTGACTCCGACTCTTGGGCGTCTGTTGGATGTGGTCGGCCGAGTGCCTTTCTATTTTGTTGCCTTGGCTGACTCCATCTAGAGTTTCTTTTTATCTAGAGTCCATGTGGAGACGTGGAGTTCTATTGATTGAGTCCCTCTAGATAGGATGGACCGGATCAAGAATTTGTACGTGTGTTGTTAAAAAAAGAATTTATACGTGTCCTATGTCAACACGTTTCTGCACTTTTGTTTATTTCTGAGTTCCTTGTCTATACTTGTACGTTGTCCTTCTAATCAGGCATATCCGGACATGTGAATCCGATTGATATAAGTTTGTGCCCAAGGGATGTACACGTGCCTTTTTTATTGGAAAGGCTGTAGACACATTATAGCAATAGTTGTACATGAATAATATTGTGCGGTAACTTTCAGACGTTTACCTTTGTTTCTGTTTTTTCTAAAGGTCCTATTGCTATCATGACAACATAAGAGTTCAATACCACCGGTGCATATATTTTACGACGTTACGTAAAAACCTTTAAATCTTAGCTGTTGTTATTCTAATCAAACGGTGTAAACAATATTAGCATATGTGGATGAACATGATGGCTTATTTGACTCTTGTTTTAAGTATATAATAGATGAGTTTGAATTTAAACTTGCAATCATGCCCACTTCTATTTTTCTGGGATCAAGCTCATTTTTGTGGGTCTGAGAAAATTAACTTTATGCTCAAACTCCACTTCAACCTCTCTCGGCATTTCTTCCAAGCCTCTATTTCTTTGAAACCGACAGAGAGCATGCGATAGTCCATTTGGCCTAAGGCCCATCCGCAGCCCAGCTCGAGCACCATCTAACCCTAGCCCCTCACCACGCTCTCTCCCGATCCCCATCTCTCCCACTCGTCCCTCCCTGCGCCGCCACTCACACACACGCACGCTTCAAGCCAGGGAGAGGAGCTCCCTTCTGCTCGCACCCCCTGGCCAGCCGTGCCCCTCCATGGCGCTGCCTTGTTGCTTCCTCCAGCGCCAAGCCGCCGCCGCGTCAAGTCCCCTGTGCCTCCCCGAGCCGTCTCCCTCGCTTCGTCCATGGCCACGCCTTCGCCAAGTGCCAGCGCAGCCTTGCCGCATCCTGCCGTTCTCCGTCGTCGCCGGACCCGCGCCATCCTCTGCTTCCTCTACGGCGACCAGGGGCCCCATCGTCGTCGCGCCCTTTCGCCACCACTAGAGCCCGCTTCCGCCACCACCGGATCTGGCTGTGCCTCGCCAGGGTCCTCCCCTGCCGCGCCTCGGTCCCTGCTGGCGCTCCTTTGCGGTCATAGACAGGAGCTGGAGCTCCTTGCCGCATCACTGTTGTGCCCCGTCGCTCGCATGACCACGACGGTCCTCTGCTCCTGCCGTTCCTCTGCTACAAGCTGACCTCCACCTTCCGTTTCGGCCAATGCAGTTCGCCCAAGTTCCTGCTCAGCATCGTCATCGCTCATGTGTCCCTGGCATCTTCTTCCGCGAGCACAACAACCGCAAGCCCTGCTGCCTTCGGTTGCAGCCGGTTCGATTTGTCCTGTTGGACACCAACGCCCGCAGATTTGGACGCACCAAGTTCCTCTTCAAAGTGTACAACTACATCCGATGTGGATTTCGACAAGTACCACGACGCCCGGAGCCCTTGGATACGTCAAGTTCGACTACATGTAACACCGAGTACGACTACACACTTCGATGCGCCAAGTTCCTCTACCGATGACTTGAACGACTACGAAACATGTACCACCAACGTCGACCCGTGAAGACCCCGTGGACGTCAAGTTCCTTGTCGTGGCCCCGAACATCTACGAAACATGAACCACTACTTCCTCTACGACCGCTCCCGAGAACGTCTACTTCCACTACGAACTTGATCCGTTCCGAAAATGCACGCTTCGAAGGTATAACCGCCGAGATGCCCTTCCGAGAACGAATGTTTACGATGCATGAGATGCTCGAGTTTTGCACCGTGATCGAATTGTCGACTGCGATGCCCCTCTTTTGCCATGCCACCGACACGTGGGAACCCGGTATTCGGGATCACCCCACCTTCTTTTGCATGTTCTGTACGCCCACACTTTCTTTTGCACCGACATCTCGACGAGTTGTCGGATCATCGAAAGGTTGCCGTGGCACCATTTTCATTGTCGTTGCCGTGGCACCCCTTTCGTTCCGCCATGGTGACCAAATGCTTCATAACATGCTCATGTCAACATTTTCATAAAATGGCATAAAACTTGCATATGTCATCCGCATTATGTTAACAACATTTAAATGTTTATATTTGATGTTTCCATTAATTTGCTCAAATGCCATGTTAAAATGATTTATTCCATAACTAAATAATCGTAACTCGGAATTTAATAAACTTTATATGTAAATGGGGTAGAAAAATGCATAGATTAACATGTTGCACTTTATTTTCCTGTTTAACAACATTAAAATATGTTTTAGGCAGAACAGTAGCAAATTTGAAATATGCATATGAGGTTTTTCCGGAATTGTTGTTTGTTGTTCCGGCCTCATTTAAATTTGCCTAGATAGGTAGTTTTTCATATGTTTCACCTCTTGCCATGTTTATTTACCTTTAATATTGTTGGGTACATAACCGAGAGAGAACTAAATAATTGTTGTGGTGTCTCGTCAATATGCAACTCGTTGCATATTGAGCTCCATTTAATTTGCAGTGTCGTTTGTTGCTCTTTGCCATGCCATGCCTCATTAAATCGGACATGCATCATACTTGTTTGTGCATCATGCCATGTGTATGTGGTGGTTGTTTACTATGTTGTTTGTTTGTTTCCGGGTTGCTTCTCATTAGCTTCGGTTTCGTTCCGGAGTTGTGAGGATTCATTCTACTTCGTCCGTTTGTCTTCTTCATGGACTCGTTCTTCTTCCTTGCGGGATCTCAGGCAAGATGACCATACCCTCGAAATCACTTCTATCTTTGCTTGCTAGATGCTCGCTCTTTCGCTATGCCTATGCTGCGATACCTACCACTTGCTATATCATGCCACCCATATTGCCATGTCAAACCTCTAACCATCCTTTCCTAGCAAACCATTGTTTGGCTATGTTACCGCTTTTCTCAGCCCCTCTTATAGCTTTGTTAGTTGCAGGTGAAGATGAAGTTTGTTCCTTGTTTGAACATGGAGATGTTGTTCCTTGTTGGAACATGTTTACTTGTTGTGATATCACAATATATCTTATTTAATTAATGCATCTATATACTTGGTAAAGGGTGGAAGGCTCGGCCTTATGCCTGGTGTTTTGTTCCACTCTTGCCGCCCTAGTTTCCGTCATATCGGTGTTATGTTCCCGGATTTTGCGTCCCTAACGCGGTTGGATGATTTATGGGACCCCCTTGACAGTTCGCTTTGAATAAGACTCCTCCAGCAAGGCCCAACATTGGTTTTACCATTTGCCTCACCTATGCCCTTTTATTTCCCTTGGGTTTCTAGAGCCCGAGGGTCATCTTTATTTTAGCCCCCCCCGGGCCAGTTCTCCTTCGAGTGCTGGTCCAAACCGAGCGATGTCCGGCGCCCCCTGGGCAATCAGGGTCTATGCCAACCCGACGTCTGGCTCATCCGGTGTGCCCTGAGAATGAGATATGTGCAGCTCCTATCGGGATTTGTCGGCACATCCGGGCGGCTTTGCTGGTCTTGTTTTATTACTGTCGAAATGTCTTGTAGCCGGGATTCCGAGACTGACCGGTTCTTCCCGGGGAAAAGGAATATCCTTCGTTGATCGCGAGAGCTTATAATGGGCTAAGTTGGGACACCCCTGCAGGGTTTGAACTTTCGAAAGCCATGCCCGCGGTTATGTGGCAGATGGGAATTTGTTAATGTCCGGTTGTAGAAAACCCAAAGTTGATCTTAATTAAAATACATCAACCGCGTGTGTAACCGTGATGGTCTCTTCTCGGCGGAGTCCGGGAAGTGAACACGGTGTTGGAGTTATGCTTGACGTAAGTAGTTTCAGGATCACTTCTTGATCATAGTTGTTCGACCGTGCTTTTGCCTTCTCTTCTCGCTCTCATTTGCGTATGTTAGACACCAGATATGCTAGTCGCTTGCTGCAGCTCCACCTCACTACCCTGTCCTACCTTTAAGCTTAAATAGTCTTGATCTCGCGGGTGTGAGATTGCTGAGTCCCCGTGACTCACAGATACTTCCAAAACCAGTTTGCAGGTGCCGATGAAACCGTGCAGGTGACGCACCCGAGCTCAAGGAGGAGCTCGATGAAGATCTTGTTCATTGTGTTGTTTCATTTCAGTTAATCAGTAGTGGAGCCCAGTTGGGACGATCGGGGATCTGTGTAGCATTTGGGGTAGTCTTCTTTTATTTTGGTTCCGTAGTCGGACCCTGATTGTATCTGTTTGATGTAATGTTTTACTCATGTTTTTGTGTGAAGTGGCGATTGTAAGCCAACTATGTATCTCTTTCCCTTATGAATTACATGGGTTGTGTGAAGATTACCTCACTTGCGACATTGCTTTCAATGCGGTTATGCCTCTAAGTCGTGCTTCGACACGTGGTAGCTATAGCCGCATCGAGGGCGTTACATTACCCATGCTTCCTTATTCTGCGCCGCTCTAGGTTGCCCCACAGTTGTACACAGCCGCCCCCTTTTCCTGTTGCTCGACCGTCTCCTGCTCTTCCTCCCCCGAATTCTGACCCTTGCTTCCAATCCCATCTTGCATCTCCTCTCTTCTGCCCGCCGCCATGGCTCCAAGGAAAGAGAAGGGAAAGAAGCATGTGGCTCCGTCTCGCCCGCCGCCGCCGGTGGCGCCTGCTGTCGGCCGCTCAATCATACTCAACTTGGAATGCCTGGGCAAGCTCAGTCCGGCTCTGGCCACCGCCTTCAACGAGTGTGGGAGTACGATGGCTTGGCCTACGTATCACTTCCCCACCGATAGGATAATCACCGAGGTCCATTACTTCGCCGACGCCTTGTGGGCGGGTTTGGTGCCTCCCTTCTCTGATTTCTTCAACGCCATCCTCAATCATTATCAGATCCACATGATGCATCTGGGTCCTGAGTCCATTGCCCTCCTTTCAGTCTTCGCTTTTGTTTGTGAGGCGATGGTAGGCATCCCTCCTTCTGTTGCCTTGCTGCGCCACTTCTTCTCCTTGCATCTTACCGACCCCACGCAATGCTCGGCCTGCGTGAGCTTTGAAGCTTCGCCCAAGACCGCAGCCTCTGGTATCGACTTCAACCTTCCTCTGCCTTCAGCCGGGTTCCGCGAGCGGTGGTTGTATGTTGATGTCGGGGTGCCCAGCCCCCGGCTCGCGAAGCCGACATCGCCTGTTGTGCCCAACTCGGGCTGGGGTCAGGAGGCGCTCGTGAGCCCCCGGCTCGCCTTCGTCTGGCACCGCTTCATGTCCCTGAAGAAGCTTGGCGTAACGGCACCCAAGGTGGTGAAGGAGTTCCTATTGTGCCGCATTGCCCCTCTCCAACGCCATTCTCGTCGAATGTGGGCCTTCAGCAGGCATGGTGACCGCATGAGGCTTCAGGAAGAAGACCTGACGCCCGAGGCGCTGAGGAAGGTGCTCTTGGTCCTGACAGGCGATCCCAACCCCGGGGGTATCCGGCAGGGGGGAGCTTTGCTGTACCTCTGCCAAAACAGGGGTGACTTCGTGAGGCAGATGCCCCCCTTCGACGAGTGGGGGCTACGCCCTGTCGGCCTCCAGGGGCCTCGCGAGAACCCTGTGGTGGTGATTTCCCTTCCGGTCGGCCTGGGTGAATCCTCCTCGAGTGGTGGCGCAGGGAGGCAGGAGACAGCGGGGGTCGAGGGAGCCGCGGACGATGTGACCGCACCCGGCGATGCTCTTGATGGGGCAGCTCATGAGGCCCGTGCTGCCGAGGCTGCGGGTGAGGCGCTGCCACTTCCGATGCTTGAGGCCGAGGCTCCTGAGCCCCCGGCCGTGATCTCTGGTGAGGCAACTGCCCGTGCGCATCTGGCATGTGTCCTTGACGCAAGTGGCCTTGGTACTCCGTCCTCTTCGCAGACTGATTCCTGTGCATCTCTCCTGGGCCGTTTCCGAGTGGACTTTGAGGCCCTCCGGAGAAAAAGGGAGGCCTTGGGCGACGACTTCCCCTGCCGCTTGCTGAAGCGCCGGAAGTACTTTGCTGTCGATGAGTAAGTCTTCTCCTTTTCTGTTTCCTATCCTGCTTGCCGCATCAGCTGATCCTTGCTTTGCAGGCCTCTCCCTACTGAGCTCAATGAAGCCGCCGAGTCGATGCCTTCCTTGACTTCGTCTCCTCCGCCACCCCCTGGTGCCTCGAGCTGCACTGCCCTTATGGTGTGGGCGAGCGACGGCGCGGACCGTCACAGAGCACATGGTGACTCCTCTGTTCCCGTGATCTCCTTCCGCGGGCCTTCCCTTGACATAGGCAGCCTGCCGTGGGCTTCCCGTTGGGTCGCGGGCTGCGACTGGCAGAGGCTCCCCTCGGGCCCTCCTCCTGAGGGCAGGCCGGACTTAGGCCGGGCTTCTGATGCGGCACGGCCAGCCGTCGTGCGGGCGCCAGCCCCCAGCCCCCTGCCCGAGGCTGGAGCAATGGTCCAAGGTCCTCGACGCTTGCTTGGGGCAGATGATGGCGTGGCAGATGTGCTTGAGCGTGCTCGGGGGCGTCGTGCCCGGCGCCATGAGTTCCTCCGAAGGGCGAGTGGCGCCGTAGACCTGCTTGGGAAGGAGCTCGCTGAGGAAGACGCGCGCCTGGAAGCCGAGGGCCTGCGCCTGGCCGCAGAGCGGCGCGAGCTGGAGGCTGCCGCTGCCCTCGCGCGTCGTCGGCGCGACCTTGATGATGAAGGAGCGAAGGCGTCGCTGGAGGCTTCCCTGGCGGATCGGTCTCAGGCCGTAGAGGAGGCCCGAGGAGCAGACCGACGGCGAGAAGCAGCAGAAGAACGGACTTGGGAGCTCTTGGCCTGGTGTTGCTCGTTGGAGGAGCAAGCGGAGCTGCGCGAGGCAGCCCTTGCATCGGTGGAGGTGGCTTCTGGCGACCCGGCTGAGCTTCGGAAGCGCGAGGAAGCGTTGGTGCTGGAGGCCGCCGAACGCGCTCGCGACCTCGAGCAGCTGGAGACGAGGGAGCGCCTAGTGACGCAGGCGGAAGATGATGTCGCTGCGCGGGAAACGCGTGTCCTGGAGGAGGTTTCCCGTCGGGTGGCGACAGCGCGCCAAGGCCTCGAGCGTGAGTTCGAGGGGAAGCTGGGGATGATCCGATGCGAAGCTGAGGGTAGATCCTCCGCCTTGAGGGCCAACGTGATGAGGCGACGCGATGAGCGGACGCCTCCCTGGTCGCTCTTGAGGCAGCGCAGAAGGAGCTGGCCGCCTCCCAGGCCGAGGTGCTCCGCCTACGCCAACATGTGGAAGAGGCTGTGGCCGTCGAGCGTCAGAACGCCAACGAGATACGCCAGCGGCAAGTCCTGGAGCACGAGCACGGCCCCATGCTCACCAAGCTTAGGGAGAGCGCTAACATTGCCCTGGGCAACATCTGTGAGGCTGCCGTGGGCGAGCCGCACACTATTAACTACGCCGGCAACCTGCAGTTCTTCACCACCGTGGTGACACAGCTGGAGGCACGGTCGGTCAAAGCTGATAGGTTGGTGGAGGAGAGGAGCCGCGCCCTGCTCGGGCGCGCCTTTTCCCGCGTCTTCAGCCATCTTCGGAACATGGATCCCCACTTTGACTTCGACGCCGCCATCGCCCCAGTTCCCCAAGCCGTCCGAGGTGACCTGGTTGAATGGGTGGAGAGCAACGTAGATGCTCTCGTCCGGGCCTTCACTTCGGATGATGACGACGTGATCGTGGGCACCGACGAGGGTGGCGCGGTGGATGACCCCAATGCCGTCGATGGTGGCGTAGACGACGAAGGCGAATCCAGCGACGCCAGCGATAGCTCGGGAGGCGCCCCTGAGGATGCATTGGGGGATTTGTCAGATTGACCATGTACTATCCTCGTCTTTTTACCCTACATAGATAGAACTCAGGAGTTTGGCCCGACGGTTGTGAGAGAATTTTGGGAGGGGAAGCCCCTCATGTATGAACTCGTATCTAATGTATCTGCAGTGATTAAATCGTACGCGTGTCCAACGGTAGGCTGGTTCACCCTTGTTCCTTCTTGGCTCCAAAGCCGCCTGCTGGATGACGCCGTGCCTCGGGTGCTTTCCAGTTGAAACCTTGAGAGGCGGGGTCGTTGCTGACAGGGAACCCCATAGGCGCGGGCCGTCTTCGCAGGCTCAGGGCCTTTTCTCGAGCGAGACATCTTCACAGGCGTTCGCCCTCTTCACAGGCTCCGGGCCTTTTCTCGAGCGAGACGTCTTCACAGGCGTTTGCCTTCTTCACAGGCTCAGGGCCTTCTCCCGAGCGGGATGGCTTCACAGGCGTTCGCCTTCTAGACAGGCTCAGGGCCTTCTCCCGAGCAGGATGGCTTCACAGGCGTTCGCCTTCTTCACAGGCTCAGGGCCTTCTCCCGAGCGGGATGGCTTCACAGGCGTTCGCCTTCTTCACAGGCTCTGGGCCTTCTCCCGAGCGGGATGGCTTCACAGGCGTTCGCCTTCTTCACAGGCTCTGGGCCTTCTCCCGAGCGGGATGGCTTCACAGGCGTTCGCCTTCTTCACAGGCTCTGGGCCTTCTCCCGAGCGGGATGGCTTCACAGGCGTTCGCCTTCTTCACAGGCTCTGGGCCTTCTCCCGAGCGGGATGGCTTCACAGGCGTTCGCCTTCTTCACAAGCTCTGGGCCTTCATGAGAAAACGATCTCCGCAAGCACCAAAGGTCACCTCGCGAGGGAGCGGCAGCGGCAGTCTGGGCCGTGCTTAAGCTAGGCCTGGCCCGGCTCGCGAGGGGCTCGCGAGGGGAGGCAGCTGTGGTTAGATGGTGACCAGAATGCGGGAAACGATTCAAACAAGACCAAGCACCCCTTCCCCGAATGCACGCAAAGCTCAAATTCGAATTCAACTTAAATCCAGCGGGGGAAAAAGGTTACAACCAAAGGAAGAAGGCAATGAAAGCAAACAAAAAGGCCGCGTCCGGCACCTAATCTAGTCTTCGACGTCTTCTCACCAGCGCGGAGCTAAGTGCTGTCCACTGGGCGTGGGAGGGAGCCCCAGGGCCTGAGGCCGGCACCCCTGAGACTCCGGGGCGTGTACAGCCCCACTCATTATTACGTGAGAGTGTCACGGGGCGGCGAGCTTCACAGGCACTGGGCCTTCTTCACAGGAACCGGCCTTGCTTCATATCGCCAGACGAGGGACCCGCCTTGCGCCACACTCTAGTGCCACCAACGACGACCGGAAACCAGGACGCCGCCGGTGGGGTACAGCGGTCGCCAGCGGTTCCCCCGACGACCACGGGTCCTCCGCCAGGGTCAGGCTGTAACGCCCTCGATGCGGCTATATCTCCCACGTGTCGAGGCACGACTTAGAGGCATAACCGCATTGAAAGCAATGTCGCAAGTGAGGTAATCTTCACACAATCCATGTAATAAATAAAGGGGAAAGATACATAGTTGGCTTACAATCGCCACTTCACACAAGTACATAAATAACATCCATCATACAGATTACACTCAAGGTCCGACTACGGCACCAAAAAGAAAGAAGACTACCCCAAATGCTAAACAGATCCCCGGATCACCCAACTGGGCTCCACTACTGATCATCTGGAAAAGAAACATAGTAACGGCCACGTTCCTCATCGAACTCCCAAGTGAGCTCGGTCGCGTCATCTGCACTGACATCGTTGGTACCTGCAACTGAGGTGATAATATCTGTGAGTCACGGGGACTCAGCAATCTCACACCCACGAGATCAAGACTATTTAAGCTTAAAGGTGGGAAAGGGGTTTATGAGGTGGAGCTGCAGCAAGCGACTAGCATGTGGTGGCTATAGCGCAAAAGAGAGCGAGAAGAGAAGGCAAAGCACGGTCGTGAAGCTAGAAGTGATCAAGAAGTGATCCTGAAACAACCTACGTCAGACATAACTCCAACAACCGTGTTCACTTCCCGGACCCCGCCGAGAAGAGACCATCACGGTTACACACGCGGTTGATGTGTTTTAGTTAAGGTCAACTTCGGGTTTTCTACAACCGGACATCAACAAATTCCCATCTGCCTCATAACCGCGGGCACGGCTTTCGAAAGATAATACCCTGCAGGGGTGTCCCAACTTAGCCCATGATAAGCTCTCACGGTCAACGAAGGATATTCCTTGTACCGGGAAGACCCGATCAATCTCGGAATCCCGGACTACAAGACATTTCAACAGCAATAAAACAAGTCCAGCAAAGCCGCCCGATTGTGCCGACAAATCCTGATAGGAGCTGCACATATCTCGGTCTCAGGGCACATCCGGATAAGTCAAGCTACGAGTAAAACCAGCCCTCGAGTTGCCACGAGGTGGCCCCGCAGGTTGCTCGGTTCGGGCCAGCACTTAGAGAAGCACTGGTCCGGGGGGGCTAAAATAAAGATGACCCTCGGGCTCGCGAAAACCCGGGGGAAAAAGGTAGGTGGTGGCAAATGGTAAAACCAATGTTGGGCCTTGCTGGAAAAGTCTCATTCAAAGCGAACTGTCAAGGGGGTCCCATAAATCACCCAACCGTGTAAGGAACGCAAACTCCGGGAACATAACACCGGTATGACGGAAACTAGGGTGGCAAGAGTGGAACAAAACACCAGGCATAAGGCCGAGCCTTCCACCCTTTACCAAGTATATAGATGCATTAATTAAATAAGAGGTATTGTGATATCCCAACAAGTAAACATGTTCCAACAAGGAACAACAAGTCCATGTTCCAACAAGGAACAAACTTCATCTTCACCTGCAACTAACAACGCTATAAGAGGGGCTGAGCAAAAGCGGTAACATAGCCAAACAACGGTTTGCTAGGACATGGATGGTTAGGGGCTGACAAGGCAATATAGGAGGCATGATATAGCAAGTGGTAGGTATCGCAGCATGGCATAGCAAAAGAGCGAGCAATCTAGCAAGCAAAGATAGAAGTGATTTCGAGGGTATGGTCATCTTGCCTGTAAGGTTCTCAGAGTTGTCGAAAGCTTGGTCCTCGTAAGCATTCTCAACGGAATCCTCGGTCACGTACTCGTCTCCCATCTCTACCCAAGACAAGAGAACAAGCAAAGGAACCAATATCAACCACGATGCAATGCGCAAGCAATATGATGCAAAACATGGCATGATATGCGAGAGGTGATATGCAATGCGAATGCATGCTCCGGAAGGACAAGGAAGAACAGGGCATAATATTGGCAAACCAAGCATGCCACTGGATAGATGAGGTGATTTCGGTTGAAATCGATATAAAGATCACAGGAATCGGATGCACGGTTTGCAAATGGCAAGCAATACAAGAATGACATGAATCTGCCATAAACAGCATGATGCTACTTAGCAAGCAACAAATAATTAAGCTACTGCACCCAAAAATTGCAACAAAGCATATGACAGTAATCTACACAAGATGCACGACAAAAGATGAACACTGAGCTACGGCTAATTCACATCATAACAGGTTCAAACAAGCATGGTAAAAGTGCAAACGATAACAAGTTCCCAGACTTAGGGAAATTATCAAAGTAGCAGAAACTAACATCAGGATGACATGTTCAGAGCAATGAAACAACATGCTACAGGTTCAGAACATAGCAAAGTAAGGCATGGCATGAATCTACTCATAGCACCTGACAAAAGTCCTTTACTGACCATAAGCCAAAAAGGATCAGAGAATAAGATTACACCCATGACAATTAAGCAAGTTTCGTTACAGGTTTCAGACTTAGCAGAAAACTGGACATGGCAGAAAACTGTTAACGACTAGGCATGTTCGTGAGCTCGATGCACTCACTACAGAGCATTTCATGATAAAATAAGCATACATACATCAAGAAGACATGGCATAATAACTATACATGGCAAGAATAACATCATATCATGTAAGGACCAACTACACCAAGCTTGGCAAAATCGAATAACATGTAAACAATCTGCCAGCAACATTTTGAAGCAAAAGTAGAGCTCGATTGACTCAAGCTATGGCACTACATAATTGCAAACAAAGACATGGATGGATTAAGCAAATACTCAAGTTCAAAACTCCCTTACTGATCATACTCAAATTATGCATGAATCTCTCAGAAACAACATGAATACATGGCATAAAAATAACAGCAATCAGGGACTTAGTGAAATCGCTAAGTCTCTGAAATCAGCAACATCAAGACACCTAGTTTGCATGCTTGTGCTAGTCACCACATAGATCATAAAAATACATGGCAAAACCTCTGGATAGGTAACATGGCATATTACAAAACTCATGTAGGACTCAACTTCATAGGAGGTTCACATCGATCATGGCAAAAATGACAAAAGTGCATGTTCAGATAAGATCCAGCAACTAACATCAACTAGCCCTCTTCTAACAGCATTTCGGGCATCAATATGACTTCAAACGAAAATGGTGCGATGGAACAAAGTGATGTACTCTTCGAGGCGAACAAAATGACATATTATACGCGCGAAACGGAGCTACGGATGCAAAGTTATGGCATGATGAAGATGCGATGATGATGCAATAATTCACAGACTTAGAGAAAATTGGGACGAGGGAAAGTCAACCCTGGCACGCGGCCCGAGGTTCACCGGGCGGATCTCGCCGGCGGGAGGCGAGGGACGGCGAGGGAGGCAGCGGATCCGGCCGGATCTCGCCGGATCCGGGCGCGGACGGCGAGGGGGCGGCGGTGGCGGCGCGCGCAGCCGCGGCGGAGGCGAGGCGGCGCCGGGACGGCGGCGGCGCGGGCGGCGGACCTCGCGGGGCGACGGCGGCGGCGGTCGGCGGCGGCAGGGCGAGGCAGGCGGCGGCTGCGGGGAGGCGCTGGGCGGCGGCGGACCCGGCGCGGCGCGCGCGGGCGGCGGCGCGGCGCTCGCGGGCCGGGAGGGCCGGCTCCGGGCCCGGGCGGGCCGGTGGCGGCTGGCGGCGGGGAGGCCACGTGGCGCGCTCCCACTGGCCCGGGGCGCGCCGGCGGCGGGCAGGAGAGAGAGAGGCGCGCGGATCGAGGAGAATTAGGGTTTCGGGGTCTCTTTCTCAGATTTAGACGGGGGAGACGTTTTTATAGCTAGAAGGAGCTAGGGAGCTCCAAACGGAGTGCGGTTTTCGCCCACGCGATCGTGATCTAACGACCGAGACGATGGGACAACCTTAGGTGGGTTTTGGGCCACTTAGAGAGGGATGTTGGGCTGCACCAAATGGGGCCTCTGCGGCTGCCCGGTTAACCGTTGGAGTACCAAACGAACTCCGATTGACCCGAAACTTGACAGGCGGTCTACCGGTGCTATACCGAGGCCACATGTCAAACCTCGGTCCATCCCGAGAATGTTTAATACCCGCTCACGAAGAAATGTAAAAGGGGACGCCGGGAGGCATAGGAGCGCCGGATTGCAAAACGGACAACGGGAAAGATGCTCGGATTTATGAGACGAACATGTATGCGAATGCGATGCACATGATGACATGATATGAAATGCATGACATGACCAAAATGCAAAACGGAGAGAACCCAACCACGGAGGGAATAACATAGCACATAGCCGGAAATGGCAAGAGTTGGATTACAATAATGGCAAGTTACATCTGGGGCGTTACAACACACCACCACTACGAGAGGATCTCGTCCCGAGATCTAGGACTGAAAGAACTCCGGGTACTCGGAACGTAGGTGGTCTTCATGCTCCCAGGTGGCCTCTCGATCTGAATGATGTGACCATTTCACTTTGAGGAATTTGATTGACTTGTTGCGAGTCTTGCGCTCAGTTGTCTCAAGAATAGCAACTGGGTGCTCATGATAAGACAAATCTTCTTGAAGATCAATCTCTTCGAAGTTGATGGTGCGCTCAGGCGTCTTGAAGCACTTGCGAAGCTGTGACACGTGGAAGACATCGTGCACATTTGCAAAGTTGGAGGGAAGCTCAAGTTGATAGGCTAGATCGCCTCGTTTCCCGATGATCTTGAAGGGACCGACGTATCTGGGAGCAAGTTTCCCCTTGATACCAAAGCGACGAGTTCCTTTCATTGGCGAGACACGGAGGTAAACATGGTCTCCGATCTCGAATGCCACATCGCGGTGTTTGCTGTCGTAATAGCTCTTCTGGCGCGACTGCGCTGCTTTGAGGTTCTCACGAATCACCTTGCACATGGCCTCAGCCTCTGAGATCAAATCATTGCCGAGCAATTGACGTTCACCGGTTTCAGACCAGTTGAGAGGAGTACGGCACTTTCTGCCATAGAGAATCTCGAATGGGGCTTTGCCCGAGCTGGCTTGAAAACTGTTGTTGTAAGAGAATTCAGCATAAGGAAGACAATCCTCCCACTTCATGCCGAAAGAGATAACACAAGCTCTGAGCATATCTTCAAGAATTTGGTTGACACGCTCGACTTGTCCACTAGTCTGAGGGTGGAAAGCTGTGCTGAAGCGGATGTTGGTGCCCATGGCCTTCTGAAAAGAATCCCAAAATTTAGAGGTAAAGATGCTGCCACGGTCTGAAGAGATCAATTGTGGAATGCCGTGCAAAGAGACAATTCTGGAGGTGTAGAGCTCTGCCAGCTGCGCTGCTGTGATAGACTCTTTGATAGGAAGAAAATGAGCCACTTTGGTGAGCTTGTCGATGACGACGAAGATAGCATCATTTCCACGCTTGGACTTAGGAAAACCAGTCACGAAGTCCATTTCGATATGATCGAACTTCCATTCAGGAATAGCAAGAGGTTGGAGAAGTCCAGCTGGTCGTTGGTGTTCTGCTTTCACCCTTCTGCAGACATCACACTCATTCACGAATTTAGCGATCTCACGCTTCATTCGAGTCCACCAATACGACTGCTTGAGGTCATGGTACATCTTTGAACTTCCAGGATGAATAGACAGGAGAGAATTGTGTGCTTCATTCATAATGACTTTACGAAGATCACCCTTTGGAACCACGATCCGGTCCTCGAAGAAAAGAGTATCTCTGTCATCAACTCGATAGCACTTGTATTTGGGGATGCTCTTTTCAATACCACGTTTCACCTTCTTCACCATGGTATCCAACAATTGAGCCTCACGAATCTGATCTTCCAAAGTAGGAGTGACAAAGAGGTTGGCAAGAACACCTTGAGGAACAACTTGGAGATTCAACTTGCGGAAAGCTTCACAAAGATCCGGTTGAAAGGGCTTGAGGATTAAGCTGTTGCAGTAAGCCTTTCTGCTCAAAGCGTCTGCAACCACATTAGCCTTGCCTGGAGTATATTCAATACTCGGATTATACTCTTGAATCATTTCGACCCATCGAATTTGCCTGAGGTTGAGATGAGGCTGAGTGAAGATATACTTGAGACTCTTGTGATCGGTGAAGATGTCCACTTTCCTTCCCAACAGGAGATGTCTCCATGTTATTAGAGCGTGGACAACTGCCGCCAACTCAAGATCGTGAGTGGGGTAGTTCCTTTCATTGGGCTTCAACTGGCGATAGGTATAGGCAACAACCTTCTTCTCTTGCATTAAGACAACACCGAGGCCCTGAAGAGAAGCATCACAGAATACTTCATAAGGCTTGGATTCATCAGGAGGAGTCAGAACTGGAGCAGTGACGAGTTTCTCTTTGAGAGTGTTGAAAGCAACGTCACACTCAGGAGACCAGACATATTTCACATGCTTCTGGAGGAGGTTGGAAAGAGGCTTTGCAATCTTGGAGAAATTCTCAACGAATCTTCTGCAATAGCTTGCAAGTCCAAGAAAACTGCGAAGCTGCTTGACATTCTGAGGAGGATTCCAATTCAAAACTGCAGACACCCTCTCTGGATTAACAGCGATGCCCTTGGCAGAGATGATATGACCAAGATAAAGAACTTCATCAAGCCATAATTCACATTTGGAGAACTTCGCATATAATTGATACTCTCTGAGCTTGTCGAGTACCAACCGCAAATGTTCGGCATGATCCTTCTTATTCTTGGAGAAGACCAAAATATCATCAAGATAGACCAAGACAAATTCGTTGATGTAGGGGTTGAAGATGAAATTCATCAAGCGAGTGAAATACGGAGGAGCATTGACGAGGCCGAAAGACATGACAGTGTATTCATAAGAACCAAAGCTTGTTCTGAATGCTGTCTTGGGAATATCTTCTTCACGAATGCGAATCTGATGATAACCCATACGAAGGTCAAGCTTGGAGAACACCTTAGCACCTTTGAGTTGCTCAAATAGCTCATTGATGTTGGGAAGTGGGTACTTGTTCTTGATAGTCTTCTTGTTCAATGGACGGTAATCGACGCAAAGTCGGTCCGTGCCATCCTTCTTCTTGACAAAAAGAACACCACAACCCCAAGGAGAAGAACTCGGTCTGATCAGACCCAAACGTTCTTGTTTATCGAGTTGAATCTTCAATTCCTTGAGCTCATCTGGTCCAAGCTTGTAAGGACGCTTGCAAACGGGTTCCGTGCCAGGCTCAAGCTCAATAACGAATTCAACTGGCCGACGGGGAGGCATACCCGGAAGCTCTTCTGGAAAACATCTTGGTACTCACAAACGACTGGAATCTGAGAGATAGCCTCCATTTCACCCATCTCATTGAGAGAAAACAACCGAATGGTATCATCACGAGAAGCATAGATGATCACATCGTTCGAAGTGTGAGTCAATTTGATTTCCCTGGCCGCACACTCAAGCTGAGCCTTGTGTTTAGAAAGCCAGTCCATCCCGAGAATAAGATCAATATCAGAATCACCAAGAACAATTGGTTTAGACAAGAATTTGTAGTCACCCATCTTGATGGAAACATTGGGAACCACCAAACTAGAGCTCATACGTTTACCGGGAGAAATGACAGGCATGGGTCTATCCAAATTTGAAGAAGTGAACTCATACTTGGCGAAAAATGGTCTTGACATGAAACAATGCGATGCACCAGTATCAAATAAGACTTTTGCAGGAATATCATTAACAGGAAGATTACCCATGATCACTTCAGAAGACTCCTCTGCTTGAGCTGCATTCAACATGTTCACCTTGACGTGCTTAGGATTATGCTTGACCACTGCATTGCTGGAAGATTTCACAGGAGGAGGAGGCGGAAGGCGCCTTTGGTTGAAGCACTTGTTCGCATAGTGACCCTTCTGCTGACATTTGTTACAAGTCACCTCTGAGAGCGGACGATGATAAGGATCACTTGGCCTTGGAGCTTGATTCTGAGACTTGTTCTGATAACCAGGATTGGGTGGGTGGGAAGATCCACGGCCACTTGAGTTCTTCTGCTGATAAGGCTGACGGAACGGAGGAGGAGGAGGCAACCAGAACTTCTGTTGCTTAGCTGCCACAAGTGAGGAAGAAGAAGACTGAACTGCGTCTCTGACTCTCTTCTTAGAAGCCTCACACTTGAGCTGAGCAGCTTCTTGTTTCAGCGCCATGTTGTAGAATTCATCATACTTTAATGGCTCGAAAAGCACGAGAGCAAGTTGCAGATCTTCTCTGAGACCACGCCTGAACTGGTAGATCATACTCTTCTCATCAGGAATGTCTTGCCTTGCAAAACGAGAGAGCTTCTGGAACTGAGTGTTGTATTGGTAGACAGTCATGTTGCCTTGCTTGAGATTGCGGAATTCCTCACGCTTAAGCTCAACAACACTTTCTGGAATGTGGTGTGCTTTGAAGTCACGGCGGAAATCATCCCAAGTGATCACACGACCTCCTCTGGAATCTTTGTATTGCTGGAACCACTCAGCAGCTTGATCTTTGAGTTGAAAAGAGGCAAACTTGACAAAGTCCTCAGGTCTCACATTGCTGCACTCGAAATGCTTGCTGATGTCCACGAGCCAATCATCAGCGTCTGTGGCCTCGACACAGTAGCTGAAGGTCTTTGGCTGATTAGCAAGGAACTGGTTCAGTGAAGCGAAATGCGGCTGATTGTTGCCTTGGCCTTGATTCTCTTGATTAGCTTGCCCTTGGTTGCGATCTTGCAAGAGCTGAATCAGAATCTGAGCATTGGCATTAGTGGCAGTCATCAAGGCTTGCCAAGCTTCCGGAGGCGGAGGTGGTGGCGGAGGGTTAGCCTGATTCCCGTCATTGCGTTCCGGATTCTGACGCGTTGGTGGAGCCATCCTGAAGAGGGTGACATCCATTAGCATCTTGACAGAGATATATTGAAGCTGAATCAAAGGAACGAAATTGCAACATATAGTCTTCACAATTAACATCCGAACGAGAATGAACGAATGAATTCCAATGTAAATCATCACACTTCCAAAATTGAGAAGCCACTTAGAACATGGTAAGGAATAAAATCAACAAGGTACGGATGTGAACAAATACTTGGTAAGGATTACCCAATCACAAACCAAATATCTGCAGAAGAAATACTAAAGCTACAAGAATTCCCACTTATAAACTCCCGAAACTTTCTGGTTATGCAATCAGGTGTTGGGGATACAGGGGAAGCATAATATCTCACCCAAACTAGCAAATCCTACAACCAGCTGTATCCATCCTTCAACACATAACCAAGAAACCTTCGGAAATCGTCTACCTCAACCTTCGAAAACACATCTGTTATACAAGTCATGGCAATACTCCTGCACTCACCACAGTACTGGGCTATCAGGTTATCTCACCAACAACTGTACAAAAGAGATTTTCGATGTCGGTCGTACTAAACTCAGGTATTCCAAAACCGCAACGATAAGAATATGACGACAACACCTCGGAGCTCAACTCCCCGGGACACTGCCACAACCCCTAAATGTCAGGAGGCAACCGAGACAATATTGTCATCATAAAACCATCGGAACGATTGTAATATACCCGCGTGATCCTAAAATTTTTTTTAGTGAAATTTGAGAAGAGAAGAGTCAAAACTCTACGTCAGGAAGCCTTACCAGAAGGTCGAAGGGACTGGGGAGTAAAAAGAATTCCTAAACTCTCCGATATATAATTCCTAAATGACTCAAAACATTTTTTCTAGACACAACTCGGCCACTAAAGACGATCAAACAGTGGGGGCTCCTAAGGTCGGGAAAGGCTCTGATTACCAACTTGTAACGCCCTCGATGCGGCTATATCTCCCACGTGTCGAGGCACGACTTAGAGGCATAACCGCATTGAAAGCAATGTCGCAAGTGAGGTAATCTTCACACAATCCATGTAATAAATAAAGGGGAAAGATACATAGTTGGCTTACAATCGCCACTTCACACAAGTACATAAATAACATCCATCATACAGATTACACTCAAGGTCCGACTACGGCACCAAAAAGAAAGAAGACTACCCCAAATGCTAAACAGATCCCCGGATCACCCAACTGGGCTCCACTACTGATCATCTGGAAAAGAAACATAGTAACGGCCACGTTCCTCATCGAACTCCCAAGTGAGCTCGGTCGCGTCATCTGCACTGACATCGTTGGTACCTGCAACTGAGGTGATAATATCTGTGAGTCACGGGGACTCAGCAATCTCACACCCGCGAGATCAAGACTATTTAAGCTTAAAGGTGGGAAAGGGGTTTATGAGGTGGAGCTGCAGCAAGCGACTAGCATGTGGTGGCTATAGCGCAAAAGAGAGCGAGAAGAGAAGGCAAAGCACGGTCGTGAAGCTAGAAGTGATCAAGAAGTGATCCTGAAACAACCTACGTCAGACATAACTCCAACAACCGTGTTCACTTCCCGGACCCCGCCGAGAAGAGACCATCACGGTTACACACGCGGTTGATGTGTTTTAGTTAAGGTCAACTTCGGGTTTTCTACAACCGGACATCAACAAATTCCCATCTGCCTCATAACCGCGGGCACGGCTTTCGAAAGATAATACCCTGCAGGGGTGTCCCAACTTAGCCCATGATAAGCTCTCACGGTCAACGAAGGATATTCCTTGTACCGGGAAGACCCGATCAATCTCGGAATCCCGGACTACAAGACATTTCAACAGCAATAAAACAAGTCCAGCAAAGCCGCCCGATTGTGCCGACAAATCCTGATAGGAGCTGCACATATCTCGGTCTCAGGGCACATCCGGATAAGTCAAGCTACGAGTAAAACCAGCCCTCGAGTTGCCACGAGGTGGCCCCGCAGGTTGCTCGGTTCGGGCCAGCACTTAGAGAAGCACTGGTCCGGGGGGGCTAAAATAAAGATGACCCTCGGGCTCGCGAAAACCCGGGGGAAAAAGGTAGGTGGTGGCAAATGGTAAAACCAATGTTGGGCCTTGCTGGAAAAGTCTCATTCAAAGCGAACTGTCAAGGGGGTCCCATAAATCACCCAACCGTGTAAGGAACGCAAACTCCGGGAACATAACACCGGTATGACGGAAACTAGGGTGGCAAGAGTGGAACAAAACACCAGGCATAAGGCCGAGCCTTCCACCCTTTACCAAGTATATAGATGCATTAATTAAATAAGAGGTATTGTGATATCCCAACAAGTAAACATGTTCCAACAAGGAACAACAAGTCCATGTTCCAACAAGGAACAAACTTCATCTTCACCTGCAACTAACAACGCTATAAGAGGGGCTGAGCAAAAGCGGTAACATAGCCAAACAACGGTTTGCTAGGACATGGATGGTTAGGGCTTGACAAGGCAATATAGGAGGCATGATATAGCAAGTGGTAGGTATCGCAGCATGGCATAGCAAAAGAGCGAGCAATCTAGCAAGCAAAGATAGAAGTGATTTCGAGGGTATGGTCATCTTGCCTGCAAGGTTCTCAGAGTTGTCGAAAGCTTGGTCCTCGTAAGCGTTCTCAACGGAATCCTCGGTCACGTACTCGTCTCCCGTCTCTACCCAAGACAAGAGAACAAACAAAGGAACCAATATCAACCACGATGCAATGCGCAAGCAATATGATGCAAAACATGGCATGATATGCGAGAGGTGATATGCAATGCGAATGCATGCTCCGGAAGGACAAGGAAGAACAGGGCATAATATTGGCAAACCAAGCATGCCACTGGATAGATGAGGTGATTTCGGTTGAAATCGATATAAAGATCACCGGAATCGGATGCACGGTTTGCAAATGGCAAGCAATACAAGAATGACATGAATCTGCCATAAACAGCATGATGCTACTTAGCAAGCAACAAATAATTAAGCTACTGCACCCAAAAATTGCAACAAAGCATATGACAGTAATCTACACAAGATGCACGACAAAAGATGAACACTGAGCTACGGCTAATTCACATCATAACAGGTTCAAACAAGCATGGTAAAAGTGCAAACGATAACAAGTTCCCAGACTTAGGGAAATTATCAAAGTAGCAGAAACTAACATCAGGATGACATGTTCAGAGCAATGAAACAACATGCTACAGGTTCAGAACATAGCAAAGTAAGGCATGGCATGAATCTACTCATAGCACCTGACAAAAGTCCTTTACTGACCATAAGCCAAAAAGGATCAGAGAATAAGATTACACCCATGACAATTAAGCAAGTTTCGTTACAGGTTTCAGACTTAGCAGAAAACTGGACATGGCAGAAAACTGTTAACGACTAGGCATGTTCGTGAGCTCGATGCACTCACTACAGAGCATTTCATGATAAAATAAGCATACATACATCAAGAAGACATGGCATAATAACTATACATGGCAAGAATAACATCATATCATGTAAGGACCAACTACACCAAGCTTGGCAAAATCGAATAACATGTAAACAATCTGCCAGCAACATTTTGAAGCAAAAGTAGAGCTCGATTGACTCAAGCTATGGCACTACATAATTGCAAACAAAGACATGGATGGATTAAGCAAATACTCAAGTTCAAAACTCCCTTACTGATCATACTCAAATTATGCATGAATCTCTCAGAAACAACATGAATACATGGCATAAAAATAACAGCAATCAGGGACTTAGTGAAATCGCTAAGTCTCTGAAATCAGCAACATCAAGACACCTAGTTTGCATGCTTGTGCTAGTCACCACATAGATCATAAAAATACATGGCAAAACCTCTGGATAGGTAACATGGCATATTACAAAACTCATGTAGGACTCAACTTCATAGGAGGTTCACATCGATCATGGCAAAAATGACAAAAGTGCATGTTCAGATAAGATCCAGCAACTAACATCAACTAGCCCTCTTCTAACAGCATTTCGGGCATCAATATGACTTCAAACGAAAATGGTGCGATGGAACAAAGTGATGTACTCTTCGAGGCGAACAAAATGACATATTATACGCGCGAAACGGAGCTACGGATGCAAAGTTATGGCATGATGAAGATGCGATGATGATGCAATAATTCACAGACTTAGAGAAAATTGGGACGAGGGAAAGTCAACCCTGGCACGCGGCCCGAGGTTCACCGGGCGGATCTCGCCGGCGGGAGGCGAGGGACGGCGAGGGAGGCAGCGGATCCGGCCGGATCTCGCCGGATCCGGGCGCGGACGGCGAGGGGGCGGCGGTGGCGGCGCGCGCAGCCGCGGCGGAGGCGAGGCGGCGCCGGGACGGCGGCGGCGCGGGCGGCGGACCTCGCGGGGCGACGGCGGCGGCGGTCGGCGGCGGCAGGGCGAGGCAGGCGGCGGCTGCGGGGAGGCGCTGGGCGGCGGCGGACCCGGCGCGGCGCGCGCGGGCGGCGGCGCGGCGCTCGCGGGCCGGGAGGGCCGGCTCCGGGCCCGGGCGGGCCGGTGGCGGCTGGCGGCGGGGAGGCCACGTGGCGCGCTCCCACTGGCCCGGGGCGCGCCGGCGGCGGGCAGGAGAGAGAGAGGCGCGCGGATCGAGGAGAATTAGGGTTTCGGGGTCTCTTTCTCAGATTTAGACGGGGGAGACGTTTTTATAGCTAGAAGGAGCTAGGGAGCTCCAAACGGAGTGCGGTTTTCGCCCACGCGATCGTGATCTAACGGCCGAGACGATGGGACAACCTTAGGTGGGTTTTGGGCCACTTAGAGAGGGATGTTGGGCTGCACCAAATGGGGCCTCTGCGGCTGCCCGGTTAACCGTTGGAGTACCAAACGAACTCCGATTGACCCGAAACTTGACAGGCGGTCTACCGGTGCTATACCGAGGCCACATGTCAAACCTCGGTCCATTTCAAGAATGTTTAATACCCGCTCACGAAGAAATGTAAAAGGGGACGCCGGGAGGCATAGGAGCGCCGGATTGCAAAACGGACAACGGGAAAGATGCTCGGATTTATGAGACGAACACGTATGCGAATGCGATGCACATGATGACATGATATGAAATGCATGACATGACCAAAACGCAAAACGGAGAGAACCCAACCACGGAGGGAATAACATAGCACATAGCCGGAAATGGCAAGAGTTGGATTACAATAATGGCAAGTTACATCTGGGGCGTTACACAGGCCCTCAGGCGCCTCCCCAGTGGAGGGCCTATCTTCTAAGAACGCCTTGCTCCGAACGCCGCGGTGGTGATGTAGGATCTCTGCCCCTTTCCTGCAGCCCCCTGCGTCCTCCTCCCGAGGGGTAGGTGGCCGCAGGAGTGGGGCTGCTGCTTGTTGCGGCGACCTGCATCTCCTGTGACCCATGATTAGCTTATGCCTGCTCTTGAGGAATTAACGGTACCCGATAGTCGTTGCCTCCAGTGTGACCGACGGAGCCGTCCTGGGGTTCCTGGAAGGGCTCGGCCTCTGGCGTCTCGTCCCCCCAGCTAGGGCTGAAGAGCGAGCCCTGTTCGCCCTCGTGAGCGTGCCCTTGGTCCATCATGTGGGGCACGTATTCCTCTGGCGCCGCCATCCCGAATGCTGTGCTGTAGTGCTCCGTGCGCTACGCGGCGTTGCTTGCCGTGCCCACCGTGGGGTGATAGCGCGGTTGCCCGCACGCGCCGTGGGCCGCGCCGAGCCCTTCTCCTTCTCGCGCCGGGGGCGGGGGTAGCGCCACCGCCAGTCCAGCGCCGACGGATTCGCTGGTGCCGGGGTAGTCTTGAGGCCCGCGGGGGCGCGCGAGGCCTCCTCGTGCGTCGCCCTGAGCTGGAGGCGGTAGCCGAGTGCAGAAGGGGTGAGCCCCCGAAGCGGCGAAGCCCAGGAGCTCGGCGACCCGCTCCAGCAGCACGTCGCGGCCGCCCTCTAGCAGCCTGCACTGCAGCAGCTCCCGTGCCACAGTGAGCGCGGCCCTCGAGTTCGCCTGTTCTCGGCGGGTGTACGGTGTCGTAGTTGCGGCATGATTGGAGGCCCTCGCTGCCGACCGCGCCTGTCGCGGTGTGAGGGTCGCAGAAGCTTGCCCGCGTCGCCCGCGGCCCGCAGCGCCCTAAGGACCGCGAGCTGCCTGTGGCGCGGGGTCGCCCGGAGCGGGAGGCTCCGCGCAGATGGGCCATGCCGCCCATGGGCCTTGGTTGCCCGCCTGGTCGCCGGACATGGTGACGACGACGCAACGGGAGACGGAGCGATGGGAAGGCAGGTTCCAGCGCACCCGTACCTAGCGCGCCAAATGTCGGATCACGGGTTCCGGCAGACCCTTGAGGTTCGAACTCTGGGGTGCGCGCGGGGATCATGCCCTCTACCTCTCCGTCTCGTAAGGATCTAACTACTGCAAGAACAACACAAGAGACACAGAGTTTATACTGGTTCGGGCCACCATTGTGGTGTAATACCCTACTCCAGTGTGGTGGGTGGATTGCCTCTTGGGCTGATGGGGAAGAACAGTACAAGGAAGAACAGCCTCGCGAGGGTCTGTTCTTGGCTAGGGGATGAACTGCTAGGAGAGTTCGATCGCCCTTCTCTCTCTCTCTCTCTAGATGCTGGATCATGTTCTCACTGAGTGTCCCTACCCTGAGGGTGGCTAGTCCTATTTATAGGCAAAGGCCCTGGGCCTCTTCCCAAATATTGAGCGGGAAGGGCGCCAACAATTGGCCAATTTGAAGGGGAACATGTGGTACACTTATCCTGACTAAAGTTGGTCTTCGCCTCCCAAAGGCCCTGTGGTGACGCCGTCCTGGGCTCCATGGTGACCTCCTTCCCCCCGTTGGGCTGGTCCTGGTCTCGTTGCACCGAAATGGGTGCCTTTGCTTGATCCTCTTGCCTGTGCTTGCCCCCTTTGCACCAAAGAGGAAGGGAGACGCTGCACGGGCTGGCGCCCGCCTGGCACCCTTAGTCGTCATGGCTTGCATCATGGGCACCTCGTGAGGTACCCGCCTTGATCTCTCCGCCTCCTCGCAAGCCAGCCTAAGGAGGCCGTGCTTGAGGAAGCGCCGTGTCGTCCGCCTCGCGAGGCTTGGCCCCTCGCGAGGGTCTTGAGCCTTGTGTTGATGAAGATGGGCCACGCTGGGCCCCCATTTGAGCCATGTCGCAGGCTGCAGGCAGGCAAGTTTGGGGACCCCCGTTCCCAGAACGCCGACAGAAGCTGCGGCATCATCATGGTCGCCTGCGATGAAAAGGACGCAGTTTGCTCCCTCGAGCGTGCCTACCCAGCTGCGGCGGTCGAGAACCCAGACGACGAGGGCGTTGTCTACCCTCCCGAGGCCATCCCCAAGAAGAAGAAGCAACTACTCTGCCTAGTACCTCAGGAGGATGGGGCTTCCGACGGCCGTGCTTCAGGACCCGCACCCACTGACGGGGCCATTCCCCTCTCCCATAGGAAGGCGTGCCCGACACCTTTCTCAGGCTGGGCTCGGGGACTCTCCTCTAGAGGGCCTCTGACTTGGCCAGCGTCAGGAGGGAGGCGCTCGGGCACCATGTGGAGGCGTGCTTCAACGCACGCTTGCGCGAGGAGGGCCCAAGGTGCGAAGCGCCAGGTGCTCAGGAGTTCATCACCAAGGCAACCATGGAGCTTCAGGAGGCAAGAGCCATGCGAGGCGAGCGTCGCCTTGCACCCCCCCAGTGCAGCTCCCGCTCCTGACATGGGTAGCGAGCTGCGCGTCTGCATCAACATCCCAGGGCTCAACAGAGTCGCGTCTCAGGAGCTCTTCTGGCCGTCCCACATTGGCCGGTGCGAAGGCCCCACTCACAGCTATGTTCGCATGCCTTTCAGTGCAGCTCCCGCTCCTGACATGGGTAGCGAGCTGCGCGTCTGCATCAACATCCCAGGGCTCAACAGAGTCGCGTCTCAGGAGCTCTTCTGGCCGTCCCACATTGGCCGGTGCGAAGGCCCCACTCACAGCTATGTTCGCATGCCTTTCAGTTTGCTGAACAGGGCTGCCACGCACCAGCGCCACATGCGGGACTTCCTGGCGGCTCATGAGGCTAGACGCCAGGCGATCCTATCGGAGGTGGCGCCGAATCCTCGCGAGCCCCCTGGGCCTCCAGAGCCTCACGAGGTTCAGGACCTAGACGACTCGTGAGGAGCGACTTCTGTAGCACGCATCTTCAGCTACTCCAACACCTCTTCAGCAACGGTGCCAGGTGACACTTTTTGGTTTGTTGCATTATCCCCAAGCCGTGTGGATCCGTCCCTGCGGCATGTATCATTCTTTGCATCTATCAGAACTGGCCTTACCCTTTCTTAAGTTGATTTATGATTATCACTTGCCTGTCCGGTGCTTCGTTGCCCTTTGTGGCCTCCGCGCGTTGCTGACCCGCCGTTTGCTCATCCCGCCACGAGGGCTGCTGGTACGGCGCTTGTGCTCGGGTCCGTCTGTCGGTGTACTAGAGTAGGGGTACCCTAGTATCCCGAACTTGCGCACGGGCAGTCGCAGCACCCCGCGGCAAGGCTTGCCAGGTGACCGCCAAGGACCTCCGTGGTTCCTTTGGAGCCATTCAAGAACAAAGTATTCAAGCCAAGGAGACAAGGCCCCAGCAAGAGGAGCTTGCCGGGAAGGCCACTCAAGGCACAAGACCCCGGCAAGAGGAGCTTGCTGGGAAGGCCAACCAAGGCATCTCAAGGAACCTGCCGCGACGCGCCACGCGTCCCGGCAGGGCCCGGTGAGCGGCAAAGCTCCCAGACGTGACAAGACGACGACCACGGCCAGGCGTTTGCCGCGACAAACTACTACTCCGTACCCATGCTCCAGCACATCCACCAACGTGTCGCTCTGGGACCCTTCCAGGCGTGCGTGGCGGGAGGCTGTGCAGCCAGCGGTACGTGGTGGCAAGCGGCGCTGACAAGATTGCCATCGTGGCGAACGGAGGCGTCCCTGACGGTCCCTTTTTGCACTGTTTGGGCGACGCAGATGGGCATTTAATGCCCTTGTCCCCTGCCGTCAGGGTTAGGTATGATACACTGTACAGGTAGCTGTACCAACCGCAACACCTTTCCATTTTTACCCCTATCTACGTTGCCACCTGTCGGTGACCCCTTGAGCATATAAAAGGAGGCCCATGCGCAACGTAGAAGGAGGGAGGAACACTCAGGCTCGGTCTCGTTAGCTGCTGGTGTGTACTGTAGCATTCAGCGCTCCCGAGCAAGAACTCAATACAAACCACAAAGCAGGAGTAGGGTATTACGCATCCATGCGGCCCGAACCTGGGTAAACTGCTCGTGTGCTCCGCCTCGATCTGCTCTTCGTGCGATCTCCGCCCCCGTCGAACCGAAGGGGTTCAGTCCCCATAGGTGCTCGTGGATCAGTTTCCCCGACATCTTTGGTGCGCTAGGTAGGGGCGTCGAGGTTGTGTGAACCTGATCCGGCGTTCACACGAGCTAGATCTTCATCATCTTCATCGACATGCCGCCGAAGAAGAAGGATTCGGAGGCGGCTGCTCCGTCCGCGACAAACCCACCACCGCCGGAGCAAACGGCTGGTGGGGTAGACGCCGGCGGAAGAACGGGCGTCGACGAGGGAGCTCATGGTGCCGCCAGGTCCAAGGACAAAGCTGCGCTGCCAATCGGCGGCGTAGCCGGCTCCCACAACGACCCAGATCGAGCTGGTGGATCTCGGAATGCTCAAGATCAGCATGCGCGCCAACATGCTGGCGCGAGCTAGGCACGGTCGCCTGGACGGGATACTGCTCCTTCTAACATAGTTAGAAGTCCGAGCATATCCCGCTCCACACACCGTTCGCCACCGCTACCCGCCACTCCAGCAGAAGCTTTGGCGCGAGCTCAACTGCTCCTAGATTACCCTCCAACGGCGGACAAGATCGACGACTGGAGGGCCACCATTCAGAGCCTCATCGGCTTTGCCAACGGCGACGCTCCACGTCAGCCGAGTACGTCGCAGCCGCGACAAGTCAGCCAGGCACGAGCCGGTGGCGACATGACCGGTGGGGGTGAAACCACCGTGCACTCCCCGCCGCGAAGGCCAAGATCGCCGCCTCGCCGGATCCACCTCGACAGCGACTCCACCGCGTCATCGGATCCACGAGCTCGTCGCGATCAACACCAAGTTCTTCACGAACGACAGCAAGAAGACGCTCGAACTCGCATCGAGCGCCGAAGAGAAGCGTGGCGTCAATCGGACCAGCGCGCTGGGACCTCTGTCGACATGCATGCGCCAGGGGAACCAGGCGACTTGCCGTACGCGGTAGGTTGCCCTGTGTTTACCTGTGAGCTGCGGCAAGTCCAGTGGCCCAGCACAAAGAATTTCAAGCCAGACGTACCAGAGAAGTACGACGGCAAGTCGCATCCGTCGGAGTTCCTCAGCATCTACACCATCGCGGTGCAAGCTACTGGGGGGCGGGACGACAAGATCCTTGCCAATTACTTCCCACTGGTGCTCAAGCCCAATGTCAGGTCCTGGCTCATGCACTTGCCGGACAATTCCATATCCTCCTGGGCAGACCTATGCCATCAGTTTGTCGGCGCCTTTACAGGCGGCCACAAACCTCATGGCCAAGAGAGTGACCTTCATCTGCTCGCCCAGAAGGAAGGAGAGCCCCTGCGCAAGTACATTCAGAGATTCAGCCTTGTACAGTACAACATCCCAGATGTCCACCCTGCCGCGGTTATCAGCGCGTTCCACCAGAACGTGCGTAACCGCAAGATGCGGGAGGAGTTGGCGATGTGCAAGATCAAAGACGTCAGTGAGCTGTATGCCCTGGCCGACAAGTGTGCACGTGCTGAGGAAGGGAGGAAACTCCCCAGAGAGAATGCAGGAGCAGGAGGATCTGACAGCGAGGATGCTGCCCCGGCAAAGAAAAACCGGCGGCGGAACAACAGGAAGAGGAAAGGCAAAGATGTGCTAGTTGTTGAGCAGTCCGGCAACGAAGGCGGCGCCAAGAAAGCCAAAGCTGGTAGCTCCGGCAAGGAGGTTGCCGCATGCGCCAACTGCCAGGCTGTGGCGGTCGCCGACAAGCAGGACGGCACCAACAAACAGTACTGCAAGATCCACCGCACCAAGGGCCATGACCTCCAGAGTTGCAAGAAGGTCGAGGAGCTTGTCGAGTTGCAAAAGGCCGAATACGAGCGACGCGACAAGGAGAAAGCCCAAGGAGGTGCTGGAGGATCCGGCATGAAGCGCCCCGGCTGGGGAGGACGCCGCGGCAAGGCCAAGCAGCGGCAAGGAGACAGACCTCCCCGCGGCCGCGACAAGGATGAAGATGACGACGACGATGAAGACATGGATGATGTCGAGACCAGCGAGCAGGAGTTCCAGAAAGCCACAGAGGTCTTGTGCGTTGACGGCGGTGCTTCTCTGCATACTTCACACCGCCAGCTCAAGCAGTGGGTGCGGTAAGTCAATGCGGCAGAACCACCCGTCGAGTCACGCAAGCTTCTGAAATGGTCTAGCACGCCTATCATCTTTGATATTGAGGACCACCCTGATCGCACAACTACGGTCGGGTGCTTGCCGATGTTGGTTTCACCAACTATCCGCAACCTCAAGGTCACTAAGATGCTAGTTGACGGCGGGGCCGGCTTGAACCTGATCTCCTCCACTGTGCTCCAGAAACTCCAGGTCGCTGACAGCGAGCTCGAAGAGACCGGCACATTCCAAGGAATCAACCCGGGAAGGAGCAAGCCGAAGGGTAAGATCACGTTGCCGGTGACATTTGGCAGCGAGTTGAACTTCAGAACTGAGAGGGTCACTTTTGACGTTGCCGATTTTCCATTGCCTTACAATGGGATTCTCGGCCGTCCAGCGCTCGCCAAGTTCATGGCGGCCTCTCACTATGCGTATAACATGCTGAAGATGGCAGGCCCGATAAGTGTCATTTCTGTCCCTGGCGACAAGAAGGATGCTCTTATCTGTGCCGACAAGATTTACCGGGAATTGGCAGCTGCAACGGATCGCAAGTCACTTGCCGCTGAAGCTCCCGGGGGGAAGAAGAAGAACAAGTCCGGCAAGAGTTCTGATGCCCACTTCGGCAAGCGCACCTCTTCGGAGTGCTGCGCTACCGTCGAGGACGCACCATCGAGCTCCACCGGCAAGTGTAAGAAGACAATGGCAGCTCCGCCAGAGACCAAGAAGGTGTCCGCCAAGGAGGACGGCACTGGTGGTATCTTCACCATCAGTGCCACTCTCGACCCTAAATAGGAAAGCGCGCTCATTGCTTTCCTGTGGGCGAACGTCGATGTGTTTGCGTGGCAACCGTCTGACATCTCCGGTGTTCCCAGGAAAGTAATTGAGCACCACCTTGCCGTCTGTCCTCATGCGCGGCCCGTCAAGCAGAAAGTCAGGCAGCAAGCTGTGGAGCGCCAAGAATTCATCGCAGAAGAGATCAAGAAGTTGGAAGCGGCAGGCCTTGTCAGAGGAGTGCTCCATCCTACGTGGTTGGCCAATCCTGTAGTCGTGCGCAAGGCAAACGGGAAATGGAGGCTTTGTATCGACTTTACCGATGTTAACAAAGCTTGTCCCAAAGACCCATTTCCCTTGCCGCGCATTGACCAGATTGTTGACTCCACGGCCGGATGTGACTTGGTTTCATTTCTTGACGCATACTCAGGAGACCATCAGATCTTCGTGGCAGAAGAGGATGAGGTGAAGACCGCATTCATCACTCCATGTGGCACGTACTGTTTCATACGGATGCCTTTCGGTTTAAAGAATGCTGGTTCAACATTCGCAAGAGTAGTCCATACCGTTTTTGAGCCACAAATACACAGAAATGTGGAAGCCTACATGGATGACATAGTGGTCAAGAGCAAGGACAAAGCAACTCTGATTCAAGATTTAGACGAGACTTTTGCAAATCTGCGCAAGATCAGCCTCAAGCTCAACCCCGAGAAGTGTGTGTTTGGAGTCCCTTCCGGCAAGCTTCTCGGGTTCTTCGTGTCTCAGCGGGGAATTGAAGCCAATCCCGACAAGATCAAGGCCATTGAGCAGATTGAAGCACCAAAGCGCGTCAAGGATGTACGAAGACTTGCCGGTTGCGTGGCAGCTCTCAGCAGGTTTATCTCTAAGTCTGCTGAGCGCGCCCTGCCATTTTTCAAAATATTGAAAAAGGCAGGTCCAATGAAATGGACTCCGGAAGCGGAGGCTGCGCTGCAAGGCTTGAAGAGATACCTGTCCTCCACTCCAATACTTGTCGCACCTAAACCACAAGAGAAGTTGCTGCTGTATCTGGCGGCAACCAATCAAGTGGTTAGTGTTGCGTTAGTAGCAGAGAGGGAGGCAGATGATGAGCCAGCAACCACGGCAGGCGCATCCAGCGACAAGCAGGGGGCTTCCCTGACAAGCTCTGGTCCCGACAAAGATGGATCTGCGCAGGCGCGTGAGGAGATACAGAAGAGAATGGTGCAGCGCCCAGTTTACTTTGTCAGTTCCCTTCTGCAGGGGGCTAGGTCAAGGTACTCTGGTGTGCAGAAATTGCTTTTCGGCCTTCTCATGGCCTCGAGAAAGCTGCGCCATTACTTCCAAGCACATGATATCACAGTTGTCACTCGTTTTCCGCTGAAGAGGATACTGCAGAATCCAGAAGCAACAGGTAGAATTGTTTAGTGGGCACTGGAACTGTCAAGCTTTGGCTTCAAGTTTGAGAGCACTTCAACTATCCAAAGCAGAGCATTGGCAGAATTCATAGCAGAGTGGACGCCAACACCAGATGAAGAAATTCCAAAAACGAGCATCCCCGTCAAGGAAGCAAGCAAAGAATGGCTGATGTACTTTGATGGTGCCTTCTCGCTGCAAGGCGCCGGTGCTGGCGTGCTGCTTGTCGCACCCACCGGAGAGCACCTCAAGTACATAGTCCAGATGCACTTTCCCAAGGAGCAAGCAACAAACAATACTGCAGAGTATGAAGGTTTGCTTGCCGGTCTCAGGATCGCGGCTGACCTTGGGATCAAGAGGCTCATTGTCAGGGGTGACTCGTAGCTTGTCGTCCGCCAAGTAAATAAGAGTTATCAAAGTCCGTTGATGGAAGCGTACGTTGATGAAGTAAGAAGGCTAGAAGAGCACTTTGACGGCCTACAGATGGAACATGTTCCAAGAGCTCAGAACGACATTGCCGATGGCCTGTCAAAGTGCGCAGCACTTAAGTTACCTGTTGAACCAGGGATCTTTGTGCTCAAGCTGACTCAACCGTCTGTAACACCATCAACTGGACAGAGCAAGAAGAGGAAGTTGATTTCTGGTGACTATTTTCCGGCAGAGCTTCCCGAAGCCGCCGCCAAGAAGGTCCCCAAGATCAACACCAAGAGTGCTGGGGAGCAGTCTGCTCCGGCAAACCCCACGGTTTGTTCCGTTGAAGCAGACGCTCCCGACAAGTTTTGCTCCGGCAAGCTTGCCGGGGAACGTCAAGCTCCGGCTGAGCCGCAGGTTCTCGCCGTAGAAGCGGATGTTCCCGCAGCAGCAGATGTGCCTTTAGTCCTTGTTGGCGAGCCGCAAGCTCCAGCATGGGCACAGCAGATTGTCCGTTTCCTTCAGACAGGAGAACTTCCCGAAGAGCAAGAAGAAGCGGAAAGAGTAGCCCGACAGTCAAGTATGTACCAGTTTGTCAACAACACACTGTACAGAAGAAGACTCAACGGTGTGAAATTGAAGTGTATTCACCGGGAAGACGGACAAAAGCTGTTGGCAGAGATACATGGAGGCATATGTGGTCACCACATTGGCACAAGAGCACTTGCCGGCAAAGCATTCCGGCAAGGTTTCTTTTGGCCGACAGCTCTCCAGGATGCAACTGCACAAGTAACCAAGTGTGAAGCATGCCAGTTCCATTCCAAGCAGATACACCAGCCAGCTCAAGCTCTCCAGACGATCCCTTTATCCTGGCCATTTTCGGTTTGGGGGCTCGACATCCTCGGCCCCTTCCCCCGAGCAGTCGGGGGCTTTGAGTACTTGTACGTTGCAATCGACAAGTTCACAAAGTGGCCGGAAGTGGAAGCAGTGAGGAAGGTGAGAGCACAGTTAGTAGTCAAGTTCTTCAGGTCGATTGTTTGCCGCTTCGGAATCCCTAACAGGATGATCACCAACAACGGTACGCAATTCACGAGCCGCACCTTCATGTAGTACGTCCAAGATCTTCGCGCCAAGGTCTGCTTCGCTTCTGTTGCTCACCCCAGAAGCAACGGTCAAGCGGAGAGGGCAAATGCTGAAGTGCTGCGTGGGCTCAAGACCAGGACTTTCGACAGGCTGCACAAGTGCGGAAGAAACTGGATTGAGGAGCTACCGGTGGTTCTTTGGTCGATCGTGACGACGCCAAATCGAGCCACTGGCAGACACCTTTCGCTCTAGTCTATGGAGCAGAGGTAGTTCTCCCCACGGAACTCGTATACGGGTCACCTCGAGTGCTCGCTTATGATGAGCTTGAGCAAGAGCAGCTGCGGCAAGATGAAGCGCTGCTCCATGAGGAAGACCGTCTTCAGGCTGCTGTACGAGCTGCTCGCTACCAGCAAGCTTTGCGCCGCTATCATAGACGCAAAGTTAACGCCAGAAGTCTCGAGGAAGGCGACCTTGTTCTTCGGCGCGTTCAGTCCGCCAAGAATTCCAACAAGTTGACGCCAAAGTGGGAAGGCCCTTACCGGGTGAAACGAGTCACTAGGCCTGGCGCTGTCCGCCTTGAGACCGAAGATGGCATTCTGGTGAGCAACTCCTGAAACATTGAGCATCTTCCTAAGTTTTACCCGTAAGGCGCGGTTGCCGGACCCTGTTCCGGCAACCACCTTTTGTACAAGTCTTGCCGCTGTTGCATGTAATCCTTTGTACAAAGCCAGGCGCAGACCCTGTGCATAAATAAAGCTCATGTGTTCCACACATCTTGTCAATTTCATGCTTTTTATTTTTTGCATGAGTTATCTGACCCTTTGTGCAGCGCCAACCCCCGGTAAGCAATAACGAGCCATAAGGCTCCATATCTTCATTTTCTCTTCTTTCTTTTTTCTCAAGGAAAGGAAGATTCCCTCACCCACAAGTTTGCCGGGGGGGAAGGAGAAGATGATGGTATGGACCAGGCGTCGTTCAAAAAAGTTTCGCCTTGCCGGAAAGCAAACAACAGAAAAGCTAAGTTGCCAAAGTTTGAGCAATCAGATTTTTTAAAATTTTAAGTTATCTTCCTTGAACGACCTTGCTTTGTATGGAAAACCTGTGCGCGGAGGAACCAGCTCGTGGCTAGTTGCGCCCTTACTTTGTTTCGAGTCCGCTCAACAACTTAAGTGAGCTGCGACTAGTTGCGACAAGGTTTCTTGTTGGTAACGGCACCGCCAGCAGGCTGCTGACGTCCCGCACTCAGCGCTCGCGGCTAAGGTGCCTGCGCCGGCAAGTTCCCTAAAAGCGTAGGGCAAAAACATACAAAGGAAGGAATCAAGTAAAGGAAATAACATTGCAATCACTACCCGAAATAGAGTTATATTACAAGATAGCTTGTCGCGGCTCTAATAGATTGTTTTCATAACATGACCAGCAGCGACAAGAAAAGAAGAAAACGGGCGGCCTAGTCTACACGATCGCCCTCAACCCTCTTGATCCCGCTCACCTTGTCCATAATGGGTGCGACAAGGGCCTTGAGCGCCTCCAGATCAGCTTCCGGCGGCAGGGTCTTGAGGACGTTGGTGAGATTGAGGCCCGGGTTGCGGAAGGCCACCTTCACCAACACCTTTTGAAGAGCTCCCGCGCAGATCTTGCGCGACTCATCGTCCAGCTGCTTTGGGATCCTCTCCCGGAGTCGCTGGAGGGCCGTTGCCACGCCTTTGAAGAACAAGGTGAGCTTGGCGCTGGATTGGAGGTTCTCATCGGAGGGGTACCCTAGTATCCCGAACTTGCGCACGGGCAGTCGCAACACCCCGTGGCAAGGCTTGCCAGGTGACCGCCAAGGACCTCTGTGGTTCCTTTGGAGCCATTCAATCACAAAGTATTCAAGCCAAGGAGAAAACGCCCCGGCAAGAGGAGCTTGCCGGGAAGACCACTCAAGGCACAAGACCCCGACAAGAGGAGCTTGCCGGGAAGGCCAACCAGGGCATCTCAAGGAACTTGCCGCGACGCGCCACGCGTCCTGGCAGGGCCCGGTGAGCGGCAAAGCTCCCAGACGCGACAAGACGACGACCGCGGCAAGGCGTTTGCCGCGACAAACTACTACTCCGTACCCACGCTCCAACACATCCACCAACGTGTCGCTCTGGGACCCTTCCAGGCGTGCGTGGCGGGAGGCTGTGCAGCCAGCGGTACGTGGTGGCAAGCGGCGCTGAGAAGATTGCCATCGTGGCGAACGGAGGCGTCCCTGACGGTCCCTTTTTGCACTGTTTGGGCGACGCAGATGGGCATTTAATGCCCTTGTCCCCTGCCGTCAGGGTTAGGTATGATACACTGTACAGGTAGCTGTACCAACCACAACACCTTTCCATTTTTACCCCTATCTACGTTGCCACCTGTCAGTGACCCCTTGAGCATATAAAAGGAGGCCCATGCGCAACGTAGAAGGAGGGAGGAACACTCAGGCTCGGTCTCGTTAGCTGCTGGTGTGTACTGTAGCATTCAGCGCTCCCGAGCAAGAACTCAATACAAACCACAAAGCAGGAGTAGGGTATTACGCATCCATGTGGCCCAAACCTGGGTAAACGGCTCGTGTGCTCCGCCTCGATCTGCTCTTCGTGCGATCTCCGCCCCCGCCGAACCGAAAGGGGCTCGGTCCCCATAGGTGCTCGTGGATCAGTTTCCCCGACATCTTTGGCGCGAGAAGATAATGGGATGGACCAGGCGTCGTTCAAAAAAGTTTCGCCTTGCCGGAAAGCAAAAAACAGAAAAGCTAAGTTGCCAAAGTTTGAGCAATCAGATTTTTTGAATTTTTAAGTTATCTTCCTTGAACGACCTTGCTTTGTATGGAAAACCTGTGCGCGGAGGAACCAGCTCGTGGCTAGTTGCGCCCTTACTTTGTTTCGAGTCCGCTCAACAACTTAAGTGAGCTGCGACTAGTTGCGACAAGGTTTCTTGTCGGTAACGGCACCGCCAGCAGGCTGTTGACGTCCCGCACTCAGCGCTCGCGGCTAAGGTGCCTGCGCCGGCAAGTTCCCTAAAAGCGTAGGGCAAAAACATACAAAGAAATGAATCAAGTAAAGGAAATAACATTGCAATCACTACCCAAAATAGAGTTATATTACAAGATAGCTTGTCGCGGCTCTAATAGATTGTTTTCATAACATGACCAACAGCGACAAGAAAAGAAGAAAACGGGCAGCCTAGTCTACACGATCGCCCTCAACACTCTTGATCCCGCTCACCTTGTCCACAATGGGTGCGACAAGGGCCTTAAGCGCCTCCAGATCAGCTTCCGGCGGCAGGGTCTTGAGGACGTTGGTGAGATTGAGGCCCGGGTTGCGGAAGGCCACCTTCACCAACACCTTTTGAAGAGCTCCCGCAGAGATCTTGCGCGACTCGTCGGCCAGCTGCTTTGGGATCCTCTCCCGGAGTCGCTGGAGGGCCGTCGCCACGCCTTTGAAGAACAAGGTGAGCTTGGCGTTGGATTGGAGGTTCTCATCGGAGGGATACCCGAGATCCTCCATCCCCAGCTGCGCCAGCTC
Organism: Aegilops umbellulata; assembly: GCA_032464435.1. Taxonomy (NCBI): domain Eukaryota; kingdom Viridiplantae; phylum Streptophyta; class Magnoliopsida; order Poales; family Poaceae; genus Aegilops; species Aegilops umbellulata. The sequence continues at coordinate 150,297,827 of CP136059.1, read as the reverse complement.
CCTGTCAATATCTGCGGCAGCATTAACAAGACCCTCCGTCCAGTGTTCCACAGTCTCCCTAAAAGTGTTCTGGGTGACAGCAACACTCTGCAGCAACGCCTTGTCGGCCTTGATCTCCTCCTTCAAGGCCACCTCCTGCTCCCTGGCGCCGTCCAACGTCTTGGTCAAAGTGGTCAGCTTCAACTCGAGATCTGCATTGGAGTCCTTGGCGGCGCTGAGCTCCTTGTTGTTCTCGGCGAGACGAGCCTGCAGCTCTGAGTGGCTGTAGGCATCCTTCTCCTGCTCACGCTTGAGCGCGGCAAGCTCCTCGCCTCTCGCCTTGACATCGGCCTCCAACTGCGCTACCTTCGTCTCCAGCTCCTTCTTGGCAGTCTCGGCAGCTGCGGCAGTGTCCTCTGCTTGCTTGAGAGCTCCGCCAAGTTTTCGCTCGCACGCGGCAAGCTCCTCCTCGTGGCTATCAAGGTTGTCCTTCCTCTGCGCCAGCTCGCCCTCCTGCGCAGACAGCTTCTTAGCGGCAAGCCGCTGCTGCTCTTCGACGTCAGCTTTCTCGAGGAGGAAGACCTTCTGCTCCTCAGCGAGCTGCTCCCGCTCCTCCACCAGGAACCGGAGAGCTGCCTGGTTGTGACCCTGGAGCTCCTCCGCGCGCTTCTCCATGTCTACTCCCGCCTTCGCGACAAGCGCCTCGCGGGATTCCAGCTTGGCTTGCCGAGCGCGGTAGAGCGACAACAGCTTTCGCAGCAGCCGCTCTTCCTCGGGCTCGCCGCCGCTGCTGCTTGGCGCGTCAACCAGCGTCAGCCCAGCGGAGGCGAGCACCTCTCCGTCAAAGCTTTCTCCTTCGACCGGCGCCCTGGACGTTGACGCCCAGGGGAGGTTGATGAAGACGCCATCGCCGACCTTCAAGTAGACGCCTGGCTGGGGCTCTTCGGAGCCTGGCGCTGCGGCAGCGGTGGAAGGGTCGGCGGTCGGCGTAGCGCCTAGCGCTCCTGCGGCCTCAGGGCCGTCAGTGCGATCGCCAGACTCCTCGCCAGCTGCTGCGGCGGCAGCCTTGGCGGCCTCTTCGCCGGCGGGATCATCAGCGTCGGCCGCTTCTTCGGTGGCAGCGGCGTCGTCGACAACAACCTCGGTCTCCATCGGCTCCGCAGCAGATGGGTCTGACGGCCGGAAAAGGAAGAAAAGTCAAGCAAATATCCAAAAAGAAGATCAAACGAAGAAGAACCCAGGGGAAGTTTCGAAGCAAGAGGTTTACCTGTACTGGGATCTGCAGTTGTGGTCTCCGCCGCCGGGGGGCCGCTGGTGCTGTCCCTTGCCGGAGACTTCTCCCTTGCTGGAGAGCTCTCCCTTGCCGGAGGATCTTCCCTTGTCGGAGAACTCTCCCTTGGCGGTGTAGTCGAAGCAGATGGCATGCCAGGGGCGGTCTCAGGACGCTCCTGGTGGGGCTGCTCTGCTCCTACACAAACCAGTAGTCAGATATCAGCAAACAAAGAGTATCCATGCGCGCCTAACAGCAGGAAGCAAACCATATACTCACGCTGGGGGCTGCGCTGGGGGCTGCTCTGAAGAACAGTTGCCGGGTCCGGCAAGGGTGTCTCGGACGCACCCCCTGCTGTCGCGGTGGGTTCGTCCTCGATGATAATCAACGGGACCTTGGCTCTCTTTGCCGCTCTCTGGGCTAGAGTCCTAAAAAGGAATAAGTTCAAAGTAAAGCAAATGAGATACAAGACAAAGCAGCAAGAATTGAAGAAATACAAGTACAACAAGAATCTTACTCTTCTTCTTCCTCGTCGGAGCTGAGCGCGGAGAAGTCAAAGCCTGGCTCACCTCCGGCGCGAGGAGGCGGAGGAGTAGGTTCCCTTGGCAGCTTGGCGGGAGCAGTGACAGTGGCCTGAGAAGACCCCGCTCCAGTTGCCGCAGCAGCGTGAGGTGCTTCCGCGGCAACAGAACTTGCCGCGGTGGAGCGTGTCATGCGGCGCGGCGGCTGTTGACTCGGCTGCCGCTCCGCTACGTCCCCGGCTTTGCGGAGACGCCTTCTTGGTGGAGCCGGGGGCTCTGCTTGCGGCAAGCTGCCCGAAGATGAGGAGGAAGAGGAGTCGATCTCCAGCGAGCCGCTCATATCCTCGGCGGGCTCGCTCGACCCGACGTCACGCCCGGCAGGCTCTTCCTCGCCGGCAAGCCCCTCTCGCTCGGCAAGGCTTGCCACCTCTGCTGCCTCTGCCTCCTCCACAGCGAACCCAAACTCGCCCGCGGCTGCGGCTGCCGCCGCCTCTTCCAGCCTAGTGGCGATGCGCTTCACCTCCTCGTCGGTGGTGTCCCGGGTAAGGCCTCTCTAATCATCGGGGCGGATCGGCACTTCTACCAAGCTGTCGAAGAACGCCTGCACGACGTCGTCTGCAGGCTCTTGCCAAGATGGGTCAATTCCATGCGAGTCGCACAGCGGCATCATTGCACGGATGCGGCTGAGCGAGGAATTGTTGCACAGTGGAACGACACCCCTCGGCAACCTGAACACTTCGGGATGTTGAGGGTCGTATTTGAACAGCTCCTGGAGCATCGCGTTAAGCTCCAGAACAGTGAAGTTGAAGTTGAGGCCCGGACGCAGCCTCATGATATCCGCCGCATTTTTGAACTCCCAGGCGGGTCTCCTCCTCTCCTGCAGGGGGGCGATGCGGTGGCGAAGGAAATCTGCGCCAACGGCGCCTACAGTGAGCTCGGCAAGCCTGAGGCGTTGGATCCGGGCGACGGCAATCTTTAGCCTGTCGTCTTCCGGGGCCACGTTGCTCCAATCGCTGCCGCGCACTACTGGAGTTTGGCGCCGAGCGGTAAACGGCTGCGGGTCCTCCTCGACAATCCAGCACCAGTCTGCTCTCCATTCCTCCCACTTGCTGCGGAGCTCTCCCTCCAGATAAGCTTCCTTCTTACCGGCTTTTCAGATCCAGGCGATTCCGCCGGATAAAGGCTCTCCTTTCTCAACTCGGGGCGTAAAGAAGTGGCGAAAAAGGGCTACATTTGGATGGACTCCGACAAAGTTTTCGCAGAGATGTGCGAAAACTGCCATGGTTAGGACGACATTGGGGGTGAAGTCAAGGAGGCGGAGCCCGTAGGTGTTGATGATATCATAGAAGAACTCAGAGAAAGGCGGGCAGAGCCCGTAGTAGAAGAACAAGGCGAAAAAGGGGTATCCAGTTGGAGCCATTTTCCAAGCGACGACTGGAAGTACCTTCGTGCGCAGGTGCGCCCGCGTCTTCGTCGACCAGAAGAGGTAGTAGTACTCCCTCAGGTCCCTCTAGGCAAGCTTGGGGGGAAGATTGCCCGCTCCTTTCGCAGCGCCGCGAGCCGCTGCGCCTCGGCCGACTTCACGACCTTCCCCTTCCCGGCTTTCGGAGCCATGGCGGAAGTGGTGAGGGAGGTCGACGGCGTTGGTGGCACTGGTGGCGATGGGGGGGCGGAGCGCTGCTCTCTTTCGGCTTTGGGAAGAAGGGGAGTGGCGGAGATTTTCGAGGTTGGAATAGCAACTGGTGGATGGGAGAACTGCCCCTGTTTCCCCTGCTTATAAGGGGAGAGGGGGCGGACGTTCCGCCTTTCCGAATAAAGAAACCACCCACGATCTCTCCCACGACGCCGCAATCAATGCGTGTCGTTCGGGGAGGGCGCGGTGGATACGGAATGGGATACGGCGTGACCCAGGCCGCGCGTGCCCGTGCCCTGTTTTGGGCCTGGCCCAACAGCGCTTGGCACCGTGTATGGCCCAGGCCCGGGGGCTCCTGTCGGTGTACTATAGTAGGGGTACCCTAGTATCCTGAACTTGCGCACGGGCAGTCACAGCACCCTGCAGCAAGGCTTGCCAGGTGACCGCCAAGGACCTCTGTGGTTCCTTTGGAGCCATTCAAGAACAAAGTATTCAAGCCAAGGAGACAACGCCCCGGCAAGAGGAGCTTGCCGGGAAGGCCACTCAAGGCACAAGACCCCGGCAAGAGGAGCTTGCCGGGAAGGCCAACCAAGGCATCTCAAGGAACTTGCCGCGACGCGCCACGCGTCCCCGCAGGGCCCGGTGAGCGGCAAAGCTCCCAGACGCGACAAGACGACGACCGCAGCAAGGCGTTTGCCGCGACAAACTACTACTCCGTACCCATGCTCCAGCACATCCACCAACGTGTCGCTCTGGGACCCTTCTAGGCGTGCGTGGCGGGAGGCTGTGCAGCCAGCGGTACATGGTGGCAAGCGGCGCTGACAAGATTGCCATCGTGGCAAACGGAGGCGTCCCTGACGGTCCCTTTTTGCACTGTTTGGGCGACGCAGACGGGCATTTAATGCCCTTGTACCCTGCCGTCAGGGTTAGGTATGATACACTGTACAGGTAGTTGTACCAACCGCAACACCTTTCCATTTTTACCCCTATCTACGTTGCCACCTGTCGGTGACCCCTTGAGCATATAAAAGGAGGCCCATGCGCAACGTAGAAGGAGGGAGGAACACTCAGGCTCGGTCTCGTTAGCTGCTGGTGTGTACTGTAGCATTCAGCGCTCCCGAGCAAGAACTCAATACAAACCACAAAGCAGGAGTAGGGTATTACGCATCCATGCGGCCCGAACCTGGGTAAACTGCTCGTGTGCTCCGCCTCGATCTGCTCTTCGTGCGATCTCCGCCCCCGCCGAACCAAAAGGGGCTCGGTCCCCATAGGTGCTCGTGGATCAGTTTCCCCGACACCGTCCCTACAGCGTTGATAAATCTGAGAGATCAAGCTCCGACTCACGGCCTGCCCCATGCACGTCACCTCACTAGGTCCTCAGTGCCTTCACCTCATTGTGGAAAGATCAACGGCAAGATAGCAAGCGTGGCTGTGTGTTATGATCTCGTTCTCCGACTAACTCGCAGGAACCTCTGGAGCCAGAGTACGAGCGGCCCCGCCAGCTACTCCTGCTTCACGCAATCCGCTTGCATGTTAAAGGGGGAGGGGCTCCTGAGCATTGCGCCTCGGGGGCTCCTACTGGCTCTCGAGCCCTCACCCCTGGCCTTGACCACAGCATCGCAAGCTGGCATACCAGCGGCGGCCGAGCCTCGCTCGAGGGCTGGGACCCGAGGACGTAGAGCATCTAGATGAGTAAAAAAGGGGGATCGACACGAGCCCTGCCTAGAAGCACCACCACCAGGACACGGTCAGGCGTCGCACAAGGTAATCACCGCGGGTTTGCCAATATAAGTCACCTCATACATATCGGCGCTGACCTCACGACCCAGTATTTCGACTCTCGCGATCTCGCTCCAGCAATGCCGCTTCCCTTTTCGGCCTTCAGGGAGCTCCTTGCACGCTAAAGGGGACCTCATCAACATCGCGCCTTGATGACCCACAAGTATAGGGGATCTATCATAGTCCTTTCGATAAGAGTGTCGAACCCAACGAGGAGTAGAAGGAAATGATAAGCGGTTTTCAGTAAGGTATTCTCTGCAAGCACTGAAATTATCGGTAACACATGGTTTTTTGATAAGATAATTTGTAACGGGTAAAAAGTAACAAAAGTAAATAAAGTGCAGCAAGATGGCCAAATCCTTTTTGTAGCAAATGACAAGTCTGGACAAACTCTTATATGAAGGAAAACGCTCCCGAGGACACATGGGAATTATCGTCAAGCTAGTTTTCATCACGTTCATATGATTCGCGCTTGGTACTTTGATAATTCGATATGTGGGTGGACCGGTGCTTGGGTGTTGTCCTTACTTGGAAGAGCATCCCACTTATGATTAACTCCTATTGCAAGCATCCACAACTACAAAAGAAGTATTAAGGTAAACCTAACCATAGCATGAAACATATGGATCCAAATCAGCCCCTTACGAAGCAACGCATAAACTAGGGTTTAAGCTTCTGTCACTCTAGCAACCCATCATCTACTTATTACTTCTGAATGCCTTCCTCTAGGCCCAAACAATGGTAAAGTGTCATGTAGTCGACGTTCACCTAACACCACTAGAGGAGAGACAACATACATCTCATCAAAATATCGAACAAATACCAAATTCACATGACTACTAATAGCAAGACTTCTCCCATGTCCTCAGGAACAAACGTAACTACTCACAAAGCATATTCATGTTCATAATTAGAGGGGTATTAATATGCATAAAGGATCTGAACATATGATCTTCCACCAAATAAACCAACTAGCATCAACTACAAGGAGTAATCAACACTACTAGCAACCTATAGGTACCAATCTCAAACTTAGAGAGAAGAATTGGATACAAGAGATGAACTACGGTTTGAGAGGAGATGGTGCTAGTGAAGATGTTGATGGAGATTGGCCCTCTCCCGATGAGAGGAGCATTGGTGATGACGATGGCGATGATTTCCCCCTCCCGGAGGGAAGTGTCCCCGGCAAAACAGCTCTACCGGTGCCCTAGATTGGTTCCGCCAAGGTTCCGCCTCGTGGCAGCGGAGTCTCGTCCTGAAATCTTGGTTATGATTTTTTCTCGGACGAAAGATTTCATATAGCAGAAGATGGGAACCGGAAGGCCACCAGGGGGCCCACGAGGCAGGGGGCGCGCCCCGCGCGCCCCCACCCTCGTGCCCAGGGTGTGGGTCCCCTCTGGTATTTTCTTCGCTCAGTATTTTTTATTATTTCCAAAAATAACTTCCGTGGAGTTTCAGGACTTTTGGAGTTGTGGAGAATAGGTCTCTAATATTTGCTCCTTTTCCAGCCCAGAATTCCAGCTGCCGTCATTCTCCCTCCTTATGTAAACCTTGTAAAATAAGAGAGAATAGGCATAAGTATTGTGACATAGCATGTAATAACAACCCATAATGCAATAAATATTGATATAAAAGCATGATGCAAAATGGACGTATCATTGAGCAACCCCCTCTCTGAGTGATTTTAGTTTAAAATCCACCAAGAGAAAAGCCCTAGAGCCGAAGAATTAGATAGTGGTTCAGCATCACTCGAATCTAAGTCCAGTACACTTCGCCTATTACTCTTAAGAGGTGAAAACTCTCTAGACGGTTAGGTGTCAATTTCTTCAGAGACCAAGAGTGATTGTGGTTCTCGAAGAATAAGTCTATGAAGGTTTGGAGATCGCCTCAAGTATCTACCACGAGAAGTCAACATTGGTCGATGAACCAATTGTCGAGGAGAATAGGGTGAAGTGAGTTCGTGTTAAGTCACAGCCCCTCCAACTAGACATAGTCCTTGTGCAGAAGGATGAGCTGTTCGAACAAATATCCTGTCTCCATCGAGCACCACTGGTTATCTCTTCTACCCATGTTTACATTCGACATAGTCCTTATGCAGAAGGATGAACTGGTCGATGCATGTTTAGTTTCCATTCGGTACTTAGTTTTACATCGCTGTAGTTTGTTTATCATCCGTTCCGCTGCTGGGTTCTGAGAGTTTTGATATTTTCCAAGAATTTTTAAACTCCCATTCACCCCCTTCTAGTAGACATACTTCGTTCCTACAATTGGTATCAGAGCTTCACTCTGCTCATTTTGGTCTAACAACCTTGGAGTTTAAGTATGTCTTCAGTGAGCTAGAAGTCGCATCTCAAGATTCCCATATTCGATGGCACAGACTATCCCTTCTGGAAGGAGAAGATGAAGATCCATCTCCGAGCAATAGATGATGTTATGTGGAATGTGGTGCAGTTGGGGTTCACCGTTGCAATACCTCAAGCCCCCACTAATGAGGATAACGAACTCATTCAGATTGATCCTCAAGCCAAAGATGAAATTGGTGGCCATCTCTCTCGAGAGCAATTTCTTCGGTATCGCCACTGTGAAACTGCGAAGGATTTGTGGGACATCCTCGAGAAGATAAATGAAGGAGTTTCAACTCATAAAGAAGCTCGAATTGATACTCTTCGAGCGAAATTCAATTGCTTCAAGCGCATTGGAAATGAAAGATGTCAGCAAACCTTCAACCGTCTCAGTGACATATCAAATGAACTTCAAGGACTCTCCGCCAGAGACATCACTGACCATGAAGTTGTGAAGAAACTGCTTCAATCACTTGACTGTTCATTCGACACTCTTGTCTTGATGATTCGTGAACATGCTGATTTCAAAACCCTCGACTCTGCTGATATCATGGAAATACCGAACACCCACGAGGAACAATAAGAAGAGAAAAGAGATCTCTATGGCTCAAGTCAATGCAAAAATCATGCTCTCAAGGTTGTGGTTGATTCCTCCTCTGATGGAAATGCCTAAGAAGATTCAGATGACCCAGAAAGGCTTAGCAAATATCTAGCATTGATCACAAAAAGATTCCAACAACTTCACAGGAAGGGCCAGTTCCATAAGAAAGGTTCAAGCAAATCTGACGGTTCAAAATCTTCATCAAAACCTGCTGGAGAATACACCTGCTTCAAGTGCAAAAAGCCTGGACATTTCATTTCAGACTGCTCTCTCTGGGAAGCTGAAATCCGTGCAAGTGGAAGATATGATTCTGCCAACTATCAAGGCAAAAGCAAGATGAAGAATTATGACTCCGGTGATGAGAAGAAAATGAAGAAGTTCTTCAAGAAGAAGGACAACTCCACCTCAAAATCTTTGTCAAGATCTTCTTCAAGGAACCCTTCCAAGTCCTCCTCCAACCACAAGAATAACTCTCCCAAGGCCAAGGCGTACATCGGCAAGGAAATGGATTCTGATGAAGAAGAATTGTCAGACTCCAAAGAAGCTAATGAATTCGATGAGGACTCCGACTTTGGCATGGCTGGCATAGCATGTGCCTCCTCAACTGCTGAAAACTTCCTCGGGAACCCATCAAGCAACCATGAATTTCCTGCCTACTGCTTCATGGACAAGGCCTCGAAAGAAAAGGTATCCTCCAAACATCACAAGGTTCAAGGATGACCATGCTAAGTTGATAGAAATTGCTAATATTAAACAAAACTCTCTTAAGAAAATTGAGAAAACCCTCGGGAAGTCTAAAGGGTTATTGATTGAGGAGATGGAGAAAAATTAGTCGTTGACCGAAGAGCATTCCACTCTCAAGTCATGATGGAAGAACTATCAAATCGTCATTATTTTGTCTCAGCCTGCCATGAAAGATTGACATATGATTACCTAAAAAGGAAACAGGCACTCAAGGCGCTGAGAGAGGCTCATGAGGATGTGATCATGGAAAATTCTCTTCTCACCCAACAACATAAGGAGAAACCTGAAGTGTTTGTTCCACCCTGCTTAAAATGCCTTGAACGAACCAATCCTGGATCAAATGCTAAATCATATGTGAATGCTAGCCCCTCGGTCAAGGAAAATGGTTCTGTTTTTGATGAAAATGCTAGGTTGAAGGATCTTATTTAGATAGGAATGCTCAAATCTCTCAAAGGGCATGAAACCCTTTGTGACGTTCTAAAGAAATCTATTCTTCACAATAATCCCAGGAAAGAAGGTATTGGTTTCAAAAGGATACTGGATGAAAATGGTTCATACTAGGAACCTCATCAATATCCTTGCACTGTGTGGGTACCCGCAAAGAGTAAAACACTCGATTCATCATTACTTTTGGGATATAACTCTCCCATACTTGAATATCCTAATGATGATTCTCTGGACAACTATAAGTTCTTAAAAAATCAACATGGTGAGGCTGTTGCTCGCTATGTTGGACCAAATAGCAGAAATGCCCCCCCCAAATAAAGCAATTTGGGTGCCTAAGAAAACTATCGAGACTTTGCCTATTATTGCTGGACTAACCATGTAGGCAGAAAAAGTCCGACAGAATGAGTATATACATACCTTATACAATTGCTATGCTCATTCATTTGGAAGGAATTTCAATGCTTATTCTTTCAACTATGCTCACACCTCATCGAGCAACAACTATGTTTACCAAAAGAAATCATATCCTGCTCGCTCTCCTGTTTCAAAGCCACCTGCAAAGATGTGGGTGGATAAGAAAGCATAATTCTTCTGCAGGACTATGTCTCTGGGTGTACCGAATGGATAATGGATAGTGGATGCACTAGTCATATGACCGGAGACAAGTCGTTGTTTGTCAACCCCAACTTAATTGCTTCTTCTCTGAAGTATATCACTTTTGGTGACAACAACAAAGTAAAGGTAATTGGGCTAGGTAAAGTTGCTATATCCAAAGACAAGTCCATTGATGATGTTTTACTTGTTCAATCTCTTGGATTCAATATCATGTCAGTTGGCAAGCTATGTGATCTAGGCATGCTAGTTCTCTTTTCCATATCCAAATGCATTGTCTTCATGGCCTCTGACAATTCCTTCGTATTTGAGGGAATTAGAAAAGGTGGTCTATATATTGTGGATTTCTCTAAAGGTCCCTCGGTCCAAACTTGTTTGCTCACAAAAGCAACCGAAGGTTGGCGGTGGCACCGAAGGCTTGGTCATGCAGGTATGAGGAATTTACAGACCCTGGTGAAGAAAAATCATCTTCGTGGCATTCCCGATGTAAATTTTTACAAGGATCGTCTGTGTGCTACATGTGAGGCTGGTAAATTAGCCAAGAAGCATCATTCATCAAAGACTGTTATGACCACAACAAGACCTCTGGAAATTCTTCATATGGATTTATTCGATCCTCAAAATTTTGCAAGTTTCGGTGGCAGTCATTATGGTTTGGTTATTGTTGATGATTTATCTCGATGCACTTGGGTATTCTTCCTCGAAGACAAAACCTGCAACCAAGATATCTTCGAAAGCTTCGCCAAGAAAGACGAGAATGAATATGATGTGTGAATTAAGCATGTCAAAATGACAATGGAACTGAGTTCAAAAATACTCGCATCGATGAATTGCTCGACAAAAATGGTATTACTCATGAGTTCTCTACCACATACACTCCCCAACAAAATGGAGTTGTTGAACGAAAGAGTAGAACTCTCATTGCAATGGAGAGAAAAATTCTCAGTGAGTGTAAAACTCCTATTCGCTTCTAGGCTGATGCTATTAACACTGCTTGTCATGTTATCAATTGTGTTTATATCCACAAGTTCCTTAAGAAAACTTCATATGAGCTTATCACTGGCAAGAAATCGAATATTTGTGGTGCACCTTGCTACATTCTTGATATGAATCATTCTTCCAAGTTTGCACCTAAGGCACAAGAAGGCTTTCTTCTTGGTTCTGGCTCAAACTCGCATACCTATCGTGTCTATAACTCTCACCACATGTAAGTTATGGAAATGGTAAATGTGCAGTTCAATGAATCTAACAGCTCCCGAAAGGAGCACCTGCCAAATGTGTTAGATGAACCATCGATTCCTGATGCTATTCGGCAAATGGCTACTGGGAGCGTCAAACATGTTGAAGGAAATGCACCTGAGTCCTCCGATGATGATGGTCCCATGACTCGAAGCAGAACTCGCAAGCCACTGCCGAAGAAAATGCCACTCCAAATGCAAATGGCAATCAAATTCCAAATGCCGATCAAAATGGCAACTTTGAAGGGAATGATGATTCAAATGCTGATGCAGACGAAAATGACAATGATCATCAAGATGAAAATCCTTATCCACGAGTGGCTAATCGAGTTGATCTTTCATTAATTCTCGATGAACTTGAGAATCTAGGTTATCGACCCACAACTCGTTCACGCACTCGCTTGGCTAATTACTGTGGCAGTTTATCCTTTGTTTCATTGGCAGAACCTACCAAGTATGAAGAAGCCATGGATGATCTAGATTGGATGAATGCTATGCAAGAGGACTTGGTGCAATTCGACCTAAATGATGTGTGGGAATTGGTTGACAAACTGAATCCTAGGAAGCACAATATCATCGGCACAAAATGGATATTTTGCAATAAGCAAGATGAAAATGGCATTGTGGTGAGAAACAAAGCACTTCTTATTGCTCAAGGGTACACACAGATAGAAGGTATTGATTTCGGTGAAACATATGCTCCTGTTGCACGCCTTGAGGCAATTCGTATTCTTCTCGCTTATGCAAATTACAATGATATCTTGCATTATCAAATGGATGTGGAAACTGCTTTCCTCAATGGTGAAATTGATGAGGATGTTTATGTTAGATAGCCACCTGGCTTCGAACACCATGAGTTTCCTAACAAAGTTTCCAGGTTGAAGAAAGCCTTGTATGGGCTGAAGCAAGCCCCTCGAGTTTGGTATGACACCTTGAAGAAGTTTTTAATCGACCAAGGGTACAAGCCAGGATCCACTGATCCCACACTTTTCACTCGTGTTGTTGATAATGATCTATTCGTATTTCAAATCTATGGGGATGATATTATCTTTGGCTGTACTAATAATGCTTGCAGCTTAGAGTTCGGGAGAATGATGTCCGATAAATATCAAATGTCCATGATAGGTGAACTCATGTTATTTCTCGAACTGCAAATTGGTTAACGGGAAAATGGAATTTTCATATCTCGGGAGAAATATCTGAAAGAGTGCCTAAAGAAGTTCAAAATGCAAGATTCCAAAATGAAGGGCTACAAAACTCCTATGCCCACGAATGGTAAGCTAGATGCAGATGTGTATGGTAAGGATTACGATCAGACGGCTTATCATTCTATGATTGGTTCTCTTCTTTACCTATGTGCATCCAGACCTGACAATATGTTGAGTGTTTGCATGTGTGCCCACTATCAAGCTCCATAGAAGGAATCGCATCACCAAGCGGTCAAGTGCATTCTGAGATATTTGTCTCACACCCCCACCTTAGGTTTATGGTATCCTAAGGGAGGACAGTTTGATCTCGTTGGATATTCATACTCAGATTGGGTTTGTGACTTGGTTGACAGGAAATCTACTTCGGGGACATGCCATTTCATTGGTAGATCATTGGAATGTTGGTCATCAAGGAAGCATAATTGTGTATCTCTTTCTATGGCTGAGGCAGGATATTTCTGCTAGCGCTTGTTGCACTCAGTTATTGTGGATGAAGCAGACTCTAAAGGATTAGGACATCAAGGTCAAGAATATCCCTCTATACCGTGACAATCAGAGTGCTATCAAAATTGCACATAATCCAGTGCAGCATTCTCGCATGAAGCATATTGCCATCAGACACCATTTCATTCGCGGTCATGTTACTCGAGAAGATATTATCATCAATCATGTCAAGACCGAAGAAAATCTTGCAGATATTTTCAGCAAGCCTCTCGATGAGAAAAGATTCTGCGTGTTACGGTGTGAGCTAAATATCCTGGACTTTGCCAACGTGCAATAAGCTGGACTCGGCACCCGTGCTAACATTTCCACATCATAGAAGAAAGGGGTGAATAACACTCAAAGAGTTTGAAATTTTTGACAAAGTGAAATTTTCTTTATAAGAGCGAACACATTAATGAAGAACTAGACTAACTGGGTGTCACGATAATTGTGTGATGCTTGGGGTCATATAGTTCTTATACAGTGGGTCACGCCACCACAATAATTTTTTGTTGAGTTTCTTCTCAATCGAAGTTTTTGTGTTAGTCCAAATGAATTTCTCTCATAGCTATTCGTTTGGAGGTTTTTGTGTTTCTTTGTCTGAGTGAAATGCCTAGGACCCTATTTTACCTATGTTCTATCTCTTCCAGTCTATGATGTTCTGTTATAAATGCTCAATTTCATCTGGAACGAAACTTTATCTGGTGTCCTTCACCATGATTAAGATTTGGTCCAAACTTTAATCTATTTTGGCGAAAGCTGTCCAAAATTTGGGGTTTCCTGCCCAAGTCAGGACCATGATCTTTTATGACGGTTTCCACGTGCAATCCATCATCTGCCACCTCATCTTGTCCGTCGAATCACAATAGTCTCTGAATAGAGGCTGTTCGATCAGATCCATCGTGTGTGGTTATTTCCATTCGCATATAAAAACCGCACCACCCCCTGTTCCAGTTCACTTCTCTTTCTCCTCGCCACTGTCGCCTCTGAAACACTCGCCGCAGCGCTCCACCTTGAGCTCGACACTAATGACCCCTTCGTCGCTTCACTGCCGGAAAGTGGTCATCGGAGTCTTTCCTCACCGCTGCGGGCCATCTTCTTCCCCGCGCCGCCGTAGATGATGCACAACACTGAGCTAGGGTATGTGCAGTTCGAACTCAGGCCTCCATCCTTCCCATTCGAGTTCGCCCACGGTCATTTTCTGCGATTTTACCGCATTCCTTAGATCTAGGGTTTTACCTTTACTAGTGCGTATGTGGTTTGTAGTTGTCCCTCGCACCCAAAAAAGTTCAGGTCTAGGGTTTGAGTTATGTTTCGCTCGAATGGAATGACTAGCACGTTGACTAGTATATTCTTTAGACCTACTAGTTCGTTCTATACGTTTCTTTCATAAAGTTTCTCAAAGTCTTCATCTATTTCTTGCTCAAAACATTTTCATTCAAAAAAATCCTCATTGTGAGCATTTGTAACCCTGTCCTCATTTTCCCTCGAATCTATTCTTATTCACAGGAATATGCAATCTGTTGAAGATTCTTCTCGACCAATGAACATGACTGATGAAGAAGAGGCAGTTCTGGGAATAGCAGATGAGCCAAAGGCTCCAAATGCCGAGGGCCCAACGGTAGGCCCATCAACCAGCAAAATGAAGAGACGCGAAAAAAATGCAGATGAGCAAGAAGAAGATGCTCCGTAGAAAAAGAAAGGTGGCAGGCAACCATTCACAAATTCATCTCAGTACATCTCTCATGATAACTACAACACTGTTCAGGGAGAATCAGCAACAGAAAAGAGAAGGCGTTTGTAGAAGATTCGACGTCACTGGGTACGCAAGTGGTTCAACTATAAAATGATTCATCCTAGGTTTGTGAAGAACTTTGCGTTCCATCCTCCTTGGGGTGACTGTCATGAAATTAGTCTTCTCCGAGCAAGTGATCCCCAGGAGAGACCTCCTCCACCTCCTGAAGCTCATGAGTCATCTCTTTGGACTCCCGATTCTTATCCCGATGAAAAGGCCAAGCGCTTGAAGAATGCTGAAAAGAGAGCCAAGAAGGCAGAAAAGGAAAGCGCTCAAGAAGAACAAATCATCGTCTTATCAAATCTGACGTCGAAAAGAAGAAGTCTGAAGGAAAATTAGAAGGTCGCTCCAAGCACAAACATGATCCAAGTGCAAAGAAAATGAGAGCACCAAACAAGAATCCAGCTGAACCAATTGACGGAAATGCACAAAGCAATTCTTCCGATGAAGATGATCCACCACTCACTAGAGCTGAAGTTGACGCAACTCTCAGCGAGCAAGTGAACATCACTACATCCACCATACTGCCTAATCTTCGAGCTCATATAGTTCCAATAGCACCTCCGAAGAAGATCATTGTGAAGAGGAAAACTCCACCTACCACTATCACTATGGTAGATCGCGTGAACACAACTCCTCATCCTAAAGCAATCAACATGAAGGATTTGGTAGTGGATGCCCCGGCCAGCACAGCTAAGCCTGGTGAGCAAATTCCAAAGCCTAAAGTGAAGCAAATCAAGGTTTCTTCTGCTGAGCCAAGTGCTCATCAAGCTGATACTCTAAAAGAAAAGGCTGCTAAGTTTGCTCCCACCTTGACGCAACCATTGGCTTCAATGCCTCCATTCGAGCAGGTTCAAGTGCCAACCGCTCCTATTGCACAGTCTGAAGTCCAGTCTGATGCTCCTCACTATTACAATCATGTACTCATCATGGAGCAACTTGAAAAATTTGTTGAAGATCTATTCGATGGTGAAGTAGCATCCTTGCCAATCCCTTCTGAAGTCATTACACAAGCCACTGATCTTGTTCATGATATGAGAGAAGATTCTGCTAAAGTAAACAATCTCACTGCTAAGCTCAACGACCTCAATGGTCGAATGAAAACCACATCTTCCAAGTTTTCACCAAACAACACTTGAAGAATCATACATGGACGTCAACCGGGCCTTGACTATCCTTCGCAACAGAAGATTGGGATTTCATTCAGACCTGGATAATATTGTTCAAAAGATTTGCCTTGATCATCAAGCATAAGCCACTAACTATAATGATATTGTCAAAGGGCATGTTGATCAATCCGCTCAACAGAAACAGAAGAAGCAAAAGAAAATTTTGAAGAAGAATGCTCCTCCTCCTACAAAAGAAAAGTCTCCTGAAGCTCTGCCTCACAAGGAAAAAATCTTCTGAGCCAGCAATTCCTTCGCCAACAACTGTTCAAGGCACAGATGCTCCTCCATCGCTAAGGCCAACTAAACCAGTGCCTGTGGTCTCCCCTGTTCATGATGAAATTCCATCTCAGCCACATATCTCAGAAGAAGGTGAAATACCTCAGTCTGAGCCCCAAGCTTCTCCAGCTCGTGAAGAACCAAATGTTTCGGCTCCTCCCTCTGCACATCAACCGTCTGTCCAAGAACAAACCCAACAGTCTCAGTGCATGATTCGGGCTCGGTGCCCACTGTTGAAGATTCTACTCCCTCTCAGCTGTGAATTTCAATCGACACAGAAACAAGAATCTCAGACGATGGACCGTCCAGACACAAATCAGTTTCTACTCGTCATACCGACTCGATCATATATGGAGATGAAGTGATTTCAGTCGAGGATGAACTGAAATATCTATTCCCTCGTGAAGAACTGCCTGTGTTCAAGGCAGGTGTTGGTGACAAAGGGTTGCTATTCAATCGGAATACACACCCTAAATTCTTTCGAGAAAGTCCATAGAGTGGGCCACGCACATCTGAATCACTTCTTTTCTGGACTCACGAACAAGCCATCTTTTATTCTCGAATTCTCTATGATAGCAGGAAAAATTTTCCTCATGAATTCTTGGACATAGCGGCTATGAAGAGTATTGGTTGTTTTGATCAGGTGCTACAAAATGTGGAAGACATTTGTGTCATGTCACACCCTAGCTAGTCATGCATTAGAGTGTTGCATCATGTTTACTTTTCATCAGAAACTTGAAATGGGGAAGGCAGAACCCCCAACACCCCCCCTGAAATCAACTAGGGTTTACTAAAAGCATTTTCAATGAACCTGAAATGCCCTTCTAAAATGTTCACCCTCTTTGTCTTGGGTTAGAACTTCTGGCAAAATAGGTGCACAATTTTCTAGGTCAACAGAAGGTCATTGTTTTAAATCATAAGTATTTGAATTTGGGCATTTAAATGCTATTAAATAATTTAAATGCTCAAATAATTCTGGAAATAAATGTTTGCTATTGGAAATAATCCAAACAGAGCCCATAATTATTTCCAGGATTTTTGGTAATGTTTTAGTATTTTAAATAAAGCCCAACAGTTACAGTTAAATAGAAAACAGAAAGAATTAGAAAGAGAGAGAGAGAGAATACCTGGCCACTTACGCATCCCACCCAGCGGCCCAGCTGCGGCCCACCACTGTAGCGGCCCAGCTGCCCAGCTGCGGCCTACCACTGTAGCGGCTCTCTTCTCTCTATCAGGTTCACGTGTTACTAATCTGTAGTAACTTATAGGATTGTTGGTTACAAGCCAGTTCAGTTCCTATTAAATTTTTGTATGTTGCCAGTTGAACCAGAACCTTGATATGATGTTGTTGAGTGGTTTTGCAAACTGTTGTGGATGTCTCATCTCTTTTTATGAGCATTTACAGCCGTTATGCTGTCCAAATTCTCCTAGAAAATTCTAATGCCTTTGCATTATTTTGTGCTTTCATATGGCCACCCGTTCCCAGAACCAAGTGGTTCGTCTGACCCGTTGCATCGATATATGTGGTCACACAGCTATGTTGGTTCGAGTGATGGTCGAGACAGGCTACCGATGGTATCCTGAATATACCGTCGAGGAGCAGTTTAGAGATTTTAATCAAAGCCAATATCTGTGCACGGTCAGGATATATCCATCTTATCCCGGAGCTACTGAACCGCTCCACTGTTCTTATGGACTTGGGATCACTATTGGGATGTCCATGCAGGATGTAGCCTACTCGATGATGACTATTATTCGAGCCAGAACTGCCTTGCTGAGCAACACTGATTTCCGCTACATGCCAGCATCCCTCCCTGGGGCGCATGGCTACCTTCAGGATATGTATAGCGATGCATCCCATGAGAACTCACTTCTCCGCACCACTACCGAGATGTTGGAAGACAAGGACCGTGAAAACCGGGCCTTGCGTATGGAGCTCTTTAATGCTTGTTCTGATCACTGGGCCACCTTGACTCGGTTTGCCCCTGCAGTGCAAGCCGGATACATGGACATGAGGGACTTGTATCCTGTGCGTGCCAGTCTGCCAGATTTCATGGAGTGGCGTGAGGTGGGAGGGATAACTCCTCCTCGTGGACCTCGTCTGCCGCCGTTTGTTGGATCAAGGCCACACCCAAGTCCCTATGGTCCGCAAGCTCCTCAGGACTGTCTGTTCCCAGATGATCATGTTCCGCTTCCAGGCTTGGGTGGTGACTTCTATGAGGATTACTACGGAGCTGTCTGAGCTAGTAGTAGTTTTCGCTAGTATTGTAACAGTTGTATCTCCACCGTCCTGCGTGACTTGTGGAATATGACTTAGTGTGTATCCATTCCGGAGGTGTAGAAAAATAATGTATAGGAGCTTGGAATGCCTCCGATGAGATGTAACGTCTTTCATCATAGTTGTACCTTAGCTTGGGCTTGTACTAAACTATGTATGGTGTGTATGACTGTTGGTTAATGTATGGCAGTTTCTGTATTACCATGTCATACGGATGAACATCTCTGCATTCCTTGTTATCCATTACATTCCGCACTTCCTTGCCCAGATTTTGCCATCCTGGTCTAAATCGTTGTTTTGTTTTTTCCTAGGATGGTCAACACCCGCAGCAACCCTGCTGCTCTGGAGCAGGGTGAAGCTAGCGCAGCTAGGGATGAAAATCTGCCTCAACCGCCATCCCTGGCCGAAGTGATGCTGGAGGCAGAACGAAACAAGCGTGAGACTAACCGCTTGCTGGAGCGGATTGAGCAGAATACTGCACGCCAGCAGAGAAACATTCTAGTGTCAATCAATGACTTTGTCAAGCTATATCCACCAAAGTTTAACCATTCCATCGAACCTCTCAATGCGGATGACTGGCTTCGCAGCATCGACCACAAGCTACGTTCTGCAAACGTAGCCGAAGATGATAAAGTTACCTTTACTGCTTATCACCTCGAAGGCCCTGCTAGCCTTTGGTGGGAAAATTATGAGGCTATGCGCCCAGTCGGCCAAATCACTACTTGGGCTGAATTCAGTGCTGCTTTCCGTGAGCATCACATTCCGGAAGGTCTCATGGATCGCAAGAGGGAGGAGTTCTGTAACTTCACCCAGGGTAGACTGACTGTGGATGCATACAGTCGCGAGTTTGGGAAGTTAGCACGTTAAGCTCCCGAAGAGGTATCTACCGACGCCAAGAAGCAGGCAAGGTTCCGCAAGGGACTTAGCCCCGAGCTTCGCCGTGATCTTCGTCTACACGAATGCACCTCTTTTCCGAAGCTAGTCAACAAGGCCATCAGTGCCGAGACAGGGCAGAATGATTTTGAAGCTTCACGCAAGCACTCCCGTGACTTTGGATCTTCATCCGGCTCTGGATCTCTGAAGCGCCGGGTCTGGATCCCAAACACTGTTGTGCCATCCAGGTTCACTCCGAGGCCATCCTTTGAGGCGCCTCACCCCAACCAGCAGTATGTACCGCCCAAGACTTATGGTGGTCCTGCTACTAATGCTGCTCCATGCCCCAATATGATAACTTGCTTCAAGTGTGGAGAGCCGGGTCACTACATCCGCGAGTGTCCCCAGAACAACCCCAACCAGTTCGGAAAGTCTGTTGGCCGTGGTAAGCCAACGGCAAAAGTGCTCGTCGCCAAGCCGGCCACCACTGCTCGTGGCCATGTCAACTACATCTCAGCTGAGGAGACTCATGAAGACCCCAACGTTGTTCTCGGTATGCTCCTTGTTAATTGCCATCCGGCAACTGTTCTCTTTGATACTGGAGCATCTCATTCATTTATTTCTGAGAGCTATGCTCGCTTGCACAACACCACATTTTGTGACATGCCCACCTCCATGGTAATTCAAACCCCTGGTTCTAAGTGGCAAACCTCTAGAATCAGCCATGGAAATGAAATTCTTGTGATAGATTGGTCTTCCTCGCGTCACTAATAGCTCTCAAGTCCTCGGACATAAACATCATCTTGGGTATGGACTGGATGTCAGCCCATTATACTAAGATTGATTGCTCTACTAGAACCGTTCAACTCACCCATCCATCGGGCAAGACAGTCCATGTTTTGACCCGAGTGTCGGAGCGCCAGCTCTACTCTCTAAATGCCAACCCCCTTCCAGACCTTGAAGATATTCCGGTAGTTCGTGACTTCCCGGATGTCTTTCCAGAGGAACTGCCAGGTGTTCCACCTAACAGGGATGTCGAGTTCGTAATAGACCTTGTTCCAGGTACCGTCCCAATCTCTAGAAGACCTTACAAGATGGCACCCCTAGAACTAGCCGAGCTCAAGAAACAACTCGATGAGTCCTTGCAAAAGGGTTTCATCCGTCCTAGTTCTTCTCCATGGGCTTGCCCCGTCCTCTTCGTCAAGAAGAAGGATGGAACGGATCGGATGGTTGTAGATTACCGACCTGTCAATTTGGTCACTATCAAGAACAAGTATCCGCTCCCCAGGATCAACGACCTGTATGACCAGCTCGCTGGATCCTCAGTCTTTTCCAAGATGGATTTGAGGTTGGGTTACCATCAAATCAAAATCAAGAACGGGGACATTCCCAAAACGGCTTTTGATACTCGTTATGGCCAATACGAGTACACCGTCATGTCCTTCGGTTTAACAATGGCTCCAGCCACCTTCTCTCGGTTAATGAACTCGATCTTCATGGAGTATTTGGATAAATTCGTCATGGTTTACCTCGATGATATACTCATCTACTCCAAGAATGAGGAGGAACATGCCGAACATCTAAGGCTAGTATTGACGAAACTTTGAGAGCATCGTCTTTATGCCAAATTCTCCAATTGCGAATTTTGGTTGCCAGAAGTGACCTATCTGGGCCATGTAATCTCTGGTAAGGGCATTGCTGTCAATCCCGAGCGAGTTCAAGCCGTCCTTGACTGGACTCCACCTGAAACGGTCAAGCAAGTTCGGAGTTTTCTTGGTTTAGCGAGCTATTGCCGCCGCTTCGTCGAGAATTTCTCCAAAGTTGATAAGCCCCTAAATGAACTCCTCAAGAAAGATAAAAAGTTCGAGTGGACCCCATAGTGCGAGTTCAGCTTTCAGGAACTGAAAAGACGCGTGACATCTGCTCCCGTACTGGTACCACCAGATTTTTCCAAGGACTTTGTTATCTATTGCGACGCCTCGCGACAAGGACTAGGTTGCATTCTCATGCAAGATCGTCATGTGATTGCCTACGCTTCTCGACAGTTGCGTCCAGATGAGGATAAGTATCCCACACATGATCTAGAGCTTGCAGCGGTAGTCCATGCACTCAAAACCTGGCGACATTACCTTCTTGGTAATCGTTGCGAAATTTACACTGATCACCAAAGTTTGAAATACATCTTCACCCAACCGGATTTGAATCTCAGGCAAAGACGTTGGGTCGAGTTGATCTCGGATTACGACTTAGGAATAACTTACACCCCAGGCAAAGCCAATGTCATGGCTGATGCACTAAGTCGTAAGTCTTATTGTAACAACCTGATGTTACAACAAGGTCAACCACTTCTCCACGAGGAATTTCGTAAGCTTAACCTTCACATTGTTCCTCGAGGATTCCTTTCCACCCTGGTGGCGAAACCTACCCTTATGGATCAGATCATCAAGGCACAGAAGGTGGATCCGGGAATCTCCCGTATCAAGAGAAACATCAAGAAGGGAGTTGCAGATTGTTTCTCCATTGATGATCAAGGTGTCGTGTTCTTTGGGGACCGCCTAGTGGTTCCCAAAGTACGCAACCTGAGGCGATTGATCCTTAAGGAAGCTCATGAATCCCCTCTCACCATTCATCCAGGTAGTACTAAAATGTATCAAGACCTACGCCAGAGGTTTTGGTGGACTAGGATGAAGAGAGAAATCGCTCAATACATTGCTAATTGCGACGTCTGTCGTCGTGTTAAAGCAGAGCATCAACGGCCTGCTAGCACCCTTCAACCATTGGAGATTCCTGAATGGAAATGGGATAAAATCGGTATGGATTTCATTACCGGGTTTCCCAGAACCAAAAGAGGGAATAATGCTATCTTCGTTATTGTCGATCGTCTTTCCAAAGTAGCCCACTTCTTACCTGTTCGTGAGAGTATAACCGCTAGTCAGCTAGCTGATTTGTACATCTCTCGGATAGTGTCTCTCCATGGTGTCCCTTTGGAAATCAATTCAGACCGTGGAAGTCTTTTCACATCGCGATTTTGGGAAAGTTTCCAAAATGCTATGGGAACTCGTCTCTCCTTTAGCACCGCCTTCCATCCTCAATCAAGTGGTCAAGTAGAACGAGTCAATCAAATTCTGGAGGACATGCTCCGAGCTTCTGTCATCTCTTTCGGTATGAATTGGGAGAAGTGCCTTCCATTCGCCGAGTTCGCTTATAACAACAGTTATCAAGCTAGCTTGGGCAAGGCTCCCTTCGAAGTTCTCTATGGACGAAAATGTCGAACGCCTCTTAACTGGTCAGAAACCGGCGAGAGACAACTCTTTGGCCCGGATATGATCCAGGAAGCAGAAGAGCAGGTTCGCATTATTCGTGAGAAGTTGAAAACAGCCCAATCTCGACAAAAGAGTCAGTATGACCGCAAGCATAAGCCGATGGCTTACGAAGTTGGCGAGATGGCTTACGTTCGGGTTACACCCTTAAAGGGAACCCATCGATACGGTATCAAAGGCAAATTGGCTCCTCGTTACATTGGACACTTTCGCATTCTTGCCAAACGAGGGGAAGTTGCCTACCAACTGGAACTACCTTCGCATCTCTCCAGAGTTCATGATGTCTTCCACGTTTCTCAACTCAGGCGTTGCTTCTCGGATCCTATCCGTGGAGTGGACCACAAAATGCTTGATCTCCAAGATAACCTCACCTATCGAGAACACCCCGTTCGTATCCTTGATCAAGCCGAGCGTACCACTCGACGCCAGAATATCAAGTTTCTCAAAGTTCAATGGTCACACCATTCCGAGCAAGAAGCTACTTGGGAAAGGGAGGACCCCACGGATCCTAAATCTCGGGACGAGATTCTTTCGAGTGGGGGTGAGTTGTCACACCCTAGCTAGTCATGCATTAGAGTGTTGCATCATGTTTACTTTTCATCAGAAACTTGAAATGGGGAAGGCAGAACCCCCAACACCCCCCTGGAATCAACTAGGGTTTACTAAAAGCATTTTCAATGAACCTGAAATGCCCTTCTAAAATGTTCACCCTCTTTGTCTTGGGTTAGAACCTCTGGCAAAATAGGTGCACAATTTTCTAGGTCAGCAGAAGGTCATTGTTTTAAATCATAAGTATTTGAATTTGGGCATTTAAATGCTATTAAATAATTTAAATGCTCAAATAATTCTGGAAATAAATGTTTGCTGTTGGGAATAATCCAAACAGAGCCCATAATTATTTCCAGGATTTTTGGAAATGTTTTAGTATTTTAAATAAAGCCCAACAGTTACAGTTAAATAGAAAACAGAAAGAATTAGAAAGAGAGAGAGAGAATACCTGGCCACTTACGCATCCCACCCAGCGGCCCAGCTGCGGCCCACAACTATAGCGGCCCAGCCACCGCACCACCTCCTTCAACCTCGTGCCAGAAGGCACGAGGGCGCATGGTCGCCGCGCGCCGGCCACCTCCTCCCTCCCTGTCTGCCTGGCTACTCCTCGACGCGCCCGGACGATGCCACGCACCCCTGCATCGCTCTCCTCTCCCCCTGGACCTTCCCCCCCCTCTGTTCTCTCCTTTGCCCCCCCCCCCCCTGACGCCATGGCCGACGCATGCTTGAGCTCGCTGCCACCATCGCCATGCCCACCGTGCTCCCCTCACCGCCACTCTGAGTCCGCGAGAACCGCCGACGACCGCTGCTTCGCCCCACCCTGGCCCCAAGCGCTGGGATGACCTGCATCACCGGCTACTCCCCCTTCTTCCTCCTCGGTCGCCAAAGGCCGCGCCCGTTGATTCGCCGCCGTCTCCGCGTCCCCGAGCTCGCCGCCCTGCTCGTCCGACTCGCCGTGAGCCACTGACCCGAACCCCCCTCCTGTGCGCTCCGTTTGCATGCTGTAGTCGTTGCTCCGCCGGAGACCGAACCGCGCCGCCGCCCGAGCTTCTCGCCGTCGTGGCCACAATCGTCATAGCTCCCAACCGAGCACACCCACGTGCTCACCGCGCCGCGTAGGTGCCGTAGGAGCTAAGCACGCCACTCCACGGCCATCGCAGCCCCGTTCCCGAGTGCGCCCGAACTCCGGCCGCCGCAAACCTCGACGCCGGCGTCAACTCCGGCCACCCCCGCACCCACCGCCTACACCACTCGACGCGCGAGTCCACCAGCAGCACGTAGCACGCCTCCGCCGTCGTTTTGGTCGCCGGAGCGCGAGACCCGCGCTGCTCCGCCGCGTCTGGCCTCGTCGGCGTCATGTCACCGGCAGGTTTGACCCTCCCCCCTCCCCGTTGACCGTGTTGACTTGGGTGGGCCCAGTTTGACCCCTGGGTCAATGATAGGTAGGGCCCAGCCCTGCTGACTAATTAGGATTAGTGCTAATTAATATTAGTTAAACTAATTACACTGACACGCGGGACCCACTATCAGGGTTGACCTGGACCGGGTCTGTTGACCTGCTGAGGTCAGCATGACGCAATGCTGACGCCGTAATTGATTTTCTGGATTTAATCTTATTCAGGAAAATCCAGAAAATGTATCAAACTTCAAAAAATCATAGAAATTAATCTGTAACTCCAAATGAAATAATCTATATATGAAAAATTATCAGAAAAAAATTCAATATATCCATCTGTAATGGTTTCATGCATGACAAAACAAGTTTACCTTGCTGTTTAAGCAGAATAAGGAAATGCACTATTAAGGCCATGTCTAATGAGCTAATATTTGAATCTTTGATTCAAATGAGTTCATCCCTTCCTATTTTAGCTTGCATTAGGCCAGGACACATTCATATTGCCCTGTCATAGCATGCATCATAATGTTGCATATCGTCATGTGTTGATTGTGTTTCGATGTGTTCTTCGTGGTAGGTCCTGCCTCCGAGGATATTCAAGAGTATCCAACTGAAGGGCAGTATCCCACTACCACTCCATCAGGCAAGCAACCCATTGATCATTCCGATACAAACCCATGTTCTCGCTTCTGCTCTCGTTTACTGCATTAAGACAACGCGATTCAAACTGCTGTGTGTCTCGGTAGTTGAACCCACTTCCTTTGCATGACCTGTCATTGCCATAGTAACTAGATGAAACCCACTAGCATGTGTAGGAGTTGATTGAGCCATATGTGTGTGTGTTCCTACCATGTTATGCTTGCTATGCTTAGAGTTGTGTCAGGTCTGGCTCATCGGGATGATGAACTAGAGTGAAAGGTTGTGACGTTGTCGAGAGTGTGAAAGCATTGAACACGATTTGGTAAAGGAATCGATGGAAGGCCATGTAGGAGTACATGGTGTGTTGTTTCATTGAGGCCGTCCTTAAGAACTGAGATCGGTGTGTGTGATTTAAGGCTCAGCTACTACCACGCATTGGGCCCGAAACCAATGGACCCTCTCGGCTTATTAACCATACTTGTCCTCTGTCCGGGAGTTGCAAAGTAGTTTCTGGTGTTTGTAGTATGCTGGGGGCCGCACGCAGCGCTGACCATAGGGGTGGGCTGTGTTGCGGTAGGCACGTGGCATGGTGTACCGATTCGCCCGTTGGTGTCTCGGGAACCCTGTTCACATCGTTCGGGGCCGTTAGTGGAAACCTCGGCCGGACTCCCTGCGGATGGAACCCGAATAGGCGATAAACCTGGACTAGGGACTTGTGTGTTTAGTCAGGTCGTGGCCGACACCCTCGTTGGGCTTCCGCTTGAAGGTTGTCGAGTACATGTCGTGTAAACGGCGATAAGTGGTGAGAGCGTGTGTGAAGAAGTACACCCCTGCAGGGTATGAAACTATTCGAATAGCCGCGTCCGTGGTAAAGTACTACTTGGTCACCTATACAGTTCATAGACAAGTAAATGGATTCTACTAAAAATCTCAAGATAAGTGTGAGTACCGCGGATGGCCCTCTCGTAGGTTGGCGAGAGAGGATCCACGATGGAGTATTGTGTTGGTGATAGTGGACTCGTGTGCGACAAATGCTTTACAAGTTGTGTCTGTCGTAGGATAGCTTAGCCAAGAGTCAAAGCTGGCTTGCTGCAATAACTCCACTACCTTCTTGAGAATGTGCATGTACAGTAGGATTCTGTTGTAAGACTTGTTGAGTACCTTCGTACTCATGTTGCTTTAATTTAATGTTTTCAGACGACTACGCCAACCCCTCTGATGGGTTCTATGTAGACCTCGACGTTGTCGAGTGACTCATCACCCAGGTGGTGATCCAAGACTTGTGAAGGGTCGATGTAGATAGACAGGCTTCGTCAAGCCTTCTTCCTTTCTAGTGTCTGTACTCAGACTACTTTGCTTCCGCATGTGCTTGTATGATTGTATGACTTGAGTGTCGGGTCATGTGACCCCTACCTGTATGGATGATATGTATGGCTCTTCGGAGCCTTTTAAATAAAGTACTTGAGTTGTAGAGTTTGTTGTGATGCAATGTTGTATTTACTCATATCGGGCATATTGTGTGTATGATTGAAATGCTTGGTATGAGTGGGATCCGACTATCTAGTTGTTTATCCTTGGCAGCCTATCATATGAGGAAATGTAGTCTAGTGTTTCTGAGCGATAGTAGTCCGCTACAGCCCGGTTCACCGGAGTCCTGCTAGCCCAGCACTACTGCTCGGAACACATGACTGGCCGGCATGTGTTTCACTTCGTTCATGTGTCTGTCCCTTAAGGGAAATGTCACGCGGTGTTATCCGGAGTCCTGCCTAGCCTGCTACAGCCCGGAATACCGGAGTCCTGTTAGCCCAGTGCTACAGCCCGGATTTATACGTTGTTGACCGACATGCTCGATGTGATTCATGTATGCCTGTCCTCATGGGTTAGTGCCGCCTTGGGTTCACGACTAGCCATGTCGGCCCGGGTTCTCTGCCATATGGATGCTAGCAACACTATCATATACGTGAGCCAAAAGGCGCAAACGGTCCCGGGCCAGGTAAGGTGGCACCCCTGGGAGTACCGTGCGTGAGGCCGCAAAGTGATATGAGGTGTTACATGCTAGATCGATGTGGCTTAGGATCGGGGTCCTGACATGTCACCAATGTGTTTACATTCGAACACCCTTGGAACTGAGAAATTATCCTGCAGTTCTATGCGATGTTATATATATATATCTGGTGATGAATCTGACAGTTCCAAGTGGATTATGGAATGGATGATAGAAGGACAACGCATCAAGTGTACCTCCAGGGATTTTGTCTCTCACTTTCATTTCCCTCGCTTTGAGCATGGCAAAACTGAAATCCGAGTGCACAACATCGATGCTATTTCAGATGATATGTTTTGGTGCACCATGGACAAAGAAAATATTCGTGATTACAATGGTCCTCCCAAGCCAGAGCACTTAACTTTCGAGAACCAAACTCTGTATCATATGCTCACCTATACTATTTGCCCTCTGGCCAGGATGAATACTGATGTTACAATCTCTGATGTTCTTCGGAATACAATCTATGCCATCTTTGAAGGATATATCTTTGATGTTGAGGATATGTTTTTTGAACATTTTGAAGGATTCTGCTGAGTATCAGAAAACCCTCAAAGTCTATACCCCATGGATTCAGAAGGTGGTTGATTATTCCATGACAACAGAATATTTGGCAAATGCAAGTCATAAAAGTTTTATTCCTCCAGTATGCGACACCCTGCAAGTCATGCAAGATATTTCTTCGGGTAAAGTGCCTGAGTCAAGCCCTCAAGATTATCACAAATGATTCGATGGGCCACGTCTGCCAAAGCGTGATGAATGATTACTCGTCAACCTCCGTCACAAATTGAAGTCAGTCTACACACGCAACAACTGTTGCTTAAGCATATTGCCGAGGATCGACAAGAGAAAGGTCACCTTGTTGCCGAGCTAAATGATATCAACAACCAAAAAAGAATCACTCATCTGATTGCTGATGAGAACAAGAAAAGGCTCTGGAAATTACTTCAGAAGTTCTTCTCCAAGAAGCAACTCTTAGATGCTGATCTCAAAGAGCTATATGAGTATATTGACAAAGGCCTCTCAGTTGAAGATTATCAACCTCGCAGTACTCCTCCTCTTACTGCTTGAGAGCCAACTACTGATCTTCTATACATTAAGCTTCATAAGAGCATCGAAGAATCTGAAGCCACCTTACCGACGGAAAAACTAGCTAAAGGAAATGTGGTTTCACATCTGACTCAAGAGGCTTATCCTAATGTGCCTTCATCATCTCAACCCCAAGCTGCCATTCCTGAAGGAAAATCTACACTTCAAAATCAGAAACCTCCTCAAACAGTTATTCTAGCGATGCCTCTGAGTGAATCAAGTTCACCGCTTCTACACGCATGTTATTCGTCACCTTTTTTACACAAGTTGGCAACCAGGGGGAGAATTATATCGAGTTTTGATAGATTTGCTCTTTTGCATTTCGTTTGGTTTGGTTTCACGTGACTTTTGGAACTTATGCCTTAAATACTATCTGTGCTATGTTGTAAGAATGTATGTGTTGTAATATTAATAACCCTGCCTTCTACACTATTTCTCTAGAAGCATTTGTTTTGCAGGTGGAATTTGTATCAGAAGTCATGAATGATTGCACAACAATTTTGATGGATTATATCATTAGTGCGAATCATTATCTCGAATGATTGAAATCTCCTCTTTATACTTCAATGAATTGCAGGAGAATTTTATCTCATATCTATTACGATGCACACATCTAGGGGGAGTATATTTCATCATCGAGTCAAGTAACGCAAATTCACTCTTGTTCGATTTACTTTTCACTTATCTATCTTCACGTTGATGATTATCTGTTTTGTCAACAACCGTCCAAAAAGGGGGAGATTGTTCGTGCAGTGATAGGTCCCTTATGTTTTGGAGTTTGTTGACATAAATAGTACGGGACTTATGTGTTTGCTAGTGCACACAAAGTAACAGGTCCCTGATATCACAACGAGTTTGATGCAAACGACGAACATAATCTCCCTGCGATGCAGCGAAGATTATCACCGAAGATGATGTTAACAAGAGTGACCCCTAAAAATTGCTAAAGGTCAAGCAATTGGTTCAGTATTGGTCCGAAGAAAATGACTGCGCCTGAGGAGAATGAAGACGAAGTGAAGACATAGCATTCATTTCGTCGTTCTTCTTGTCTTTATTGAGTCATAGGACCACCGTACTGTTGAGAAGGGTGTAGTGTTCGAAACTTTGATTCTCTGATACTAAACCCAAATCCTATGAAAGTTGTGAGAGAAATCTCTTTGTGTTCCGAGCTAATACTTGCCAGCAAGAGACTGTGATCTTCTTCGCTGCGAGAGATTTGTCTCAAACCGAGGAGTTAGCATTACTTGTTCCTCAAGTAATGTTACCGTTGCTCCCAATCCGACAGTTATGAAACGTGTCGGTTGGCCATTGGCTGGACTGCGTGTCCAAAATGGTCATTTCCCACTAGGGAAGGTTGCAGCTATAAATAGCTGCCCCGCGCCGGCTTTTTCCGGCGGCTGCTCCGTTTGATTCTGAGAAGATTGTTGAGCAACCCCCTCTCTGAGCGATTTGAGTTTAAAATCCACCGAGAGAAAACCCCTTGAGCCGAAGAATTAGATAGTGGTTCATCGTCACTCGAATCTAAGTCCAGTACCCTCCGCCTATTACTCTTGAGAGCTGCAAATTCTCTAGACGGTTAGGTGTCAATTTCTTTAGAGACCAAGAGTGATTTTGGTTCTTGAAGAAGAAATATGTGAAGGTTTGGAGATCGCCTCAAGTATCTACCACGAGTAATCGGCATTGGTTGATGAACCAATTGTCGAGGAGAACAGGGTGAAGAGAGTTTATCTTTCATGTTGAGTCACAACCCCGCCAACCAGACGGTGTCCTTGTGCAGAAGGACGAACTGGTCGAACAAATATCCTGTCGCCATCGAACACCGCAGGTTATCTCTTCTACCCATGTTTACATTCGACGTGTTTTCCTTCATGTGTTTTGTCTCGATGCATGTTTAGTTTCCATTTGGTACTTAGCTTTAGCTCGCTGTAGTTTTTTTCCCGTTCGTTCCGAGAATTTTGAGATTTCCAAAGAAAATTTTAAACTCCCATTCAGCCCCCCTCTAGTGGACATACTTCGTTCCTACAAGGAGATACTTGCCTTCTTGACTATCCTGGCACCAGAAGCCAACACGACGGTGAAGATCGGCCCTCTCCAGCACCACTTGCAACTCTGTCCTGAGTTCTATCATGGCAACCACGACAGAGCGGTCATCCTTGTCACGATGAACAGGCTACTGGGAAGAAAGAAACTTTTGGGGACGATTCCAGCCGCAAGTATTTCATGGGACCTACCGCCACCACGACTGCTTGGTCTTGCTCTACATGTGTCACGAGAGAAGAGAGATCAGGAGGGGGTATGTAGGGAGGGGTTAACCTCGAGCGGTGGTGGCGGTGTCGGTGCAACAGCTTCGCTGGAGCAGTTTCCCTCGAACGAGCAGCCGTTACGTTGGTCTGCGGCGGCTTGGCCATCTCCTCTGCCCCTCACACACTGATGGACCCATCACATCCTCTCTCTCTCTCTCTCTCTCTCTCTCTCTCTCTCTTTCTCTCTCTCTCTCTCTCTATCTATCTATCTCTATCTCTCTCTCTCTCTCACAACAACAGTCCTTCCTAGATCCCATCTCTCTCACAGCAGCAGACCAATCCCCTTCACCCCTCGCGTCGATTGGTCTCGCAGCGGCCAACGGACCCCATCTCACTTCCAGCAACCAACAGAGCCCGGCCGTTCTAGCCAACTGGGCTAGAAGAAAAGGCCAAGTTAGCAAAAGACCTCAGATTTTTTCCTCTAGAGTAGCATCCATATAGAACTGTTGCGGATCGTAGCAGAAATTTAAAATTTTCTATGCATCACCAAGATCAATCTATGGACTAATCTAGCAATGAGGGAAGGGGAGTGTATCTACATACCCTTGTAGATCGCTAAGCGGAAGCGTTGCAAGAACGCGGATGAAGGAGTCGTACTCGTAGCGATTCAGATCGCGGTTGATTCCGATCTAAGCACCGAACAACGGCGCCTCCGCGTTCAACACACATGCAGCCCGGTGACGTCTCCTACGCCTTGATCCAGCAAGGGGAGAAGGAGAGGTTGGGGAAGACTCCGTCCAGCAGCAGCACGACAGCGTGGTGGTGGTGGAGGAGCGCGGTACTCCAGCAGGGCTTCGCCAAGCACTATGAGAGACGAGGAAGAGAGAGGTAGGGCTGCGCCAAGAGAGAGATCAAGTCGCGTGTTGGGAAGCCCCCAAACCTCAAGTATATATAGGGGGAGGGGAGGGGGGTACGCCCCCTCTAGGGTTCCCACCCGAAGGGGTGCGGCAGCCCCAGATCCCATCTAGGGTGGCGGCCACAAGGGGGAGAGGGGGAGGCGCACCTGGGGTGGGCCTTAGGGCCCATCTGCCCTAGGGTTTGCCCCTTCCCCTCTTGGAGGCGCCTTGGGCCTTGGTGGGAGGCGCCCCAGCCCACCTAGGGGCTGGTTCCTTCCCACTATTGGCCCATGCAGGCCTCCGGGGCTGGTGGCCCCTCCCGGTGGACCCCCGGACCCCTCCGGTGGTCCCGATACACTACTCGTGATGCCGAGAACACTTCCGGTGGCCAAAACCATACTTCCTATATATATAAATTTTTACCTCCGGACCATTCCGGAACTCCTCGTGACGTCCGGGATCTCATCTGGGACTCCGAACAACATTCGGTAACCATGTACATCTATTCCCTATAACCCTAGCGTCACCGAACCTTAAGTGTGTAGACCCTACGGGTTCGGGAACCATGTAGACATGACCAAGACACCTCTCCGGCCAATAACCAACAGCGGGATCTGGATACCCATGTTGGCTCCCACATGTTCCACGATGATCTCATCGGATGAACCACGATGTCGAGGATTCAATCAATCTCGTATTCAATTCCCTTTGTATAGCGGTATTGCACTTGCCCGAGATTCGATCGTCGGTATCTCGATACCTTATTCAATCTCGTTACCGACAAGTCTCTTTACGCGTTCCGTAACACATCATCCCGTGATCAACTCCTTGGTCACATTGCGCATATGATGATGTCCTACCGAGTGGGCCCAGAGATACCTCTTCGTTACACTGAGTGACAAATCCCAGTCTCGTTTCGAGCCAACCCAACAGACACTTTCGGAGATACCCGTAGTGCACCTTTATAGCCACCCAGTTACGTTGTTACGTTTGGTACACCCAAAGCATTCCTACGGTATCCGGGAGTTGCACAATCTCATGGTCTAAGGAAATGATACTTGACATTAGAAAAGCTTTAGCACACGAACTACACGATCTTGTGCTAGGCTTAGGATTGGGTCTTGTCCATCACATAATTCTCCTAATCATGTGATCCCGTTATCAATGACATCCAATGTCCATGGTAAGGAAACCGTAACCATCTATTGATCAACGAGCTAGTCAACTAGAGGCTTACTAGGGACATGGTGTTGCCTATGTATCCACACATGTATCTGAGTTTCCCATCAATACAATTCTAGCATGGATAATAAACGATTATCATGAACAAGGAAATATAATAATAACTAATTTATTATTGCCTCTAAGGCATATTTCCAACAGTCTCCCACTTGCACTAGAGTCAATAATCCAGTTCACATCGCTATGTGAATAACACTCAAGGTCACATCCCATGTGACTAACACCCAAAGAGTTCTGGGTTTGATCATGTTATGCCTATGAGAGATGTTATAGTCAACCGATCTGAACCGTGTGTGCTTTACAAATCTCTATGTCATCTTGTAGATGCAGCTACCACGCTCTATTTGGAGCTATTCCAAATAACTGTTCTACTGTACGAATCCGGTTTACTACTCAGAATCATCCAGATTAGTGTCAAAGATTGCATCGGCGTAACCCTTTACGACGAACTCTTTTACCACCTCCATAATCGAGATAATTCCTTAGTCCACTAGTTACTAAGGATAACCTTGACCATTGTCCTGTGATCCATTCCTTGATCACACTTGTACCCCTTGACTGACTCGTGGTTTGGCACACTTCAGGTGCGGTACACAACATAGCATACTTTAGAGCCTACGACTAAAGCATAGGGGACGAACTTCGTCCTTTCTCTCTATTCTGCTGTGGTCATGTCTTGAGTCTTACTCAATACTCACACCTTGTAACACAGCCAAGAACTCCTTCTTTGCTGATCTATTTTGAACTCCTTCAAAATCTTATCACGGTATGTATTCATTTGGAAGTACCATTAAGCGTTTTTTATCTATCCTTATAGATCTTGATGCTCAATGTTCAAGTAGCTTAATCCAGGTTTTCCATTGAAAAACACTTTTCAAATAACCCTGCATGCTTTCCAGAAATTCTACATCATTTCTGATCAACAATATGTTAACAACATATACTCATCAAAAATTCTATAGTGCTCCTACTCACTTCTTTGGAAATACAAGTCTCTCATAAACTTTGTATAAACCTAAAATCTTTGATCATCTCATCAAAGCTTACATTCCAATTCAGAGATGCTTACTCCAGTCCTTAGAAGGATTGCTGGAGCTTTGCATACTTGTTGCATCTTTCAGGATTGACGAAAACCTTCTGGTTGTATCACATACAACCTTTCCTCAAGAAAATCATCGAGGAAACAATGTTTTGACATCCTATCTGCAAGACTTCATAAATAATGCAGTAACTGCTAACATAATTCCAACAGACTCTTAGCATCGCTACGAGTGAGAAAGTATCATCATAGCCAACTCCTTGAACTTGTCGGGAAACATCTTAACGACAAGTCGAGCTTTCTTAATGGTGACATTTACCATCATTGTCCGTCTTCCTTTTAAAATCCATCTGCACCCAACATCCTTACGACCATCAAGTAGTTCTTTCAAAGTCTATACTTTGTTTTATACATGGATCCTCTCTCGAATTTTATGGCCTCGAGCCATTCGTCGGAATCCGGGCCCACCATCGCTTCTCCATAGCTCGTAGGTTCATTGTTATCTAGCAACATGGCTTCCAAGACAGGATTACGTACCACTCTGAAGTAGTACACATCCTTGTCGACCTATGAGGTTTGGTAGTGACTTGATTCGAAGTTTCATGATCACTATCATAAGCTTCCACTTCAATTGGTGTAGTTGCCACAGGAACAACTTCCTGTGCCCTGCTACACACTAGTTGAAGTGGCGGTTCAATAACCTCATCAAGTCTCCACCATCCTCCCACTCAATTCTTTCGAGAGAAACTTTTCTCGAGAAAGGACCCGATTCTAGAAACAATCCCTATTGCTTTCGGATCTGAGACAGGAGGTATACCCAACTGTTTTAGGTGTCCTATGAAGATGCATTTATCCGCTTTGGGTTTGAGCTTATTAGCCTGAAACTTTTCCACATAAGCGTTGCAGCCCCAAACTTTTAAGAAACGACAGCTTAGGTTTCTCTAAACCATATGGTGTCGTCTCAACGGATTTGTGTGGTGCCCTATTTAAAGTTAATGCGGTTGTCTCTAATGCCTAACCCATAAACGATAGTGGTAATTAGATAAGAAACATCATGGTATGCACCATATCCAATTAGGGTGCAGTTATGATGTTCGGACACACCATCACACTATGGTGTTCCAGGCGGCATTAGTTGTGAAACAATTTCCACAATGTCTTAATTGTGTGCCAACCTCGTATCTCTGATATTCATCTCTATGATCATAGCATAGACATTATATCATCTTGTCACGACGATCTTCAACTTCACTCTGAAATTACTTGAACCTTTCAATAATTCAGACTTGTGTTTCATCAAGTAAATATACTCATCATCTACTCAAATCATCTATGAAGTAAGAACATAACGATATCCATTGCGTGCCTCAGCACTCATTGGACTGCACACATCAAAATGTATTACTTCCAACAAGTTGCTTTCTTGTTCCATCTTACTGAAAACGAGGCCTTTCAGTCATCTTGCCCATGTGGTGTGATATGCATGTCTCAAGTGATTCAAAATCAAGTGAGTCCAAACGATCCATCTGTATGGAGTTTCTTCATGCATATCTACCAACAGACATGGTTCGCATGTCTCAATCTTTTCAAAAATGAGTGAGTCCAAAGATCCATCAACATGGAGCTTCTTCATGTGTTTTATACCAACATGACTCAAATGGCAGTGCCACAAGTATGTGGTACTATCATTACTATCTTATATCTTTTGGCATGAACATGTGTATCACTACGATCGAGATTCAATAAACCATTTATTTTAGGTGCAAGACCGTTGAAGGTATTATTCAAATAAGCAGAGTAACCATTATTCTCCTTAAATGAATAACCGTATTTGCGATAAACATAATCCAATCATGTCTATGCTCAACGCAAACACCAAATAACAATTATTTAGGTTTAACACTAATCTCGATGGTAGAGGGAGCAGGCGATGCTTGATCACATCATCCTTGGAAACACTTCCAACATATATCGGCATCTCACCTTTAGCTAGTCTCCGGTTTTTCCATAGCCTTTTATTTCGAGTTACTAACACTTAGCAACCGAACCGGTATCTTAATACCCTAGTGCTACTAGGAGTACTAGTAAAGTACACATTTAATATAATGTATATCCTATATATACTTCTGTCAACCTTGCCAGCCTTCTCATCTACCAAGTATCTAGGGTAGTTTTGCTTCAATGACTGTTCCCCTCATTACAGAAGCACTTAGTCTCGGGTTTTGGGTTCAACCTTGGGTTTTTTCACTAGAGCAGCAACTGATTTGCCGTTTCATGAAGTATCCCTTCTTGCCCTTGCCCTTCTTGAAACTAGTGGTTTTACTAACCATCAACAATTGATGCTCCTACTTGATTTCTACTTTCGCGGTGTCAAACATCGCGAATTGCTCAAGGATCATCATGTCTATCCCTGATATGTTATAGTTCATCACGAAGCTCTAATAGCTTGGTGGCAGTGACCATGGAGAATCATCACTATCTCATCTGGAAGATTAACTCCCACTCGATTCAAGTGATTGTAGTACTCAGACAATCTGAGCACATGCTCAATGATTGAGCTTTTCTCCCTTAGTTTGCAGGCTAAGAAACTTGTCGGAGGTCTTACACCTCTTGACGTGGGCACGAGCCTGAAATCCCAATTTCAGCTCTTGGAACATCTCATACGTTCTGCGACGTTTCAAAAATGTCTTCGGTGCCCCAATTCTAAACTGTTTAACATTACGCACTGAACTATCACGTAGTCATCAAAACGTGTATGTCAGATGTTCGCAACATCCACAAACGACGCTCGAGGTTCAGCACACCAAGCGGTGCATTAAGGACATAAGCCTTCTGTGCAGCAATGAGGACAATCCTCAGAATACGGACCCAGACCGCATAATTGCTACTATCAACTTTCAACTAAATTTTCTCTAGGAACGTATCTTAAACAGTAGAACTAAAGCGTAAGCTACAACATAATTTGCAAAGATCTTTTGACTATGTTCATGATAATTAAGTTCATCTGAATATTTAATGAACTCCCACTCAGATAGACATCCCTCTAGTCATCTAAGTGATACATGATCCGAGTCAACTAGGCCGTGTCCGATCATCACGTGAGACGGACTAGGCATCATCGGTGAACATCTTCATGTTGATCGTATCTTCTATACGACTCATGTTCGACCTTTCGGTCTTCCATGTTCCGAGGCCATGTCTGTACATGCTAGGCTCATCAAGTCAACCTAAGTGTATTGCGTGTGTAAATCTGGCTTACACCCGTTGTATTCGAACGTTAGAATCTATCACACCCGATCATCACGTGGTGCCTCGAAACAACGAATCTTTGCAACGGTGCACAGTTAGGGGGAACACTTTCTGGAAATTTTAGCGAGGGGTCATCTTATTTATGCTACCGTCGTTCTAAGCAAATAAGATGTAAAACATGATAAACATCACATGCAATCAAATAGTGACATGATATGGCCAATATCATTTTGCTCCTTTTGATCTCCATCTTCGGGGCGCCATGATCATCATCGTCACCGGCATGACACCATGATCTCCATCATCATGATCTCCATCATCGTGTCTTCATGAAGTTGTCTCGTCAACTATTACTTCTACTACTATGGCTAACGAATAGCAATAAAGTAAAGTAATTACATGACGTTTATGTTGACACGTAGGTCATAAATAAATTAAGACAACTCCTATGGCTCCCGCCGGTTGTCATACTCATCGACATGCAAGTCGTGATTCCTATTACAAGAACATGATCAATCTCATACATCACATATCATTCATCACATTATTTTGGCCACATCACATCACATAGCATACCCTGCAAAAACAAGTTAGACGTCCTCTAATTGTTCTTGCATGTTTTTTACGTGGCTGCTATGGGTTTCTAGCAAGAACGTTTCTTACCTACGCAAAAGCCACAACGTGATATGCCAATTACTTTTTACCCTTCATAAGGACCCTTTTCATCGAATCTGATCCGACTAAAGTGGGAGAGACAGACACCCGCTAGCCACCTTATGCAACTATTGCATGTCAGTCGGTGGAACCTGTCTCACGTAAGTGTACGTGTAAGGTCGGTCCGGGCCGCTTCATCCCACGATGCCGCCGAATCAAGATAAGACTAGTAACGACAAGTAAATTGACAATATCGACGCCCACAACAAACTTGTGTTCTACTCGTGCATAGAAACTACACATAGACCTAGCTCATGATGCCACTATTGGGGATCGTAGCAGAAATTTAAAATTTTCTACGCATCACCAAGATCAATCTATGGAGTAATCTAGCAACGAGGGGAAGGGGAGTGTATCTACATACCCTTGTAGATCGCTAAGCGGAAGCGTTGCAAGAACGCGGATGAAGGAGTCGTATTCGTAGCGATTCAGATCGTGGTTGATTCCGATCAAAGCACCGAACAACGGCGCCTTCGCGTTCAACACACATGCAGCCCGGTGACGTCTCCTACGCCTTGATCCAGCAAGGGGAGAAGGAGATGTTGGGGAAGACTCCGTCCAGCAGCAGCACGACGGCGTGGTGGTGGTGGAGGCGCGCGGTACTCCAGCGGGGCTTCGCCAAGCACTACGAGAGACGAGGAAGAGAGAGGTAGGGCTGCGCCAAGAGAGAGATCAAATCGCGTGTTGGGCAGCCC
This sequence comes from Aegilops umbellulata, assembly GCA_032464435.1. Taxonomy (NCBI): domain Eukaryota; kingdom Viridiplantae; phylum Streptophyta; class Magnoliopsida; order Poales; family Poaceae; genus Aegilops; species Aegilops umbellulata. The sequence continues at coordinate 150,259,464 of CP136059.1, read as the reverse complement.
CCAAACCTCAAGTATATGTAGGGGGGAGGGGGTTGCGCCCCAGGGGGAGGGGAGGGGGCTGCGCCCCCTCTAGGGTTCCCACCCCAAGGGGTGCGGCAGCCCTAGAACACTTTTGGTGGCCAAAGCCATACTTCCTATATATAAATTTTTACCTCCGGACCATTTCGGAACTCCTCGTGACGTCCGGGATCTCATCCGGGACTCCGAACAACATTCAGTAAGCACGTACATCTATTCCCTATAACCCTAGCGTCACCGAACCTTAAGTGTGTAGGCCCTGCGGGTTCGGGAACCATGTAGACATGACCGAGACACCTCTCCGGCCAATAACCAACAGCGGGATCTGGATACCCATGTTGGCTCCCACATGTTCCACGATGATCTCATCGGATGAACCACGATGTCGAGGATTCAATCAATCCCGTATTCAATTGCCTTTGTCTAGCGGTGTTGCACTTGCCCGAGATTCGATCGTCGGTATCTCTTATTCAATCTCGTTACCGGCAAGTCTCTTTACTCGTTCCGTAACAGATCATCCCGTGATCAACTCCTTGGTCACATTGCGCATATGATGATGTCCTACCGAGTGGGCCCAGAGATACCTCTCCGTTACACTGAGTGACAAATCCCAGTCTCGTTTCGAGCCAACCCAACAGACACTTTCGGAGATACCCGTAGTGCACCTTTATAGCCACCCAGTTACGTTGTGACGTTTGGTACACCCAAAGCATTCCTACGGTATCCGGGAGTTGCACAATCTCATGGTCTAAGGAAATGATACTTGACATTAGAAAAGCTTTAGCACATGAACTACACGATCTTGTGCTAGGCTTAGGATTGGGTCTTGTCCATCACATCATTCTCCTAATCATGTGATCCCGTTATCAATGACATCCAATGTCCATGGTCAGGAAAACGTAACCATCTATTGATCAACGAGCTAGTCAACTAGAGGCTTACTAGGGACATGGTGTTGTCTATGTATCCACACATGTATCTGAGTTTCCCATCAATACATTTCTAGCATGGATAATAAACGATTATCATGAACAAGGAAATATAATAATAACTAATTTATTATTGCCTCTAGGGCATATTTCCAACAAGAACAGCAGATATGACGACCTAAAATGTCTCAGTCACAAAAATGGATGGCCAGAAACATGGAGGTCCTGGGAGGGCTGGGGTTAGGCTCGGTTTTACTATCCTAAATAAATAGATTGATGTTCGGTAATCTGACAAGTAAGTTAATTTTAGTGGCTATCAAGTGGTTTATTACCTGGCAAGTAGGTGCACACAATCTGTCAAGTACAAATGACATAAAAAGTTTGTCAAGTTTTGAAGATCCCACCGCAACAAACTGAATGGTGAAAGCGGATCATCAATCTGATTTGAGAGTAGTTTTATTTATAATTTTAAAGCATTTAAAGGAATCTTACTTATGTCATCTCATGGATGCATGGTGGATAGAAGAGAATTGAGCCCCCATAGATATGTGGCGCTCGTATATAGTTGACTCAAATATTTATTTTAACTTTGCCTTAAGTTTTTTTTTCTGCAAGGAACTTTGCCTTAAGCTGCATGCTCCTAGATTTCTCTATGTCCAACCCATAATGTAATGTGTAATAGGACAGATGCTCCCCAAAAATTTGTGCTCAGCAGTTGATGTATCTGGCTATATATATCTGCATGTAGTGCTGCAAAAAAATAAAAAAAATTAGGGCAGCCCAATTTTTTGCCCCAAGTGCTGTAAATATACAACAAGTGCTGCGCAACGGCCACCAATATTTTGCCATCGGGAACCACGCAGGACAATAAGACACATCACTTTGTGTCAAAAACGCAGCTGGAAATAATGCAAAAGCGCAGTCTTTTATTTTGAGAGTTAATGTCGCCGCTTTATTTAGTTCTCCGTAAAGCTCGGAATGTCATCCGAGATTATGTTCAAAATACAGTCAGGGGGAACCCCCATCCACACCTTACATAAATTATCACCTACACCTACTCTAGCCATCTTATGAGCGGCGACATTTGCTGACCGACAAACCCATGACACCTTGGCACCTTGCTTCTCCTGCAACAACTGCTTTATTTCCTGGATCCAGGGACCAACCGTCGAGTAATTTGTACCCTCTTGCTGGATCATATGAACCACCTTCAAGCTGTCCAACTCAAGATGAACATTCTGCACCCCCAACTCGCCCGCCACTTGTAAAGCTCTCCTGCATGCCAACACTTCCGCAGATTCTGGGTCCTGTATATGTGGAAAAACATGACACAACGCAGCTATGAAGGCACCATTGTGATCTCGCATAACTGCCCCACCTCCTGCTTTGTCTTTCACTCTCGAAGTAGCACCATCTGTGTTAATCTTCACCCAGCCATCATCCGGTACACACCATCGCTGAGTAATCTTCGGGGCTGGTACACTTACCGTTGTGGGATGTGAGATGGTCCACTCCAGCATGTGAGCATACACTGATTCCATAATCGCATGTGGCACTTCCATCCGTTTCCCTTCCCTCGTTTCATTTCTTGCTATCCAAAGGCCATATGTAGCTTGGATCATCACTTCTTTCTCTTCCTCAGACGCTCCAGAGAACCAGCCAAGTAGCCAACGCGCTAACGCACCCTGGGTATCTATCTGACACAGCGGGGCTGCCACCGCGATACCTTTTTTCGAGCGCAATAGTTGCCAGAACTGTGCTGAATGTTGACATGCCCAAAAACGATGGATGATTGTTTCTTCCCTTCCACATGCAACACAAAAAACCCCCGGTTTGATCCGTCTCCGATGAAGTTCCGATCCTACAGCTAGTCCATTTCTGATCATGCGCCACATGTGGATTTTTGCCTTTGGTGGGGCACTCGTACCCCACATCGCCATATAACCTTTGTGCTGCTGCACCGAATTTGAAGACTCCTGCTGGCCCGTCCTCGCCTTCCTCTTTGCCATCCATAGATGATATGCTGACTTGACATTAAAGACACCATTCTTGGTATAATTCCAAGCCGGGTAGTCTTCGGTTCCGGGCCCTCCCACTGCTATTTGCATAATATCATGAATATCTGATTCCGTAAACATAGCTGCAAGCTTATCTACATCCCAAGCCTCACCACTCTGATCAAGAAGATCAGCCACTTTCGTCACACCATGAACATAAACCTGACCCAGTGGTCTCAAACAGCCTTCCCTTGGAATCCAATTGTCATGGTGGATATTGATCTTCGCGCCGTCCCCCACCCTCCACACAAGTCCCTCCCGTAGAAGGTCCCTCCCATACAATATGCTTCTGAATGTGTATGAAGAGTTGGATGGGCAGGTAGCGGTCAAGATCGTGTCATCCTTGAAATATCTGTCCCTCAACACCCTAGCGCAAAGAGAGGATGGGGTAGTGAGGATCCTCCATGCTTGCTTTGCCAAAAGCGTTAGGTTGAAGCCCTCCGGATTTCTGAACCCGAGGCCCCCTTCCCTCTTCGAATTACACATCTTCTCCCATGAGATCCAATGTACCTTTCTTTCACCGTTTATTGCCCCCCACCAGAATTTTGAAGAGATGGATGTCAGTTTCCGGTATATCTTCTTTGTGAGGTGAAAGCAACTCATCGTGAAAGTTGGTATTGATTGTAATCCAGATTTAACAAGAACTTCTCTGGCAGCCTTAGACAGACCCTGCCCTTTAAACCCTGTCACCTTACCCTTAGAGCTCTCGGTGACATACGTAAACGTACCCTCCTTTGATCTTCCAACCAGTGTTGGCAGACCGAGGTATCTTTCACTTAGCGCCTCACTATCGATGCCCACCGCCTCCTTGAGCTCATTTTTGGCCTCATCGTTGCATCCCTTACCAAAGAAAATGGAAGACTTTTGCATATTCACCCGCTGGCCAGACGCCTCCTCATATGTAAGCAAAATTTCCTTCAGCGCAGTCATGCTCTCGGTAGAGCCCTCAAGAAAAACAATGATGTCATCAGCGAACAGCAAATGGGTGACATGGGGGCCAGTGCCCCCATACGAAACTCCCTTGATCCTCTGTTCCTCTTTTGCTCTTTTCAACAAGGACGAAAAACCCTCCACACAAAAAAGGAATAAATACGGTGAGAGCGGGTCGCCTTGTCTGAGTCCACGCGAGGGTGTGAAACTTCTAGAGTATCCCCCATTAAGCTTAACAGAGAACCGAGCTGATGTAACACATCTCATAATCATACCAATCCACCCCTGATCAAAACCAAACTTAGCCAACATCCTTTCCAGAAAAATCCACTCTACTCTGTCATAGGCCTTCATCATATCAATCTTGACCGCACATAAGCACTTCCTTCTCTTCCTAGTCCGAATGGCATGGACACATTCGTATGCTATCAACACATTGTCCGTAATGAGACAGCCTGGAACAAACGCACTTTGCTCTTCTGATATAAGCACTGGAAGGATGACTTTCAATCTGTTCGCGAGCACCTTTGTCGCTATCTTGTACAGCACGTTACACAAACTAATAGGTCGAAACTGAGAAAGCAGCTCCGGTGCACTCACCTTAGGTATCATCACAATAACAGTATCATTAAAAGATTCCGGGGTTGTCTCCCCGTTGAGAAATGCCCGAACAGCTGTACACACATCTTGCCCCACCAACGACCAGTGCCGCTGGTAGAAAAGCGTCGGCAGTCCGTCAGGGCCCGGCGACTTGGTCGACCCCATCTGAAACAATGCTGCTCTGATTTCCTCATCCGTGATTGGCGCAGTTAGCTTTACATTCATGTCAGCCGTCACCTGAGCCTCAATATGCTGCAGCAGCACTTCCGCACCAACCGAGCCTTCGGACGTAAACAGTTGCTCATAGAAGGTCGCTGCCATCTCTCGCATGTCATCATCCACCATACACTTTGTGCCATCCTCTCTAAACAGCGCCTTCACCGTGTTCTTACGCCTCCTATGTGATGCACGGTTTTGGAAGTACTTGGTGTTTTGGTCTCCTGCAACTAACCAATCCACCCTCGATCGTTGTCGGTACAATATCTCTTCCCTCTCAAACATCTCCTTCAACTGATCCTCAATGTCCCGCACCTCCTGCTGATAGCCCGTCGACGAGGCCCTAGTCTTAGCGTCCACCAACTGAGACTTGAGCGCAGCGATCTGTCTTCTTATTGATCCAAACACCTCCCTGCTCCACCTTTGCATGCTGCCCGCTACCTGCCCCAGCTTGCTCCACACATCCTCAAGATTCCTCCCACCAGCGCCCGCCGCTTCCCACGCTTCCCGCACCATTTGCTCGTAGTTGTCATGCCTTGTCCATGCTTCTTCAAACCTAAAAGGTCGGTCACCACCCCGGGAGGCAGATGGAGCGGTCTCCATAGCCCTAACCAAAAGAGCCTGGTGGTCCGACTCCTCCGTCATGACGTGTTGCACGGACGTTTCTGGATACATCTGCAGGAACCCATCATTGCATGTTGCCCTGTCCAGCCTGACCTGAATGTTTCCTATCCCATCTCTTTTGTTATCCCATGTGTACGGGTATCCATTAAACCCGAGGTCCGCCAAGCTGCAGTCGGCTAGGCAGTCCCTAAAATCCTCCATACGCGAGAAGGGCCTTTGGTTACCCCCTATCTGGTCGGCATGGAATAACGCTTCATTAAAATCACCTACACAAATCCAAGGGAGCTCATCTTGCCTCCTCAGATACCTTAAAGCATCCCACGATTTCTTTCGTATTTCTGTGTTTGGTTCCCCGTAGAATCCAGTGATTCTCGAGGTCTTGCCATCACAAACAAACTCAGCATCAATGAAATATTGACTCCACGGTCTCACTGTAGCTTGGACGTGATCCCTCCACCACATGGCCAGTCCACCACTCCTTCCGTTGCAATCCACAGCCACCCCATTTCTAAACCCCAAACTCCATTTCAACCTATCCATCCCTCTCGCCCTTTTCTTCGTTTCACATAAGAACACCACCACTGGGTTGTAGGACCTAATCAGGTCTCGTAATTCGCCAACCGTCGAGTCCAACCCCAATCCTCGACAGTTCCAGGCTAGAATGTTCATTGCTCCTGGCGGCCCTGGTTCACAGGGTCCGCCATTGCTCCATGTTGTTCCTCAATGCGGTCAAACACTGACGACGTCTTCTGTCGTGTATCGTGAATGAAACCGTCATCCCCCCCACGCCTGATGTTGCCATCCTTTACCCTCCAAATTTGCTTCGGTCCTCTTTTCCTGCTTTCCAAATCCCTGTGAGAAAAAGAAGTTTCACACTGCTTCACTTCCACAACCTGTCTTGGTTTCCTGACATAATATCCCCTCCTTCTTCCACGTTCATCATGCATGTTCAGCCGTTCATAAGCTCCCGGCTCACTGTAATATTCCTCCCACCGAGATCTGTATTGTTGGTGTTCAGCCGCATGCACTGAACCCTTAGTGAATCCATTAGCTTTGCCCTTGTAGTCAGCCTTGTTGGTACTCTCGTCTCCATACCTTCTCTGCTGGTTTTTCAGAATCAACTTCTCTCGGAGATCTTCCTCCCTCCGCTTCTCAAGACTGTCCCGCATGTCCTTTTTCCTTTGCACACCATGCCCCGTCCCTGGTTTAGCCGGGCTTGTGATCTCCACCCCATCCTGTTCCGAACGACCGCCAGTGCGGCTGCCAGAACCAGCAGCAAAATCAGCTGCTAAGTTTCGTTTAGTGGGTAGATCCCGGCCTCTGTATTGTTCATGATGTCCTTTTCCATCCTCCCAACTCCTTGAATTTGCAAAGCTGTTGCTACTACTAGCCGCCTTAGCACCAAGAGATCCCTCCTTGAAAGAACCATTCCTTCCTGGGGAAGAACGTAGCCAGCTCCCCGGTTGATCTGAGGAATCCAGAGGAGGCACACATACCCCTCGTTTATGTACCAGTCTGCCACAATCGAAGCAAAAGTGTGGCACTTTTTCATAATAGAAGTCATACCACGTCCCCACCTTATCCTCCTTCGATTTCTTCAAATTAAAACCACGGATCAGAGGCTCAAAAACAGATATAGTAGTTCTAATTCGCAGATGCTGACCCCTCGCTATACCCTCACCATCTGTATCCACCTTCACGACTTTACCAATCCAATTGCCTAGGGCAGTCCCAAAGGCTTCACACCTCTTGTCCGGTGGCAAATCGACCACCCTAACCCATATGTCAATCTCCTCAAACACCATCTCTGACGGTCTGATCTTTCCATCATATTCTTTCACGATGAGCACACTAAAATCAAATTGCCAGGGTCCATTATTCATCACATGTCTCCAATCTCCCTCGCTGCCCAAGTGGACAACAAAGATATTTGACCCCATGTCTCTGAACTTGGCCTCTTTGTGTAAACCCCATGCCCTAGGCATCGTCTTCTCCAGCGCCGTTCTCTTCATTGGCCGTTCTGAGCACACTTTCCCAACCACCGACCACCTCGAAGCCTTGGGAATTGGTAGTTCATGATCCTCAAACACAAGCCCATCAGCCTCCTTATCCATCAAAACCATCCCACCCAGTCTTGCGGAGAGACTCGCCGCTGGATCAGGCGTTCTACTCTCCACCGGGGACACAGAGTCTCCCCTGCTTCTAGGATCACCCATCTTCCGCGGTCCAGGAGTCGACGCCGTCGCCGCTCGGATCGGAGTTTTCCTGGCGTTCGTCTCCGCGGTCTCCTTCGTTCCAGCATCCTCCGCCATCGCCTCCGGCCTCACCGCGGAGAAGCTGTGTCAGCCCACGCCCAGATCGCGCCGTCGCAACCCAGCCGCCGCCGTATCCAAACCACCCCCAGCAAGAAAACCGTAACCCTAGCGTAGTCGCACGATCGCCAGACAATCGCCGCCTACCCCTCAGCGCAGTCGTAATGTAGTATTTTAGGGCACCACTTTCACCTGATCTGCTACGGCAGAAATAACGTGTTGTCATCTCGTGTCTCCATACTCCATACCCAGATTCCAAGATCCGCTTCTTCCTCCCTTCTTGTTAAGCCTTCTCAACAAACACATGGTAACCACATGATCCGGTACGTATGTACCGATTCTCATCTTCTCCCGCGCGCGTTTTCCTCAACAACAGAGATCGATCAGATGCAACTGCGGTGTCCTAATTCATCAAGCCGTATTGATCAATTCACTTCGGTCTGATCATACCGTGATCAAGGTCCATGCATGGCATTAACAAATTAATCATTAATTATTCTTGTGTGTTCAATTCTTGTTCGTTTCGTTGATGCATTTGTTCTTGTTGTGTTGTAGGCCTTGATCGATCCATCCATCCATGGCTATCAAGGGCAACTCTGGCGAGTACAAGGCGCGGAGCCCGCTGGGCATGGTGATCGCCGTCCTGCTGTGCTGCTTCTTCTACGTGCTCGGCGCGTGGCAGCGCAGCGGCTACGGCAAGGGTGACCGCATCGCGGTGGCGGTGACCCGGCAGACGGCCTGCTCCGGCGCCTCTGCCGCGGGGCTCAGCTTCGAGACGCACCACACCGGCGGCCTGGCCAACGCGACGACGTCCGGCCTTGGCGGCGAGCCGCCGCCGCCGTGCGCGGCAGCGCTCGCGGACCACACTCCCTGCCACGACCAGGATCGCGCCATGAAATTCCCGCGCAAGAACATGGTGTATCGGGAGCGGCACTGCCCGTCGGACGGCGAGCGGCTGCGGTGCCTCGTGCCGGCGCCGCCTGGGTACGTGACGCCGTTCCCGTGGCCCAAGAGCCGCGACTACGTCCCTTACGCCAACGCGCCGTACAAGAGCCTCACCGTTGAGAAGGCCGTCCAGAACTGGGTCCAGTACGAGGGCGCCGTATTCCGTTTTCCCGGCGGCGGCACCCAGTTCCCCCACGGCGCCGACAAGTACATCGACCAGCTCGCCTCCGTCGTCCCCTTCGCCGACGGCTCCGTCCGCACCGTCCTCGACACCGGCTGCGGCGTAAGCCATTATTCACGTTTTCTTCTGATACATGCATGGTCCATTCGCGCACTGTCATTCATCGATCTCGTTTACGTCCATGTGGGTGCAGGTGGCTAGTCTCGGCGCGTACCTGGACTCCCGTGGCGTGATGGCCATGTCGTTCGCACCGCGCGACTCGCACGAGGCGCAGGTGCAGTTCGCGCTGGAGCGCGGCGTGCCGGCCTTCATCGGCGTCCTCGGATCCGTCAAGCTCCCATTCCCTCCAAGATCCTTTGACATGGCGCACTGCTCCCGGTGCCTCATCCCGTGGTCCGGCAACGGTGAGCTAGCACTCGACGCGATCGACACGCATGCCATTGCCATTGCCATTGTCATGATTTGGTCTATATATATAAGGAAGGAAGTTTTGATGCAGGCGGGATGTACATGATGGAGGTGGACCGGGTGCTCCGGCCGGGCGGCTATTGGGTGCTCTCCGGCCCGCCGATCAACTGGAAGGCGAATCACAGGAAGTGGGAGCGCGCGGAGGAGGACCTGGCCGGCGAGCAGAAGAGGATTGAGGTGTACGCGCAGATGCTCTGCTGGGAGAAGGTCACCGAGATGGACGAGATTGGCGTGTGGCGGAAGCGGACGGACACGGCAGCGTGCCCGGCCATGCCGCCGGCGGTCCGGGCCTGCGACCCGGCCAATCCCGACGACGTCTGGTGAGATCAATATCGATCGAGATTGGCCGTCAGACTTTGAGTCAAATTAACGGATTCAAAACGTCACGTCGACGTTTCCCGCGGTACACGGACGGAACTGAAAGATGTTGAGTTGGGCCTGCACAACAGGTACAAGAACATGGAGACGTGCATCACGCCGTCCACCACTGCCGCCGGAGGAGAACTGCAGCCATTCCCGGAACGGCTGAAAGCCATCCCGCCGCGGATAAGTTCCGGCGCCGTCCAGGGCTTCACCGTGGAGTCGTACGAGGAGGAGAAGCGACGGTGGGAGAGGCATGTGAAGGCATACAGGAAGGTCAACTACAAGCTCGACACCAAGCGGTACCGGAACATCATGGACATGAACGCCGGCGTGGGCGGCTTCGCGGCGGCGATCTTCTCCCCCATGTCCTGGGTGATGAACGTGGTGCCCACCGCCGCCGAGCTCTCCACCCTCGGCGTCATCTATGAGAGGGGTCTCATCGGCATCTACCATGACTGGTAAGCTAGTTTTGCTTGCTTTGGTCTACAAGATTTCATTTTATTTACTAGCAAAAAGGACTGTGCGTTGCAACGGGAGAAAACAATACCACGCACTCTTAATTTACTGAAAAAAGTTTCCCCTTGCTTTGTATTCCAAAGCAACCAACACCGATACAAGGATCGCTGGGCGAACAGCACAACAAGCCTAAAAGAAAAGAAAAAGAAACAAATACCAACAACGGCAACTCGATAAAGCGCGGATGACCTGCCACCGCTACGCCCATAAAAAACAAACCACCACAATCCGAGGCTCCGAACCACCGGGTACAAAGCAGCACCTCCAATAAGGAAAGCGACGCCGACGACGCTACAGCCTGGACATGTCCTAGGGTTTCCCCGGCACGCGGAGGGAGGTGGGGGATGGATATCACCGACACCCTCCAGGAAGGAATGGTGGCACCCGCACGTGTCACCGCATCGGAGCCGAACACCGGCAAGGATTTCTCCCGCACTCCAAACCCCATCGCCCAATGGACCGGAGCCGACCAGCCAGACCGCCGCTCACCACCAAGCGCCATCGCGGTTGCGCCGCCACCCACGCCGCCTCACTGCGAACACCAACACGGGGCCAAGAAGAACGGAAAGAAGCGCCCCGCGAAGGGAGAAGCAGCCCCGAAGCCGAATGGGAGGGAACCACCTCCACCGCCGTCGTGCGGGAGGCTAGAGCCTCCGGCACCGTCGCGATAGCCGTCCGGACGCGGCAGCAGGGCATGCCAGGCCATCCCTGGCCCGGCCAGGCCCGAAACGGGCCCGCTAAGCCCCGCCGCCACGCTGCAGCAAGCCGGCGATTGCGCCGCCAGCACCCTGCCGCTCATCGCCTCTCCCCCGCCTCCCAGAAGCCACGAAGCAGACCCACCCCGCCGCGTCGCCCCGCTGCCAACGGCGACACCGCCGACCAGAAGTCCGGCCCCGCTCGCGCCAGGAACCCCGCCACCACGCTGGACCGCCGCCGCCTAGAAGCACCGCCCGGGGTCGCCCCGTCCCGCGCCGGCGGACACCCAAGAGGGGAAAGGCCAGGGGGCCGCCGCCACCAGCGTCGCCCGGGCGAGGCCCGCAGTGGGCGCCGGCGGCGGCGGCAGAGAGGAAGGGGAGGGAGAGGCGCGCGGGGGAGGATGTGGGTCGCGACCGGCCGCCCGCGGGGGCGATGCAGTCGCGGGAGAGGAGACGCGCTCTTAATTTACAAAAAAATGGTCTATAATCTGAGTATTTGTAGCTACGGCCCAAACAAAAATGATTTTGGCCTACAAAAGCGCAAGTTCAAGATTCCACATCTCTTCTATTCTAAACAAGGCTTGCATGTAGATTTAATACGTATATGAAAGAAAGACGGATAATGCATTATTGATTAAGATTGCACCCTAGATAGTATTTTTTTTAAATGGTTAGTAGGTAAATAACATTATATTCAGATTCTCTATATTTTCCTAATCAAATTCCATATATAACATGTTAAATTTGAAGTTACGGTTTAGAAGATATGAGTATTTGAAAAAACATTTGATATGTACTATGGGTTTAATGTCAGAAACATCGAAATTTTTTCTATAAAATAACATGACGGACTAAGAATATCTATTTCTTTTATTAATAGGTATAGATATAGATATAGAGATATAGAGATAGATTTATTTTTTTAAAAAGCGGGATGACCCCCTCTGCATCAATCGATGCCTGAAGATGATGATGCGAAGAGATGTTGTTGATTTGTCTTCTTCTTCTTCTTCAGGTGTGAAGCATTCTCTACCTACCCAAGAACCTATGACCTCATCCATGCCAATGGAGTATTCAGCCTCTACAGGGACAAGTGAGTGAGCCACTCAAAGAAATCTTAACTGCTGGTAATTGTAATGTACGTACATCCATGACAAGCTAGCTGATGGGTTGGTGGGTGGATCAGGTGCAAGATGGAGGACATCCTGCTGGAGATGGATCGGATTTTGCGCCCTGAGGGCACGGTGATCCTCCGGGATGATATCGACGTCCTATTGCGGGTGGACAAGGTGGCGACGGGTATGCGATGGAAGACGATGATGGCGAACCACGAGGACAGCCCGCACATCCGAGAGAAGGTGCTCTACGCCGTCAAGCGCTACTGGACCGCCGACAGCGACAAGAGCTCCCAAGAGAAGAAGGCAACTTCTTCTGAGGTGTGAAATGGTAGCATTGCAACTCAGGAGATCATCGTGTGTTTATTTCAACTTCTTGTGAGTTTCTCTCGAGTGTAGTAGTGAGATCAGCACGTGTATTCCTTTCTGATTACGTCGTGTAGGATGAACACTTATTTTTCCATTTTTTCGGGATGAGATGGTAGGAAATATTCGACACAAAGATCTACGTACCATTTTCTGCCGGTCACAGATTCAAGAATGTTGTTATGGCACTCAAAATTCGCATTCTCATGGTCGTTTTCACCGCCATTGTTCCCATTCCAACTAGTACGTGTATATTATTGTCGTATAAAAATTGTGTATAGAATTGCTCAAATATTGAATAACGACGCCTGGGAAGTGCAGTTATCGAGAGAAACAGTTTCTAGAAACTAGCATGATAGCAGGCATCATAACTTCAAAGTTGCATCAACTAAACAATTCTATCTCTAATATTGTGCACTCTGACTATCCATCTTAGAGCATCTGCAACCAGACCCTCGTATCGTCCGCAAACGTCCGGGTGGACAGCCAGGTTTAGTGAACCATCACCAGAATGTGACCAGCTGCACACCTCAAACCGGCCCTATACATCTGGGTTGTCCGGCACCTTTCAAACCCAGTCCATATCTGGAGCTGATATGGGGAGGCCCGGACGCGTCCGTCACATCAGATCCGACAGACCGGCCCCACCCAAATAGTCCACCAAAAAAATTGGATTAGTTTGAATTGCTCACCGCATATGTCAGGTGGTACCTAGTCCACCAAATTGAATATCCTCTTCCCGTGTCCGTCGTCCATTTCCTGCCGCCGAGCCTTCACCGACCTCCGCCCTTGGTCCTGTCCGTGTCGCCGCCCTCGTAGATAACATCTCCGAGTACCCTGTCCCACACCGTCGGCATGCATGATGCCTCGATGGAGTCTGTGGGGCTCCCATCCGTGGGGTCAGTTGCAAGGCGGAGAATGTCGTCTGCGGGAGGGGCGAAGGAAGCAACGTGAGCAGGAAGCTGCTGACAAGGGGGCGAAGGAAGCAGCGTGAGCGGGAAGCTGCAGACAAGGAGGTGGTCCACATCGACGTGGATTATTCTTGTATCGCCTACCTATGAATTGTCGTACTCCCTCCGTCTAGGTGAGTAAGTCATCTTACGAAAACTAAATAATCCCAAAATACTTAGGCGCGGTGCATTAACTCTTACCTCGTTTTTTGCTTTTTGACATAAATAAAGGAATCAACCAATAAGAAATGTGGGGTGTGTCCGATTTTAATGACTTGAGGCTATCAAGAATGACATGCAGTGATCAGTTCATTGCATGCAATGCTATTAATTAGAAAATGAACACTAACTTCTCTTGTTTTTCCCTCTGCCTTGGTCACGGTGCACAACCTAAGATGACTTACTCACCTAGACAGAGGGAGTACTTTCTTTTGGCATGTGTTGAATTGTGGTTTATTTTGCTTTGTGTTGCATTGTTGAATTGGTGGTGAATTTGTTCCACACGATGTATTTGAGGGTTTGGATATGAGGGGTGTGGTTGTCCAAGAGGACAAATGAGGTGCTGCTCGACACTGTCCGTCACCGACGCTCAAGGGGGCGCGCTTGCCCAGTCCAGTTGCACATGTTCTTATTACAATTGAAAACCTTGGCGAAAACATATCACAGACTAGTGAGTTCTAGATTACAAATCTGATTAGCCTGCTGCAAAATTATATCATAACATACTTGTAAAGTTATTTAAACATATAGAGCAACTAGTAGGTTTGGACCAGTAAGGTGAGTAGCTTGTTGGTATTTACAAGAGAGCTGTTATCACCAAGAACTGATTTGTTGTGACCCGTCAATTGGCTAACTGGTTTTTTGTTCTTTTGTATTTCCCGGTGCGCCTCCGCCGCCGCTGCTTTCTTCTTGGGATGTTGGGTGGAAGGCTGAGGCGAAGCTGTCCAGGCAAGGAATCCGCAAGGCTCGAATTAGCTGGGTTGCTTCTATGCCGGGAACATTCTCGGTCCGTTTATGCTGATGTCCCCGGGAAGAGCTGGAGCTCCTGAGGCCGTGATGCAACCTGACCAGAAGCAACAGAGTGATGTTGCTGATTCTGCAGTGGAGATGGTGTGTTGGTTGGGGGCACCATGCGCATGGTGCTTAAATTAGAAGCATTGCTCCATGTAACATGCGGCGTTGGGTGGGTTGCTAAATTACTAGTGCAGCTGCTCCCTATTGGATGTGACACCGCAAGGCTGCTTAGATTCAGGCTAATGTTTCCGATCCTTGCACGAAGCTCGTTCTGTAGTTCTATTATCTGGGCTCTGAGTGTAGTATTCTCATCTTGCAGCTCGGTCTTCTCTGAACCGACCTGTTAATAAATGTAACTTAGGCTTAACCTTGAAGGTAATGAAGCAAATAACCTGAAACAACTATATCATCTGATAAATTACACAGGCAGCAACCACAAGTTGGAAAGGAGAGACGTTAATGGGAATTTATTTATATGTGAGTTAATTGTGGTAAAGGCATTGCTGACAAGTACAACAAATACTTCATGAACTTTAGAAGATAAATGCACGCTAGCTAGACGTTCATCCTTATAGTGAAGAAGGAAAACAGTTATCATCTAAGGCATGTTTGTGTTTGGAAGATCTTCATTAAACCCTTTTGTCCCCCTTTGTAGTTAGATCTATAAATTATTCCTGTTGTTCGAGAAACACAATAATATGTGGAACATGGAAAGTATATGCGCAGTTTCTGGAAGGCAAGTATATAAGCACTTCATATTTCAGAACTCACATATTGGCGCTCAGTTAGAAGAGTAGATTGCTCCTTTCTAAGAGATTCAACTTGAGTAATTAAATCTCGCAGTACTCGTGCAACATCACCCAATACTGTAGCTTTTCCACTATTTTGTCGATCATGATCTGTAATAGCAGAACTATGTTTATCAGAAAAAATAACATTGAGTACAATGACCTCTACAGGCAATAAGAATAAACATGCAGAACTCTACAGTCCCATGGCAATACTTTTGGATGATTGACGCCAAAGGATAATTACATACAAAAGGTTATCCATCTTGGCATGATTTATTCAGCGTATGCAATAATGCGGTGAACAAAAAAAGGGAAATACAAATAATGATTTCAGGTATTTTCATAATATCTAATAGCAACCTTCTATATGGGCTAACAAATAAGCTGATGACAACTTTCCCCTTCAGAATTTTGTTCTTGGGACAACATGTGGTGGACCACTAAAAAGTGAGCTTGGAAAAAAGCAGGAAGCCAGCTTTTCACATGGGAATATTTAGCAATATTTACAAAATGGGGCACATGCAGACTTTTAGAATCCTAGAAAGGATTGCCAGGATATATAAAATACTCCCTCCGTTCATTATTATAAGATGTTCTCACTTTTTTCTAATTCGGATGCATATAGATGCATTTTAGTGTGTTAGTTCACTCATTTCAGTCCTTATATAGTCCATATTGAAATATCTAAAAATCTTATATTTGTGAACGGATGGAGTACTAAACAATGAGATGAGTTTCACCCAAAATAAAAACAGCAAGATGCAACAGCAACAACAGACAATTGAATACAGGAATTAACATATGCTCTTCCCGTCGTGGCATCAATACTACGAATCGTGAACACGTACTGCGCGTCAGATACACATGAACACTACCAAACATATAACCTAATAATGAGATGAGTGTATTAGTTCCCAGTTGTCATTAAGTAATTAAAAAGGCATATGAGTCCAAGTTGAGGGAACAGAATGATGTAATCCATGTCCAATAACTTAACTGGTATTTTTCCCAAAAGGGAAGATTAAATCAGCTAAAAATGGTCATTGATTAATGACGCATCGTACTAACCTAGCATACTGCTGAGCTCAACAAAAAGGTCATTCAACTGGTCACGTTTAAGTTTCTCTCGTTCAGCTTTATGATTTTTCTTTGGAGCCTTTTCCTGGGCTCTTTTGTCAAGACACCTACAGCACACAAATCATCAGAATAAGAGAAAAGTGTATACAAAAGGAGAGGTGGAGTATTAGAGGAAATTAAGAAGTGAAATAGTGGACCACGCCTAGGTTTAGAATAATATGAAGGTGCAAATTTTACAGATATGATCAACTTAAGTCATTGAAAATGACTGCCTAACTGCAAGTCTATATGGTAAGTACTGCTCCCAGCATCCATATGGCCGATCACAAGATAAAAGAGCAGGCGTCGAACTGCAGAACCTTGTGTCCTAAATAATCTTCAATTCTAGGAGTCTTCTTCTGTTTTATGTTCGCATGTATAGGAAACGCTAATCTCTTGGATGACTCCATTCATGCTTTTTAAATGATGACATCTTTTTCTTTTAAAGCAAAGCCTGAGTCAATTCAGAGAACAGAATCCAAAATAACTGGAAGCACCGACATGGATGCAAATGCAAAAGACTGTGAAAATAATCTATACCAATATAAAAAGACCCAAAAATGCAGATCCAATTAATCTCGGCCATCAAATCATGTCAATCCAACGACCTAGACTGCTTCAATGTTGAGCACTCAACACATTTAGCGTGCAGTTAATTTCATGCCAAATATAGTGCTAATCACATACTAACACACAAATAATATCCTACTTAATATCTACATGCACTTAATATACTTCCAAATGAACGTGCATTGCACGTACACATTGACTAGTCAGGTGAAACAGCAGTCTATTGGAGCAGATGAGCTCCTCGGCCATCAGGTAGCAGTAATAAGTACTTGCAGTCTTTTACAGGGCTAGCAAATAACTAAATCTGACATTCAAACTAATCAGCATGCAGATTTATGGTAGCAAAAGAATATAATACATGAAGAGGTGAACTAGGGGACTGGTCACAATTAAGGCTAAGTCACAACTTAAACTTATAAAATACTTATTTATAAAAAAACCTATGAGGAACGATGCTCGCTAAGATTATTGTTATTGATGCTGGTTTGGTCAAATGGATATAACGAGGAGATTATGCTTGCTAGTTGGAGTTTAGAATTATTCTTGGACAACAACCCAAGATGACAAGTGAGTAACGAAAAAATATTGTGGTAAGTACATCCAGGTTCATTTATGTGTCTGCCCCACCATGTAATCAATTAGAAAACAGAAAAAATCTAGCATAAAAGAAATTTGATCATGCGCATCCTAGGCTAATTGGCCAAAGCAACAAAGCAAAATGTATTACTACTACAATACTAGGTAACTCCTGTAGCTAAGCAAATGAAAATGTATCGAAGAAGATAAGTAACTAAAGACCAACCTGTCAACGTGCTTTTCGGCAGCAGAACCTGAGCTGCCAGCCATTGAATCTGAGCTCTGCGCATCAGCCACCATTCCAAGATTCTGGTTTCTGCATAACAGAAAAGACTGCTGGAGCACCCTAGAGATAAAGCTGAAATCCAAGTAATTAGAAGAAATGTCTGGCATCATAAATCAAGTACTGCAAGGAATGCTGAATTCAGTCCATTTACAGATTCCAGGATTTCACAAGAAATGCTACCAGGCGAATTAAGAGTTCATTGTATCACCACAACAAGTGGAGCCTAGCTTAGACCACATGCATGGAACTACAGAGTTCTTTTTACAGGAGACTACTCTTCCAAATATCGGCCGGCTTTGAAGTTAATCGGCCAGTTAATATTGGGACCTAGAAATATTCTTTACATTTTATTTTTTTTCCACCTTGTATAAACATTTTCAAACCATCAACCGCTGATAAAATCAATCATAAAACCAATTAAATCCTATTAACTCTATGGTCTCTAAGAATCCGGTATACAGAGTTACAGACTCAACATATCAACTTGATCATTCCAACAACGAAAGCTACACGACGAGCACCATGAGATAACCCCTACAGGAAAGAATTAAAAATCATCTCGGGCTATTGGTGCTAAGCTAGGCCCATACCTCCCCAGTGAATCTCAAACCACACACTAAGATAATCAGGTCCCGTCTCCATAATTCGCACCACCTGATAATCAGCTCTCGTCTCCATAATTCGCACCACCTTAACCCTGCGCATAACCAGCCCTAGCAAGCCATCGGTAAAGAGAACCATACCTGAATGAATTCACATCTGAAGACACAGTCTTTGCTTGCCCTACAGCCTGGGTGGATCTTGATCCGCTGGGGCCGGTCGGCCGGCGGTGAGGAGGGTGGAGCCGTGGAGGCGGGGGGGGGGGGGGGGGGGGGCGAGCACGCGACGAGCGTGTGGCGGCCACCCAACACGCGCACACTTGTGTGACGCACGCGCCAGCGAGGTGACACATGGCAATGCGCGTTGCCCTCGAACCCACGGGGATTCCGACGAGATGGGATGGGATGAAGGGGAACCCCAAAGAGCAGGAGGGATCTCCACATGATGACCAGTTTTCTTTCTTCAAAAAGAAAAACTCTCCTAAACGTTTCGGGTGGATAGCCCTCGTACCGTCAGGATTGAAAATACCATTTGATCGAGCACTCCAAAGTCAGTCAGCTTAAACGATTGCGATTGTCAGATCTGTACTTCTAATGGACGAGTTGGTGAATAGTCTTCGCGGTTTATTTTTGCTGGTTTTTTTTCATCTCTCCTCCCACCTCCCTCGCACCCAAGCACGATGCCCCCTCGCACGAGAAAAAACGGACGACGACCGCCCTCGCGAAAAAGAACCGTACGACGACCCCTCACACAAAGAAAAAACTAACGATCTCTCCCTGCGCCTGGGAACTCGATCTGGATCACGGCGGCGACGGCGGCGGCGACTCCTCTGTCTCTCTCTCTCTCCCTCTCCCTCTCTCTCCGCGCACCGACGCATCCCTCGGAGCCCTGCCCACCTCCTCCTTTTTCAGCGCCCACATCGCGACCCCTGTGGCTACTCCACTCTTGAGGCGTCGTGGAGGTTACGGAAACCCGATGGCGTTGGCTTGCCGGAAATGAAGAAGACAACCAGGTGATGCGGTACTCGGGAGGTGGAATTGGCAACAGAGGTGGCTCCATATGGATGTCGCGGACCTCCCATTGGATGGAATCGAAGTGGGACGATGTGCTACGGTCGTCAACGGCGGCTGCGCGGGATGCAGTATGGTATGGATCGGGCATCTCGAGGATGGGCTCTCTTCACAAGGCCTCCTCCATGCCAGTACGCTCTCTGATCTGAACCTTCTTCTCTTTGCTCACGCACCACAAACACAGACGTACCTGACCCGTCGTTGAACAACAGCGGAGGTGTTTGAGGAGTCTGTCCCGGGGCTGCTCGTGAAGCACGTCGACGTCGCCATCTTGCCATTGCTAACAACACCACGCTGCCGGCTGGGGTCCTTATTTGCCATCGAGGCCTTCCGCAACCGGGTCCATGATGCCTGATTGCTTCCTCTTCGGCTGGATCGGGTCCAACCACACAGTAAGCTATGCCTCATCTTCAGTCTTCTTTCTTAAATTTTCTATGGTTCTTGGTCTGGTTCTCAATAAAGAGCTCAAACTCGTCTTGAGTTTTTGGTTATGACATGCCCTATATTGTTGGTACAGATTATTGTACTACTGTCTTGAGTGGCAAATATTTACTGAGATGGGATAATAGGTATACTAATTTTCTATTTCAAGACTGAAATATGATTTCTTCCTGCTCTATGTCAATTTAATTTTTTTCTAAATAATTTACCAACACAGTGCAGGTTGATGTGTGTAGCACGTGTTAACAAAATCTCAATTATCTGCATGGTATATATATCTCTAATCATTGTCTTTTCCAGAATGAAGAGAAGGTATGAGAAAGATAATATTAATATTCCCTATACATTTGACATTTAACTTTTACCAGATTCTTGGATTCCTCAAAATCATGTCTATTAGTGTTTCTTCTATATATATATGCATGATCTTTCCTTTTGAAATTCTCATTATGTACATGATTTTTGCTACTGCTGGCCTTATTTGGCACTGATTTGGGCCACCTTGTTGAATGATTCGTGCACGGATGTGTTTCGTTGGTCTTTTGCGGCATGTGGGGAGCGTAAACTGGAAGAACGTGTGAAGCAGGCATCGCTGCTGCGCTGGACGACATTGTGCGAGGCCATGGCCATGGATGATGTGCTGTTGGAGAACGACGCAGGACTAAGGTAGTCGATGTGAACGACCGACCACTGGGTATGTAATGGTTTAGTCCTCCTGAATTTGCACTCTGTTTTTTAGTCCTCTGTGGTGTTGTTCAATTTGGGCAGGGCTTACATTCTCTCATAGGATCAGACCAAACAAGGTCTCATAAGCTTTGCCGTTGTTTTGTTCGAAACATAAAAACAGACATTATCGAGGAAAGAGTCATTCTCACATAGCGATTTGTTTGCCTCCTTGCAGAATTCCAATTGCTTATGGATTCGTATGATGCATCCCATCACCCAGTAAAATATAGACATCAATTATTGCATCTGGGTTTATATTATGCATCCCAGCTGCCAGTTTCATTGTTAAGTAGGAAGAAGATTACATTTATAAATGATATATGTATGTAATTGTGTGCTGCATTTTGCTGCTTCCAGTAGATGTACTATCTTTTCAGCGTTGACTTTTAAAGTGTTTTTCCTGACAAGAAGCTTATCAGTCGTAATGTTCAGCACCTACATTACCTGATGGTCATGTAGTGCTAGGGAAATAGATATTAATGTGGGAAATAGATATACAATATGTTATAAAGGATAAGACAAGTAATTATTGGGTGTGAAATATCAGGATGGAAGCATTTTTTTGCTATCATATGAATTATTGAATCCAATCTCGTATGCAACCCCTCAAAATTAGATTTAATTCATGCTCGTACACCATCACTTAAGTAGGGAAAGAGAAGTATTTCTAAGGCTATTCTATATCTTATTTTTCTTTCACAGCATATATATTATTAGTTATATGTTTTCCTGGGTAGGAAAGTAACAATCAATCCCTCAAAATAAAAGGAAACTAATGATCAAGACCTTAGCTGGCTGACGGTAACTCCATTCATTCTCTTCCAATTATTATTATTTTAGTTATTTTTCTATTCTCATGGGTAGGTTTCTTCTGTGTTGTTTTGCTTTAGTTTCATAGTTGTCACTCCCATGTATTTCTTCGACGAGGAGGCGTGGACACGAGGCCTAACTATCCGGTATAAATTGGTTTTCCCACTGTCGCTGTGAGATTAGATTCTTGTTCCCTTTTCTGCACATGATTGTTCCACTTGTGATTTATCATATATGAATTGCTACTTGACATCCTTTTGATCCAGCGTGATTTCTTACTTCTTCTCATCTTGTTGACTACTGGTTGTGTTTGTTCTCTCGCCAAAGGCCGGGACTTTGAGTTGCCTGCCATGGTGGAGCTCGGGATGTTGGCAGATCTGACCGGACTGGTGAGCACTGGGAATCTGCCCACACCTGCCGAGGTCGCCCTGCTCTGTGCCATGCTCGGTAACTCACCCTCGCTGATGGGAATGTTATGCACAAAATGCTGATGAAGTTGTGTACTGATTCAATGAACTAAATTTTAATTAGCTGATGGTGATGATATATTTTTTGTGAACTAAAAAAGCGTATCCCCATATTGGTGCTTTTAGGAAATGGCGAATTCACGTATCCTTGTAGGCCTTATACTAATACATGTATCTGTATCGGTGCATTCTTGGATTTCATGTATAAGCCGCTCAAGAGAAATTTAAATAAGGTTGTTATGTTTCAACATACTATACATGCTTTCCCGTAGACAATGCTTCAATACTGTCATGTGATAACTGGTACTGATATAAGGACCCTTATCTTCAGTGCCATTTGGAGTAACAGTCTACAATGCCACAACACTTTGTTGGACCTATTTTTGGCGTTTCTTCTGCCAGGTATTTCTATGATTTAAGTAGATAGAAGTTATTAATTACACGTTCATTGTGGTAGACCGATTGTCTCTCTTCTACAATTGGAAATCTGTTATGTTCTGATGAGATGCTATCGTATGACTAATATGTAACTGGTGATGTTTTATGTCTCATAGTTAAACTTTGTTTCATATTTCGAATTGGTTATTGAACATTTTTGTTTCCATGACAGTAGATCTATATCGGGATTTATAGCATATGCTCTATGTGCAGCTGATGAGTCTTTCAGGGATGCAAATTGTCTGCCTTCGGAAAATCAGAAGAATGAAAGAATGGGATTTATAGCATATATGCTCTATGTGCAGCTGATGAAGCTTTGAGAGATGAAAATTGGTTGCCTTTGGAAAATAAGAAGAAGGAAAGAACGGTACCAATTGCTTTTAGTGGAAGCTCTTTTCCTTTTTTGTATTTTTGCCGAGTCGCTGGATCTGATTAGAGCTTTTATCAGGGTGTTTTAATTGGTGGTGGAATCGGAAGCATCTCAGACATTTTAAATGCATGACTGCTGATTGCTGAAAATGTTCGTACCCACATTCACTACAATTTGTTTTATCCTCATTCTTTTCCTTTTCGTTGATGAAGATAAGATCGATGGTCTATCATGCATGCATGTAGGAGCAGATTTCCTAATCTGTTGGGCTAATATTGTTAGTTCAGATTTGGAGACCCATATTTTTTGCTCACAGCGATGTTGTAACGCCCCGGATCCGATGCGCCAGGTGTCCGTCAGTTATTCGCCGTCCTTGCCATGTCATGTGCTTGCGTGTCGCTTTTTGCCATATCATCATCAGCATTTCATATCATGTCATCATGTGCATCGCTTTCGCATACGTGTTCGTCTCATGCATCCGAGCATTTTCCCCGTTGTCCGTTTTGCAATCCGGCGCTCCCACGTCCTCCGGTGTCCTCTTTTACCTTTTTCCGTGTGCGGGTATTAAAACCTTCTCGGAATGGACCGAGGCTTGACACGTGGCCTTGGTTGAGCACCCGTAGACCGCCTGTCAAGTTTCGGGTCAATCGGAGATCGTTTGATACTCCAACGGTTAACCGGGTATCCGCAAAGGCCTCTTTCTCTTTGCAGCCCAACACCCCTCCAAAGTGGCCCAAAACCCACCTAAGTCATCTCCATCCTCTCGGTCGTCGGATCACGATCGCGTGGCCGAAAACCGCACTCCATTTGGAGCTTCCTAGCCCCCTCTACCTATAAATATGTGCCTCCCCCGTCCAAATCGCAGTTGAAACCCTAAAAATTCCCCTCCGCGCCGCCGGACATGTCCGTCCGCCACCGGACGAAATCCCGCCACCTCACCCGGGCCAATGGCAACGCGCCACATCGCCCCGCCGCCCCTCTCAGCCAACCACACCTCGCCACCTCACCGCCACCTCACCCTCCCTCTCTCTCCTCCGTCGCCGGCCCGCGGAGCCCATCCGGGGCCCGCGCGGGCCCGATCCCCCGCCGTCGCTCGCCCGCGCCACCCGCGCTCCGCGCCGCCCGCTGCGTCCCGCCGCCCGGCGCCCCGGTCGCCGCGCGTCGCCGCCGCCTTGCGCCCGCTCGCCGCCGCCCGGCTGCTCTGCCCCGCCGCAAGCGCCGCTTCCCCGTCCGCCGCTGCGCGCCGCCGCATGCCGCCTCCCCGCCGCCCCGCTGCGCGCCGCCGCATGCCGCCTCCCCGCCGCCCCGCTCGGCGTCTCGTCGCCGCCCGGCCGGATCCCGGCCCCCGCTCCTCTGGCGTCCTCCTCGCGGATCCGGCGAGATCCGCCGCCTCGCCTCGAAATCCGTGCACGGGGTTGACTTTCCCGAGCCTCGATTTTCTCTAAGTCCCGGAGATTTTTACATTACCATGCTATGTTCATCATGCCATAACTCTCTGCATGTAGCTCCGTTTTAGGCGTACAATATGTCCAATTGTTCGCCTCAATGAGTACATCATTTAATCTCGTTGCATCATTTTCATTTGAGGTCGTTTTGATGCCCGAAATGCTGTTAGAAGAGGGCTATGTGATGTTAGTTTCTGGTTCTTATCAGAACATGCACTTTTGTCATTTTTGCCATGATTGATGTGTGCCTCCTATGAAGTTGAGTCCTACATGAGTTTTGGAATATGCCATGTCTTCTTTCCCGAGATTTATGCCATGTATTTTTGTGATCTTTGTGGTGACTAGCATAAGCATGCAAACTAGGACACTTGATGTTGCTGATTTCAGAGACTTAGTAATTTCACTAAGTCCCTGCCTGCTGTTATTTTTATGCCATGTGTTCATGTTGTTTCAGAGAGATCTATGCCTCTTTTGAGCATGATCAGTAAGGGTGTTTTGAGCATATGGATTTTCTATATCCATCAATGCCTTTGTTTGTATTTATGGAGTGCCATAGCTTGAGTCAATCGAGCTCTACTTTTGCTATAAAAATGTTGCTGGCAGATTGTTTACATGTTATTCGATTTTGCCAAGCTTGTTGTAGTTGATCCTTGCATGATATATTGTTGTTATTGCCATGTATAGCTTCTATGCCATATCTTCTTGATGTATGTATGCTTAGTTTATCATGCAATGCTCTGTAGTGAGTGCATCGAGCTCGTGAACATGCCTACTCGTTATCTGTTTTTGACATGTCCAGTTTTCTGCTAAGTCTGAAACCTGTAACGTAACTTGCTTAATTTACATGGGTGTAACCATATTTTCTGATCCTTTTTGGCTTATGGTCAGTAAGGGACTTTTGTCAAGTGCTTTGAGTAGATTCATACCATGCCTTATTTTGTTATGTCCTGTTCCTGTAGCATGTTGTTTCATTGCTCTAAACATGTCATCCTGATGTTAATTTCTGGCATGATAGTATTTTCACCAAGTCTGTGAACCTGTTATCTTTTGCACTTTTGCCATGCTTGTTTGAACCTGTTGTGGTGTGATTTAGCCGTAGCTCAGTGTTCATCTTTTGTCAAGCATCTTGATTAGATTACTGTAATATGCCTTGTTGATATGTTTGGGTGCAGTAGCTTAATTTCTTGTTGCTTGCTAAGTAGCTTCATGCTGTTAATGGCAGATTATAGTCATTCTTGTTTTGCTTGTCATTTGCAAACCGTGCATCCGATTCCGGTGATCTTTATATCGATTTCAACCGAAATCACCTCACCTTTCCAGTGGCATACTTGGGTTGCCAAGATTATGCCTTGTTCATCTTTTCCTTCCGAAGCATGCATATGCATTGCATACCACATCTCGCATATCATGCCATGTTTATGTGGTGGTTGTTTACTTGGTTGTTTGCTTCTTTCCGGTGTTGCTTCTTCGGGTTAGTTCCGATAACGTTGCGATTGTGAGGATCCGTTCGTCCACGTCCGCTTGTCTTCATCATGGACTCGTTCTTCTTCCTTGCGGGATCTCAGGCAAGATGACCATACCCTCGAAATCACTTCTATCTTTGCTTGCTAGATTGCTCGCTCTTTTGCTATGCCTATGCTGCGATGCCTACCACTTGCTTATCATGCCTCCTATATTGTTAAACCAAGCCTCTAACCCACCTTGTCCTAGCAAACCGTTGTTTGGCTATGTTACCGCTTTGCTCAGCCCCTCTTATAGCGTTGTTAGTTGCAGGTGAAGATGAAGTTTGTTCCTTGTTGGAACATGGAGATGTTGTTCCTTGTTGGAACATGTTTACTTGTTGGGATATCACAATATATCTTATTTAATTAATGCATTTATATACTTGGTAAAGGGTGGAAGGCTCGGCCTTATGCCTGGTGTTTTGTTCCACTCTTGCCGCCCTAGTTTCCGTCATATCGGTATTATGTTCCCGGATTTTGCGTCCCTAACGCGGCCGGGTGATTTATGGGACCCCCTTGACAGTTCGCTTTGAATAAGACTTTTCCAGCAAGGCCCAACCTTGGTTTTACCATTTGCCTACCACCTATCCCTTTCCCTTGGGTCTGATCAACCCGAGGGTCATCTTTATTTAGCCCCCCCGGGCCAATGCTTGTCTAAGTGTTGGTCCGAACCAAGCAGCCTGCGGGGCCCCCTCGTGGAAACTCGAGGCCTGGTTTTACTCGTAGCTTGACTTATCCGGTGTTGCCCTGAGAACGAGATATGTGCAGCTCCTATCAGGATGTCGGCGCATCGGGCGGCTTTGCTGGACTTGTTTTATTGCTGTCGAAATGTCTTGTAGCCGGGATTCCGAGACTGATCGGGTCTTCCCGGGGAGAAGGAATATCCTTCGTTGATCGCGAGAGCTTATCATGGGCTAAGTTGGGACACCCCTGCAGGGTTTTGAACTTTCGAAAGCCGTGCCCGCGGTTATGTGGCAGATGGGAATTTGTTAATGTCCGGTTGTAGAAAACCCGAAGTTGATCTTAATTAAAATACACCAACCGCGTGTGTAACCGTGATGGTCTCTTCTCGGCGGGGTCTGGGAAGTGAACACGGTTGTTGGAGTTATGTCTGACGTAAGTAGTTCAGGATCACTTATTGATCATAGTTGTTCGACCGTGCTTTACCTTCTCTTCTCGCTCTCATTTGCGTATGTTAGCCACTATATATGCTAGTCGCTTGCTGCAGCTCCACCTCATACCTTTTACCCTACCTATAAGCTTAAATAGTCTTGATCTCGCGGGTGTGAGATTGCTGAGTCCTCGTGACTCACCAGATACTTCCAAACCAGTTTGCAGGTGCCGATGAGACTGTGCAGGTGACGCATCCGAGCTCAAGGAGGAGTTCGATGAAGATCTTTCCCTTTATGTTGTTTCGTTCTAGTCGATCAGTAGTGGAGCCCAGTTGGGGTCGATCGTGGACCTTTGTCGCTTTTGGGGTTTCTTCTTTTATTTTGGCTCCGTAGTCGGGCCCTGATTGTAACTGTATGATGTAATGTTTTATTCATGTATTTGAGTGAAGTGGCGATTGTAAGCCAACTATGTATCTCTTTCCCTTATGTATTACATGGGTTGTGTGAAAATTACCTCACTTGCGACATTGCTTTCAATGCGGTTATGCCTCTAAGTCGTGCTTCGACACGTGGGAGATATAGCCGCATCGAGGGCGTTACAAGTTGGTATCAGAGCCTTCCCCGACCTTAGGAGGCCCCACTGATTGATCGTTTTTAGCGGCCGAGTTGTGTCTAGAAAATTGTTTTGAGTCATTTAGGAATTATATATCGAAGAGTTTAGGAATTCTTTTTACTTCCCAGTCTCCTCATTGCTCTGGTAAGGCATCCTGACGTAGAGTTTTGACTCTTCTCTTCTCAAATTTCACTAAAAAAATTTTTAGGATCACGCGGGTATCTTAGAATCGTTCCGATGGTTTTATGATGACAACATTGTCTTGGTTGCCTCCCGTCAGCAGGGGTTTTAGTGGAGGTGTCCCGGGGAGTTGAGCTCCGAGGTGTTGTCGTCATAATTTTATCATTGCAGTTCTGGAATACCTGAGTTTAGTACGCCAACATCGAAAAACTATTTTGTACAGTTGTTGGTGAGATAACCCTGATAGCCCAGTACTGAGGCGAGTGCGGGAGTATTGCCATGACTCGTATAATGGATGCTTTTCGAAGGTTGAGGTAGATGATTTCCGAGGATTTCTTGGTTATGTGTTGAAGGATGGATACAACTGGATCTAGGTATTGTTAGTTTGGGTGATATATTTTGTGTCCCCTGTATCCCCAACACCTGATTGCATAACCAGAAAGTTTCGGGAATTTATAAGTGGCAATTCAAGTATCTCGTAGGATATCTTTCCAACAGACACATGATACGATATGGGATCTATCATATGTTTGTTTCCGGCTTATTCTGCAAGCCAAATCCTTTGTTTTATTTTATTTGTGGTATTCGAGTTGCTTCAATGTCAAGTGTTGATTCCATACCTAAGTCGTGCTTCGACACGTGGGAGATATAGCCGCATCGAGGGCGTTACAGATGTCTAGAACATTATTGTATCTAGCAGATATTAATAATTTTATCTCCAGAGTAAAGCCATATATATAAGATGGCTATGCTAATTAAACATTATTTGATGAATTTATTAGGAAATATGCAGTTATGGATCCATTCTATAGTTGGAATATGAGACTCCATATGTGTGTGTATGTTTATTCTTTCTTGAATCTGGTGCTGAAGGTGTGACCAGGTGAGTCCTGCTTACAAGTTCGTCTAAAGAATTTTCATGTTTTAAAGCCATTGAGACATTTATCCCTCCACCTTCTATATCTATTTATCGTCAATTGGTACAATAGTGGTCTCTGGTGTATTACCCATTCCACACTAGCTTGTGTCCTTTTCGTTTTGGGGGTTATTTGAAGTGGAAACTATTGTTTGTGCTTGCCACTCATTAAATTGTCTTTGAAAATCTAACGAGCGGAAGCAGAATAGATCATTTTATACCATTGGTTGTAGTTTTACATCCACATTGCCAATATGCATTTTTTAAGCACAAGCAATAGTTATGTGCATCAATCACATATTCTTTTGATAATATATATGTATAAGAAACCAATTGGTTATCCTTTGTACATAGAATAATCAGGGTCCGATTCACTTGGATGTACCTCAATTTGCTGTTATATGATTTACTATTTTAGGTTGTAGTGTTAGCACAAAAAGTCATAATACTAAATTCAATATGCGGATCAATCTTTATATATGTATAAGAAACCAATTGGTGATCCTTTGTACATAGAATAATCAGGGTCCGATTCACTTGGAGGTACCTCAATTTGCTGTTATATGATTTACTGTTTTAGGTTGTAGTGTTAGCACAAAAAGTCATAATAGGGAATTAATGAGTAACAGTTGACTCAGATAGTGTTTGAGTATGTTTCTCCTAAAGCTAATTGATTTTATTAAGCATTCATAAGTTCTTAGAAATTCAGATAGTCATTTTCTCTAGGCTGCAATATGTGTGGATCAGTTGATGCTCAATATTTTCTGGATATTACATGAACTCTGAAATACATTTTTTTTTCTATCATAGGTTTTAACCTTTGGGTGGGGGTATTTTTTGTAACATGAAATAGTGATGAAAATCATTTCTAGAATTTATAATGAGCAGTTATGTTCTAACTTTCTCTGGCTCTAGAATTACTGGAGATGGGTTAGTAGTTTTACCCTTTCAATTAGCATGAATTTATATAGAAGGTTGGTTTTGAACTAAATTGATGTCCTCTTGTTCACTGATTATCTGTGAACTGAAATGATGTCTGGCTATAGTACATTGGTCTTTCATATGTTGGTTGTGCATACATGGCCTTAGCTTATCCTTCTCTACTTTCATTTCACTAAAAATGGAAATATCGCCTGAAACTTTTATGCATGTCACTGCTACCTTTGATCTTTGGTTCCTTAATATATCTTGTTCAGCATGCCTTCAAAGGTTACCACAAACTATAACTATCTAACATGCATTGTACTATGACCTGATGATGTAGCAATTTGCAACGTCGTGGCAAGGTTCAGTTCGGGAAGGAGACCAATGAGGCAGCTACCTGTACAATGTCCAAGTCGATTGTACTCTGACCTGTCAAACAAGAAGACTCGATGCAACTAGCTGCTAAAAAGGAGATGAATGTGGTCCTATTGACAACCAAGACAAAGAAGCAGGAGACCAAGCCTTCTGTGTTCCCCATTGGCATGCACAAGGAGTTCCGCAAGATGGACAATGTTGTCCATAATTAGGTCACTAGCAGCTACTACATGACCGACTTGATCTAGCCCACTCTTCCAAGACTATCAATTTACCGCAACCTCCAAGTTACGGCGACGCATGGGCGGGGCAGCCACCCCCTAGATCCCGTTAGCACAATGTCATAAAAATATATTTATACTGATTGTTGCACAAAGTAGAAGGCTATTGTTTGTAGTTATTAGTTTATTTCCTCTATATACAATGACACGGTTTATTGTGTGTCCAAGAGGAAGGAAAAATAGATTTATAGGTGTTATGTGACTTACCTTTTAAAAGGAATAATTTCATTCTATTGAGTCTTCACTATTTGCTTCACAGAATTATGGCCATAATAAGAAAGTCCGTCATGGAGTATATATAACATCGTTCTCTATTATTCTGCAACTCTATGTACCCCTAATAAGAAGTCCATCTATTTTAGATGGTGAGTTGATGAAATTTGTTCCCTAAAATGTATGCGGTAATTTGGGTTGTACCCAAATATCTCCTTTTCCTTCAAATAAATTATCCCGGAACTATCTGTTTTGAGTAAACATTTCTTAAACGTAGGCATGTTTCAACCGCTAACCAAGCCCGGTCACCATCACATGTTTAGTGCGTGGATTCTGCCAGTGTCATAATTTTTTTTGAGGTTTGCCAGTGTCATAATATTGGCATAATCACCATGTGTGCGGGGGAATATTATCCATAAACCTCATATGTTTTTTTCAGTTGAACATTATCATGACAAACCAGTCAATTTTTTAAAATGCCCGTGGCAACGCACGGGCATTCTACTAGTACCCCTAATATTCAACACATTGTGGAGTGAATATGGGGACGTTCGGATGAGACCGAACGTATCTGATGTGTCGGATCTGACAGGCCGGACCTATCCCAAATCTCTTCAAATCATCTCCCACCCTCACCTTACATGCCCAGTTCCTCTCTTATGCCTCATCTATGCCGCCCCTTGCCTAGGTTTGTCATTGTTGCCACCCTAGCTCGGTCGTCATCCCCAACCTACAGCTCTCACCATCAGACACAAATCACTCGCGATCATCCTTGCCGCCCCGGTACATCCTATTCATCTAGACATACATCTCACACTTATGTGTTTGACAAAAGTGTCTAAGCTATCTTTTAAGAACTTCACTCATTTATAAGGATGAATTCAAGAACAAGGAGCTTCATGAATTCATATACAATGACTTAGTTGATTCAGACGATGAAGATGTTCATATGATGTTGATGATGAGCATCCAAGAAGATATGGAGAATTAAGTGGAGCATGTTCCAAACTTTAAGGGTACATGGTAGGAGCATTGTTCCCTCTGATAGGGTTGCTGAAGCACAGAGTCTCTACAAGCACTACTTCAATTCCGACCCAACCTACCATGACAGAGGTTTTGGCGTGTGCATTCAGAAGAGCAAACCTTACTTTTTGTGCATAGTTAATTCTATGGAGGTGTATGATCCTTACTTTCATGCTGACGATGTTTGCATATTGTCGAAGCTCAATTTGACAAATCCCTTTGTACAGTGCCGTAGGCAGGATTTGGCCACGCCCAAGGCCACCCTTAGAGCTACAGTAGTTACTGTAGCTACAGTGCGTGACTGTAGCTACAACCAACGAAGGAATTTCACTCCACGCCCAGGGCCATGGCCTGGTTAGCCTGGGGCCTCGCTACGCCCCTGCCTTTGTAGGTATCCCAGCTAATGTGACCCCAAATGCCGTCGCTAAAAATATTGTTGGTAAGTTGAACCAGAGAAATACTGAAAAGTATATAGTTCCTGCCAGACACTATGAGAAAAAGAAACATGCTACTGATATACGTTGCACCAAGACACATATTTCCATTGGACATATTCCAGTTCAACTTGTTGCACCCGAGGACGTCGAGCCAAGATTCAGAACTCCATGCAGGCAAACACATCTACGTGAGTATACAACTGAGTAGTACTAGTTTGTTTATCCTTTTGTGATCAGTGTACCGTATTTTTAAATTAGTTAGTTAGTGATTAAATAAGATAGAGAGAGTTGGTTTACTACCAGTAGCAGTATGTCGCTATGGTCAGGTTTGAGTCCAACTAGTATTCGGTCTGTAACAGATGTCCAGGTCGATTGTATCTTGTGCCTGCGAGCATTATTAATAGGGCCAGTCGGCCGTGTATCTAGGGTCAGTTTTGATTGTGTTTGTTAAACCAGAAACTCGCCATGTTTCAGCGGCCAAGTTCCACGTATTTTTGTTGAGAATCCAGCTAGGGTTTGTGTTCTTGGCGAGGAGATTAGACGGGCCAAGCTCTAATTTGCTGCCGATTCTTGTTGAATCGCCCACACACTTCTTCTGCCCGAGGATGTACGTGTAGTTCCAGCTGGTTTGCATTTACAGTATTGTAAGCTTGCTGTTTTCTGTTCCTGTTATTTGGTGTACACTGGAGATTGGACTTGGAGTTGCTGAGTTTGTACTGTGAAAGATTTGGGAAAAGCGTTTGTGCCATCGATTTTCTGTCGAGGGTTGCATCAAGTGGTATTCACAGCAAGTTTGATCACGGTACAATTTTTTTTCTGCTATTTGATTCAATTATTTGAAAGATGGTGAACACGTAGCATGAGAAATCTGATCATGAGGAGGACGACGAACTTCCGGTGGATCTGAACATAAGTTATGATTTGCGTATCCATCTGATGTCGATCAAGGGAGCCAACAAGAAGCTTGGGACAAGGGTTGAGGAGTTGTCTGCAAATGTTGTAGGCGTCGTCGACAGGTTGATTGAGAGTCTGACTGCTAGCGATCGACAGTGCACTGATAGTCTACAGGTGGTGACTGAGAGTCTTAATCGGCTCACCGCAGCAGTTCAGCGCCTTCAGGCAAGAGATGTGGCGCCCCAACAGTTCCGCTCACCACGACAACGTCGTGACCGCGACAACGACTATGATGGTGATTTTTCTGAGGATTCCGATGCCCGTGGAGGCTTACCTTACCGCCCACGGCATGATGCTGGGGCTCACCGCCATGCTGGGCGGCGCAGTGACTATGGCGGCAATGGTGCCCACGAGGATGATGGTTTGGGTCGAATCAAGATAACCATACCTGAATTCTTGAGATGTTGTGCTGACCCGGAGAAATATTTAGAGTGGGAGATGCGCGTAAATCAGATTTTTGATGGTCACAACTACTCTGAAGAGAAGAAGGTTTGTGTTGCATCAATGGAATTTACAGAGTATGCTCTTGTATGGTGGGATACTAAGAACCGTACTCACGAGCGACCAGCGACATGGGCTGACATGAAGCGAATCATGAGGGAACATTTTGTGCCTGCTTATTACACTCGCCAGCTTGACAGTAGACTGCATCGCCTAGTGCAAGGTACCAAAGCAGTTGATGAGCACTATAAAGAGATGCAAGTTTTGATGATCCGTACAGCTGTGCGTGAGTCTGCGGAGGCCACCATGGTACATTTTTTTTGAGGGTTTAGAAGAAAAGATCCGTGACCGTGTTGATTTAATGCAATATAATGATATTCATTAGTTACTTCATCAAGCGGAGCATGCTGAACGTTGGGTATTGGAGAAGCAAGTTTCGGAGACTCGTCCAACTTACAACAGTGGGCGACGTGGTTCTTCTCCTATTGAGGGTGGGTTTAGTGCTAAATCGACTACTTCATATAAGTCGGGAAGCATTGAACAAACCGAAGTGGCTGCTGCGCCAAAGGAGGTTTCTCAAGTTTCATCTAGTGCGACATCGTCTCATCATCGTAATAGTATTTGCCACAAGTGTGGAGGACGTGGACACATGAAGCATGAATGTTCCAATCAACGAAGGGTTCTACTTCTTGATGCGGAATATATCTTTCGAATCTGAAGATGAGACGCCTAACTTAGAGGATGGAATCGAAAGAGGTCATGGTGATACCATACTATATTATCCTCAAGATGTTCCTGATATGGAGAGTTTGCTAGCACATAAGGTCAGGCGAGATGACAAGGTCATTTTTGAACCAGGGCAGCGACAGAGTATTTTTCAAACTGCATGTACCATCAAGGGAGAAGTGCGCAAACTGATAATTGATGGCGGTAGTGCTACAAACATGGTTAGCAAGGATGTGGTGGAGTCTCTTTCGTTGCCAACATGGGAGCACCCAAAACCATACTATATGACATGGATAAATGATGTGGGCAAAGTGAAGGTAACACATAGAGTGAAGGTGCCTTTTTCTGTTGATGGCCATGTTGACAAAGTGGAATGCGACGTTATGCCACTACATGTCTGTCATCTTATTAAAGGAAATATGCCCTAGAGGCAATAATAAAGTTTTTATTTTATATTTCCTTATATCATGATAAATGTTTATTATTCATGCTAGAACTGTATTAACTAGAAACTTGATACATGTGTGGATACATAGACAAAACACTGTGCCCCTAGTAAGCCTCTACTAGACTAGCTCGTTAATCAAAGATGGTTAAGTTTTCCAACCATAGACATGTGTTGTCATTTGATGAACATGATCACATCATTAGGAGAATATGTGATGGACATGACCCATCTGTTAGCTTAGCATATTGATCGTTCAGTTATATTGCTATTGCTTTCTTCATGTCATATATATATTCCTTTGACTATGAGATTATGCAACTCCCGGATACCGGAGGAATACCTTGTGTGCTATCATATGTCACAACGTAACTGGGTGATTATAAAGATGCTCTATAGGTATATCCGAAGGTATTTGTTGGGTTGGCATAGATCAAGATTAGGATTTGTCACTCCGAGTATCGAAGAGGTATCTCTAGGCCCTGTCGGTAATACACATCATAATAAGCCTTGCAAGAAATGTGACTAATGAGTTAGTTGCAGGACGATGTATTACAGAACGAGTAAAGAGACATGCCGATAACGAGATTGAACTAGGTATGAAGATACCTATGATCAAATCTCATGCAAGTAACATACCGATGACAAAGGGAATAACGTATGTTGTCATTACGGTTCGACCGATAAAGATCTTTGTCGAATATGTAGGAGCCAATATGAGCATCCAGGTTCCGATGTTGGTTATTGATCGGAGAGGTGTCTCGGTCATGTCTACATAGTTCTCGAACCAGTAGGGTCCGCACACTTAACGTTCGATGACGATTTAATATTGTATGAGTTATGTGATTTGGTGACCGAATGTTGTTTGGAGTCCGCGATGAGATTGCAGACATGAAGAGAAGTCTCAAAATGGTCGAGAGGTAAAGATTCATATATAGGACGGCGATATTCGGACACCGGAAGTGTTCCGGGGTGTGCCGGGTACATATTAGAGTACCGGGGGGTTACCGAAACCTCCCAGGGGAATAATGGGCCTTATGGGCCATAGGAGGGGAGCACACCAGCCCACAAGGGGTGGCGCCCCCCCTAAGGAAGGAGGCTGAATAGGAGAAGGAGGAGGGGGTTCGGCCCCCCTTTCCTTCCTCCCCTTCTCTTCCCTTTTCCCCCTTCCGGTAATAAGGAAAGGGGGGCCAAATTGGACTAGGGGCCCAAGTAGGATTCCTCCTACTTGGGGCGCCCCATGGAAGCTCCCCTCCCCCTCCCACCTATATATACGTGGGGAGGGGGCACCTAGAAAACACACCAACAATTGTTAGCCGTGTGCAGCGCCCCCTCCACAGTTTACGCCTCCGGTCATATTCTCGTAGTGCTTAGGCGAAGCCCTGCGCGGATACTTCACCATCACCCTCACGAAGCCATCGTGCTGATGGAACTCATCTTCCTCGACAACTTTGCTGGATCAAGAGTTCGGAGGACTTCATCGAGATGAACGTGTGCAGAACTCGGAGGTGCTGTACGTTTGGTGCTTGATCGGTCGGAACGAGAAGAAGTTTGACTACATCAACTGTGTTGTCAAACGCTTCCGCTTTCGGTCTACGAGGGTACGTGGACACACTCTCCCCTCTCATTGCTATGCATATGCTCGATAGATCTTGCGTGTGCGTAGGAATTTTTTTGAAATTGCATGCTACGTTTCCCAACACTTATATTGGGGCGTCTGTGGCAGCATGATGTTAACGCTCTTCATCATGGACGGACAAACAAGTACACTTTTGTGCATAAGGGTTAGTTCTATGCTATTTTTCCAAAGGATGCAAAAAATATAAAGTGTATCGTTGAGGTGTTCAAGAAAAAATCTGCAAGGTATAGGTTGAAACCGAGGATGGTCTCCTGTCAAGGAAGGGAGGATGATGTGACCCCGAATGCCGCCGCTACAAATATTGTTGGTAAGTTGAACCAGAGAAATACTGAAAAGTAGTTCCAGCCAGACGCTATGAGAAAAAGAAACATGCTATTGATGTACATTATAGCAAAAGACATATTGCCATTGGACATATTCCAGTTCAACTTGCTGCATCGGACTACGTCGAGCCAAGATTCAGAACCCCATATAGGCAAACACATCTACATGAGTATACAACGGAGTAGTACTAGTTTGTTTGTCCTTTTGTGATCAGTGTGTTGTACTTTTAAATTACTCCCTCTGTCCCATAATATAAGAACGTTTTTGACACTACAATAGATGGACTTGCTGTCGATCTATTTTAGTACGAACTCTAGGATAGATGGAATAGAAAAATAGCTTTGTGTTATTTTAGTACGAATTCTTGAATAGATCGAACGGAAAGAATAGCTTTGAGGTGGTTTCCTACCCTACAAACAATTTCTATCTTTTGTTCTCCGCTATTAGGAACTCGGGAGCGATTCTTTGTTGCACTTTGAGGGGTAATCATATGATTCAACTATGTTAGCACTGTTGAGAAGTTGCACTAGCGAAAGTACGGACCCTAGGCCTTGTTTTCAAGCATTGCAATACCATTTTTGTGCCCATTTACTATTTGCTACCTTGCTGTTTTATTTATTCAGATTATATAAATATATTTCAACCATCCATATTACACTTTTATCACCATCTCTTCGCCGAACTAGTGCACATATACAATTTGCCATTGTATTAGGTGTGTTGGGGACACAAGATATTTCTTGTATTTGGTTGCAGGGTCGTTTGAGAGAGACCATCTGTAACGCCCCGGATTCGATGCGCCAGGTGTCTTCCGTTTATTCGCCGTCATTGTCATGTCATGTGCTTGCGTGTTGCACTTTGCCATGTCATCATCTGCATTTCATGTCATCATGTGCATCGCTTTTGCATACGTGTTCGTCTCATGCATCTGAGCATTTTCCCCGTTGTCCGTTTTGCAATCTGGCACTCCTATGTTCCCCGGCGCCCCCTTTTGCCTCTTTTCGTGTGCGGGTGTTAAACTTTCTCGGAATGGACCGAGGTTTGCCAAGCGGCCTTGGTATACCACCGGTAGACCGCCTGTCAAGTTTCGTACCATTTGGAGTCCGTTTGATACTCCAACGGTTAACCGAGTAACCGCAAGGCCTCTTTTGTGTGCAGCCCAACACCCCTCCAAACAGCCCAATAACCCATCTAAGTCATCTCCATGTTCTCGGTCATTCGATCACGATCGTGTGGGCGAAAACCGCACTCCATTTGGAGCCTCCAAACTCCCTCTGCCTATAAATATGTGCTCCCCCCGGATTTTTCGCGCAGTCTAACCCTAACCGTCTTCCTCCTCGCGCTGCCGGACATGTCCTTCCGCGCCGGACATGTCCGCCGGACACGTCGCGCGGACCAACCACGGGCCGCCACGTCACTCCGCCGCCGGCCCCGACGAATCAGCCGCCGCCACGTCGCCTTCGCGCCTCCCACCTCGCGCCGCGGCCGCCGGGGCCCGCCGAGCCCAGCGCGGGCCCGCGGGGCCCGTTCGCCGCCACCAGCCACCCGCGGCTCAGCCCAAGCCCCGACACCTCGCACCGCTCGCCCGCCCCGCCGCCGTCCAGTGCGCCGCCCGCGCTCCACCGCGCCACCGCGCGCCGCCGCCGCAGCGCCCTCCGCCGTCCTCGCCGCCCCGCGCCATCCGCCCCGCGCCGCGCCACCGTCCGCCGCTCAGCGTCCGCGCCGGCGACCTCGCGCCCTCGCCGGCCGCGCCTCTGTTGCGCCTCGCCGGCCGGAGTTCGACGCCGCCCCGCCTCCCCGTCCGCTGTCGCGCTCGGATCCGGCACTGGCCGACCGGATCCGCCCTCCTCCGGCCTCCCCCTCACCTTCCTCCGCTCGCCGGAGCACCCCCCGAGCTCGCCGGAGCCGAGCCCGCCGGAGTCGGACCCGAGCTGGGATCAGATCCACCAGCTCGAGCAACCAAACGTCGCGCCCACGCCCTGGATCTCCTCGTCCCGCTCGCCCTCGTCCCGAGTTGACTTTCTACGAGGTCCAAATTTCATTAAGTCCCTTAACTATTGCATTCTGGTGCCTTGTTCAACATGCCATAACTCCTTGATGGTTGCTCCGATTTGTGCGTGTAGCATATCGAAATGTTCATCTCATTGTTCTCTACATTGTGTTCCATTGTGCCATGTGTGTTTGAGGTGATATTGATGCCCTAATCATCGTTGCAAGACTGCTATATAATGTTGTCTGCTGTAGTTTATCAGAATATTCTCATTTGTCATTTTTGTATCTTTTTGTGTGATTTTCTTTTGAGCATGAAGTCTACATGTGTTATGAGCTAAAACATGCTGTTTTTGCTGTGGTACAATCCGTTATTCATGATATGCCATGTGTTGTTTGTTTTAAGCTTGCAAAGTAGCCTCCGTGATGTTGCTGATTTCAGGGACTTAGAATTTCACTGTCTTTGTCTGCTGTTATTTTTATGCCATGTATTCATGTTGTTACAGTGATATCCATGCTTCTTTTGGGTATGTTCAGTAAGGGTGTTTTGTTCATATGGTTATTCTGTAACCATCCATGCCTCTGGTTGCATTTATGGAGCACCCTAGCTTGACTCAGTCGAGCTCTACTTTTTCTATAAAATATTCCTGGCAGATTGTTTACATGTTATTCAATTTTGCCAAGCTTGTTGTAGTTGATCCATGCATGCTATGTTGTTGTTATTGCCATGTCTAGATTCTATGCCATGTCTAGTTGCTGGTTGTATGCTTGGTTTGTGATGAAAGGCCTCGTAGTGAGTGCATCGATCTCTTAAACATGCCTACTTGTTATCTGTTTTGCCATGCTCCAGTTTTTCACCAAGTCTGAATCTGTTTATGTTTTTGCTATGTTCACATGCTTGCAATTATATTTTCTTGTCCCTTTTGGCTCATGGTCAGTAAGGGACTTTTGTTCTATGCTTTGAGTAGATTCATTCCATGCTCTAGTTTGACATGATAGCGTGCTGTAACATGTTTTTTGATAGCTCTAAACATTGCAACCTGATGTTATTTCTGCCATGTCCTGAAATTCTGCCAAGTCTGTGAACCTGTTATTGTTTGCAATCTTGCCATGTCCTTTTGAGCTTGTTCTAGTGATTTATGGAGATAGCTCAGTGTTCATGTTTTGTCATGCTTTACCTGTACATCATGCCCATGCCTTTTGTTTTCATGTTGAGATCCTTTAGCATGTTGTTTTGATGCTTGCTAGATGCCTACTTGCTGTTTTGGACAGATTGTTATAACTTGTATAGGGTGTATGTTTTGAACCGTTGCTCCGTTTTGAGCATGCTATATATGAAACTTGCTTAGTTTTTCATGTAGCTTCATATTATCATGTTGCATCCTTGTTTTGAGGTGTTTGCTTGATGTTTGTATGCATTTTGCATCACTGCCATGCTTAACTTGTTTTGCTCATATCTTCTAGGCCGTAGCTCCGGATCTATTGATCTTTATATGTAACTTGACTAGAATTTCGTGTAGATCATCTTGGTGCATCTTAACTTGCTGTTTAACAAACTTGAACATAAGGTTATTCAGATCTGGACCAATTTTGAAATTTGCATATGAGGACTTACCGGAATTGCCATATGTTGTTTCCGGCCTCATTCAAACTTGCTTTGATGTGTTGCTCTTGTATGCATCATCTCTTGCCATGAGTAGCATCATGTAGCCTTGTCATGCATCATACTTGGTTGAGCATCATGCTTTGTTCATGTGTGGTGTGTTTTACTATGTTGTGTGCTTCTTCTCGATAGTTCCCGTTTCGTTGCGATCGTGAGGATTCGTTCGTCTACGCTTGGTTCATCTTCGTGGCTTCATATTCTTCATGGATTCGTTCTTCTTCCTTGCGGGATTTCAGGCAAGATGACCGTCACCTTGGATCTCATTACTATCATTGCTATGCTAGTTGCTTCGTTCTATCGCTATGCTGCGTTACCTACCACTTGCTGCTCAAGCCTCCCCAAATTGCCATGAACCCCTAACCTTTGTCACCCTTCCTAGCAAACCGTTATTTGGCTATGTTACCGCTTTGCTCAGCCCCTCTTATAGCGTTGCTAGTTGCAGGTGAAGATGAAGATTGCTCCATGTTGGATTATGTTTATGTTTATGTTGGGATATCACAATATCTCTCATATTATTAATGTATCTATATACTTGGTAAAGGGTGGAAGGCTCGGCCTTATGCCTGATGATTTGTTCCACTCTTGCCGCCCTATTTTCCGTCATACCGGTGTTATGTTCCCGGATTTTGCGTCCCTAACGCGGTTGGGTGATTTATGGGACCCCCTTGACAGTTCGCTTTGAATAAGACTCCTCCAGCAAGGCCCAACATTGGTTTTACCATTTGCCTACCACCTATCCCTTTCCCTTGGGTCGGCCAGCCCGAGGGTCATCTTTATTTAGCCCCCCCGGGCCAATGCTTGTCTAAGTGCTGGTCCGAACCGAGCCGCCTGCGGGGCCACCTCAGGGAAACTCGAAGCCTGGTTTTACTCGTAGCCTGTCTCATCCGGTGTTGCCCTGAGAACGAGATATGTGCAGCTCCTATCGGGATGTCGGCGCATCGGGCGGTCTTGCTGGTCTTGTTTTATTACTGTCGAAATGTCTTGTAGCCGGGATTCCTAGACTGATCGGGTCTTCCCGGGGAGAAGGAATATCCTTCGTTGATCGCGAGAGCTTATCATGGGCTAAGTTGGGACACCCCTGCAGGGTTTGAACTTTCGAAAGCCGTGCCCGCGGTTATGTGGTAGATGGGAATTTGTTAATGTCCGGTTGTAGTAAACTTAAAGTAAACTCTTCTAAAATACAGCAACCGTGTGCGTAACCATGAGTGTCTCTTTTCGGGGTTGATCGAGAGGAGAACACGGTTTCTGGGTTATGCCTGACGTAAGTAGGAGTTCAGGATCACTTCTTGATCATTACTAGTTGGTGACCGCTTGCTTTGCTACTCTTCTCGCTCTTATTTGCGTAAGTTAGCCACCATACTTGCTTAGTCGCTGCTGTAACCTCACCACCTTACCCCTTCCTTTCCCATTAAGCTTTGCTAGTCTTGATACCCATGGTAATGGGATTGCTGAGTCCTCGTGGCTCACAGATTACTACACCACCAGTTGCAGGTACAAGTTAAGCGATGATCATGACGCGAGAGTGATGTTTATTTGTGTTGGAGTTCTTCTTCTGCTTCTTGTTCGATTGAGGGATAGGTTCCTGGTCGGCAGCCTAGGCTAGCAGGGTGGATATTGTTTGAGTTTCTGTTTATGTTTCATCCGTAGTCGGATGTTGATCTTGTATATGATGTATTGTTGTATTCATGTGACTTTGTATGTATTGGTTGTATCCCCACTATTATGTAATGTTGATGTAATGATATCCACCTTGCAAAAGCGTCTTCAAGATGCGCTTCTATCCTTGGTGGGACCTTCGAGTTCCTTTAGGATAGGGTCGCATCTTGGGCGTGACACCATCTTCATCCTACACCTCTCACGGATTGATAAACCTTAGGTCATCCACTTGAGGGAAAATTGCTACTATCCTACAAAACTCTGCGCTTGGAGGCCCAACATGTGCCTACAAGAATAAACTTGCGTAGTAGACATCAAGCTCTTTTCTGGTGCCGTTGCCGGGGTGGTGAGTGCTTGAAGGTATATCTTTAGATCTTGCAATCGAATCTTTTAGTTTCTGATTTTATCACTAGTTTGGTTTATAAAAGAAAACTACATAAAAAATGGAGTTGAGGTTGCATCATATTATTGATCATCTTTATAATATCTTTCTTGAAAATGGTGGATCAGAAAATTGTGCTCAATTGTTAGAAGAATAAGTCAATAAAATGTTTGGCACAAAATATTTGAATGATGAACATGATTTCAATGTTGTTAGTATGAACTCTTTGAATATCCATGATGCTAACGATATGCAAAGCCGTAAGCTTGGGGATGCTATATTTGATGAATATGGTATTTTTATCGCTCAGTTTTGATGATAAAATTTATTATGATGATTGCATGGCTCCTATTTATGATGATTATATTTATGAAAGTGGATTTGGAGAGGTCGTGACTTTATTTAATGATGAATCCACTATTTTGGAGGAGGTTGCAATTGATTATGACAACAAAGTTCCTATATATGATGATTATGGTGATGACATGTATGCTATATTGAATAATTATAACCATTAAACTTTTCATCATGATTTTAATTTTCAATCCCATGATAGTTACTTTGTTGAGTTTGCTCCCACTACTATTCATGAGAATAAATTTGCTTATGCGGAGAGTAGTAAAATTCCTATGCTTGTGGTCATGAAAAGAATGCTTTATGTGATATTTATATTGTTGAATTCATGCATGATGCTACTGAAAATTATTATGAGGGAGGAATATATGCTTGTAGGAAATGCAATAATATCAAGTTTCCTCTCTATGTGTTGAAAATCTTGAAGTTATGCTTGTTTTGCCTTCCTATGCTAGTTGATTCTTGTTCCCATAAGTTATTTGCTCACAAAATCCCTATGCGTAGGAAGTGGGTTATACTTAAATGTGCTAGTCATATGCTTCATGATGCTCTCTTTTTGTTTCAATTCTTATCTTTTATGTG
Source organism: Aegilops umbellulata (assembly GCA_032464435.1). Lineage (NCBI taxonomy): Eukaryota > Viridiplantae > Streptophyta > Magnoliopsida > Poales > Poaceae > Aegilops > Aegilops umbellulata. Next base: position 150,216,728 of record CP136059.1, on the reverse strand, counting down.
AGCATCATTGAAATCATCATGCCTAGCTAAAAGGCATTAAACAAAAGTGCTTGTTGGGAGACAACGCAACACTTTACCTACTGTTTTTGTGTGTTCACATGATTATGCTACTGTATTGATCATGTTTTATTGCTTTTGTTTCAATAAAGTGCCAAGTAAAGCCTTTGGGATCATATTGGGTGATAGTTGATTTCATCTTGCTGAAAAACAGAAACTTTTGCGCTCACGAAAATAATTCCTATTTTTAACAGAAGAGTGATTTTGAGTTGATTATTTTTGCAGAAGTTTAATATACAAATTGATCACGTGGTAATAATTCTTTTATAATTGTTGGAGTAGCATAAGTATGGTAGTTATCCACATCATTACAGACTGTTCTGTTTTTGACAGATTCTGTTTTCAATGCATAGTTTGCTTGCTTTATAGTTTCTATGGCTTATATTGCTCAATATAAATTGTGGAAATGATATGCTACAGTAGGCATTGTGTGGAAACAAGTATGACTCTTATCTTTGACATTACCAAAGTGAAACGGTTTGCTCTTTATCATATTAATCTATCTCACGAAGTTCCTTTAAGTTTTGTGTGATTGAAGTTTTCAAGTTTTGGGTGAGATATCGATATGAGGAGAATATGGAGTGAAAATAACCTGGTCTTGGGGATACCCAAGGCACCCCAAGTTAATATCCAAGGAAGATCCAAGCAACTAAGCTTGGGGAGCCCCAGAAGGCATCCCCTCTTTCGTCTCCAACATTATCGGTAACCTTACTTGGAGCTATATTTTTATTCGTCACATGATATGAGTTTTACTTGGAGCGTCATTTTATTTTGTTAGGATTTGCTTGATTTTATTTATAATAATGTTTTGCATCTTTTATTTCAACAAAAGTGGCATTGATAACCTTTGCCATGCTTATCTTGCAAGTATACTTGTTGTTGTTTGAAAACAGAAAGTTTATTGATGTTGCAAAAATTCCCGAGGAAAGTCAGAATGTGCAAAATGTTGAAACTTTTTGAATAATAAGCTCTGATAAATTTCTACAGTGTGGTAGAATTTCATAATGTTTGGAGTTGAATAAGTATTGATACTCTTGCATTCTTTACAGACTGTACTGTTTTGGCAGATTGCTGTTATGTTTGCTTATGCTTGCTTGTTTAATGAATCTATTTGATGTAATTCATTTTGCGGTGTGTTTGTCGAGATCCGATGAACTGTGGGTTTATGATGAAGATTACCTATGAACGATATTTGAATCTCCTCTGAATTCTTTTATGTATGATTTGTTATCTTTGCAAGTCTCTTCGAATTATCAGTTTGGTTTGGCCTAATAGATTGATCTTTCTTGCAATGGGAGAAGTGCTTAGCTTTGGGTTCAATCTTGCCGTGTCCTTTCCCAGTGACAGCAGGGGCAGCAAGGCACGCATTGTATTGTTGCCATCGAGGATAAAAAGATGGGGTTTATATCATATTTCTTGAGTTTATCCCTCTACATCATGTCATCTTGCCTAATGCGTTACTCTATTCTTATGAACTTAATACTCTAGATGCATGCTGGATAGCGGTCAATGTGTGGAGTAATAATAGTTGATGCAGAATCGTTTCAATCTACTTGTCGTGGACGTGATGCCTATATACATGATCATGCCTAGATATTCTCATAACTATGCACTTTTCTATCAATTGCTCGATAGTAATTTGTTCACCCACCGCAATACTTATGCTATATTGAGAGAAGCCACTAGTGAAACCTATGGCCCCCGGGTCTATTTTCCATCATATAAGTTTTCAATCTATTTTACTTTGCAATCTTTACTTTCAATCTATATCATAAAAAATACCAAAAATATTTATCTTATTATCTCTATCAGATCTCACTTTTGCAAGTGGTCGTGAAGGGATTGACAACCCCTTTATCGCGTTGGTTGCAAGGTTCTTATTTGTTTGCGTAGGTACGAGGTGACTTGCGTGTAGTCTCCTACTGGATTGATACCTTGGTTCTCAAAAACTGAGGGAAATACTTATGCTACTTTGCTGCATCACACTTTCATCTTCAAGGGAAAACCAACGCAATGCTCAAGAGGTAGCAGGAAGGATTTCTGGCGCCGTTGCCGGGGAGATCTACGCCAAGCCAAGTCAAGTCAAGACATACCAAGTACCCATCACAAACTCTTATCCCTCGCATTAAATTATTTGCCGTTTACCTCTTGTTTTCCTCTCCCCCACTTCACCCTTTCCGTTTTATTCGCCCTCCTTTTCCGTTCGCCTCTTTTTTGCTTGCTTCTTGTGTCACCGTGTGTCGTCATGGCCAGTCCTTTATCTGTTCCTTTGTCTCCCGAGTTTGAAGTTCTTCACTTCAAACAAAGACAAGGAGAAAACTTAAAAGATACTTGGTATAGGATGATGGAATCTTATCGTAATTTCACCTTAGAATTGAGTTTTAGAATTTTACTTCGCAATTTTTATGTTGTACTAAATATGTCCCATAGACAACTCTTGGATTGTGTTGCCAAAGGAAATTTTATCGAAATTGATCCCAGTATTGCGCATGAAATCATAGAGGGAATAGTGGGAACTCTACCTCAACAAAAGGGGCCACATCATACCCAGGAAGAGACACAAGTTTTTGAGAAGATTTGCGAAGTAACGAAAATTTTACAAAAGTCTCTTGAACCTCTTAAGAGTGTTAGCGGAAATCTTCACCGCATGAATATGTTGATTACTCTTTGCAATAAGCGGTTGGACTCTTTAGATCTAAAAATTACCGAATATGAAGGGAAACATAAATAACTTCCCGGATTCGAGCATGACTCCGCTAAAAAAAATTAAAAACCAAAGATGATAATACCTAGATCTATCCTTGCCTTTATGCCTAGCTAGGGGCGTTAAACGATTGCGCTTGTTGGGAGGGAACCCAATTTTATTTTTGTTTCTTGCTTTTTGGTTCTATTTAGTAATAAATAATTCATCTAGCCTCTGGTTAGATGTGGTTTATGTTTTAATTAGTGTTTGTGCCAAGTAGAACCTTTGGGAAGACTTGGGTGAAGTCTTATGAACTTGCTGTAAAAAACATAAACTTTAGCGCTCACGAGATTAGCTGCCATTTTTTAACTAAAGAGTGATTTTAGATTGATTCTTTTTGCAGACGATTAATAGATAAATTCCTCACGTCCACCAATTTATTTCAGAATTTTTGGAGTTCCAGAAGTATACGTCTGATACAGATTACTATAGACTGTTCTGTTGACAGATTCTGTTTTTCGTGTGTTGTTTGCTTATTTTGATGAATCTATGGCTAGTATCGGAGTGTATAAACCATAGAAAAGTTGGAATACAGTAGGTTTAACACCAATATAAATAAAGAATGAGTTCATTACAGTACCTTATGGTGGTGGTTTGTTTTCTTTCGCTAACGGAGCTCATGAGATTTTGTGTTGAGTTTTGTGTTGTGAAGTTTTCAAGTTTTGGGTAAAGATTTGATAGATTATGGAATAAGGAGTGGAAAGAGCCTAAGCTTGGGGATTCCCAAGGCACCCCAAGGTAAAGTTCAAGGACAACCAAAATCCTAAGCTTGGGGATGCCCCGGAAGGCATCCCCTCTTTCGTCTTCATCCATCGATAACTTTACTTGACGCTATATTTTTATTCACCACATGATATGTGTTCTGCTTGGAGTTTCTTGTATGATTTGAGTCTTTGATTTTTAGTTTACCACATCCTTGCTATACACACCTTTTGTGAGAGACACACACTAATCGGAATTTATTAGAATACTCTATGTGCTTCACTTATATCTTTTGAGCTACATAATTTTGCTCTAGTGCTTCACTTATATCTTTTAGAGCACGGTGGTGGTTTTATTTTATAGAAATTATTGATATTTCATGCTTCACTTATATTATTTTGAGAGTCCTTTAGAATAGCATGGTAGTTTGCTTTGGCTATAAAATTAGTCCTAATATGATAGGCATCCAAGATGGGTATAATAAAAACTTCCATAAAAAGTGCATTGAATATTATGAGAGTTTGATACTTGATGATTGTTTTGAGATATGAAGATGGTAATATTAGAGTCGTGCTAGTCGAGTAGTTGTGAATTTGAGAAATACTTGTGTTGAAGTTTTCAAGTCCCGTAGCATGCACGTATGGTAAATGTTGTGTGACAAATTTGAAACATGAGGTGTTCTTTGATTGTCATCCTTATGAGTGGCGGTCGGGGACGAGCGATGGTATTTTCCTACCAATCTACCCCCCTAGGAGCATGCGCGTAATGCTTGGTTTTTGATGACTTGCAGAGTTTTGCAATAAGTATGTAGTTCTTTATGACTAATGTTGAGTCCATGTATTATACGAACTCTCACCTTTCCATCATTGCTAGCCTCTTCGGTACCGTGCATTGCCCTTTCTCACCTTGAGAGTTGGTGCAAACTTCACCGGTGCATCCAAACCTCGTGATATGATACGCTCTATCACACATAAACCTCCTTATATCTTCCTGAAAACAGCCACGATACCTACCTATTATGGCATTTCCATAGCCATTCCGAGATATATTGCCATGCAACTTTCCACCGTTTCATTTATTATGACACGCTTCATCATTGTCATATTGCCTTGCATGATCATGTAGTTGACATCGTATTTGTGGCAAATCCACCATGCATAATTTATCATACATGTCACTCTTGATTCATTGCCCATCCCGGTACACCGCCGAAGGCATTCATATAGAGTCATATTTTGTTCTAGTATCAAGTTGTACTCATTGAGTTGTAAATAAATAGAAGTGTGATGATCATCATTAATGGATCATTGTCCCAAATAAAAAAAGAAAAAAAGAAAAGAAAAGAAAGAAAAGCCAAATAATGAAAAAAGAAAGGCAAAAAAAAGAAATAAAAAGGGACAATGCTACGATTCTTTTTTCCACACGTGTGCTTCAAAGTAGCACCATGATCTTTATGATAGAGAGTCTCTTGCTTTATCACTTTCATATACTAGTGGGAATTTCTCATTATAGAACTTGGCTTGTATATTCCAACAATGGGCTTCCTCAAATGCCCTAGGTCTTCGTGAGCAAGCAAGTTGGATGCACACCCACTTAGTTTTTTCGTTGAGCTTTCATACATTTATAGCTCTAGTGCATCCGTTGCATGGAAATCCCTACTACTTGCATTGACATCAATTGATGGGCATCTCCATAGCCCATTGATTAGCCGCGTCGATGTGAGACTTCATCCTTTTTTGTCTTCTCCACATAACCTCCATCATTATACTCTATTCCACCCATAGTGCTATATCAATGGCTCACGCTCATGTATTGCGTGAAAGTTGAAAAAGTTTGAGATTACTAAAGTATGAAACAATTGCTTGGCTTGTCATCGGGGTTATGCATGATGAGAGCATTCTTGTGTGAAGAAAATGGAGCATGGCCAAACTATATGATTTTGTAGGGATGAACTTTCTTTTGCCATGCTATTTTGAGAAGACATGATTACTTAGTATGCTTGAAGCATTATTATTTTTATGTCAATATTAAACTTTTATCTTGAATCTTTCGGGTCTGAACATTCATGCCACAAACTTAGAAAATATGCTAGGTAGCATTCCACATCAAAAATTCTGTTTTTATCATTTACCTACTCGAGGACGAGCAGGAACTAAGTTTGGGGATGCTTGATACGTCTCGAACGCATCTATAAATTTTGATTGTTCCATGCTATTATATTATCTATTTTGGATGTTTAATGGGTTTTATTATACACTTTTATATTATTTTTGGGACTAACCTACTAACCAAAGGCCCAGTGCAAATTGCTGTTTTTTCGCCTATTTCAGTGTTTCGAAGAAAAGGAATATCAGAAGGAATGAAACCTTCGGGAGAGTGATTTTTGGAACAAACATGATCCAGGGGACTTGGAGTGGACGTCAATAAAGAAGCAAGGAGGCCACGAGGCAGGGAGGCGCGCCTGCCCCCCCTGGGCGCGCCCCCACACTCGTGGGCCCCTCGCAGCTCCACCGACCTACTTCTTCCTCCTATATATATGCATATACACCAAAAACATCCAGGAGCACCACGAAATCCTATTTCCACCGCCGCAACCTTCTGTACCCATGAGATACCACCTTGGGGCCTTTTCCGGTGCTCCACCAGAGGGGGAATCTATCACGGAGGGCTTCTACATCAACACCATAGCCTCTCCGATGATGTGTGAGTAGTTTACCACAGACCTTTGGGTCCATAGTTATTAGCTAGATGGCTTCTTCTCTCTCTTTGGTTCTCAATACAAAGTTCTCCTCGATCTTCTTGGAGATCTTTTCGATGTAATTCTTTTTGCGGCGTGTTTGTCGAGATCCGATGAATTGTGGCTTTATGATCAATATTATCTATGAACAATATTTGAATCTCCTCTGAATTCTTTTAGGTATGATTTGTTATCTTTGCAAGCCTTCGAATTATCAGTTTGGTTTGGCCTACTAGATTGATCTTTCTTGCAATGGGAGAAGTGCTTAGCTTTGGGTTCAACCTTGCAGTGTCCTTTCCTAGTGACAGCAGGGGTAGTAAGGCACACATTGTATTGTTGCCATCGAGGATAAAAAGATGGGGTTTATATCATATTGCTTGAGTTTATCCCTCAACATCATGTCATCTTGCCTAATGCGTTACTCTGTTCTTATGAACTTAATACTCTAGATGCATGCTGGATAGCGGTCGATGTGTGGACTAAATACCAAAAATATTTATCTTATTATCTCTATCAGATCTCACTTTTGCAAGTGGTCGTGAAGGGATTGACAACCCCTTTATCGCGTTGGTTGCAAGGTTCTTATTTGTTTGTGTAGGTATGAGGCGACTTGCGTGTATTCTCCTACTGGATTGATACATTGGTTCTAAAAAACTGAGGGAAATACTTACGCTACTTTGCTGCATCACCCTTTCCTCTTCAAGGGAAAACCAACGCAGTGCTCAAGAAGTAGCACTACAGTACATAATGGTAAGGTTTTTGCATTTGTTTATACTAACTTATCTCATGAGTTCTTGTTGAGTTTTGTGTGGATGAAGCTTTTGAGATTTAGGAAAACGTGATATGAGAAGAATTAAGGAGACACAAAAGCTCAAGCTTGGGGATGCCCAAGGCACCCCAAGATAATAATTCAAGAAGTCTCAAGCATCTAAGCTTGGGGATGCCCCGGTAGGCATTCCACCTTTCTTCCTTCAACAATTATCGGTTAGTATCGGTTGAGCCTAAGTTTTTGCTTCTTCACATGAGTTGTGCTATTCTTAGAATGTCATTTTATTTTTGTTTTACTTGTTATTTTAATAGAATACTTATTCAACTCTACTAGATTCCACCAAATAAACCAACTAGCATCAACTACAAGGATTAATCAACACTACTAGCAACCCACAGGTACCAATATCAGGTTTTGAGACAAAGATTGAATACAAGGGATGAACTAGGGTTTGATATGAGATGGTGCTGGTGAAGATTTTGATGAAGATTGGTCCCCCCATGATGAGAGATCATTGGTGGTGATGATGGCTTCGATTTACCCCTCCTGGAGGGAATTTTCCCTGGCGGAATCGCTCCGCCAGAGACCTAGATTGCTTCTGTAGGTTCCGCCTCGAGACGGCAACGCTTCGTCCCGAAAGCCTTCTTCATATTTTTTCTAGGACAAAACACTTCATATAGCAGAAGATGGGCACCGTAGGCTTGCCAGGGGGCCCACAAGCTCAGGGGGCACGCCTTGGGGGCTAGGGCGCGCCCCCAGGCTTGTGGCCACCTGGTGGGTCCCCTCCTGGTATTTCTTTGCCCAATATTTTTTATATATTCCAAAATAATTCTTCGTAAAGTTTAGGACATTTGGAGTTGTACATAATAGGTATCTTATATTTGCTCCTTTCTGGTCCTGAATTCCAGCTGCCGGCATTCCCCCTTTCATGTGAATCTTGCAAAATAAGAGAGAAAAGGCATGGGAATTGCATCATAAGGTGTAATAACAGTCCATAATGCAATAAATGTCAACATAAAAACATGGTCCAAAATGGACGTATCAACTCCCCCAAGCTTAGAACTCGCTTCTCCTCAAGCGAAAGCCATAATCGATAATCATGACAACATGTTTAGAGATAAAGGTGTCGATAAAGCAAAATACGGACATGAGGGCATCATGATCACCATTAGAACAGTGATATATTTTGTCATATAACTTCTCATGCTAAAGTGATAGTCCTTCACAAGGTAAAGTATGAACCATAAACTTCATTGAAAACTAACAAACTACGATCTTAGTCATTGATGCGATTGTAATCTATACCTATACTAATTACAGTCTCCCAAGAAATTTCCACGTTAATTAGATTTTGCGAGCCGTTAATCTTGTGGGACCAAATTATTATGGTGTAGATTAGATGATGAAATCGTCTATAAAAATAATAATATTATTACGTTCAGATTGACTCATGAAATCCTCCATGAAAAAAAACATGAATTTAAATAACTTCTATCTCAATCTATCTAAAACTCCTACCAACTCCATCATTGGAAAAAAATACATAACCTCTCACATATCCGTCTATCTCTCTCACGTCTCTTTCAAACCCTCTAGGCTCAAATCAACAGGGAAACGTACATGAAGAAGCAACAATGTAACATCCCAAATTTTCAATTTGGAATGTTATACATTAGATCATCATGCATAACATATTTTCTTGCATTTTGGTCGATCCTAGAAATTTCACGCAACTCAAGGACCCTCGGAGAGAGTTGGAGATTTCATCATTTTCATATTTGAGTTTTCTCAAATTTTGAAAAGAGGATCGTTTGATTTTATTTATTCTATCTTCAATTATTTTTCCCAATATCAAAAAAATATGAGAGGGAATAATATGACTTTCCCAATATTAGGAAAAATGAAGATTTAAATAAATAAATCAAATTTTGGATTTTTCGGAGTTTATTTGCATTTTATTTGAATTAGGAAAAAAATGCGTGTTTTCAAAAATTGCATTTAGGCCCGAATAAAAGTTCATTTTGTTCGACTCATTCTTAGGAGTCGGGGAAAATTTACTTCGTAAATTTTGGAGCCCGTTTAGATTTTATTTTATTTATTTTTCTGCGCGTATATTTATTTAAAAAAAATGCGAGCGCCCGACTGGGCCAAAGGGCCCAACCGAGCCGGCCTAGCCCCGCCTCCCTCCCGCGTGCGCGCGCCCGCGCAGCCGCGCCGCCGCCCGCCGCCGTCGCCGTTGCCGAGTCCGATTCGGACTCCGTTTTCTTGCCCCCTCCCCCAAGTCTACTCCCCCCTGTTTAAATACCCCCACACCCCCGTCCCCCACACCACCACCGCAGCCGCCAGCGCCCGCGCCCGCGCCCCCGACCGCCGCCGCCGCCGCCGCCTGCCGCCGCCGCCCGCCGCCGCCGCCGCCTGCCGCCGCCGCCCGCCGCCGCCGCCTGCCGCCGCCGCCCCGCCGGAGCCGCCGCCCCTCGCCGAGGTAGCCACCGCGCCACCCTCCCCTCGCCCGGTTCGGTTTTCTAATAAAATCGTTCCGGTTTATTTTTTTTCGATGTTTCGGTTTTTTTTCGAAAACTCTAGATCGGTTTTTTTTCCAGTTTTGTTAATTAGCGAGCGTTCACTAGACCGTTCGTCTTAACGAACGTGATCACCGGATAGTCTCAGTTAACGAACGTCCGTTCGTTTAACCGTTCGTCGTTTTTCTTTTTCGTCGGATTTATTCTGCGATTTTTCTGATCGCGATTTCAGATCCGATCTTCGTTCTAGTTTATCTTCTCACTCGTTTATCGGAATCAGGTGATTCAAGCGCCTGGAGTTTCTTTTTGAAACCGCCGTTCCGATTAATCAACTTAAACAAGATTTTTCTACAGTAAAATTTGACCTAGTTTCAAATTGCTAGAACCGAGTTGTTTTCTTCCGCCGTTTGTTTTCAGTTGCTTTGTTAGAATTTGATTCTTTTTGCAACCGGAGTTCTTAAGTTGAACTTTCTGGTTCGATCTTTTGTTCGAGTTTTACCTATGCATTAGATGAGTACTTATTGTATGCTTGTTGTTTGTCTGCGATAGATCACCCGGAGTGCGCCGCCTGTTATTTCGAAGCTCTAGGTTTCGCGGATCCTCAGCAAGGCAAGTAACACTTTGATCATACCTTCTCATTGCCCAGTTTTTATTGCATTAGATCAATCCTCAAACATTGCATGATTAGGATCTTATTAAACTGTGGGATGGGAAGTAGTTGAGGTAGTACCTATTACCTGTTTTACTTATGAAACCTTTGGGAGTTACTTCTACGTTTGCTAATTATGCCATGCTATGCTAGTAGACGTGGATTGGGTGAGTGATATCCATGACAGATGTGAGTATTGTTAATTAATGGTTTTATTTAAGGTGGCAACTTAAACACACATCTGGGTGGATTGAGGCACCTGGTTTCTATCAGGACTTGCCTGTTTTTCTTTGGACCGCCACCCAGGCTCAAAGGGATCATAAGATCATTCATGCTATTAACTTTCGTGTGCAGCCACAAGCCATTATGGGCTCTGGCATAGATGACTAAGTCGTGCGAACTCTTACAGTGGTAGACTAGCAGATGTAGGGGATGTAGGTTGGTACGGTCTATCACAACGTAAGGTGTGAGTGCTTCTGAAAGACTATGTCTCGGTCATCCGTTTCTCAAACATCATGCAGTGCGAGAAACCAACGGAGGCGATCGAGTCTTGTGGGGAAAAGTGCGCAAACCTCTGCAGAGTGTACAAACTAATCATGATTATTCGTGTCCCCGGTTATGGACATCTTGAGTATCTAGTACTTGAATATCATGTGAATCTCATCATGTTACTCTAATTAATATTGTTGGGTTTTAATTGTTCACTTAATTGGGATCGGAATGCTGTCAACCATTCTCGATGTTTCAACCACCATGATAGTTAAATAAAATCTATTGCTTTGCAGTAGGGAAAAATTGGGTTTACGCAAAACTGTAACCATAGAGCTTTTCCACCAGCCATATATGCATGTAGAATAGACTTATCATTCATTACTCTCTATGTGTTACATTGCCAGCATATTCCATGTGCTGACCCGTTTTGGGGCTGCAACTTTCATGTTGCAGACTTTTCAGACGACGAGTAAGGTGCTTTTAGGTCATGGTTCTATACTCAGTGATGCCGTTGGAGTTGATGGACTCACTTATCTTCCAAGTCTTCCGCTGTTATCTTCATTAGATGGCCTTAAGCCATATTTATTGTAATAAGTTCTCTTTGAGACAACGATGTAATAAGTGTGTGATTGCTACTCTGCTATAAATCCTTCGAAGTAATGTGTGGTGTCAGCATTACTGATCCAGGGATGACACCGGAGCACAGAGACTTGACCATCTGAGGTCGGGTCGCTACAGAGATGGTATCAGAGCACACGTTGACTGTAGGACACGACCACTAAGTTAAAGCCATAGATCACTATTCTCCTCTCATTTTCTAACTCCTCATCTTTTCTACTCTTTTAGGATGACGGACGCGAAGATCAAGTACGCTCAACCGAATGAAGGCACACCTTTTGGATTCCACTTGAAGGAAGTCACCAAGTACCTGAACATTGGACTACCAAGCTTCACCGGGACCTTCAACGCCACTCTGCCTGAAGAGGAGCGCTGGAAGATTCAAGCTCACGTTTCGGGAAGGACATTCGCGCCAATCACGAAGCCCATAGATAGTGTTTTCAGTGCACCAACCTGGAGTCTGGGAAAGAGCATGGCAGCTCATATCACCATGGGCCGCATTGGAGAAGTTTATCAAGAAGACCTCAAGGACACTATCTACCAGATTTGCGGACGCCGAGATGAAGAATGGGAGATAGTCAGCATCAAGAAGGATAGATCCATTGCAGCTTTCATCCAGGAGCTAAACCAGCACATTCGACGCCAAGAGAACCAGATGTGCAATGATATGATAGAGTTGAAGAACGCGAAGGCAAGGATCATCGAGCTAGAAGGAGAACTGAAGGGTACACGCAAGGACTACATGGACGAGATCGTAGCTCTAGCAAGGCACAATGTCAATCTCAAGCAGGAGATTGAAGAACTCAAGGAGAGATTAGCATCCAAGAAGGAAGACAAGTACGTCGCATGTCCAGGCAACTACATCATCATCGACGACACCGATTCGGACCCAAGTGAACCCGACTTTGAAGATGAAGCTAGAGCAGACATCATGGAGTCTTCCACCGATTCAAATTTCTAGATGACCACCAAATATTAGCAGTATTTTCCCCCATGTATACAGTATAGTTCGAGCACTTTTGCGATAGTTCTAGACCGTTTTGTAAGCCCTTGTTTGAATTGAATGAAGTGATTTTGTGTGAATTTGTCTCATGTGCATTTGGGTAGTGTTTTCTCTTAGACCTCACTCTATTCTTAATTCTCATCTTCTCTAAAACCCTCAGATGCCTCCGAGACGTGACAATGGATTCCCACCGGAGCTCACTCAGTTGATCCAGCATCAGAACCAATTGATGCAGTTGTTAGTCCAGAATCAACAGAACAACAACAACAACAACAACAACCCTCCGCCGCCGCCACCAGTTGATCACCTAGCCCGTTTCCTTAGGCTAAATCCGCCGGTGTTTTCCAGTAGCACCGAGCCGATAGTAGCAGACGATTGGCTCCGCAAGATAGGAAGGGAGTTGACCACTGCAGGATGCACAGATGTTGAGAAAGTGAAGTTTGCCGCACATCAGCTTGACGGACCCGCGGCAGCATGGTGGGAGAATTTCACAACCACTTACCCAGTTGACACTGTCACATGGGATCAGTTTCAGCAAGCTTTCCGCACTGCCCATGTTTCAGCAGGAGCTATGGCCATGAAGAAGCGTGAGTTTCGCAACTTACGCCAAGGAGGAAGGACAGTTGGCCAGTACGTTGACGACTTTAGTAAGTTAGCACGTTATGCCCCAGATGACGTTGCTACGGATGCCGCTAAGCAGGAGAAGTTTCTGGAAGGACTGAATGATGAGCTAAGCATGCAGTTGATGGTAGCAAGTTTCAACAACTACCAGGAGTTGGTAGATCGTGCCATCATGATTGAAGGGAAGCAACAGCAAATCGAGAATCGCAAGAGGAAGTATGGACTGTTGGAAATATGCCCTAGAGGCAATAATAAAAGCATTATTATTATATTTCCTTGTTCATGATAATTGTCTTTATTCATGCTATAATTGTGTTATCCGGAAATCGTAATACATGTGTGAATAATAGACACCAACATGTCCCTGGTAAGCCTCTAGTTGACTAGCTCGTTGATCAACAAATAGTCATGGTTTCCTGACTATGGGCATTAGATGTCATTGATAACGAGATCACATCATTAGGAGAATGATGTGATGGACAAGACCCAATCCTAACATAGCATAAGATCGTATAGTTCGTTTGCTAGAGTTTTTCCAATGTCAAGTATCCTTTCCTTAGACCATGAGATCGTATAACTCCCAGATACCGTAGGAGTGCTTTGGGTGTGCCAAACGTCACAACATAACTGGGTGACTATAAAGGTATACTACGGGTATCTCCGAAAGTGTCTGTTGGGTTGACACGGATCGAGACTGGGATTTGTCACTCCGCATGACGGAGAGGTATCACCGGCCCACTCGGTAATGCATCATCATAATGAGCTCAATGTGATCAAAGTGTTTGATCACGGGATCATGCATTATAGTACGAGTAAAGTGACTTGCCGGTAACGAGATTGAACAAGGTATTGGGATACCGACGATCGAATCTCGGGCAAGTAAAATACCGATTGACAAAGGGAATTGTATACGGGATTAATTGAATCCTCGACATTGTGGTTCATCCGATGAGATCATCGTGGATCATGTGGGAGCCAACATGGGTATCCAGATCCCGCTGTTGGTTATTTCCCGAGAGCCGTCTCGGTCATGTCTGCCTGTCTCCCGAACCCGTAGGGTCTACACACTTAAGGTTCGGTGACGCTAGGGTTGTGAAGATATGTATATGCAGTAACCCGAATGTTGTTCGGAGTCCCGGATGAGATCCCGGACGTCACGAGGAGTTTCGTAATAGTCCGGAGGTAAAGAATTATATATAGGAAGTGTTGTTTCGGCCATCGGGACAAGTTTCGGGGTCATCGGTATTGTACCGGGACCACCAGAAGGGTCCCGGGGGTCCACCGGGTGGGGCCACCCATCCCGGAGGGCCCCATGGGCCAAAGTGGGGAGGGGAACAAGCCCATAGTGGGCTGGTGCGCCCCCTAGGCCCACCCCATGCGCCTAGGGTTGAAACCCTAGGGGTGGGGGGGCGCCCCACCTTGGCTTGGGGGCCACTCCAGCCTTGGCCGCCGCCCCCTAGGAGATCCAATCTCCTAGGGCCGGCGCCCCCCCTAGGGGGCTATATATATGAGGGGGGGAGGGGGCAAAACACCTGAGTCCATGCGCCTCCCTCTCTCCCTGCTACACCTCTTCCTCTCGTAGTACACGGCGAAGCCCTGCTGCTGTGACGCCCTGCATCCACCACCACGCCGTCGTGCTGCTGGATCTTCATCAACCTCTCCTTCCCCCTTGCTGGATCAAGAAGGAGGAGACGTCACGCAGACCGTACGTGTGTTGAACGCGGAGGTGCCATCCTAGCACCGAACGGACGGCACCTCCGAGTTCAACACACGTACGGTCAGCGTGACGTCTCCTCCTTCTTGATCCAGCAAGGGGGAAGGAGAGGTTGATGAAGATCCAGCAGCACGACGACGTGATGGTGGATGCAGGGCGTCACCGCAGCAGGGCTTCACCGTGTACTACGAGAGGAAGAGGTACCTCCACGTTCAACACACGTACGGTCTGCGTGACGTCTCCTCCTTCTTGATCCAGCAAGGGGGAAGGAGAGGTTGATGAAGATCCGGAGATCCTAGCACCGAACGGACGGCACCTCCGCGTTCAACACACGTACGGTCTGCGTGACGTCTCCTCCTTCTTGATCCAGCAAGGGGGAAGGAGAGGTTGATGAAGATCCAGCAGCACGACGGCGTGGTGGTGGATGCAGGGCGTCACAGCAGCAGGGCTTCGCCGTGTACTACGAGAGGAAGAGGTGTAGCAGGGAGAGAGGGAGGCGCCAGGACTCAGGTGTTTTGCCCCCTCCCCCCCTCATATATATAGCCCCTAGGGGGGGCGCCGGCCCTAGGAGATTGGATCTCCTAGGGGGGCGACGGCCAAGGCTGGAGTGGCCCCCAAGCCAAGGTGGGGCGCCCCCCACCCCTAGGGTTTCAACCCTAGGCGCATGGGGTGGGCCTAGGGGCGCACCAGCCCACTATGGGCTGGTTCCCCTCCCCACTTTGGCCCATGGGGCCCTCCGGGATGGGTGGCCCCACCCGGTGGACCCCCGGGACCCTTCTGGTGGTCCCGGTACAATACCGATGACCCCGAAACTTGTCCCGATGGCCGAAACAACACTTCCTATATATAATTCTTTACCTCCGGACTATTCCGAAACTCCTCGTGACGTCCGAATCTCATCCGGGACTCCGAACAACATTCGGGTTACTGCATATACATATCTTCACAACCCTAGCGTCACCGAACCTTAAGTGTGTAGACCCTACGGGTTTGGGAGACAGGCAGACATGACCGAGACGGCTCTCGGGCAATAACCAACAGCGGGATCTAGATACCCATGTTGGCTCCCACATGCTCCACGATGATCTCATCGTATGAACCACGATGTCGAATCCCGTATACAATTCCCTTTGTCAATCGGTATTTTACTTGCCCGAGATTCGATCGTCGGTATCCCAATACCTTGTTCAATCTCGTTATCGGCAAGTCACTTTACTCGTACTGTAATGCATGATCCCGTGATCAAACACTTTGATCACATTGAGCTCATTATGATGATGCATTACCGAGTGGGCCCGGTGATACCTCTCCGTCATGCGGAGTGACAAATCCCAGTCTCGATCCGTGTCAACCCAACAGACACTTTCGGAGATACCCGCAGTATACCTTTATAGTCACCCAGTTATGTTGTGACGTTTGGCACACCCAAAGCACTCCTACAGTATCCGGGAGTTACACGATCTCATGGTCTAAGGAAAGGATACTTGACATTGGAAAAACTCTAGCAAACGAACTATACGATCTTATGCTATGTTAGGATTGGGTCTTGTCCATCACATCATTCTCCTAATGATGTGATCTCGTTATCAATGACATCCAATGCCCATAGTCAGGAAACCATGACCATCTGTTGATCAACGAGCTAGTCAACTAGAGGCTTACTAGGGACATGTTGGTGTCTATTATTCACACATGTATTACGATTTCCGGATAACACAATTATAGCATGAATAAAGACAATTATCATGAACAAGGAAATATAATAATAATGCTTTTATTATTGCCTCTAGGGCATATTTCCAACAACTTCGCCGGTGCATCCAAACCCCGTGATATGATACGCGCTATCACACATAAGCCTCCTTATATCTTCCTGAAAACATCCACCATACCTACCTATTATGGAATTTCCATAGCCATTCCGAGATATATTGCCATGCAACTTCCATCATCTTCATATACATGACTTGAACATCATTGTCATATTTCTTTGCATGATCGTAAGATAGCTAGCATGATATTTTCGTGGCTTGTCCGTTTTTTGATATCTTTGCTATGCTAGATCATTGCACATCCTGGTACACTACCAGAGGCATTCATATAGAGTTATACTTTGTTTTAGACATCGAGTTGTAATATTGAGTTGTAAGTAAATAAAAGTGTGATGATCATCACTATTAGAGCATTGCCCCAGTGAGGAAAGGATGATGGAGACTATGATTCCCCCACAAGTCGGGATGAGACTCCGGACTTTAAAAATAATAGTAAAAGAGGCTAAAGAAGCCCAAATAAAAAAGAGAGGCCAAAGAAGCCCACAAAAAATGAGAGAAAAAGAGAGAAGGGGCAATGTTACTATCCTTTTACCACACTTGTGCTTCAGAGTAGCACCATGTTCTTCATACAGAGAGCCTCTTGAGTTATCACTTTCATATACTTGTGGGAATTTTCATTATAGAACTTGGCTTGTATATTCCAACGATGAGATTCCTCAAATGCCCTAGGTCTTCATGATCAAGCAAGTTGGATGCATACCCACTTAGTTTCTTTTGTTGAGTTTTCATACATTTATAGCTCTAGTGCATCCGTTGCATGGCAATCCCTACTCCTCGCATTGACATCAATTGATGGGCATCTCCATAGCCCATTGATTAGCCGCATCGATGTGAGACTTTCTACCTTTTTATCCTCTCCACGCAACCTCCATTATCATATTCTATTCCACCTATAGTGCTATATCCATGGCTTGCGCTCATGTATTGCGTGAGGGTTGAAAAAGCTGAAGCGCGTTAAAAAGTATGAACCAATTGCTCGGCTTGCCATCGGGGTTGTGCATGATAAATACTTTGTGTTAAGAAGACATAGCATGACAAGCTTATATGATTTTGTAGGGATAGCTTTCTTTCCGTTGATATTTTGAAAGACATGATTGTTTGTTGGGATGCCTGAGTATTGATGTCTTTATGTCAAATTATAGACTATTGATTTGAATCACTTATGTCTTAATATTCATACCATGATTAGATTACATGATCAAGATTATGCTAGGTAGCATTCCACATAAAAAATTATCTTTTTATCATTTACCTACTCGAGGACGAGAAGGAATTAAGCTTGGGGATGTTGATACGTCTCCATCGTATCTATAATTTTTGATTGTTCGATGCCAATATTATACAACTTTCATATACTTTTGGCAACTTTTTATACTATTTTTGGGACTAACATATTGATATAGTGCCTAGTGCCAGTTCCTGTTTGTTGCATGTTTTTGTTTCACAGAAAATCCATATCAAACGGAGTCCAAATGGGATAAAAACTGACGGAGATTTTTTTTTGGAATTTATGTGAATTTTGGGAAGTGGAATCAACACGAGACGATTCCCGAGGGGCCCACGAGGGTGAGGGGCGCGCCCTAGGGGGTCAGGCGCTCCCTGGGCCCTCGTGGCCACTCTGTAAGGCGGTTGGTTCCCTTATTTCACCCGCAAGAAAGCCAATATCTGGATAAAAATCGTGTCCAAATTTTAGCCCAATCGGAGTTATGGATCTCCGGGAATATAAGAAATGGTGAAAGGGAAGAATTAGGGAGCGTCGAAATAGAGAGAGACAGAGAGACATATTAAATCTCGGAGGGGCTCTCGCCCCTCCCATGCCAAGAAGAAGAAGAAGAAGAAGAAGAAGAAGAAGAAGAAGAACAAGAAAGAAGGAAGAAGAAGAAGAAGAAGAAGAAGAAGAAGAAGAAGAAGAAGAAGAAGAAGAAGAAGAAGAAGAAGAAGAAGAAGAAGAAGAAGAAGAAGAAGAAGAAGAAGAAGAAGAAGAAGAAGAAGAAGAAGAAGAAGAAGAAGAAGAAGAAGAAGAAGAAGAAGAAGAAGAAGAAGAAGAAGAAGAAGAAGAAGAAGAAGAAGAAGAAGAAGAAGAAGAAGAAGAAGAAGAAGAAGAAGAAGAAGAAGAAGAAGAAGAAGAAGAAGAAGAAGAAGAAGAAGAAGAAGAAGAAGAAGAAGAAGAAGAAGAAGAAGAAGAAGAAGAAGAAGAAGAAGAAGAAGAAGAAGAAGAAGAAGAAGAAGAAGAAGAAGAAGAAGAAGAAGAAGAAGAAGAAGAAGAAGAAGAAGAAGAAGAAGAAGAAGAAGAAGAAGAAGAAGAAGAAGAAGAAGAAGAAGAAGAAGAAGAAGAAGAAGAAGAAGAAGAAGAAGAAGAAGAAGAAGAAGAAGAAGAAGAAGAAGAAGAAGAAGAAGAAGAAGAAGAAGAAGAAGAAGAAGAAGAAGAAGAAGAAGAAGAAGAAGAAGAAGAAGAAGAAGAAGAAGAAGAAGAAGAAGAAGAAGAAGAAGAAGAAGAAGAAGAAGAAGAAGAAGAAGAAGAAGAAGAAGAAGAAGAAGAAGAAGAAGAAGAAGAAGAAGAAGAAGAAGAAGAAGAAGAAGAAGAAGAAGAAGAAGAAGAAGAAGAAGAAGAAGAAGAAGAAGAAGAAGAAGAAGAAGAAGAAGAAGAAGAAGAAGAAGAAGAAGAAGAAGAAGAAGAAGAAGAAGAAGAAGAAGAAGAAGAAGAAGAAGAAGAAGAAGAAGAAGAAGAAGAAGAAGAAGAAGAAGAAGAAGAAGAAGAAGAAGAAGAAGAAGAAGAAGAAGAAGAAGAAGAAGAAGAAGAAGAAGAAGAAGAAGAAGAAGAAGAAGAAGAAGAAGAAGAAGAAGAAGAAGAAGAAGAAGAAGAAGAAGAAGAAGAAGAAGAAGAAGAAGAAGAAGAAGAAGAAGAAGAAGAAGAAGAAGAAGAAGAAGAAGAAGAAGAAGAAGAAGAAGAAGAAGAAGAAGAAGAAGAAGAAGAAGAAGAAGAAGAAGAAGAAGAAGAAGAAGAAGAAGAAGAAGAAGAAGAAGAAGAAGAAGAAGAAGAAGAAGAAGAAGAAGAAGAAGGGGGGCTCTCTCGCTCGCTCTTCCGGTGGTGCCGGAATGCCACCGGGGCCATCATCGTCAACGCAATCTACACCAACACCTCCGTCAGCTTCACCAACATCTCCATCACCTTCCCCCATCTATCTACTATGGTCCACTCTCAACCTGCTGTACCCTCTACTTGAACATGGTGCTTTATGCTTCATATTATTATCCAATGATGTGTTGCCATCCTATGATGTCTGAGTAGATTTTCGTTGTCCTATCGGTAATTGGTGAATTGCTATGATTGGTTTAATTTGCTTGTGGTTATGTTGCTGTCTTTTGGAGCCCATCATATGAGCGCGCGCGTGGATCACACCATAGGGTTAGTTGTATGTTGATAGGACTATGTATTGGAGAGCAAGAGTGACAGAAGCTTCAACCTAGCATAGAAATTGATGCATACTGGATTGAAGGGGGACCAATTGAAAGTGCAACTATCCCTGGGTGGTTTTGGTAATTCCTAACAACATATAGCTCATTGAGCTAACATTATTCCAAGATTAATATTTCAGGAAAAGCTCAATGAATGGCATGGCATGGATGAGTAAAGTGGATCCCTCAAAATTCTAAGGACAAAAAGGTTGGCTCAAGCTTGAAGCTCAAGACTCTACATTTCATATTTTAGTGATACAAGATCACATTGAGTCCTTAGGAAAAGCCAATACTATCAAGGAGGGATGAGGTGTTGCTTAATGAGTTTCTTGCTCTTCAGTGCTTAGTGATATGCTCCAAAACCCTCAACTACCTTCCCACATCCACATATGACCTAAACCAAAAGTCAAACTCGGCCCCATCGATTCTTTCTATCCGGCGCCACCGAGTTTCAAATGTCATAGCCACTGCCACAAACCCTAGGCAAATAGGTCTCACCGATAGGGATCTCGGTCTCACCGAGATGGGATTGTAATCTCTCTGTTTCCCTTTGTAACGTTTCGGTCTTGCCGTGATGAGCGATCGGTCCCACCGAGATTGCAATGTAAACTCTCTGTTTCCCTTCTGTAACATTTTGGTCTCACCGAGATGAGCGAATCGGTCCCACCGAGTTTACCTGACCAACTCTCTGGTTAGCTTATTACCAAAATCGGTCCCACCGAGTTTGTGTAATCGGTTACACCGAGATTACGTTATACCCTAACCCTAACCATATCGGTCCTACCGAAAATCCTAATGGTCACTAGGTTTGCTGAATCGGTCCGACCGAGTTTAACCATTCGGTCCCACTGAGTTTGGCAAATTGTGTGTAACAGTTAGATTTTGTGTGGAGGCTATATATACCCCTCCACCCACTCTTCATTCGTGGAGAGAGCCATCAGAACATACCTACACTTCCATACACATTTTCTGAGAGAGAACCACCTACACTTGTGTTGAGGTCAAGATATTCCATTCCAACCATATGAATCTTGATCTCTAGCCTTCCCCAAGTTGCTTTCCACTCAAATCTTCTTTCCACCAAATCCAAATCCTGTGAGAGAGAGTTGAGTGTTGGGGAGACTATCATTTGAAGCACAAGAGCAAGGAGTTCATTATCAACACACCATTTGTTACTTCTTGGAGAGTGGTGTCTCCTAGTTGGCTAGGTGTCACTTGGGAGCCTCCGACAAGATTGTGGAGTTGAACCAAGGAGTTTGTAAGGGCAAGGAGATCGCCTACTTCGTGAAGATCTACCGCTAGTGAGGCAAGTCCTTCGTGGGCGACGCCCGTGATGGAATAGACAAGGTTGCTTCTTCGTGGACCCTTCGTGGGTGGAGCCCTCCGTGGACTTGCGCAACCGTTACCCTTCGTGGGTTGAAGTCTCCATCAACGTGGATGTACGATAGCACCACCTATAGGAACCACGACAAAAACATCCGTGTCTCCAATTGCGTTTGAATCCTCCAAACCCTTCCCTTTACATTCTTGCAAGTTGCATGCTTTACTTTCCGCTGCTCATATACTCTTTTGCATGCTTGCTTGAATTGTGTGGAGATTGCTTGACTTGTGCTAAGATAGCTAAAATCTGCCAAGAACTAAAATTGGGAAAAGGCTAGATTTTTATTTGGTCAAGTAGTCTAATCACCCCCCCTCTAGACATACTTTCGATCCTACACCAATATATCTTAATGCTATGGTTGGGTTTTACGTTAATGAATGTTAGTGGTTCAGATGCTTGTTAATAGTTCCAATCATAAGTGTATAGAATTCCAAGTCAGGGATGACATGCTAGCAGTGGCCTCTCCCACATAATACATGCTATCGGTCTAGTAAAGTGGTCAATTGATTAGGGACAATTCGCAAGTCCTACCACCACTTTTCCACACTCGCTATACTAACTTTATTGCTTCTTTTACCTAAAACAGCCCCTAGTTTTTATTTTCGTGCTCTTTATATTCTTGCAAACCTATCCCGTTACACCTACAAAGTACTTCTAGTTTTATACTTGTTCTAGGTAAAGCGAACGTCAAGCGTGCGTACAGTTGTATCAGTGGCCGATAAAACTTGAGGGAATATTTGTTCTACCTTTTGATGTGGACACAGACCTAGGGTAGGGTAATAGGCCTGACCTACACGTCCTACCTAAGGTCCTTGTCCTAAGAATAAAGAAGTTCAAGAATCAGAAGAAGGGATCCAGTAGAGGTGTCGAGTGACCTACCATCCACTCGGGACCCCAATTTATCCAGGTCACTCGACCAACAAACCACTCGACGACAAGAAGACCTAAAGCCACTCCGCGTAGCAATGGTCAGACATTCACTCAGATATTTAATGGTCATTTGTAGCACTTTAATACAGGCGTTACCTGTAACGCCAGCCCTTTATGTACATTGAATCCTATGTAACGGAGGGGGGCTGGGGTCCTGGCGCACTCTATATAAGCCACCCCCCTCCTCTGGGACAAGGGTTCGCACCCCCTGTAACTCACACACATATAATCCAGTCGACCGCCTCCGGGCTCCGAGACATAGGGCTATTACTTCCTCCAAGAAGGGCCTAAATTCATAAACCTTGCATGTACAACTCCTCCATAGCTGGGATCTTGCCTCTACATTCCTACCCCCTATTCTACTTCGGACTTAGAACCACGACAGTTGGCGCCCACCTTGGGGCCGGTGTCTTGGAGACTTATTGGAGAAGTTGCAACCTGTCCGATCACCTTCATCATGGTTTCAGGCGGAGGTTTGGCTGAGGGCCACGAGATCCGTCTCGGCGCACTCGTGTTCATCGCCGACGACTCCGCTTGGCTTCGGGAGGCTCCACTCGACGTCGACGCACTCCCGTCCACGGGGCAATGCACTTTCGCGCGTGCGTCCGCGGCGTCCTCCTGCGGCAACCGTCGACCCAGTATCGGTCGGCTACTATGGCGTCCTCCCTCCCTGTCTCCCGCCGGCACAAGCGTTCTGGTCGGTCGAGGCTTTAGCGATGGGTGAGGCACGCGGTGGCCCGCCAATCGGCCACCCCCCAGGTCGCGGTGATCGAGCCCGACGAATCTCTCTACGGCCTATTCGACCTGTCGATTGGTTCCGCAGAGACTGCATCCGAGTGCGACAGCAGTGATCCAGCGGCGGAGGTCCTGATGGTCAATGGACCTCGCATTCCTCCCGGATTCCCCCGCACCGGCGATGGCGACGGCGGGGGCGATCCATCGCATGCCCATGAGGAATACCTCCCCGAGCCCCTCTCTTCGCAGCAGAGGGAAGAACTTCGCCGCCAGAACATGGATGCGCTTCACACTCCTATCATGGGGGAAACCCCCGAGGCCCGGGCCTTGGAGGACGCGCCCTTGGCCAACTTGGCTGAGCGAACTTGACTGGAAAACCTCCAGCGAGTACTCGACGAGCGTGCGCGACAACGGGTTCCACAATCCAGTCGACGTCAGCTCTTTCCACCTCCGACTCAGGTATATCGAACTCCGATCCAAAATCATACAGCTGCGGCTCGAATAGCAGAGTCAATTCAGCCCTCCCAGTCAGAAGCTGGAGAGGTCTAATGCAGATCAGAGATTTACTCTGGGCAGTGGGAGAGCAGAATACGGCTGTGTCACAGTCGCGGAATAGGATCCATAGCAGGTCCGTTGTTGCAGATACAATCCAGTCGGCTCACAGCTCAAGATCGCCCCCGAGGCGTGAGGGACGTGGAGACCGGCGTGACCAGTACAGAAGTCCTGAGAAGTATGATCACCGACTCAATCGTGATGATCGTCTTCGGGTGCCCACACCTCCCTCAAGGAGTGGATCATACGTGCCTCGACAGCAGGATGACAGACGCCCTCACAGTGTTGGGCGAAGGATTCCAGTCGACCCCAGGGAACCAGGCGTTGATGCGAGATCCATTCTCGTTCAGGGTTTGGTCGACAGGAACAGAGCTCACCGGGAAGGTCATGATGGAGATGTATCCACCAGCAGCAGAGTGCACGTCTCAGGTCTAGAGTGCTTCAGCAGAGCCATCAGGGCCGCGGTGATTCCTCCCAACTTTAGGTTGGCGACTGGAGTGAGTAAGTTCACTGGTGATTCCAAGCCTGATACTTGGCTTGAGGACTACCGAGTGGCTGTTCAGATTGGCGGCGGCAATGATGATGTGGCCATGAAACACTTGCTTCTGATGTTGGAGGGCTCGGCCAGAGCATGGCTGAATCAATTAGCACCCAGCATCATTTATACTTGGGAAGATCTTGCCCGAGTATTTGTCAGAACGTTTGAAGGAACATGCAAATGGCCGGCAGGGTTGACAGAGCTGCAATCTTGTGTGCAGAAGACAAATGAAACTTTGAGGGATTATATCCAGAGATGGATCACACTGCATCACATGGTGGAGAACGTGTCTGATCATCAGGCAGTTTGTGCCTTCAAGGAAGGCGTCAAGTACAGAGAGTTGAATCTGAAGTTCGGTCAGACCGGAGACATGTCTCTGAGTCGAATGATGGAGATTGCCACCAAGTACACTAATGGTGAAGAAGAGGATCGGCTCCGGAGCGGCAAGCACAAGTCAGTCGCCCATGAAACCGGAGGAGGTAACTCCAGTCGGAAGCAGAAGCGCAAAGCCGAGCCAGCTGCTCCTGGAGAAACCTTAGCCGTGACTCAGGGAAAATCCAAAGGGAAGCCCAAGGGGCCATGGAACCCTAAGAAAATAAAAGATCAAGATGGAAATGATGTGCTGGACTTGCCATGCCACATCCACACCAAGAAAGATGAAGAGGGTAAAATCATTTACCCGAAACATACCACTCGGCAATGTCGGCTCCTAATCCAGGAGTTCCGAGAGAAACAACCAAAAGATAAGGAAAAAGAGTCAGACAAGGTGGAGGACAAGGAGGACAGTGATGATGGTTACCCTCATGTCAATTCCACTCGGATGATTTTTTCTGATGTCGAGAGCAAGAGTCGACTGAAGGTTATCAATAGGGAAGTGAATAGGGTCGCTCCGGCGACACCTAGTTATTAGAAATGGTTTCAGACTGCCATCACATTCGACCAGTCCGATCACCCGACGCACATAGCCACCCCTGGGAGGCAAGCATTGGTGGTCGATCCAGTTGTCGAAGGCACTCGACTGACCAAAGTTTTGATGGATGGTGGCAGTGGCCTGAATATTCTATATGCAGAGACGCTTAAAGGGATGTGCATTCCGATGTCCAGACTCAGTGAAAGCAATATGAGTTTCCATGCGGTCATTCCAGGCAAGAAGGCTGAATCACTCGGCCAGATCGCTCTTGACGTGGTTTTCGGTGATTCCAAGAATTACCATAAAGAGAAGTTGACATTTGAAGTTGTGGATTTCCAGAGTGCTTGTCACGCTATTTTGGGCAGGCCAGCTTATGCACGTTTTATGGCTCGACCATGCTATGTGTACCTCAAACTGAAGATGCCTGGCCCTAAGGGTGTGATCACTATCACTGGCAACAGAAAGAAGGCAGAAGAGTGCTTTCAGAAGGGCTCAAAGATCGCCGATGCGCAGATGGCAGTAGTGGAATTGCAGGAGTATCAGAAAAATGCAAATCCGAGTGATTTGCTGCGAGCTAAGAAGCCTGCAACGGATTCAGCATTTCAGTCATCTGGTGAAACGAAACCGATTCATATCCACCCGACTGATCCCAATGCTGCTCCGACCCACATCTCTACAACACTCGACTCCAAATAGGAAGAAGCATTCATCCAGTTCCTCCGTGAGAACTGGGACATCTTTGCATGGAAACCTTCTGACATGCCAGGTGTTCCCAGGGGACTGGCTGAGCATCGTTTGCGAGTCAACCAAAAAGTAAAACCGGTCAAGGAACATCCTCGACGGTCCGCCGTACAGAAGAGAAAAGCAGTCGGTGAAGAAGTAGCTCTGCTCCTTGAAGCTGAGTTTATCCGTGAGATTTACCATTCCGAGTGGTTAGCAAATGTTGTCATGGTCCCTAAGAAGGACGACTCACTTCGCATGTGCATCGACTTCAAGCATATCAATCGGGCCTGCCCGAAGGACCACTTTCCTCTCCCCCGCATCGATCAAATTGTCGATTCGACTGCGAGGTGTGAGCGTTTGTCCTTTTTGGACGCCTATTCCGGGTACCATCAGATCCGTCTATATGGACCCGATGAAATTAAAACAACTTTCATCACACCATTTGGGTGCTTCTGTTATGTCACTATGCCATTCGGTCTGAAGAACACTGGAGCCACGTTCATGCGGATGATTCAAAAGTGTTTACTCACTCAAATCAGTCGGAATGTGGAAGCGTACATGGATGAGATTGTGGTCAAGTCACGTAAAGGTTCTGACCTACTAGCTGACCTTGCTGAAACCTTTGCCAACCTCAGAAGGTTTGATATCAAGATTAATCCATCAAAGTGCACATTCGGAGTTCCAGGAGGAAAGTTACTCGGTTTTCTCGTTTCCGAACGAGGTATCGATGCTAAACCCGAGAAAGTTGGTGCCATACTCCGAATGAAACGCCCTGTGCGTGTGCATGATGTCCAGAAGCTTACTGGTTGTTTGGCTGCCCTAAGTCGATTCATTTCCAGACTCAGTGAGAAGGCACTGCCTCTCTACCGACTGATGAAGAAGTCAGATAAGTTCGAGTGGACTCCCGAAGCTGATGCAGCATTTACAGAGCTAAAAGCCCTGCTTTCCACCCAGCCGGTGCTCGCGGCCCCAATCAGCAAAGAGCCTTTACTGCTTTATATAGCAGCCACTGGACAAGTCGTCAATACAGTACTTATGGTCGAGCGGGAAGAAGATGGAAAAGCCTATAAAGTTCAGTGCCCAGTTTATTATGTTTCTGAAGTTCTGACTCCATCAAAGCAGAGATACCTACACTATTAGAAGCTTGTTTATGGGATTTACATGACCACGAAGAAAATTGCACACTGTTTCTCTGACCACTCTATTACAGTCGTCAGCGATGCTCCATTGTCAGAGATTCTGCACAACAGAGATGCAACTGGTCAAGTGGCAAAATGGGCGATTGAACTCCTTCCCTTACATATCAAGTTTGAGGCAAAGAAAGCTATCAAGTCCCAAGCAATAGCTGATTCCCTCGTCGAGTGGATCGAACAACAATTGCCGACTCAAGTTCACTCGGAACATTGGACCATGTTCTTTGACGGTTCCAAGATGCTGAATGGTTCTGGTGCCGGAGTGGTACTGGTATCCCCCCTGAGGAGACAAGCTCAGATATGTACTCCAGATTCACTTTGATTCCTCCAATAACGAAGCAGAATATGAAACACTCTTATATGGGTTGCGCATGGCCATTTCACTCGGCGTTCGTCGCCTCATGGTCTATGGCGACTCGGATTTGGTGGTCAATCAAGTGATGAAAGAGTGGGACGTCAGAAGCCCAACCATGACTGGTTACTGCCATGCGGTAAGAAAGTTGGAAAAGAAGTTTGAGGAGTTAGAGCTCCATCATATACCCCAACTGAAAAATCAAGCAGCCGATGATTTGGCGAAGATAGGTTCCAAGAGAGAAGCCATCCCCAACAATGTGTTTTTGGAACACATTCACACACCGTCAGTTCAAGAAGATCCTTTCACTGAAGAGCCCCCACAGCCTAAGAGCGCCACAGATCCGGCTGAAGTCGAGGTCCTAGCCGTGGCCGACCTAATCATGGTGGTTCTGGTCATCACTCCCGACTGGACAATGCCTTATATCGCGTACATTCTTAGGAAAGAAATCCCAAAGGATGAAGAAGAGGCTCGACAGATCGTCCGTCGATCCAAAGCCTTTACTGTGATAAAGGGATAATTGTTCAGGGAAAGTGTGACTGGCTCAGTCAGTAATAAATAA
Source organism: Aegilops umbellulata (assembly GCA_032464435.1). Taxonomy (NCBI): domain Eukaryota; kingdom Viridiplantae; phylum Streptophyta; class Magnoliopsida; order Poales; family Poaceae; genus Aegilops; species Aegilops umbellulata. The sequence continues at coordinate 150,188,940 of CP136059.1, read as the reverse complement.
CGCCAGAAGAAGGTCAAATGATCCTTAACGACATCCACTCGGGGACCTGTGGTCACCATACGTCCTCTCGGGCCATTGTGGCTAAAGCATACCGAGCCGGATTTTATTGGCCACGAGAAAATGAGATGGCAAAGGATATAGTCGACAGATGTGAAGGCTACCAGTTTTATTCTGATATGTCTCACAAGCCAGCGTCAGCTCTGAAAACCATTCCACTCGTCTGGCCCTTTGCTGTTTGGGGGATGGATATGGTTGGACCGCTAAGAACTGGAAGAAGCGGCTTCACTCATGTGCTTGTAGCAGTCGACAAGTTCAACAAATGGATTGAAGCTAAACCTATCAAGAATCTTGAAGCTAGCACCGCTGTCAGTTTCATCAAAGAATTGACATTCAGATATGGAGCTCCACACAGCATCATCACTAACAACGGGTCGAACTTCGATTCTGAAGAATTTAGAGCTTTCTGCGCTTCTCAAGGCACACGAGTCGACTATGCTTCAGTCGCCCACCCGCAGTCGAATGGACAAGCGGAAAGAGCAAATGGCCTAATTCTGAAGGGACTGAAACCCCGACTGATGCGTGATCTCAAACACGCAGCAGGTGCCTGGGTCGATGAACTTCCATCAGTTCTTTGGGGATTGAGGACAACCCCCAATTGGTCGACTGGACGAACTCCTTTCCTTTTGGTTTATGGAGCTGAAGCTGTTCTACCAAGTAACCTGCTCTACAATGCACCCTGAGTCAAGCTCTTCTTTGAAGAAGAAGCAGAACAGGCCAGGCAGGATTCAGTCGATCTCTTAGAAGAGGAAAGAGAGATGGCCTTGATCCGGTCGACCATTTATCAGCAAGACTTGCGTCGATTGCACGCCAGAAACATGAGGGATCGAGCCTTTCAAGAGGGAGACCTGGTTCTTCATGTGGATAAACAGAAACCACACAAGCTCGCCCCTGCTTGGGAAGGCCCCTTCATTATCACCAGTGTTCTCCACAATGGAGCATACCATCTTTACAATGTCGAGCATCAGAAAGACGAGCCACGAGCTTGGAACGCGGATCTGCTCCGCCCCTTTTATACTTAAGTACTCACTCGGATGAGATGTAATAAGAAATACCTCTGTAGTTTATTTATCAAAGACAAGAGTTTGATAATTTTCCCAATGATTGTTGTTACTTTTGTCTCCATGTGAAATCCACCAGTGGGTGCCTTAGCTGCGAATCCGTTTCGCCTAAGTTTGAAAAAAAAATCCTACCGAGTGATGAGTAAGCCTCTCACTCGGAGGCTTAGCTGCGAATCCGTTTCTCCTAAGTTTGAAAAATCCTACAGAGTGGAGAGCAATCCTCCCACTCGGGGGCTTAGCTGCAGTCCAAGTACTCGCCTAAGTTTGAAAAATCCTACCGAGCGGAGAGCAATCCTCCCACTCGGGGGCTTAGCTGCAGTCCAAGTACTCGCCTAAGTTTGAAAAATCCTACCGAGTGGAGAGCAATCCTCCCACTCGGGGGCTTAGCTGCAGTCCAAGTACTCGCTAAGTTTGAAAAATCCTACCGAGTGGAGAGCAATCCTCCCACTCGGGGACTTAGCTGCAGCCCAAGTACTCGCCTATGTTTGAAAACCATCTCGACCCGCAAGAACAACGAGGTACAGGTTGACTGCAACCTTCTCCTTCAGAGCTACGCCACAAGTACAATGTGCGCTCCATCCCGATCCGCAAGGACGACGAGGTGCAGGTCGACTGCAACCTTCTCCTTCGGAGCTACGCACAAGTACAATGTGCGCTCCATCCCGATCCGCAAGGACGACGAGGTGCAGGTCGACTGCAACCTTCTCCTTCGGGGCCACGCCACAAGTACAATGTGCGCTCCATCCCGGTCCGCAAGGACGACGAGGTGCAGGTCGACTGCAACCTTCTCCTTCGAAGCTACGCCACAAGTACAACGTGCGCTCCATCCCGATCTGCAAGGACGACGAGGTGCAAGTCGACTGCAACCTTCTCCTTCGGAGCTACGCCACAAGTACAACGTGCGCTCCATCCCGATCTGCAAGGACGACGAGGTGCAGGTCGACTGCAACCTTCTCATTCGGAGCTACGCCACAAGTACAACGTGCGCTCCATCCTGATCCGCAAGGACGACGAGGTGCAGGTCGACTGCAACCTTCTCCTTCGGAGCTACGCCACAAGTAGAACGCGCGCTCCATCCCGATCCGCAAGGACGACGAGGTGCAGGTCGACTGCAACCTTCTCCTTCGGAGCTACGCCACAAGTACAACGTGCGCTCCATCCCGATCCGCAAGGACGACGAGGTGCAGGTCGACTGCAACCTTCTCCTTCAGAGCTACGCCACAAATACAACGTGCGCTCCGTCCTCATCCGCAAGGTCGACTGCAATACGTGCTCCATCCCTACCTGCAAGGAAGATGAAGTGCAGGTCGACTGAACTTTCCACCTTAGAGATGCATCTCAAGCTCAAAGATTATTCCGAGTGAAGAACAAATTCCTCTCGAAGGCAAACACAAGCATATTCGGACATAAACCAAGTTCGGATAAATCCTAAGGTTCCGGACAACAGATCCAAATTATTCGAGCATCAAGCCCGAAGAAGTTTAACGGTTACACAATCACTCGGCATTCCGAGGCAAATAAGGGTGAAGCTTAATGTTTTTCGGTCACGCATCAGGAGAAGGACTGGCTGGGTCACAGAAACTGTCAAGGTCAATGCTGTCTGCAATACGGGTGGCGGCGTCAAGGAAGGTGTCCATGAAAGACTGGAAAGTGTGCCTCTTCGTGTTAGCAACCTTGAGCTCCGCCAGCTTGTCTTCCTTGACATCCTTGCAGTGCACTGGACCAGAGACAAGGCGACGTCAGCACCACAACGAGCTGATGACTTCTTCCACTCTTGCACGCGCTCAGGGATTTGATTCAGTCGAGCCATCAGGGACTCGAGATCTTGATATAGCTCCACCTGAGGCCAAAGTTCAGCATCAACTCGATTCATTGCAGCTTTCAAGCGGGCGATATAAGCAACTGCACTGTCCATTCGAGAGTCCAACCGCAACACGTTCATTGCAATATCATCTTTGACTGGATAGTGGATGGGATCAAGATCCGTCTCGACTCGCCCAGTTTCTGCTTCAAAGTCTTGGCAAAATTCTGCACAGTCGAGTGAATGATGATTCGACAGCATGATTAGATTTGTCAGTCGACAGAAACAAGATACATTGATCAGTACCTTCAAGTTTCAAGACCAGATTCGCAACAAGTTGGCCCAGATAAGACTCTAGCTCGCCATTCTTGGCCTTGAGACTTCCAAGTTCGTCGGTCAATTTCTCCTTGTCCTTCTTCAGACGCTCGACTTCTTGATTAGCGTCAGAAACAGCAGTCTTCAGCTTGGAGTTTTCTTCTTCTAACTTGCCGACTAAAGCAAGCTTCTTGTCGGCAAGCGATGTCTTCTCGCGCGCCTCCTTCTGTGGTGCAGCAAGGTCCAGATCCTTCTGCTCCAAAGCCTGCTTCATTTTCTCTAAAGAAATAACGTTCTTCAGACGGGCTTGGAGTTGGCGGTTTTCACTACATACATCTGCTCAAGTGAAACCACTCAGTTCAAAAATGGAAAGTAAAAGTGCCAGTCTTGGTATATAAAGTTGGAGATTAGTTACCTCCCATGGCAGCTACTTCGTCACGAGCGGTCTGAAGGTTCTTCTTGGCCAATTGCAGATTAAGGTTGAGGTTGATTTGCTATTTGTTCATGGCAGAAAATTGAGCCCCAAGATCACAAAACTTCTGCAGTTACAACCATATCAGCCGACAGAGATAAAAAGACATCACGTTGATACTTACTCTAAGACTACCGCCGAATCAATCATTCAACGGCAGTCTCGGGGACTACACCAAGTGGGTGCACTTAGCATGCCCCCACTGATTTCCAGACTACAGTCGATAGCCAACTGACTTTCATAAATTCTCAGACCACAGTCACCTGCCCGCAGGCAACTATGGTCTTGGGGACTACACCCATTGGGTGCACTCAGCGTGCCCCCACTGGTTTTGACTCCGCACGACGTGGCATGCCCAACTTGAGTTGCAAAAAAGGGGGGGTTCCTATTCTCAGACCACAGTTGACTGCCCGCAGTCAACTATGGTCTCGGGGACTACACCTAGTGGGTGCACTCAGCGTGCCCCCACCAGTCAAAGGTTCGGTTCGAATCGACATAAAGGGACATACAACATCAAAACAACCACACCCCAGTGGGTGATCAGACAAGAAATACAGTCGATTGAAATTTCAACTAACCTAGACATTGGCTTGCATAGCAGCTCCGGCGTTGAAGGCTACTTGACTAGCCTCAAGCACCACTTTCATTTGCCCCATCACAAGGTTCAGCTGAAGAAGAGCTTCCATAGTAGCGGCCGGTGGGTCATCCGGAGTTTGATATGCAATGAAAAGTGATGAAGACAGAGCAATCGAAGCAGCCGTTGGATCTGAAGCAGGGAGTTGCGTCGGTGCAGCAGAAGTCTGAATAGCTGATCCTGAGAGGCAATCAGTCGACAGCAGAACAACGAAGGTGGCGTTAGCTCGGGCTGGATCCGTCGATCGCTCGACCGTCGTCCCGGGCGTCACAGTGGACCGGGGAGCCTGGACTTCAGGCGCCTTCTTGCTCTGTTCCCTGTCCTTCTTTTTCCTCCCCCTCAGCGGTACTTCTTCTTCGTCATCTGGGAGCACAACAACATCTCGTGGAACTGCAGTGAACAGAGAAAGCCGTAAGGATAACTGACAAACCTTTCAGTGACCAAATTAATTTAGATCGGGCAGACTTACTAGCTTTGGAGGTGACGGCGTCGTCAGCTTCCTCGTCAGCTGGGGTCTTGTCAATATCCATGTCAGTCGCAGCAGAGGTCGGGCTGCACAAGTTCATCATCCACTCGGTCAGAATGAGAAAACCGGTCGGAATGGAAAAATTGATCAGAACAAGAAGATATGAGAAGAGTGCTTACCCAGAGGCAACAGGGACGTCCATCTTGATCCTAGACAAGGTCTTCCGAGCCTCCGAGGGATTAGCTTTGGGTTGCTTGGTGACCTTCTCCGTCAAATCTGGAGTCGGGGACCGAGCGCGCTTGTGAGATGGAGCACTCGACGCCACTGCCTTGCCGTGCCTGTTCGCGGGGTCTTGACGCTGCTTGGATCGACGTTCGGAGCGAGGCGGTGAGTCGGCTACCTCCTCGTCCTCCGACTCGTCGCTCTCATCATCATCATCATCATCGCCCGGGGACTCCCAGTCGACGCTCTCCTCAGCGCTATCCTCGCCCTCTTGGTCTTGCTCTAGGGCTTATTCACCATTGGGCATCGAATACATCTCCGTTTAGATCTGCAAAATAAGAGACCGATCATAAATCAGTCGGAGCAATAATTAGTCGGTAAATATGTTCAAAAGTTCAGTTATGATGACTAGACCTTGTCTGGCAGGTTGCTGTCACTGAAATGGTCGACTCTCCTAGCACCTCTGGGGTTGTCCTTGTTCTCGATGATGCTCATCAATCACTCGGCTACGGCTTTGGCCTCCACCTCCTCCAGATGAACCCGAGCGGTGTCACCGGCTCCAGAGTACATCCACATGGAATGGTCGCGAGCTTGGAGGGGTTGGATCCGCCGACTGAGAAACACCTCAAGCAGGTCCATCCCAGTAACGCCTTGGTTGATCAGCTGGACTACTTTCTCAACTAGCATGCCTGTCTCCGCCTTCTCCACGATGATCACTTTCAAGGAAGATGGGGTTTGAACACGGTTGAAAGAAAAGGGAGGAAGCCCGGTCGACTGTCCTGGGGTCTCTATGTCCTGGCAGTAGAACCAGGTCGACTGCCAGCCCCTAACCAACTCCGGGAGAGTCATCGGAGGAAAAGAACTCCTCTTCCTCTTCTGAATTCCCAGGCCCCCACACATCTGGATAACATGGGTTTTCTTGTCCCTCGAGTTCGCTTTCTTCACAGTTTGAGATCGGATAGTAAAGATGTGCTTGAAGAGACCCCAGTGCGGTCGGCACCCCAGGAAGTTCTCACACATAGAGACGAACGCGGCGAGATATGTGATGGTGTTGGGTGTGAAATGGTGGAGTTGGGCACCAAAGAAATTCAAGAAACTGCAGAAAAAAGGGGTGCGGGGGTAGCGAGAAGCCACGGTCGACATGAGTGGCGAGCAAAACACGCTCACCCGGCTGCGGCTGTGGTTCCGTTTCTCCCCTCGGCAGACGCGCATATTTATGGACGATTAGCCCCAGCTCGGCCATATCGTCCAAATCCTCCTGCCGCAGCGAAGATCGGATCCAGTCTCCCTGGATCCAACCCGACGACAACCCCGAGCGCGATGAAGACCCCCGATTCATCTTCTTGCTCTTCACCGCCCCCGTTGCCTTCTTTGCACGCTCTAGGACTGTCGTTTTGTCCTTCCCCATGGCGGCAGAGCAGCGGCATTGAGAATGGGAGGGCAGGACAGAGTGGAGACGCGAGAGGAAGAAGAAGAGATATGGCCGCGCACAGTGCAGACGCTTCGGTCTCGCCTCTTTTAAAGGCCCGCTTCCGAGTGGCTGACGCGTGGGCCCGAGCGATCCTGTCAAATCCCCCAACAGTCGCACAATAGGATACGTGGCAAAAAAGGTGGCACGGAAATCGAAATGACCCATTTATCTATTCCACTTACCGTGGGACGCTCCGCCTGGCGCGCCTTCGCCAAAATTCCGAATCCCGTGAAATCCGCGATCTTTGCAACCGATCACGCCAAAGATATCATGTCAAAGATATCACTTGACGGATGTCATCATGTAAACCAGTCGGCAATTTCTGAATCGATCAAGGCGACTGAAACAAAGCTGAAGGCATAGCGACTGACATCCACATGGAGATAAAGACAAGTCAAGGCAGAAGCAAAAACAAGGCCAACTCCATCCTGTTTTTTCACTCAAACCTCGATCCATTCAGGGGCTAATGATGTGGACATAGACCTAGGGTAGGGTAATAGGCCTGACCTACATGTCCTACCTAAGGTCCTTGTCCTAACAATAAAGAAGTTCAAGAATCAGAAGAAGGGATCCAGCAGAGGTGTCGAGTGACGTCCACTCGACCTACCATCCACTCAGGACCCACTTTATCCAGGTCACTCGACCACCAAACCACTCGACGACAAGAAGACCTAAAGCCGCTCCGCATAGCAACGGTCGGACATTCACTCAGATATTTAATGGTCATTTGTAGCACTTTAATACAGGCGTTACCTATAACGCCACCCCTTTATGTACATTGAATCCTATGTAATGGAGGGGGGCTGGGGTCCTGGCGCACTCTATATAAGCCACCCCATCCTATGGGACAAGGGTTCGCACCCCCTGTAACTCACACGCATATAATCCAGTCGACCGCCTCCAGGCTCCGAGACGTAGGGCTATTACTTCCTCCGAGAAGGGCCTGAACTCGTAAAACTTGTGTGTACAACTCCTCCATAGCTGGGATCTTGCCTCTACATTCCTACCCCCCTATTCTACTGTCGGACTTAGAACCACGACACCTTTAGCTCCTCGTTTGGTTCGACACTCTTACTTATCGAAAGAGGCTACAATTGATCCCCTATACTTGTGGGTTATCAAGGAGGAGGAGTGCCTCATCGAGCACGCAAAGAGCCTTCCTGCAGCCGTGGCCGCAGCACATGCTGACGCAGGGGCGAGGAATCAGGAGATCTACGAGCAATCCAGCTGCTTCGAGAGGGATCGTCTAGAGCGGCAGTGGGCGTTCGAGCTGGCGAGCGTCAGTGAACGTGTAGCAGCGGCAGACACCGTATTGCATTTGTCTAGCTCGTTGGTAGGCTCCTCCTCCTCTACCTTTTACTGAGCGTGCTCAACAGAGGAGAGGTTGCCGGAAGTAGCACAAAGCCCCTCCGTGGTAGTAGTTGTATTTAGGGGCTATTTTGTTCAGTTCATCTGACTATAGATGTGTGGTCAACTATACAATGTAATTAAAATTAGCTAGTATATATAGTTGAACAAGCTATTTCAGTACGTGGTTGGCAACAATTCGGGAGAAGTTTGGTCTGTTCAGTTGTTGAGTTGAACTGTTTGTATAAATTAAGAACGACTGCTTAATCTATGAATGAAATCTATGCTTAATTACTGAATTCTTGTTGCAAAAATTACATAGTGCTTATGATTTCTAGCTGCATATTTTGACAAATCGCAGTGTTACAAGGATTGGCAAATGGCAACGTTACTAGATCAACAAGTGTAAATCTTTCCAGTTTGACAAATGGCAACATACCCAATATGAGAGATGCAAATCTTTCCAAATTGTCTGTACGTGGTTGCACACGGGTCATCCAAAACAACCATTTGTGTTGAAGGGATGCACAAATCCTGCGCTACTCTCACTTCGAATATGGGTGTTCTATCTAAATCGGTTGCGATCAAGAGCTGTAGAAATCCTGCTCGGCACATTTTCTCTTGGCCTCCTGGGGAAGCTGTCGATTTGGATACGGGTGTTCTAACTAAAACGTTTGTGATGAGTGTTTTATATTTAAAAAGTGAGTTAAACTGCGGCTTGGGCGCCATTAATGGAGAGGATGCGAGCAAGGCAGGCGGCCAAGGAAGTCAAAGGGCTCGCTTCCCAGTGAGCCTACGCAGCGTAAAACTCACACTCTTCCCGGTGAGCCTGCACACTCGAGGACAGCTTGCACGCCTCTCGGTCAGCCTACGCACCGGACGACGCTCACATGCCTCCCGTTCAGTCAAGGTCAAGCAGCTGTCTGCACGACACCTCCTACAGCCATTAAAACCAAGACACGTGGCATCACATGAATCGTTAACAAAATTTTGGATTTACTAGAATTTAGAAACCAGGCATCTCAATGTTTTGCCGGCAATCAACGGTGCCCTGGTGTTTGAAATTCATTCCCATTTCTTGTATGGGACCTAAGCATGCACCCAAGGACACAGATTTGATTTTTCAACCAGTTTATATGCACTGGAGCATGTGCATGTAGTTCAAATTTGAATTATGCACATAAATGCATTGAAAACTCAGTTAATTCATAAAAATGTCCAAACGAACCCCGAAAAATCACAAAAATTCACACAACACTCCTGTTGTTCTATGTTGACGCGAGAAAAAAATTTGAAAGTAATAAGAGGCAATGGATATCGTTTCGTCCCCAAAGGTGGGACGTTCCCTACCGAAAACCATCATGCTTGTTGTGAGAAGCTCCGGTTTGTGAGAAGCGTATACCCAAACCTGCCCCAAATGGGACAAAATTTGTACCACGACATGGTGATGCCGCTCCATGATAGCATGCCAAGTTTCATGAATTTCAGACGAGTTTTGGATTTACTAGAATTTAAAAACCAGGCATCTCAATGTTTTGCCGGCAATCAACGGTGCCCTGGTGTTTGAAATACATTCCCATTTATTGCATGGGACCTAAGCATGCACCCAAGGACATAGATATGATTTTTCAACTAATTTATATGCACAGGAGCATGTGCATGTAGTTCAAATTTTAATTATGCACATAAATGCATTGAAAACTCAGTTAGTGCATAAAAATGTCCGAACGAACCCCCAAAAATCACAAAAGTTCATACAACACTCCTGTTGTTCTACGTTGACACGAGAATTTTTTTGAAAGCAATAAGAGGCAATGGATATCGTTTCGTCCCCAAAGGTTGGTCGTTCCACACCGAAAACCATCATGCTTGTTGTGAGAAGCTCCGGTTTGTGAGAAGCATATACCCAAACCTGCCCCAAATGGGACAAAGTTTGTACCACGACATGTTGATGCCGCTACATGATAGCATGCCAAGTTTCATGAATTTGAGACGAGTTTTGGATTTACTGGAATTTAAAAACCAGGCATCTCAATGTTTTGCCGGCAATCAATGGTGCCCTGGTGTTTGAAATTCATTCCCATTTCTTGCATGGGACCTAAGCATGCACCCAAGGACACATATTTGATTTTTCAACCAATTTATATGCACTGGAGCATGTGCATGTAGTTCAAATTTGGATTATGCACATAAATGCATTGAAAACCCAGTTAATGTATAAAAATGTCCAAACGAACCCCGAAAAATTCCAAAATTGAACACAACACTCATGTTGTTCTATGTTGACACTCGAAATTTTTCGAAAGCAACAAGAGGCAACGGATATCGTTTCGTCCCCAAAGGTGGCACGTTCCCTACCGAAACCATCACGGTTTTTGTGAGAAGCTCTGGTTTGTGAGAAGCTTATACCCAAACCTGCCCCAAATGGGGCAATTTTTTTACCACAGCATGTTGATGCCTCTACATGATAGCATGCCAAGTTTCATGAATTTTTGATGAGTTTTGGATTTACTAGAATTTAAAAACCAGGTATCTCAATGTTTGCGGCCGAGTGACGGTGGCAGGGTGTTTGAAATTCATTCCCATTTCTTGCATGGGACCTAAGCATGCAACCAAGGACACAAATTTGATTTTCAATAAGTTTATATGCATTGGAGCATGTGCATGTAGTTCAAATTTGAATTATGCCCATAAAATGCTTGGAAAACCCAGTTAATGTATAAAAATGTACAAACGAACCCTGAATAATTCCAATTTTTTTGATGACACACCTATAGTTGCATGTTCACTGCAGATAAATGTTCTAACAATTCAAACACCATCCTTTTTAGCTATGACCCCATTACGCAATTCAAATGATCAAGACGATAAACAAATAGATCACACACAGTTTATTATCACCAACCATATGAGATGCAACACAAACTATCTTGGAGCACTGTCGGTGTATAGTAAGCCCATGGCTTACGAGAGAAGGTGCATCGACTACAGTCCACAGCCGGCTTGTCAAGCACACTAGCTCACTCCCCAAATATCATTTCACTGTTCATTCGTCGCCGGTGAAAGATGGGGACGTGGACGCACGTCGTGAGGGCTACTTCGGCGGCCCACTCCGGCGAGAGCGCGACTGCAGCCGCCTGGCGCGTGCTAACAAGCTTCATGAGGGTGACCGCAGTCTGCGTCCATGCGGCCAAGGCAGCCCAAAGGGCCGCTATTGCTTATCATGCGGCGGCAACAACATCTGTGTCGGGGATAGCAACTGGCGAGAGCGGCATAACAGCTGTCCGTTCCGCAGTGGCGGCCTTAGCCCTACTAGAGGCCGCCCACTACCATGTCAAGGCCATCCACGCCCAGCTCGTGGAGGTCACCGCACGAATCGAACGAAGCTTCTCCAACAACGGTCGGCAACCATGGCCGAAGAGCTGGCAATCGCCAAGAGAGTTCGAGCAACCGTCCGTTCCTGCACGACATACCTTGCCACAACGGAACCCGCCAGATCCCAGATCGCGATAGCCCACACCTAGCTCATGGCGGCCTATTCCAAATATATGGCGGATGGCGAGATGCTTGCCGAGTATGGTGCAATTGATGCCATGGAGCCCCTTCCCCAGGAGACCTTCAGGCGCGAGCTGGACATGGAGGCAGCGGAGGAGATCGACGAGCACCAGCCATAGTATCACTCTTTGTTTTGTTTAATTAAGAGCACCGGTCTTTAATTTGTTAGAGTAATGTTTAGGTCAGCTAGCTCTGTTTAATTGCTGAACTTGCTTGATTAAGTAGTTAGTCTCCTTTGTGTACCCAAATTATGCAATGACGTGGATGACCACTGTAACCAGGGAAATTTGAACCAAAATTTTTGAGGTTAAAACTCAACACACACGGGTTAAGGTATCTGAGTCATTTTTGATGTTCACATATCGTACGGATTTCTGAATAAGGTACCGTGTCTGATGACACTTTGCGCGCCAGTTTTTTTGGCTGAAGCGATTCCAAATTTTCGGCTTCCGCGGAAATATCTACCTCCCCGCCCCTCCCCCTTACCAAAAGCCACATTTCCCCTCTTTCCGCCTTCCTTTCCAAGTTGAAACCTTCACTCCTTGCTTGCAGCACCGCCGCCTCCTCGCCGTCGACCCTCCTTTACGCTCGTCGGCCTCGCCTATCCAGGCAAGTAATCCACACCCGACCCCCATCCTCCTCTTCCTCCTTCCACATCCCACATGCCCCTACCGCCGGTGCGAGCGCGACACCTTCCACCCAAATCACTGACCCCTCCACCAAATAAGCGCCGACCTAAGCCATGGTGCACGCAGTATAGCCAGGACCTCAAGGAGCATTTGGAAGTGGAGAAGCAAATCGCGGCCGCACGCGCGGATGAGGTCGCGACGGCTGCCATTCGTGCAGTCCCCCAGATTTTGAAGGAGCACCTTGCCATTTGCTAGCTACACCAGTTAAGCATGCTCGGTTTACCCGTTGCGTGTGCTGCTCTTGCCTTTCCTTCACAAATTCTAGTGAATTGTGCTATCTAATTTTACCATGCAATATGTTGCTCTAGTGTATATGTTCTATATGTCGTCAGTGTGGTGCTCACTTATTAACTGTTTTGTTAATTAGTTGTCGTCTTCAGTTAACTATTTGGTTCAATTATGCAAATGTGATGTTCAGTTCTTCAGGCTGCAATTTTGTTTTGTCTTCCATGTGAGAAATAAATCAAATTTATCTTTACAAAATTGTGGGTGCATTCTGTTATTGTATACCTTGTGATGAATAAATTGAATTTGACTATACTAAATACATGAGAAACAAATACAATTGGTACAATTGGCCGTAGTTAACTGTTTGGTTAACTTTCTGATCTTCTATTAGGAGTATGTTATATTGTGCAATGTGGTTCTCAGTTAATGTTTGGTTCATTTGTTGTGGTGTTTATTTAACTGCTTGGTTCAATTCTGCAATGCAATGTCCAATTGTCTTGGGTAGAATTTTGTTTTGTTGTGCATGTGAGGAATAAATCGAATTTGGCTGCACTTAATACACGAGAAACATATACAAGTGCTATATTTCCTAGTTCTTAATCATGCGTGGTTCAGATAAATGGGTTTTCCGTGTGGCTTGAATTAATCTGATGAATCTATGATGTGATTATTTTTCATCAACATATTTTACTAATAGCATGCGAACCCTTACTTAACTTGATGACTAACTACCTTATATGTGTTGCAGGGAAACAATGGGAAGCACTGAGGTTTACAATCAAGGTTAGCACATGCAAGGTCCGTTGTCTAATAGCACATTATTGTGCAATTGCAGGAACCATTCTAATATTTAGGTTTTAAACAATTTGGTCTTGCACATGTAGGTCCTGCTGTCAGAGGTTTTGACCCACTGCTCGACTGTTTTTGCATATGGGGAAATGAGTTGTCCATGAATATCAGTCAAGTCAAGAAACTCAGAAAGATTGTTAGGATAAAGCAATTAGCGACAAAAAACAACAAGATATTTGTCTGCACAATGAAGAAGCCATCAATTCACTACAGGATGGTACTAACTATTATACCTTGCCTTTTTTATTCCTTTGCCCCATTTCCAATATAGAGAAGATATTTATGCACATCCTTGTTTTCAGGCCTTTCCAAAGCAGTTCACCGATGATTACGTCTCAAACCACCTGTATGGTCAGGAAGTGAGGAAGGTATTCATACAACACCCACGGTTCAATATTGAAGTGTTCCTGAAGAGGACAAAGGATGGACGGTCAATCATCCACAGGCACTGTCCTAAAGTTACAAAGACCTTCAACATCAATGAAGGCTTAAGATTCGCCTTCTAATTCAATAGTTTTCCAGATGAGATACATCTGTCTATGTACCGTCTATGATGCTAATTTCCAAAGGTTATAGACATTGCATGTGAAGCTTGGTCCTGGTGTAATTGTGTAATGGGGTAGCTGAGTGCTGAAGCTATATGATGTTGTACTCTGGTGTATTTCAATTATGAAAATGAAATATATTGTGTGCTTAATATGAAATGTCAATTAGATTAATAAATGGATTATGAATAATCGGATAATTAGCCTGCTAGTGGCGAATTAGCTTGCTAATTGGGTTTTGCTATTGTAAATGGTTGTTGAAAAAAAATACCATGGGCGATGACCTCAGGCAACGCACACAGTTTCTAGGAATAAACCATGTTGGATCAATGAACAATCACACACGACTTTCTCTTGAAAACTGTTTGCGTTAGGCCACCTTGCGCAAACGTTTACCACATGAAATCAATGTGTGATGGACAGCCTTTGCCACATAGTTTCTTCCATGGACCATGTGGGATATATTCAATAATGCAAACGATTTAACGGGAAAAATTGTGTGTGATGTACCTATGAACAGAATCATTTTCCTTGGAGCGACTTTGTGGGATGTACATACGAACGGAAACATTTAGCGGGGACATACTGTGTGGGATGTAGTTGCGACCGGAAACAATTTTTCTGTATAATTGTATTTTAGCTCTACTATACGTATTTCCATATTTGAGCACTCGCCGGTCGCATACGACCTCATTTTGCCGAACATGTGTGCTAGGAGGGCATATCCCCGACGGTCTCTGGGTCGTTTGGGAAGGACCCCCCTATCGCCCACACTCACTTGGCGACAGTTCCAAATGCCGTCACGGAAAGAGGTTAAAAATCATTTGTTTAGGAGCTCGCTGTACTAGTGCTAGGGCGCCCGCCCTTAGACGTGCCCCTTCCTTATTTGCTATCGGGGGAAGGAAAGGGGAGGAGAGGGAAGGAAAGCGGAGGTTGACTCCCCTCCTTCCTTTCCCCCCCAAGGCCAGCGGCCAGAGGTGGGGCACGCTGGCCCCTTGTGGGCTGGTGTGCTCCCCTCGTTTGTGCCATATGGCCCAATAACCTCCCAGGGCCTCCCGAACCCCTTTCGGTGATCCGATGAATGCCTGGTACATTTCGAAACCTTTCTGGTTACCAAATAGCATTGTCCTATAATCAATCTTTACCTCCGGACCATTCCGGATCTCCTTGTCATGTACAGGTTCTCATCATCGACTCCGAACAACATTCAGTCACCAACTCACATAACTCATATAATACTATATCGTCAACGAACGTTAAGCGTGTGTACCCTACGGGTTCGAGAATGATGTAGACACGACCGGGACGCCTCTCCAGTCAATAACCAATAGCGGGACGTGGATGCCCATATTGGTTCCTACATATTCTACGAAGATCTTTACCGGCCGAACCTTTATGACAACATACGTAATTCCCTTTGTCTGTCGGTATGTTACTTGCCCGAGATTCGATCATCTGTATCTCCATACCTAGTTCAAGCTCGTTACCGGCAAGCCTCTTTACTCATTCCGTAATACATCATCTCGTAACTAACTCCTTAGTCACTTTGCTTGCAAGCCACTTGTGATGTTGTATTACCGAGAGGTCCTAGAGATATCTCGCCAATACATGGAGTGAAAAATCCCAATCTCGATTCATGCAAACTCAACAAACACTTTCAGATATTCCTGTAGAGCATCTTTATGATCACCCAGTTATGTTGTGATGTTTGATAGCACACAAGGTATTCCTCTGGTATCGAGGAGTTGCACGATCTCATGGTTGAAGGAATATGTATTTGACATTAAGAAAGCAATAGCAATAAACTGAATGATCATATGCTATGCTAACGGATGGGTCTTGTCCATCACATTATTCTCCTAATGATGTGATTCCGTTATCAAGTGACAACACATGTCTACGTTTAGGAAACCTTAACCATCTTTTGACCAACGATCTAGTCTAGTAGAGGCTTACTAGGGACACGATATTTGTTTATGTATCCACACATGTATTTAAGTTTCCGGTCAATACAATTCTAGCATGAATAATAAACCTTTATCATGAATAAGGAAATATAATAATAACCACTTTATTATTGCCTCTAGGGCATATTTCCAACAGTCTCCCACTTTCATTAGAGTTAATAATCTAGATTAAATAGTAATGAATCTAACACCCATGGAGTGTTGGTGTTGATCATGTTTTTCCCACGGAAGAGGTTTTAGTCGACGGGTCTGCCACATTCAGATCCAATGTATTTTGCAAATTTCTATGTCTCCATCCTTGATCTTTTCACGAATGGAGTTAAAGCGTCTATTGAGGTGTTTGGTTCTCTTGTGAAACCTGGATTCCTTCGCCAAGGCAATTGCTCCAGTGTTGTGACAAAAGATTGTCATTAGACCCGATGCACTGGGTATTACACCTAGATTGGATATGAACTCGTTCATCCAGACTCCTCCATGCACTGCTTCTGAAGCAGCTATGTACTCCGCTTCACACGTAGATCCCTCCACGACGCTCTGCTTGGAACTGCACCAACTGACAACTCCACCATTCAATATAAATATGTATCCAGTTTGTGACTTATAGTCATCCGGATCTGTGCCGAAGCTAGCATCGACGTAACCCTTTACGACGAGCTCTTCGTCACCTCCATAAATGAGAAACATATCCTTGGTCACGTACTTTAGGATATTCTTGACCGCTGTCCAGTGATCCACTCCTGGATTACTTTGGTACCTCCCTGCCAAATTGATGGCAAGGCACACATCTGGAATGGTACACATCATGGCATACATAATAGAACTTATGGTTGAGGCATAGGGAATGACTTTCATTTTCTCTCTATCTTCTGCCATGGTCGGACTTGACTATTCCGTTTTAAACTTCTTCAGAACTTTGTCAAGGTATGTGCTTTGTGAAAGTCCTATTGTGCATCTCGATCTATCCCTACAGATCTTGATACCCAATATATAAGCAGCTTCACCGAGGTCTTACATTGAAAGTTCTTATTCAAGTATCCTTTTATGCTATCCAGGAATTCTGTATCATTTCCAATCAGTAATATGTCATCCACATATAACACCAGAAATGCTACAGAGCTCCCACTAACTTTCTTGTAAATACAGGCTTCTCCGTAAGTCTGTATAAAACCCTATGCTTTGATCACATCATCAAAGCGTATATTCCAACTCTGAGATGCTTGCACCAGTCCATAAATGGATCGCTGGAGCTTGCACACTTTGTTAGCACCTTTAGGATCGACAAAACCTTCTGGTTGCATCATATACAACTCTTCTTTAAGAAATCCATTAAGGAATGTAGTTTTGACGTCCATTTGCCAGATTTCGTAATCATAAAATGCGGCAATTGCTAACATGATTCAGACAGACTTAAGCATCACTATGGGTGAGAAAGTCTCATCGTAGTGAACCCCTTGAACTTGTCGAAAACCTTTTGCGGCAAGTCAAGCTTTGTAGACAGTGATATTACCATGAGCGTCCGTCTTCCTCTTGAAGATTCATTTATTCTCAGTGGCTTGCCGATCATCGGGCAAGTCCACCAAAGTCCATACTTTGTTCTCATACATGGATCTATCTCAGATTTAATGGCCTCAAGCCATTTATCGGAATTTGGGCTCATCATAGCTTCCTCATAGTTCATAGGTTTGCCATTGTTTAACAACATGACTTCTAGGACATGATTACCATACCACTCTGGTGCGGTACGTGTTCTGGTCAACCTACGAGGTTCAGTAGTAACTTGATCTGAAGTTTCATGATCGTCATCATTAGCTTCCTCTCTAGTTGGTGTAGGCATCACAGGAACGGTTTTCTTTGATGTGCTACTTTCTAATTCGAGAGAAGGTACAATTACCTCATCAAGTTCTACTTTTCTCCCACTCACTTCTTTCGAGAGAAACTCCTTCTCTAGAAATGACCCATTCTTAGCAACAAATATCTTGCCTTCGGATCTGTGGTAGAAGGTGTACCCAATAGTTTCGTTAGGGTATCCTATGAAGATGCACTTCTCCATTATGGGTTTGAGCTTATTAGGCTGAAGCCTTTTCACATAAATGTCGCATCCCCAAACTTTAAGAAACGATAGCTTATGTTTCTTGCCAAACCAAAGTTCATACGGTATCGTCTCAATGGATTTAGACGGTACCCTATTTAGCGTGAATGCGTCTATCTCTAATGCGTAACCCCAAAACGATAAAGGAAAATCGGTAAGAGACATCACATAACACACCATATCTGATAAAGTACGGTTATGATGTTCGGACACACCATTACGCTATGGTGTTCCAGGTGGCGTGAGTTGTGAAACAATTCCACATTGTTCTAAATGAAGGCCAACCTCGTAACTCAAAAATTCGTCTCCGCGATCAGATCATAGAAACTTTATTTTGTTGTTACGATGATTCTCCACTTCACTATGAAATTCTTTGAACTTTTCAAATGTTTTAGACTTGTGTTTCATTAACTAGATATAACCATACCTACTTAAATCATCTATGAAGGTTAGAAAATAATGATACCCACCGCGTGCCTCAACACTCATCGGACTGCATACATCGGTATGTATTATTTCCAATATGTCATTAGCTCGGTCCATTGTTCCGGAGAACGGAGTTTTAGTCATCTTACGCATGAGGCATGGTTCGCAAGTATCAAATGATTCATAATCAAGTGATCCCAAAAGTCCATCCGCATGGAGTTTCTTCATGCGCTTTACACCAATATGACCTAAAAGGTACTGCCACAAGTATGTTGCACTATTTTTATCAACTTCGCTTCTTTTGGTATCAATATTATGAATATGTGTATCACTACGATCGAGATTCAACGAGAACAAACCATTCATCAAAGGTGCATGACCACACAAGACATTACTCATATAAATAGAACAACCATTATTCTCTGATTCAAATGAATAACCATCTCGCAATAAACAAGATCCAGATATAATTTTCTTGCTCAGCGCTGGTACCAAATAACAATTATTGAGGTCTAAAACTAATCCTGAAGGTAGATGTAGAGGTAGTGTGCCGACGGTGATCACATCGACGTTGGAACCATTCCCGACGCGCATCGTCACCTCGTCCTTAGCCAATCTTCGTTTATTCCGTAGCTCCTGTTTCGAGTTACAAATATGAGCAACCAAACCAGTATCAGATACCCAAGCGCTACTATGAGCATTAGTAAGGTACACATCAATAACATGTATATCAGATATACCTTTGTTCCCTTTGCCTTCCTTATCCGCCAAGTATTTGGGGGAAGTTCCGCTTCCAGGGACCATTCCCTTTGTAGTAGAAGCACTCAGTTTCAGGCTCGGGTCTAGCTTTGGGCTTCTTCATGGGAGCACCAACTTGCTTGCCATTCTTCTTGAAGTTCCCTTTCTTTCCCTTTCCCTTTTTCTTGAAACTAGTGGTCTTGTTAACCATCAACATTTGATGCTCCTTCTTGATTTCTACCTACGCCGATTTTAGCATCGCGAAGAGCTCGGGAATTGTTTTTGTCATCCCTTGCATCTAATAGTTCATCACAAAGCTTTTGTAGCTTGGTGGCAGTGACTGAAGAACTCTGTCAATAATACTCTCAACTAGAAGATGAATTCCCAGCTGAGTCAAGTGGTTATGATACACATACATTTTTTGTATGAGTTCATCTAGTCTTTTGTTTTCTTTATTCTTTTTCATCTCTAGGATCAAAGCAAGGAAGCAAAACACTCAACTCAAAACTAATCTTTATATAACTCTCTTACTCAATTACATAGATAGATCACGAAGCAAAAACCTAAAGACTAGATCATTCTAAAACTTTTATTCTACTAAATCACGATTTAACCAAAAGAATCAAACTAAGATAGATTATAATGATAAATATGTGATGGTGATACGATACCGGGACACCTCCCCCAATCTTGGCACACAAGCCAAGGGGAGTGCCCATACCCGTGTACTCAAGTCTCCCTAGGAGGCGGTGATGATGAAGTTGATGATGTGGGAGGCTTGTCCTCCATCTTACAAGGCATAGGCTCCCCATCATAGAAGGATGAACGAGTCTCTGGAATCCTGAAATCCGCAGCTAAACTCATCCTCTTCAATCTGGACTCATACTCATAGTTTTGGTTTTGTAAGTCATAGATCTATGCTTCGAGGTGCTCAATTCGCTCATGAAACTTGAAGACGGCGTCTCCAATATTATTGTTGTCCATCTTGTGATCACGAGTGAATTCCGTGATCATGGAATGGTTGGCGTTAAGTCCGCGTTCCACTATCCCTTGGCACTTGAAGATCTCCTGCTCCACTGCTTCGAGCCTGGTCTCCACGCTCCGGGTCTTCGTTGGCCCTTCAACAACCCAGATGTGAAGCACCCCTCATGCATATCAATGGTTTGAGGGTGTTTCATCACCTCCGGAAGGTAGGGGTTGATGACCTTCTTGTAGAGCTTGTCATTGGCTGAACTTGGAGGCGTCATGGCGATCTAGGTCTGTCAAAAAGTAGCTCGAAACAAGAACAGAGGATATTGTCGCAATACAGTGGTCACCTCCGGGAGATTATATAATGAATTTTTACTGTGCAAAACAAGTAATCCGGAAGAAAACAGAGTCCGGATGACGCACGAGGGCACCACAAGCTCGGGAGGTGTGCCCAGGGGGTAGGGCGTGCCCCCAGGCTTGTTGCCTGCTCGTACACTTTCTGGACTACTTATTATTTTCCTAACTTTTTAAATATTCCAAAATGGAGTAAAATTGCTCTTATGGAACTTTTGGAGTGGGTTTACTTATCGTATCACATACCTATTCCTTTTCAGGGTTCTGGAGCATTCCGAAAAGTTTCCTTTTTGTACTCCTCCGGTGTTATGGTTTGAATGATATTAGTTTCAACATTTATGGGCATACATGAGATATATTACTTATTTCTTTGTGCATTCACCACCTTTAGGTTGGTGCCTTCGGTGTTGTTAATCTTGATAGCACCGAACCGATAAACTTCTTCGATAATGTAAGACCCTTCCCATTTGGAGAGAAGTTCTCCTGCAAAAAATCTTAAACGAGAATTGTATAACAAGACTTGGTCACCTACATTAAATTCCTGCTATTGTATTCTTTTGTTGTGCCATCTTTTGACCTTTTCATTAAACAATTTACCATTTTCGTAGGCTTGGGTTCTCCATTCATCAAGTGAGCTAATATCAATTAACCTCTGTTCACCGACAAGTTTAAAATCATAGTTGAGCTCTTTAATTGCCCAATAAGCTTTATGTTCTAAATAAATAGGTAAACAACATGCTTTTAGATAAACCATTTTATATGGAGACATACCCATAGGATTCTTATAAGCAGTTCTATAAGCCCATAGCACATCATCAAGTTTCTTCGACCAATTCTTTCACTACAAAAAATACAATTCCGTGATGATACGTGTTTGTCATAGTAGGTCACGTTTTCTGTCATGCATGTACATCCATGACAAATTTATGACAGAATCAAGATAGTCATACTTGTGCTGTCGTAGAAGTGTTCCATGACATTACCAAAATTATCATCACGGAAGTGTCCACTTCCATGACGATAAATCGCGCGTCATGGAAGTTCTTTCTTCACGGGTGACCGACATGTGGCATCTACCGTAACGGAACGCCGTTAAGCTATCAGGTCCGGTTTTGGATCCGATAACCCGCTAACAGCCCGGACTAATGAGGATTTTCCACGTGTAAAATTCTCATTGGCTGGAGGAAACACGTGTTGGCTCACTGTTGGGACAGATGTCATCCATTCATTGGACAGGAGGCGCCTATGATACGTCGACATGTGGCACGGGCCAACAGAGGCCCATTCCGGTGAAAAGCTTAGCCCGTTTGACTTGGTCAAAAGGTAACGGGTCGTCCCGCGGAAAGCCTGTTAATGGCATGTTTGTATATAGCCCATTTATGGCCCGCTAACTCACGGCCCGTTATGACCTATCCGAATTAAGCCCATTAGCTAGATCTGGGCCTTCCAATACGATTCCAGCCCGTTGTAACTTCCGGCCCATGTCTGGCCCATGATGTCTTTCGGCCCATATGAGACCATTTGTAACTCTTGGCCCATTAACGGCCTGTGGTGAATCTAGCCCGCAATGAACAGTGTACCCTTTATACCCATTAACGACCCATTATTCCATTGGGCGGTTTCCAAGCCGTGTTATCTTTCGGCCTTCTTAGGATCCATTTATTCTTGGGCTCATTTCCAGCATTCAGTTACTTACGACCCGTCATTGGCCTTTTCTGCCTGTGGGCCAAATTCAGCACGCGGTTACAATCGGCCCGTTACCCCGTTGGGTCATTTTCATAACATCATCAAATACGACCGATTAATGACGGCCTATTATTTTCGGCCCATGAACGGACGATTCCAAATCTAGCCCGTTTACGGCCCATAATGTAGTCTGTTATTGGCCCATGTTTGGCCTATCGATCATACGACACGTAGAAGGCCCATTGATGCTACGACCCATAGAAGGCCCATTCTTTCCACGGCCCATAGAAGGCCCATTCTTACTATAGCCCGTAGGAGGCCCATGGTAACTAAAGTTAATATGTAACCCATGGTTATTGTGGCCTAGTTTTAAAAAATAGGTTATTGCGGCCACTAGCAAACCGCGGAAAAAGAACTGCACTGACTACCAGCAAACAAATAAACAAGACAACAAGGAAATAAATAAGCAAGCAACTTATGCTAGGCTATCACGGCTATTACACATATTACATCCACTGGGCATCAAAGTTCACACCAGTGCAAATATAGGGAACAAAGCAGCATATCATATACACTGGTTGTAAAAGTTGGCGATTAGTGCAAATAAACTCCGCAACAAAACAAGTCCAGAAGTGAAACCACTTCAGAAGATCTCAAGAAACAATATCCTGGGTACCCATAATGCTGGCAAGATGCTTAGCAAGCTTATTAACTTTCTCTTGTTTGGCGCTTAAATCCTCTAGCGCTTGCTGTTGCACCAGAAAGTATGCATCTGAATTCTGCAGGGACTTCCTCAGTCCTTCAGTTTCCTGTCGCAGCACATCTGATCGATGTATTTCAAATTGAAGTTGAGACTCAAGAAGATGAACTGATTTAGGCAGCGAGTTCGAATAGCTTGTGCCAGCAGTAGTGGCCAGTAACTCAAACACTACATCAAGACATGACTTTTGGGTTCTCTCACTGTCGTCAAGGTAGTTTTTATCAGCTTTCTTGGAGACCAACATGGATGTATCACTATATTGAACCTTATCTGCATTACTTCCTTTACCATTGCATAACGGGGTACTGTTCTCCAATATTTTGTCCGCATTATAAAAGAGAAACAAGCAACCACATCACAGGTTTACCATGTTGTATATGAAACTCATTTTGGTAAATCAGTTCAGTAGTAAAGTGCACAGGATAACAGTATGAAACAAACATATATCTATGTACCATGGTCACTTTATGGTCTATATCATTCTACTTTGTATTGCCAAACTAAGATAGAGACACAGTTCAAATAATATTTGTTCAAGACAAAGCAGAATAGACATAATATAAGTGTGGGAAACTATAGAGCAATAACAACACTTGTAATGTGCATGACATGAGAACATAACTTTTTATTCAATTGAAACTGAAATCAACATAGAACAAGTTACAACAGCAAACCAATTAAAGAAACAGGTTTAAAACATACCTGTTGCGACATTGGAGTTTCAATTCCATCCTTGAAATTTGAAAATAGTTGGTCTGAGTAAATACAGTGATGCAAGAGCAAAGGAGTATGAACCATAGCTACAGAACCTGACCTGAGAACAATTCTTCTTCTCCTTTAAGTGTTGAGTTGGGGTTCGGAGTGGTGGTCCTCGTGCTTTGGTCACTTCAGTTCCCTTACTAACTGTTCGTGTTTGGGTGCTCTGTGGTGGAGACGGTGCTGTGTCAACTGGAACTGGGTTACTATCTACTGGGGTTGGGGTTAGAAGGGGTGTAGCTGGTTCTCTGTCCAACTGGGCAGGGGTACAGTCTGCGAGAGTCTGGGTTATGTGTGGTGGGGCTGGTTCTTGGGCAAGTACAACCGTGGTTCTATCTGCATCAACTAGTAGCACTATCTTTTCTGAAGACCGTGTTGTTACTCCCTTAGATACTGCCATCACCCTCTCCAATTCAAATGGCAGATAAACAAGAAAATTAATTGAATGTACAGACATTGTATGATAGACAGGTGCAATGGATAGTGGGGAATAAAAGAGGGCATGAAATAATTCACATTTATGTTGTCTAACCAAACAGGATAGCATGACACAATTTCACATATATGATGGCTAACTAAACAGGATAGCATGACACAATTTCACATTATGATGGCTAACTAAAAAAGATGGAAAGACGTAGTTCAAAATATGATGATTATGTAAACAGGATGACATGATATAATCATATAATGTGTTTATTAAATAGTTTGGCATGCCATAATTCACATACATGCTACCTATGGAAACATGATAGCATGATATAATTCCCAGATAGAATGACATAATTCAAAATATGATGACTGTAAACACTAAACAGGATGAGATGATATAAAAATATGATGTCTTTATTAAATGGGTTGCCATGCCATAATTCAAATAGATGCTGTGTATGTAAACATGATGGCATGATATAATTAGAATATATGATTTTTATAGTAACCAAGCCAGCAGATGGCAATCCATATATGATGTAAAAACTAAGCAATGCAAGACAACATACATGACATGGGTAATATAACCCTGCCAAGTTTGTGCATAGTCCTCAGGGGGGAAATAGGACTGGTCATCAGTCTCTAAATCCTCCTCTAAGGAGCTCTCTATGTCCAGCAAGATGTCTGCTTCAGCAGGTAGCATTGTCTGCTCTGAATACCTTGTTTTTGCTCCAGATACTTCCATCACCGCTTCAAATGGCTGATGCACAGGAAGAGTAGTTGAATATACAAACGTTGTCGACAAATGGAACACGTAATACAAAAAATTGATAGCATGATATAATTCACATACATGATGATTGGCTCAACAACACGACATTGCATAATTCACATATATAATGGCTTTGCAACAAGATAGCATAGCATAATTCACATATATAATGTCTTGCAACAAGATGGCAATGCATAATTCACATAGATGATAATTAGACACTAAATAGGTGGCATTCACACAAAGCATGTCTAAACTAATCAAATGACATAGAAATGCAAGACACCATACACACGATATGAGCAACATAACCCTACCAAGTTAGAGCATAGACCTCGAGGGGGGGCATAGGACTGGTCATCTGTCTCTGAATCCTCCTCTGAGGAGCTATCCATAACCAGCGAGATATGCGCTTCGTCAGATAGCATAGTCTACTTTGAAGACCTTGTTTCCACTCCAGAATTTTCCATCACCGTGTCAAATGGATGATGCACACGAAGAGTAGTTGAATGTACTAACATTGTTGACAAATGTAATACTTAACGAAAAAAAGGATGGCCTGATATAATTCACATATATATTGCCTGGGTAAACAAGATGGCATTGCATAATTCACATAAATGTTGAATAAACTAAACATATGGCATTCACACAAAGCATGTCTAAACTAAGCAGTTGACATATTTGATGTATAAAGTAAGCAATGCAAGGCACCATATGCATGATATAACCAACATCAGCATGCCAAGTTAGAGCTAAGACCTCAGGGGGTAAATAGGAGTGGTCTTCTCCTTCTGAATCCCCCTCAGAACAGATATGTTCCTCTCGATTACAATCTGAAATGGGTGGAGGGGGGCTGCCTTTGCGCCTACCATGGAGCAACGCCTGCATGAAATTTTATTGCCACTCAAGGCTCGTCTCTTTTGCTCTACATGTTCAGTTCCATTATGTACAATAATTGACATGCATAGGAATAAAACATAGTGGGATTATGTAAGGAGTGCATGAAGACACAAAACCAATGATAGCAGGCAGATATGTTGGAGATATGCCCTAGAGGCAATCATGTATGATGATACTCCCTATGTGTTTATGAATAAAGATAGTCCTTGGACATTATCAATGATCTGTATCAGCAAGTATGTGACTTGTTTGTGGGACTATGCATTGTATGATGACTGTCCTAAACGGTCCCTAGTCAAAAGGGTTGTGTGGACGCGCAGCCGACTAGACTAGTTTATGGCACGGTCGAAGGCTTGGTCTCACTAGCCATGGAGCATTGGATGCTAACCGTATAATATGGACTCGGAAGGATCTGGTCGGATTCGATGTAGTCGGATCCGAGTCAAGATAAGGTACGAGTCGGACACACCCAACTAAGAGACCCAGCGATATGTCATCTGCGAGTCTCTAGTACAACATATGTTCTATGTCCTAAGACCTGAGCTCACACATGTACTCGGGATGGTGACAGACTTGCTTTGGGCTGACCAAACGCTACACCGTGAGTGGGTAGTTACAAAGGTAGGTTTCGGGTTAGTCCAGACCCATGTTGCGAGACGTGGTGGAGCAAGATGGGATTTGCCCCTCCGATCCGGAGAGATATAATCTGGGCCACTCGTGTGATCCGACCAGGATAAGCATGGCCATGCAAAAAGGATTATGAGATAATCCAGATTATGGTCGGCATCAATAGAACAAGAAAGACGTCGGGCTAGCACAAGGATGACAGACTCGCCTTGAGCCTGACAACATATATCATGTGGCAAAAGGAATGGAAGTACGAATGGTTGGGCGGATGGGATGGGAGTGGGGAACCATGGCTTAGGGACGCGCTTGTCCGAAATGTGGGGTAAGTTACGAAATTACCCCCACCGATTTGAGCTAGGCGGCTCTTTCGGTTCAGGGGTATCACAGGCATTCCGCGCGTCGGGATTTCACAGGAGGTGGGAGTTTTCGCGCGCGTTGTAATTTTGGAATAGGAAGGCGCGGGTTGAGATGGAGGGAGTTGTCGGAGCACAATGATACAAAGATATATATTAAATATTTTGGGGTAACAAGGTGCGTGTTGAAATTTTCGGACAAGCCCAACGTGTACTGTACCAAATCAATTCGCACTTCCGTCGACGAAAAAACAAAAAGAAATCAATTCGCAGCACACAAGAGAGTGAAGTCCCGTGTACTGTACCAAATCAATTCGCACTGCAAATGTCATTCAAAACTTTGAATTCATGTTATGTTAATTAAAATATTTCACTACTTGTATAATGCATGCAACCTGCTAATCAAATGAACGTTTTAGTGCATTCCAAACGTATATACTACCGCTTCAATATGAACTAAATTTGAATTCATTTCTCTTTTTGAATAAGATCTACAATGATGATTGTTGTAAAGTCAAACCATTTGAATTCGTTTCTCTATTTTAATAAGATCTACAATCATCATTATTGTCAAGTTAAACCATCGTTTGTGTATTATCTTCACATCACACCACATGACTACTCTCGAGTGAGATATGAACTATGTGTATTGTATGAACTCGGACTCGATCTTTTGAATCCACTTTATGTTGATTTCAAATCACAGTACATTTCAAGCTCTAGCTAGATCTTCATAATCTAAACCATGTCTCATATGTATAATGTGTTTATCACATAATGTATGGTGCCCCGCCCCTACACCTACAAGTATTTAGATGTGAGTTGCAAACACCACACATTACCACAAATTCAAATAAAATGTGAGATTGTTCGATATATAGTATTGTTTAGATTGTTTGATATTTAGTTGTAAGCTGCAAATGCCACACATTATCACAAATTCAAATAAAATGTGAGATTGTTCGATGTATGGTATGGTTTAGATTGTTCGACATTTAGCTGTGAGTTGCAAACGCCATGCATTATCACATTATGGTATAACATGTGCAAAAATACATCACGCGTATCACCGCTATATTGTTGATCTGTATGCTCTACACAATAAGCCTCGTGAAAAAGGTTGGTACTCGCCCACGGATTTCATCCATATTGGTGTTGTGCTACTGTTTAGATACTGTCATGAGAAAGTGGTATTGTCCTTGAGAAGTGCTTCATCTATGTTGTTTTAGATATTTCCTTTCCTTTTTTTCAAGCAAACAGGGATGCTAGCATTTAGTTGCCCTCTTGTCTTTGCACAACAGGATCATCCTCCTCTAAAGAAGAATATGGAGTACGTGAAGTGCCTAGTTCCGATTATGCCAGGATAAAGAAGCCAAGCCTCTCTTCTTAAGAGGGGAGGAGTTCAAGGATGGTTACATTATTTCCCACAAGAACAAACTAACGTCAGCTCATAAGGACTCATGGATCTGCATCTTTGCTGCTGTGATGGCCAGTACAATGTTGTTTTACGATTCCTGAGTTCCATTTTTTTTAAATGTGTGCTTTGCATGGATCATGTAGGTTGACTGTTTGAACTGTCAATTCATAGTACAATTTGCTTTATAGTAATCACTTTTTTTTGTATTTATGCAAACATGGGTGCTCAGCTTGATTTCAATGGGAACTGCACAAAATGTTCACGAATACATCGAATATTCTCGAATCATTCATTTCCACCACAAGAAAGGAGGTGCCGATATGTTCAAGGCGTTGCAACATATAAAGGCGAAATCATAAAAGCTACGCACGAATTTGGTTGATTTTGGTGGAACTGCACAAAAAGAACAACTGGTTTATTTAGCACGAGGTGTCGTGTCAATGTCCGAACTGATGGCAAACCCTGCCCATTCCACAATCGTAGGCATTTGATATTTTGGACTGGGAAAACCTTGTCAAAGTTTGCTCATTGATGTACGCAAAACAACACGCATTTGACATTTTGGAATGGGACAACCTTGTCAAATTTTGCTCATTGATGTTAGCAAGAAGAAATGCGTTTGATATTTTCGAATGGGATTCCCTTTGCTGTTAGCAACATCTATCGATTTTTCTTTATTCTTTAGTTGTGAAGTAAATATTTGCTCTGACATGTGAATCGCTGAGATGCATAATCATCGATTGTTTTGAATGTTCTCTATGAATTGCCAGGCCTGTGTGTTGATTGCAATGTACAGGAACGCTAAACTTTGTACTCCCTCTGTTCCTTTTTACTTAGCATATTAGATTTCTTTCAACTCAATTGATTTTACACTGTGAATGTTGATACTTTTTTTCTGTAAGATTGGTCAAAGTAGAGATACTTTGACTTCAGACAAAACTTATATGCAGACTAAAAAGGACCGGAGGGAGTACATGTGAAACTGCTGCAAACGAGGTGATCACCCTGGGAATAATGCTAGTACGTATTGTTTTGCATGTTCATCCAATGCCAGTGATACAAGAATTCAAGCAAATCGAACTAAATTCATTCATACACTACTGGATTTCATATAAACACACCGGATTTCATTACATTTCATACATTCTTCAACTAAAAAGGGGTGCGCCGGAGGTATAATTAATTAACCATAACACCCGTGTCCGGCTGAGTCGAACAGAAGCTTCTTCTCTAGCGGATTGAGCTTGAGTGACATAACAACAGGTGCAGTTGCATCACTTACATGTGGGCCAGATGCCTCTTGGGCCCACATGCCAGTGAGCCAACTGCACCTACAGTTAAGTAACTGAAGCAGCGTCCTTCTCCAACATAGCTTTCCGACTCCACGTCGCCGCCAAGAAGCTAATCGGTCGTCAATGGTCAACCCGCCTAGCTTGGCTTCAACCGGAGGGTAGCTCGGTGGCCTTACTTGGACCCGAGTGGCGGCGACCTAACGTGTTCTACACTTCCTCGTTTTCTGTGTGGCGCGGCCTCATTGGCAACGGGGCGGGGCCTCGATGGAGCCGACGATGTCCTCTGTATCATTGCCGGCGGGGCGGCACCTCGGCGGAATGGGGGAAAAACTACCCCTCATTGCCGGTAGGGTGGGGCCTCGGCTGAGCCGGCGATGTCCTCTGCGTCGTTGTTGGCAGGGCAGGGCCTTGGCGGAGCCGGCGGTGTCATCTGCCTTGTTGTTGGCGCCCCGGGGCCTCGGCGGAGCCGACGGTGTCCTCTGCCTCGTTTTTGGCGCCGCAGGGCCTCGGCGGAGCAGGGCCTCGTTGACGCCAGCGGAGTGGGGACTCTTCAGAGCAGGCATTCTCCTCTGCCTCATCCTCGGTCTCGCCAAACAGTGCCTCGCCTGCTTCATCGCCCTCTTTGTAGGTGGATGTAGCCTCCGCCACCCGCATTTGAGCAGCGCCACCTGCTCCGCCCGCTCCGTGGCGATCTGCTCCTCCGCCTACACGTGCTCCTGGAAGAGATGGTGGTTGTAGGCAGCGTCGGCCTGTTCCTCCCGGAACTGCTCCTAACACTTCTGCCTCACCGTGTCCATGTATTGGGCACGGGCCTCACCGATGGTCATGATGCAATGCACCAGCAAGGATGGCACGCACGAGGGGATTGGCGCTGGATCGTCGATTACCATGTTCTCCATTCGGACGTCTTCGTCCTCCGGCTGCCTGCCGGCCAGCCAGTCGGCAGCAATGGCTGCCATCTCCTTGTGGTCCGTCGTCCGCCCGCCCCGAAGAGCGCCGGAGCGTGAGGAAGCCATGGTGGGAGTAGTGGTGTGGACAGGAGAAAGGGAACGGAGGTGGATGACTGCCGCTATGGCCGATGCAGTAGTTTATATAGCAATGGTGGGCGGCGGAGGGATGGACGTGTGGAGCCGGAGTAGCCGCCACGGCAACGTGTATCATTAATGTGGGCGGCAGATGGACGGGCGGATGGGACTTGTGTCGTTTGAAGCGCAGCAATAGCCTGCACCGGGAAGTGGGGTGGGCGGCGCTGACCATTTCGTGCGGAAAGTGCGCGCGAGCGAGGGAGGTGGTCTAGGTGGGCCAGGGCAGTCAGACTCGTGCTTGGCAGCGGGTCGGTCCAGCAGCCAGGACATGCTGGCTCGCCAGCGAGCTTGCCGAGCTGAGCGACGACAATCAGACGATGGACATAGCTTCCGACCAAGAGCCGGCGCCACTGTCCAAGCCGGTTCATGTCGTGTTCACCATAGAGGAGGTGCAGCCCACTTCGATGCCCTAATGGTGGAATAGCTACCAGCGTAGGAGGACCTGTGCTGCCACCTCCATCTCCTCAACGAGCACCGGTGAACAAGCAAATGACAATGCCGTCGCGGACATGTGGCCCAATGAGCAGCGGGCGCGAGGCCCTCTCCGTCGTCCTTCGAGTTGTTGTGCTCGCGTGGCTCCACCGTCTCGCGTTTCCAACATGGTCAACAGCATGAGGAATGAGGAGATGAATTTACTTGGAGAGGATGACAGTGGGGACCCACCAGGGCCATAGCCGCACGTACGCAAGTGCCTCCGTATTATATACAACTGTAATATTTTTTGCTTCCTCCTGGTTTCCTGACATCACGGTCCCACAGCATTGTCAACCTATGTAGTCAATAAACAAGAGAATTGCACAAGGAGCGGCCGACAGCTGGGACCAAGCAGCTCGAGTAGTATTTGTCTTTTTGAGGTGTGAGCACTGCAGAGTTTTTCTTGAGCGGCGTTTTCTTTGTTGTTCAGAGGAGAGTAGAGTATTAACTGGGCGAGCTATGGCCCATCTAGCCCAGGCCAGATATCCAGCCCAGATATTAATTTTTTTCAAGCTGAAAATGGCTAGCCCAGCTATACTTTTTTTTGAGGAATACCCAGGCAAGGTCAACTTGTTATTCTCCACCCCGCTGGGCTGCAAATCTTTCCTAGGAGGGATGCATTAGGCTTATCAAGAAAATGGGCTTTAAGAGATAATAAATGGGATGTAATTATAAAAAATGGGCAGTAACTATAAAAAATGCACCAAACACGTAATTAGTTTATAAAATATTACTTTTGGATTTTGAAAATTTTAATTTCATTAATTGTTGCACGCACAATGTTTCGTTGGATTTTTATGTAATACAAATTTATGTAGAAATTGTATTTAGTCTGACTAGAAATTTCAGTACAAAAATATTTCGGATCCTATCAAAATGTGGGAAATTTTATTGAATTCTATTTTTAACGGTTGGTTGAAATTATTAATCGTTGTCCTAGCTAGAAAATGGACTATACTTTTAACAAACTATAAATGGGCTGTAGTAAATTCCTTTAGAATTAAAAAATGGGCTGTGCATTCTTACAAATCGCAAATGGGCTATAAGTTCTCTGCCACACACTTATGGGCCTACTAAGTTGACGCGTATGCAAGGCTTTGTCAACTTATAGTCAACACATGGTTCTAGCAGCAATATCCGTTGGATGTCCATCCAACGGATGTCTTGCTTCTTCTTCAATCACGGGTATTCTAGCTTCAGCCGCCCAAAAAATGAATACTCCCGCTGCTAGCTGGGACCCACCATATGGGAGGCTGACTTGTGGGCCTACTAAGTTGACGCGGACGGAGGGCTTTGTCAACTTAGTCAATATGAACGATTCTAGCTGTAGTGACCATACGATGTCCATCCAACGACCGTTGTGATTCTTCAACCTCTGGTCTTCTTGCTCCAGCCGCCCAAAGCAGCGCCGGTCGTGCCGCCTGCTCCTGCCTCTCGTGGCCGGCTGTGCTGCCGCGGAGGCCTCACCTCGCACTACCACTCCCACTGCTGGACAGGACCTGCAGCGACGGCATCCTCACACCGAAGCCGAACCAATGAACCCTCGTACTCCTCTCTGTGTGGGCATCCACTGCCGCGTCTTCCCCGGCTCTGTGTCGTCCCCTTCCTAGGCCTCGCCGCCGTCCACCGCCTTGGTGCACTCGGCGCGGCATGGTCAATGTGGTCAACGACCGACTTCCATCGGAAGAGTAATGTACGTGGCGAGGCTCACAGCTGGGTCCACGGCCGCAGCAAGAAAGTGCCTCCTTATTACGCGGAAAATATTGATTCCTCCACCTGACAGCAGGGACCCACCGGACAGGCCACCGTATTTTGCGAAAAAAACGTTTCCCCCTGACTGCTGGGACCCACCAGCTTCATCTTCGCACACAAGGAAGTGTGTCCATATTACGAGCAAAAAAATGATTCGCCCCCTGACTGCTGGGACCCACCAGCTACATCTTCGCGTGCAAGGAAGTGCGTCCATATTACGGGCAAAAAAAAGATTCGCCCCCTGACTGCTGGGACCCACCAGCTACATCTTCACATGCAAGGAAGTTCCTGACAGTCAGGACCCACCCGGTCAAAGCGTACGTAGCGTGGTCATTCTGGTCACGAACGTGTACGCATATACTAGTCGATCGGTCTGTGTAACGCCCACGATGTGACTATATCTCCCACGTGTCGGGGCACCACTTAGAGGCATAACCGCATGGTGGTTTTGTCGCAAGAAGGGTCATCTTCACACAATCCCATGGAATGAACAAGAATGGGATAAAGAGTTGGCTTACAATTGCCACTTCACACAATACATAAATTAAACATACATCATTCAGAGTATAATCAAGGTCCGACTACGGAACCAAAATAAAGAAGACAACCCCAAATGCTAGATCCCCGATCGTCCCAACTGGGCTCCACTACCGATCATCAGGGAACGAAACATAGTAACGACCATGTTCCTCATCGAACTCCCACTTGAGCTCGGTTGCATCATCTGCACTGGTATCGTCGGCACCTGCACTGGTATAGATGCATTAATTAAATAAGAGATATTGTGATATCCCAAAATATCCATGTTCCAAAATGGAACAAACTTTATCTTCACCTGCAACTAACAACGCTATAAGAGGGGCTGAGCAAATGCGGTAACATAGCCAAACAACGGTTTGCTAGGAAAGGATGGTTAGAGGTTTGACATGGCAATATGGGAGGCATGATATAGCAAGTGGTACGTATCGCGGCATAGCAAAAGAGCGAGCAACTAGCAAGCAAAGATAGAAGTGATTTCGAGGGTATGGTCATCTTGTGTGCAAAGTTCTCAGAGTTGTCGAAAGCTTGATTCTCGTAAGCGTTCTCAACAGGTTCGTCGTTAACATACTCGTCTCCCGGCTCTACCCAAAGCAAGAACACAAGTAAAGGACCAACAATCAAATCACGGCCAGTGCACAAGCAACATGATGCAATACATGACATGATATGCGAGATGTGATATGCAATACATATGCGGGCTCCGGAAGGGAAAAGATGAACACGGCATCAACTTGGCAAACCAAGTATACCGCTGGAAAGATGAGATGATTTCGGTTGAAATCGATATAAAGATCACTGGAATCGGATGCACGGTTTGCAAATGACAAGCAAAACAAGGATGGCACAATTCTGTGATTAACAGCATGATGCCACTTAGCATGCAACAAGAAACTAAGCTACTACACTCCAACATAACAACAACAAATATGGAAGTGATGTACTCAAGATTCCTGACAAAATATGAACAATGAGCTATGGTTAAATCACACAAGAACAGGTTAAAATAAGCATGGAAAAGTGCAAAAGATATCAGCTTCACAGACTTAGTCAAAATACTAACATGCCAGAAATAACATCAGGAAGCCATATTTAGAGCATGCAAACCACATGATATAGAAACGTAATATAGCAAATCAAGGCATGGAATAAATCTACTCAAAGCATATAACAAAACTCCCTTAGTGACCATGAGCCAAAAAGGAACATAAGATATGATGGCACCCATGTAAACATAGCAAGTTTCATTACAGATTTCAGACTTAGCAGAAAAACTGGACATGGCAGAAACAACATCATGAAGGCATCTTCGCGAGCTCGATTCACGAACTACAAGGCATTGCATTATAAACTAAGAATAATACCAGCAATAAGACATGTCCATGAGACTAACCATGGCAAGAACAAGTTCATAGCATGCAAGGGTCAAATACAACAACCTTGGCAATATTGATTAACATGTAAACAATCTGCCAGGAACATTTTATAGCAAAAGTAGAGCAAGATTAAGACATGCTAGAGCACTCCATAATTTATAGAGAACATCCATATGTGCAAAACATCTTTACCGAACATACTCAAAAGAAGCATGGACCTCTTTGTAGCAACATGGATACATGTCATAAAAATATCAGCAGAACAAGGACTTAGCAAAATCCTAAGTCCCTGAAAACAGCAACATCACGAAGCCTAGTTTGCATGCTTGTTCTAGTCACCACATAGATCACAAAAATACATGGCATACACCCCTGTAAAAGATGCACACATCAAATGCAACAAAAATGACAAACCATCATAATCTGATAAGTTGCAGCAGTAAACATTTTATAGCCCTCTTGCATCAATTATTTGGGCCTCAAGATGGACACAAACGAGCATGGCCCAATGGAGCAACATGAAGAGCACATCGTGATGAACATCTCGATATATTCTACATGCAAAACGAAGCTATGCGTGAAGAGTTATGATGTGATGAACAGGGGCAAAATATGTTGCAGAAAAAGAACTTAGCAAGAATTTCGGGTCAACCTGCTAGATCTAGGGTTCGTGGCACGCTTCCCGAGGCGGGGCGCGGGCTCGCCGGAGTTGGGCGTCGGACTTGCTGGAGAAGGGCGGGGTGGCGCCGGGGATGTCGGATCCGGCCCTCCCGCGGCCGGATCTGGCCGGAGGAGAGGACGGCGGCGCTGGGCGGCGAGGTGTCGGGGCCGAGGCGCGGCGCATCGCGGCGGAGGTGGGCGGCGCGGCGGCGGCTCCGGCACGGTTCGGCGGTGGCGGACGGCGGACGGTGGGACGCGGTGGAGGCGGGAAGGCGCGAGGCGCGGGTGCGGGCGGCGGCCGCTGGGCCCGCGGGGGCCGTCGGGCCGATGGCGGGACGCGGTGGCGGAGGCCACGTGGTGCTCCGTTGTTGGTTGGGCGCGGCGGCGGGATTCGTCCGGCAGTGGCCGGACGTGTCCGGTGGCGACGGGGATGATTTTTTTAGGGTTTGCCCGGAGGGGGAGGTGTTTTTATAGGTAGAGGGAGCTAGGAGGCTCCAAATGGAGTGCGGTTTTCGCCCACACGATCATGATCGAACGACCGAGAGCATGAAGGGGGTTTGGATGGGTTTTGGGCCACTTTGGAGGGGTGTTGGGCTGCATACAAAAGAGGCCTTTGCGGCTACCCGGTTAACTATGGGAGCATCAAACGACCACCAAATGGCACGAAACTTGACAGGCGGTCTACCGGTGGTGTACCAAGGCCGCTTGGCAAATCTCGGTCCATTCCGAGAAAGTTTAACACCCGCTCACGAAAAGAGGCAAAAGGGGCTGCCGGAGGACGTAGGAGTGCCGGATTGCAAAACGGACAATGGGGAAAATGTTAGGATGCATGAGACGAACACGTATGTGAATGTGATGCACATGATGCCATGATATGAAATGCATGACATGGAAAAAATGCAAAACAAAGACAAAAACCCAACAACGAATCTCATAACTTAGTGCCGAAAATGGCAAGAGTTGGAATACAGATATGGCAAGTTACATCCGGGGTGTTACAACACTCCACCACTATGAGAGGATCTCGTCCCGAGATCTATGACTGAAAGAACTCCGGATATTCGGAACGGAGGTGGTCCTCGCGCTCCCAGGTGGCTTCTCGGTCTGAATGGTGTGACCACTTCACTTTCAGGAATTTGATGGACTTGTTGCGAGTCTTGCGCTCAGTTTCTTCAAGAATAGCAACGGGATGCTCATGATAAGACATATCTTCTTGGAGATCAATCTCTTTGAAGTTGATAGTGCGCTGAGGCGTCTTGAAGCACTTGCGAAGCTGTGACATGTGGAACACATCGTGCACATTTGCGAAGTTGGAGGGAAGCTCATGTTGATAGGCGAGGTCGCCTCTTTTGCCAATGATCTTGAAAGGACCCACGTATCTAGGGGCAAGCTTTCCTATGATACCGAAGCGACGAGTGCCTTTCATTGGAGAGACGTTGAGGTAGACATGGTCTTCGATCTCGAAAGCCAAATCACGGTGCTTGCTATCATAGTAACTCTTCTGGCACGATTGCGCGGCTTTGAGGTTTTCATGGATGACTTTACACAGTTCTTCAGCCTTTGTGATCAAGTCGTTGCCAAGAAGTTAACGTTCACCAGTCTCAGACCAATTAACAGGAGTACGACACTTTCTACCATAGAGAATTTCGAATGGGGCCTTGCGCGAACTCGCTTGGAAGCTGTTGTTGTAGGAGAACTCGGCATAAGGGAGACAATCTTCCCACTTCATACCGATGGAAATGACACAAGCCCTAAGCATATCTTCAAGGAGTTGGTTGACTCGCTGGACTTGGCCACTAGTTTGAGGATGGAAAGCTATGCTGAAGCGAATATTGGTGCCCATGGCCTTCTGGAAGGAGTACCAGAATTTAGAAGTGAAGATGCTTCCATGATCTGAAGATATCAATTGTGGAATGCCGTGCAAGGAGACAATCCTGGAGGTGTATAGCTCTGCCAGCTGCGCTGCTGTGATAGATTCTTTGATAGGAAGAAAATGAGCCACTTTAATAAGCTTGTCGATGACAATGAAGATAGCATCATTTCCACGCTTGGACTTAGGAAATCCAGTCAAAAGTCCATTTAGATATGATCAAACTTCCATTATGGAATAGCAAGAGGTTGGAGGAGACCAGCTAGTCATTGGTGTTCTGCTTTCACCCTTCTGCAGACGTCACATTCGTTCACGAATTGAGCAATTTCTCGCTTCATTCGAGTCCACCAATACGATGCTTGAGGTCATGGTACATCTTCGTGCTTCCAGGATGAATGGATAGAAGAGAATTGTGCGCCTCTTTCATAATGACCTTCCTTAGATCACCTTTAGGAACCACAATCCGGTCCTCGAAGAATAAAGTGTCTCTGTCATCAATGCGATAGCACTTGTATTTGGGAATGCCCTTGTCAATACCACATTTCACCTTCTTCACCATGGTATCCAGGAGTTGTGCCTCACGAATTTGATCTCCCAAAGTAGGAGAGACTAGGAGGTTGGCAAGAAAGCCTTGAGGAACAACTTGGAGATTCAATTTGCGGAAAGCTTCACAAAGACCCGGTTGGAAGGGCTTGACGATTAAGCTGTTGCAATAAGCCTTCCTGCTCAAAGCATCTGCAATGACATTGGCCTGGCCTGTAGTATATTCAATACTCGGATTGTACTCTTGAATCATTTCGACCCATCGAGTTTGCCTGAGGTTGAGGTTGGGTTGAGTGAAGATGTACTTGAGACTCTTGTGATCTGTGAAGATGTCCACCTTCCTTCCCAAAAAGAGATGTCGCCATGTTATTAATGCATGGACAACTGCCGCCAATTGAAGATCGTGAGTGGGGTAGTTCTTTTTGTTGGGCTTCAACTGACGAGAGGTATAGGCCACAACTTTCTTCTCGTACATTAACACAGCACCGAGACCTTGAAGAGAAGCATCACAGAAAACTTCGAATGGCTTGGATTCGTCAAGAGGAGTTAAGACAGGAGCTGTTGGGGATATAATTATTTATGTAAGCCGCCCATGAGGGGCCGAGTTACGCAAAGAGGATTCATCAGAAGAAGCCCAAGACCAAGCATGAAGATGGCGGTTCGTCTAAAGCCCATAGGCGACTTAAGGCCCATGATAGTAAACCGTCATAATGGCATGACTTGTATCGTAAGGTAGACTTAACTAGTCACCGAGCCGGACACTGTTTATGAGCTGGCCGGGACTCTGTAGACCGTAGGGCGTCAACCCGTGTATATAAGGGGACGACCCGCTGGTGGCTTAAGGAAAGAAACAACTCATCGAGAACCGGGCATAGCGTATCTCGCTCCCTAGTCATCAAAACCTCATCAATACCAACCCAACTAGACGTAGGCCTTCCTTCACCGTAAGGGGCTGAACTAGTATAACTCTCTCGTGTCCTTTGTCCCGATTAACCCCTTTAAGCTTCCTATTTGTGATGGCAACACGACTAAGTCCTTGCAAGAGGACATCTGACATGACAATTCCACGACAGTTGGTGCCCACCGTTGGGCCAGCGCACGGTGGATTTGAGTTCTTGAAGGGCAGCTTCGGAGAGCTCAAGGGATACACGGTCGGCCAGATGACCAAGAGTCGTCGCGGCAAGATCTACATCGACAACGAAGGCTGGGGCCCCGACGCCGGCTCAATTGAGTACGGGTACCGGGTCCCCTTCAGCGGAATCCATGTCTTCATCGGCCGGATTGGTGAGCCGGGCCCGGGGCCGGACTACTGCACCAGCCTCGTCGAGACGGCTCAGCGTGCGAGACCCGCCCGAGCTCAACCCATCGTGAAGCGTGCCTTCGTGGGTTGTATCCACGGAGGGGAACTTTCTAAAGGATCGAAAGATGAGACGGCCGTCCTCTCCGACGGTGATTCATCCACCGTTCAACAGATTCACTGTATCCGTTACAAGACGACGGGCTTGGGGGCTGTTCCGATGGCAGCAATATTCCGGACCCCTATGAGCCGCCAAGCTGGGCAGGAGTCTTCATGGCTGGTACTCAACCCGTTCAAAACTCAACGGCTGCAGCAGCAATAACGTCCGGGTCAGGAGCAGCCGGGGCAGGAGGCCCTGTGCGCCCGCCGGCTCAGGTGCTGATGGATCTCATGGATAAACTGACGGCCCTGTTAACAGCCACATTCATCCCTGCGAATCAAGATGAGCATAACGTGGAGGTGGCACAGGTGCGTGAGGAGATAGCTCAGGCCAAGGAGGCCTTGGCAGCTGAGGACACCAGGTTAGCCACAGAACGGGCGGCTTTGGACGCACGGGCGCAACAACTACAATCAGAGGCTTTCCAGCTTACAATGAGCCTGAATGCATCTAATGAGGTGATGAGGAGGAGACATCAGAAAACCCAATCCCGTTTGCCTCCGGTTTACGATCCACGGAACCTCTTCGCTACACTCGGAGCCGGTCCAAGTAACCCGCCAGAAGTCAATCAGTTCATGACAGCCGGGGGACCGGTTCAGCCTCAGGTGACAATACCTCCTCATGGGAATATGGCACCGCGTCATTATGTGCCGATACCACCGGGTCACTTTTCCAACCCCATGGAGAACTTGATCGCAGCATCGCATGTTTGGCGGCTCTCCCAGTGGACGGTGACGATCCAACAGCAGTAGAGACCCGGAGGATCAGAGACCTCATTCAGACAGCCCTGGCTCAGCAAGAGACTTATTCTTACAGCCGGGACATGATTCATTCAACTCCTCCGCCTTGGTTGGCACCGACTTGTCCAAATCGGAGTCCAAGTTACAGCAGGCACATGGAGTCAGAAGCTTTGTCAAGCAACGCCCAGCGCCGTAACCAGCCCGGTGGTTATAACCCGGTGCAGGACCGAATACGTCAGGAGGATGAGCGGGCGGCTCAGCTAGCGGCTCAACAGACGGTTCATCAGGACTTTCCAGATTATCCTACGACTTCCGTTGAGGCGGGAGTAGCTACCAGAACCGGCGGTGTTCCTTGTTTGGTGCCGGCTCTACGCAATGTACGTTTACCCAAGGACTTCAAGGAACCTCGGAAGGTGCCGAATTACACGGTCGACTTACAGCCCGGAGCATGGATCGAAAGTTATGAGATGGCCATGGAGCTGTTGGAAGTCAGCGACGCAGCAATGGCTAAGTACTTCACCATGATGTTGGATGGAATGGCCCGATCTTGGTTAAAGGGCTTGCCGCCCAATTCCATTAGTTCATGGGCAGAGCTAAAATCCCGATTCATCCAGAATTTCAAGGACACTTGCAAGCAATCTATGTCGATTGTGGACTTGACAAATTGTAAGTAGGAGGAGGGTGAATCCACAACTCATTGGGTGCATCGGGTCAAGGATATAATACATCCATCTGACAAGATGGATGCCGGCTCTGCAGTGCTCATGTTAGAGAAGAATTGCCGTTTTGAGCCACTGAGACAGAAACTGGGGCGCCTTAAGCGTGATTGCAATGATATGGGTACACTGATGGTAGCTTTAGTCAAATACGCCGACTCTGATAGTACCAAGGATCCCGCGTCTGATGAGGAAAAGATAGGGAAGGGAAAGAAGAACGGCAATGGAAAGGGTCAGCAGCATAACCCGATCAATCAAGGAGGCAATAAGCATAAGGCGGAGGGTAACCCGGAGTTTGTGGCCAACGCTAATGCACAGGGTAACAATCAGAGGCATAAGGGAAAACCGCCCCCTCGATCTGGTGGGTCAGGCCCATCTCTTGAGCAGTTACTCAATGAGCCTTGCCCGAGACACGGCACCCGGGAACGGCCCTCCACCCACTTGTGGAAAGATTGCGCGATCATGAAGGATTTCAAGAATTCCAACATGTTTGACGACAATCATGGGTCGGGCGGTGGCTCAGGTGCCGGCGGTTTTCATGGCCCGAGCGGCGGTTCAAGTTCCGGCTTTTAGGGGAATCAAGGTGGCTATAATCAACAGCAGTCTGGTCAAGGGGGACAACAGCAGCAGCAGTAGGGTTATCAAAGCCATCCCAAGCAGCTGAATAGTGGGCAGTATCATGTGTTCACAACTAGCTTATGCAAACATGTCCAGAAGGTTCATAAGAGGGCCGTGAATTCTGTTGAGCCGGCGGTTCCCCGTTATTTGAGGTGGTCAGAACAGCCCATTGTATGGAGCAGGGAAGATCATCCCCTTCGGGTTGATAATCCGGGTCAGTTAGCCCTGGTGTTAGCAACTCAGGTTGGTGGATATAAATTCACTAAGGTACTCATGGACGGAGGTAGCAGCATTAATATCCTCTATTATGAGACCTTTCGACGCATGGGGTTGACTGATAAGAATTTGAAGACGTCCAACACTTTTTTCCATGGAGTGGTGCCTGGTAAGTCGGCTTACCCAGTCGACAAGATTGAACTAGAAGTGGCCTTTGGAGAAGAGTATGATTCTAGGGCTGAGAAATTAACTTTTGAGCTGGTCAAAATCAAGAGTCCATATCATGCTCTGTTTGGGCGGCCGGCTTATGTCAACTTCATGGCACGGCCGTGTTATGTTTATCTATAGCTTAAGATGCCGGGTCACAAGGGCACCATCACCATGCATGGAAGTCGAAAGGTAGCCCTAGAATGTGAGGAGGGCGATGCGGCTTATGCTGAGTCTGTTTGTGCAGCAGAGGAGCTA
This sequence comes from Aegilops umbellulata, assembly GCA_032464435.1. Classification (NCBI taxonomy): domain Eukaryota; kingdom Viridiplantae; phylum Streptophyta; class Magnoliopsida; order Poales; family Poaceae; genus Aegilops; species Aegilops umbellulata. The sequence goes on along the minus strand of CP136059.1, from coordinate 150,147,181 downwards.
AAATTTTATCAAGACAATGTTGACCCGCGGATATGACCTCCTTGAAGAAGCCAACCACAGAGCATGACCTGGCAATGAAGTTTAAGTCGGCTGCTGAAACCAAGCTTGTTGATTTTACTCCGGGTGATTCATCTAAGCAGTTCAGTATCAGTGCCAATTTGGATCCTAAATAGGAAAGCGCGCTCATCGAGTTCATCCGTGAGAACCGGGACATCTTTGCATGGAAGCCTTCTGACATGCCGGGTGTACCGAGAGAACTCGCTAAGCACACTCTCAATATTGATCCTAAGTAGAAGCCGGTCAGGTAGTTTCTTCGATGGTTCAACGAAGAGAGACGGAAAGCTATCGGAGGGGAGGTCGCCCGACTCTTAGCAGCCGGGTTTATTGTTGAAGTTTTTCACCCGGAGTTGTTGGCTAACCCGGTGCTCGTCCTCAAGAAGAACATCACCTGGCGGATGTGTGTGGATTACACGGACTTAAATAAGGCTTGTCTGGCTGATCCCTTTGCTCTCCCCCGTATTTATCAAATCATTGATGCTATGGCGGGTTGCGAGCGTTTGAGCTTTCTGGATGCTTACTCTGGTTATCATCAGATCAAGATGGCAGTTAAGGGCTAGGAGAAGACGGCTTTCATCACTCCGTTTGAAGCCTTCTGCTATGTATCTATGCCCTTTGGGCTCAAGAGTACCCAGGCAACTTATCAGCGATGTGGACAGAACTGTCTCCATGATCAAATCGGGTGCAATGTTCACTTTTATGTGGATGACATCGCGGTGAAGTCCAGAAAGAAGGAAACCTTGATATCTGATTTGAAAGAGACCTTTGATAAGCTCCGGGTCTATAAGATGATGCTTAACCCGGCCAAATGTGTATTTGGTGTACCTGCAGGCAAGCTTTTGGGTTTTCTGGTCTCAAACAGAGGCATTGAAGCTAATCTAGAGAAGATCAAGGCAATTACCTCTTTGGCTAAACCGGCATGCATCAATGATCTTCAGCGACTGGCGGGTCGTATTGCTGCTTTAAGCCGGTTCATAAGCCGGTTAGGTGAGAAGGCCCTACCGCTGTATCAGATGATGAAGAAAACAAACACCTTTGTCTGGAGTGATGCTACTAATACTGCCTTGGAAGATTTAAAGAGACAGTTGTCTGAGCCTCCAGTCCTTGCGGCTCCCATTGATAGAGAGCCATTGCTGCTATATATGGCTGCTAACTCACGAGCCGTTAGTGTTGCCATCGTGGTGGAGCGCAAGGAGGCCGACAAGGAGCATCCGGTTCAACCCGGTTTACTACATCAGTGAGGTGCTCATTGAGTCTAAACAAAGGTATCCACATTGGCAGAAACTTGTTTACGAGGTGTTCATGGCAAGCCGGAAGCTGAAGCAGTACTTCCAAGGCCATCCTATCACTGTGGTAAGTTCTGCCCCATTGGGAGACATCATCCAGAATAGGGAGGCCACAGGACGAGTCGCCAAGTGGGCCATTGAGCTTGGGCCTCATGGTTTGAAGTACATGCCACGTACTGCTATTAAGTCTCAAGCCTTGGTGGATTTTATCAATGATTGGATAGATTTGCAGGCACCTGAGGAGAAGCCAGATAACACATATTGGACTATTCACTTTGATGGGTCCAGGCAGTTAGAAGGCTCGGGGGCTAGAGTTGTTTTAGCTTCCCCTCGAGGTGACAAATTTTGTTATGTGCTCCGGCTTATGTTTCCTTGTACTAATAGTGCAGCTGAGTATGAGGCCTTACTCCATGGTCTCAGGATGGCCAAAGAGATGAATTTGAGCCGGGTAAGGTGCTTGGGTGACTCGGATCTCGTGGCTCAACAGGTGTCAGGCAAGTGGGACTCCAAGGACCCCCTAATGGCGGCTTACCGTCGTGAAGTTGATGCTGTGGCTGGGCACTTCAAAGGTTATCAAGTGGAGCACATTGATCGAAGGAAGAATGAGGCAGCTGATGCTTTAAGCCGGCTGGGATCTCAGCGTCAGCCGGTGCCGCCTAACACCTTTCTTGATGTTTTGCATAATCCTTCTGTCAAGGTACCCACAGAGGAAGATCTAGCAGTGCCAGACCCGGAGGCACAGCTGGTAGCAGCTCTTCACGTTATCCCGGATTGGACCGTGCCATATTTGGCTTACATGACCCGGGGAGAGTTGCCTGAGGATGAGACCTTGGCGAGACAAATCATCCAGTGGTCCAAATCCACGACAATTGTTCATGGCGAGTTACATCATTGCAGTGTCACTGGGGCGTTTCAACATTGTGTGTCGCCCGCGGAGGGTCAGGAGATACTTCGTGAGATCCATGAAGGGGATTGTGGTCATCACGCCGACTCAAAATCTCTTGTGGCCAAGGCTTTCCATCATGGCTTCTATTGGCTGACGGCTCATGCTGATGCGGAGGATCTGGTCAGTAAATGTGACGGATGTCAGAAATTCTCAAGACGAGCTCATGTGCCGGATCAAGAGCTGAGGATGATTCCAATTACTTGGCAGTTCACAGTCTGGGGGCTTGATATGGTCGGGCCTTTCAAAAGGTCTAAAGATAAAAATACACACCTCCTCGTGGCAGTGGACAAGTTTACAAAGTGGGTTGAGGCAGAGCCGGTCAGTAAGTGTGATGCAGCCACGGCGGTTCAGTTCATGAAAAAGGTGATATTTCGTTTTGGTTTTCCACACAGCATCATAACTGATAATGGCACTAATCTCTCCAAGGGTGCGATGGAAGAGTTCTGTCAGCGAGAACATATCCAACTTGATGTTTCGGCTGTTGCTCATCCTCAATCCAATGGTCAAGCAGAAAGAGCAAATCAGGAGATTTTGAAGGGTATCAAACCCCGGCTCTTGGTCCCCTTACAGCGGACACCAGGTTGTTGGGTGGAGGAGCTACACTCTGTGCTTTGCAGCATCAACACTACGCCCAACAGATCTACGGGTTACACACCTTTCTTCATGGTGTACGGAGCAGAGGCGGTGCTGCCAAGTGACATCCGGCATGACTCACCCCGCGTGGCGGCTTACGTTGAGGCTGATAATGAAAAAGCTCGTCAGGATGCACTTGTCTTGTTGGATGAGGAGCGAGACTTGGCAATAGCCCGCTCGGCGATTTACCAGCAAGACCTGCACCGCTATCACAGCCACCGGGTCAGAAGCAGAACCTTTCAGGAAGGCGACTTAGTGCTCCTGCTCATCCAGGATCAGTCTGATATGCACAACTATCCCCTCCTTGGTAAGGACCCTTTGTGGTCAGCAATAATCTGAACAACGGGTCATACTACCTTATCGATGTTCGAGAGCGCAAAGACTCAAGTAAGTCGGAGGAGGAGACCCGCCGGCCGTTGAATATCGCTCATCTTTTGGCCTTACTATACATGAGCCGCTGACTCTTAGGATGTATATATTTCGACAATGTATATATTATATAAAGCAATAAAGTAGGACCTCTGTCCTTTTCACCCTCAAAGATTTGCATGTCTTCTTTATCAGGTGGTGGAAACAACCAACAGGGAGCGGATCATATCTGAATCCGGCTTTCCCTGTGGTCCGGCTTATGATCATATCTGAATCTAGCCATGATCACTTGGGGGCTTCCTGTTCAAACATAGGTCGTATTCGAACCAAAGAGAACATAGCTGTCGATACCCACTTGATTGGCATACTGCCAAACCCACTTGGGGGCTTCTTGATCATATTTGAATCATAGCTTAACCCGTTTGGGTCTGACGTGGATCGTATTCGAATCAGTGTCATTAAACAACTCTTATGGTCACTTGGGGGCTTCCTGTTCAAACATAGGTCGTATTCGAACCAAAGATAACATAGCTGTCGATACCCACTTGATCGGCATCGCCAAAGCCACTAGGGGCTATATGATCGTATCCGAATCTTAGCTTAACCCCTTTGGAACGGTTCACTGATCTTATTCGAATCAGAAGCCTTTGAATATTGTTTATTATTCATTATACTTCATAAGCATAATTACTTGACTATATTGAGACCCTCTTGAAAGAATTACGAGATGTTTTTTTGTTCTTCCGACTTAAATATTGGTCACCCCAGGTTGTTAAGTGCCAGGTGAACAGTATATGTACCAAGTTTCAGGAGTTAAACTTACCCTCATGGGTTGGGTCATACAAGCCGGCGAGATTACCAAAAGGATCGCAGGTATGCTGTTGTGATTATGTTAACAGAGTCGCCAAGGGAATTCTATTTGTGTTATATGCAGGATAAGGCAAACAACTTTTTGTTTAAATGACATAGAAGATCGATATAAGCCGGAAGTGTATAAGTGATGGCGTCTTAAGAAAGTATTGAGCGCCCTAAACATGCGCGAAGGCATGTCAAAATCGAGAGGTTTTTCTACCCTATTACAAGACTCCCCGAGTCTAAATAATGAAGTATTGTTTTTCATAAGGACATAAACATATGACGCCTGGCAGTTTACTCCTTCGGTTGGCTTGAAGATTCCAGGTTATCCTTCTACGCCTCTCCGTCGGTTGCTGTGTCCTGGAAGGTGGATGACGCCCAGTCAATGCCACTCAAGGCTTAAAACTCAGCTTCATCATCTATTAAACCAGCTGGGTCAACTTCAGGGGCAAAGTTATGCTTACGAGTTGGAGGGATCAGGCTAACTTCATCATAGTGAGGTGTTGGAATTCTCCGATTCTCGCTGTCATAACCCGACTTATACTTGGTAAGATCAGTATCGTTCCCAATAAGAGTAGCCACAGGGCGTATATCTTTGACACAGGCAGTGAAATCTTGTTCATCAAATAAGGTCCCATCCTCCTTCAGACTCGGGTATCCAAGATCGAGGTCGTCCGGGTCTAGTTCTGGAATCCATGCCTTAGCCCGGCTCAACGCGGCTATGGGCCCGGCTCTGGCAGACGCCCGCCTTGGCTCTTGGACCCGCTGAGGTAACACAGCCAGCCGCTCCAGCGCGTCTTGCATGAGGTAAGGAACGTCATTTGATAAAGCTACAACGGCCAAAGCACGTTGTGACCCGGTGTAAAGCTGTTCCACCAGAGTATAAACTGCCTTCAACTTGATCAACATATTCTGCTTGAGTTTTGTGCTCCTGGGGCCTGTGTTATTAAATATAAGGTGAACCGGAGGTAACAATTGAAGTAATCATTGAAAGAAGGCTTGCAGTATTTAAAAATTTATATAAAGTGACTTACCAAAGATTGCTGAGACCATCTGAGATATCTGGCGCTTTAAGCCGGACAGCTCGGCTGTTGCTTCGGCGAGCGATGCCTCTGCCATCTCAGCCCGGGTCACCAGTGAAGCTTTCTCATCAGCCCAGGTTTTCTTATCCGTTTCAAAGTTTTTCTTCAACTTCTCTTGCTCAGAGACATTGAATTCAAACTTGGAGTTGGCCTTTTGAATTTCAAGTTCTTGAGCTGCCAGGCGGCTCTTCAGGTCAGCAATCTCCGACTCAAATTGACTTATGGTGGCCTGCATCGATGCCGGGTTATAGTCAGGATCATTGTAAAAATACATTAAGTCTCAACCACTTTGCAAGCAAAGGTACTTGACACTTGGGGGCTAATGTATGCTGAAGAACTCTAAATTACTACGCCGGTTCATGAAAATTAAGTCCCAAGCACTTTATAATCAAAGGCACTTGGCACTTGGGGGCTAATGTGTATCGCAAGTTCAAAGTATCATGCTACAACCGGGTTACATATCTTCTTTGTAAGCCGGACAAGCAGTGTTGGCAGTTTTTTCTAAAGTCTACAACATATTTACTTATAAGCAATAGACTTGGGGGCTGGTGCAGTAAGTATGGTTAAAGAAAATTCATACCTCAGATTTTGTCTATATTTGCTTCACCATGTCAATTTCCAAGTCATGGCTGCTATGTACTTGACTGATATAGCCAGAGACGATCTCCCCAATACTCAAGTGAGTATAGTCAGCAATGTCTAGCTTGGCCTTTCGGCGTTCCAAAAGCTCCTCTTTGGCAGAGCACTTGGCAAGGATAGTGGGCTGCCCCAGCTCAGCAAACTGAGTCTTCAGAATCTCGACTACTGGATCAATTGTCTTGGCCGGGCTAGGAGCTTCCGGATTGTCAGAACTGTTGAGGGTTTCTTCAGCGGGCGGATCAGAGTTTAGTGGTGGAATGTCATAAGCCGGTTCTGGCGGCAGCTGATGGGTAGAACTGTCAGGGGCAGCCGTGCCAAGATCCGGCTCAGTCACGACTGGCTTATTCTTTTTTGCCCTCTTGCTGGGATTCACTTGTACGATGTGGACAAGGCAGAAGTGTAAGTACAAAAGCATGGGTAAGATAAAGCATAAGGTAAACAAGGTTACATTACCCGGGGGCGGTTTTGAAAGCCGGCATGTTTGATTGCATAGACTCGCCGGAGGAAGGAGAGGTATCCTGATAATTGGAGTCAGAGGAATTGAGAGGTTGACGAAATAAACCCGTCAAAGGTAAAACAGAATGTAAGTCGGAGGTAACCTCATTCCGACGCTTCCTGGTTACGTCAGGTAAGCTAGAGGAGAGCTCTGCATCCTTGCTGGTCCGGGTCTGCCTCCGGCTTTCAAAGTGTTGTTGCTTCAAAAGAAATTGAGGATCTTGGTAAGCCAAAGGATGTGAAAATCTTACTTTCTGGGTCACTCTTCGAATTTTCTGACGCGGCAGAGGCTCGGAGTCGGAGAAGATTATAGTTACCTCTTCCTCGACGGCTTGGCTGTTCCCCGTGTCTTCCTGAAAAGATTTAATGTTAGTAAGGTAATGATAAAAGAGTTAAGGGCGTTAAAAGTTACCTCTTCGTCATCATCATCAGTATCATCAAGTTTCAACAATTCTGAAGCGCTTGGCTTCTTTTTCTTCGAGGTTCCTGGTTTGGTGGCTTTTCTTTAGGCTCTCTTGGCCGCTCTGGCTTGTTTGGCCGCCTCATGGTCATACTTGACCTTCCAGAAGTTGTCATTGGCCTATGGAGAATGATAAAGGGTTATGAGTAAAACCAAGGTATAACATAAGTAAAGACTATTTACTGAGGTTGGTGACTCACTGCAGGGGCCGGGTTCTTCTTGCAGAAGGGAAGAAAGCCAAAGGCATTACTAGTCACCGTGCCCTCTTTCAACAAGGTCTGGGTCATAACTTCAACCATGTCATCTAGTAAGTCATCTGAGCTATGGCGCAGTGTGTCATCCTTCTCGCTAGAGTAAGAGCACATTAAGCAGGGGCGGCGGCTTAACGGGATCACCAGCCAGGAGATCCAAACTCGCACCAAGTCAATGCCACTCAAGCCATTTCCTAAGAGGGCTTTGATCTTCTTGATGGTAGGGGCAAGTGATAAACGTTCAACAATGGTTAATTTATCCGGCAGCGGGTGATTGGATTCAAGGCGCAGAGCGCGGAAGCCGGGCAGAGGGTTCTGATCAGCCGGAGAAGTGTCCTGGCGATAAAACCATGTCTGGTTCCAGTCCTTTGGGTGGCTGGGCAGTTCGGCATAAGGAAAGAGGCAATCTCTCCGCCTCTGAATTGAGATGCCGCCGAGTTCCAGACTTGGCCCGTTGGCACGTTCGTTCTGCCAGTTTAAATAGAACAACTCTTTGAAAAAAACTAGATTGGGTTCTTCTCCAAGGTACACTTCGCAGAAAACTTGGAAGTTGCAAATATTTGATACGGAATTGGGTCCAATGTCTTGAGGTCTGAGGTCAAATAAATGCAGAACATCCCTAAAGAATTTTGAACTGGGTGGAGCAAGTCCCCAGCTCATATGATCCATAAAAACAATCACCTCCCCTTCTTTGGGTAGAGGTTTCTCCTCGGACGGGTCAGGAGCACGATAAGACATGACTTCCTTCTTGGGTAGATGGCCAGACTTCACAAATTCAGACAGTTTGCTTTCTATGACAATGGACGGGACCCAATTGCAGGTCACAGGAGCCTTGGGAGCCTTAGGTGCCATGGCGTAAGTGGAAGCCTATGACAAAGTTAAAAGTTTCCGGTTTAATTCATAACCCGGAAGAGAGCATTATTAATTTATTCAAGGTGGTGGCTTAAGAAGGGGCCTAATGACATATGAGTAACTATGCAGTGGTATTTAAACTGCTACAGGTTTCAGAAACAGTTAAAATTATTTAAAGTCGTCAAAAGCAGGCAAGAGCGACGACCGGGTTGTCTTAAGCCGGCCATATGGACTACCGTGGGTAAACAGATTCAACACAGGCAATTTTTTTTGGCTAAGTATGGAACAAACAGGTTTCACAAGCTGCGGCTATTATTTTGGATCAAACGGTCGTTCTGAAAAGAAAAGTTTCTAGACCTAATACCAGTGCAGAGGAATTCATACACTCGAAAGAAGCCTCTGAACAAAAGAAAAGAGATTTGTTTGCATTCAAGATAAGCATGAAACAATCACCACAGCAGTTCTATGCTATTCAACGATCTGAACAGGGCATCAGAGGTGAAGTACATCAAGGGTTCACCGCGGGCGGCGATGAACACCGACGAGCTCGATGAATACTATAATGCGGATCTAAGATAGAAGGAAAAAGGGACTTACAGATGCAGGGCTGCATCAGAGTCCGTCGCGTTTCTCTGGTCACATTCAGGTCGATGCAGCGGCCTGCGTTGGTGAAGACAAGGAGTTTGACGGCGGCGGAGCTCGAGTGGCAAAGAGACAGCGAGAGGAAAAGGATGACCGAAAGGGGGGAGAATGGAAGACCTAGGTCGTGCCTATTTATAAGGGAAGACCGACTAAGACGACGCGAGAAACAAGTAGACCAAAACATCATTATCTAGCGGCCCCGACGCCTCGGTTTTTGGGACGGTCAGTAAAGGCAAAGATCCGTTGAAGATATGGCGGAGTAAAATATGAATTTTATTGAAGATGACGTCACGATGGGTTAACGCGGATCCAAAAGATGACGTCATGGCGGGTTAAATCCTTTGTACAGACAGAAGACCGAAGGCTTATTTCTTAAAGGTACTTTAAGATTAACGTGAACCGGTTCAAATCAATCTAGGGCCTAATATTGGGGATATAGTTATTTATGTAAGCCGCCCATGAGGGGCCGGGTACACAAAGAGTATTCATCAGAAGAAGCCCAAGACCAAGCATGAAGATGGCGGTTCAATAAAGGGTTTAAAGCCCACAGACGACTTAAGGCGCATGATAGTAAACCGCCATAATGGCATGACTTGTATCGTAAGGTAGACTTAACTAGTCACCGAGCCGGACACTGTCTATGAGCCGGCCAGGACTCTGTAGACTACAGGGTGTCAACCCGTGCATATAAGGGGATGACCCACTGGCGGCTTAAGGAAAGAAACAACTCATCGAGAACCGGGCATAGCGTATCTCGCTCCCTGGTCATCAAAACCTCATCAATACCAACCCAACTAGACATAGGCCTTCCTTCACCGTAAGGGGCTGAACTAGTATAACTCTCTCATGTCCTTTGTCCTGATTAACCCCTTTAAGCTTCCTAGTTGCGATGGTTCCACGACTAAGTCCTTGCAAGAGGACATCTGGCGTGACAATTCCACGATAGGAGTTGTGACGAGTTTCTCTTTGAGAGTGTTGAAATCAACGCCACACTCAGGAGTCCAGACATACTTCACATGCTTCTGGAGGAGGTTGGAAAGAGGCTTTCCAATCTTTGAGAAATTCTCAACGTATCTTCGGCAATAGCTTGCAAGTCCAAGAAAACTGCGAAGCTGCTTGACATTCTGAGGAGGTTCCCAATTCACAACTGCAGACACCTTCTCGAGATTAACAGCGATGCCCTTGGCAGAGATGATATGACCAAGGTAAAGAACTTCATCAAGCCAAAACTCAAATTTGGAAAACTTCGCATAGAAATGATACTCTCTGAGCTTGTTGAGCACCAATCGCAAATGTTTGGCATGATCCTTCTTATTCTTGGAGAAGACCAAGATATCATCGAGGTACACCAAGACGAATTCATTGGTGTAGGGGTTGAAGATTAAGTTCATCATTCGAGGGAATGTTGGAGGAGCATTGTCAAGGCCGAAGGACATGACAGTATATTCATAAGAACCAAAGCTTGTTTGGAATGCTGTCTTGGGAATATCTTCTTCACGAATGCGAATCTGATGATAACCCATACAAAGGTCAAGCTTGGAGAAACCTTTATCACCTTTAAGTTGCTCGAATAGCTCATTGATGTTGGGAAGTGGATACTTGTTCTTGATAGTCTTCTTGTTCAATGGACGGAAATCGATGCAAAGTCGGTCCGTGCCATCCTTCTTCTGGACAAAAAGAACACCACAACCCCATGGAGATGAACTCGGTCTGATCAAACCCAGACGCTCTTGTTCATCGAGCTGTTTCTTCAATTCCTTCAACTCCTTTGGTCCAAGCTTGTATGGACGCTTGCAAACGGGTTTAGTACCAGGCTCAAGATCAATAACGAACTCGAATGGCCGGTGAGGAGGCATACCCGGAAGCTCTTCTAGAAAGACATGTTGGTACTCACAAACGACTGGAATCTGAGAGATAGCATCCAACTCGCCCTTCTCATTGAGAGAAAACAACCGAATGGTTTCATCACAAGCGGCATAGATGATCACATCCTCAGAAGAGTGTGTCAATTGAATTTCCCTGGCAGCACAATCAAGTTGAGCCTTGTGCTTAGAAAGCCAGTCCATCCCGAGAATTAGATCAATATCCGAGTCACCAAGGACAATTGGAGAAGACAACAATTTATAGTTGCCCATCTTAATACTGACATTCGGAACCAACATGCTAGATCTCAAACGCTTAGCCGGAGAAACGACTTGCAAAGCTCTAGGTAATGCCTCTATGTCAAAATTGTGCTTCTAAGCAAAAGGATATGCCATGAAAGAATGCGATGCACCGGTATCAAATAAGACTTTTGCAGGAATATCATTAACTGAGAGATTACCCATTATCACATCAGTAGATTCCTCCGCTTGAGCTGCATTAATCATGTTCACCTTGGCATGCTTGGGATTATGCTTGACCACTGCATTGCTTGAAGATCTCACAGGAGGAGGAGGCGGAAGGCGCCTTTGGTTGAAGTACTTGTTCGCATAGTGACCTTTTGCTGACACTTGTTGCAAGTCACCTCTGAGAGCGGACGATGATAAGGAGCATTATACCTTGGAGCTTGATTCTGAGACTTGTTCTGATAGCCAGGGTTGGGTGGGTGGGAAGATCCATGGCCACCTTTGTTCTTCTGCTGGTAAGGCTGACGGAACAGAGGAGGAGGAGGAGGCAACCAGAACTTCTGCTGCTTAGTTGCCACTAGTGAGGAATAAGAAGACTCAACTGCGTCCCTTACTCTCTTCTTAGAAGCCTCACACTAGAGCTGGGCAGCTTCTTGCTTCAGTGCCATGTTGTAGAATTGATCAAACTTAGTCAGCTCAGCAAGAACGAGAGATAACTACAGATCTTCTCTAAGACCACCTCTGAATTGATAAATCATGCTCTTTTCATTAGGAACGTCTTGTTTAGCGAAGCGAGCAAGTTTTTGAAACTGGATGTTGTATTGGTACACAGACATGCTTCCTTGCTTGAGATTGCGGAACTCCTTGCGCTTGCTCTCAACAACACTTTGTGGAATGTGGTGAGCTTTGAAGTCTTGGAAGAAATCATCCCAAGTAATCACACGACCTCCTCTGGAATCTTTGTATTGTTGATACCAATCAGCAGCTTGGTCCTTGAGTTGAAAAGAAGCAAACTTGACAAAGTCCTCAGGCCTGACATTGCTACATTCTAAATGCTTGTTGATGTCCACGAGCCAATCATCGGCATCAGTGGCCTCGGCACAGTAGCTGAAAGACTTCTGCTGATTAGCAAGGAAGTGATTGAGGGTAGCGAAGTGAGACAGATTGTTGCCTTAGCCTTGATTTCCTTGGTTGCCTTGCCCTTGGTTGCCTTCTTGCATGAGCTGAATCAGTATCTGAGGGTTGGCGTTGGTGGCTGTCATCAAGGCTTTCCATGCCTCCGGAGGCGGAGGAGGTGGCGGAGGGTTCTCTTGACTCCCATCATTGCGTTCCGGGTTCTGACGCGTTGGCGGAGCCATCCTAAAGAGGGTGAAATCCATTAGAATCTTGAAAGACATATATTCAAGCTGAATCAAAGGATCGAAATTGCAACATATAGCCTTAACATTCGAACAAGAATGAACGAATGAATTCCAAAGTAAATCATCACAGTTCCATAAGTTGAGAAGCCACTTAGATAAAGGTAGAAGAATAAAATTAACAAGGTACGCATATGAGCAAATACTTGGTAAGGATTACCCAATCACAAACCAAATATCTGCGGGAAGAAATACTAGAGCTAAATGAATTTCCACCTATGGAACTCCCGAAACTTTCTGGTTACGCAATCAGGTGTTGGGGATACAGGGGAAGCAATATATCTCACCGAAACTAGCAAATCCTACATCCAACTGTATCCATCCTTCAACACACAACCAGGAAACCTTCGGAAACCATTTACCTCAACCTTCGAAAGCATCAGTTATATGAGTTATGGCAATACTCCCGAACTCCCGCCCCAGTACTGGGTGGCGTCGAGGTTATCTCACCAACAACTGCATAAAAGAGATTTTCGATGTCGGCGAAACTCAGGTATTCCAGAACTAAAACGATAAAATTGTGATGACAACACCTCGGAGCTCAACTCCCCAGGACACTGCCACAACCCCTAAATGTCAGGAGGCACCAAGAACAATGTTCTCGTCACAAAACCATCAGAACTATTCCAAGTTACCCGCGCGATCCTAATTTTCTTTTTCGTGAAATTTGAGTAGAGTAGAGTCAAAAATTCTACGTCAGGGGGCCTCACCAGAGCGACGAAGGGACTGAGGAGTAAAAAGAATCCTACTCTCCGATATATATAATCCTACTCTCTGATATATAAAAAGAATTCTAGACTCAGCAACGCCAGTGATTCGATTAAGCAGGGGGCTCCTAAGTCGGGGATGGTTCTGATTACCAACTTGTAACGCCCATGATGCAACTATATCTCCCACGTGTCCGGGCACGACTTGGAGGCATAACCGCATGGTGGTTTTATCGCAAGAAGGGTCATCTTCACACAATCCCATATAATGAACAAGAATGGGATAAAGAGTTGGCTTACAATCGCCACTTCACACAATACATAAATTAAACATACATCATTCAGAGTACAATCAAGGTCCGACTACGGAACCAAAATAAAGAAGACAACCCCAAATGCTAGATCCCCGATCGTCCCAACTGGGCTCCACTACTGATCATCAGGGAACGAAACATAGTAACAACCACGTTCCTCATAGAACTCCCACTTGAGCTCAGTTGCGTCATCTGCACTGGTATCGTCGGCACCTGCAACTGTTTTGGTAGAATCTGTGAGTCACGAGGACTCAGCAATCTCACACCCGCGAGATCAAGACTATTTAAGCTGAAGGAAGGATGGGGTAATGAGGTGGAGCTGCAGCAAGAACTAAGCATATATGGTGGCTAACATACGCAAATGACAGCGAGAAGAGAGGCAAAGCACGGTCGTGAAGCTAGAAGTGACCAAGAAGTGATCCTGAAACTACGTACATTCATATATAACCCAAACCGTGTTCACTTCCTGGACTCCGCCGAAAAGAGACCATCACGGCTACACACGCGGTTGATGTATTTTAATTGAGTCAAGTGTCAATTCTCTACAACCGGACATTAACAAATTCCCATCTGCAACATAACCACGGGCACGGATTTTGAAAGATAATACCCTGCAGGGGTGTCCCAACTTAGCCCATCATAAGCTCTCATGGTCAACGAAGGATATTCCTTCTCCCGGGAAGATCCGATCAGTTTCAGAATCCTGTTTACAAGGCATTTCGACAATGGTAAAACAAGACCAGCAAGACCGCCCGACTATGCCGACAAATCCCGATAGGAGCTACACATATCTCGTTCTCAGGGCACACCGGATGAGACAGGCTACGAGTAAAACCAGGCACGGAGTTTCCCAGAGGTGGCCCCACAGGCGGCTCGGTTCGGACCAACACTCGGAGGAGCACTGGCCCGGGGGGGGGGGGGCTAAAATAACGATGACCCTCGGGCTCGCGAAAACCCAAGGGAAAAGTATAGGTGGTAGGTGGTCAAATGGTAAAACCAAGGTTGGGCCTTGCTGGAGGAGTTTTATTCAAAGCGAATTGTCAAGGGGGTCTCATAAATCACCCAACCGTGTAAGGAATGCAAAATCAAGGAACATAACACCGGTATGACGGAAACTAGGGCGGCAAGAGTGGAACAAAACACCAGGCATAAGGCCGAGCCTTCCACCATTTACCAAGTATCTAGATGCATTAATTAAATAAGAGATATTGTGATATCCCAAAATATCCATGTTCCAACATGGAACAAACTTCATCTTCACCTGCAACTAACAACGTTATAAGAGGGGCTGAGCAAAAGCGGTAACGTAGCCAAACAACGGTTTGCTAGGAAAGGATGGTTAGAGATCTGACATGGCAATATGGGAGGCACGATATAGCAAGTGGTAGGTATCGCGACATAGCAAAAGAGCGAGCAACTAGCAAGCAAAGATAGAAGTGATTTCGAGGGTATGGTCATCTTGCCTTCAAAGTTCTCAGAGTTGTCGAAAGCTTGATCCTCGTAAGCGTTCTCAACAGGTTCCTCGTTCACGTACTCGTCTCCCAGCTCTACCCAAAGCAAGAACACAAGCAAAGGACCAACAATCAAATCACGGCCAATGCACAAGCAACATGATGCAATACATGGCATGATATGCGAGATGTGATATGCAATGCATATGCGGGCTCCGGAAGGGAAAAGATGAACAAGGCATCAACTTGGCAAACCAAGTATACCGCTGGAAAGATGAGATGATTTTGGTTGACATCGATATAAAGATCACCGGAATAGGATGCACGGGTTGCAAATGATAAGCAAAACAAGGATGGCACAATTCTGTGATTAACAGCATGATGCCACTTAGCATGCAACAAGAAACTAAGCTACTGCACTCCAACATAACAAAAACGCATATGTAAGTGATGTACTCAAGATGCTTGACAAAATAGTAACAATGATCTATGGCTAAATCACACAATAACAGGTTCAAACAAGCATGGAAAAAGTGCAAAATATATCAGCTTCACAGACTTGGTGAAAATACTAACATGCCAGAAATAACATCAGGGAGCCATGTTTAGAGCAAGTAGGCCACATGGTATAGGAACATAACATAGCAAATCAAGGCATGGAATGAATATACCCAAAGCATGTAAAAAATCCTTTAATGACCATGAGCGAAAAAGGACCATAAGATATGATGGCACCCATGTAAACATAGCTAGTTTGGTTACAGATTCCAGACTTAGCAGAAAAACTGGACATGGTAGAAACAACATTATGAAGGCATCTTCGCGAGCTCGATTCACTCGCCAAAAGGCATTGCATGATAAACTAAGCATACTAACAGCAAGAAGACATGTCCATAAAACTAACCATGGCAAGAACAAATTCATAGCATGCAAGGGTCAACTACAACAACCTTGGCAAAATTGATTAACATGTAAACAATCTGCTAGGAACATTTTATAGCAAAAGTAGAGCAAGATTAAGACATGCTAGAGCACTCCATAGTTTCCAAAAAGGGCACGGATGGATAGAGCACATCCACATGTACAAAACATCTTTACTGAACATACTCAAAAGAAGCATGGACCTCTTTGTAGCAACATGAATACATGACATAAAAATATCAGCAGAACAAGGACTTAGCAAAATCCTAAGTCCCTGAAAACAGCAACATCCCGAAGCCTAGTTTGCATGCTTGTGCTTGTCACCAAATCGATCACAAAAATACATGGCATACACCCCTGTAAAGATGGCATGGCATAGTTCAAAACACATGTAGAGATCATGCCCATAAGATGCACAGATCAAATGCAACAAAAATGACAAATCATCATAATCTGATAAGTTGCAGCAGTAAACATTTGTAGCCCTCTTGCATCAATGATTTGGGCATCAATATGGACACAAACGAGCATGGTCCAATGGAACAAAGTGAATAGCACACCGTCATGAACATTTTGATATATTATACATGCAAAACGAATCTACGGATGAGGAGTTATGATGCGATGAACATGGGAACAATATGTTGCAGAAAAAGAACTTAGCAAGAATTTCGGGTCAACCTGCCAGATCTAGGGTTCGTGGCACGCTTCCCAAGGCGGGGCGCGGGCTCACCGGAGTTGGGCGCCGGACTTGCTGGAGAAGGGCGGGGTGGCGCCGGGGACGTCAGATCCGGCCCTCCCGCGGCTGGATCAGGCCGGAGGAGAGGACGTCGACGCTGGGCGGCTAGGTGGCGGGGCTGAGGCGCGACGCGTCGCGGAGGAGGCGTGCGGCGCGGCAGCGACTCCGGCGCGGGTCGGCGGTGGCGGACGGCTGGTCGCGACAGAGTCAGGAAGGCGCGAGGCACGGGTGCGGGAGGCGGCGGCTGGGCCCGCGGTGGCGGAGGCCACGTGGCGCTCCCTGGTTGGCTGGGCGCGGCAGCGGGATTCGTCCGGCGGCGGCCGGACGTGTCCGGCGGTGGCCGGACGTGTCTGGTGGCGACGAGGATGATTTTTTTAAGGGTTTGCCCGGAGGGGGAGGTGTTTTATAGGTAGAGGGAGCTAGGAGGCTCCAAATGGTGTGCGGTTTTCGCCCACACGATCGTGATCGAACGACCGAGAGCATGGAGGGTGTTTGGATGGGTTTTGGGCCCCATTGGAGGGGTGTTGGGATGCATACAAAAGAGGCCTTTGCAGCTACTCGGTTAACCGTTGGAGCATCAAACGACCACCAAATGGCAGGAAACTTGACAGACGGTCTACCGGTGGTGTACCAAGGCCGCTTGGCAAATCTCTGTCCATTCCGAGAAAGTTTTACACCCGCTCACGAAAAGAGGCAAAAGGGGCTGCCGGAGGACGTAGGAGTGCCGTATTGCAAAACGGACAACGGGGAAAATGCTCGGATGCATGAGACGAACACGTATGCGAATGTGATGCACATGATGCCATGATATGAAATGCATGACATGGACAAAATGCAAAACAAAGACAAAAAACCAACCACGAATCTCATAACTTAGTGACAAAAATGCCAAGAGTTGGAATTCAAATATGGCAAGTTACATCCGGGGTGTTACAGTCTGTCTGCATGCTGCAGCAATGAACCGTGGCCGTGTAAGGAAGGGCACGTGTGGTAGTAGAGGCACATACGTGTCGTAGTAGAGGCACGCACGTAGCATGTACATGTACGTACAGCGTCCATGTTGCAAGAAAGTAAATACGGCCACGTACATTCATACGGGTGGGGTCTCGAACGCCTACTCGCGCATACGTACGGCCAGGGCTCGTGTACATGGCTGTGGCTGGGTCGGAATGGAGAAACTGCATCATCGTCGTGTTCATGAGGAGGCAACAGAATGCGTCGTGTTCATCGGGAGGCAACGGAACGCGTGCTGCTCATCAGGAGCCAACCGGCTTGGACGGAAAAGGCGATGGAAACAAGGCCTGGCGTACCGCAGAATGGAGGAAACGGCCTTGTGTTTGACCGGCCATGGTGGAAACGGGATCCTGTTCATTGGGAGGGGTCTGGCATACCGCAAAACAGAGGAAACAGACATCCTAAGATCTAAACGGGGTCCTGTTGATCGGGAGGGGTGTGGCGTACCGCAAAACGGAGGAAACAGACTTGTCTTGGAGTGCTACGGTCGAAATGGGGGTCCTGTTCAACGGGAGGGCTGTGGCGTACCGCAAAATGGGACTCCACAAGATAATGTTCATCTCCACCGTTGACCTCCTCCAGCCTCCACCTGTGACTATTCATCCACGGGCTCTTGTTCATCCAGCCTCCACCGCGCGCTCCTCCACCGGCTACTATTCAACTTGCCCTCCACCGACTACAGTTCAACCAGCCCTCCACGGGGACTTGTTCATCCAGCCCTCCACGGGGTCTTGTTTATCCACCCGCTCGATCGATCGGGGTACTGTTCATCCAGCGGCAACGGCCTCTACTACCACGAGGTCCTGTTCATCTAACCCCCACCGGTAACTATTCATCCAAACTGCCTCAACAACGCTCACTGTTCATCCAGAGGCAGCATCGATCAGCTTTAGTTCGCAGCAGTAGCGAAGGAATCACACTCGGGTTCAGTTAACAGGAAGGGATAAATCGATCGCTCGGGTTCAGTAACGCGTAGCTTGCAGTGCAATCACTTGGGTTCAGTTAGAGCCCAACGCCTCGCTCGGGTTAAGTTAGAGCCCAACGCCTCGCACACACGCGCATACGTACAAGAGAAACGTGCATCGCTCGGCCCCCAACCAGCCACCATAACCGGGAACTCCTCGATATTTTCCTCGCCCTCGCTTCTACCATGGTTTTTTCCGTCATGGACGGCCCAAATAATGTCATGCAGCTGCGTCTCCAGCCTGCCCAGGATGAAAAGCCCATTTTCTGTCATGAGTTTTTGTCGTAGAAGTATGAGCCCACCACATCTATGATGATACTAGGTTTTGTCACAATTATCGTCATAGAAGTGTCATAAGTATGACAATTTTTTTCGTTCGACCCTAAATGTAACGAATGTGTCTTTTTTTGTAGTGGTTCTAGACCTGTTGATAGTATTTTGTAAGATCAGCTTTATTTCCCTATTACTTAATTCTACTTGACCACTAGACTGAGGATGATAAGGAGATGCAATTCTATAGTTAGCATCATATTTAGCAAGAAGTTTATGGAAAGCACCATGAATGAAGTGTGAACCATAGTCTGTCATTAATGTCACAGCCCTAGAATTTGCTTGTCATTAGTTGCATTAAGGCATTCATGTCATCATATTTAAATTTCTCAGAAAGTTGAAATGGGAATTGCCTAAACTTCTAAAAATCATAGTAATTCAACCGTAACTCCAAATGCAAAGATTTATATATGAAAAATGATCAGAAAAATCCAATCTATCCATCTGTACCATTTTCATGCATGTTTGAGCAACTTAACCTCACTGTATAGGATGAAACATGATTAGGGCAAATTTCATAATAGGTTTGGAGTTGGAATTTGATGTAGTTTTGAATTCCACTTCAGTTAAAATGACTTTTTGTTGCATTATCCCAAATCACAGCATATTGCCATGTCATGATCATGCATCATATTGTGCATTGCATTGATTGTGTTCTTCCTTGTTTGCCGGTATTTGTCCCCTCTTGGTAGACGACGTTCCGATGATGAGATCGATGACACGGATGAAGAACTATGCTATCTTCAAAAGTGCCAGGCAAGCAAAACCCCTTTGTTCATTACGATACAATCCCACTCTCTCGCTCCTGCTCTCTTTTACTACATTAGGACAACAACGATTCAATTGTTACATGCTGCGGTAGTTGAACCCCTTTTCCTCTGCATGACCTGCCATTACCACAGTAAATAGATGAAACCCACTAGCATGAGTAGGAGTTGTTTGAGCCCTGACGTGCATACTCATTCATGCTTGTTTGTCATGCCTGTTACTGCTTAGAGTTGAGTCAGGTCTGATTCATCGCGGATGAATTGGAATGTGGTGAACATGTCCTACTGTTGAGAGCTAAGTGTGTGAACACGATTTGGTAAAGGTAGCAGTGAGAGGCCATGTAGGAGTACATGGTGGGTTGTCTCAAAGCAGCCGTCCTCAGGAACTGAGTTCTGTGTTTGTGATCCATGAACAGTAAATACCACACATTGGAATGCTTAAGTACCCCTCTCGACTTATTAATCAACCTGATCTCTGTCCAGGAGTTGCAACTAGTTTTTGGTGTTTGTAGGTTGTGTTAGTAGTCTACCAGGTGGCACCCGGTACAGGTGGGCTTGGGACAGACTAGGCACTGTGGCAAGGTCTACCAAGCGTAGATCCATCCGTCGAGCTGGGCTTGGGAACCCTGCACACATTTTTTGGGGCCGTGAGCGACACCCCGGCCGGATCTCCTTGCGGATGGAACCCGAATAGGCAATAAACCTGGACTAGAGACTTGTGTGGTTAGTCTGGTCGTGGCCGACTCCCTCGCGAGGCTTCCGCTTGAAGGTTGCCGAGATACACGACGTGTACATGGTGGTTAGTGGCGACAGCGTGTGTGAAGAAGTACACCCCTATAGGGTTAACATCATCTATTCGGATAGCCGTGTCCGCGGTAAAGGACTTCTAGGTTGCTATAACAGTTCATAGACAAGTGGAAGTGGATACTCTAAAATACGCAAGATAAGCGTGAGTGCTATATATGGATGGCCTTCTCGTAGGGAGACGGGAGCGGATCCATAGTGGTGTATTGATATGGTGAATATGTGGACTCGTGTGCGCCACCTCAAAAGAGTTACTTGAGTCGTAGAGTTATGTTGTGATGCCATGTTGTATTTACACATATCGAGCATATTGTGTGTATGATTGAAATGCTTGGTATGTGTGGGGTCCGACAACCTAGTTGTTCATCATTGGTAGCCTCTCTTATGGGGAAATGTAGTCTTGTGCTTCCATGAGCCATAGTAGTCCGCTACAGCCCGGTTCACCGGAGTCCTACTAGCCTAGCACTACTGCTCCAGAACACTTGACTGGCCGGCATGTGATTCACTTAGTTCCTGTGTCTGTCCCTTCGGGGAAATGTCACGCGGTGATATCCGGAGTCCTGCCTAGCCTGCCATAGCCCGGTTCGCCGGAGTCCTGTTAACCCAGTGCTACAGCCCGGATTCGCACGCTGCTGACCGACATGCTTGATGTTGATTCATGTATGCCTCTCCCCATAAGTTAGTGCCACTTTGGGTTCACGACTAGTCATGTTGGCCCGAGTTCTCTGTCATATGGATTCTAGCAAAACTATCATATACGTGAGCCAAAAGGCGCAAACGGTCCCGGGCCATGGTAAGGCGACACCCGTGGAATACCGTGCGTGAGGCCGCAAAGTGATATGAGGTGTTACTGGCTAGATCGATGTGACTTGGAATCGTGGTCCTGACAGCTTTGGTATCAGAGCCTGACTGCCTGTAGGATTACCAAGCCAAACTGGTCGAAGTTGAGTCTAGAAATGCTTTAGTTATATAAGGGAATTGATTGTGGGATGGAACGTAAGGCTCTTTTTACTCTTTATATCTCATGCCCTCTGATCTGAGTCACCCTCTTCTCTTCTACGGGGATTAAGAACTAGGCTTCTCATCTTTCTATCAGGATCACATGTTACTAATCCGTAGACTTGTAGGATTGATGGATTCAAGTCTCAGCTCAGTTACTATTACTTATGTATGTTCATAGCTGGCCTTGAACATTGATATTGTGATGTTGAGTGGTCATGCCACTATTTTGCAGGATGTCTCAAATATTTTTGAGAATTTACAACCGTTATGCTGTCCGAGTCATCCCAGGATTCTAGATAGGTTGACGCACTTGCAATCATTCCTCCATGTTCCTGATGTCCATTTGGGCCAGATTAATCACACTAATCGGTGAGTTGAGGTACTCTATTGCCTCGACATATATGTTGGAGCTATTATTATGACCCTAGGTGTTTTAGGGAGTCACCTAGTAATCTAGCCATGTTTTGTGTTCCCAGTGTGATGTTTCTGGCCACCATTCTCGAAAGCATCTCGTGATGCCATTTAGTAGTAGGTATTCTATTCCTGGGTTCTTGAACCCGAGATTCACCCTACTTACTTCATGTTGATAGTGTTTGCTAGTTCCTTTAGGATATTAGTAACCTTGTGATATTCTTCGAGGTCCGTGGTATATCATTCTTCCTAATACCATGAACCATCCTTGGCGGAAGTTCGGTGAACCAAAAGATCACAATAAGAGTGCTATTGACGAGTACTCCATTCAAATTGTGAATCTGCCAGTCCTTCTTTTTCTGTGTGGGTTATCCGGAATAAATATGTTGAAATTTTTTGACATACTAATCCATGCGTCCACAACTCAAAAAAGTTATATGTTCCTTGAGTTGTCCCCCTTTAGTTGTATTCCGACCTTAGCCTATCAGTTGATAGTCAAGAGTATGTGTGCATTCGTGTTTATCGGTGCCTTTTACTCTTGTGGTTCGTCAAGCCATTCTATTCCGGAATGACAAGGAGAAACAAACTCCAGTACCTTGTCCACTTCGAGGATTGGGTCAAAGTAGTTGTATTCCATAGATCAAAATGCCAATTCAGCTTTTGCTATGTTCTACCTTGGAGTGTCACCCTCTTTCATATCAAGAATGACGTGAGAATTGTACAATCTCTTATGAATTCTTGATATAGTGATACTTTCGCCATCATTATTCATTTGTTGGTCTCTGTGTTGGTTGTAACCGGAATGCCGACAGGTGAACCATGATGTGTGAAATCAATACTCCTAGCAACCATGTTGCTTGGTAGTTAATGGACATTAATATCATTCTTAGCGTGTTGGTTATCGAATCACTATTCTAGGATTGATCGTGCTACCTTGTCCTTCTTTCTGATGCACTCTTTGATCTTTGAGCTAGGATTGAATCCCTTGATCTTCTGATCATGTCGTCTTGCCTTGAAAAGCAAGATTCTTCTCGAGCTTAGAGACATATCGGTGGTTCCTGATTTTCCAGATATCTTCACGGAGGTATCACCAGGTCGTCCCCTGACTGATATGTTGATTTTGTGATCAAGTTGGTTTTCCAATAAACCACTCTTTCTCCAAGAATCTGTGTTGGATACCCCTGAGCTAGTTGGTTAAGCCAAACAAAAACTTGGAGAGTTGGAAGATAAAAGCTTGCCTAACTTATTTCATTTAAAGGGATATCTTGTTTTGTGTGTGTGTTGAAGAAAGATGATGTCTTCATCGATTAATCCTCATGATCAACTGTTGGATCTATTGTCTTGTCCAAACTTTGATTTGAGTGTGGGCTATTCTCAAATCAAATCAGAACCAACAATATTCATAATGTTGTTGTACTCGTGGTTGCTCCCTCGAGCATACACCATTACATCTTTTGGTCTGACCAATGCTAACACCGTGTTCACTAAATTTTGGAATTCCCTATATATGGAAGCCTTGATGACTTGTTGTTGAGCCCATCAGCAGCATTTTATCTTCTCCATGATTCATGTTGAACATTAAGCTAGTGTTGGAAACTTGTGTAAGAATTTTCTTCATGTTCCGTTCATGAAGGATATGTTGGATGAAAGAAGTGAATTCCTCTAATTCATGTGCATTTGATGCAAGTTGCCGCCGTGAATTTGAGAAAGTTTGTTTTTGCTTGCTTGGAATCATCCCAAGTTAGTCACGCATGTGCGAAGTGCTCTATAGTTTGACAGGTTGGCCGCCTCCATTCTATATGTGTTTCCTAGCACACCAAGCCACTGATTGATTTGTTCAAGGAGAAGAAGCTCCTTCTTAAGAGCTAACCCGGGCTTAGAAAAGGACTTTGATATCCTCGTTGATGGTTCCCACCTGAACTCGGTAGTGTTTCATTGCAAGACTACTATGTGGTCATGCTTGTCTGGGACAACGTGTTCACATGTGTGTAGCAGAACCCGCTCATGTGTTGGAGCTTGCTATCGTAGTTCATCTCCTAAGAATCTCGCAACGTCATCTCGTCGAATTGTGTTGCAAACTTTCTTTTGTAGACATGTTGAGTCTCAAGTATCCTGTTACTAACCAGATCTGAATCTCAGGCAGATATGATGGTTGGAACATTCCCATCATTTGCATTTTGTTCCCAGCCTGCACTGCTGTTGTGCCAATATTCCATGGGCTTCCCTCCTCGGTAATTGCTATCCAGAGTCATCTTCAAAAGTGGACTTACCATGGGTCCCATCCATTTCCGATGATAGAAAAAAAATCATCCAAGACGTTGTCTTCAACAAGGTAGTCCACATCATCCATTATAGTTTGAGTATGCCATTCTTCCGAACTCCTTCAAATGATCGATTGTGATTGCCTCGGGCTGGTATAGAGAGTTTAAATGATCTTTGTGTCAAAGTAATTCTTTTTGCCACTTAAGGGAATAATTCTACGACTCACCTCCCCTAAGGTGCCCCGTTATGGGATGAAGGACAATTAACTCCTCATTACTCTAAAACTAGTGCACCACCCTTTCAAGCGTGGAATTCTTGCCTACCAAATTAAACCTTCATCATCAGATCCTTACCATCATCTCTGATGTGTGTTTTATGTCTCAACTCGAGAGATGTTTCAATGTCTCACACCATGAGTTGATCCTGAATTGCTCGATGTTTGAGAAGAGTGATTCCTCTAGACTTTTCCATTTCTTCTTGTTCTCATGTTGGATGGAGTTCTCAGAGCAAGATGTAGAGACAAAGATGGTGATCGAATCAACGTTCTTATGAAGTGCAACCTGGATCGTGAAGATTGTGTTGGTCTTGTGCCCCCTCTGTCTTCTTACCTCACGTCTTGAACCTCGGGACGAGATTCTTGTTTAGTGGGGGTGAGTTGTCATAGCCCTAGAATTTGCTTGTCATTAGTTGCATTAAGGAATTCATGTCACCATGTTTAAATTTCTCAAAAAGTTGAAATTGGAATTGCCTAAACTTCTAAAAATCATAGTAATTCAACCGTAACTCCAAATGCAAAGATTTATATATGAAAAATGATCAGAAAAATCCAATCTATCCATCTGTACCATTTTCATGCATGTTTGAGCAACTTAACCTCACTGTTTAGGATGAAACATGATTAGGGCAAATTTCATAATAGGTTTGGAGTTGGAATTTGATGTAGTTTTGAATTCCACTTCAGTTAAAATGACTTTTTGTTGCATTATCCCAAATCACAGCATATTGCCATGTCATGATCATGCATCATATTGTGCATTGCATTGATTGTGTTCTTCCTTGTTTGCCGGTATTTTTCCCCTCTTGGTAGACGAAGTTTCGATGATGAGATCGATGACACGGATAAGAACTATGCTATCTTCAAAAGTGCCAGGCAAGCAAAACCCCTTTGTTCATTACGATACAATCCCACTCTCTCGCTCCTGCTCTCTTTTACTACATTAGGACAACAACGATTCAATTGTTACATGCTGCGGTAGTTGAACCCCTTTTCCTCTGCATGACCTGTCATTACCACAGTAAATAGATGAAACCCACTAGCATGAGTAGGAGTTGTTTGAGCCCTGACGTGCATACTCATTCATGCTTGTTTGTCATGCCTGTTACTGCTTAGAGTTGAGTCAGGTCTGATTCATCGCGGATGAATTGGAATGTGGTGAACATGTCCTACTGTTGAGAGCTAAGTGTGTGAACACGATTTGGTAAAGGTAGCGGTGAGAGGCCATGTAGGAGTACATGGTGGGTTGTCTCATTGCAGCCGTCCTCAGGAACTGAGTTCTGTGTTTGTGATCCATGAACAGTTACTACCACACATTGGAATGCGTAAGTGCCCCTCTCGACTTACTAATCAACCTGATCTCTGTCCAGGAGTTGCAACTAGTTTCTGGTGTTTGTAGGTTGTGTTAGTAGTCTACGAGGTGGCACCCGGTACTGGTGGGCCTGGGACAGACTAGGCACCGTGGCATGGTGTACCAAGCGTAGATCCATCCGTCGAGGTGGGCTTGGGAACCCTGCACACATTGTTTGAGGCCTTGAGCGACACCCCGGCCGGATCTCCTTGCGGATGGAACCCGAATAGGCGATAAACCTGGACTAGAGACTTGTGTGGTTAGTCAGGTCGTGGCCGACTCCCTCGCCAGGCTTCCGCTTGAAGGTTGCCAAGATACACGACGTGTATATGGTGGTAAGTGGCGAGAGCGTGTGTGAAGAAGTACACCCCTGCAGGGTTAACATCATCTATTCGAATAGCCTTGTCCACGGTAAAGGACTTCTTGGTTGCCTATAACAGTTCATAGACAAGTGAAAGTGCATACTCTAAAATACGCAAGATAAGCGTGAGTGCTATGGATGGCCTTCTCGTAGGGGGACGGGAGCGGATCCATAGTGGTGTATTGATATGGTCAATATGTGGACTCGTGTGCGCCACCTCAAAAGAGTTACTTGAGTCATAGAGTTATGTTGTGATGCCATGTTGTATTCACACATATCGAGCATATTGTGTGTATGATTGAAATGCTTGATATGTGTGGGATCTGACAACCTAGATGTTTATCCTTGGTAGCCTCTCTTATGGGGAAATGTAGTCTTGTGCTTCCATGATCCATAGTAGTCCGCTACAGCCCGGTTCACCGGAGTCCTGCTAGCCCAGCACTACTGCTTCAAAACACTTGACTGGCCGGCATGTGATCCACTTCGTTCCTGTGTCTATCCCTTCGGGGAAATGTCACGCGGTGACATCCGGAGTCCTGCCTAGCCTGCTACAGCCTGGTTCGCCGGAGTCTTGTTAGCCCAGTGCTACAGCCCGGATTCGCACGCTGCTGACCGACATGCTCGATGTTGATTCATATATGCTTGTCCCCGTAAGTTAGTGCCACTTTGGGTTCACGACTAGTCATGTCGTCCCAGGTTCTCTGTCATATGGATGCTAGAGACACTATCATATACGTGAGCCAAAAGGCGCAAACGGTCCCGGGCCATGGTAAGGCGACACCCGTGTGAATACCGTGCGTGAGGCTGCAAAGTGATATGAGGTGTTACCGGCTAGATCGATGTGACTTGGAATCGGGGTCCTGGCAATTAAATATCTGGGGACTCCAAACTCGGGAAAATAACTTCTTTAAGCATTTTAATAGAAGTGTTGTGACCAACACTACTAGTTGGAATAGCTTCCACCCACTTAGTAATGTAATCAACATCAACTAAAATATCAGTATACCCGTTGGAGGAAGGAAAAAGTCCCATATAATCAGAACCCCAAACATCAAATGGTTCAATAACAACTGAACAGTTCATAGGCATTTCCTGATGTCTACAAATATTACCAATTCTTTGACATTCATCACAAGATAGAACAAACTGACGTGCATCTTTGAAAAGGGTATGCCAATAAAAACCAAATCCTAATACCTTGTGTGCAGTTTCGTCTCCCGCATGGTGTCCTCCGTAAGCCTTAGAGTGACACTTCTGTAGGACTTGTTCCTATTCATGCTCAGGTATACAACATCTAATAATACCATCTACTCATTCTTTATATAGATGCGGGTCATCCCAAAAGTAATGTCTTAAATCAAAGAAAACCTTTTTATTTTCTTGGTATGTGAAACTAGGTGGTGTATATATTTAGCAACAATGTAATTAGCATAGTATGCATACCAAGGAGTATTACGAGAAGCATTTATGACACCTAGTTGTTCATCGAGAAAGCTATCATCAATAGGTAGTGGGTCATCAAGAATATTTTCTTACATAGACAAGTTGTCAGCTATTGGATTCTCAGCTCCCTTCTTATCAGTAGTATGCAAGTCAAATTCTTGTAACAAAAGAACCCACCTAATGAGTCTAGGTTTAGCATCTTTTTTCCCATAAGGTATTTAATAGCAGCATGATCGGGGTGAACAATTAGTTTAGAATCAACTATATACAATCCGAATTTATCACATGCAAACACAACTGCTAAATATTCTTTCTCAGTAGTAGCCTAATTTCTTTGAGCATTATCTCGATTTTTACTAGCATAATAAATCACATTTAATTTCTTTTTAACTCTTTGTCCTAGAACATCACCAAAAGCATAATCACTAGCATCACACAAAATCTCAAAGGGTAAGTTCCTATCAGGTGGTTGAACAATAGGTGCAGAAATTAGGCTCTCTAAAGTATTTCAAATGCTTCCACACGATCATCAACAAAAATGATTGGAACATCTTTTTTGCAAGAGATTAGTAAGAGGCCTAGAAATTTAATAGAAGTGTTTAATAAATCTCCTCTAGAAACCAGCATGACCAAGGAAACTTCTTATACCTTTGATATCTTTAGGACATGGTATTTTCTCAATTGCATCAACCTTAGCTTGGTCCACTTCAATACCTCTTTTAGAAATTTTATGACCCAAAACAATGCCTTCATTAACCATAAATTAACACTTCTCCCAGTTCAAGACAAGATTGTTTGTTCACATCTCTCCAAAACTCGCTGAAAATTGCTTAAACAGTCATCAAAAGACTTCCCATAAACAGAGAAGTCATCCATGAAAACCTCAACAATCTTTTCACAAAAACCAAAGAATATAGCAGTCATACATGTTTGAAAGGTAGCTGGTGCATTGCATAAACCAAAAGGAATACATCTATAAGCAAAAGTACCAAAAGGGCATGTAAAAGTAGTTTTTTCTTGATCCTCCTGTGACACATGTATTTGGGAAAAACCAGAGTATCCATCTAGAAAACAGAAATGCGTATGATTTGATAATGTTTCCAGCCTTTGATCGATTAAAGGTACGGGGTAATGCTCCTTCCTAGTAGCTTTGAATCAACTACCATCCTACAACCTGTTATAATTCTTTGTGGGATAAGTTCATTTTTATCATTAGGGACAACAGTAGTACCTCCCTTCTTAGGAACACAATGAACATGACTTACCCATATACTATCAGCTATAGGATAGATTATAACTGCTTCTGGAAGCTTTAATATTTCATTTCTTACCACTTCCCTCATCTTAGGATTTAATCGTCGCTGGTGATCAACAACTGGCTTAGCATCAGGCTCCATATTAATCTTGTGCTGACATAGAGTGGGACTAATGCCTTAAGATCATCAAGAGTATATCCAATAGCGGCACGGTGCTTCCTTGGAATTTTCAATAATCTCTTTTCTACAGGCTTAGAAAGGTTAGCACTAATAATATTCGGATATATCTTCTTTTCATCAAGGTAAGCATATTTCAATGTATCAGGCAATTACTGAAGCTCAAACACAGGGTCACTCTTGGGTGGAAGAGGATCTCCAAGAGTCTCAACGGTCAAGTTGTGTTTAAAAATAGGCGTTTGTTTCAAGAATATCTCATCTATTTTGTTTCTTTCATTCATATGCATATCATTTTCATGGTCTAGCAAATATTGTTCTAAGGGATCAGTACGAGGCACAACAATAGAAGAAAGACCAATAATTTCATACTTACTAGACAATTCTTTATCACGAGGTTGTTTACGAAATTTGGTGAAATTAAACTCATGAGACACATCACCAAAATTAACTCAGGTAGTTTCGTTAGTGCAATAAATTTTAGCATTAACCATATTCAGGAAAGGTCTACCAAATATAATGGGTCAAAAATCATCTTGTGAGGAACCAAGAACTAGAAAATCAGTAGGGTATTTAATTTTTCCACAAAAGACTTCAACATCTCTAACAATCCCAAGTGGTGAAATAGTATCTCTATTCACAACACTACTGGAATCTGCCAATTTACCGTCTGCCACCTCTTTGCCGGCCGCCAGCTGACGGCAAAGAGCCTCTTTGCCGTCCGCTTCCACAAAGCTGACGACAAAGAATGTGCAGGTGGAAAAAGTCTATTTGTCGTCCGCTGTTTCTTTGCCGTCAGCAAGCTGATGGCAAAGAGCTAGAAGGCAGACCGCAAAGGGCCAGGTGGGCCCCCACAGGGCACGGTGTGGCTAGGTCAGTTCTTTGCCGTCCGCCAGCGGACGGCAAAGAGGAGACGTGGGCCGGCCCTAAATGGCCGCCCTCTTTGCCGTCTGCTACCTGACGACAAAGAAGGCCCACTCAACGGGCCGATCTATCTCCTCTCTCTCTCTTTCTCTGTCTCCCTCCCGCGCCCCCGCCTCTCTCCTCCCCCGTCGCCCGCCAGCCCCGCCTCCCGAACCCAGCCCCCTCCGCCGTCCAGCCCTCCCCCCGCCCTCGTGCCCCGTCGCCCTGCCGCCTCGCTGCGCCCCGTCGCCCTGCCGCTCTGCCGCGCCCCGTCGCCGGAGAGGCCTGCGCCGGGCCGCACCGGTGCCGGACCCCTCCCCACGGCCCTGCGCTGCCCCGCCCCGCTGCCGCCCTCCTCCCCGCGGACCCTGCGCCGCCCCACCCCATCGGCCGACCTCGCCCTCCATCGGTGATCCCCTGCAGGTTTGTTCTTCCCCCCTTTTTAGTTTCTTTTAGTTTAGTTTCTGTTTTAACTTTAGTTTTAGTTTTAGTTTAGTTTTATTTTAGTTTTAGTTTTAGTTTTAGTTTAGTTTATTTTAGATTAGTTTTAGTTTTAGTTTAGAAGAAGAAGAGGAGTAGGAGGAGGAGAAGGAGGGAGGAAGAGGAGGAGGGAGAAGAAGAGGAGTAGAAGGACCCCCTAACCCGCTCATCCTGTTGTAAAAATTTAGTTAGGTCGACGGAAGAAACAAAATTGCTATGTTATTCATCTTTCGATTTAAATGTGTAGTTATTTTGTCGCTGCGAGGGTCTGGTGTTCGACGAGCTCTGCCCCTGCGTTCGTTGGTGAGCACAAATGACATCTCCTCCTCCCCCTTCATTTGCTCTGTTCTGGTCTTCCTGCCGATGAAACTTCCTAGCTATAGGTGTCAATCATCAGTATGCGTAACCACTATGCGTCTCCCGTTCGAAAGGGTTAAATCTATAAATATGCATGCATTTGCATATTTATAATTGTGATTCTTTCGAATTGTCCAACATTATCCATGGACAACCCGAGTATGTGTAGACTGGGTTCGTTTTCCCATATGCTCTGCTTTGGATCCGATGCAGAATTTCGTATCAGGAGAACAGCGGGGAGGTGCTGCCAAAATTTTGCGTCGGATCCGGAGAAGAGCATGGGAAAACAAACCCAATCTACACATACTCGGGTGGGATTAGGACCTATCTTTACCTATTAGCGTGTAGGTTGCATGGACATAATAAAACTGAGAAACTCCATTAACTTATGGATATGGTTTGCTTAATTATGTATATATTTCTTGTGTGTCCAGTAGGAAGTCAATATGAGTGATTGTGCATGGATGTACACCGGTTACACTAGTCAGAAAGTTTGGACTGAGGAATGGTTAACAAAAACCAAGGGGTTTGTTAGAGCCGCATTCGCAAATGGCCAGGAATTTAGCTGGTGCGCCTGTGCCCGCTGCGACAATTGTAAAAAGAGGGACGAGCTTGAAATGAGTAAAGACCAGCAGAAGTTTGGTTTTACGCCTGGCTACACGGTATGGACATTACATGGTGAGTCTGCCCCAACATGCCAGAGCCGAGGTTCATCGTCGCACCGACGAGCATGGTACCGGGACCGCAGACATGGTGCAAGACTTTGACGATGCTCGGGACTCAGACGAGGAGATGGAGGTATCTGCAAAGGCCTTAACTGAAATGTTGGAGTCCTCAAAACGTCCTCTCCACGAGCACACTGAGCTTTGTTAGCTGGATGCCATCTCACAAATAATGGCTTTGAAGGCTCAATTCAACTTGGGCAGAGAATGCTACGACGCGATGATGACAGTATTCGGACGATTTCTACCCGATGGCCATGTGCTACCTCCAAGCCTGTACCCGTCAAACAAAATCGTCCGTGCTCTTAAGATGCCCTATGAGAAGATACATGCCTGTGAGAAAGGATGTGTCTTATTTAGGCTTCAGTATGAGGACTTGAACTATTGTCCCATTTGCAATTCTTCCCGGTATGTTGTGGTAGACAACGGTATGGGTGAGAAGACACAGACCAAAATACCCATTAATGTTCTTCGGTATATGCCAATCGTACCAAGACTTCAATGCCTTTTCATGGTCGAAGAGACGGCCAGGCAGATGACATGGCACAAAACGGGAAAAAGAACCGAACTAGATGAAGATGGGAATGTGATGATGGTGCACACATCGGATGGTGAAGCGTGGAAGTGCTTCGATGCATTACATAAGTAAAAACGGCAGATCCAAGGCATCCTCGAGTCGCCGTCACCACAGATGGGTTCAGTGTGTTTGGTCAGATGGCAACCCCATACAGCTGTTGGCCCGTGTTTGTCATTCCACTCAATCCCCCTGGGCAGATTATGCAAAGAAAGAACATTTTCCTGACGTTGATAATTCCAGGGCCCAACTATCCAGGGAAGAATATGATGTGTACATGCAGCCGCTTAAGGGCGAATTGCAAGAAGCTTGGGATAATGGGTTCAAGACATACAACGCCTTTAGCAAACATAACTTCATAATGCGTGCCTGGTACATGTACTCGACGCATGAATTGCCGGCGTATCCGCTATTCATTGGCTGGTGTGTGCATGGATGGTTCCCGTGCAAGGGAGCTCTTGAGTTTCGTTGGCTGACGGCAGGGCACAAGTATATTTTCTTCGACTTGCATAGACCGTTTCTACATCCTGGCCATAAGTTCAGGAAAGACAAGAAGAACTTCGTCAAAGGTAGAGTTGTCAAACACTCTGCACCACCTGCGTTGACAGGCCAACAGAACCTAGATCAGTTAAACGCTCTCGAGCCAGATCCAGAGCGTCCTGGGTATATCAAGGGGTATAATAAGGAACACGCCTGGACTCACAAGACATGATTCTGGGATCTGCCTTATTTCAAAGACCTCCTTTGCCCACACAACGTCGACATGATGCATGCTAAAAAGAATATGGCCGAAGCCATTTTGGTACATTGTTCAACATAGAGGGGAAATCAAAGGATAATACTAAGGCTAGAGTCGATCAAGAGGAGCTATGTGATAGACCATTACAAAACATGAAAGAACCGAAAGGAAAGGGGAACTGGATGAAGCGAAAGGCATGGTTCAATCTTGGAAGGCTAGCTATGAAGGAAATTATTTTGTGGGTGAAAATGCAGTTGATGTTCCCTGATGGGTATGCAGCAAATCTAAAGATGGGAGCGAGTCTTCAAAAATTGAAAATATTTGGTCTAAAAAGTCATGATTGGCACATATGGATTGAGCGGACAATGCCGGTGATCTTGCGTGGCTTCATCCCTGAGGATGAATGGTTAGTACTGGCAGAGCTGAGCTATTTCTTCCGTGTTCTTTGTGCGAAAGAACTATCGCCTGGCCTCCTAGAAGAAATGGAATAGTTGGCGCCGGAGTTGATCTGCAAGTTAGAGCAGATCTTTCTGCCAAGCTTCTTTAATCCAATGCAACACTTAATTTTGCATCTCCCGACCGAGGCACGATTGGGGGGCCCGTGCAAAATCGTTGGTGATACTCAACTGAGAGGATGCAGAAGACGCTTCGAGAAAAATATAAAAATAAACATCGATGGTGGAGGCATTAATCACTGAGGAGGCGGCAAACTTCGTGACAACACACTACAAAGCCAAAAACCATCATTTGCATAATCTGAAGCCTCGGTACAATGCTGACGAACCTCAAAAGGGTCAATACAACCTCAGCCTATTCAAAGGGAATCTCGCACCAGCCGGTGGTTGGAAACCAGTAAGGTTGGATGTTGAAGGATGGCGGACCATTTCGATGTATCTCTTCAACAACCTAAGAGAAGTGCGGCTGTACATCGAGTAAGATCTCGATACATTGTTTCACAACTTCTAATTCCTTTGAACTTCTCTTATTCCTGGATATTTGATGCAGTCGATACGTCGCCATATTCTCATATGGAGCGGTGATCCAAAAGGATTCCGTCGAAGAGTATGAGCTTCTGGCAAAACAAGGAGCCGAATATCCCGGTTTCATCTCTTGGTTCAAAAAAATGGTAATTTCCATTAGACCCTTTCTTTTCTTTGGCTAGTTTGCGACTAATGCAATAATCCTTTTGTATTAAACTTGTAGGCTAATTCAGAGATTATGGATGCCGAATTGAGACAAGTAGCTAATAGTTTTGACTATAAGGTCCGTTCATTTGACAAATACGACATCAACGGGTATCGCTTTCGTACCTATGGCAAAGGGCTATCTATGGCCGACCGAAATTCTACAAATTGTTGTGTCTCTGCTATCGGCGAAGGAGGTATCGAGTATTATGGAAGAGTTGAAGCAATTTATGAACTTGAACTCTATGGTGAAAACCCACCAGACGTCGTAGTCTTCAGATGTTATTGGTTCCAGCAGAGAGAGACTAGAAGGACTCATGAACAAATAGGGCTAGTCGAAATCAAACAAAGCACCCATTTGGATGTTCCCGATGTCTATATTACGGCTCAACAGGCAACCCAAGTTTTCTATCTACCAT
Source organism: Aegilops umbellulata (assembly GCA_032464435.1). Classification (NCBI taxonomy): domain Eukaryota; kingdom Viridiplantae; phylum Streptophyta; class Magnoliopsida; order Poales; family Poaceae; genus Aegilops; species Aegilops umbellulata. The sequence goes on along the minus strand of CP136059.1, from coordinate 150,113,165 downwards.
GGGCCGGTCAAAGTGATCCAAATCTCAGTGGTTGGGACGTCGTTTATGAAGTGCCGCCACGTGTTAGACCACCTCCCCCCAATGAAAAGGATTATGAACCTCACATTAACCAAGACACATACGACAAAGGAGAATTCTTACAAGAACACGTGTTTCCAAAAAAATGTTTCAAGAACCGTTCTACTCCACCCCAGAACATTGAAGTAGACAACGATATTGAATCCGACTTCACCCCTGAGCCGGAAGAAGAAGTTACTGTTGTAGATGACCTGTCAATGCTTGAACGATTACGTAAAGGTGTCTTTCCACATGATGATGCATTTATTAATGATGATGATGAGCACGTCATTACCGATAGTGATGATTATGATGCTTTTATTAATGATAATGACGAGCACGTCATTACCGATAATGATTATTAGGTATTCAAATTTTTATGTTGTACTTGATTTATATAGTAATTTGTATGATTATATGATTTATATAGTTGGTATTTATAATTTTCTTACTTTGTATGTTTGTTTCTTATACATAGTGCCATGGTCTTGATTTCCGTCCCGGTCGGCCCTCGCCCGCTTTATGATTCGGATGTGGTAAATTCTCTTTCACAATTATTTGTTGCATTTCGCATTTAATACAATTATGGCCATCAAGTTGACATGGAGATATTTTAATCTAGGTGGTATGTGAACCAGAATTTGAAACGGACCCTCTTGTCGAGAAGTTAAATTTAGTTGAAAAAGAAAATGAGTATTTGAAATAAAAAATTAAAAGAATTGAAGAAGAGAAGATGACATTGCAGTTGTATGTTGCCAATGCCATAGATGATCACAAGGTGAAGATGAATGCAATGCGCTTGAAGATGGATGCAATGCGCCTGAAGCTTAAGAAGATTAGAAAATATGCCATTGATAATGAGGCTTGGTATCATTATGTCGTTGGATCAATTGTTAACTTAGTTGCGATCTTCATCACATTTGTTGTGATGAGGGTAAGTTTTCTCTAGTGTTTTGCTTTACAAATGGATACTTAGCTTATTTTCCTCCTAAATGGCATAATTACCTAATTAGATAAAAATAAGCTATACTGAGCTTATTCAGTTCATTTATGACATACTTAGCATACTTAGGTAAAAAATGGCATGATAATCTTTGTTAGCTCCAAAATGATATAAACTTAGCTTAATTTCCTCGAAAATGACATAATAACCTTACTAAGTCCAAAAGGACCTATTTACCTACCTTAGCTCTAAAATGACCTACACTTAGCATTTTTACCTAGCTTAGCAATCAAATGACATTTTTACCTACCTTAGTTAGAAGAAGAAGATAAAGAAGAGGAGAGGGGAAAAAGAAAGAGAAGAAAAAAAAAATCTTATTCTTCTTCTTCTAACTAGTCTTCTTCTTCTTCTTCTAAATAGTCTTCTTCTTCTTCTTCTTCTTCTTCTTCTTCTAACTTTCATCTTTCCCAATTTGCAGATTTGCTTTACATGAGGAAGCTTGGACTCATGGAGTGTACTATTCTTCTGGTGCTTCCTTCTTGTTTATGAAAACTTGTTTGGATATGTATATCTATATGGATATGTTTTTGGAAACTTGTTTCTGGTTATGTTTATATGGATATGTTGGACTTTGTCGAACTATGTTGTTGGACTGGATGAAATATGTTGTTGGACGTGCTGTTGGATATGTTGGATATGTATGCATGTGTATCTGTGTTTGAAACCATGTCTAATTAATGGGATTTAAATAAAAACAAGGGATATATAAACTCTTTGCCGTCTGCTAGCTGACGGCAAAGAGCTTTGCCGTCTGCTAGAAGACGACAAAGAGGACACATGGCAGTCACCTGTGCAAACTGGGAACACTGGCTACCTATTTGGTCATTTTGCCATCTGCTGGCAGATGACAAAATGACCAGCTATGCCGTCTGCCAGCGGATGGCAAAAATTCAAACATCTTTGCCGTCTGCTAGCGGACGACATATCTGGACACATGGCAGCTTCCCCGTGCTGCCTAGTTGGGCTCTTTGCCGTCTGTTAGCGGACGGCAAAGAGAGTTGTTAACCCCCTAACGGCTCTCACGCCACCGCACTGTCATCCGCTGTCTTAGAAATGGACGGCAAAGAAGGCCTTTGCTGGCACGTGTTCATCCAGACAGTTTGCCGTCCGCTAGCGGACGACAAAGAAGTTTTCCATCCATGATCTATGCCTTTGCCGTCCGCCATGGTGGACGACCAAGAAGCTGATTGCAGTAGTGCAAGTTTAATAGTAACATCAATGTCTTCTATTTCATCAAGTGCAATATCATTCATAGTTTTTTGATATAAAGTAAATGTGATAGCACTGACACTCACACCCAAATCACATAAGCCATTATAACAATGATCTCCTATTTTCGCAGAGACAATAGGCATGCCAATAATAGGTCTATTTTTATCTTTATCATAGGGTTTAGTAATTCTAGCAGCTTCACCCCAGAAATAAATAACATGCCCATCAACGTTATTGACCAAGAGATCTTTAACCATAGCAGCATTATGTTGGACTTTAATTTGTTCAGAGGGTGTAGGTGTTCTTATATAACTCTTGTTGAGCACAGTTGAAACCTTAGCATGTTCCTTTATCCTTACAGGAAAAAGGGGTTTCTCAATATAAGAAGTAGGAATAACTAGATTAGCAATATAAGTAATAATTTCTTCTTTAGCTTTAGTAGGTTCTTCTACTTATATTTCAATAGGGGGATGATACTTAAAACACTTCTCCTTGGGGAGATCAACATGAGTAGCAAATGATTCATAGAAAGAAGCTACTATCTCAGAGTCAAGTCCATACTTAGTGTTATATTTATGAAAAGTATCGCTATCCATAAAAGATTTAACACAATCAAACTCAAGCTTTATACCTGAATCTTTACCTTTGTTGAGTTTCCAATATTCAGAGTTTCATTCAATTCTTTCCCAAAGATCCCATTTGAATTCAATAGCCTTCTTCATAAAAGAACCAGTACAAGAGGCATCGAGCATGGATTGATCATTACTTGAAAGCCGAGCATAAAAATTATGTATAATAATTTCTCTTGAAAGCTCATCATTGGGGCATGAATAAATCATTGACTTAAGCCTCCCCCAAGAGTGAGAGATACTTTATCGTTCACGAGGCCAAAATTATATATATAATTCCAATCATGATGAACTAGATGCATAGGATAAAACTTCTGATGAAATTCCAATTTCAATCGGTTCCAGTCCCATGTTCCAATATCATCACATAGCCTATACCATGTCAATGCTTTTCCCCACATAGATAAAGGGAAAACCTTCCTCTCGACTCCATCTTCGGTTAAACGTGCAAGCTTAAACAATCCACAAATTTCATCCACATATATCAGGTGCATATTAGGCGTCGTTCCATCTCCCGCATAAGGATTAGCTAGCGGTTTCTCTATCATACCCGAAGGAATCTCATAATAAATATTTTCAGTAGGTGCGGTAGGTTGAGGAGCAACTCTTATTGCATTTGGACGAGGTGAAGATACCCCGAACAAGCCCCTGAAAGGATTATTTTCCATGGCGACAAGTGTTAGTAAATTTCAGAACGTAATATAAATGTTTCCTTACCAAATTCCACTTACCAAAGGCACTTCACTCCCCGGCAACAACGCCGAGAAAAGAGTCTTGATGACCCACAAGTATATATGATCAATCATATTCCTTTTGATAAGCAAGAGTGTCGAACCCAACGAGGAGCAGAAGGAAATGACAAGCGGTTTTCAACAAGGTATTCTCTGCAAGCACTGAAATTATCGGTAACAAATAGTTTGGTAGAAAGGTAATTCATAATGGATAACAAGTAACAAGTGTGGCAAAGGTGCAGCAAGGTGGCCCAATCCTTCTTATAGCAAAGGACAAGCCTGGACAAACTCTTATATAAAGCAAAGCGCTCCCGAGGACACATGGTGTCGCGGGAAACCGCGACCACCTATAGGACCGGAGGGCCCCTTGCTGGTTCCGCAGGGGGGATGTCGCGTTGCACAAAGAGCCGATGACCGTGGGGCAGCACGGTAGAGATCACACATGAAATTTGACCCAGGTTTGGGCCACCGTGAGGCGAAAAACCCTACACCTGCGTTGGTGGCTTGATGGCGGAAGAATGATGGTCAAGCGTAGTACACTGCCCGGCAGGGGTTGCCTCAAGGCGAGAGTGGCTACATGCATATGGGTGTGTGTTCTCTAACTTTTCAACCCTTTCCACAATTGCCATGGGCCTCCTTTTAAAGATCAAGGGGTTACCACAATGGCAAAGTAGTCATTATGCACTGATAAGATAGCAAACAGTGCTATCATACCTAACTCTACAGGCTGACAGGGTGCATTAAATGCACAACTTAACGTCAGGTCAATGGTTTCCCGGCAAGCCTTGCCGGTCTGTCTGACCAGCTCCACGCCTGCTTGTTTGAAACGTCGCAGGATGGGTGTCATAAGTAGGCATTTCTTGTAGAAAGAGGCCTCCATGTGGCAAATGGCTGCCCCTCAGTTACTTTTCAGCTTGACACCGCAGTGATAGATGACGTGGATCATGGCGGAGTCGTTAGGTGAGGTGGCACTGCCTCCGTGAGCCCCTGCAGGCTCTACTGGGTCGCCTTGGATGCCTTCTTCCAGGGGTGACCCCGCCCTTGTCGAGCTCGCCTGCCCGGCAAGGGAGGCTTTTCTCCTGGTGGCATCTCGTTCTTTTGGCTTGATCTTGGTCTTCTTGATCCACATGTTGGTCCTCCAATGATCTTGGTCTCTTGCACTTTGACATGGGCTGGTGCCGTAATCTTGTTCCCGTGCCTGTGCACAGTCTGGGCAACAGACCCAGGGTTTGTTGCACTAAGAGAAGCCCCCGGGCTTACCCCAAACGCGTCGCCGAGCGTCGTCGGGGTAGGGCCTAATAAGTGCACTTGCGGGGGTGCTGCAGAGGTTGAACTCTTGTGGTCTTCTTTGCTTCTTCATTAATATTGAGATTGGGTCAGTTTCAGATTTCCCCGTGCCTCGTGTAAAGCCAATGGTGGTGGGGCCGCCCTTGTAATGGCCCGGGAATGACTTTAACACACGGGGTAGAAACTGCCAATTCACTCTTCCCACCACGCCCTTATCGTCGGCCATGTATGCCGCACTCATCGCGTGGTGTAGGTAATGGAGGCGCGTGGCACAGGAGAGCATCAAAGCATGGGCCCGACCTTCTTGAATTTGTGGGGCGGGGAGGATGCCGCCCGTTGAGGGAGCGGCTCCCCTCCCTGGCCTGCCTATAAAAGGAGGGGTGAAGGGAGGTAAGCGCCATCCATCCTTGCACTCCCCTCCTCTGTTTTCTGCTGCCTGTGGGTGATATCGAAGAGAAGAGCCTGGCGCCAGCCCCTGAGCTCCATTCTGGGGCTTCGCATGGATTTAAAGGGGGTACTCAGACGGTGCAGCGACAACGCCGGAGGTGGCAACTCCGGCGTGCTTGCCGCTGGGCCGCCGGTGGCCTTGACTTCAGTGGGAGGGGACGCGAACGACACCATGTCGTGGCCCGTAGTGGGCATGGTGCGTGGTAGTCGATCGCTCTCCATTCTTCTTTCCTTCGCGGTGCCGGGGAGTCACGAAAAAGAGTCACCGTCAGTAAAGGCGGATCAAATTCCTCCTCGGCGCCATTTTCTTGCCACGCGGGAGGGCTCTTTGCTCCCATACACGTCTTCGGGGCGTGCGATGACCTCTAACGTCAGGGCTGCTGGGGACGACCATGCTCTCTGTGGGAGGACCCAGAGAGCATGGCGTCGATGTGACTACTGCGCCGAGGTCTTCGAGTGGTAGTGATGCGGACGGCGGTAGCAAACCACGATGCGTCAAGAACGTGACGACCATTCCGACGAGTCATGTTTGTCGGTGACTCTGTGTCCCCCATCTGGTCCTCCGGCAGCGTCACCATCCATGCCTGTCCTCTAGTTTCTTCCTCCTTGCTGGGGAGGGCGCCACCCTAATCCCGGGGAGGCGCCAAATCCTAGTTGTGTCTGCCACCGGCCTCTTCGACGTCTTCCCATAGGAGATGGACAGGGGCAAAGGCATTATGGGACACTTATCTTTTTTCAATGTTGAACTGTAGGCAATTGCCAAATTTTAAATCAAATAATGTTATCTCTCGAGTCCATGTTTGTTTTCTATAATGCTTGTACTTGTATTACCAGCATATTAATGAAAAAGATGAACCTTGCCGGGAACTCGTGCATGTATATGTGCATTCAGAGGTGGGATGCCTCTTTAGTGTAAATAAACGAGTTTTTGCCGACAGGCTATCCCGCCGGCACCCTTTCGCTTGCTGGAGAACTGTGTCTACCGGGCAAAAATGAAGGGACCAGCCCCTGCCCTTCATTTGGAGCTCCAAGTGGGCGGCTACACCTGAGTTCTGACCCGGCCCTCCAATTCAGCTTGCTTCATGGATCAATAAGGGATTGGACTAGGGCTCCGTCAATGAAGTGCAGATTCTGCAAAGTTGCATCCGAAGCCTTATCGAGAAGGGCATCGGTCTCGTGAACGTCATTCAAGTAATGCTAGTCCGCCGAACCCTGCCATGTCAGCGTCGGCCTCTCCGTATGTGGGAATTTAATCCAGAAGGGCGGCAACCTCTTCAGCACTTCTTCGGCTCCACGCACGAAGGAATGTGGAAATTATATTTCGGGGAACGAGAGAAATGGCCGAACACCACCGAAGATGTTGGACTTGACTGCAATCATCCGGATACTGCAATAAGTACTCAAACTCTGAACACCCTCCATTCAAGCATCTCTTGACAAGATACTGAACAATCCGTCCCTATACAAGACTGGATAAAGAAAGCGGTGTTAATCTGGTGTTTGGCGCCCCTTCCTGAAGACTCTGCGACCGCCCTGCTGACGAGAATGCTGATTCCCACACTATCATGGAATTAACACGTCAGATGTCTTCTTGGAAAGACTTAGTCATGGAGCCATCACAACGGGTTAGCTTGAAGGGGTTAAACCGGACAAGGGACACGGGAGTTTATACTAGTTCGGCCCCTTCGATGAAGGTAAAAGCCTACGTCTAGTTGTGATGGGATTGATTGGGTTTCGATGCGCAGGGAGCGAATACGCTAGCCTGAGCCTCGAGTTGTTGTTGTCTGTCCCTAAACCGCCGCCGGGTCACCCCTTTATATACACAGGAGGACCCCGGCCGGTCTACAGAGTCCTAGGCTGACTTATACAAGTGCCAGCCTTGGTCTCTTCCTTTCTTTCTTATAATACAAGTTTATACAAGCATGGCGGCTTACCATCATGGGCCCTAAATCGCCCGTGGACTCTGGGCCACTAAGCTTCATCCGTAAAGCGCCATCCTCTGGGTTGTCTTGGGCTTCGGTATAGCTAAAGGTGAACCGGCCCCTCCTGGTCGGTTTACCCTTAGCGGTTATATCCTCAACATTAGGCCCCAGATTGATTTGGACCTGTTCATGTCAATCTTCAATCCTTAGGAAAATTATTAAAATTGATAACCACCCTCGTAAACCGCCATATTGCCTTTCCCTGTGAACTTTAGTGAACCGCCGTGATGTCATCCCTACATAAAAAGATTTATGAATATTCCCTTTTCTTTAATTAATTCCCAAAGACCGAGGCGACAGCTGCATCCTTTTCTGCCACTTTAGACCCCTCGATTTTCACGCCTGCCATTTTATCCCCTTTCCTTTATAAATAAGACCGAGGCTCCTTCCGTTTTCCCCCTTGCCTCTTCACCTCGTCTTCCTACTCGCGACCCGAAGAACTCAAGCATCGCCGCCGTCGTCGACCTTAAAGCTCTGCCTCATCTCAGGCCGCCGCATCACCCTGTTTGCACCAGAGCTCCTGCGATACTCCTCCGCCGCTGCGTGACTCTGGTAAATACTCCCTTTTCTCACTTATCAGATCTGTATTAGGGTTTCAAAGTTTATTTGGTGTTCGTCGGTGTTCATCAGCGTTCGTCAGCGTTTACCTGCCTTCCCTTTAGAATCTCACTGAATCTAGTTATGCCTAATAGTTTCTTTTTGTGGCTGGATCTGTAGTTTTTACTGTACCGTACCACAGCATCTTGCTATTCCTGGATAAATCCTTATCTGAACCTTCTCTGTTCCTCTTAACGCCATTGTAGGGCTCAGAAAATTTCTTCATTGACCGACGGTAGATCCAAAATTATATCACCATCTTGTGAAACTTGTTTCTGCAACACTTAGTGAATTTTCAGATCTAACCCTTTCACCGAAGGGCGGTTTAACCTGCGATAGTTGATAATTCCTCATATGCCATTAGCCCTCACTTAAACCACCGTATAATTTTGAATAGCAATGCTTGGCTCCTCTTACGTACACTTTGATTAAATTTCCGGTTTAGCATTATATGCCAATTTAATATTGATGAATTCACTTGGATTAGCAATCGTAAACTTCCCATTTTCCTTTTGCAGACTGTATGATGGCACCACAATTTGCTGCCTATAACTGGGTCCCATCCCGGATTACCGAGACCCAGATCAATAACTTTGTCGTTACATCCGCATTAGCTCCACAGAATGTTCTTCAGTGGCGAGTTCCTGGTCCTGAATGCCCTCCTGAACCCAAAGAGGGAGAGGTGATTGTGTTCCTGCAACATCTGAGCCGGGGCTTCAGTCCCCCCGGATCAAAAATTTTCCGGGATGTGCTTGCCAGCTTCCAACTCCATCCTCAAGATATAGGACCAAACTCAGTGTCCAATACATGTGATTTCCAGGTTTTGTGCGAAGTTTATCTGCAGGAAGAACCAACTGTTGATTTATTCCGGGATCTCTTTCACTTAAACCGCCGGACCGAATTTGCTGACGACCCCAACACTGAACTTGGGGTCGTTTCAATTCCGAAGAGGAAAGAAGTTGAATTTCCTCACGCCAAACTTCATAGCCACCCAAAGGACTGGAACCAAATGTGGTTCTACTGCCAAAACACTCCTCCTACTGATGAAAATCCTCGGCCGGGTTACCGGCCATACCGGCTTAGCAATAGCCACCCTTTACCTCCACGACTAACAGCAAAAGAACATCAAGCCTATGCATCCCAACTTGTCAGACTCCGGGCTTTCATGGCCAATGGTTTAACTGGCGTTGATCTTGTCCGCTGCTGGCTTTCATGGTGAATTTTGCCCTTAAGCCGCCGCCCGAGGCTAATGTGTGAATATACTGGCCAAACATATGACCCACAACGGTTTAACCAAATAGAGATGACTGAGGATGAGGTCACTGAAAGTGTGAAGAAAATACTTGATGAAAATCTCACTGTGTGCACTCAGGTCGGTCTGCGTCCTTTTTATGCCTCCAACAAACTGCCAGCGGTAAGCATTTTAACTTTGTATCTGCCTGACTCTGTTGCGCTTTTAGCTCTATTGTAATAATCCTTTGCACAACCTCCCAGGAAGACAGCTCCTTCTGGAAAAAGAAACTTCAAGACAAACAAGCCAAGGCTCCTCGGGTTAAGAGCAAGGTCACCAAGAGAGCTGGCAAGAAGAAAGCTGCCGAGACTTCTGAACCGCTAGAAGATGTCCATGAATCAACTGAAGAGGTAGAACTTGACTCCCTTGGCTTTTATTTCATACATCTTATTAACAATGATTGCTCCCAGGATGATGCAGAGGCCAGCCGTGCAGATCACGTTGAGGTAATTTATCTTTCTGACTCAGAACTTGTGCCGGCTCAAAGGTTTCGCCGTGCAGTCCGGAAAGTGAAATGCTCTCACCCTCTTGCTTATGTGGGTCAAAAACTTTCTTTGAAGACACAACAAACCGAAGGTCGTCGCACAACTCGGAACAGTGGCCAACAGGTCACTTCCTCCGGTTTACCTCTGACAACAACCCGGAAATGCCGTCCAGAGGTTGCTTATTCTCCTGAAAACCGTTATCCTTTGAAGGGTTTTTTCCGATGCCCTCTCAATCCATGTGACTCAAACTATCAGGTATCTTCAAACTCATCAGGCGGTTCATCCACCACTCAGCTGCCTCCATTGAAAACCGTCCCTGGGTAAGCATACAACCTTTCATTTTTTCCTTATCCTTATACTGACCCTGCTAATCCTTGTTTTGATATTAGCGGCAAAGCTTGTCTGAGTAAGAAGGCTAAGACCAGTACCCCTTCTGGCAAAGTTTAACCGACAGAGATTCCTGAAGATGCCCGTGAGAACTTTGATAATCCCATGGATGATTTTGTCCTCCAGTCCACATGCCACACCTGCCAGTCCAGTTGTTGATCCTCTGAACTCCACAGCCAATCCGCCAACTCCTCCTACCACTTCAATCCCAGAAAAGGATGATGAAGTTGTCATCACCGGCATTGGTTATACCGCCCCGGGCAATCCGGTCGTCTTGGCAAAGCATAAGGCCAAAGATGAATTTGCTTTCCCGGGCAAAGGAAAAATGGAAATTGATTTGTCAAAATACGCTCATCTTTCTGTCCAGGAGCTTCATTCCGGATTCTTGAACTGGCTTTATGCAAGCCGAGACTCTGAAGCTGATTTGGTGAACCCGATGAAAGAACGCTATGAGGTATTCCTTCTCATCTCAATCTTGTATCCTATAGCCCCAAATGGTCGGGTTAATTTGTAAAGTTAAACCGGGACTTGTGATCCCTCTCATTCTGTACTGCTCCTTATTGATGTTCTCTTGAATAAATATACATTAGCCCCCAAGTGCCCGGATTAAAACTTGTATTGATCCTGGGGACTTTGAACCAGCAGTAGGAAAGAAGCAATCCGCATTAGCCCCCAAGTGCCAAGTGTATAACTAGTTGTATACTTGGGACTTTGATATTATATTGATATGCATCTGTGACTGACAGGCGGAGATAAACGGTCAACGCACTCAAATTGCTGACCTTCAAGAAAGCATCAAATCTCAGCAAGAGGAATCTTCCAAGTCCAAAGATGAACTAAAAGCCACTTTAACTTCCCTGGAACAACTTAAAGAAGACTTCAAGACTGAACGTGCCAAGTGGGAAACTAAGAAGGATGCATTACGAAAATGAGCTAAAGATGCCGAATCAGCTCTTAAACCGGTGGAAGAGGAGCTTTCCGGATTGAAGCACCAAGTGAATGCTATGACCTCTGCCGTTTTTGGTGAGTACTCCCACTAAGCCGTGAAATATTCCTTTTTGGAAGGCAGCCGTTAATAATCCTTAAACCGTTGCAGGAAGCCGTATTACTCATCCAGGCTCAAATGCATGGGTGAAATTGAAAGCAACATATACTTTTATTGAACAACTGTATGCTGGTGCCCAACGGGTTATTTGTGCAGTCTCCTATGACAACCCAGCCCCAACCCTGATCAAGGAAACGCTAGCAAGGCTATCTATGGTACCAACATAGATAGAAGAGGTGAAGCGATCTGCTGCCAGGGCATGCGCTTTGCTGGCCCTTACCCGAGCCAAAGCGTGGATAGCTGACCTTGATCCGGTTGACCTTGCCAAAGGCTTTCCAAGCACACAAGAAGACGGGGCGGACTTTGACGACGAAGCCTTGAAAAAGGTGACAAGGGAGATGCGTCCTCTGGCGAGTCAGCTGGCAGAAGATGCTAACTTGACTGTTCACCGGTCTCGTTATGATGCAAATAACAAACGGATTAATGCTGATCTGCCGGAAGTGCAAAATCTCATTCCGCCAATCCGTAAGCACACTTGTGCCCCTGATGTTGATTCGTCAGAACTTATCAGTGAAGAAGCTGTCTTTCAGGCTTTAACCCGGATTGACTGGACAAGCACGGATTTCCAAATACAAGGTGAAGAAGAGGCTGACCCGGCACCAAATGACCCATCAACTTCGCAACATCGCGGCAACGAAACTTAATCCGGCAAGTTGTTGGATGCTCCGCAAACTTTGTTTAGGGGGAAACAACACCATATTTTGGGCCTTGAAAGCGCCTTGTAATAGGCTAGAAAAATATTGTGATCTAGCTGCCATCGTGCACTGGGATATACTTTGCCTTGATCTGTCATGAGAATTTTAATACTGCCTTATGTTTGTCATGCAATCCCTGTATCTGCATAAGAGAAAATCTGCCCAGACGGTTTACCGCTGGACGGGTCAAAAATACCCCGCATATCTTGGCAAGCAACCATGGTTGCTAACAACATAGCGATAATAAATCATACCTGTGATATGAAACATTGCTGTTACTTTTAACAATTGTGATATTAGGAAGGATGAAAATCCAACTTCCACCATGCCATGTTGGTATATGATATCGAACCGGGTTGTGATAAACACCAGACGATTGCTGGAGAGAGTGTCAAACCAGACCGGTTTGAAGGATGCCGGGTTACCTTTATATGAATGCTTAAACAGAAAATCCGTAAGCCACACCGGGTTAAGAAACACCGGGTTCATCGTAGACATGATGAAAGAATAAAGACTTATCATGAACAAAGAAAAAATAGGAAGGCTTTTCAAGGGCTGCCAGGCCCAAATCGAGGCTTTTCATGGGCTGCCAGGCCACTGAGTTAAACCATTTTAGCAAAGCCTTTTAAGATGGGCCTCCAACTAACCAATCATCGTTTTAACTTTGACGAGTTCAGGGTCTCAAAGAGAGTAACTGTCAAACGTTCGACAGGTCGTGCCAGGATTACTTGGATAGGAGTGGCTTACTTGGTGAAGGCAGGTTAACCCGGGGTTTTAGGTGAATACACCAGGCTTCCAAGCCGTGGGTCAATACCCGACTACAAGGGTCCTTTCAAAATCCTTGGTATTTGACATAAAGAGCCCCCAAGTAACTTTGTGAGCTGTGCTCAATGGGTGCCTATGTTTGAGTTGTGATGTGAGCAATCAGACTCTCTTCGGCCCCTTGGGTGTGAAGCTCCCAAGCTAGGTGGTGGCGTGAAGCCGGTTTAACAGGAAGTACTCCGCTTTTCTTAGCTGAAGCCCCCAAGTTAATAGATATTGGAAGAAAAATAGCGGAGACCCTGCTTGATTTAGCAAGGGTGCCGGTTTATTTTATTCATCATAATATGTACATTGTCGAAATATAGAGATAAGAAAAGCCAGTGGCTTCAAGTTTGATAAGGCCGTAGGAGAGCTATGTTCCATGGCCGCCGGGTCTCCTCCTCAGAGCTACGTGAGTCTTCTCGAACGTCAATGAGGTAGTACGATCCATTGTGCAGATTCTTGCTAACCACAAAGGGTCCTTCCCAAGGTGGGGATAGCTTGTGCATATCAGTCTGGTCTTCAACGAGACGGAGCACCAGATCACCTTCTTGAAAGGTTCTTGTCTTAACCCGGCGGCTGTGATAACGCCGCAGGTCTTGTTGATAAACCGCCGACCAAGCCAAAGCCATGTCCCGTTTCTCATCTAACAGATCCAGCGCCTCTTGGCGTGCTTGCTCGTTGTCCGCTTCAACATAATTCGCAACTCGGGGCGAGTCGTGACGGATATCGCTTGGAAGGACAGCCTCTGCCCCGTAAACCATGAAAAAAGGTGTATAACCTGTAGACCGGTTTGGGGTGGTGTTTATACTCCATAACACTGACGGTAATTCTTCCACCCAACAACCCAGGGTCCGCTTCGGAGGGACCTTAAGCCGAGGCTTGATACCCTTCAGGATTTCTTGATTCGCCCTCTCCGCTTGACCATTAGACTAGGGGTGAGCCACAGATGCTAGATCAAGCCGGATGTGCTCTCGTTGGCAAAATTCCACCATCTCTCCTTTAGAAAGGTTCGTACCATTATCTGTGATGATACTGTGTGGAAAGCCAAAACGGAAAAATAATATTTTTAAGGAATTGAACCACCGTAGCTGCGTCACACTTACTGATGGGCTCCGCTTCAACCCATTTACTTAATTTGTCAACCGCCACCAACAGGTGGGTCTTCTTGTCCTTGGAACGCTTAAAGGGTCCCACCACATCAAGCCCCCAAGTAGCAAACGGCCAAGTAATGGGAATCATGCGTAATTCTTGAGCCGGAACATGAGCTCGATGTGAAAATTTCTGACAAGCATCACACCGCTTTACCAGATCCTCCGCATCAGAATGGGCTGTTAAAAAGTAGAACCCATGACGGAAAGCTTTAGCCATGAGGGATTTTGAACCGGCATGGTGACCACAATCCCCTTCATGAATTTCACGCAAAATCTCTTGCCCTTCTTTAGGAGAAACACAACGTTGGAACACGCCTGAAACGCTGCAATGGTGTAGCTCACCATTGTGCACGACCATAGACTTGGACCGCCGGATTATCTGCCTGGCGAAAAGCTCGTCATCTGGTAACTCGCCCCGGTTTAGGTATGCCAAATATGGGACAGTCCAATCCGGAGTGGCATGTAAAGCAGCTACCAATTGGGCCTCCGGATCAGGAATAGCTAAATCCTCCTCTGTAGGCAATTTCACAGACGGGTTATGCAAAATATCCAGAAAGGTATTAGGTGGTACCGATTTACGTTGAGATCCCAGCCGGCTTAGAGCATCAGCTGCTTCGTTCTTGCGCCGGTCGATGTGCTCCACCTGATAACCTTTAAAGTGGCCTGCTACCATATCCACCTCTCGCCTATAAGCTGCCATGAGTGGATCCTTTGAGTCCCAAGTGCTAGAAACTTGCTGGGCCACTAGATCAGAGTCTCCAAAGCACTGAACCCGGCTTAAGTTCATTTCCTTAGCCACACGGAGGCCGTGGAGTAAGGCCTCGTACTCTGCTGCATTGTTAGTACAAGGAAACATTAAGCGGAGAACATAACAAATTTTATTACCTCGAGGGGAAGTAAGGACAACTCCAGCCCTCGAGCCTTCCAACTGCCTGGACCCGTCAAAGTGAATAGTCCAGTATGTGTTATCCGGTTTGTCCTCTGGTGCCTGTAACTCGGTCCAGTCATTAATGAAGTCAACCAGCGCCTGAGATTTGACGGCTGTTCGGGGCATATACTTCAACCCATGGGGAACAAGCTAAATTTCCCACTTCGCAACCCGGCCAGTTGCCTCTCTATTCTGGATTATATCGCCCAAGGGAGCAGAGCTAACCACTGTGATGGGATGGCCTTGAAAGTATTGCTTGAGCTTCCTACTTGCCATAAAGACTCCATATACAAGCTTCTGCCAGTGCGGATATCGTTGCTTGGATTCGATCAGTACTTCACTGATATAGTAAACTGGTCGTTGAACCAGATATTCCTTTCCAGCCTCCTTACGTTCAACCACAATCGCCACACTGACTGCACGGGCATTGGCAGCCACGTACAACAACAAGGGCTCCTTATCAACCGGAGCAGCAAGAAGGGGCGGTTCAGCCAGCTGCCGCTTCAAATCCTCAAATGTTACGTTAGCGGCGTCACTCCAGATGAATTTATCTGTCTTCTTCATCGTATGATATAAAGGAATTTCCTTTTCTCCCAAACGACTGATAAACCGGCTGAGGGCTGCAATCCGGCCTGCCAAACGCTGAACATCATTGATACATGCCGGTTTAGGCAAAGATGTGATTGCTTTGATTTTTTTCGGATTGGCCTCAATGCCTCGGTTGGACACAAGAAAGCCCAGAAGCTTGCCTGCCGGAACACCAAAAATGCACTTCTACGGGTTAAGCATCATTTTATAAACCCGGAGATTGTCAAACGTCTCCTTGAGGTCGTCTATCAAGGTTTCCTGCTTCCTGGACTTTACCACAATATCATCCACGTAAGCATGAACATTGCGCCCGATCTGCTTGTGAAGACAATTCTGCACACAACGCTGATAGGTTGCTTGGGCACTCTTGAGCCCAAAAGGCATGGAGACATAGCAGAAGGCTCCAAAGCGGGTGATGAAGGCTGTCTTCTCCTGGTCTTTAACTACCATTTTAATCTGATGATAACCTGAATAAGCATCTAGGAAACTCAAGCGATCACAACTCGCCGTCGCATCAATGATCTGATCAATACGCGGGAGAGCAAAAGGATCGGCTGGGCATGCCTTGTTCAAACCTGTGTAGTCCACACACATACGCCAAGTGCCGTTTTTCTTCAGAACAAGCACCGGATTAGCCAACCATTCGGGATGATAAACTTCGATGATAAACCCTGCTGCCAGTAGCCGGGCTACTTCTTCTCCAATGGCCTTGCGTCTCTCTTCATTAAAACGGCGAAGGAACTGCTTGACCGGTGAGGGTGTGCTCAGCGAGCCCTCTCGGTACACCTGGCATGTCAGAAGGCTTCCATGCAAAAATGTCCCGCTTCTCACGGATGAACTCGATGAGCGCGCTTTCCTATTTCGGATCCAGATTGGCACTGATACTAAACTGTTTGGATGAGTCACCAGGAACAAAGTCGATAACTTTAGTCTCATTAGCCGGTTTGAACGTCAGGGCTGGGTCATGTTCAGTTGTAGGCTTCTTTAAGGGGGGTCATGTCTGCTGGATCAACATTATCTTTATAAAATTTCAACTCCTCGGTAGCACAAACCGACTCAGCATAGGCCGCCTCACCTTCCTCACAATCCAAAGAAATCTTGTGGATCCCGTGTACTGTGATCGTCCCCTTATGACCCGGCATTTTGAGCTGTAGGTAGACATAACAGGGTCTCGCCATGAATCTCGCATAGGCCGGCCGTCCGAACAGCGCGTGATATGGGCTCTGGATCTTCACCACCTCAAATGTCAATGTCTCAGATCTGGAATCATGCTCATCTCCAAACACAACTTCTAAAGCAATCTTTCCAACAGGGTATGCCGATTTGCCTGGTACCATGCCGTGAAAAACTGTATTCGACGGTTTAAGATTCTTATCTGTCAACCCCATGCGACAGAAAGTCTCGTAGTACAAGATGTTAATGCTGCTTCCTCCATCCATTAAAACTTTGGTGAACTTGTAACCCCCCACCTGAGGTGCTACGACCAAGGCTAACTGACCCGGATTGTCAACCCGGGGTGGGTGATCCTCTCTGCTCCACACAATGGGCTGCTCCGACCATCGTATATAATGTGGCACGGCCGGTTCAACAGCATTAACTGCCCTCTTGTGAAGCTTCTGATCTTGCTTGCATAGGCTAGTCGTGAACACGTGATATTGTCCACAGTTCAACTGCTTGGGATGACTTTGGTAGCCTGACTGCTGCTGATTCCCCTGGTTGTTCTGCTGATTATTGCCATGGTTGTTCTGCTGGCCTTGGTTATTCTGAAACCCAGAGCTTGAACCGCCGCCCCCATGGAAACCAGGACCTGAACCGCCGGACGGACCCTGATCATACCGGTAGAGATCAGAGTTTTTGAACTCCCTCATTATGGGACAATCCTTCCAAAGGTGTGTGGAAGGGGCCTCCTTGGTTCCATGCTTCGGACAGGGCTGGTTTAACAAGCGCTCCAGATTCATCCCGCCACCGCGCTGGGGCGGTTTACCGTTATGACGCTGCATATTCGTGTTAGCCACAAAATCTTAATTATCTGCCTTTCGCTTACCGTTATTCCCATGGCCTCCTTGGTTATGGTGCTGCTGCCCTTTCGCACCGCCTTTCTTCTTTCCCTTCTCCGGTTTCTCCTCATCAGACTCGGGATCCTAGGTATTATCAGAATCGGCATATTTTACCAAGGCGGCCATAAGTGTTCTGATATCATTGCAATGGCGCTTGAGCCTTCCCAACTTCATCTTTAATGACTTAAACCGGCAATTGCACTCCAGCGTTAAGATCGCTTGGCCAGCGCTAATCCCGTCTGAAGAGTGCAAAACCTCCGAAACCCGGCGCACCCAGTGAGTTGTTGACTCGCTCTCCCCTTGAACACAGGCATCCAAATCCACAATGGACATAGGCTGTTTGCAGGTGTCTTTGAAATTGGCTATGAACTGGGCCTTCAACTGCCCCCATGACTCGATGGAACTGGCCGGTAGGTTTTTCAGCCAAGTGCGGGCTGTCCCCTCTAACATCATCGTGAAATATTTTGCACAAGCCGCTTCATCCACCTCCAGCATCTCCATTACCATCTCGTAACTCTCAACCCATGCCTCGGGCGGCTGATCAGAAGTGTAATTGGGTACCTTTTGTGGACCCTTAAAATCCTTAGGTAGCCGTATGTTACGGAGGGCCGGAATAAGACACGACACTCCCCAGGAACTGAAAGCGACCCCAGTGCCTCGGTCTACCGACGTCGTCGGCTGAAGCGGGGCGGTTTGATGGTGGCCTACCTCCCTGCGTGCCCTGCCATTATCTACCACATCCTGAGCATTTATCTCACCATGGGCCGCATTACGGCGCCTGGCACTGCTAGATACTTTCGGTTCATCCATGTGTCTGCTGTAGCTTTTGCTTGGATGGGGGGTCAAATGAATTCTATCCCGGCTATAAGAATAGGCCTGCTGTTGCACCACGACGGTTTGAAGAAGATCCCTGGCCCGCCGTGTTTCGATCGCCGCCAATGAGTCACCTTCGATCGGAATAGCCGCCAGACGGGACGCTGCAGCAATCATATTATCCAAAGGGCTCGGAAAGTGATCCGGTGGCGCGGTCACATACAGTGGCGGGTTGTCCATCCGTCGAGGTGGTTCTGTCAGACGTGGCTGATCCGGTGCCGTCCTAGGTGCTTCAGTCCGGTTTACGGCTGCTGGATTGCTCGTCCCAGCCCCCGGTGTATTAAAGAGGTTCAAGCCTTCAAAGACCGGCGGTAGGCGCGATCGATATTTCCGCCGCATTACCTCGTTCGATGCGTTTTGATCCAACGCCAGCCAGTAATTCTATGCCTGTATCAATTGTGACTGGGCATCCAAAGCGGCCCGTTCCTCGGCCATCCTTGCATCCTCAACCGCCAGATCCTCCTTGGCCTGCACTATCTGGTCCTTCAGTTTAGCAACGTCCGCATTATGCTGGTCCTGCGTCTCCGGGGTAACCACCGCGGTTAGCAAGGTCGCCCAAGCATCCATCAGATCAGAGAGAACTTGAACCGGCCGGCGCACCGGGCCTCCTGCCGCGGCTGCTGTTGAAGATTGCAAAGTAGGCTGTGTTCCGGCCATGCAAACAGTAACCCGACTTGGCGGTTCCAGGAGATCCAGAATATTGCCGCCGTCGGAATATCCTTTGAACCCATCGTCATGGACTTGGTACAGGGACTCAGTCTCACCGGTGGATGATTCGCTGTCAGAATACACAGCTGTCTGGCCTTCAGACACCGGTTCAGATCCAGCCCCATGGACGCATCCTACGAATGCCCGCTTCACGGCAGGTTTAACCTGGGTAGGGTTTGCACGTTGAGCTGTTTCGACGAGGTCGGTGCAGATGTCCAGCTCAGGACCCGGTTCGCCGATTTTGCCGATGAAGACATGGATTCCTCCAAAGGGGACCTGGTATCCGTACTCGATTGAGCCGGTCTCGTGGCCCCAACCTTTGTTGTCGATGTAGAGCTTGTCGCGACGACTCTTGGTCATCCGGCCAACCGCGTACCCTTTGAGTCTTTCGAAGCTGCCCTTCAAGAACTCGAAACCATCGTGCGATAGCCCCACGGTGGGCGCCAACTGTCGTGGAATTAACACGTCATATGTCTTCTTGGAAAGACTTAGTCGTGGAGCCATCGCAACGGGTTAGCTTGAAGGGGTTAAACCGGACAAGGGACACGGGAGTTTATACTAGTTCGGCCCCTTCGATGAAGGTAAAAGCCTACGTCTAGTTGTGATGGGATTGATTGGGTTTCGATGCGCAGGGAGTGAATACGCTAGCCAGAGCCTCGAGTTCTTGTTGTCTGTCCCTAAACCGCCGTCGGGTCACCCCTTTATATACACAGGAGGACCCCGGCCGGTCTACAGAGTCCTAGGCTGACTTATACAAGTGCTAGCCTTGGTCTCTTCCTTTCTTTCTTATAATACAAGTTTATACAAGCATGGCGGTTTACCATCATGGGCCCTAAATCGCCCGTGGACTCTGGGCCACTAAGCTTCATCCGTAAAGCACCATCCTCTGGGTTGTCTTGGGCTTCGGTATAGCTAAAGGTGAACCGGCCCCTCCTGGTCGGTTTACCCTTAGCGGTTATATCCTCAACACACACCGTACCAGGTGTGCAGAGGAGGGCGAGAGCGGGGAGCCCGAAGGTGATACGCTCCCTAAGGACGAATTAGATGCTATGTTCGGGGAAACTGAAAATCTTCTGTCCAAGGGGAAAGGTGCGGAGGAAGCCCTCCATGGCAAAAAGAGGGCCGCTTCCGAAGATCAGGAGGGGAATCCTTCCAAGAGAGAAAAAAATGCCATTGTCGGGCAGTTTCAGTCGGGCGAGCGACGCTGCCGTAAGGTTTTATGATGAGGAGGAACCTCTGGCCAAACCATAAGTGAAGCTGGGGCACTTTAAACGTACCTCATTCTCTTCCTATTAGTGAAGTAATCATCCGACATATGTACATCCACGTAGGTTAACGCCTGGTGTTTCTCAATCGTCCTCCTCCTCGGGAGACCTTCTTCTAGAGATGATGGAGAGTGACACGCCATCTCCGGCCTCTTTGCCCTACAAGGGGGATGATATCGAGGAATCGTCCCGAAGGGCTCCTCCCGACCGTCAACCGGTGCAGGAAATGAAGAAGGCGTTACCCGAAGGTGGTGCCTCCGTCACCCAGGGTTCAGAAATCAACAATAATGGCCCTGGACCATCCGGTTTATAGCCGGAGATGATTCTGGGGGCCAGTAAGCAGATTCCTTCAAAGGAATGCCATACTCTGACATCAGTTTCCGAATACCCCGGAGCGCCGGAAATGCTGACGGACATGCTGCCGCGAGCGTCCATTTTAGAGAAGCACCGTGCCTTGATGGTTATAGTGGTCGAAAAGGTTCTATCCGCGAAAAGCAGATTGAACGAGGCCTTCTCGAGCCTTCTAAGAGGTTTTGAGGTTTGTGATGTAGTTTTGCCAATTGAATAATATTGACAGAATGCACCTGTTGTATATGTAGTAGCCCCTGAGACTCGGATTGCCTTCCGAAGGAAGCAGTCGGAGGATCAAAAAGATATTCTCAGTTACTAACCTTGATTTAACTTGGAATGCAGGCTGCCTCCCCTCCTGCGGCTACCCGAAATACGGAAGTGGCCGAACTACAGCGAAAGCTGGATATTGCAGAAGATGACATTACATTGATCAACAGGCGTCTTGGCAACTCGCAAGGTATATATGTCGAGCATTCCTTACACCAATGTGCTTGTAATGTAGGCTTGACGCCGAAAAGGATTTTTTATGAAATGTGCATGATTGCAGATGGTGCTGCCGCTGTTGAAGCTCTTCCGGCGGAGCTAGCGCGGGCCAAGGAGTAGGCCTGGTGTAGTGACGCGGCTTCCGAGAAGGCATCGGCTGATCTAAGAGCCGAACAAGTAGCTCGGTGCCAAAGTGAGGAGAAAATATCCGCACTGGCGCTTGAATTGAAGAATACTGCCAGCCGGTGTGAATTCCTTGAGAAGGAAAATAAAGCCAAAATGGCTGAACTTGATAAGGCCGTACGAGAGGCGAGTGAAGCTCGGTCTGAATCTAGGGCAGCTCGTGAACAGATTCGGCAAGCTAAGGAGATAGCGGTCAGTAAGCCCTTTTTTGCTTCGGACTAAGTTTGGCGATCCGGACTATACTCAGCTAAACCAGGTCTGGAGTTCTCCTCCTGAATTTTTGGACTTGCCGAAGAGTTCTTCCAATGCGGCGCAATTTTACCAAGCACAAGAGGGGTATGCAACGGAGAAGCTTTTCTGGTCACAATTTGGCGCATCAAAGCGCCCTCTGTTGCTGAATGAACAGATGTCCCAATGGGATGAGCTTCATAGGATATCCGGCGATGCCATGAAGAACATCATAATCCAGTTTTGGCTGAGTGAGCCTGCTCCCAAGAGCTATTTTGGCCTGGTGCGGCATCTTGATGCGGTGCCGCGTATCGATGCTGTGAAGCGGTCGGCGTGCATTGAGGGTGCATGGATGGCCTTTGCCTGAGTCAAGACATTTTGGGGGAAGATGAAGGTCGTCGATGTTGCGGCGAAGAGTCCGCCCAAGGGCAAGGACCGTAATGAGCCGGAGCATTATTTTGAAGATGTCCTGGAAGCCGCCCTCCTGATAGAGGGTCAATGCTCGAAGAACATAATGTTCGAGTTAGGTGTATTAGAATTGTGAAAGACAATTTTACAATTGATCTATTTTTATATTTTTGCTCAAAAGCTTGAATTCCTCCTGTGCGGCCATTTTAATATAATCTGAAAGTTTTCTAGTCGTCGGCTTCAGCCCCCTCGTAGGAAGTACGGGGGTGTTCGGAAAATCATTTAATCACTCTTTATCCAACGTCTTGGTCTGTAAAGGAGGTGATAATGCAGCGAACCAAACAATCGGACTATAAGGCGTTAACACTTTCATTTAGCCATAAGAGTTTTATGGTGGGACTATGACATAGCCCCTAGTATGTATGCGGCGTATAGTGCCTTACATATTTGATCTGAAAAAGATCCCTCGTGTGACATGGAGAATTGCTAAGGATTCCAAGAAGTCGTCAAGTGGTTGACCAGCTCTCGCCGCATCATGACAGTCAGTTTTCGGCTTTCTCTACTGAGGCGCTCATCCGGTTTAGACCAGGGCACAATCGCAGTAGTTCTCCCTTTACTACCCTAGCCGATGGAGTGGAACGTAAGGTAGCAAGCACAGGAGACCGACAACCCAACTATTGACCCAAGAAAATGATTCGGAGCTGATGCATATAAGGCTAAACTTGCGACACCGAAGTACGCTATAGAGGTGTTCGGACTTTTACTGGCAACTCATTCATTCCCATACCGAGCCCCTGGCAGGGTATGCCGAGGTGCATCTGTAAAGCAGCCGTTGAGGCCATACTCGTTGTTGAAAGAGTATGAAAGATTAGTTCGGATGAGGTTTACTGGGAGCGGAGCAATATGCCAATGATAAATTTCTGTGTATATAAAAAAAGGAAACCACGAACCTGACTATTTGACATGCTTGGGGTCGGGGACAGAGGAAAAAGGGCATAGTACAGGCTTGGTATAAAGAGTGCGGTCTACAAAAAGTTACTTTGGACCTCCTGTCGCATGTCTGCACCGCCCGTCCTCGGGGAGGGGAATCCTTAACTATAATGCCCCGGATTCGATGCGCCAGGTGTCTGCCAATTATTTGCCGACCTTGCCATGTCATGTGCTTGCATGTTGTATTTTGCCATGTCATCATTTGCATTTCATATCATGTCATCATGTGCATCGCATTTACATACGTTTTTGTCTCTTGCATCCGAGCATTTTCCCCGTTGTCCGTTTCGCAATCTGACACTCCTATGTCCCCCGACGCCCCTTTTGCCTCTTTTCGTGTGCGGGTGTTAAACACTCTCGGAATGGACCGAGGTTTGCCAAGCAGCCTTGTTATACCACGGGTAGACCGCCTGTCAAGTTCCGTGCCATTTGGAGTCCGTTTGATGCTCCAACGATTAACCGGGTAACCGTATAAGCCTCTTTTGTGTGAAGCCCAACACCCCTCCAAAGTGGCCCAATAACCCATCCTAACCCACTCCATCCTCTCGGTCGTTCGATCACGATCGTGTGGGCGAAAACCACACCCCTTTTGGAGCCTCCTAGCCCCCTCTACCTATAAATATGTGTCCTTCCCGATTTTTTCGCGCAGATGAAACCCTAGCCGTCCTCTTCCTCCGCCGCCGGACGTGTCTGTCCCGGACCGGACGTGTCTGCGCCGCCGTCCCTGGCGAATCCCGCGCCGCCACGTCGGCCGTCCCCACCGTCCCTCCACCGCGCAGCCCGCCGGGCCCGGATCAGGCATGCGCGACCCCGGATCTCGCCGCCCGCGCCTGGCCGCGCCCGAGGCGCCTCGCCTCCCACACCGGCCGCCGCCGCCTCGCCGCCGCCACCAACCCGCCGCCCGAGGCCGCCGCGCCTCCGTGGTCAGCGCCCGCCGCCCGAGGCCGCCGCGCCGCCGTGGTCCGCGCCCGCCGCCCGAGGCCGCCGCGCCTCCACCGCTCCGATGGCGCCGCCCCGCTCCTCCGTCCCACGCCCTTCCGCGCCTCCCCGGCCTCCCCGCGCCCTGTTCCCTGCCGGCCCCCGCCTTCTTCCCCATCTCGGGCGAAGCCCCGATCTAGATCTGGATCCCAGGTTGACCCCCCCCCCCGAAATATTTCCAAGTCTTGAGATTTCCTACATTCTGGTCCCCTATTCATCATGTCATATCTCCTAGCGTACTGCTCCGTTTTGCGAGCATGATAGGCCTCATTGTTCATCTGGTCGTGCTCCTCATTTTGTTCCATCGCGCCATGTTCATTTGAGTTCATCTGGATGCCTTAATCATCGTTTCAAGAGTGCTACATAATGTTGTCTGCTGTCTCTTAACGGAGCATGCTAATTTGTCATTTTTGCATCGTTTCGTGTGAGTTTCTTTTGAGCATGATATCTACGTGTGTTATGAGCTGCAGCATGCCGTCTTTTCTGTGGTGCAACCCATTCTTCATGATATGACATGTATTGATTGTTTCAAGCTTGCAAATTAGCCTCCGGGATGTTGCTGATTTCATTGACTTAGAATTTCTCTAAGTCATTGCTCTGCTGTTATTTTTATGCCATGTATTCATGTTGCTACAGTGAGATACATGCCTCTTTTGAGTATGTTTAGTAAGGATGTTTTGTTCATATAATTATGATCTATCTGTCCATGCCTCGGTTTGCATTTATGGAGTGATCTAGCATGTCTTAATCTTGCTCTACTTTTGCTATAAAACGTTACTGGCAGATTGTTTACATGTTATTCAATTTTGCCAAGGTAGTTGCTAGTGATCCTTGCGTGCTATGAACTTGTTCTTTCCATTATTAGCTTCATGAACATGTCTTCTTGCAGATTCTATGCTTATCTTGTCATGAAATGCCTTGTGGTGTGTGATTCAAGCTCAACAACATGCCTACTTATCGTTCTTTATGCTCTCCAAGTTTTTCACCAAGTCTGAATCTGTTTATGAAACTTGCTATGTTTACATGGGTTCCATCTTATATTCTGTGCCTTTTTGGCTCATGGTCTGTAAGGGACTTTTGTTATAATCAACTATTAGATTAATTCCATTGCTTTGTTTGCCATGATAATTCCTGTAGCATGTAGTTTCTAGCTCTAAACATTGTAACGTGATGTTATTCCTGCCATGTCCTGTGAATTCTGCCAAGTCTGTGAACCTGTTATTATTTGCAATCTTGCCATGTCCTTTTGGGTATGTTCTAGTAGTTTCTGGAGATAGCTCAGTGTTCATGTTTTGTTATGATTTACCTGTACATCATGTCCATGCCTTTTGTTTTCATGTTGATGTCTTGTAGCATGTTGGTTTGGTGCTTGCAATATGCCTAGTTGCTGTTTTGGACAGCATGTCCTTTAAACTTGCATGGTGTGTATGTGTTGAAACGTTGCTCCGTTTTGAGTGTACTCTTTATGAAAATTGCTTCGTTTTGCATGTATATTCATATTAACTTGTTGGATCCATGTCTTGAATGTGTTTTCTTGATGTTTCCATGCATTTTGCATCAATGCCATGTTTAACTTGTTTTGCTCATATCTCCTAAGCCGTAGCTCCGAATTAAATGAACTTTATATGTAACTTGACTAGAATTTGATGTAGATCATCGTAGTGCATCTTAACTTGCTGTTTAACAACTTGAACATAAGTTTTATTCATATCTGGACCAATTTCGAAAATTGCATATGAGGAATTATCGGATTTGTTATATGTTGTCTCCGGCCTCATTCAAACTTTTCTTTAATGTGTTGTTCTTGTATGTATCGTCTCTTGCCATGCGTAGCTTCATGTAGCCTTGTCATGCATCATACTTGGTTGAGCATCATGCCTTGTTTATGTGTTGTGTGTTTACCATGTTGTGTGCTTCTTCTTGATAGTTCCCGTTTCGTTGCGATCGTGAGGATTCGTTCGTCTACGCTTGGTTCGTCTTCGTGGCATCATCTTCTTCATGGATTCATTCTTCCTCCTTGCGGGATTTCAGGCAAGATGACCGTCACCTTGGATCTCATTACTATCATTGCTATGCTAGTTGCTTCGTTCTATCGCTATGCCGTGTTACCTACCACTTGCTATCAAGCCTCCCAAATTGCCATGAACCTCTAACCTTTGTCACCCTTCCTAGCAAACCGTTGTTTGGCTATGTTACCGCTTTTGCTCAGCCCCTTTTATAGCGTTGCTAGTCGCAGGTGAAGACGAAGATTGCTCCATGTTGGATTATGTTTATGTTGGGATATCACAATATCTCTTATATTATTAATGCATCTATATACTTGGTAAAGGATGGAAGGCTCGTCCTTATGCCTGGTGTTTTGTTCCACTCTTGCCGCCCTAGTTTCCGTCATATCGGTATTATGTTCCCGGATTTTGCGTCCCTAACGCGGTTGGGTGATTTATGGGACCCCCTTGACAGTTTGCTTTGAATAAAACTCCTCCAGCAAGGCCCAACCATGGTTTTAAATTTGCCTCACCTAAGATTTTTCCCTTGGGAGTCATGCATCCTGAGGGTCATATTTATTTTACCCCCCCGGGCCAGTGCTTCTCTAAGTGCTGGTCCAAACCGAGCG
Organism: Aegilops umbellulata; assembly: GCA_032464435.1. Lineage (NCBI taxonomy): Eukaryota > Viridiplantae > Streptophyta > Magnoliopsida > Poales > Poaceae > Aegilops > Aegilops umbellulata. Next base: position 150,086,648 of record CP136059.1, on the reverse strand, counting down.
ATGTTCGGCACCCCCTGGGTAATCGGGGTCTATGCCAACCCGACGTCTTGCTCATCCGGTGTGCCCTGAGAACGAGATATGTGCAGCTCCTATCGGGATTTGTCGGCACATCCGGGAGGCTTTGCTGGTCTTGTTTTACCATTGTCGAAATGTCTTGTAATCAGGATTCCGAGACTGATCGGGTCTTCCCGGGAGAAGGAATATCCTTCATTGATCGCGAGAGCTTATCATGGGCTAATTTGGGACACCCCTGCAGGGTTAGAACTTTCGAAAGCCGTGCCCGCGGTTATGTGGCAGATGGGAATTTGTTGATATCCGGTTGTAGTGAACTCGAAGTGAACTCTTCTAAAATACACCAACCGTGTGCGTAACCGTGAGTGTCGGGGATATACCCCGTGGTGTAAACCGGCCGGAAGTTAACTCGGCCAGACTTGGCGGTTTATCTGAAGACCCCGCTGACATTTAGCGAGTTACTGGCGACCCGCCCTGACCTGGCGGTTTACATGCAACCCACCTGGTCATTATGACTCACTGGTGATCCGACGTGCGGGATAGACGGATGACAAGGCCCAAGGCCCAAAAGGCCAGTTCACGTTTAATGGTGGGCCGGTTTAAGAGGAAAGGCATGAGGAATATTTGTCTTACAAGGAGTTAAGAACTGGACTTACATCCAGTTTGTATTAGAGATAGACTAGTCCTAATCCTAATAGGACTCCACATGTAAACCCCCCCTTCAACATATATAAGGAGGGGCAGGGCTCCCCAAAAGAGGGACGGACAACAATCAATAATATCTAGGTCTAGACACAAATAGAGGAGAGCCGGTTTACGGCGACTCCCTCATGAGCATAATGAGACCTAGCCTCAAACAACATGTACGGTTATTACCGAATGATGTTTCCCGGGGCCCGAAGCTGTCTAAATTCTTGTCTTGTGTGTTGATCCGCCCTGCATCTCTCGTCCCACTCAACCCCTCTCAAGCTACCACATAGATGCGTTGGCCTCGCGACTAAGTCCTGACACCTAGGACATCTGCCGTGACAATTCCACGACAGTTGGCACCCACCATGGTGTTGGGGAACGTTGCAGAAAACAAAAATTTTGCTTCGGTTTCACCAAGATCCTTCTATGATTTCATCTAGCAACGAGTGATTGGATGCATCTACATACCTTTGTAGATCGCGAGCGGAAGCGTTCAGAGAATGGGGATGAGGTAGTCGTACACGACGTGATCCAAATCACCGGAGATCCTAGCACCGAACGGACGGCACCTCCGCGTTCAACACACGTACGGTCAGCGTGACGTCTCCTCCTTCTTGATCCATCAAGGGGGAAGGAGAGGTTGATGAAGATCCAGCAGCACGACGGCGTGATGGTGGATGCAGGGCGTCACCGCAGCAGGGCTTCGCCGTGTACTACAAGAGGAAGAGGTGTAGCAGGGAGAGAGGGAGGCGCCAGGACTCAGGTGTTTTGCCCCCTCCCCCCCTCATATATATAGCCCCCTAGGGGGGGCGCCGGCCCTAGGAGATTGGATCTCCAAGGGGTGGCGGCGGCCAAGGCTGGAGTGCCCCCCAAGCCAAGGTGGGGCGCCCCCCAACCCCTAGGGTTTCAACCCTAGGCGCATGAGGTGGGCCTAGGGGGGCGCACCAGCCCACTATGGGCTGGTTCCCCTCCCCACGTTGGCCCATGGGGCCCTCCGGGATGGGTGGCCCCACCCGGTGGACCCCCGGGACCCTTCTGGTGGTCCCGGTACAATACCGATGACCCCGAAACTTGTCCCGATGGCCGAAACAACACTTCCTATATATAATTCTTTACCTCCGGACTATTCCGAACCCCCTCGTGACGTCCGGTATCTCATACGGTTCTCCGAACAACATTCGGGTTACTGCATATACATATCTTCACAACCCTAGCGTCACCGAACCTTAAGTGTGTAGACCCTACGGCTTCGAGAGACAGGCAGACATGACCGAGACGGGTCTCGGGCAATAACCAACAGCGTGATCTGGATACCCATGTTGGATCCCACATGCTCCACGATGATCTCATCGGATGAACCACGATGTCGAGGATTCAATTAATCCCGTATACAATTCCCTTTGTCAATCGGTATTTTACTTGCCCGAGATTCGATCGTCGATATCCCTATACCTTGTTCAATCTCGTTACCGTCAAGTCACTTTACTCGTACTGTAATGCATGATCCCGTGATCAAACACTTTGATCACATTGAGCTCATTATGATGATGCGTTACCAAGTGGGCCCGGTGATACCTCTCAGTCATGCGGAGTGACAAATCCCAGTCTCGATCCGTGTCAACCCAACAGACACTTTCGGAGATACCCGTAGTATACTTTTATAGTGACCCAATTACTTGTGACGTTTGGCACACCCAAAGCACTCCTACGGTATCCGGGAGTTACACGATCTCATGGTTTAAGGAAAGGATACTGGACATTGGAAAAACTCTAGCAAACGAACTATACGATCTTATCCTATGTTAGGATTGGGTCTTGTCCATCACATCATTCTCCTAATGATGTGATCTCGTTATCAATGACATCCAATGCCCATAGTCAGGAAACCATGACTATCTGTTGATCAACGAGCTAGTCAACTAGAGGCTTACTAGGGACATGTTGGTGTCTATTATTCACACATGTATTACGATTTCCGGATAACACAATTATAGCATGAATAAAGACAATTATCATGAACAAGGAAATATAATAATAATTCTTTTATTATTGCCTCTAGGGCATATTTCCAACAGTCTCCCACTTGCACTAGAGTGAATAATCTAGTTACATTGTGATGAATCGAACACCCATGGAATTCTGATGTTGATCATGTTTTGCTCTAGGGATAGGTTTAGTCAACGGATCTGCTACATTCAGGTCCGTATGTACTTTACAAATATCTATGTCTCCATCTTGAACATTTTCACGAATGGAGTTGAAGCGACGCTTGATGTGCCTGGTCTTCGTGTGAAACCTGGGCTCCTTGGCAAGTGCAATAGCTCCAGTGTTGTCACAGAAGAGTTTGATTAGCCCCGACGCATTGGGTATGACTTCGAGGTCGGTGGTGAACTCCTTCACCCAAATTGCTTCATGTGCTGCCTCCGAGGCTGCCATGTACTCCGCTTCACATGTAGATCCCGCCATGACGCTCTGCTTGCAACGGCACCAGCTTATGGATGGCCTTCTCGTAGGGGGACGGGAGCGGATCCATAGTGGTGTATTGATATGGTCAATATGTGGACTCGTGTGCGCCACCTCAAAAGAGTTACTTGAGTCATAGAGTTATGTTGTGATGCCATGTTGTATTCACACATATCGAGCATATTGTGTGTATGATTGAAATGCTTGATATGTGTGGGATCTGACAACCTAGATGTTTATCCTTGGTAGCCTCTCTTATGGGGAAATGTAGTCTTGTGCTTCCATGATCCATAGTAGTCCGCTACAGCCCGGTTCACCGGAGTCCTGCTAGCCCAGCACTACTGCTTCAAAACACTTGACTGGCCGGCATGTGATCCACTTCGTTCCTGTGTCTATCCCTTCGGGGAAATGTCACGCGGTGACATCCGGAGTCCTGCCTAGCCTGCTACAGCCTGGTTCGCCGGAGTCTTGTTAGCCCAGTGCTACAGCCCGGATTCGCACGCTGCTGACCGACATGCTCGATGTTGATTCATATATGCTTGTCCCCGTAAGTTAGTGCCACTTTGGGTTCACGACTAGTCATGTCGTCCCAGGTTCTCTGTCATATGGATGCTAGAGACACTATCATATACGTGAGCCAAAAGGCGCAAACGGTCCCGGGCCATGGTAAGGCGACACCCGTGTGAATACCGTGCGTGAGGCTGCAAAGTGATATGAGGTGTTACCGGCTAGATCGATGTGACTTGGAATCGGGGTCCTGGCAATTAAATATCTGGGGACTCCAAACTCGGGAAAATAACTTCTTTAAGCATTTTAATAGAAGTGTTGTGACCAACACTACTAGTTGGAATAGCTTCCACCCACTTAGTAATGTAATCAACATCAACTAAAATATCAGTATACCCGTTGGAGGAAGGAAAAAGTCCCATATAATCAGAACCCCAAACATCAAATGGTTCAATAACAACTGAACAGTTCATAGGCATTTCCTGATGTCTACAAATATTACCAATTCTTTGACATTCATCACAAGATAGAACAAACTGACGTGCATCTTTGAAAAGGGTATGCCAATAAAAACCAAATCCTAATACCTTGTGTGCAGTTTCGTCTCCCGCATGGTGTCCTCCGTAAGCCTTAGAGTGACACTTCTGTAGGACTTGTTCCTATTCATGCTCAGGTATACAACATCTAATAATACCATCTACTCATTCTTTATATAGATGCGGGTCATCCCAAAAGTAATGTCTTAAATCAAAGAAAACCTTTTTATTTTCTTGGTATGTGAAACTAGGTGGTGTATATATTTAGCAACAATGTAATTAGCATAGTATGCATACCAAGGAGTATTACGAGAAGCATTTATGACACCTAGTTGTTCATCGAGAAAGCTATCATCAATAGGTAGTGGGTCATCAAGAATATTTTCTTACATAGACAAGTTGTCAGCTATTGGATTCTCAGCTCCCTTCTTATCAGTAGTATGCAAGTCAAATTCTTGTAACAAAAGAACCCACCTAATGAGTCTAGGTTTAGCATCTTTTTTCCCATAAGGTATTTAATAGCAGCATGATCGGGGTGAACAATTAGTTTAGAATCAACTATATACAATCCGAATTTATCACATGCAAACACAACTGCTAAATATTCTTTCTCAGTAGTAGCCTAATTTCTTTGAGCATTATCTCGATTTTTACTAGCATAATAAATCACATTTAATTTCTTTTTAACTCTTTGTCCTAGAACATCACCAAAAGCATAATCACTAGCATCACACAAAATCTCAAAGGGTAAGTTCCTATCAGGTGGTTGAACAATAGGTGCAGAAATTAGGCTCTCTAAAGTATTTCAAATGCTTCCACACGATCATCAACAAAAATGATTGGAACATCTTTTTTGCAAGAGATTAGTAAGAGGCCTAGAAATTTAATAGAAGTGTTTAATAAATCTCCTCTAGAAACCAGCATGACCAAGGAAACTTCTTATACCTTTGATATCTTTAGGACATGGTATTTTCTCAATTGCATCAACCTTAGCTTGGTCCACTTCAATACCTCTTTTAGAAATTTTATGACCCAAAACAATGCCTTCATTAACCATAAATTAACACTTCTCCCAGTTCAAGACAAGATTGTTTGTTCACATCTCTCCAAAACTCGCTGAAAATTGCTTAAACAGTCATCAAAAGACTTCCCATAAACAGAGAAGTCATCCATGAAAACCTCAACAATCTTTTCACAAAAACCAAAGAATATAGCAGTCATACATGTTTGAAAGGTAGCTGGTGCATTGCATAAACCAAAAGGAATACATCTATAAGCAAAAGTACCAAAAGGGCATGTAAAAGTAGTTTTTTCTTGATCCTCCTGTGACACATGTATTTGGGAAAAACCAGAGTATCCATCTAGAAAACAGAAATGCGTATGATTTGATAATGTTTCCAGCCTTTGATCGATTAAAGGTACGGGGTAATGCTCCTTCCTAGTAGCTTTGAATCAACTACCATCCTACAACCTGTTATAATTCTTTGTGGGATAAGTTCATTTTTATCATTAGGGACAACAGTAGTACCTCCCTTCTTAGGAACACAATGAACATGACTTACCCATATACTATCAGCTATAGGATAGATTATAACTGCTTCTGGAAGCTTTAATATTTCATTTCTTACCACTTCCCTCATCTTAGGATTTAATCGTCGCTGGTGATCAACAACTGGCTTAGCATCAGGCTCCATATTAATCTTGTGCTGACATAGAGTGGGACTAATGCCTTAAGATCATCAAGAGTATATCCAATAGCGGCACGGTGCTTCCTTGGAATTTTCAATAATCTCTTTTCTACAGGCTTAGAAAGGTTAGCACTAATAATATTCGGATATATCTTCTTTTCATCAAGGTAAGCATATTTCAATGTATCAGGCAATTACTGAAGCTCAAACACAGGGTCACTCTTGGGTGGAAGAGGATCTCCAAGAGTCTCAACGGTCAAGTTGTGTTTAAAAATAGGCGTTTGTTTCAAGAATATCTCATCTATTTTGTTTCTTTCATTCATATGCATATCATTTTCATGGTCTAGCAAATATTGTTCTAAGGGATCAGTACGAGGCACAACAATAGAAGAAAGACCAATAATTTCATACTTACTAGACAATTCTTTATCACGAGGTTGTTTACGAAATTTGGTGAAATTAAACTCATGAGACACATCACCAAAATTAACTCAGGTAGTTTCGTTAGTGCAATAAATTTTAGCATTAACCATATTCAGGAAAGGTCTACCAAATATAATGGGTCAAAAATCATCTTGTGAGGAACCAAGAACTAGAAAATCAGTAGGGTATTTAATTTTTCCACAAAAGACTTCAACATCTCTAACAATCCCAAGTGGTGAAATAGTATCTCTATTCACAACACTACTGGAATCTGCCAATTTACCGTCTGCCACCTCTTTGCCGGCCGCCAGCTGACGGCAAAGAGCCTCTTTGCCGTCCGCTTCCACAAAGCTGACGACAAAGAATGTGCAGGTGGAAAAAGTCTATTTGTCGTCCGCTGTTTCTTTGCCGTCAGCAAGCTGATGGCAAAGAGCTAGAAGGCAGACCGCAAAGGGCCAGGTGGGCCCCCACAGGGCACGGTGTGGCTAGGTCAGTTCTTTGCCGTCCGCCAGCGGACGGCAAAGAGGAGACGTGGGCCGGCCCTAAATGGCCGCCCTCTTTGCCGTCTGCTACCTGACGACAAAGAAGGCCCACTCAACGGGCCGATCTATCTCCTCTCTCTCTCTTTCTCTGTCTCCCTCCCGCGCCCCCGCCTCTCTCCTCCCCCGTCGCCCGCCAGCCCCGCCTCCCGAACCCAGCCCCCTCCGCCGTCCAGCCCTCCCCCCGCCCTCGTGCCCCGTCGCCCTGCCGCCTCGCTGCGCCCCGTCGCCCTGCCGCTCTGCCGCGCCCCGTCGCCGGAGAGGCCTGCGCCGGGCCGCACCGGTGCCGGACCCCTCCCCACGGCCCTGCGCTGCCCCGCCCCGCTGCCGCCCTCCTCCCCGCGGACCCTGCGCCGCCCCACCCCATCGGCCGACCTCGCCCTCCATCGGTGATCCCCTGCAGGTTTGTTCTTCCCCCCTTTTTAGTTTCTTTTAGTTTAGTTTCTGTTTTAACTTTAGTTTTAGTTTTAGTTTAGTTTTATTTTAGTTTTAGTTTTAGTTTTAGTTTAGTTTATTTTAGATTAGTTTTAGTTTTAGTTTAGAAGAAGAAGAGGAGTAGGAGGAGGAGAAGGAGGGAGGAAGAGGAGGAGGGAGAAGAAGAGGAGTAGAAGGACCCCCTAACCCGCTCATCCTGTTGTAAAAATTTAGTTAGGTCGACGGAAGAAACAAAATTGCTATGTTATTCATCTTTCGATTTAAATGTGTAGTTATTTTGTCGCTGCGAGGGTCTGGTGTTCGACGAGCTCTGCCCCTGCGTTCGTTGGTGAGCACAAATGACATCTCCTCCTCCCCCTTCATTTGCTCTGTTCTGGTCTTCCTGCCGATGAAACTTCCTAGCTATAGGTGTCAATCATCAGTATGCGTAACCACTATGCGTCTCCCGTTCGAAAGGGTTAAATCTATAAATATGCATGCATTTGCATATTTATAATTGTGATTCTTTCGAATTGTCCAACATTATCCATGGACAACCCGAGTATGTGTAGACTGGGTTCGTTTTCCCATATGCTCTGCTTTGGATCCGATGCAGAATTTCGTATCAGGAGAACAGCGGGGAGGTGCTGCCAAAATTTTGCGTCGGATCCGGAGAAGAGCATGGGAAAACAAACCCAATCTACACATACTCGGGTGGGATTAGGACCTATCTTTACCTATTAGCGTGTAGGTTGCATGGACATAATAAAACTGAGAAACTCCATTAACTTATGGATATGGTTTGCTTAATTATGTATATATTTCTTGTGTGTCCAGTAGGAAGTCAATATGAGTGATTGTGCATGGATGTACACCGGTTACACTAGTCAGAAAGTTTGGACTGAGGAATGGTTAACAAAAACCAAGGGGTTTGTTAGAGCCGCATTCGCAAATGGCCAGGAATTTAGCTGGTGCGCCTGTGCCCGCTGCGACAATTGTAAAAAGAGGGACGAGCTTGAAATGAGTAAAGACCAGCAGAAGTTTGGTTTTACGCCTGGCTACACGGTATGGACATTACATGGTGAGTCTGCCCCAACATGCCAGAGCCGAGGTTCATCGTCGCACCGACGAGCATGGTACCGGGACCGCAGACATGGTGCAAGACTTTGACGATGCTCGGGACTCAGACGAGGAGATGGAGGTATCTGCAAAGGCCTTAACTGAAATGTTGGAGTCCTCAAAACGTCCTCTCCACGAGCACACTGAGCTTTGTTAGCTGGATGCCATCTCACAAATAATGGCTTTGAAGGCTCAATTCAACTTGGGCAGAGAATGCTACGACGCGATGATGACAGTATTCGGACGATTTCTACCCGATGGCCATGTGCTACCTCCAAGCCTGTACCCGTCAAACAAAATCGTCCGTGCTCTTAAGATGCCCTATGAGAAGATACATGCCTGTGAGAAAGGATGTGTCTTATTTAGGCTTCAGTATGAGGACTTGAACTATTGTCCCATTTGCAATTCTTCCCGGTATGTTGTGGTAGACAACGGTATGGGTGAGAAGACACAGACCAAAATACCCATTAATGTTCTTCGGTATATGCCAATCGTACCAAGACTTCAATGCCTTTTCATGGTCGAAGAGACGGCCAGGCAGATGACATGGCACAAAACGGGAAAAAGAACCGAACTAGATGAAGATGGGAATGTGATGATGGTGCACACATCGGATGGTGAAGCGTGGAAGTGCTTCGATGCATTACATAAGTAAAAACGGCAGATCCAAGGCATCCTCGAGTCGCCGTCACCACAGATGGGTTCAGTGTGTTTGGTCAGATGGCAACCCCATACAGCTGTTGGCCCGTGTTTGTCATTCCACTCAATCCCCCTGGGCAGATTATGCAAAGAAAGAACATTTTCCTGACGTTGATAATTCCAGGGCCCAACTATCCGGGGAAGAATATGATGTGTACATGCAGCCGCTTAAGGGCGAATTGCAAGAAGCTTGGGATAATGGGTTCAAGACATACAACGCCTTTAGCAAACATAACTTCATAATGCGTGCCTGGTACATGTACTCGACGCATGAATTGCCGGCGTATCCGCTATTCATTGGCTGGTGTGTGCATGGATGGTTCCCGTGCAAGGGAGCTCTTGAGTTTCGTTGGCTGACGGCAGGGCACAAGTATATTTTCTTCGACTTGCATAGACCGTTTCTACATCCTGGCCATAAGTTCAGGAAAGACAAGAAGAACTTCGTCAAAGGTAGAGTTGTCAAACACTCTGCACCACCTGCGTTGACAGGCCAACAGAACCTAGATCAGTTAAACGCTCTCGAGCCAGATCCAGAGCGTCCTGGGTATATCAAGGGGTATAATAAGGAACACGCCTGGACTCACAAGACATGATTCTGGGATCTGCCTTATTTCAAAGACCTCCTTTGCCCACACAACGTCGACATGATGCATGCTAAAAAGAATATGGCCGAAGCCATTTTGGTACATTGTTCAACATAGAGGGGAAATCAAAGGATAATACTAAGGCTAGAGTCGATCAAGAGGAGCTATGTGATAGACCATTACAAAACATGAAAGAACCGAAAGGAAAGGGGAACTGGATGAAGCGAAAGGCATGGTTCAATCTTGGAAGGCTAGCTATGAAGGAAATTATTTTGTGGGTGAAAATGCAGTTGATGTTCCCTGATGGGTATGCAGCAAATCTAAAGATGGGAGCGAGTCTTCAAAAATTGAAAATATTTGGTCTAAAAAGTCATGATTGGCACATATGGATTGAGCGGACAATGCCGGTGATCTTGCGTGGCTTCATCCCTGAGGATGAATGGTTAGTACTGGCAGAGCTGAGCTATTTCTTCCGTGTTCTTTGTGCGAAAGAACTATCGCCTGGCCTCCTAGAAGAAATGGAATAGTTGGCGCCGGAGTTGATCTGCAAGTTAGAGCAGATCTTTCTGCCAAGCTTCTTTAATCCAATGCAACACTTAATTTTGCATCTCCCGACCGAGGCACGATTGGGGGGCCCGTGCAAAATCGTTGGTGATACTCAACTGAGAGGATGCAGAAGACGCTTCGAGAAAAATATAAAAATAAACATCGATGGTGGAGGCATTAATCACTGAGGAGGCGGCAAACTTCGTGACAACACACTACAAAGCCAAAAACCATCATTTGCATAATCTGAAGCCTCGGTACAATGCTGACGAACCTCAAAAGGGTCAATACAACCTCAGCCTATTCAAAGGGAATCTCGCACCAGCCGGTGGTTGGAAACCAGTAAGGTTGGATGTTGAAGGATGGCGGACCATTTCGATGTATCTCTTCAACAACCTAAGAGAAGTGCGGCTGTACATCGAGTAAGATCTCGATACATTGTTTCACAACTTCTAATTCCTTTGAACTTCTCTTATTCCTGGATATTTGATGCAGTCGATACGTCGCCATATTCTCATATGGAGCGGTGATCCAAAAGGATTCCGTCGAAGAGTATGAGCTTCTGGCAAAACAAGGAGCCGAATATCCCGGTTTCATCTCTTGGTTCAAAAAAATGGTAATTTCCATTAGACCCTTTCTTTTCTTTGGCTAGTTTGCGACTAATGCAATAATCCTTTTGTATTAAACTTGTAGGCTAATTCAGAGATTATGGATGCCGAATTGAGACAAGTAGCTAATAGTTTTGACTATAAGGTCCGTTCATTTGACAAATACGACATCAACGGGTATCGCTTTCGTACCTATGGCAAAGGGCTATCTATGGCCGACCGAAATTCTACAAATTGTTGTGTCTCTGCTATCGGCGAAGGAGGTATCGAGTATTATGGAAGAGTTGAAGCAATTTATGAACTTGAACTCTATGGTGAAAACCCACCAGACGTCGTAGTCTTCAGATGTTATTGGTTCCAGCAGAGAGAGACTAGAAGGACTCATGAACAAATAGGGCTAGTCGAAATCAAACAAAGCACCCATTTGGATGTTCCCGATGTCTATATTACGGCTCAACAGGCAACCCAAGTTTTCTATCTACCATGGGCCGGTCAAAGTGATCCAAATCTCAGTGGTTGGGACGTCGTTTATGAAGTGCCGCCACGTGTTAGACCACCTCCCCCCAATGAAAAGGATTATGAACCTCACATTAACCAAGACACATACGACAAAGGAGAATTCTTACAAGAACACGTGTTTCCAAAAAAATGTTTCAAGAACCGTTCTACTCCACCCCAGAACATTGAAGTAGACAACGATATTGAATCCGACTTCACCCCTGAGCCGGAAGAAGAAGTTACTGCTGTAGATGACCTGTCAATGCTTGAACGATTACGTAAAGGTGTCTTTCCACATGATGATGCATTTATTAATGATGATGATGAGCACGTCATTACCGATAGTGATGATTATGATGCTTTTATTAATGATAATGACGAGCACGTCATTACCGATAATGATTATTAGGTATTCAAATTTTTATGTTGTACTTGATTTATATAGTAATTTGTATGATTATATGATTTATATAGTTGGTATTTATAATTTTCTTACTTTGTATGTTTGTTTCTTATACATAGTGCCATGGTCTTGATTTCCGTCCCGGTCGGCCCTCGCCCGCTTTATGATTCGGATGTGGTAAATTCTCTTTCACAATTATTTGTTGCATTTCGCATTTATGACAATTATGGCCATCAAGTTGACATGGAGATATTTTAATCTAGGTGGTATGTGAACCAGAATTTGAAACGGACCCTCTTGTCGAGAAGTTAAATTTAGTTGAAAAAGAAAATGAGTATTTGAAATAAAAAATTAAAAGAATTGAAGAAGAGAAGATGACATTGCAGTTGTATGTTGCCAATGCCATAGATGATCACAAGGTGAAGATGAATGCAATGCGCTTGAAGATGGATGCAATGCGCCTGAAGCTTAAGAAGATTAGAAAATATGCCATTGATAATGAGGCTTGGTATCATTATGTCGTTGGATCAATTGTTAACTTAGTTGCGATCTTCATCACATTTGTTGTGATGAGGGTAAGTTTTCTCTAGTGTTTTGCTTTACAAATGGATACTTAGCTTATTTTCCTCCTAAATGGCATAATTACCTAATTAGATAAAAATAAGCTATACTGAGCTTATTCAGTTCATTTATGACATACTTAGCATACTTAGGTAAAAAATGGCATGATAATCTTTGTTAGCTCCAAAATGATATAAACTTAGCTTAATTTCCTCGAAAATGACATAATAACCTTACTAAGTCCAAAAGGACCTATTTACCTACCTTAGCTCTAAAATGACCTACACTTAGCATTTTTACCTAGCTTAGCAATCAAATGACATTTTTACCTACCTTAGTTAGAAGAAGAAGATAAAGAAGAGGAGAGGGGAAAAAGAAAGAGAAGAAAAAAAAAATCTTATTCTTCTTCTTCTAACTAGTCTTCTTCTTCTTCTTCTAAATAGTCTTCTTCTTCTTCTTCTTCTTCTTCTTCTTCTAACTTTCATCTTTCCCAATTTGCAGATTTGCTTTACATGAGGAAGCTTGGACTCATGGAGTGTACTATTCTTCTGGTGCTTCCTTCTTGTTTATGAAAACTTGTTTGGATATGTATATCTATATGGATATGTTTTTGGAAACTTGTTTCTGGTTATGTTTATATGGATATGTTGGACTTTGTCGAACTATGTTGTTGGACTGGATGAAATATGTTGTTGGACGTGCTGTTGGATATGTTGGATATGTATGCATGTGTATCTGTGTTTGAAACCATGTCTAATTAATGGGATTTAAATAAAAACAAGGGATATATAAACTCTTTGCCGTCTGCTAGCTGACGGCAAAGAGCTTTGCCTTCTGCTAGAAGACGACAAAGAGGACACATGGCAGTCACCTGTGCAAACTGGGAACACTGGCTACCTATTTGGTCATTTTGCCATCTGCTGGCAGATGACAAAATGACCAGCTATGCCGTCTGCCAGCGGATGGCAAAAATTCAAACATCTTTGCCGTCTGCTAGCGGACGACATATCTGGACACATGGCAGCTTCCCCGTGCTGCCTAGTTGGGCTCTTTGCCGTCTGTTAGCGGACGGCAAAGAGAGTTGTTAACCCCCTAACGGCTCTCACGCCACCGCACTGTCATCCGCTGTCTTAGAAATGGACGGCAAAGAAGGCCTTTGCTGGCACGTGTTCATCCAGACAGTTTGCCGTCCGCTAGCGGACGACAAAGAAGTTTTCCATCCATGATCTATGCCTTTGCCGTCCGCCATGGTGGACGACCAAGAAGCTGATTGCAGTAGTGCAAGTTTAATAGTAACATCAATGTCTTCTATTTCATCAAGTGCAATATCATTCATAGTTTTTTGATATAAAGTAAATGTGATAGCACTGACACTCACACCCAAATCACATAAGCCATTATAACAATGATCTCCTATTTTCGCAGAGACAATAGGCATGCCAATAATAGGTCTATTTTTATCTTTATCATAGGGTTTAGTAATTCTAGCAGCTTCACCCCAGAAATAAATAACATGCCCATCAACGTTATTGACCAAGAGATCTTTAACCATAGCAGCATTATGTTGGACTTTAATTTGTTCAGAGGGTGTAGGTGTTCTTATATAACTCTTGTTGAGCACAGTTGAAACCTTAGCATGTTCCTTTATCCTTACAGGAAAAAGGGGTTTCTCAATATAAGAAGTAGGAATAACTAGATTAGCAATATAAGTAATAATTTCTTCTTTAGCTTTAGTAGGTTCTTCTACTTATATTTCAATAGGGGGATGATACTTAAAACACTTCTCCTTGGGGAGATCAACATGAGTAGCAAATGATTCATAGAAAGAAGCTACTATCTCAGAGTCAAGTCCATACTTAGTGTTATATTTATGAAAAGTATCGCTATCCATAAAAGATTTAACACAATCAAACTCAAGCTTTATACCTGAATCTTTACCTTTGTTGAGTTTCCAATATTCAGAGTTTCATTCAATTCTTTCCCAAAGATCCCATTTGAATTCAATAGCCTTCTTCATAAAAGAACCAGTACAAGAGGCATCGAGCATGGATTGATCATTACTTGAAAGCCGAGCATAAAAATTATGTATAATAATTTCTCTTGAAAGCTCATCATTGGGGCATGAATAAATCATTGACTTAAGCCTCCCCCAAGAGTGAGAGATACTTTATCGTTCACGAGGCCAAAATTATATATATAATTCCAATCATGATGAACTAGATGCATAGGATAAAACTTCTGATGAAATTCCAATTTCAATCGGTTCCAGTCCCATGTTCCAATATCATCACATAGCCTATACCATGTCAATGCTTTTCCCCACATAGATAAAGGGAAAACCTTCCTCTCGACTCCATCTTCGGTTAAACGTGCAAGCTTAAACAATCCACAAATTTCATCCACATATATCAGGTGCATATTAGGCGTCGTTCCATCTCCCGCATAAGGATTAGCTAGCGGTTTCTCTATCATACCCGAAGGAATCTCATAATAAATATTTTCAGTAGGTGCGGTAGGTTGAGGAGCAACTCTTATTGCATTTGGACGAGGTGAAGATACCCCGAACAAGCCCCTGAAAGGATTATTTTCCATGGCGACAAGTGTTAGTAAATTTCAGAACGTAATATAAATGTTTCCTTACCAAATTCCACTTACCAAAGGCACTTCACTCCCCGGCAACAACGCCGAGAAAAGAGTCTTGATGACCCACAAGTATATATGATCAATCATATTCCTTTTGATAAGCAAGAGTGTCGAACCCAACGAGGAGCAGAAGGAAATGACAAGCGGTTTTCAACAAGGTATTCTCTGCAAGCACTGAAATTATCGGTAACAAATAGTTTGGTAGAAAGGTAATTCATAATGGATAACAAGTAACAAGTGTGGCAAAGGTGCAGCAAGGTGGCCCAATCCTTCTTATAGCAAAGGACAAGCCTGGACAAACTCTTATATAAAGCAAAGCGCTCCCGAGGACACATGGTGTCGCGGGAAACCGCGACCACCTATAGGACCGGAGGGCCCCTTGCTGGTTCCGCAGGGGGGATGTCGCGTTGCACAAAGAGCCGATGACCGTGGGGCAGCACGGTAGAGATCACACATGAAATTTGACCCAGGTTTGGGCCACCGTGAGGCGAAAAACCCTACACCTGCGTTGGTGGCTTGATGGCGGAAGAATGATGGTCAAGCGTAGTACACTGCCCGGCAGGGGTTGCCTCAAGGCGAGAGTGGCTACATGCATATGGGTGTGTGTTCTCTAACTTTTCAACCCTTTCCACAATTGCCATGGGCCTCCTTTTAAAGATCAAGGGGTTACCACAATGGCAAAGTAGTCATTATGCACTGATAAGATAGCAAACAGTGCTATCATACCTAACTCTACAGGCTGACAGGGTGCATTAAATGCACAACTTAACGTCAGGTCAATGGTTTCCCGGCAAGCCTTGCCGGTCTGTCTGACCAGCTCCACGCCTGCTTGTTTGAAACGTCGCAGGATGGGTGTCATAAGTAGGCATTTCTTGTAGAAAGAGGCCTCCATGTGGCAAATGGCTGCCCCTCAGTTACTTTTCAGCTTGACACCGCAGTGATAGATGACGTGGATCATGGCGGAGTCGTTAGGTGAGGTGGCACTGCCTCCGTGAGCCCCTGCAGGCTCTACTGGGTCGCCTTGGATGCCTTCTTCCAGGGGTGACCCCGCCCTTGTCGAGCTCGCCTGCCCGGCAAGGGAGGCTTTTCTCCTGGTGGCATCTCGTTCTTTTGGCTTGATCTTGGTCTTCTTGATCCACATGTTGGTCCTCCAATGATCTTGGTCTCTTGCACTTTGACATGGGCTGGTGCCGTAATCTTGTTCCCGTGCCTGTGCACAGTCTGGGCAACAGACCCAGGGTTTGTTGCACTAAGAGAAGCCCCCGGGCTTACCCCAAACGCGTCGCCGAGCGTCGTCGGGGTAGGGCCTAATAAGTGCACTTGCGGGGGTGCTGCAGAGGTTGAACTCTTGTGGTCTTCTTTGCTTCTTCATTAATATTGAGATTGGGTCAGTTTCAGATTTCCCCGTGCCTCGTGTAAAGCCAATGGTGGTGGGGCCGCCCTTGTAATGGCCCGGGAATGACTTTAACACACGGGGTAGAAACTGCCAATTCACTCTTCCCACCACGCCCTTATCGTCGGCCATGTATGCCGCACTCATCGCGTGGTGTAGGTAATGGAGGCGCGTGGCACAGGAGAGCATCAAAGCATGGGCCCGACCTTCTTGAATTTGTGGGGCGGGGAGGATGCCGCCCGTTGAGGGAGCGGCTCCCCTCCCTGGCCTGCCTATAAAAGGAGGGGTGAAGGGAGGTAAGCGCCATCCATCCTTGCACTCCCCTCCTCTGTTTTCTGCTGCCTGTGGGTGATATCGAAGAGAAGAGCCTGGCGCCAGCCCCTGAGCTCCATTCTGGGGCTTCGCATGGATTTAAAGGGGGTACTCAGACGGTGCAGCGACAACGCCGGAGGTGGCAACTCCGGCGTGCTTGCCGCTGGGCCGCCGGTGGCCTTGACTTCAGTGGGAGGGGACGCGAACGACACCATGTCGTGGCCCGTAGTGGGCATGGTGCGTGGTAGTCGATCGCTCTCCATTCTTCTTTCCTTCGCGGTGCCGGGGAGTCACGAAAAAGAGTCACCGTCAGTAAAGGCGGATCAAATTCCTCCTCGGCGCCATTTTCTTGCCACGCGGGAGGGCTCTTTGCTCCCATACACGTCTTCGGGGCGTGCGATGACCTCTAACGTCAGGGCTGCTGGGGACGACCATGCTCTCTGTGGGAGGACCCAGAGAGCATGGCGTCGATGTGACTACTGCGCCGAGGTCTTCGAGTGGTAGTGATGCGGACGGCGGTAGCAAACCACGATGCGTCAAGAACGTGACGACCATTCCGACGAGTCATGTTTGTCGGTGACTCTGTGTCCCCCATCTGGTCCTCCGGCAGCGTCACCATCCATGCCTGTCCTCTAGTTTCTTCCTCCTTGCTGGGGAGGGCGCCACCCTAATCCCGGGGAGGCGCCAAATCCTAGTTGTGTCTGCCACCGGCCTCTTCGACGTCTTCCCATAGGAGATGGACAGGGGCAAAGGCATTATGGGACACTTATCATTTTTCAATGTTGAACTGTAGGCAATTGCCAAATTTTAAATCAAATAATGTTATCTCTCGAGTCCATGTTTGTTTTCTATAATGCTTGTACTTGTATTACCAGCATATTAATGAAAAAGATGAACCTTGCCGGGAACTCGTGCATGTATATGTGCATTCAGAGGTGGGATGCCTCTTTAGTGTAAATAAACGAGTTTTTGCCGACAGGCTATCCCGCCGGCACCCTTTCGCTTGCTGGAGAACTGTGTCTACCGGGCAAAAATGAAGGGACCAGCCCCTGCCCTTCATTTGGAGCTCCAAGTGGGCGGCTACACCTGAGTTCTGACCCGGCCCTCCAATTCAGCTTGCTTCATGGATCAATAAGGGATTGGACTAGGGCTCCGTCAATGAAGTGCAGATTCTGCAAAGTTGCATCCGAAGCCTTATCGAGAAGGGCATCGGTCTCGTGAACGTCATTCAAGTAATGCTAGTCCGCCGAACCCTGCCATGTCAGCGTCGGCCTCTCCGTATGTGGGAATTTAATCCAGAAGGGCGGCAACCTCTTCAGCACTTCTTCGGCTCCACGCACGAAGGAATGTGGAAATTATATTTTGGGGAACGAGAGAAATGGCCGAACACCACCGAAGATGTTGGACTTGACTGCAATCATCCGGATACTGCAATAAGTACTCAAACTCTGAACACCCTCCATTCAAGCATCTCTTGACAAGATACTGAACAATCCGTCCCTATACAAGACTGGATAAAGAAAGCGGTGTTAATCTGGTGTTTGGCGCCCCTTCCTGAAGACTCTGCGACCGCCCTGCTGACGAGAATGCTGATTCCCACACTATCATGGAATTAACACGTCAGATGTCTTCTTGGAAAGACTTAGTCATGGAGCCATCACAACGGGTTAGCTTGAAGGGGTTAAACCGGACAAGGGACACGGGAGTTTATACTAGTTCGGCCCCTTCGATGAAGGTAAAAGCCTACGTCTAGTTGTGATGGGATTGATTGGGTTTCGATGCGCAGGGAGCGAATACGCTAGCCTGAGCCTCGAGTTGTTGTTGTCTGTCCCTAAACCGCCGCCGGGTCACCCCTTTATATACACAGGAGGACCCCGGCCGGTCTACAGAGTCCTAGGCTGACTTATACAAGTGCCAGCCTTGGTCTCTTCCTTTCTTTCTTATAATACAAGTTTATACAAGCATGGCGGCTTACCATCATGGGCCCTAAATCGCCCGTGGACTCTGGGCCACTAAGCTTCATCCGTAAAGCGCCATCCTCTGGGTTGTCTTGGGCTTCGGTATAGCTAAAGGTGAACCGGCCCCTCCTGGTCGGTTTACCCTTAGCGGTTATATCCTCAACATTAGGCCCCAGATTGATTTGGACCTGTTCATGTCAATCTTCAATCCTTAGGAAAATTATTAAAATTGATAACCACCCTCGTAAACCGCCATATTGCCTTTCCCTGTGAACTTTAGTGAACCGCCGTGATGTCATCCCTACATAAAAAGATTTATGAATATTCCCTTTTCTTTAATTAATTCCCAAAGACCGAGGCGACAGCTGCATCCTTTTCTGCCACTTTAGACCCCTCGATTTTCACGCCTGCCATTTTATCCCCTTTCCTTTATAAATAAGACCGAGGCTCCTTCCGTTTTCCCCCTTGCCTCTTCACCTCGTCTTCCTACTCGCGACCCGAAGAACTCAAGCATCGCCGCCGTCGTCGACCTTAAAGCTCTGCCTCATCTCAGGCCGCCGCATCACCCTGTTTGCACCAGAGCTCCTGCGATACTCCTCCGCCGCTGCGTGACTCTGGTAAATACTCCCTTTTCTCACTTATCAGATCTGTATTAGGGTTTCAAAGTTTATTTGGTGTTCGTCGGTGTTCATCAGCGTTCGTCAGCGTTTACCTGCCTTCCCTTTAGAATCTCACTGAATCTAGTTATGCCTAATAGTTTCTTTTTGCGGCTGGATCTGTAGTTTTTACTGTACCGTACCACAGCATCTTGCTATTCCTGGATAAATCCTTATCTGAACCTTCTCTGTTCCTCTTAACGCCATTGTAGGGCTCAGAAAATTTCTTCATTGACCGACGGTAGATCCAAAATTATATCACCATCTTGTGAAACTTGTTTCTGCAACACTTAGTGAATTTTCAGATCTAACCCTTTCACCGAAGGGCGGTTTAACCTGCGATAGTTGATAATTCCTCATATGCCATTAGCCCTCACTTAAACCACCGTATAATTTTGAATAGCAATGCTTGGCTCCTCTTACGTACACTTTGATTAAATTTCCGGTTTAGCATTATATGCCAATTTAATATTGATGAATTCACTTGGATTAGCAATCGTAAACTTCCCATTTTCCTTTTGCAGACTGTATGATGGCACCACAATTTGCTGCCTATAACTGGGTCCCATCCCGGATTACCGAGACCCAGATCAATAACTTTGTCGTTACATCCGCATTAGCTCCACAGAATGTTCTTCAGTGGCGAGTTCCTGGTCCTGAATGCCCTCCTGAACCCAAAGAGGGAGAGGTGATTGTGTTCCTGCAACATCTGAGCCGGGGCTTCAGTCCCCCCGGATCAAAAATTTTCCGGGATGTGCTTGCCAGCTTCCAACTCCATCCTCAAGATATAGGACCAAACTCAGTGTCCAATACATGTGATTTCCAGGTTTTGTGCGAAGTTTATCTGCAGGAAGAACCAACTGTTGATTTATTCCGGGATCTCTTTCACTTAAACCGCCGGACCGAATTTGCTGACGACCCCAACACTGAACTTGGGGTCGTTTCAATTCCGAAGAGGAAAGAAGTTGAATTTCCTCACGCCAAACTTCATAGCCACCCAAAGGACTGGAACCAAATGTGGTTCTACTGCCAAAACACTCCTCCTACTGATGAAAATCCTCGGCCGGGTTACCGGCCATACCGGCTTAGCAATAGCCACCCTTTACCTCCACGACTAACAGCAAAAGAACATCAAGCCTATGCATCCCAACTTGTCAGACTCCGGGCTTTCATGGCCAATGGTTTAACTGGCGTTGATCTTGTCCGCTGCTGGCTTTCATGGTGAATTTTGCCCTTAAGCCGCCGCCCGAGGCTAATGTGTGAATATACTGGCCAAACATATGACCCACAACGGTTTAACCAAATAGAGATGACTGAGGATGAGGTCACTGAAAGTGTGAAGAAAATACTTGATGAAAATCTCACTGTGTGCACTCAGGTCGGTCTGCGTCCTTTTTATGCCTCCAACAAACTGCCAGCGGTAAGCATTTTAACTTTGTATCTGCCTGACTCTGTTGCGCTTTTAGCTCTATTGTAATAATCCTTTGCACAACCTCCCAGGAAGACAGCTCCTTCTGGAAAAAGAAACTTCAAGACAAACAAGCCAAGGCTCCTCGGGTTAAGAGCAAGGTCACCAAGAGAGCTGGCAAGAAGAAAGCTGCCGAGACTTCTGAACCGCTAGAAGATGTCCATGAATCAACTGAAGAGGTAGAACTTGACTCCCTTGGCTTTTATTTCATACATCTTATTAACAATGATTGCTCCCAGGATGATGCAGAGGCCAGCCGTGCAGATCACGTTGAGGTAATTTATCTTTCTGACTCAGAACTTGTGCCGGCTCAAAGGTTTCGCCGTGCAGTCCGGAAAGTGAAATGCTCTCACCCTCTTGCTTATGTGGGTCAAAAACTTTCTTTGAAGACACAACAAACCGAAGGTCGTCGCACAACTCGGAACAGTGGCCAACAGGTCACTTCCTCCGGTTTACCTCTGACAACAACCCGGAAATGCCGTCCAGAGGTTGCTTATTCTCCTGAAAACCGTTATCCTTTGAAGGGTTTTTTCCGATGCCCTCTCAATCCATGTGACTCAAACTATCAGGTATCTTCAAACTCATCAGGCGGTTCATCCACCACTCAGCTGCCTCCATTGAAAACCGTCCCTGGGTAAGCATACAACCTTTCATTTTTTCCTTATCCTTATACTGACCCTGCTAATCCTTGTTTTGATATTAGCGGCAAAGCTTGTCTGAGTAAGAAGGCTAAGACCAGTACCCCTTCTGGCAAAGTTTAACCGACAGAGATTCCTGAAGATGCCCGTGAGAACTTTGATAATCCCATGGATGATTTTGTCCTCCAGTCCACATGCCACACCTGCCAGTCCAGTTGTTGATCCTCTGAACTCCACAGCCAATCCGCCAACTCCTCCTACCACTTCAATCCCAGAAAAGGATGATGAAGTTGTCATCACCGGCATTGGTTATACCGCCCCGGGCAATCCGGTCGTCTTGGCAAAGCATAAGGCCAAAGATGAATTTGCTTTCCCGGGCAAAGGAAAAATGGAAATTGATTTGTCAAAATACGCTCATCTTTCTGTCCAGGAGCTTCATTCCGGATTCTTGAACTGGCTTTATGCAAGCCGAGACTCTGAAGCTGATTTGGTGAACCCGATGAAAGAACGCTATGAGGTATTCCTTCTCATCTCAATCTTGTATCCTATAGCCCCAAATGGCCGGGTTAATTTGTAAAGTTAAACCGGGACTTGTGATCCCTCTCATTCTGTACTGCTCCTTATTGATGTTCTCTTGAATAAATATACATTAGCCCCCAAGTGCCCGGATTAAAACTTGTATTGATCCTGGGGACTTTGAACCAGCAGTAGGAAAGAAGCAATCCGCATTAGCCCCCAAGTGCCAAGTGTATAACTAGTTGTATACTTGGGACTTTGATATTATATTGATATGCATCTGTGACTGACAGGCGGAGATAAACGGTCAACGCACTCAAATTGCTGACCTTCAAGAAAGCATCAAATCTCAGCAAGAGGAATCTTCCAAGTCCAAAGATGAACTAAAAGCCACTTTAACTTCCCTGGAACAACTTAAAGAAGACTTCAAGACTGAACGTGCCAAGTGGGAAACTAAGAAGGATGCATTACGAAAATGAGCTAAAGATGCCGAATCAGCTCTTAAACCGGTGGAAGAGGAGCTTTCCGGATTGAAGCACCAAGTGAATGCTATGACCTCTGCCGTTTTTGGTGAGTACTCCCACTAAGCCGTGAAATATTCCTTTTTGGAAGGCAGCCGTTAATAATCCTTAAACCGTTGCAGGAAGCCGTATTACTCATCCAGGCTCAAATGCATGGGTGAAATTGAAAGCAACATATACTTTTATTGAACAACTGTATGCTGGTGCCCAACGGGTTATTTGTGCAGTCTCCTATGACAACCCAGCCCCAACCCTGATCAAGGAAACGCTAGCAAGGCTATCTATGGTACCAACATAGATAGAAGAGGTGAAGCGATCTGCTGCCAGGGCATGCGCTTTGCTGGCCCTTACCCGAGCCAAAGCGTGGATAGCTGACCTTGATCCGGTTGACCTTGCCAAAGGCTTTCCAAGCACACAAGAAGACGGGGCGGACTTTGACGACGAAGCCTTGAAAAAGGTGACAAGGGAGATGCGTCCTCTGGCGAGTCAGCTGGCAGAAGATGCTAACTTGACTGTTCACCGGTCTCGTTATGATGCAAATAACAAACGGATTAATGCTGATCTGCCGGAAGTGCAAAATCTCATTCCGCCAATCCGTAAGCACACTTGTGCCCCTGATGTTGATTCGTCAGAACTTATCAGTGAAGAAGCTGTCTTTCAGGCTTTAACCCGGATTGACTGGACAAGCACGGATTTCCAAATACAAGGTGAAGAAGAGGCTGACCTGGCACCAAATGACCCATCAACTTCGCAACATCGCGGCAACGAAACTTAATCCGGCAAGTTGTTGGATGCTCCGCAAACTTTGTTTAGGGGGAAACAACACCATATTTTGGGCCTTGAAAGCGCCTTGTAATAGGCTAGAAAAATATTGTGATCTAGCTGCCATCGTGCACTGGGATATACTTTGCCTTGATCTGTCATGAGAATTTTAATACTGCCTTATGTTTGTCATGCAATCCCTGTATCTGCATAAGAGAAAATCTGCCCAGACGGTTTACCGCTGGACGGGTCAAAAATACCCCGCATATCTTGGCAAGCAACCATGGTTGCTAACAACATAGCGATAATAAATCATACCTGTGATATGAAACATTGCTGTTACTTTTAACAATTGTGATATTAGGAAGGATGAAAATCCAACTTCCACCATGCCATGTTGGTATATGATATCGAACCGGGTTGTGATAAACACCAGACGATTGCTGGAGAGAGTGTCAAACCAGACCGGTTTGAAGGATGCCGGGTTACCTTTATATGAATGCTTAAACAGAAAATCCGTAAGCCACACCGGGTTAAGAAACACCGGGTTCATCGTAGACATGATGAAAGAATAAAGACTTATCATGAACAAAGAAAAAATAGGAAGGCTTTTCAAGGGCTGCCAGGCCCAAATCGAGGCTTTTCATGGGCTGCCAGGCCACTGAGTTAAACCATTTTAGCAAAGCCTTTTAAGATGGGCCTCCAACTAACCAATCATCGTTTTAACTTTGACGAGTTCAGGGTCTCAAAGAGAGTAACTGTCAAACGTTCGACAGGTCATGCCAGGATTACTTGGATAGGAGTGGCTTACTTGGTGAAGGCAGGTTAACCCGGGGTTTTAGGTGAATACACCAGGCTTCCAAGCCGTGGGTCAATACCCGACTACAAGGGTCCTTTCAAAATCCTTGGTATTTGACATAAAGAGCCCCCAAGTAACTTTGTGAGCTGTGCTCAATGGGTGCCTATGTTTGAGTTGTGATGTGAGCAATCAGACTCTCTTCGGCCCCTTGGGTGTGAAGCTCCCAAGCTAGGTGGTGGCGTGAAGCCGGTTTAACAGGAAGTACTCCGCTTTTCTTAGCTGAAGCCCCCAAGTTAATAGATATTGGAAGAAAAATAGCGGAGACCCTGCTTGATTTAGCAAGGGTGCCGGTTTATTTTATTCATCATAATATGTACATTGTCGAAATATAGAGATAAGAAAAGCCAGTGGCTTCAAGTTTGATAAGGCCGTAGGAGAGCTATGTTCCATGGCCGCCGGGTCTCCTCCTCAGAGCTACGTGAGTCTTCTCGAACGTCAATGAGGTAGTACGATCCATTGTGCAGATTCTTGCTAACCACAAAGGGTCCTTCCCAAGGTGGGGATAGCTTGTGCATATCAGTCTGGTCTTCAACGAGACGGAGCACCAGATCACCTTCTTGAAAGGTTCTTGTCTTAACCCGGCGGCTGTGATAACGCCGCAGGTCTTGTTGATAAACCGCCGACCAAGCCAAAGCCATGTCCCGTTTCTCATCTAACAGATCCAGCGCCTCTTGGCGTGCTTGCTCGTTGTCCGCTTCAACATAATTCGCAACTCGGGGCGAGTCGTGACGGATATCGCTTGGAAGGACAGCCTCTGCCCCGTAAACCATGAAAAAAGGTGTATAACCTGTAGACCGGTTTGGGGTGGTGTTTATACTCCATAACACTGACGGTAATTCTTCCACCCAACAACCCAGGGTCCGCTTCGGAGGGACCTTAAGCCGAGGCTTGATACCCTTCAGGATTTCTTGATTCGCCCTCTCCGCTTGACCATTAGACTAGGGGTGAGCCACAGATGCTAGATCAAGCCGGATGTGCTCTCGTTGGCAAAATTCCACCATCTCTCCTTTAGAAAGGTTCGTACCATTATCTGTGATGATACTGTGTGGAAAGCCAAAACGGAAAAATAATATTTTTAAGGAATTGAACCACCGTAGCTGCGTCACACTTACTGATGGGCTCCGCTTCAACCCATTTACTTAATTTGTCAACCGCCACCAACAGGTGGGTCTTCTTGTCCTTGGAACGCTTAAAGGGTCCCACCACATCAAGCCCCCAAGTAGCAAACGGCCAAGTAATGGGAATCATGCGTAATTCTTGAGCCGGAACATGAGCTCGATGTGAAAATTTCTGACAAGCATCACACCGCTTTACCAGATCCTCCGCATCAGAATGGGCTGTTAAAAAGTAGAACCCATGACGGAAAGCTTTAGCCATGAGGGATTTTGAACCGGCATGGTGACCACAATCCCCTTCATGAATTTCACGCAAAATCTCTTGCCCTTCTTTAGGAGAAACACAACGTTGGAACACGCCTGAAACGCTGCAATGGTGTAGCTCACCATTGTGCACGACCATAGACTTGGACCGCCGGATTATCTGCCTGGCGAAAAGCTCGTCATCTGGTAACTCGCCCCGGTTTAGGTATGCCAAATATGGGACAGTCCAATCCGGAGTGGCATGTAAAGCAGCTACCAATTGGGCCTCCGGATCAGGAATAGCTAAATCCTCCTCTGTAGGCAATTTCACAGACGGGTTATGCAAAATATCCAGAAAGGTATTAGGTGGTACCGATTTACGTTGAGATCCCAGCCGGCTTAGAGCATCAGCTGCTTCGTTCTTGCGCCGGTCGATGTGCTCCACCTGATAACCTTTAAAGTGGCCTGCTACCATATCCACCTCTCGCCTATAAGCTGCCATGAGTGGATCCTTTGAGTCCCAAGTGCTAGAAACTTGCTGGGCCACTAGATCAGAGTCTCCAAAGCACTGAACCCGGCTTAAGTTCATTTCCTTAGCCACACGGAGGCCGTGGAGTAAGGCCTCGTACTCTGCTGCATTGTTAGTACAAGGAAACATTAAGCGGAGAACATAACAAATTTTATTACCTCGAGGGGAAGTAAGGACAACTCCAGCCCTCGAGCCTTCCAACTGCCTGGACCCGTCAAAGTGAATAGTCCAGTATGTGTTATCCGGTTTGTCCTCTGGTGCCTGTAACTCGGTCCAGTCATTAATGAAGTCAACCAGCGCCTGAGATTTGACGGCTGTTCGGGGCATATACTTCAACCCATGGGGAACAAGCTAAATTTCCCACTTCGCAACCCGGCCAGTTGCCTCTCTATTCTGGATTATATCGCCCAAGGGAGCAGAGCTAACCACTGTGATGGGATGGCCTTGAAAGTATTGCTTGAGCTTCCTACTTGCCATAAAGACTCCATATACAAGCTTCTGCCAGTGCGGATATCGTTGCTT
Source organism: Aegilops umbellulata (assembly GCA_032464435.1). Classification (NCBI taxonomy): domain Eukaryota; kingdom Viridiplantae; phylum Streptophyta; class Magnoliopsida; order Poales; family Poaceae; genus Aegilops; species Aegilops umbellulata. Next base: position 150,060,223 of record CP136059.1, on the reverse strand, counting down.
GGATTCGATCAGTACTTCACTGATATAGTAAACTGGTCGTTGAACCAGATATTCCTTTCCAGCCTCCTTACGTTCAACCACAATCGCCACACTGACTGCACGGGCATTGGCAGCCACGTACAACAACAAGGGCTCCTTATCAACCGGAGCAGCAAGAAGGGGCGGTTCAGCCAGCTGCCGCTTCAAATCCTCAAATGTTACGTTAGCGGCGTCACTCCAGATGAATTTATCTGTCTTCTTCATCGTATGATATAAAGGAATTTCCTTTTCTCCCAAACGACTGATAAACCGGCTGAGGGCTGCAATCCGGCCTGCCAAACGCTGAACATCATTGATACATGCCGGTTTAGGCAAAGATGTGATTGCTTTGATTTTTTTCGGATTGGCCTCAATGCCTCGGTTGGACACAAGAAAGCCCAGAAGCTTGCCTGCCGGAACACCAAAAATGCACTTCTACGGGTTAAGCATCATTTTATAAACCCGGAGATTGTCAAACGTCTCCTTGAGGTCGTCTATCAAGGTTTCCTGCTTCCTGGACTTTACCACAATATCATCCACGTAAGCATGAACATTGCGCCCGATCTGCTTGTGAAGACAATTCTGCACACAACGCTGATAGGTTGCTTGGGCACTCTTGAGCCCAAAAGGCATGGAGACATAGCAGAAGGCTCCAAAGCGGGTGATGAAGGCTGTCTTCTCCTGGTCTTTAACTACCATTTTAATCTGATGATAACCTGAATAAGCATCTAGGAAACTCAAGCGATCACAACTCGCCGTCGCATCAATGATCTGATCAATACGCGGGAGAGCAAAAGGATCGGCTGGGCATGCCTTGTTCAAACCTGTGTAGTCCACACACATACGCCAAGTGCCGTTTTTCTTCAGAACAAGCACCGGATTAGCCAACCATTCGGGATGATAAACTTCGATGATAAACCCTGCTGCCAGTAGCCGGGCTACTTCTTCTCCAATGGCCTTGCGTCTCTCTTCATTAAAACGGCGAAGGAACTGCTTGACCGGTGAGGGTGTGCTCAGCGAGCCCTCTCGGTACACCTGGCATGTCAGAAGGCTTCCATGCAAAAATGTCCCGCTTCTCACGGATGAACTCGATGAGCGCGCTTTCCTATTTCGGATCCAGATTGGCACTGATACTAAACTGTTTGGATGAGTCACCAGGAACAAAGTCGATAACTTTAGTCTCATTAGCCGGTTTGAACGTCAGGGCTGGGTCATGTTCAGTTGTAGGCTTCTTTAAGGGGGGTCATGTCTGCTGGATCAACATTATCTTTATAAAATTTCAACTCCTCGGTAGCACAAACCGACTCAGCATAGGCCGCCTCACCTTCCTCACAATCCAAAGAAATCTTGTGGATCCCGTGTACTGTGATCGTCCCCTTATGACCCGGCATTTTGAGCTGTAGGTAGACATAACAGGGTCTCGCCATGAATCTCGCATAGGCCGGCCGTCCGAACAGCGCGTGATATGGGCTCTGGATCTTCACCACCTCAAATGTCAATGTCTCAGATCTGGAATCATGCTCATCTCCAAACACAACTTCTAAAGCAATCTTTCCAACAGGGTATGCCGATTTGCCTGGTACCATGCCGTGAAAAACTGTATTCGACGGTTTAAGATTCTTATCTGTCAACCCCATGCGACAGAAAGTCTCGTAGTACAAGATGTTAATGCTGCTTCCTCCATCCATTAAAACTTTGGTGAACTTGTAACCCCCCACCTGAGGTGCTACGACCAAGGCTAACTGACCCGGATTGTCAACCCGGGGTGGGTGATCCTCTCTGCTCCACACAATGGGCTGCTCCGACCATCGTATATAATGTGGCACGGCCGGTTCAACAGCATTAACTGCCCTCTTGTGAAGCTTCTGATCTTGCTTGCATAGGCTAGTCGTGAACACGTGATATTGTCCACAGTTCAACTGCTTGGGATGACTTTGGTAGCCTGACTGCTGCTGATTCCCCTGGTTGTTCTGCTGATTATTGCCATGGTTGTTCTGCTGGCCTTGGTTATTCTGAAACCCAGAGCTTGAACCGCCGCCCCCATGGAAACCAGGACCTGAACCGCCGGACGGACCCTGATCATACCGGTAGAGATCAGAGTTTTTGAACTCCCTCATTATGGGACAATCCTTCCAAAGGTGTGTGGAAGGGGCCTCCTTGGTTCCATGCTTCGGACAGGGCTGGTTTAACAAGCGCTCCAGATTCATCCCGCCACCGCGCTGGGGCGGTTTACCGTTATGACGCTGCATATTCGTGTTAGCCACAAAATCTTAATTATCTGCCTTTCGCTTACCGTTATTCCCATGGCCTCCTTGGTTATGGTGCTGCTGCCCTTTCGCACCGCCTTTCTTCTTTCCCTTCTCCGGTTTCTCCTCATCAGACTCGGGATCCTAGGTATTATCAGAATCGGCATATTTTACCAAGGCGGCCATAAGTGTTCTGATATCATTGCAATGGCGCTTGAGCCTTCCCAACTTCATCTTTAATGACTTAAACCGGCAATTGCACTCCAGCGTTAAGATCGCTTGGCCAGCGCTAATCCCGTCTGAAGAGTGCAAAACCTCCGAAACCCGGCGCACCCAGTGAGTTGTTGACTCGCTCTCCCCTTGAACACAGGCATCCAAATCCACAATGGACATAGGCTGTTTGCAGGTGTCTTTGAAATTGGCTATGAACTGGGCCTTCAACTGCCCCCATGACTCGATGGAACTGGCCGGTAGGTTTTTCAGCCAAGTGCGGGCTGTCCCCTCTAACATCATCGTGAAATATTTTGCACAAGCCGCTTCATCCACCTCCAGCATCTCCATTACCATCTCGTAACTCTCAACCCATGCCTCGGGCGGCTGATCAGAAGTGTAATTGGGTACCTTTTGTGGACCCTTAAAATCCTTAGGTAGCCGTATGTTACGGAGGGCCGGAATAAGACACGACACTCCCCAGGAACTGAAAGCGACCCCAGTGCCTCGGTCTACCGACGTCGTCGGCTGAAGCGGGGCGGTTTGATGGTGGCCTACCTCCCTGCGTGCCCTGCCATTATCTACCACATCCTGAGCATTTATCTCACCATGGGCCGCATTACGGCGCCTGGCACTGCTAGATACTTTCGGTTCATCCATGTGTCTGCTGTAGCTTTTGCTTGGATGGGGGGTCAAATGAATTCTATCCCGGCTATAAGAATAGGCCTGCTGTTGCACCACGACGGTTTGAAGAAGATCCCTGGCCCGCCGTGTTTCGATCGCCGCCAATGAGTCACCTTCGATCGGAATAGCCGCCAGACGGGACGCTGCAGCAATCATATTATCCAAAGGGCTCGGAAAGTGATCCGGTGGCGCGGTCACATACAGTGGCGGGTTGTCCATCCGTCGAGGTGGTTCTGTCAGACGTGGCTGATCCGGTGCCGTCCTAGGTGCTTCAGTCCGGTTTACGGCTGCTGGATTGCTCGTCCCAGCCCCCGGTGTATTAAAGAGGTTCAAGCCTTCAAAGACCGGCGGTAGGCGCGATCGATATTTCCGCCGCATTACCTCGTTCGATGCGTTTTGATCCAACGCCAGCCAGTAATTCTATGCCTGTATCAATTGTGACTGGGCATCCAAAGCGGCCCGTTCCTCGGCCATCCTTGCATCCTCAACCGCCAGATCCTCCTTGGCCTGCACTATCTGGTCCTTCAGTTTAGCAACGTCCGCATTATGCTGGTCCTGCGTCTCCGGGGTAACCACCGCGGTTAGCAAGGTCGCCCAAGCATCCATCAGATCAGAGAGAACTTGAACCGGCCGGCGCACCGGGCCTCCTGCCGCGGCTGCTGTTGAAGATTGCAAAGTAGGCTGTGTTCCGGCCATGCAAACAGTAACCCGACTTGGCGGTTCCAGGAGATCCAGAATATTGCCGCCGTCGGAATATCCTTTGAACCCATCGTCATGGACTTGGTACAGGGACTCAGTCTCACCGGTGGATGATTCGCTGTCAGAATACACAGCTGTCTGGCCTTCAGACACCGGTTCAGATCCAGCCCCATGGACGCATCCTACGAATGCCCGCTTCACGGCAGGTTTAACCTGGGTAGGGTTTGCACGTTGAGCTGTTTCGACGAGGTCGGTGCAGATGTCCAGCTCAGGACCCGGTTCGCCGATTTTGCCGATGAAGACATGGATTCCTCCAAAGGGGACCTGGTATCCGTACTCGATTGAGCCGGTCTCGTGGCCCCAACCTTTGTTGTCGATGTAGAGCTTGTCGCGACGACTCTTGGTCATCCGGCCAACCGCGTACCCTTTGAGTCTTTCGAAGCTGCCCTTCAAGAACTCGAAACCATCGTGCGATAGCCCCACGGTGGGCGCCAACTGTCGTGGAATTAACACGTCATATGTCTTCTTGGAAAGACTTAGTCGTGGAGCCATCGCAACGGGTTAGCTTGAAGGGGTTAAACCGGACAAGGGACACGGGAGTTTATACTAGTTCGGCCCCTTCGATGAAGGTAAAAGCCTACGTCTAGTTGTGATGGGATTGATTGGGTTTCGATGCGCAGGGAGTGAATACGCTAGCCAGAGCCTCGAGTTCTTGTTGTCTGTCCCTAAACCGCCGTCGGGTCACCCCTTTATATACACAGGAGGACCCCGGCCGGTCTACAGAGTCCTAGGCTGACTTATACAAGTGCTAGCCTTGGTCTCTTCCTTTCTTTCTTATAATACAAGTTTATACAAGCATGGCGGTTTACCATCATGGGCCCTAAATCGCCCGTGGACTCTGGGCCACTAAGCTTCATCCGTAAAGCACCATCCTCTGGGTTGTCTTGGGCTTCGGTATAGCTAAAGGTGAACCGGCCCCTCCTGGTCGGTTTACCCTTAGCGGTTATATCCTCAACACACACCGTACCAGGTGTGCAGAGGAGGGCGAGAGCGGGGAGCCCGAAGGTGATACGCTCCCTAAGGACGAATTAGATGCTATGTTCGGGGAAACTGAAAATCTTCTGTCCAAGGGGAAAGGTGCGGAGGAAGCCCTCCATGGCAAAAAGAGGGCCGCTTCCGAAGATCAGGAGGGGAATCCTTCCAAGAGAGAAAAAAATGCCATTGTCGGGCAGTTTCAGTCGGGCGAGCGACGCTGCCGTAAGGTTTTATGATGAGGAGGAACCTCTGGCCAAACCATAAGTGAAGCTGGGGCACTTTAAACGTACCTCATTCTCTTCCTATTAGTGAAGTAATCATCCGACATATGTACATCCACGTAGGTTAACGCCTGGTGTTTCTCAATCGTCCTCCTCCTCGGGAGACCTTCTTCTAGAGATGATGGAGAGTGACACGCCATCTCCGGCCTCTTTGCCCTACAAGGGGGATGATATCGAGGAATCGTCCCGAAGGGCTCCTCCCGACCGTCAACCGGTGCAGGAAATGAAGAAGGCGTTACCCGAAGGTGGTGCCTCCGTCACCCAGGGTTCAGAAATCAACAATAATGGCCCTGGACCATCCGGTTTATAGCCGGAGATGATTCTGGGGGCCAGTAAGCAGATTCCTTCAAAGGAATGCCATACTCTGACATCAGTTTCCGAATACCCCGGAGCGCCGGAAATGCTGACGGACATGCTGCCGCGAGCGTCCATTTTAGAGAAGCACCGTGCCTTGATGGTTATAGTGGTCGAAAAGGTTCTATCCGCGAAAAGCAGATTGAACGAGGCCTTCTCGAGCCTTCTAAGAGGTTTTGAGGTTTGTGATGTAGTTTTGCCAATTGAATAATATTGACAGAATGCACCTGTTGTATATGTAGTAGCCCCTGAGACTCGGATTGCCTTCCGAAGGAAGCAGTCGGAGGATCAAAAAGATATTCTCAGTTACTAACCTTGATTTAACTTGGAATGCAGGCTGCCTCCCCTCCTGCGGCTACCCGAAATACGGAAGTGGCCGAACTACAGCGAAAGCTGGATATTGCAGAAGATGACATTACATTGATCAACAGGCGTCTTGGCAACTCGCAAGGTATATATGTCGAGCATTCCTTACACCAATGTGCTTGTAATGTAGGCTTGACGCCGAAAAGGATTTTTTATGAAATGTGCATGATTGCAGATGGTGCTGCCGCTGTTGAAGCTCTTCCGGCGGAGCTAGCGCGGGCCAAGGAGTAGGCCTGGTGTAGTGACGCGGCTTCCGAGAAGGCATCGGCTGATCTAAGAGCCGAACAAGTAGCTCGGTGCCAAAGTGAGGAGAAAATATCCGCACTGGCGCTTGAATTGAAGAATACTGCCAGCCGGTGTGAATTCCTTGAGAAGGAAAATAAAGCCAAAATGGCTGAACTTGATAAGGCCGTACGAGAGGCGAGTGAAGCTCGGTCTGAATCTAGGGCAGCTCGTGAACAGATTCGGCAAGCTAAGGAGATAGCGGTCAGTAAGCCCTTTTTTGCTTCGGACTAAGTTTGGCGATCCGGACTATACTCAGCTAAACCAGGTCTGGAGTTCTCCTCCTGAATTTTTGGACTTGCCGAAGAGTTCTTCCAATGCGGCGCAATTTTACCAAGCACAAGAGGGGTATGCAACGGAGAAGCTTTTCTGGTCACAATTTGGCGCATCAAAGCGCCCTCTGTTGCTGAATGAACAGATGTCCCAATGGGATGAGCTTCATAGGATATCCGGCGATGCCATGAAGAACATCATAATCCAGTTTTGGCTGAGTGAGCCTGCTCCCAAGAGCTATTTTGGCCTGGTGCGGCATCTTGATGCGGTGCCGCGTATCGATGCTGTGAAGCGGTCGGCGTGCATTGAGGGTGCATGGATGGCCTTTGCCTGAGTCAAGACATTTTGGGGGAAGATGAAGGTCGTCGATGTTGCGGCGAAGAGTCCGCCCAAGGGCAAGGACCGTAATGAGCCGGAGCATTATTTTGAAGATGTCCTGGAAGCCGCCCTCCTGATAGAGGGTCAATGCTCGAAGAACATAATGTTCGAGTTAGGTGTATTAGAATTGTGAAAGACAATTTTACAATTGATCTATTTTTATATTTTTGCTCAAAAGCTTGAATTCCTCCTGTGCGGCCATTTTAATATAATCTGAAAGTTTTCTAGTCGTCGGTTTCAGCCCCCTCGTAGGAAGTACGGGGGTGTTCGGAAAATCATTTAATCACTCTTTATCCAACGTCTTGGTCTGTAAAGGAGGTGATAATGCAGCGAACCAAACAATCGGACTATAAGGCGTTAACACTTTCATTTAGCCATAAGAGTTTTATGGTGGGACTATGACATAGCCCCTAGTATGTATGCGGCGTATAGTGCCTTACATATTTGATCTGAAAAAGATCCCTCGTGTGACATGGAGAATTGCTAAGGATTCCAAGAAGTCGTCAAGTGGTTGACCAGCTCTCGCCGCATCATGACAGTCAGTTTTCGGCTTTCTCTACTGAGGCGCTCATCCGGTTTAGACCAGGGCACAATCGCAGTAGTTCTCCCTTTACTACCCTAGCCGATGGAGTGGAACGTAAGGTAGCAAGCACAGGAGACCGACAACCCAACTATTGACCCAAGAAAATGATTCGGAGCTGATGCATATAAGGCTAAACTTGCGACACCGAAGTACGCTATAGAGGTGTTCGGACTTTTACTGGCAACTCATTCATTCCCATACCGAGCCCCTGGCAGGGTATGCCGAGGTGCATCTGTAAAGCAGCCGTTGAGGCCATACTCGTTGTTGAAAGAGTATGAAAGATTAGTTCGGATGAGGTTTACTGGGAGCGGAGCAATATGCCAATGATAAATTTCTGTGTATATAAAAAAAGGAAACCACGAACCTGACTATTTGACATGCTTGGGGTCGGGGACAGAGGAAAAAGGGCATAGTACAGGCTTGGTATAAAGAGTGCGGTCTACAAAAAGTTACTTTGGACCTCCTGTCGCATGTCTGCACCGCCCGTCCTCGGGGAGGGGAATCCTTAACTATAATGCCCCGGATTCGATGCGCCAGGTGTCTGCCAATTATTTGCCGACCTTGCCATGTCATGTGCTTGCATGTTGTATTTTGCCATGTCATCATTTGCATTTCATATCATGTCATCATGTGCATCGCATTTACATACGTTTTTGTCTCTTGCATCCGAGCATTTTCCCCGTTGTCCGTTTCGCAATCTGACACTCCTATGTCCCCCGACGCCCCTTTTGCCTCTTTTCGTGTGCGGGTGTTAAACACTCTCGGAATGGACCGAGGTTTGCCAAGCAGCCTTGTTATACCACGGGTAGACCGCCTGTCAAGTTCCGTGCCATTTGGAGTCCGTTTGATGCTCCAACGATTAACCGGGTAACCGTATAAGCCTCTTTTGTGTGAAGCCCAACACCCCTCCAAAGTGGCCCAATAACCCATCCTAACCCACTCCATCCTCTCGGTCGTTCGATCACGATCGTGTGGGCGAAAACCACACCCCTTTTGGAGCCTCCTAGCCCCCTCTACCTATAAATATGTGTCCTTCCCGATTTTTTCGCGCAGATGAAACCCTAGCCGTCCTCTTCCTCCGCCGCCGGACGTGTCTGTCCCGGACCGGACGTGTCCGCGCCGCCGTCCCTGGCGAATCCCGCGCCGCCACGTCGGCCGTCCCCACCGTCCCTCCACCGCGCAGCCCGCCGGGCCCGGATCAGGCATGCGCGACCCCGGATCTCGCCGCCCGCGCCTGGCCGCGCCCGAGGCGCCTCGCCTCCCACACCGGCCGCCGCCGCCTCGCCGCCGCCACCAACCCGCCGCCCGAGGCCGCCGCGCCTCCGTGGTCAGCGCCCGCCGCCCGAGGCCGCCGCGCCGCCGTGGTCCGCGCCCGCCGCCCGAGGCCGCCGCGCCTCCACCGCTCCGATGGCGCCGCCCCGCTCCTCCGTCCCACGCCCTTCCGCGCCTCCCCGGCCTCCCCGCGCCCTGTTCCCTGCCGGCCCCCGCCTTCTTCCCCATCTCGGGCGAAGCCCCGATCTAGATCTGGATCCCAGGTTGACCCCCCCCCCCCCGAAATATTTCCAAGTCTTGAGATTTCCTACATTCTGGTCCCCTATTCATCATGTCATATCTCCTAGCGTACTGCTCCGTTTTGCGAGCATGATAGGCCTCATTGTTCATCTGGTCGTGCTCCTCATTTTGTTCCATCGCGCCATGTTCATTTGAGTTCATCTGGATGCCTTAATCATCGTTTCAAGAGTGCTACATAATGTTGTCTGCTGTCTCTTAACGGAGCATGCTAATTTGTCATTTTTGCATCGTTTCGTGTGAGTTTCTTTTGAGCATGATATCTACGTGTGTTATGAGCTGCAGCATGCCGTCTTTTCTGTGGTGCAACCCATTCTTCATGATATGACATGTATTGATTGTTTCAAGCTTGCAAATTAGCCTCCGGGATGTTGCTGATTTCATTGACTTAGAATTTCTCTAAGTCATTGCTCTGCTGTTATTTTTATGCCATGTATTCATGTTGCTACAGTGAGATACATGCCTCTTTTGAGTATGTTTAGTAAGGATGTTTTGTTCATATAATTATGATCTATCTGTCCATGCCTCGGTTTGCATTTATGGAGTGATCTAGCATGTCTTAATCTTGCTCTACTTTTGCTATAAAACGTTACTGGCAGATTGTTTACATGTTATTCAATTTTGCCAAGGTAGTTGCTAGTGATCCTTGCGTGCTATGAACTTGTTCTTTCCATTATTAGCTTCATGAACATGTCTTCTTGCAGATTCTATGCTTATCTTGTCATGAAATGCCTTGTGGTGTGTGATTCAAGCTCAACAACATGCCTACTTATCGTTCTTTATGCTCTCCAAGTTTTTCACCAAGTCTGAATCTGTTTATGAAACTTGCTATGTTTACATGGGTTCCATCTTATATTCTGTGCCTTTTTGGCTCATGGTCTGTAAGGGACTTTTGTTATAATCAACTATTAGATTAATTCCATTGCTTTGTTTGCCATGATAATTCCTGTAGCATGTAGTTTCTAGCTCTAAACATTGTAACGTGATGTTATTCCTGCCATGTCCTGTGAATTCTGCCAAGTCTGTGAACCTGTTATTATTTGCAATCTTGCCATGTCCTTTTGGGTATGTTCTAGTAGTTTCTGGAGATAGCTCAGTGTTCATGTTTTGTTATGATTTACCTGTACATCATGTCCATGCCTTTTGTTTTCATGTTGATGTCTTGTAGCATGTTGGTTTGGTGCTTGCAATATGCCTAGTTGCTGTTTTGGACAGCATGTCCTTTAAACTTGCATGGTGTGTATGTGTTGAAACGTTGCTCCGTTTTGAGTGTACTCTTTATGAAAATTGCTTCGTTTTGCATGTATATTCATATTAACTTGTTGGATCCATGTCTTGAATGTGTTTTCTTGATGTTTCCATGCATTTTGCATCAATGCCATGTTTAACTTGTTTTGCTCATATCTCCTAAGCCGTAGCTCCGAATTAAATGAACTTTATATGTAACTTGACTAGAATTTGATGTAGATCATCGTAGTGCATCTTAACTTGCTGTTTAACAACTTGAACATAAGTTTTATTCATATCTGGACCAATTTCGAAAATTGCATATGAGGAATTATCGGATTTGTTATATGTTGTCTCCGGCCTCATTCAAACTTTTCTTTAATGTGTTGTTCTTGTATGTATCGTCTCTTGCCATGCGTAGCTTCATGTAGCCTTGTCATGCATCATACTTGGTTGAGCATCATGCCTTGTTTATGTGTTGTGTGTTTACCATGTTGTGTGCTTCTTCTTGATAGTTCCCGTTTCGTTGCGATCGTGAGGATTCGTTCGTCTACGCTTGGTTCGTCTTCGTGGCATCATCTTCTTCATGGATTCATTCTTCCTCCTTGCGGGATTTCAGGCAAGATGACCGTCACCTTGGATCTCATTACTATCATTGCTATGCTAGTTGCTTCGTTCTATCGCTATGCCGTGTTACCTACCACTTGCTATCAAGCCTCCCAAATTGCCATGAACCTCTAACCTTTGTCACCCTTCCTAGCAAACCGTTGTTTGGCTATGTTACCGCTTTTGCTCAGCCCCTTTTATAGCGTTGCTAGTCGCAGGTGAAGACGAAGATTGCTCCATGTTGGATTATGTTTATGTTGGGATATCACAATATCTCTTATATTATTAATGCATCTATATACTTGGTAAAGGATGGAAGGCTCGTCCTTATGCCTGGTGTTTTGTTCCACTCTTGCCGCCCTAGTTTCCGTCATATCGGTATTATGTTCCCGGATTTTGCGTCCCTAACGCGGTTGGGTGATTTATGGGACCCCCTTGACAGTTTGCTTTGAATAAAACTCCTCCAGCAAGGCCCAACCATGGTTTTAAATTTGCCTCACCTAAGATTTTTCCCTTGGGAGTCATGCATCCTGAGGGTCATATTTATTTTACCCCCCCGGGCCAGTGCTTCTCTAAGTGCTGGTCCAAACCGAGCGATGTTCGGCACCCCCTGGGTAATCGGGGTCTATGCCAACCCGACGTCTTGCTCATCCGGTGTGCCCTGAGAACGAGATATGTGCAGCTCCTATCGGGATTTGTCGGCACATCCGGGAGGCTTTGCTGGTCTTGTTTTACCATTGTCGAAATGTCTTGTAATCAGGATTCCGAGACTGATCGGGTCTTCCCGGGAGAAGGAATATCCTTCATTGATCGCGAGAGCTTATCATGGGCTAATTTGGGACACCCCTGCAGGGTTAGAACTTTCGAAAGCCGTGCCCGCGGTTATGTGGCAGATGGGAATTTGTTGATATCCGGTTGTAGTGAACTCGAAGTGAACTCTTCTAAAATACACCAACCGTGTGCGTAACCGTGAGTGTCGGGGATATACCCCGTGGTGTAAACCGGCCGGAAGTTAACTCGGCCAGACTTGGCGGTTTATCTGAAGACCCCGCTGACATTTAGCGAGTTACTGGCGACCCGCCCTGACCTGGCGGTTTACATGCAACCCACCTGGTCATTATGACTCACTGGTGATCCGACGTGCGGGATAGACGGATGACAAGGCCCAAGGCCCAAAAGGCCAGTTCACGTTTAATGGTGGGCCGGTTTAAGAGGAAAGGCATGAGGAATATTTGTCTTACAAGGAGTTAAGAACTGGACTTACATCCAGTTTGTATTAGAGATAGACTAGTCCTAATCCTAATAGGACTCCACATGTAAACCCCCCCTTCAACATATATAAGGAGGGGCAGGGCTCCCCAAAAGAGGGACGGACAACAATCAATAATATCTAGGTCTAGACACAAATAGAGGAGAGCCGGTTTACGGCGACTCCCTCATGAGCATAATGAGACCTAGCCTCAAACAACATGTACGGTTATTACCGAATGATGTTTCCCGGGGCCCGAAGCTGTCTAAATTCTTGTCTTGTGTGTTGATCCGCCCTGCATCTCTCGTCCCACTCAACCCCTCTCAAGCTACCACATAGATGCGTTGGCCTCGCGACTAAGTCCTGACACCTAGGACATCTGCCGTGACAATTCCACGACAGTTGGCACCCACCATGGTGTTGGGGAACGTTGCAGAAAACAAAAATTTTGCTTCGGTTTCACCAAGATCCTTCTATGATTTCATCTAGCAACGAGTGATTGGATGCATCTACATACCTTTGTAGATCGCGAGCGGAAGCGTTCAGAGAATGGGGATGAGGTAGTCGTACACGACGTGATCCAAATCACCGGAGATCCTAGCACCGAACGGACGGCACCTCCGCGTTCAACACACGTACGGTCAGCGTGACGTCTCCTCCTTCTTGATCCATCAAGGGGGAAGGAGAGGTTGATGAAGATCCAGCAGCACGACGGCGTGATGGTGGATGCAGGGCGTCACCGCAGCAGGGCTTCGCCGTGTACTACAAGAGGAAGAGGTGTAGCAGGGAGAGAGGGAGGCGCCAGGACTCAGGTGTTTTGCCCCCTCCCCCCCTCATATATATAGCCCCCTAGGGGGGGCGCCGGCCCTAGGAGATTGGATCTCCAAGGGGTGGCGGCGGCCAAGGCTGGAGTGCCCCCCAAGCCAAGGTGGGGCGCCCCCCAACCCCTAGGGTTTCAACCCTAGGCGCATGAGGTGGGCCTAGGGGGGCGCACCAGCCCACTATGGGCTGGTTCCCCTCCCCACGTTGGCCCATGGGGCCCTCCGGGATGGGTGGCCCCACCCGGTGGACCCCCGGGACCCTTCTGGTGGTCCCGGTACAATACCGATGACCCCGAAACTTGTCCCGATGGCCGAAACAACACTTCCTATATATAATTCTTTACCTCCGGACTATTCCGAACCCCCTCGTGACGTCCGGTATCTCATACGGTTCTCCGAACAACATTCGGGTTACTGCATATACATATCTTCACAACCCTAGCGTCACCGAACCTTAAGTGTGTAGACCCTACGGCTTCGAGAGACAGGCAGACATGACCGAGACGGGTCTCGGGCAATAACCAACAGCGTGATCTGGATACCCATGTTGGATCCCACATGCTCCACGATGATCTCATCGGATGAACCACGATGTCGAGGATTCAATTAATCCCGTATACAATTCCCTTTGTCAATCGGTATTTTACTTGCCCGAGATTCGATCGTCGATATCCCTATACCTTGTTCAATCTCGTTACCGTCAAGTCACTTTACTCGTACTGTAATGCATGATCCCGTGATCAAACACTTTGATCACATTGAGCTCATTATGATGATGCGTTACCAAGTGGGCCCGGTGATACCTCTCAGTCATGCGGAGTGACAAATCCCAGTCTCGATCCGTGTCAACCCAACAGACACTTTCGGAGATACCCGTAGTATACTTTTATAGTGACCCAATTACTTGTGACGTTTGGCACACCCAAAGCACTCCTACGGTATCCGGGAGTTACACGATCTCATGGTTTAAGGAAAGGATACTGGACATTGGAAAAACTCTAGCAAACGAACTATACGATCTTATCCTATGTTAGGATTGGGTCTTGTCCATCACATCATTCTCCTAATGATGTGATCTCGTTATCAATGACATCCAATGCCCATAGTCAGGAAACCATGACTATCTGTTGATCAACGAGCTAGTCAACTAGAGGCTTACTAGGGACATGTTGGTGTCTATTATTCACACATGTATTACGATTTCCGGATAACACAATTATAGCATGAATAAAGACAATTATCATGAACAAGGAAATATAATAATAATTCTTTTATTATTGCCTCTAGGGCATATTTCCAACAGTCTCCCACTTGCACTAGAGTGAATAATCTAGTTACATTGTGATGAATCGAACACCCATGGAATTCTGATGTTGATCATGTTTTGCTCTAGGGATAGGTTTAGTCAACGGATCTGCTACATTCAGGTCCGTATGTACTTTACAAATATCTATGTCTCCATCTTGAACATTTTCACGAATGGAGTTGAAGCGACGCTTGATGTGCCTGGTCTTCGTGTGAAACCTGGGCTCCTTGGCAAGTGCAATAGCTCCAGTGTTGTCACAGAAGAGTTTGATTAGCCCCGACGCATTGGGTATGACTTCGAGGTCGGTGGTGAACTCCTTCACCCAAATTGCTTCATGTGCTGCCTCCGAGGCTGCCATGTACTCCGCTTCACATGTAGATCCCGCCATGACGCTCTGCTTGCAACGGCACCAGCTTACTGCCCCACCATTCCAAATATACACGTATCCGGTTTGTGACTTAGAGTCATCCAGATCTGTGTCGAAGCTAGCGTCGACGTAACCCTTTACGACGAGCTCTTCGTCACCTCCATAAACGAGAAACATTTCCTTAGTCCTTTTCAGGTACTTCAGGATATTCTTGACCGATGTCCAGTGTTCCTTGCCGGGATTACTTTGGTACCTTCCTACCAAACTCACGGTAAGGTTTACATCAGGTCTGGTACACAGCATGGCATACATAATAGAACCTATGGCTGAGGCATAGGGGATGACACTCATCTCTTCTATATCTTCTGCCGTGGTCGGACATTGAGCTGAGCTCAATTTCACACCTTGTAACACAGGTAAGAACCCCTTCTTAAATTGATCCATATTGAACTTCTTCAATATCTTATCAAGGTATGTGCTTTGTGAAAGACCTATGAGGCGTCTTGATCTATCTCTATAGATCTCAATGCCTAATATATAAGCAGCTTCTCCAAGGTCCTTCATTGAAAAAATCTTATTCAAGTAGGCCCTAATGCTGTCCAAGAGTTCTATATCACTTCCCATCAAAAGTATGTCATCTACGTATAGTATGAGAAATGCTACAGAGCTCCCACTCACTTTCTTGTAAACGCAGGCTTCTCCATAAGTCTGTGTAAACCCAAACGCTTTGATCATCTCATCAAAGCGAATGTTCCAACTCCGAGATGCTTGCACCAGCCCATAAATCGAGCGTTGGAGCTTGCACACCTTGTCAGCATTCTTAGGATCAACAAAACCTTCCGGCTGCATCATATACAATTCTTCCTTAAGGAAACCATTAAGGAATGTCGTTTTGACGTCCATTTGCCATATCTCATAATCGTAGAATGCGGCAATTGCTAACATGATTCGGACGGACTTTAGCTTCGCTACCGGTGAGGAAGTCTCATCGTAGTCAACCCCTTGAACTTGTCGATAACCCTTAGAGACAAGCCGAGCTTTATAGATGGTCACATTACCATCCGCGTCTGTCTTCTTCTTAAAGATCCATTTATTTTCTATGGCTCGCCGCTCAACGGGCAAGTCAGTCAAATTCCATAGTTCGTTTTCATACATGGATCCTATCTCGGATTTCATGGCATCCAGCCATTTGTCGGAATCCGGGCCCGCCATCGCTTCTTCATAGTTCGAAGGTTCACCGTTGTCTAACAACATGATTTCCAAGACTGGGTTACCGTACCACTCTGGTGCGGAACGTGTCCTTGTGGACCTCCAAATTTCAGTAGGAGCTTGATTAGAAGTATCTTGATCATCATCATTAATTTCCTCTCTAGTCGGTACAGGCACCTGAGAAATGTTTTCTTGAGTTGCGCCATTTTCCGGTTCAAGAGGTAACACTTCGCCAAGTTCTACTTTCCTCCCACTTACTTCTTTCGAGAGAAACTCCTTCTCTAGAAAGGATCCATTCTTGGCAACAAAGATCTTGCCTTCGGATCTCAGGTAGAAGGTATACCCAATAGTTTCTTTAGGGTATCCTACGAAGACGCATTTTTCTGACTTGGGTTCGAGCTTTTCATGTTGAAGTTTCTTGACATAAGCATCGCATCCCCAAACTTTTAGAAACGACAGCTTAGGTTTCTTCCCAAACCATAATTCATATGGTGTCGTCTCAACGGATTTCGACGGAGCCCTATTTAAAGTGAATGCGGAAGTCTCTAAAGCATAGCCCCAAAAAGATAGCGGTAAATCGGTAAGAGACATCATAGATCGCACCATATCTAATAGAGTGCGATTACGACGTTCGGACACACCATTACGCTGAGGTGTTCCAGGCGGCGTGAGTTGTGAAACTATTCCACATTTTCTTAAGTGTGTGCCAAATTCAGGTGTTTTGCCCCCTCCCCCCTCATATATATAGCCCCCTAGGGGGGGCGCCGGCCCTAGGAGATTGGATCTCCTAGGGGGGGCGGCGGCCAAGGCTGGAGTGGCCCCCAAGCCAAGGTGGGGCGCCCCCCCACCCCTAGGGTTTCAACCCTAGGCGCATGGGGTGGGCCTAGGGGGGCACACCAGCCGACTATGGGCTGGTTCCCCTCGCCACTTTGGCCCATGGGGCCCTCTGGGATGGGTGGCCCCACCCGGTGGACCCCCGGGACCCTTCTGGTGGTCCCGGTACAATACCGATGACCCCGAAACTTGTCCCGATGGCCGAAACAGCACTTCCTATATATAATTCTTTACCTCTGGACTATTCCGAAACTCCTCGTGACGTCCGGGATCTCATCCGGGACTCCGAATGATATTCGGGTTACTGCGTATACATATCTTCACAACCCTAGCGTCACCGAACCTTAAGTGTGTAGACCCTACGGGTTCGGGAGACAGGCAGACATGACCGAGACGGCTCTCGGGCAATAACCAATAGCGGGATCTGGATACCCATGTTGGCTCCCACATGCTCCACGATGATCTCATCGGATGAACCACGATGTCGAGGATTCAATTAATCCCGTATACAATTCCCTTTGTCAATCGATATTTTACTTGCCCGAGATTCGATCGTCGGTATCCCAATACCTTGTTCAATCTCGTTACCGGCAAGTCACTTTACTCATACTGTAATGCATGATCCCGTGATCAAACACTTTGATCACATTGAGCTCATTATGATGATGCATTACCGAGTGGGCCCGGTGATACCTCTCCGTCATGCGGAGTGACAAATCCCAGTCTCGATCCGTGTCAACCCAACAGACACTTTCGGAGATACCCGTAGTATACCTTTATAGTCACCCAGTTACGTTGTGACGTTTGGCACACCCAAAGCACTCCTACGGTATCCGGGAGTTACACGATCTCATGGTCTAAGGAAAGGATACTTGACATTGGAAAAACTCTAGCAAACGAACTATACGATCTTATGCTATGTTAGGATTGGGTCTTGTCCATCACATCATTCTCCTAATGATGTGATCTCGTTATCAATGACATCCAATGCCCATAGTCAGGAAACCATGACTATCTGTTGATCAACGAGCTAGTCAACTAGAGGCTTACTAGGGACATGTTGGTGTCTATTATTCACACATGTATTACGTTTTCCGGATAACACAATTATAGCATGAATAAAGACAATTATCATGAACAAGGAAATATAATAATAATGCTTTTATTATTGCCTCTAGGGCATATTTCCAACACGTGGGGCCTGCGCACGGTGGTGATGAGTTCTTGCAGGGAACCCTTCAAGGGATAGAGAGGTTCACGATCGGCCGGATTAAGAAGACCCGGCGCCGAAGAGTCTACATCTGGCATATACGAGATTTGAGATCAAGAGAAAATTAGTTTTTTATGCGGCCGACGGAAGCACATTGGGGATTCGCCGAGTCCGTGACGTGAGTTTTTTTATGGTGGCAGTTTCGGCAATCATTCAATCACATGTTGCACCGAGATGAGCAGGGAATCTCTATTGCAATCGTTCTGTCCAATCCATCAAGCTATGTTTGCTGCTCCGTGCCTCCACAATATGATATGCTGATGTACAAAGTACCGAGGCAAACAGTACAGGTTTGAAAATATCAAGAAAAGAAGTAGAAGGCTTGCGGAGCGCCCGAGTGACTATGTGTGCGCGTGGACTAGAGGGAGTACTACGACAAGTTTATCATCATGTCAAGAAAAAAGGAAAGGAAGTTTTTCTCTGGCTCACGCAAGGAAAAGGGAGAGACGCAGATTAGGACTCCTCCTCGACTTCGTTCCGGGAGCGGCGGCAGAGAAAACCAGCTGAGAGCTTATGCCATCAAAACAAAAAAAAATTTGGACAAACCCCAGGCGTCAACTCCAATCCGGGTAGCATTACATCAGCACAAGAAAGCTAGTCAGAGTCTGGTTCAGGGAAAAGAAAGGGAAACTGAGTCAGCCCGCAGGTGACCATACCGGACGCACGTCGTTTTCGGATGTCACATCCAAACAGTAACAAGGAAAGAAGGAAAATGCCAATATTGCTGACAACCACATATTGTCAAGTGTAATTATGAAGGAAAGGGTAACATGCTACATGTGAAGACTGAGCCAAAAGAAGAAATCAGATGCTGCTCTATCAAGAAGAGCTGGATGTTTAAAACAAATATTGGGGCTCACGCCAGCGTTATTCTGCATCACCCATTGCCGCGTCGCCTGACGGATGCGCGCAATCCGCCGCCCCGCGGACTAGTCTACCTCAACACGCTGGTGCTGCGCTCGCTCTTATGAACCGCTGGACGGACGCGCCACCGCCCACACTACCGGTTTACATCGGTGCCGATTCTCCCCGTCTGTGGCCGTCTCTTGCGGCCGCACCAGCTTACAACGTGGAGGACAACTTGCTCGTCCGTGCCGGTTTATATGTTGCGACCGGATCGTCAACATCACGGCGGATAATTTCCGGCTAAACATATCAGGTTAAATCCATCCAGTCAATTTTTTATTGATACATTTTTTATGATTTCGAGAACAATTACTCTTGCCTGCAATACCTTTTATGCAGGATAATTAGTCACAACAAAAAGTGGCTCATACCATGGGTACGGAGCACGCGCTGGTAACATCCTGCCCGGTGTTTGTCCATACCATATTACACGGTTAATGGATGCGTGCAAGACGCCGCCCTTACGACCCGGTTTACATCAGCTTGCCGGGACCGCGCCTGCGTTTGTCTCGCCCGTCTGAACCGGTTTACAACGCCGCGGCCGACTCATCTGTCGGTGCCGCCTCTGATGCTGCGGTCGTATTTTCTGCCGTCTCTTGCGGCCTGGTCTACATCAACACGCCAGGCCGCACCTATCTGCATGAGCTGTTTATTGAGTATACAGCCAGTCACTGCTTGGGTAGCCCGGTTTTCTTTCAATAAAACGAAGGCAAATTATCATATATTATCAACCGCCATCAACACTGGATGGATCAATGGGAAGGTGCACAAATCATTGTCACTACAGTTTGGTCAACTTCAAACAGCCAGTTGGAAGGAACCATTGGCCGAGTTGCTAACACGGCTTATACAGGATCATTTATAACCCACCGCAGTCACCTCAATCTTTTGTGGATTTACATCGCGTTATTAACACCAATCATATATACCTTCTACTATGGTCAAGTACAGAGAATCTCAAGACAACCCCTTGAGTCATCTGAAGACTCGGGGGCGATGATGATATGACGCAGCAAGGCTTGCCAGTTTCAGCCGGTTTAAGAAACCCAGGACGATGGAGGGACAGATAACCCGGTCCCGGAGGCTACTATTATATTGATGAAAATTTAAAGGCCGTCAGAAAATTTCCGGCTTAGAAAGTATATGAAAGTTACAAAATCCCGGCTCAATGAAGAAGATCCGGGTCATCAGAAAAGATTCCGGTTTAAAATCCGGCTCAAGGGAAGTCAGTCTCACTGAAGCTCTCAAATATCCGGTTTACAATCCGGTTCAAGAGAAATCTATTCTCCCACAAAGCTCCGAAGTGCTCAGATCCGGTTTAACAATGTCCGGTTCAAAAAGGAATTAACTTCTCGCAAGTTCGAGTTTAAAGGCCGTCAGAAAATTTCCGGCTGAAAATGAAGATTCCGGTTTAAGATCCGGTTCAAGGGAAGGATGTCTCCCACAAAGCTTTGAAGCTCTCAATATCCGGTTTAACATCCTGTTCAAGAAGGATTTATCTCTTGCAAAAAGTTAAAGGGTGCCAAAGAGGACCTGCTGCTATGATGCGCGATTCAAACATAGGTATCATGCCTTATTGGCTTATCATATTATTGATAACTTGGGGGCTTGGTCATGTCTGAACCATAATCACACCTCTTGATCGGCTCAATGCCACAACGTCACTAGGGGGCTTGGTCGTATCCGAACCAATGCAACACCTTTTGATAGGCGAAAGCCACAACGTCACTTGGGGGCTTGGTCGTATCCAAACCAATGCAACACCTTTTGATAGGCGAAAGCCACAAGATCACTTGGGGACTTGGTCATGTCTGAACCTGTCACACCTCTTGATCGGCCTAAGGCCACAGAATCACTTGGGGGCCTTGGTCAAACCCGAACCATCGCCACGCCTCTTGATCGGCATAATGCCACTGTTTCATTTGGGGACCTGGCTGACTTGAACCATAGCTACGCCTATCGGGGGCTTGGTCGTGTCCGACCATGGTAACGCCACTTGATCGGCTCAATAGCCTCTTTTTGCAAATGGTTTTATCATTGCCTTTGCTTGAAATTTTGTTTTGATAAATATTTCTTTCGTTGCGTTTTTAAACCGACAATTCTTAAACCGGTTCGACTGTCAAATTACAAATTGACGGAACACGGTCAAATCTTAATCCGGAGGCTATCTGCCCGGTTTGATTTTCTGTTACCATCCTATTATGGAGTAAACTAGTGTTTATCAACCCGGCTCGGCTTTCAACTACAAGTTGTCAGTACACGATCAAGTTATAATCCGGAGACTATCAGCCCGGTCTGGTTTGACTACAAGTCACCAGTATTATATATGGTTAATCCGGTGTTTATCACAAACCCGATACTGTTTTATCATAAAACGGCACAATATGAAAGGAGTTATCATTACTCAAAACATTGGGGTTATCACTCTTACTACAAAAAGTTGGTAAACCAACGATGTGATTCAATGTCACAGGTATGATATATTTCATATTTTTAAGTGCAGCCTTGGTTATAAACCCAGGTTATATGTTGGGCATTATGACCCGTCCGGCGGTAAACCGCCAGGACACTTTAAACTTGTTGTATGGAGAAACAGGTTAAATAAAGCATGATTATAAATCACCGGTGTTTATTAAACCGGCCTGGCTTTAAAACGATAAGTCGCCAGTATGATGATAAATTATCCGGTGTTTGTTAAACCGGCCTGGGTTTAAGACGATAAGTTGCCAGCATATGATGAGAAATTAACCGGTGTTTATTAAACCGTCCTGGCTTTGGACTATAAGTCGCCAATATATATTTGGATTGCGCCATTGGAATCATGCGCTTATAAATGATTGGGTTATATTATTCAAATAGCCAAACTTGGCTGAATTTTCATTATGATATTGGATGAATCAGGTTTTCATACTAGATTATATTATCTTGAATAGCCAACATGGCTGGAGTTTATTATGGTTATTAATAACCGGTATTATTGAGGTTTTCAAAATCGCTTTAGCGCAATGGCTATTATTTTATCAAAGGATATGATTTATTCTATAAATGGAAGGAATAGTCCCTGCTCATTATTGCATAATGACCCGTCACTTGGGGGCTACATTATTCAAATTGAGATTACATGCAAGTCTCATGTCACTGCAAGCATGCACCATGACACTTGGGGGCTAATGCAAAGTCATTTTTTGCTTGTCTTATTGAAGACCCGACTCATCATATCATAATGAGCCGGCCCTTGGGGGCTACCAATTGCTCATGTCAACAATTCAAGGTACACAAATTTTCATCTATTATTGAAGGATCCCCTGCTCAGTTGGTAAAGTACAAAGCTCCCAACCTTGTGAACATGGGTTCACGCCCCATGATGGGAGTTACATCATATAATGTTATTTTCAATGAAGTATATATAAAGTCCCAGTTCAATATTATCTTACTGAGCCGGCCCTTGGGGGTTACTCTGGTTGAAGTTTTTATAAGCACAAGGCGATTTCAAGTCCCAGGTTGCTGCAAGCATGACAACCTGGCACTTGGGAGCTACATATATGGAGTATTCAGTTTTTACTAGTGACTGAGATGTACAACATGGATTTCTTCAAAGTGGCAACAGTTATATCGAAACAAGTCTCAAATCATCACTTTGTTCTGTTCAAGACTTGGGGGCTATAAGGGAGAAACATCTTCCGATTTTCAGTTTTGAGCAAACCAGATTGACCCGGCATCACCAATCATAATGAACCGGTGTTGGCAGCAACCATGAACCGACATTGGAAACAATCATGACCCGGAATTATCAGTTTTTATAACCCGGCAGTTTCGGCAATGATAAACCGAGAAGTTTTACATCTTCAAACCGGCTGAATATCAGATGAGTATTTCAAGACCCATATTTTTTAATCCGGCGCTTTGGAAGCCGACTCAAGTGGATTATTCTTCATAATATTTCTCTGTGAGAAACCAATGTCAGCAAATTGAGTATGAAGCTGGCTTATTGACCTTGATTTTCTAGAAGAAGGAAATGACAAGCAATTAAGGAGGATCAGATGCCGGTTTACAAGAATTATTAACCCAGAGCATAATCTATCAAATTTGTTCTTGTATTTGTTTTACAGGATCCGTTTAACATGGATAAATCCAAATTAAACTGGGGACTAATATCGAGGATATACCCCGCGGTGTAAACCGGCCGGCAGTTAACCCGACCGGACTTGGCGGTTTATCTGAAGACCCCGCTGACACTTGGCGAGTTACTGGCGACCCGCCCTGACCTGGCGGTTTACAAGCAACCCACCTGGTCATTATGACTCACTGGTGATCCGGCGTGCGGGACAGACGGATGACAAGGCCCTAGGCCCAAAAGGCCGGTTCATGTTTAATGGTGGGCCGGTTTAAGAGGAAAGGCATGAGGAATATTTGTCTTACGAGGAGTTAAGACCTGGACTTATATCTGGTTTGTATTAGAGATAGACTAGTCCTAATCCTAATAGGACTCCACATGTAAACCGCCCCTTTAACATATATAAGGAGGGGCAGGGCTCCCCAAAAGAGGGACGGACAACAATCAATAATATCTAAGCCTAGACACAAATAGAGGAGAGTCGGTTTACGGCGACTCCCTCATGAGCATAATGAGACCTAGCCTCAAACAGCATGTACGGTTATTACCGGATGATGTTTCCCGGGGCCCAAAGCTGTCTAAATTCTTGTCTTGTGTGTTGATCCGCCCTGCGTCTCTCGTCCCACTCAACCCCTCTCAAGCTACCACATAGATGCGTTGGCCTCGCGACTAAGTCCTGACACCTAGGACATCTGCCGTGACAATTCCACGACAGTGAGTGTCTCTTTTCGGGGTTGATCGAGAGGAGAACACGGTTTCTGGGTTATGTCTGATGTAAGTAGGAGTTCAGATCACTTCTTGATCATTACTAGTTGACGACCGCTTGCTTTGCTTCTCTCCTCTCTCTTATTTGCGTAAGTTAGACACCATACATGCTTAGTCGCTGCTGCAACCTCACCACTTTACCCCTTTCCTTACTCATTAAGCTTTGCTAGTCATGATACCCATGGTAATGGGATTGCTGAGTCCTCATGGCTCACAGATTACTACACCAACAGTTGCAGGTACAGGTTATGCGATGATCTTGACGTGAGAGCGATGTTTATTTGTGTTGGAGTTCTTCTTCTGCTTCTTCTCCGATTGAGGGATAGGTTCCTGGTCGGCAGCCTGGGCTAGCAGGGTGGATGTCGTTTGAGTTTCTGTTTAAGTTTCGTCCGTAGTCGGATGTTGATCTTGTATAAGGTGTATTGTGGTATTTTTGCGGCATTTGTATGCCTTGTATGTATCCCCATCTATTATGTAATGTTGGTGTAATGATATCCACCTTGCAAAAGCGTCTCCAAGATGCGCTTCAATCCTTGGTGGGACCTTTGAATTCCTTTAGGATAGAGTCACATCTTGGGTGTGACAAGTTGGTATCAGAGCCTCGACCAACCCTAGGATCCCCCTTGATTGATCGTGTAGTTTGGCCGATGTCGAGTCTAGAATAAAAACTTTTTCGGAGTCTAGTTATATCGGAGAGTAGGATTTCTTTTTACTCCTCAGCCCCTTCATCGCTCTGTGAGAAATCTTGACGTAGGTGTTTTTATATACTCCTCTTCCCCTTCAATTTTTTCTTTAGGATCACGTGGTTAGTTTTTGTTCATTCTCCATCCTCTTTTCTATCCGCTGCACTTCTCTTCGAGTGGTTTCGATCCTTGTAATCTTTTGCGAGATCAGTCCTCAGTGCTTTCTCAACCGATGTCGTTTTCCCCGTCCCAAATTGTTTTTTCCCACCCGCCCACCCCTTCTTGTTCTTGGAACCGGAATCCGTAATTGAGTATCCATCGTTCTCGTGTGAAGCCTTTGCATTCTCTCCTCAATTATTTCAACCGATGTTTTCTCTTCAAGATACTCGTCGATTCCTCGTTCAAGTTTCCTTTGTTTTCCCGTCCACCAACCCATTTTTATTTCCGGAGTCCGGGCCGCTATTCGAGCATCAATTTCATTCGTGCGGAGTATCTTCAGTCTTTCCTCAATTGTTTCAACCGGTGAATTCTCGTCCAGTTAATCATTGTTCGTCTCATTTCCTTTTCCGATGGATACTAGTCAAGTTTTTCATTGTCGATCATATTCTTTCCCTCATCTTAAATATTTCCCTTTGCTCGTTCGCCTCTCGCCGTTCTATTATTCCGGAGTTCCCAAGGCATCTCAGAATATTCGTGTTTGCATTCAATTATTTCAAGGTTGTCACCTCATTCAAATTTTTCAATCATTCCGGTGCTTCACTTCTCATTCGACAATCCTTTCCAATGGTGTTTCTTTTCAGTGGGCCCTAACCCACAGGTCTTTTCCCAGGATCTTACCTGACTCTTCTGATTTTCCGGAGCTATTCTAAAATTCTTATTGAAATTTGACGTCAGATGCCTTATCCAAGATCGTATTCAAATTATTTTATGTTCGGGTCAATCTTTTCTCTTTTCATTCTCCTGGAGTATGTCAACAATTTTACTGGTGTTCCCCGTCGTCATTCACAACATTTGAAGACCGAAGTAGAGTTTCTCTTCAATCTTGTCTGTTCTCCCGGAGATTCGCGGTGCTAGCTTGATGTTATCCTCGCAAATTGTTTCCATTCGTGCAATTCTTTTCAATCATCCGGAGTATCTTAGGAGTCGTCTTCCATTTCGATCATTCGGAAGCCATCATTTCAGAAGATTTATTCGTTCCAAGTTTCAGCTTCGTTCGTTCCCATAGTTGTACCGGTGCTTCCTCAAGCTTTCTCTAATCAGTTCGCGATCTCTTCGTTCTCGTGCATCTCGATTTACTCAAGTATCTTCGTTCATTTTCTAATTCTTTCCGACGACGTTCTCTTCTTTTCGTTCGTTTACATTTTCATGGTGGTTAGTTGAAGATTCCTTTTTCGTTCTCATCATATCAATACATTCGTTCTTTTCTATCCTACCGGTGACCCATGAAGACCTTCCCAAATTTGGCGCTATTTGCCCCTTAATACTTTTAAATGCGGATAAGTTGTATGCAATCCATTGCTTCTCATCAATTTAATTGGTGAAGGAAAAGCATAACGTAATTCTTATTCTTATTTCATCAAGTGGATCAATTCTTTGCTTCAGAGATTGGTCATGATGAATAATTTCTTGGTTCTAAGTTGTTTGTCTTTATTTTCCGGAGTTCCAAGCTTCTCGCTTATCTCGACGCGAAGCCCTATCTTAATCATCGCAAGGCTTTAATCTTATACCTTTCATCCTTCAATTCTATCCCATAATATTTTTGCTACCGGAGTTCTTCATGGTGGTTCTTCACGAGTTAATTCATTCTTAAGTGTTCATCAAGATTATTGTTCAAGGAGCTCTAGTATCTTTTCTTCTTTCATCTTGAAGTGCAATTAATTCTCCGTATTCTTTTGAAGTGGAGTTTTGCATTTCTTCGTTCTTTTCAGCTATTCTATCATTTCCGCTCGTGGTAGGTTATCACCTCATAATTTTGAGATGTTGTCCATAAGTCCACAACAAGCTTATTCTTTTGTTGTTGAATTTCCAACAACTCCATTCGACCCTTTCTTCTAAGGTTGCTTTCTATTTCATTCATGGTAGAAGATGTCATCTTCTTCTCCGTTCTTTTCGTTCAACTCTTTCAAGTCTTTCGGAGGCATTGTGTTTTTCCTCTCGTCAAGGATCATTCCATCTCCTCAAGTTCATATTCTATTCTTTACCTTGTGGTTTCAGATTTATTCCATTCTTATCTTGATCTAGCCGGAGTGCTGCATAAATTCTTTCGTTCTTATTCCTTTTCTATCTTGTCCTAATCGGAGTGCTTTCAAATTCAGTCTTATTCTTTGAGCTTTTGCTTTTGGTCATATTCATTGTTCCTCTCTTCTACCTGAGTGTTCTTGACTTTGTTATTCCTCTCTCTTTTGTTCTCATTTCACCCCATCCTTTTCCCTTCCGTCTCGGTCCTAAGATCTCGGGACGAGATCTCTTGTTAGTAGAGGAGAGTTGTAACGCCCCGGATTCGATGCGCCAGGTGTCCGCCAGTTATTCGTCGACCTTGCCATGTCATGTGCTTGCGTGTTGCATTTTGCCATGTCATCATCTGCATATCATATCATATCATCATGTGCATCGCATTTGGATATGTGTTCGTCTCTTGCATCCGAGCATTTTCCCCGTTGTGCGTTTCGCAATCCGACACTCCTATGTCCCCCGGCGCCCCCTTTTGCATCGTTTTGTGTGAGTTTCTTTTGAGCATGATATCTACATGTGTTATGAGCTACAGCATGCCATCTTTGCGGTGGTGCAACCCATTCTTCATGATATGCCATGTATTGATTGTTTCAAGCTTGCAAAGTAGCCTCCGTGATGTTGCTGATTTCAGTGACTTAGAATTTCTCCAAGTCATTGCTCTGCTGTTATTTTTATGCCATGTATTCATGTTGCTACAGTGTGATTTGTGCCTCTTTTGAGTATGTTCAATAAGGATGTTTTGTTCATATGGTTATTATCTATCCATCCGTGCCTCTTTTTGCATTTATGGAGCGATGTGGCATGTCTTAATCTTGCTCTACTTTTGCTATAAAATGTTCCTGGCAGATTATTTACATGTTATTCAATTTTGCCAAGGTTATTGCTAGTGATCCATGCATGCTATGGACTTGTTCTTTTCATTCATAGCTTCATGGTCATGTCTTCTTGCTGATGATATGCTTATCTTGTCATGCAATGACTTGTGGTGAGCGATTCAAGCTCAACAACATGCCTACTTATCGTTGTTTATGCCATGCTCTATTTTTTACCAAGTCTGAATCTGTTTATGAAACTTGCTATGTTTACATGGATTCGATCATATCTTCTTTGCCTTTTTTGCTAATGGTAAGTAATGGAATTTTGTTATATGAAATTAGTAGATTCATTCCATTCCTTTGGTTGCCATGATAAATTCCTACAGGATGTAGTTTGTTAGCTCCAAACATTGTAACCTGATGTTATTCCTGGCATGTCCTGTGAATTCTGCCAAGTCTGCGAACCTGTTATTATTTGCAATCTTGCCAATATCTTTTGGGTATATTCTATCAGTTTCTAGAGATAGCCCAGTGTTCATGTTTTGTTATGCTTTACCTGTAAATCATGTCCATGCCTTTTGTTTTCATGTTGATATCCTGTAGCATGTTGTTTTGATGCTTGCAATATGCCTAGTTGCTGTTTTGGACAGCGTGTCCTTTAAACTTGTATGGTGTGTATGTGTTGAAACGTTGTTCCGTTTTGAGTGTGCACTTTATGAAACTTCCTTAGTTTTGCATGTAGATTCATATTACCTTGTTGGATCCATGTCTTGAATGTGTTTTCTTGATGTTTGCATGCATTTTGCATCAATGCCATGTTTAACTTGTTTTGCTCATATCTCCTAAGCCGTAGCTCCGAATTAAATGAACTTTATATGTAACTTGACTAGAATTTCATGTAGATCATCGTGGTGCATCTTAACTTGATGTTTAACAACTTGAACATAAGTTTTATTCAGATCTGGACCAATTTTGGAATTTGCATATGAGGAATTACCGGATTTGTTATGTGTTGTCTCTGGCCTCATTTAAACTTGCTTTGATGTGTTGTTCTTGTATGCATCGTCTCTTGCCATGCGTAGCTTCATGTAGCCTTGTCATGCATCATACTTGGTTGAGCATCATGCATTGTTCATGTGTGGTGTGTTTACCATGTTGTGTCCTTCTTCTCGATAGTTCCCGTTTCGTTGCGATCGTGAGGATTCGTTCGTCTATGCTTGGTCCGTCTTCATGGCATCATCTTCTTCATGGATTCGTTCTTCTTCCTTGCGGGATTTCAGGCAAGATGGCCATCACCTTGGATCTCATTACTATCATTGGTATGCTAGTTGCTTCGTTCTATCGCTATGCCGTGTTACCTACCACTTGCTATCAAGCCTCCCAAATTGCCATGAACCTCTAACTTTTGTCACCCTTCCTAGCAAACCGTTGTTTGGCTATGTTACCGCTTTTGCTCAGCCCCTTTTATAGCGTTGCTAGTCGTAGGTGAAGATGAAGATTGCTCCATGTTGGATTCTGTTTATGTTGGGATATCACAATATCTCTTATATTATTAATGCATCTATATACTTGGTAAAGGGTGGAAGGCTCGGCCTTATGCCTGGTGTTTTGTTCCACTCTTGGCGCCCTAGTTTCCGTCATATCGGTATTATGTTCCTGGATTTTACGTCCCTAACGCGGTTGGGTGATTTATGGGACCCCCTTCATAGTTCGCTTTGAATAAAACTCCTCCAGCAAGGCCCAACCTTGGTTTTAAATTTGCCTCACCTAAGCCTTTTTCCCTTGGGAGTCGCGCATCCTGAGGGTCATCTTTATTTTACCCCCTCGGTCCAGTGCTTCTCTAAGTGCTGGTCCAAACCGAGCGATGTTCAGCGCCCCCTGGGCAATCAGGGTCTATGCCAACCCGACGTCTTGCTCATCCGGTGTGCCCTGAGAACGAGATATGTGCAGCTCCTATCGGGATTTGTCGACACATCCGGGAGGCTTTGCTGGTCTTGTTTTACCATTGTCGAAATGTCTTGTATTCGAGATTCCGAGACTGATCGGGTCTTCCCGGGACAAGGAATATCCTTCGTTGATCGCGAGAGCTTATCATGGGCTAAGTTGGGACACCCCTGCAGGGTTTGAACTTTCGAAAGCCGTGCCCGCGGTTATGTGGCAGATGGGAATTTGTTGATATCCGGTTGTAGTGAACTCGAAGTAAACTCTTCTAAAATACACCAACCGTGTGCGTAACCGTGAGTGTCTCTTTTCGGGGTTGATCGAGAGGAGAACACGGTTTCTGGGTTATGTCTGACGTAAGTAGGAGTTCAGGATCACTTCTTGATCATTACTAGTTGACGACCGCTTGCTTTGCTTCTCTCCTCGCTCTTATTTGCGTAAGTTAGCCACCATACATGCTTAGTCGCTGCTGCAACCTCACCACTTTACCCCTTTCCTATCCCATTAAGCTTTGCTAGTCATGATACCGATGGTATTGGGATTGCTGAGTCCTCATGGCTCAGAGATTACTACACCAACAGTTGCAGGTACAGGTTATGCGACGATCTTGACGTGAGAGGGATGTTTATTTGTGTTGGAGTTCTTCTTCTACTTCTTCTCTGATTGAGGGATAGGTTCCTGGTCGGCAGCCTGGGCTAGCAGGGTGGATGTCGTTTGAGTTTCTGTTTATGTTTCGTCCGTAGTCATATGTTGATCTTGTATAAGGTGTATTGTGGTAATTTTGCGGCATTCGTATGCCTTGTATGTATCCCCATCTATTATCTAATGTTGATGTAATGATATCCACCTTGCAAAAGCGTCTCCAAGATGTTCTTCTATCCTTGGTGGGACCTTCGAGTTCCTTTAGGATAGAGTCGCATCTTGGGCGTGACATTAACGGAGGTAGCCCCTTAGGTGAGTGTATGGATCTGAACTTTGATAGAGTCTGTTGTAGATGTTGTCCTGTTGGTCACCTATTCTTAAGAGATGATATAGAAAAATAAGGATAAAGGATAAAAAATGTTACGGGAATGCTTGCAGGGTTGTCCGTATTGTGCTTCCGCCGATGCCCATGGTATCTTGAGTGCGTAGTGATGTACGCGTGGTGTGAATCTCGCCGGTATGGTAGGTGGCGGAAGCCGAATAGCTATTTCCGTTCCGGGAGTGGTCTAACTTTGGAGGGAAACTGTTTCTGGTCCCTGGTGTTCGGCTGGCGAGCCGCTCCGTCGTCTTTATCTCGTGGTGGCCTCCTCCCCTTGCTATCGGCGTTAAGCTTGCCTACCTGCTTGAGGACCCAACAGTTTCTGTTTGTATGGTTAGCTAGCTTATCGGGATGACCGTGAATCTGACAAGGTCGGTCCAATATTTTGTCATGGGTGGATGATCCATCCTTGTTTTCCTTTAGTGGCTTCTTCCGTTGACCGGGTTTCGGATTGTGAAATCCGGCGTTGACTGCTGTGTCGAGTAATCTTTCAGTATTATTGCGACTGTTGTGTTCGGTTCGTCGTGCCTTACCGTTGCCGTCTCGAATTTCGGAAGTGCCCGGGTCGCTGGCGTTGTTGCTTTTACGAGCGAGCCAGTTGTCTTCTCCCGCACAAAAGCGAGTCATTAGAGCGGTAAGGGCTGGCATGGATTTGGGTCCTTCCTGGCCGAGGTGACACGTTAGCCATTCATCCCGGACGCGATGTTTGAAGGCCGCGAGGGCTTCTGCGTCCGGACAGTCGACAATTTGGTTCTTTTTGACTAAGAACCTAGTCTAGAGCTCCCTGGCTGACTCATCGGGCTCCTGGACAATATGAATTAAGTCATCGGCATCTACTGGCCGGACATATGTTCGTAGGAAGTTGTCTCGGAAGGTGTCTTCCAAATCTTCCCAGCTTCCAATAGAATTTTTTGGCAAACTGTTTAGCCAGTACCGAGCTGGCCCTTTAAGCTAGAGAGGTATGTATTTAATGGCATGAAGGTCATCTCCACGAGCCATGTGAATATGGAGGAGGTAATCCTCAATCCATACCACGGGATCAGTTGTTCCATCGTATGATTCGATGTTAATGGGTTTGAAACCGTCTAGAAATTCATGCTCCAATACCTCGTCAGTGAAGCAGAGAGTGTGTGCGGCTCCTCTATGTTGAGCCAGACTATGAAGCACCTCCGGCGGACTCCGTTTACGGAGTTCGGATCGGGCGTGGTCAGCTCTGTTGTGTCCGAATAGGTAACCATCATCACCGGTCGGGCAGTGTTCCCCCGAGCTGTTTTGTTCTTGTTTTGACGGCTGAATGGGTTGGTATGAAGCTCTGCTTGGGCTGCTGCTTTATCCGGACCGAACTATGGTCGCCTACAACATTACTTGATGGTGGTGTGGGCTCCAACACCCTACCATCGTATTGAGGGAGCCACCCGCTCTTGGGGTGGCTCTTGTCTGGGCCGCTAAGGCCGTATTCTTCGGTAGCCAAGACCTCGGTCCATCTATCATTGAGCAAATCTTGGCTCGCTTGAAGCTGCGGCTGCTTCTTTCTTAGCCTCCTTGCAGTGGCTATGAGCCGGCGTTTAAAGCGCTCCTGCTCGAGAGGTTCCTTAGGCATGATAAAATCCTCATTGCTGAGGATCTCCTCTTCCTTGGAGAGTGGGAGATAATTGCTATCCTCTGAGTCTCCATATGTGGCCTGTTCATCAGGGTTGTCTTGCCCGCCTTCCTGTTCCTCCTGTTCGGATCCTACCTCAACAGGGTCTTCATCGTCCGGAGTGTTATCTTCTCCGGTGCTAGTATTAGTCTCTCTTGAGCGTCATGACTTAGGAGGCGCAGGGCGCGCCGGTGTTCGGACTGTGTACTAGGAGGTTTATCCTCAACTGGGTCCTCCTTGTCATCATCGAAAGCATTGTTGGTTGTGTCTACCATACATACGTCATACCATGAAGTGGCCATACTGTGTCTAGCGGGTAGTGAGTTCTGGCCTTGCCCCTCATCATCATCCATACCGTTGATGTCTTCGGGGCCGAGGTCAAGCGTGTCTGTTGGGTCTTCGCCAGTGGCTATGAAGTGGGTGGCAGGTGGGAAGCAAAATTCTCCGTCATCAGTCGCAAGTTCGAACCAAACATAGTTCGGTGGCGAGTAGCCTGCCAGAGATAGATTTTTTAGTGATTTTAGTACATCGCCCATGGGCGAGTGTTGGAAGATGCTGCGGCACTGAACTTGAAGATCGATAACCGATCGAGTTCGGTATCTGCGGACTCGCAGGGTTCAGAACCTGTCGCCGGGGACGAGTCCGGGGTTCCGTTCATGCGGATATCATATGCAGTAGAATATGTGTGCGGCTCCAACACCGCGGAATCGGTAGCCCCCGTGATGGGGTTGAGCTTCCCCTCTTGGGACGACTTGATCTGCTCCGGATCTAAGGCCAGAGTTGCTACAGGAGCTATCTCCTGGATGCGGCCCGATGACATGTTTAAGCCATGTCCATCGGGGCGACGGGCAGCGATTGTCGCAGTCTCGAATCCGTCAAAGATAAAGTCTCCAAGGATGTCCGCAACGTAGTTCAAGCTTCTGCATCTGACATGATGGCCAGGGGCGTAGCTGTCAATCTGCTCCAGATGGCCAAGCGAGTTGGCCTGCAGTACGAAGCCGCCAAATACGAACATCTGTCCGAGGAGAAAGGTTTCTCACTGGACAACGTCATCATCGACGATTTAAGGGGCCTTCAAACCTTTTGTCGACGGCAAAGTGGAACTCTCAATTAAAGCGGTTCTGGTGACTCTTACTACCTGGTAAGGGCCTTCCCACTTTAGAATGAATTTGTTTGTACCCTTCGCGGACGGAATGCATCTAAGGACAAGGTCTCCTTCCTCAAAACACCGGGCATGGACCCTGCGGCTATGATAGCGATGCAGGGCTTGCTGATAGCTTGTAGCACGCGTAGCAGCCCAGAGATGGTTCTCCTCGAGTAGCACAGCGTCGTCACGCCGATGCTGATCTTGCGCTACTTCATCGTAGGCAAGCACTCGAGGCGACCCGTAAGTGAGTTCCGTGGGGATAACTGCTTCTTCCCCGTAGACCAAGGAGAAGGGAGTCTGCCCGGTAGGTCGATTTGGTGTCATTCTGAGGGATCAGAGAACTACTGGCAGCTCATCGATCCACTGCCCGCCATGCTTCTGCAGTGTATCAAAGGTTCTCATCTTGAGTCCTCGCAACACTTCAGTGTTCGCCCTCTCAGCTTGACCATTGCTTCTGGGATGTGCAATAGAGGCAAATGAGACCTTGCATCCGAGGGCATGGACATATTGCATGAAGGCGCGGCTCATGAATTGGGTGCCGTTGTCGGTAATGATCCTTGCCGGGACTCCAAAAAGACACACCAATTCTTTCAAGAACTTGATGGCTGACTGAGCTCTCACCTTTCTCACGGCAGTCACTTCCAGCCAGTTTGTAAACTTATCGATAGCAAAGAACAAGAATTCAAAGCCCCCGATTGCTCGGGGGAAGGGCCGAGGATATCGAACCCCCACACCGAAAATGGCCATGATAGAGGGATTGTCTGAAGAGCTTGGGCAAGCAAGTGGATTTTCTTGGAATGGAACTGGCAGGCTTCGCACTTGGTGACCAGCTCGACCGCATCTTGGAGGGCTGTGGGCCAATAGAATCCTTGCCGGAATGCATTCCCAACTAACGCCCTTGATCCAATGTGGGAGCCGCACATGCCCTTGTGTATCTCAACCAGTTGTTCCTTTCCTTCTTCCCGGCAGACCAAATCACTTCAATTTCACACCGTTGGGCCTCGTTCTGTATAGAGTGTCATCGATAAACTGATACATACTAGCTCTCCGGGCTACTCTTTCAGCTTCATCTTGGTCGTCAGGAAGCTCTCCGGTTTGGAGGAAGTGGACTATGTGCCTTTCCCATGTTGGAGCTTGGGGCTCGACAACGAGGATTAGCGGCACCTCCTCAACTACAGGAGCACATGCCTCATTCGCAGGGTCCATAGGTGTCAGGACCCCGATTCTAAGTCACACCGATCTAGCATGTAACACGTCATATCACTTTGCGTCCTGACGCAGGTATTATCACGGGTGTCGCTTTACCTGGACCGGGACCGTTTGCGCCTTTTGGCTCACGTATATGATAGTGTCGCTAGCATCCATATGACAGAGAACCCGGGCCGACATGACTAGTCGTGAACCCAAAGTGGCACTAACTTACGGGGACAGGCATACATGAATCAACATCGAGCATGTCGGTCAGTAGCGTGCGAATCCGGGCTGTAGCATTGGGCTAATAGGACTCCGGTGTACCGGGCTGTAGCAGGCTAGGCAGGACTACGGATGTCACCGCGTGACATTTCCCCGAAGGGACAGACACAGGAACGAAGTGAATCACATGCCAGCTAGTCAAGTGTTCCGGAGCAGTAGTGCTGGGCTAGCAGGACTCTGGTGAACCGGGCTGTAGCGGACTACTATGGCCCATGGAAGCACAAGAGTACATTTCCCCATAACAGAGGCTACCAAGGATAAACAACTAGGTTGTCGGATCCCACACATACCAAGCATTTCAATCATACACACAATATGCTCGATATGTGTAAATACAACATGGCATCAGAGCATAACTCTACGACTCAAGTATTTATTCATTAGGCTCCGAGGAGCCAAGTATTACAAACATGGGTCTCATGACCCAACATACAGAGCATACAAGCAACAAGCGGAAGCATTACATGTATGAGTACAGACAACTACAAAATAAAAAGGCTGAGAAGCCTGACTATCTACAAGACCCTCCCAAGGGTACAAGATCGTAGCTGAGGTAACAAGCTATTCATCGAAGTCCATGCAGAACTACTACTGAGACAGAAGTCTCATCTGCAAAAACATAAATTAAGCAACGTGAGTACAAAGGTACTCAGCAAGACTTACATCAGATCCTATCATACATGCATTATTATCAAGGACACAATGTGGGATTTAGTTGTAGCAAGCCAGCTTTGACTTAGTGGCTAACCTGTTCTACGACTACGAGTAACTTCTTTGAGGTGAGAAAGCGCACACGATTCCATTAATCACCACATCAATACACTACTATGGATTCATTCCCGTCTCCCTATGAGAAGGCCATCCATAGCACTCATACTTGTCTTGAGCATTTTAGAGTATCCACTTCAAGTTGTCTATGTACCACATAAGCATCCAAGAAGTCCATAACCACGGACCCGGCTATTCGAATAGATCATGTTAACCCTGCAGGGGTGTACTTCTTCACACACGCTCTCAACACTTACCGCCATGTACATGTCATGTATCTCGGCAACCTTCAACAGGAAGCCTGGAGAGGGTGTCGGCCAAGACCTGACTAACCACACAAGACTCTAGTCCAGGTTTATCGCCTATTCGGGTTCCATCCGCAAGATGATTCGGCCGGGATTTCACTCACGGCCCCAAATGATGTGTGCAGGGTTCCCCAGCCCACCTCGCCGGATGGATCTATGCTTGGTACACCGTGCCACTTGTGCCTAGTCTGTCCCAAGCCCACCTGGCCGGTTTCCACTTGGTAGACTACTAACACTACCTACAAACACCAGAAACTATTTGCGACTCCTGGGCAGAGACCAAGTCGGTTAATAAGTCAAGAGGGGTGAGTTACCGGAACCCAATGTGTGGTAGTATCTAGTCATTGGACAACATACACAGAACTCAGTGCTTAAGGACGGTTCCAGTGAGACAACCCACCATGTACTCCAACATGGCCTCTCACCGCTACCTTTACCAAATCGTGTTCACACACTTAACTCTCAGCATGAGAACACAACGTAACACTCCAATTCATTCCCAATGAATCAGACCTGACACAACTCTAGCAATAGCAGGCATGGCATGGTAGGAACACAACATGGCTCAAACAACCCCTACACATGCTAGTGGGTTTCAACTATTTACTATGGCAATGACACGTCATGCAGAGGAATGGGTTCAACTACCGCAACATAAAGTAGCAGTTGAATCGCCGTTGTCCTAATGCAATAAAAGAGAGCAGGAGCGAGAGAGTGGGATTGTATCGGAATGCCTGGTAGATAAACAGAGGGGCACTGCTTCACAGACAGGTACTCTGGAACACTCTCCGGAGCGAGACCTATCGAGAAGAACGGTGCCGGCAATCAGTACACAACATATGCAACAATATGATGCATGATCATGGCATGTGATGTTCTTTGTGCTAATGCATCAAGCATTCTATTTGGAATAGGTCCATTTGAACCTTTGGTTCAAATGCAACTCTAAATTAAGTCTCTTAAAATGCCATGAATGTGTTTTTACCTATACAGCAAGTTTAAGTTGGTTTATCATGCATGAAACTGGTACAGATGGATAGATTGAATGGTTCTGATAATTTTTCATATATAAATTATTTCAATCTGAGCTACGGTTGAATTTCTATGAATTTTTAGAAGTTTATATCGTTTTCTGGATTTTCCTGATTTATTTTTAAACATAAAAATGATTAATTGTGTCAGCATGACAGTGTCATGACGTTAGTGAGTCAACCGCGGCTGAACAGGTCAAACATGACATGTCGGGTCCACATGTCGGTGTGACAGTTAATTAATAGAGGTTAATTAGCGCTAACACTAACCTAGCTACAGATTAGTCAGAGGCGGGCCCCACCTGTCATTAACCCATAAGGGTCAAATCTGGTCAACTGGAGGGGGGTCAAACCGAGTCAACCTTTTAGCGTTTAGCCGCTGGCGAGGCCGAATGCGGCGGAGGGCTCGGGATCGTCGCTCCGGCGACCATTTAGGCGGCGGAGACCACCTACGCGAAGCCTAGGCTCGCGCGCATCCCGGCGGAGGGCTCGGGATCGTCGCTCCGGCGACCATTTAGGCGACGGAGACCACCTACGTGAACCCCGGGCTCGCGCGCATCTAGTGGAACACGCCGGAGGCTGTGGGATGGTTGGAGCTCGCCAGAGCAGAGCTCGCGGCGGCGGCCAGAGTTCGGTGGCGTGCGGTTTTGATACTATGGGGCACAGCAGGGGCTGCGAGCAGGTGTGTTTGGCTCCTGGGGCTGCAACAAATTCGGTGACGTGCTCGGGAGCGAGCTGCGGTGGCTCTGGCCACGACGGCGACATGATCGGCGGCCAGGAGCTATAGCCATGGCGGGGAATGGAGCTGGAGCGCGCAAAAACGAGGGGGAGAAGAGGGGTTCGGTACAGGAGCTCATGACGAGGCCTTCCGTGATCTCAACACGCTCGAGGATGGCTTGGAGGCGATGGGATGTTGGTGGCAATCTTCGGCGGCCAATGATGAAGACGACGGCTGTCACGGCTCCAAGGGGCGTCCCGCGACGCGTGGCTTGACGGAGAGCAGAAGGACGACGGCGCGGAGCTGTTGGACTTGTCGGAGAGGCGAGGGGGAGGCAGTAGCTACGGCAACGGCGAGCGGCGGCGACGCCAGCGCTCGGGCGGGTCGAGAGAGAGGGATCCAGGGGAGGAGGGAGAACGAGAGAGAGAGAGAGAGAGAGAGAGAGAGAGAGAGAGAGAGAGAGAGAGAGAGAGAGAGAGGCGAGGCGGCGCGCGAGGCAACCAGAGCGACGAGGGGGAGGACAGGCAGGCAGGAGGCGGCCGGATGCGTGCGTGTGCGCCGCGGGCACACGTCCCTGTCTTCCTGGCACGGTGGAGACGACTACTGGCACTGGCCAGTCGGCTGGGCCGGCCTATTGGGCCACTGGGTTGCCAAGTAAGAAGCCGAGGTAAGCTCCGACTCCTTTTTCCATTCTGTTATTGTTTTCTTTCTACTTCTGTAATTTTTGTTTCTGATTTAGTAAAGTACTAAATCAATTTGTTTGCCTCTGATAATTTTTGTAGGGACTAGTTGGATTAATCCAAAGCCCCACACCAAAAATCAGAGATATTGGACATATATTAAATATATAACTAATATATATCCAATGCAAATATTTATGCATTAATTCCAAATGGCCAAAATAAATATGTATGAGCTTCTAAAAATATTGGTTTGAGTTTTACCTCTGACCAATATTTTCAGAGAGCAACATGAACATTTTCTTGGACCTTTTTGGAGCAATTTTTAACTGGGTTATTTCCAGAAATGATTTCTGACGGTTTCACAAATCCCCATTTGACACTTAAAAGAAATTTAAACATGATGCACACATGACTAGCTAGTCTAGGTCATACCAGAACTAGGGATGTGACAATAGGCCCGGCTGAAGGGTGCGGTCCAGAAGGTGGCTCCTACCTCTTGAGCACTGCGTTGGATTTCCCTGATAAGGCCTAGGATTAAAATCCCCTCTAGACGCGTTGTTACTAAAATTATTCCTACCAACAAAATTAACATCCGTAGATTCATTATTATTCTCAATCAAGGTAGACAAAGGCATATCATTAGGATCAGAAGAAACACTCTTAGTAGCAAATAATTTCATAAGTTCATCCATCTTTTCACTCAAAACATTAATTTCTTCTATTGGATGCACTTTTTTATTAGTAGATCTTTCAATGTGCCATTGAGAATAATTAACCATAATATTATCTAGGAGTTTAGTAGCATCTCCTAAAGTGATTTCCATAAAAGTGCCTCCCGCGTCCGAATCTAAAAGATTTCTAGAAGCAAAATTCAATCCGGCATAATTTTTTTGTATAATCATCCACAAGTTCAAACCATGAGTGGGGCAATTACGTATCATTAATTTCATTCTCTCCCAAGCTTGTGCAACATGTTCATGATCAAGTTGCTTAAAATTCGTAATATCGTTTCTAAGAGAGATGATCTTAGCGGGAGGAAAATACTTAGAGATAAAAGCATCTTTGCACTTGTTCAAAGAATCAATACTATGTTTAGGCAAAGATGAAACCAAGCTTTAGCATGATCTCTAAGCAAAAAAGGAAATAGCTTCAATTTAACAATATCATTATTGACATCTTTCTTCATTTGCATATCACACAAATCAACGAAACTATTTAGATGAGTAGCGGCATCTTCACTAGGAAGGCCGGCGAATTGATCTTTCATAACAAGATTCAACAAAGCAGTATTGATTTCACAAGATTCAGTGTTGGTAAGAGGAGCAATCGGAGTGCTAAGGAAATCATTATTGTTGGTATTGGTAAAGTCACACAATTTGGTATTATCTTGAGCCATCGTGACAGACAAGCAATCCAACACACGAGCAAACAAAAAGCAAGCGAGGAAAATGGCAAACGGAAAAGAGAGGACGAATAAGATGGCAAGGGTGAAGTGGGGGAGAGGAAAACAAGAGGCAAATGGCAAATAATGTAATGCGGGAGAGAAGGGACTGTGATGGGTAGTTGGTATGTTGACTTTTGCGTAGACTCCTCGGCAACGGCGCCAGAAATGGCTCGTTGTCGGGAGTCCAAATCTTGACTTGACCTTGCGTAAGCCTCCGCGGCAATGGCGCCAGAAATTCTTCTTGCTACCTCTTGAGCACTGCGTTGGATTTCCCCGAAGACGAAAGGATAATGCAGCAAAGTAGCGTAAGTATTTCCCTCAGTTTTTGAGAACCAAGGTATCAATCCAGTAGGAGGCTACGCGCTAGTCCCTCATACCTACACAAAGCAAATAATTCCTCGCAACCAACGCGAATAGGGGTTGTCAATCCCTTCACGGTCACTTACAAGAGTGAGATCTGATAGAGATTATAGGTAATATTTTTGGTATTTTTGGTATAGAGATGCAAAGTAAAATAAAAGGCAAAGTAAAAAGTAAAGAAATAATAAAGTGATGGAATATTAATATGATGAAGATTTCACTAGTGGCTTCTCTCAAGAGCATAAGTTTTCTACGGTGGGTGAACAAG
Source organism: Aegilops umbellulata (assembly GCA_032464435.1). NCBI lineage: Eukaryota > Viridiplantae > Streptophyta > Magnoliopsida > Poales > Poaceae > Aegilops > Aegilops umbellulata. Next base: position 150,020,043 of record CP136059.1, on the reverse strand, counting down.
TTACTATTGAGCAATTGACAGAATTGCACATAATTATGAGAATATCTAGGTATGATCATGTATATAGGCATCACGTCCGAGACAAGTAGACTAACTCCTGCCTGCATCTACTACTATTACTCCACTCATCGACCGCTATCCAACATGCATCTAGAGTATTAAGTTAAAAATAGAGTAACACCTTAAGCAAGACGACATGATGTAGAGGGATAGTTTCATGCAATATGATAAAAACACTATCTTGTTATCCTCGATGGCAACAATGCAATACGTGCCTTGCTGCCCCTACTGTCACTTGGAAAGGACACCGCAAGATTGAACCCAAAGCTAAGCACTTCTCCCATTGCAAGAAGAACCAATCTAGTAGGCCAAACCAAACTGATAATTCGAAGAGACTTGCAAAGATAACCAATCATACATAAAAGAATTCAGAGAAGATTCAAATATTGTTCATAGATAGACTTGATCATAAACCCACAATTCATCGGTCTCAACAAACACACCGCAAAAAGAATATTACATCAAATAGATCTCCACGAGAGAGGGGGAGAACATTGTATTGAGATCCAAAAAGAGAGAAGAAGCCATCTAGCTACTAACTATGGACCCGAAGGTCTGAAGTTAACTACTCACACTTCATCGGAGGGGCTATGATGATGTAGAAGCCGTCCGTGGTGGATGCCCTCTCCGGCGGAGCTCCGGAACATGCCCCAAGATGGGATCTTGTGGGTACAAAAGGTTGCGGCAGTGGAATTAGGTTTTTGGCTCCGTATCTGATCGTTTGGGGGTACGTAGGTATATATAGGAGGAAGGAGTACGTCGGTGGAGCAACAGGGGGCCCACGAGGCAGGGGGCGTGCCCTAGGGGGGTGGGCGCGCCCCCACCCTTGTGGCCATGTCCCTTCTTTCTTGATGTAGGGTCCAAGTCTCCTGGATCATGTTCAGTGAGAAAATCATGTTCCCGAAGGTTTCATTCCGATTGGACTCCATTTGATATTCCGTTTCTTCGAAACACTGAAATAGAAAAAAAAAACAATCCTGGGCTGGGCCTCCGGTTAATAGGTTAGTCCCAAAAGTAATATAAAAGTGGAAAATAAAGCCCAATATGGTCCAAAACAGTAGATAATATAACATGGAGCAATAAAAAATTATAGATACGTTGGATACGTATCAGGCATTCCCAAGCTTAATTCATGCTCGTCCTCGAGTAGGTAAATGATAAAAAAGAATTTTTAATGCGGAGTGCTACTTGGCATAATTTCAATGTACTTCTTATTAATTGTGGTATGAATATTCAGATCTGAAAGATTGAAGACAAGAGTTCATATTAACATAAAAATAATAATACTTCAAGCATACTAACAAAGCAATCATGTCTTCTTAAAATAACATGGCCAAAGAAAGTTATCCCTACAAAATCATATAGTCTGGCTATTCTCAATCTTCACCACACAAAGTATTTAAATCATGCACAACCTCGATGAAAAGCCAAGCAATTGTTTCATACTTTTGACATTCTCAAAACTTTTTCGATCTTCACGCAATACATGAGCGTGAGCTATGGATATAGCACTATATGTGGAATAGAATTGTGGCTATGGAGAAGACAAAAAAGGCGGAAGATAGTCTCACATCAAATAGGTGTATCAACGGGCTATGGAGATGCCCATCAATAGATATAAATGTGAGTGAGTAGGGATTGCCATGCAACGGATGCACTAGAGCTATAAGTATATGAAAGCTCAACAAAATAAACTAAGTGGGTGTGCATCCAGCTCGCTTGCTCACGAAGACATAGGGCATTTTGAAGAAGCCCATCGTTGGAATATACAAGCCAAGTTCTATAATGAAAAATTACCACTAGTATATGAAAGCGACAAAATGAGAGACTCTCTATCAAGAAGATCTTGGTGCTACTTTGTAACGCCCTCGATGCGGCTATATCTCCCACGTGTCGAAGCACGACTTAGAGGCATAACCGCATTGAAAGCAATGTCGCAAGTGAGGTAATCTTCACACATCCCATGTAATACATAAGGGGAAAAGATACATATTTGGCTTACAAACGCCACTTCACACAAATACAGGAATAAAACAATACATCATACAGTTACAATCAGGGCCCGACTACGGAGCCAAAATAAAAGAAGAACCTCAAAAGCGACAAAGGACCAAGATCGACCCCAACTGGGCTCCACTACTGATCGACTAGAACGAAACAACACAAAACACAAGATCTCCATCGAACTCCTCCTTGAGCTCGGGTGCGTCGCCTGCACGGTCTCAGCGGCACCTGCAAACTGGTTTAGGAAGTATCTGGTGAGTCACGAGGACTCAGCAATCTCACACCCGCGAGATCAAGACTATTTAAGCTTAAAGGTAGGGTAAAAGGTATGAGGTGGAGCTGCAGCAAGCGACTAGCATATATGGTGGCTAACAAACGCAAATGAGAGCGAGAAGAGAAGGCAAAAGCACGGTCGAACAACTATGATCAAGAAGTGATCCTGAAACTACTTACGTCAGACATAACTCCAACAACCGTGTTCACTTCCCGGATCCCGCCGAGAAGAGACCATCACGGTTACACACGCGGTTGGTGTATTTTAGTTAAGATCAACTTCGGGTTTTCTACAACCGGACATTAACAAATTCCCATCTGCCCATAACCGCGGGCACGGCTTTCGAAAGTTCAAACCCTGCAGGGGTGTCCCAACTTAGCCCATGATAAGCTCTCACGATCAACGAAGGATATTCCTTCTCCCCGGGAAGACCCGATCAGTTTCGGAATCCCGGCTACAAGACATTTCGACAGTAATAAAACAAGTCCAGCAAAGCCGCCCGATGCGCCGACATCCTGATAGGAGCTGCACATATCTTGTTCTCAGGGCAACACCGGATAAGCTAAGCGTACAGGTACCAACATAACCCAAGTTGCCAAGGGACGGTCCCGCACGGTGCTCTAGTTTGGACCAACACTTAGACAAGCATTGGCCCGGGGGGCTAAATAAAGATGACCCTTGGGTTAATTACTCCCAAGGGAAGTAGGTGGTGGTGAGGCAAATGGTAAAATCAAGGTTGGGCCTCGCTGGAAAAGTCTTATTCAAAGCGAACTGTCAAGGGGGTCCCATAAATCACCCGACCGCGTTAGGGACGCAAAATCCGGGAACATAACCCCGATATGACGGAAACTAAGGCGGCAAGAGTGGAACAAAACACCAGGCATAAGGCCGAGCCTTCCACCCTTTACCAAGTATATAGATGCATTAATTAAATAAGATATATTGTGATATCCCAACAAGTAAACATGTTCCAACAAGGAACAACATCTCCATGTTCCAACAAGGAACAAACTTCATCTTCACCTGCAACTAACAACGCTATAAGAGGGGCTGAGCAAAGCGGTAACATAGCCAAACAACGGTTTGCTAGGACAAGGTGGGTTAGAGGCTTGGTTTAACAATATGGGAGGCATGACAAGCAAGTGGTGGGTATCGCAGCATAGGCATAGCAAAAGAGCGAGCAACTAGCAAGCAAAGATAGAAGTGATTTCAAGGGTATGGTCATCTTGCCTGAGATCCCTCAAGGAAGAAGAACGAGTCCATGAAGAAGACAAACGGACGAAGTCGAACGAATCCTCACAATCGCAACGTTACCGGAACTATCAAGAAGAAGCAACACCGGAAAGAAACAAACAACATGGTAAACAACCATCACATGAACATGGCATGATGCACAATCAAGTATGATGCATGTCCGGTTTAATGATGCATGGCATGGGAAATGCAACAAACAATACTACAAATTAAGTGGAGCTCAATATGCAACGGGTTGCATATTGACGAAACACCACAACAATTATTTAGTTCTCTCTTGTTTATGTACCCAACAATATTAAATGTTGATTAACATGGCAAGGGGTGAAGCACAACAAAACTATCTATCTAGACAAGTTTAAATGAGGCCGGAACAATAAACAACATAGTCCGGAAGAACCTCATGAGCATATATTAGATTTGGTACTGTTCTGACCTAAGGCATATTTTAGAGCTGTTAAACAGGAAAATAAAGTGCAACATGTTAATCTATGCATTTTTCTACCCCATTTACATATAAAGTTTATTTAAAACCGAGCTACGGTTATTTAGTTATGAATTAAATCATTTTAACATGGCATTTAGCAAAATAAATGCAAACAACAATTTTAATCATTTTAAATGTTGTTATCATGATGCGGATGACAATTTCAAGTTTAAAGCAATTTTATGAAAATGTTGACAAGAGCATGAAGAAGCATTTGTCATCGTGGCGGAAAGAAAGTGTGCCACGGCAACGAATCCGAAAATGGTGCCACGACAACATATCGGTTCCGGTACCCATGAAGATATCGGTGCAAAAGGAAGCGTGACGGAAGCGAGCAAAAGATGGTGGGGCGCTCCCGGATACCGGGTTCCCACGAGACGATGGCATGGCAATGAGTGACAAATTGGACACGGTGAAAACACGAGCATCTCATACAACCCACATTCGTTCTCGGAAGGTCGTCTCGGCGGTTATACCTTTGAAGCGTGCAAAGGAGACGGTTCTCGTTCGTAGAGGGAAGTAGAGGAAGTAGTCGTTCAAGCGTCAGATGGTACGGTACTCGGTCGTTTCGAAGAGGTACTTGGGGTCATTTGAACTTGCCGATCTCGTCATCTCGAAGGGGTACTTGATGTTCTTAGCGATTCCGAAGACGAGGTAGAGGTACACTTGCCGTAGGGGTACTTGTCGGATCCACGGCGACGGTAGAGGTACGAATGTTCTCGCGGTACTTGTCGGTCCAGTCTTGGTGTAGATGTACATCGCAACCGTAGTGGTACTCGCGGACTTCGGCGCCGGTAGTCGTACACGGTTCGTAGGGGAACTTGGCGTTCCGGTCTGTTCAGTGGTCGTTGGCCTCGGCGCATCGTGTAGTCGTGGTACTTGGCGAAACGAGGGGTGCACCAGGCCTTGGCATGCGGAAGACACTTGGAACAGAGAAGCCATCGGACTGCTGTTCGTTGGAAACGAGATGAACCAGGGGGGTCAAAGCAGCAGCGGGGCAAGCACTGGTCCAGCAGGCCGCGGGGTCGCCGGGAACCCAGTGGAGCAACGGCAACAGCGAACGGAGCGGTGGCACCATGGATGGAGCTTGGGGAGGCGAGGTAGCAGGCCGATGGCGGGGCTTGGCACGGGGAGGTCGATGCAGAGGAGGTGGCGCCGCGACGGGGCAGGAGCACGGCGACGCGCGGGTCAGCGATGCGGTAGCACGGGCGTGCAACGAGGAGATCGAGAACGGGGCCGGAGGTGCGATCCAGGGCGGCCGAGCTTGGGGCTCCAAGGCCACGGCAAGGAGGAAGGGGCTGGTTCGGGCGGCTTGGGGAGGAAGCAGAGGAGTGACGGAGCTCGGGGCGGCTGCGCGCGACGGAGAAGGACGGCGGGGACAGGCGAGCTCGCGGCTGCCGGCGAGCTTGGCGAGGCCAAAGCGGCGAGGCGGGGCGCGACGGCCATGGAGGTGCGGCGCAGCACGGCGGCACGCGTGGAGGAAGAGGAGCCCGGGCGCGGAGCTGACGAAGGGGGGCCAAGGGAGGAGGTGGCGGCGCTATCGGGAGGGAGAGAGCGAGCGAGAGGAGGGAGATGGGATCGAGGGAGCGGGTGGCTGACGGCGCTGGGTGGAAGGGAACGAGAGGGAGAAGGGGAATCGGGCAGGGGGGTTAGGGTTAGGAGGGACTGGGCCGGAATGGAGGCCGGCGGCTGGGCTTAGGTGGGCCTGCGCGGGAGAGGGGTGGCAGGGAGCAGCTGGGCTGGGAGGCCCAGCTAGGCTCTCTCTCTCTAATAAAGAAAAGAAAGAATAAAAAAAACACAGAGATTAAGAAAGAAAAGAAAGAGGGGTTAGAGGAAGAAGTTGGACACGCAGACAATTTTCCCGGACTCGCAAAAAAATATGTTAGGTCCGAGAAAATTAGGAAAGACCAAGATTGAAAGAATAAATTCAAATTCATTTGAATTTAATTCAAAAGGTTTGAATAGGAAGTGAGGGTTGGAAAGGTCCAAAATGTTGAACATTTAGGAAGAGCTCCGGAAAATGATGAAAGAAATTATGGGCAAGGTTAGAGGCCAAGAATTGAGATAACAAAGGCATTGGGATTTATTTGCAAGTGTGTTATGATCAATTCCTAATAATGAAATATTTATTATAGCTCCCTAATAATAGTAGGAGACTTTGAATATGATTTAAAGAGAAATCATCATGTGGCTTCCCTCGATTTAAATAGATCAAAAGATCTATGCAATTTATTTAGTTGAGGTTTTTTTAAAAAAAAGGGGTTGCAAGATGACATGATGCAATGCAAATGATGCAACGATGAATGCATGACATAAACAAAAATGCAAAACAAAACAAAAACCCAACCACGAAGGAAATATCATATCACATCTCCGAAAAAGGCAAGAGTTGGAGTTATGAATATGGAAAGTTGCATCCGGGGCGTTACATACTTTGAAGCACAAGTGTGGTAAAAGGATAGTAACATTGTCCCTTCTCTCTTTTTATCTCATTTTTTATTTCTCTTTTTTATTTGGGCCTTTTCTCTATTTTTATGGCCTCTTTTTTTTATTTTTTTATTTTTCGTCCGGAGTCTCATCCTGACTTGTGGGGGAACCATAGCCTCCATTATCCTTTCCTCACTTGGGGCAATGCTCTAAAAATGATTATCATCACACTTTTATTTTTCTTACAAATCAACAATTACAACTCAATACTTAGAACAAAATATGACTCTATATGAATGCCTCTGGCGGTGTACTGGGATATGCAATGAATCAAGAGTGACATGTACGAAAGAATTATGAACGGTGGCTTTGCCACAAATACGATGTCAACTACATGATCATGCTAGCAATATGACAATGATGGAGCGTGTCACAATAAACGGAACAGTGGAAAGTTGCATGGCAATATATCTCGGAATGACTATGGAAATGGCATGATAGGTAGGTATGGTGGCTGTTTTGAGGAAGGTATATGGTGGGTGTATGATACCGGCGAAAGGTGCACGGTATTAGAGAGGCTAGCAATGGTGGAAGGAAGGAAAGTGCGTATAATCCATGGACTCAACATTAGTCATGAAGAACTCATATACTTATTGCAAAAATCTACAAGTTATCAAAGCAAAGTATTACGCGCATGCTCCTAGGGGGATAGATTGGTAGGAAAAGACCATTGCTCGTCCCCGACCGCAACTCATAAGGAAGACAATCAATAAATAAATCGTGCTCCGACTTCATCACATAACGGTTCACCATACGTGCATGCTACGGGAATCACAACTTTAACACAAGTATTTCTCAAATTCAAAACTACTCAACTAGCATGACTCTAATATCACCATCTTCATATCTCAAAACAATTATCAAGCATCAAACTTTTCTTAGTATTCAACGCACTCAAAAGAAAGTTTTACAAATCTGGAATACCAAGCATATTAAAAAATTTAAGCAAATTACCATGCTATTTAAGACTCTCAAAATAATCTGACTGAAGCATGAGAGATCAATAGTTTCTATAAAACAAATCCGCCACCGTGCTCTAAAAGATATAAGTGAAGCACTAGAGCAAAACTATATCGCTCAAAAGATATAAGTGAAGCACATAGAGTATTCTATCAAATTCCAAATCATATATGGCTCTCTCAAAAGGTGTGTACAGCAAGGATGATTTTTGTAAACTAACAAACAAAGACTCAAATCATACAAGACGCTCCAAGCAAAACACATATCATGTGGTGAATAAAAATATAGCTCCAAGTAAAGTTACCGATGGAAGTAGATGAAAGAGGGGATGCCTTCGGGGAATCCCCAAGCTTTGACTTTTTGGTGTCCTTATATTATCTTGGGGGTGCCATGGGCATCCCCAAGCTTAGGCTCTTGCCACTCCATGTTTCATAATCCATCAAAAGATTTCACCCAAAACTTGAAAACTTCATAACACAAAACTCAACAGAAATCTCGTGAGCTCCATTAGCGAAAGAAAACAAAAGACCACTTCAAGGTACTGTAATGAACTCATTATTTATTTATATTGGTGTTAACCTACTCTATTCCAACTTATCTATGGTTTATAAACTATTTTACTAGTCAAAATAAGCAAACAACACACGAAAAATAGAACCTGTCAAAAACAGAACAATCTGTAGTAATCTGTAACTAACGCAAACTTCTGGAACTCCAAAAAATCTACCGAAATAGGAGGACCTAGACAATTTTTTTATTGATCAGCAGCAGTTGGAATCAGTATTTTATCACGTTCTGGTGAATTTTAACAATTTTTTTCGTGAATGGAAAGTTTCTGGAAATTACAGCAAGATCAAATAACTATCATCCAAGAAGATCCTATAGGTTTAACTTGGCACAAACACTAATTAAAATATAAAAACACATCTAACCAGAGGCTAGAACAAATATTTATTCCTAAAAAGAAGCAAAAATCAAAAAATTAAAAATGAAATTGGGTTGCGTCCCAACAAGCGCTATCGTTTAACGCCCCTATCTAGGCATAAAAGCAAGGATAGATCTAGGTATTGCCATCTTTGGTAGGAAATCCATAAGTGGCTCTCATGATAGATTCATATGTTAATTTTATTTTATTTCTAGGGAAGTGTTCCATGCCTTTCTTTAATGTAAATTGGAATCTAATATTCCCTTCCTTCATCAATAATTGCACCAACCGTTCTAAGGAAAGGTCTACCAAGAATAATAGGGCATGAAGGATTGCAATCTATATCAAGAACGATAAAATCTACGGGCACATAATTCCTATTTGCAATAATAAGAACATCATTAATTCTTCCCATAGGTTTCTTAATAGTGGAATCCGCAAGGTGCAAGTTTAGAGAGCAATAATCAAAATCATGGAAATCTAGCAAATCACATAAGGTTTTGGGAATAGTAGAAACACTAGCACCCAAATCACACAAAGCATAAAACTCCTGATCTTTAATTTTAATTTTAATAGTAGGTTCCCACTCATCATAAAGTTTTCTAGGGATAGAAACTTTCAACTCAAGTTTTTCTTCATAAGATTGCATCAAGGCATCAACGATACGTTCGGTAAAGGCTTTATTTTGACTATAAGCATGAGGATAATTTAGTATGGATTGCAACAAGGAAATACAATCCTAATTAAATTCCTTGAAATCCAAAATAGTGGGTGTAGCAACATCTAGGGTTTTCCCACTTTTATCAATTTTATCATCAAGATCTAAAAACTCCGAATTCTTGGAACGCCTTCTAGGTAAGGGTGGATCATATTCAATCCCATCATTATCAAGATTCATATTGCAAAACAAAGATTTAATAGGGGACACATCAACAACTTTTAGATCTTCATCTTTATTTTCATAGGTATTGGAAGAACACGCTTTAATAAAAGCATCTTTCGTAGCATGCATCCTAGCGGTTCTTTCTTTGCAGTCATCAATTGAAATTCTCATGTCTTTGAGAGACTCATTGATATCATGCTTAGGAGGAGTAGATCTAAGCTTTAAAGAATCAACCTCAAGAGAAATTCTATCAACGTTCCTAGCCAAATCATCAACTTTAAGCAATTTTTCTTCAAGCAAAGCATTAAAATTCTTTTGCGAATTCATAAACTCTTTAACACTAGTCTCAAATTCAGAGGGTATTTTATTAAAATTTCCATAAGAGTTGTTGTAGGAATTTCCATAATTATTTGAAGGATTACTTGGATAAGGCCTAGAATTAAAATTCCCTCTATACGCGTTGTTACCAAAATTATTCCTACCAACAAAACTCACATCCATAGATTCATTATTATTCTCAATCAAGGTAGACAAAGGCATATCATTAGGATCGGAAGAAGAACTCTTAGTAGCAAATAATTTCATAAGTTCATCCATCTTTTCACTCAAAACATTAATTTCTTCTATCGCATGCACTTTTTTATTACTAGATCTCTCAGTGTGCCATTGAGAATAATTAACCATAATATTACCTAGGATTTTAGTAGCATCTCCTAATGTGATTTCAATAAAAGTGCCTCCCGCGGCCGAATCTAAAAGATTTCTAGAAGCAAAATTCAATCCAGCATAATTTTTTTGTATAATCATCCATAAGTTCAAACTATGAGTGGGGCAATTACGTATCATTAATTTCATTCTCTCCGAAGCTTGTGCAACATGTTCATGATCAAGTTGCTTAAAATTCATAATATCGTTTCTAAGAGAGATGATCTTAGCGGGAGGAAAATACTTAGAGATAAAGGCATCTTTGCACTTGTTCTAAGAATGAATACTATTTTTAGGCAAAGATGAAAACCAAGCTTTAGCATGATCTCTAAGCGAAAAAGGAAATAGCGTCAATTTAACAATATCATTATCAACATCTTTCTTCATTTGCATATCACACAAATCAACGAAGCTATTTAGATGAGTAGCGACATCTTCACTAGGAAGGCCGGCAAATTGATTTTTCATAACAAGATTCAAGAAAGCAGTATTGATTTCACAAGATTCAGTGTCGGTAAGAGGAGCAATCAGAGTGCTAAGGAAATCATTATTGTTGGTATTGGTAAAGTCACACAATTGGGTATTATCTTGAGTCATCGTGACAGACAAGCAATCCAACACACGAGCAAACAAAAAGAAAGCGCGGAAAAAGGAAAACGGAAAAGAGATGACGAATAAAATGGCAAGGGTGCAGTGGGGGAGAGGAAAACGAGAGGCAGATGGCAAATAATGTAATGCGGGAGACAAGGGATTGTGATGGGTACTTGGTATGTTGACTTTTGCGTAGGCTCCTCGGCAACGGCGCCACAAATGGCTCGTTGTCGGGAGTCCAAATCTTGACTTGACCTTGCGTAAGCCTCCCCGACAACGGCGCTAGAAATTCTTCTTGCTACCTTGTCACGCCCCGGATCCGATGCGCCAGGTGTCTGCCAGTTATTCGTCAGCGTTGCCATGTCATTTGCTTGCGTGTTGCATTTTGCCATGTCATCATATGGATTACATTGCATTGCATACGTGTTCGTCGCATGCATCCGAGCATTTTTCCCGTTGTCCGTTTTCCAATCCGACACTCTTATGTCCTCCAGCGGCCCCTTTTGCCTCTTTTCGTGTGCGGGTGTTAAACGGTCTCGGAATGGACCGAGGTTTGTCAAGCAGCCTTGGTATACCACCGGTAGACCGCCTGTCAAGTTTCGTGCCATTTGGAGTCCGTTTGATACTCCAACGGTTAACCGGGTAGCCGCAAATCCCTCTTTTGTTGCAGCCCAACACCCCTCCAAAGTGGTCCAATAACCCATCCTAACCCCCTCCATCTTCTCGGTCGTTCGATCGCGATCGTGTGGGCGAAAACCGCTCTCCATTTGGACACTCCTACCTCCTCCTAGCTATAAATATGTGCTCCCCACGGATTTTTCGCACAGTCAAAACCCTAGCCCCGCTCCCTCTCCACCGCCGGACACGTCCAGGCGAAGCCGGACGCGTCCACCGGCCACCTCGCTCCGCCCAATCAGCGAGCGCCACGTCATCGCGCCGCCGCCCTCACCCACTCACAGTGCGCCACCTCACCCCGCCGGCTCCACTCCACCGCGCCAGGCCCGCCGGGCCCGGATCGGGCCCGCGGGGCCCATCCGCCGCCACCGCCCGAGCCCCGTGCACTCCGCCCACCTCTTCTCTCCGGCGCCGCCCGTCAGCCGCCGCTCGCCCGACCGCGCCAGCGCCCGCGGTCGCCCTTCTCCGCCATCCCCCCGTCGCCGCCTCCCCGCGAGCCCCCGCAGGAGCCCGCACCGCCGCCGCTCCATCTCCCGCGCGCCGCCTCGCCAGGGCGCCGCCGCCCGCTCGCCTTCATCGGTTCGGGGCATCGTGCCGCCGCCGGACCCCGCCGCCTCCTCGCGCCGGCAACCTCCACCGAGCCGCGCCTCGCGCCGCCTCCTCGCGCGTGCACTGCCTCCTTCTTCGTCTCCGGCGCAACTCTGGCCAACTCCGGTGAGATCTCGTCGGGGTGGACGAGATCCACCCATGCCTCCAACCAAACGGCCGGATCCGTCCCGCACCGCGCCGTCCCGGATCCCTCCGTCCCGCGTTGACTTTCGCGGAGTTAAAATTCCACCAAGTCCCTAAATAGTTGCATTCTGGTGCCCTGTTCTACATGCCATAACTCATCATCTGTAGAACCGTTTTGCATGCATGATATGTAGGAATGTTCATATGGTTGTTCTATTCGATTTGTTCCATTGCGCCATGTTTGTTTGTGTCCATATTGATGCCCTAAATGCTGTTGCAAGAGTGCTATATAATGTTGTCTGCTGTAGTTTATCAGAATATGCTCATTTGTCATTTTTGAATCTTTTTGTGTGATTTTCTTTTGAGCATGAAGTCTACATGTGTTATGAGCTACAACATGCCATCTTTGCTCTGGTGCAATCCGTTATTCATGATATGCCATGTATTGTTTGTTTTAAGCTTGCAAAGTAGCCTCCGTGATGTTGCTGATTTCAGGACTTGGAATTTCTCCAAGTCCTTGTCTGCTGTTATTTTTATGCCATGTATTCATGTTGCTAGAGTGTGATACGTGCCTCTTTTGAGTATGTTCACTAATTATGTTTTGCATGTCTTAATCTTGCTCTACATTTTCTATAAAATGTTCCTGGCAGTCTGAAATCTGTAACGAAACTTGCTATGTTTACATGGGTGTCATTATATCTTCTGATGCTTTTTGGCTCATGGAAAGTAAGGTACTGTTGTTCTATGCAATTAGAGGATTCATACCATGCCTTTTGTTGCCTTGATATATTCTTGTAGCACGCTGTTTATTAGCTCTGAATATTGCAACCTGATGTTATTTCTGCCATGTCCTGTGAATTCTGCTAAGTCTGTGAACGTGTTATTATTTGCAATCTTGCCATGTTCTTTTGAGCATGTTTTATTAGCTTTTGAAGATAGATCATTGTTCAAGTTTTGTAATGCTTTTCCTGTACATCATGTCCATGTGTTCCGTTATTATGTTGTGATTCTGTAGCATGTTGTTTTGATGCTTCCTATATGCCTAGTTGCTGTTTTGGACAGCATGCCCTTTAAACTTACATGGTGTGTATGTGTTGAACCATTGCTCCGTTTTGAGTGTGCTCTATATGAAACTTGCTTAGTTTTGCATGTAGTTTCATATTAACTTGTTGGATCCAAGTTTTGATGTGTTTGCTTGATGTTTGTATGCATTTTGCATTAATGCCATGCTTATCTTGTTTTGCTCATATCTTCTAGGCCGTAGCTCCGAAACTAATGAACTTTATGTGTAACTTGACTAGAATTTCGTGTAGATCATTTTGGTGCATCTTAACTCGCTGTTTAACAACTTGAACATAAGGTTTACTCACATCTGGAACAATTTCGAAATTTCCATATGAGGACTTACCGGAATTGTTCTATGTTGTTTTTGTCCTCATTTAAACTTGCCTTGTTGTGTTGCTCTTGTATGCATCATCTATTGCCATGAGTAGCTTCATGTAGCCTTGTCATGCATCATACTTGGTTGAGCATCATGCCTTGTTCTTGTATGGGGTGTTTACCATGTTGTGTGCTTCTTCTCGCTAGTTCCCTTTTCGTTGAGATCGTGAGGATTCGTTCGTCTACGCTTGGTTCGTCTTCGTGGCTTCTTCTTCTTCATGGACTCGTTCTTCTTCCTTGCGGGATTTCAGGCAAGATGACCGTCACCTTGGATCTCATTACTATCATTGCTATGCTAGTTGCTTCGTTCTATCGCTATGCTGCGTTTCCTACCACTTGCTTATCAAGCCTCCCCAAATTGCCATGAACCTCTAACCTTCGTCACCCTTCCTAGAAAACCGTTGTTTGGCTATGTTACAGCTTTTTCTTAGCCCCTCTTATAGCGTTGCTAGTTGCAGGTGAAGATGAAGATTGCTCCATGTTGGATTATGTTTATGTTGGGATATCACAATATCTCTTATTTTATTAATGCATCTATATAGTTGGTAAAGGGTGGAAGGCTCGGCCTTATGCCTGGTGTTTTGTTCCACTCTTGCCGCCCTAGTTTCCGTCATATCGGTATTATGTTTCCGGATTTTGCGTACCTAACGCGGTTGGGTGATTTATGGGACCCCCTTGACAGTTCTCTTTGAATAAGACTCCTCCAGCAAGGCCCAACCTTGGTTTACCATTTGCCTCACCACCACCTACCTTTCCCTTGGGTCGGCCAACCCGTGGGTCATCTTTATTTTAGCCCCCCCGGGCCAGTGCTTCTCTAAGTGCTGGTCCAAACCGAGCGATGTCCAGCGCCCCCTGGGCAATCAGGGTCTATGCCAACCCGACGTCTTGCTCATCCGGTGTGCCCTGAGAACGAGATATGTGCAGCTCCTATCGGGATTTGTCGGCACATCCGGGCGGCTTTGCTGGTCTTGTTTTATTATTGTCGAAATGTCTTGTAGCTGGGATTTCGAGACTGATCGAGTCTTCCCGGGGAGAAGGAATATCCTTCGTTGATCGCGAGAGCTTATCATGGGCTAAGTTGGGACACCCCTGCAGGGTTTTGAACTTTCGAAAGCCGTGCCCGCGGTTATGTGGCAGATGGGAATTTGTTAATGTCCGGTTGTAGTAAACTTGAAGTAAACTCTTCTAAAATACACCAACCGTGTGTGTAACCGTGAGTGTCTCTTTTCGGGGTTGATTGAGAGGAGAACACGGTTTCTGGGTTAGGCCTGACGTAAGTAGGAGTTCAGGATCACTTCTTGATCATTATTAGTTGACGACCGCTTGTTTTGCTTCTCTCCTCGCTCTTATTTGCGTAAGTTAGCCACCATACATGCTTAGTCGCTGCTGCAACCTCACCACTTTACCCCTTCCTTACCCATTAAGCTTTGCTAGTCTTGATACCCATGGTAATGGGATTGCTGAGTCCTCATGGCTCATAGATTACTACACCACCAGTTGCAGGTACAGGTTATGCGATGATCATGACGCGAGAGCGATGTTTACTTGTGTTGTAGTTCTCCTTCTTCTTCGTCGATCTTGGGTTAGGTTCCAGGTCGGCAGCCTGGGCTAGCAGGGTGGATATTGTTTGAGTTTTCTATTTATGTTTCATCCGTAGTCGGATGTTGATCTTATGTATATGATGTATTGTTGTATTCATGTGACATTGTATGCCTTGGTTGTATCCCCACTATTATGTAATGTTGATGTAATGATATCCACCTTGCAAAGCGTCTTCAAGATGCGCTTCTATCCTTGGTGGGACCTTCGAGTTCCTTTAGGATAGGGTCGCATCTTGGGCGTGATAAGTTGGTATCAGAGCCTCGACCGACCCTAGGAGCCCCCTTGATTGATCGTGTAGTTTGGCCGATGTTGAGTCTAGAAGAAAATCTTTTTTGGAGTCAAGTTATATCGAAGAGTAGGATTTCTTTTTACTCCTTTGCCCCTTCATTGCTCTGTTGAGAAATCTTGATGTAAGTGTTTTGAACTACTACTCTTCCCCTTCAAATTTTTCTTTAGGATCACGCGATTAGTTGACTCGACCCTCTTTGTCTTTTGGGAGATCAATCCTTAGCTCTTTTCAACCGACGTTGTTTCCCTATCTGAAGTTGTCCTTGTTTGTTCCCACCCGCCCACCCTTTTTCTTCTCGGAACCGGAGTCCATAATCGAGTATCCATTCTACTCGTGCGAAGCTTTCGCATTCTCTCCTCAATTATTTCAACTAGTGTCTTCTCTTCAAGTTACTCGTCGACTCCCCGTTCCAAGTTGCCTTTGTTTTCCCGCCCTCCCCCCTTTTTCTTCCCGGAGTCTGAGTCTCTATTCGGGAATCAATTTCTTTCGTGCGGAGTATCTTCAGTCTTTCCTCAATTTTCTCAAGCAGTGAATTCTCGTCTAGTTAATTATTATTCGTCTCATTTTTCTTTCCGGTGGATTTCAACTCAATATTCTCGGTTTGATCATATTCTTTTCATCGACTCAAGTGTTCCCCTTGCTCGTTCGCCTCTCGCCATTTAATCCGGAACCCATAGGTCTTTTCCCCGGATCTTACCTGACTCTTCTAATTTTTCCCGGAGGTATTCTCAAGTTCTTTTGGAGTTTGACGTAAGTATGAATTTCATCAGTCAGATGACTTCTCCAAGATAGCTCCCAAATTCTCTAATCTTTCCTCTTTTTATTCTCCCAGAGTATCTCAACAATTTTTTATGGTGTTTCTCGTCGTTCTTCTCAACGTTTGAAGACCGAAGAAGGATTTTCCCTTAATTTTTGTCCGTTCTCCCCGAGATTCGCGGTGCTAGCTTGATGTTATCCTATCTAGTTATTTCAAATTGTTCAATTCTTTTCATCCATCGGGAGTATTTTAGGAGTTGCGTTCCCTCTCGATTATCCGGAGGCCATCTTTTTCGGAATAGTTCCTCGTTCCAAGTTTTCAGATTCATTTTCTAATTATTCTATACACGTGCCCCTTCATTCGTTTCAATTCTCTTCCGGTGCTTCGTTCAAGCATTCTTCAATCAGTTCGCGATCTCTTCGTTCTCTTGTCGCTAAATCCCCTCAAGTATCTTCGTTCATTTTCTAATTCTTCCCCGTGATTCATTCCTTTTCGTCATTCAAGTTTGAATTCTTTTGGTGGCTCGTTCAAGATTCCTTTTCCATTGATTATCGTACCTATTCTTTCTGTTCTTTCCAATCTTACCAGGGGTTCGTTGAAGACTTCCTCAAGTTTTGTGCTATATCCCTCCCTTAATCTTTTCCTAATGTGAATAAGTTGTATGTAATCCATTGCTTCTCATCAATCTAATTGGTGGAGGATAAGCATAACATAATTCTTATTCTCATTTCATCGTGGTCAAGTTGATTAATTCTTTTCTTCGGAGATTGTTCATGTTGAATAATTTCTGGGTTGTAAGTTGTTCTTCTTTTCTTTTCCGGAGTTTCAAGTCTTCTCGTTTGTTTCGTCACGAAGCACCATCTTAATCATTGCAAGGCTTTAATCTTATTTCTTTTCATCCTTCAATTTTATCTCGTCATCCGTTTGTTACCGGAGTTCTTATGGTGGTTCATCAGGATTTAATTCATTCGTCAAGTGTTCATCAAGATTCTTTTGGAGGATCTCAAGTATCTTCTTCTTCTTGTTTCGTGAGGTGCAATTAATTCTCCGTTTTATTTTGAAGTGGAGTTTTGCATTTCTTCGTTCTCCTCAGCTATTCAATCTTTTCCGTTTGTGGTCGTTTATCACCTCATAATTTTTGAGATGTTATCCATAAGTCCATAACAAGCTTATTCTTTTCGTTGTTAATTTTCTCAAGAACTCCGTTCAATCCTTCCTTCTAAGGTTGCTTTCTATTTCATTCGTGGTAGAAGATGTCGTCTTCTTCTCCGTTCTTTTCTTTCAACTCTTTCAAGTCTTCCGGAGGTTTTGTGTTGTTCCTCAAGTCAAGTATCGTTCCATCTTCTCAAGTTCATGTTCTACTCTTTCTTTCCATGTTTAGCCGAAGTGCTACCTAAATTCTTTCATTCTTATTCCGCTTCTATCTTGTTCTAACCGGAGTGGTTTCAAATTCAGTCTTATTCCTTGAGCGTTTGCTTCTTGACTCATTCAACATTCCTTTTTCCTACCCAGTGCTCTCAACTTTTTTTTATCCTCTCTCTTTTGTTCTTATCTCACCTCATCTTTTTCCCTTCCGTCTCGGTCCTAAGATCTCGGGACGAGATCTCTTGTTAGTAGAGGAGAGTTGTAACGCCCCGGATCCGATGCGCCAGGTGTCTGCCAGTTATTTGTCAGCGTTGCCATGTCATTTGCTTGCGTGTTGCATTTTGCCATGTCATCATATGCATTACATTGCATTGCATACGTGTTTGTCTCATGCATCCGAGCATTTTTCCCGTTGTCCGTTTTCCAATCCGACACTCCTATGTCATTCGGCGCCCCCTTTTGCCTCTTTTCATGTGCGGGTGTTAAACGGTCTCGGAATGGACCGAGGTTTGTCAAGCGGCCTTGGTATACCACCGGTAGACCGCCTGTCAAGTTTCGTGCCATTTGGAGTCCGTTTGATACTCCAACGGTTAACCGGGTAGCCTCAAATCCCTCCTTTGTTGCAGCCCAACACCCCTCCAAAGTGGCCCTATAACCCATGCTAACCCCCTCCATCTTCTCGGTCGTTCGATCACGATCGTGTGGGCGAAAACCGCTCTCCATTTGGACACTCCTACCTCCTCCTCGCTATAAATATGTGCTCCCCTCGGATTTTTCGCACAGTCCAAGCCCTAGCCCCGCTCCCTCTCCGCCGCCGGACACGTCCGGGCGAAGCTGGACACGTCCACCGGCCACCTCGCTCCGCCCAATCAGCGAGCGCCACGTCATCACGCCGCCGCCCTCAGCCACTCACAGTGCGCCACCTTACCCCGCCGGCTCCCCGCCACCGCGCCAGGCCCGCCGGGCCCGGATAGGGCCCGCGGGGCACATCCGCCGCCGCCACCCGAGCCCCGCGCACGCCACCCACCGCTTCTCGCCGGCGCCGCCCGTCAGCCGACGCTCGCCCGATCGTGCCAGTGCCCGCCGTCTCCCTCCGCCGCCATCCCGCCGTCGCCGCCTCCCGTGAGCCTGCGTAGGAGCCCGCACCGCCGCCACTCCGTCTCCCGCGCGCCGCCTCGCCAGGGCGCCGCTGCCCGCTCGCCTTGATCGGTTCCGGGCGTCGCGCCGCCGACGGACCCCGCCGCCTCCTCGCGCCGGCGACCTCCACCGAGCCGCGCCTCGCGCCGGCGACCTCCACCGCTCCCCGTCAACCTCGCCGCGCCGCCTCCTCGCGCGTGCACCGCCTCCTTCTCTGTCTCCGGCGCAACTCCGGCCAACTCCGGCGAGATCTCGTCGGGGTGGACGAGATCCACCCATTCCTCCAACCAAACGGCCGGATCCGTCCCGCACCTCGCCGTCCCGGATCCCTCCGTCCCGCATTGACTTTCGCGGAGTTAAAATTCCACCTAGTCCCTAAATAGTTGCATTCTGGTGCCCTCTTCTACATGCCATAACTCATCATCTGTAGAACCGTTTTGCATGCATGATATGTCGAATTGTTCATATGGTTGTGCTATTTATTTTGTTCCATTGTGCCATGTTTGTTTGTGTCCATATTGATGCCCTAAATGCTGTTGCAAGAGTGCTATATAATGTTGTCTGCTGTAGTTTATCAGAATATGCTCATTTGTCATTTTCGCATCTTTTCGTGTGATTTTCTTTTGAGCATGAAGTCTACATGTGTTATGAGCTACAACATGCCATTTTCTCTGTGGTGCAATCCGTTATTCATGATATTCCATGTATTGTTTGTTTTAAGCTTGCAAAGTAGCCTCCGTGATGTTGCTTATTTCAAGACTTAGAATTTCTCTAAGTCTTTGTCTGCTGTTATTTTTATGCCATGTATTCATGTTGCTACAGTGTGATCCATGCCTCTTTTGAGTATATTCAGTAATGATATTTTTTTCATATGGATATGGTATATCCATACATGCATCCTTTTGCATTTATGGAGTGCTCTAGCATGTCTTAATCTTGCTCTACTTTTGCTATAAAATGTTCCTTGCAGATTGTTAACATGTTTAGCAATTTTGCCTAGCTTGTCGTTGCTGATCCATGCATCCTATGTTACTGTTCTTGCCATGTATAGCTTCTATGCCATGTCTAGTTGCTGGGTGTATGCTTGTTTTGTCATGCAATGCCTCGTAGTGAGTGCATCAAGCCCGAGAAGATGCCTTCATGATGCTGTTGTTGCCATGTCCAGCTTTCTGCAAAGTCTGAAATCTGTAACGAAACTTGCGATGTTTAGATGGGTGCCAGTAAGGTACTTTTGGTCTATACAATTAGTAGAGTCATTCCATGCCTTTTGTTGCCATGATATGTTCCTGTAGCAAGCTGTTTGTTAACTCTAAATATTGCAACCTGATGTTATTTCTGCCATGTCCTGTGAATTCTGCCAAGTCTGTGAACCTGTTATTATTTGCAATCTTGCCATGTCCTTTTGAGCATGTTTTATTAGTTTCTGGAGATAGCTCAGTGTTCATGTTTTGAAATGCTTTGCCTGTACATCATGCCCATTTCTTTTGTTATCATGTTGTGATCCTGTAGCATGTTGTTCTGATGCTTCCTATATGCCTAGTTGCTGTTTTGGACAGCATGCCCTTTAAACTTATATGGTGTGTATGTGTTGAACCGTTGCTCCGTTTTGAGTGTGCTCTATATGAAACTTGCTTAGTTTTGCATTTAGTTTCATATTACCTTGTTGGATCCATGTTTTGATGTGTTTGCTTGATGTTTGTATGCATTTTGCATCAATGTCATGCTTATCTTGTTTTGCTCATATCTTCTAGGTCGTAGCTCCGAAACTAATGAACTTTATATGTAACTTGACTAGAATTTTGTGTAGATCATTTTGGTGCATCTTAACTTGCTGTTTAACAACTTGAACATAAGGTTTATTCAGATCTGGACCAATTTCGAAATTTGCATATTAGGACTTACCGGAATTGTTCTATGTTGTTTTTGGCCTCATTCAAACTTGCCTTGCTGTGTTGCTCTTGTATGCATCATCTATTGCCATGAGTAGCTTCATGTAGCCTTGTCATGCATCATACTTGGTTGAGCATCATGCCTTGTTCTTGTTTGGGGGTGTTTACCATGTTGTGTGCTTCTTCTCGCTAGTTCCCGTTTCGTTGCGATCGTGAGGATTCATTCGTCTACGCTTGGTTCGTCTTCGTGGCTTCTTCTTCTTCATGGAATCGTTCTTCTTCCTTGCGGGATTTCAGGCAAGATGACCGTCACCTTGGATCTCATTACTATCATTGCTATGCTAGTTGCTTCATTCTATCGCTATGTTGCGTTTCCTACCACTTGCTTATCAAGCCTCCCCAAATTGCCATGAATCTCTAACCTTCGTCACCCTTCCTAGCAAACCGTTGTTTGGCTATGTCACCGCTTTTGCTCAGCCCCTCTTATAGCGTTGCTAGTTGCAGGTGAAGATGAAGATTGCTCCTTGTTGGATTATGTTTATGTTGGGATATCACAATATCTCTTATTTTATTAATGCATCTATATACTTGGTAAAGGGTGGAAGGCTCGGCCTTATGCCTGGTGTTTTGTTCCACTCATGCCGCCCTAGTTTCCGTCATATCGGTGTTATGTTCCCGGATTTTGCGTCCCTAACGCTGTTGGGTGATTTATGGGACCCCCTTGACAGTTCGCTTTGAATAAGACTCCTCCAGCAAGGCCCAACCTTGGTTTTACCATTTGCCTCACCACCACCTGCCTTTCCCTTGGGTTGGCCAACCCGAGGGTCATCTTTATTTTAGCCCCCCCCCGGGCCAGTGCTTCTCTAAGTGCTGGTCCAAACCGTGCGATGTCCGGCGCCCCCTGGGCAATCAGGGTCTATACCAACCCGACGTCTTGCTCATCCGGTGTGCCCTGAGAACGAGAAATGTGCAGCTCCTATCGGGATTTGTCAGCACATCCGGGCGGCTTTGCTGGTCTTGTTTTATTATTGTCGAAATGTCTTGTAGCCAGGATTCGAGACTGATCGGGTCTTCCCGGGGAGAAGGAATATCCTTCGTTGATCGCGAGAGCTTATCATGGGCTAAGTTGGGACACCCCTGCCGGGTTTTGAACTTTCGAAAGCCGTGCCCGCGGTTATGTGGCAGATGGGAATTTGTTAATGTCCGGTTGTAGTAAACTTGAAGTAAACTCTTCTAAAATACACCAACCGTGTGTGTAACCGTGAGTGTCTCTTTTCGGGGTTGATCGAGAGGAGAACATGGTTTCTGGGTTATGTCTGACGTAAGTAGGAGTTCAGGATCACTTCTTCATCATTATTAGTTGACGACCGCTTGTTTTGCTTCTCTCCTCGCTCTTATTTGCGTAAGTTAGCCACCATACATGCTTAGTCGCTGCTGCAACGTCACCACTTTACCCCTTCCTTACCCATTAAGCTTTGCTAGTCTTGATACCCATGGTAATGGGATTGCTGAGTCCTCGTGGCTCACAGATTACTACACCACCAGTTGCAGGTACAGGTTATGCGATGATCATGACGCGAGAGCGATGTTTACTTGTGTTGGAGTTCTTCTTCTTCTTCGTCGATCTTGGGTTAGGTTCCAGGTCGGCAGCCTGGGCTAGCAGGGTGGATATTGTTTGAGTTTTCTGTTTATGTTTCATCCATAGTCGGATGTTGATCTTATGTATATGATGTATTGTTGTATTCATGTGACATTGTAAGCCTTGGTTGTATCGCCACTATTATGTAATGTTGATGTAATGATATCCACCTTGCAAAGCGTCTTCAAGATGCGCTTCTATCCTTGGTGGGACCTTCGAGTTCCTTTAGGATAGGGTCGCATCTTGGGCGTGACATACCTCTTGAGCACTGCGTTGGATTTCCCCGAAGATGAAAGGATGATGCAGCAAAGTAGCGTAAGTATTTCCCTCAGTTTTTGAGAACCAATATATCAATCCAGTAGGAGGCTACACGCCATTCCCTCGTACCTACACAAAGCAAATAACTCCTCGCAACGAACGCGAATAGGGGTTGTCAATCCCTTCACGATCACTTACGAGTGTGAGATCTGATAGAGATGATAGATAATATTTTTGATATTTTTGGTATAGAGATGCAAAGTAAAATAAAAGGCAAAGTAAAAAGTAAAGCAATAATAAAGTGATTGAATATTAATATGATGAAGATAGACCCGGGGGCCATAGATTTCACTAGTGGCTTCTCTCAGGAGCATAAGTTTTCTACGGTGGGTGAACAAATTACTGTTGAGCAATTGACAGAATTACGCATAATTATGAGAATATCTAGGTATGATCATGTATATAGGCATCATGTCCGAGACAAGTAGACCGACTCCTGCCTCCATCTACTACTATTACTCCAATCATCGACCGCTATCCAGCATGCATCTAGAGTATTAATTTAAAAATAGAGGGATAGTTTCATGCAATATGATGTAGAGGGATAGTTTCATGCAATATGATAAAAACACTATCTTGTTATCCTCGATGGCAACAATGCAATACGTGCCTTGCTGCCCCTACTGTCACTTGGAAAGGACACCGCAAGATTGAAACCAAAGCTAAGCACTTCTCCCATTGCAAGAAGAACCAATCTAGTAGGCCAAACCAAACTGATAATTCGAAGAGACTTGCAAAGATAACCAATCATACATAAAAGAATTCAGAGAAGATTCAAATATTGTTCATAGATAGACTTGATCATAAACCCACAATTCATCGATCTCAACAAACACACCGCAAAAAGAATATTACATCAAATAGATCTCCACGAGAGAGGGGGAGAACATTGTATTGAGATCCAAAAAGAGAGAAGAAGCCATCTAGCTACTAACTATGGACCCGAAGGTCTGAAGTTAACTACTCACACTTCATCGGAGGGGCTATGATGATGTAGAAGCCGTCCGTGGTGGATGCCCTCTCCGGCGGAGCTCCGGAACATGCCCCAAGATGGGATCTCGTGGGTACAGAAGGTTGCGGCGGTGGAATTAGGTTTTTGGCTCCGTATATGATCGTTTGGGGGTACGTAGGTATATATAGGTGTCGATGTACAAAAAGGGGGCGGTACACTTTTTGTACCCCTATAAACTGTGCACGGGCAGTCCGAGCCACGGGCGCCGCTGTTGGGGAACGCAGTAAATTCAAAAATTTTCCTACGCACACGCATGATCATGGTGATGCATAGCAACGAGAGGGGAGAGTGTTTGTCTACGTACCCTCGTAGACCGAAGCGGAAGCGTTGACACAACGTAGAGGAAGTAGTCGTACGTAGAGGAAGTAGTCGTACGTTCTCCTCGCGATCCAACCGATCACAGCACCGTTACTCCGGCACCTCCGAGTTCTTGGCACACGTTCAGCTCGATGACGATCCCCGGGCTCTGATCCAGCAAAGCGTCGGGGAAGAGTTCCGT
The DNA here is from genome assembly GCA_032464435.1 of Aegilops umbellulata. Classification (NCBI taxonomy): domain Eukaryota; kingdom Viridiplantae; phylum Streptophyta; class Magnoliopsida; order Poales; family Poaceae; genus Aegilops; species Aegilops umbellulata. The sequence goes on along the minus strand of CP136059.1, from coordinate 149,996,059 downwards.
CAGCACGACGGCGTGGTGACGATCTTGATGTGTTATCGGCGCAGGGCTTCGCCTAAGCACTGCAACGATATGATCGAGGTGGAATTTGGTGGAAGGGGGCACCGCACACGGCTAAGGAACGATCCGTAGATCAACTTGTGTGTCTTGGGGTGTCCCCTGCCCCCGTATATAAAGGATGAAGGGGGGGAGGCTGGCCGGCCAAAGGAGGGAGGCGCAGGAGGAGTCCTACTCCCTCTGGGAGTAGGATTCCCCCCCCCCCAATCCTAGTTGGACTAGGATTCTTCAAGGGGGAGAGAGAGAGAGAGGGGGCGCCCCACTTCTCCTAGTCCTAATAGGACTAGGGAAGGGGGGAGGCGCACAGCCCATGAGGGCAGCCCTCTCACCTCTTCTCCAAGGCCCATGTTGGCCCATTATGCTCCCGGGGGGTTCCGGTAACCCTCCCGGTATTCCGGTAAAATCCTGATTTCACCTGGAATGCATCCGATGTCCAAACATAGGCTTCCAATATATAATTCTTTATGTCTCGACCATTTCGAGACTCCTCGTCACGTCCGTGATCACATCCGGGACTCCGAACTCCTTCGGTACATCAAAATGCATAAACTCATAATAACTGTCATCGTAACGTTAAGCGTGCGGACCCTACGGTTCGAGAACAATGTAGACATGACCGAGACACGTTTCCGGTCAATAACCAATAGCGGGACCTGGATGCCCATATTGGCTCCTACATATTCTACGAAGATCTTTATCGGTCAGACCGCATAACAACATACGTCGTTCCCTTTGTCATCGGTATGTTACTTACCCGAGATTCGATCGTCGGTATCCAATACCTAGTTCAATCTCGTTACCGGCAAGTCTCTTTTCTCGTTCCGTAATACATCATCTCGCAACTAACTCATTGGTTGCAATGCTTGCAAGGCTTTATGTGATGTGCATTACCGAGAAGGCCCTGAGATACCTCTCCGACAATCGGAGTGACAAATCCTAATCTCGAAGTATGCCAACTCAACATGTACCTTCGGAGACATTTGTAGAGCACCTTTATAATCACCCAGTTACGTTGTGACGTTTGGTAGCACACAAAGTGTTCCTACGGTAAATGGGAGTTGCATATTCTCATAGTTAAAGGAACATGTATAAGTCATGGATAAAAGCAATAGCAATATACTAAACGATCGGGTGCTATGCTAATGCAATGGGTCATGTCAATCAGATCATTCAACTAATGATGTGATCTCGTTAATCAAACAACAACTCTTTGTTCATGGCTAGAAAACATAACCATCTTTGATTAATGAGCTAGTCAAGTAGAGGCATACTAGTGACACTCTGTTTGTCTATGTATTCACACATGTATTATGTTTCCAGTTAATACAATTCTAGCATGAATAATAAACATTTATCATGATATAAGGAAATAAATAATAACTTTATTATTGCCTCTAGGGCATATTTCCTTCAGTCTCCCACTTGCACTAGAGTCAATAATCTAGATTACAAAGTAATGATTCTAACACCCATGGAGTTTTGGTGCTGATCATGTTTTGCTCGTGGAAGAGGCTTAGTCAACGGGTCTGCAACATTCAGATCCGTATGTATCTTGCATATCTCTATGTCTCCCACCTGGACCAAATCCCTGATGGAGTTGAAGCGTCTCTTGATGTGTTTGATTCTTTTGTGAAATCTGGATTCCTTTGCCAAGGCAATTGCACCAGTATTGTCACAAAAGATTTTCATTGGACCCGATACGCTAGGTACAACACCTAGATCGAATATGAACTCCTTCATCCAGACTCCTTCATTGGCCGCTTCTGAAGCGGCTATGTACTCAGCTTCACATGTAGATCCCGCCACGACGCTTTGTTTAGAACTGCACCAACTGACAGCTCCACCGTTTAATGTAAATACGTATCCGGTTTGCAATTTGGAATCGTCCGGATCAGTGTCAAAGCTTGCATCGACGTAACCGTTTACGACGAGCTCTTTTTCACCTCCAAAAATGAGAAACATATCCTTAGTCCTTCTCAAGTACTTAAGGATGTTCTTGACCGCTGTCCAGTGATCCACTCCTGGATTACTTTGGTACCTGCCTGCTAAACTTACAGCAAGGCACACATCAGGTCTGGTACACAGCATTGCATACATGATAGAGCCTATGGCTGAAGCATAGGGAACATTTTTCATCTTCTCTCTATCTTCTGCGGTGGTCGGGCATTGAGTCTTACTCAATTTCACACCTTGTGCCACAGGCAAGAACCCTTTCTTTGCCTGATCCATTCTGAACTTCTTCAAAACTTTGTCAAGGTATGTGCTTTGTGAAAGTCCTATTAAGCGTCTTGATCTATCTCTATAGATCTTAATGCCCAATATGTAAGCAGCTTCCCCGAGGTCTTTCATTGAAAAACTTTTATTCAAGTATCCCTTTATGCTATCCAGAAATTCTATATTATTTCCGATCAGTAATATGTCATCTACATATAATATCAGAAATGCTACAGAGCTCCCACTCACTTGCTTGTAAATACAGGCTTCTCCGAAAGTCTGTATAAAACCAAAAGCTTTGATCACACTATCAAAGCGTTTATTCCAACTCCGAGAGGCTTGCACCAGTCCATAAATGGATCGCTGGAGCTTGCACACTTTGTTAGCTCCCTTTGGATCGACAAAACCTTTTGGTTGCATCATATACAACTCTTCTTCCAGAAATCCATTCAGGAATGCAGTTTTGACATCCATTTGCCAAATTTCATAATCATAAAATGCGGCAACTGCTAACATGATTCGGACAGACTTAAGCATCGCTACGGGTGAGAAAGTCTCATCGTAGTCAATCCCTTGAACTTGTCGAAAACCTTTTGCAACAAGTCGAGCTTTATAGACAGTAACATTACCATCAGCGTCAGTCTTCTTCTTGAAAATCCATTTATTTTCTATTGCTTGCCGATCATCGGGCAAGTCAACCAAAGTCCACACTTTGTTATCATACATGGATCCCATCTCAGATTTCATGGCCTCAAGCCATTTTGCGGAATCTGGGCTCACCATCGCTTCTTCATAGTTCGTAGGTTCATCATGGTCTAGTAACATGACTTCCAAAATAGGATTACCGTACCACTCTAGTGCGGATCTTACTCTGGTTGATCTACGAAGTTCAGTAGAAACTTGATCTGAAGTTTCATGATCATTATCATTAGCTTCCTCCCTATTTGATGTAGGTGTCACAGAAACAGATTTCTGTGATGTACTACTTCTCAATAAAGGAGCAGATACTGTTATCTCATCAAGTTCTACTTTCCTCCCACTCACTTCTTTCGAGAGAAACTCCTTCTCTAGAAAGTTTCCGACTTTGGCAACAAAAATTTTGCCTTCGGATCTGTGATAGAAGGTATACCCAATAGTCTCCTTTGGGTATCCTATGAAGACACATTTTTCCGATTTGGGTTCGAGCTTATCAGGTTGAAGCTTTTTCACATAAGCATCGCAGCCCCAAACTTTAAGAAACGACAACTTTGGTTTCTTGCCAAACCACAGTTCATAAGGCGTCGTCTCAACGGATTTTGATGGTGCCCTATTTAACGTGAATGCGGCCGTCTCTAGAGCATAACCCCAAAAAGATAGCGGTAAATCGGTAAGAGACATCATAGATCGCACCATATCCAGTAAAGTACGATTACGACGTTCGGACACACCATTACGTTGTGGTGTTCCGGGTGGCGTGAGTTGCGAAACAATTCCGCATTGTTTCAAATGTAGACCAAACTCGTAACTCAAATATTCTCCTCCACGATCAGATCGTAGAAACTTTATTTTCTTGTTACGATGATTTTCCACTTCACTCTGAAATTCTTTGAACTTTTCAAATGTTTCAGACTTGTGTTTCATTAAGTAGATATACCCATATCTGCTTAAATCATCAGTGAAGGTGAGAAAATAACGATATCCGCCACGAGCCTCAACATTCATTGGACCACATACATCAGTATGTATGATTTCCAATAAATCTGTTGCTCTCTCCACAGTACCGGAGAACGGTGTTTTAGTCATCTTGCCCATAAGGCACGGCTCGCAAGTGCCAAGTGATTCATAATCAAGTGACTCCAAAAGCCCATCAGTATGGAGTTTCTTCATGCGCTTTACGCCGATATGACCTAAACGGCAGTGCCACAAATAAGTTGCACTATCATTATTAACTCTGCATCTTTTGGCTTCAACATTATGAATATGTGTGTTACTACTATCGAGATTAAGTAAGAACAAACCACTCTTTAATGGCGCATGACCATAAAAGATATTACTCATATAAATAGAACAACCATTATTCTCTGATTTAAATGAATAACCGTCTCGCATCAAACAAGATCCAGATATAATGTTCATGCTCAACGCTGGTACTAAATAACAATTATTTAGATCTAATATTAATCCCGAAGGTAGATGTAGAGGTAGCGTGCCGACCGCGATCACATCGACTTTTGAACCATTTCCCACGCGCATCGTCACCTCGTCCTTAGCCAATCTTCGCTTAATCCGTAGCCCCTGTTTTGAGTTGCAAATATTAGCAACAGAACCAGTATCAAATACCCAGGTGCTACTGCGAGAATTAGTAAGGTACACATCAATAACATGTATATCACATATACCTTTGTTAACCTTGCCATCCTTCTTATCCGCCAAATACTTGGGGCAGTTCCGCTTCCAGTGACCAGTCTGCTTGCAATAGAAGCACTCAGTTTCAGGCTTAGGTCCAGACTTGGGTTTCTTCTCTTGAGTAGCAACTTGCTTGCTGTTCTTTTTGAAGTTCCCCTTTTTCTTCCCTTTGCTTCTTGAAACTAGGTGTTGTTAACCATCAACACTTGATGCTCCTTTTTGATTTCTACCTCCGCGGCTTTTAGCATCGCGAAGAGCTCGGGCATAGTTTTGGTCATCCCTTGCATATTATAGTTCATCACGAAGCTCTTGTAGCTTGGTGGCAGTGATTGGAGAATTCTGTCAATGACGCAATCATCCGGAAGATTAACTCCCAGTTGAATCAAGTGATTGTTATACCCAGACATTCTGAGTATATGCTCACTGACAGAACCATTCTCCTCCATTTTACAGCTATAGAACTTATTGGAGACTTCATATCTCTCAATCCGGGCATTTGCTTGAAATATTAACTTCAACTCCTGGAACATCTCATATGCTCCATGGTGTTCAAAACGTCGTTGAAGTCCCGGTTCTAAGCCGTAAAGCATGGCACACTGAACTATAGAGTAGTCATCAGCTTTGCTTTGCCAGACGTTCATAACATCTGGCGTAGCTCTTGCACCAGGCCTGGCACCTAGCGGTGCTTCCAGGACGTAATTCTTCTGTGCAGCAATGAGGATAATCCTCAAGTTACGGACCCAGTCCGTGTAATTGCTACCATCATCTTTCAACTTTGCTTTCTCAAGGAACGCATTAAAATTCAACGGAACAACAGCACGAGCCATCTATCTACACAACATAGACAAGCAAGATACTATCAGGTACTAAGTTCATGATAAATTAAAGTTCAATTAATCATATTACTTAAGAACTCCCACTTAGATAGACATCTCTCTAATCCTCTAAGTGATCACGTGATCCAAATCAACTAAACCATGTCCGATCATCACGTGAGATGGAGTAGTTTCAATGGTGAACATCATTATGTTGATCATATCTACTATATGATTAACGCTCGACCTTTCGGTCTCTGTGTTCCGAGGCCATATCTGTATATGCTAGGCTCGTCAAGTTAAACCTGAGTATTCCGCGTGTGCAACTGTTTTGCACCCGTTGTATTTGAACGTAGAGCCTATCACACCCGATCATCACGTGGTGTCTCAGCACGAAGAACTTTCGCAACGGTGCATACTCAGGGAGAACACTTCTTGATAATTTAGTGAGAGATCATCTTATAATGCTACCGTCAATCAAAGCAAGATAAGATGCATAAAAGGATAAACATCACATGCAATCAATATAAGTGATATGATATGGCCATCATCATCTTGTGCTTGTGATCTCCATCTTCGAAGCACCGTCATGATCACCATCGTCACCGGCGCGACACCTTGATCTTCATCGCAGCATCGTTGTCGTCTCGCTAATCTTATGCTTCTACGACTATCACTACCGTTTAGCAATAAAGTAAAGCATTACATCGCGATTGCATTGCATACAATAAAGCGACAACCATATGGCTCCTGCCAGTTGCCGATAACTCGGTTACAAAACATGATCATCTCATACAATAAAATTAGCATCACGTCTTGACCATATCACATCACAACATGCCCTGCAAAAACAAGTTAGACGTTTCTCTACTTTGTTGTTGCATGTTTTACGTGGCTGCTACGGGCTTTAAGCAAGAACTCATCTTACCTACGCATCAAAACCACAACGATAGTTTGTCAAATAGACTCCGTTTTAACCTTCTCAAGGACCGGGCGTAGCCACACTCGGTTCAACTAAAGTTGGAGAGACAGTCTTCCGCAAGCCATCTCTGTGCAAAGCACGTCGAGGGAACCGGTCTCGCGTAAGCGTACGCGTAAGGTTGGTCCGGATCGTCTCATCCAACAATACCGCTGAACCAAAGTATGACATGCTGGTAGGCAGTATGACTTGTATCGTCCACAACTCACTTGTGTTCTACTCGTGCAAATAACATCAACCATAAAACCTAGGCTCGGATGCCACTGTTGGGGAACGCAGTAAATTCAAAAATTTTCCTACGCACACGCAAGATCATGGTGATGCATAGCAACGAGAGGGGAGAGTGTTTGTCTACGTACCCTCGTAGACCGAAGCGGAAGCGTTGACACAACGTAGAGGAAGTAGTCGTACGTAGAGGAAGTAGTCGTACGTTCTCCTCGCGATCCAACCGATCACAGCACCGTTACTCCGGCACCTCCGAGTTCTTGGCACACGTTCAGCTCGATGACGATCCCCGGGCTCCGATCCAGCAAAGCGTCGGGGAAGAGTTCCGTCAGCACGACGGCGTGGTGACGATCTTGATGTGTTATCGGCGCAGGGCTTCGCCTAAGCACTGCAACGATATGATCGAGGTGGAATTTGGTGGAAGGGGGCACCGCACACGGCTAAGGAACGATCCGTAGATCAACTTGTGTGTCTTGGGGTGTCCCCTGCCCCCGTATATAAAGGATGAAGGGGGGGAGGCTGGCCGGCCAAAGGAGGGAGGTGCAGGAGGAGTCCTACTCCCTCTGGGAGTAGGATTCCCCCCCCCCCCAATCCTAGTTGGACTAGGATTCTTCAAGGGGGAGAGAGAGAGAGAGAGAGGGGGCGCCCCACTTCTCCTAGTCCTAATAGGACTAGGGAAGGGGGGAGGCGCACAGCCCATGAGGGCAGCCCTCTCACCTCTTCTCCAAGGCCCATGTTGGCCCATTATGCTCCCGGGGGGTTCCGGTAACCTCCCCGTATTCCGGTAAAATCCTGATTTCACCTGGAATGCATCCGATGTCCAAACATAGGCTTCCAATATATAATTCTTTATGTCTCGACCATTTCGAGACTCCTCGTCACGTCCGTGATCACATCCGGGACTCCGAACTCCTTCGGTACATCAAAATGCATAAACTCATAATAACTGTCATCGTAACGTTAAGCGTGCGGACCCTACGGTTCGAGAACAATGTAGACATGACCGAGACACGTTTCCGGTCAATAACCAATAGCGGGACCTGGATGCCCATATTGGCTCCTACATATTCTACGAAGATCTTTATCGGTCAGACCGCATAACAACATACGTCGTTCCCTTTGTCATCGGTATGTTACTTACCCGAGATTCGATCGTCGGTATCCAATACCTAGTTCAATCTCGTTACCGGCAAGTCTCTTTTCTCGTTCCGTAATACATCATCTCGCAACTAACTCATTGGTTGCAATGCTTGCAAGGCTTTATGTGATGTGCATTACCGAGAAGGCCCTGAGATACCTCTCCGACAATCGGAGTGACAAATCCTAATCTCGAAGTATGCCAACTCAACATGTACCTTCGGAGACACTTGTAGAGCACCTTTATAATCACCCAGTTACGTTGTGACGTTTGGTAGCACACAAAGTGTTCCTACGGTAAATGGGAGTTGCATATTCTCATAGTTAAAGGAACATGTATAAGTCATGGATAAAAGCAATAGCAATATACTAAACGATCGGGTTCTATGCTAATGCAATGGGTCATGTCAATCAGATAATTCAACTAATGATGTGATCTCGTTAATCAAACAACAACTCTTTGTTCATGGCTAGAAAACATAACCATCTTTGATTAATGAGCTAGTCAAGTAGAGGCATACTAGTGACACTCTGTTTGTCTATGTATTCACACATGTATTATGTTTCCAGTTAATACAATTCTAGCATGAATAATAAACATTTATCATGATATAAGGAAATAAATAATAACTTTATTATTGCCTCTAGGGCATATTTCCTTCAGCCGCCACACTGAGCACGGCAAGGGAGGTAAGCCAAGGTAAGGCCGAAGCTTAGGAGAAGCGGAACGACGCCAAGACCAAGACCACAAAGAGCGAAGGGGACGAAGCAGGCCCCCCGCCAAGATCCTTGCCGGGAGGCGGTTTTCGCAAACTCGGCAAGACCCTTGCCGTGGCAGCTCGCCCCACACCAACGGAGCGGGTCACCCTTGAGTCCACTGCCCCCATGGGGCAAGGGTTCGGGAGGCATCCCCGTGGTGGAATGCAGATCTTTGTGAAGACATTCAAGATCAGATGCGCACTTAAGAAGATGATGATCCTTGGCGGGATCCCAGCCAAGGAGGACCACAAGGCCCCCGGCAAGAGCCTTGCCGGGGATGACAGCAGGCTCCCCGGCAAGACCCTTGCCGGGGCCGCGGCAAGGCCCTTGCCATGAACACCCGTGGGGCCACCACCAGGCCCACGCCAGTTGCACCTCCGCCACCACTCGCATGCAGCTCCCGACCCAACCAGCTGGGCAGGCACTTGCTTGGTGGCATGCAAACCCTCGTGGAGACCCACCGCTGCGCCACCTCAGCTGCCTACCCGCCTACATGGCATCGTGAGCACTGCTGGCCAGGGTGCGTGTCGACGCGGGAGGGAGCAGCGACGGACAAGACGGGGCTCTCCCTCGCCCCCGATAAAGCAAGGACACCTCAGCAAGGCGCATTAAATGTGCCTTGTCATGTAATGCGAGGGATAACCTCGCGTCACTGTACCCTTTCCACCTCCTGTGTGCCACTGTGGCAACCCCTTTCTCTATAAAAGGAGGCCCCAGGCGACCAGGAGGAGGATTCGGCTTTTTGGAGCTCTGGACGCCCCATAGCTAGCTCGAGAACACAGATGTACAATCCACCAAAGCAGGAGTAGGGTTTTACGCATCCCTGCGGCCTGAACCTGGGTAAAGCAACCATGTTATATCTGTTTGATCCACTCTTTTCACAGCCCCGCGCCCCGCAGCCGTAGTAGGGATTCTTGTGATCCCATAGGTGTCGTTTCCACCGACATCTTTGGCGCACCAGGTAGGGGGCGCAGCTGTGAGAATCAGCTTTAGCAGTTAGTTCGATGCTTCTTCATCGTCATGGCGCCCAAGAAGAAGATGACGGTGGCGGTTGGCCCGTCGGAAGCCGGGCATCCCGTCCCGACGCGGGCGAGCAGCGAACCGGTCGTAGAAAGAACCCAGGGCGATGTTCGTGCGCCTGGTAACGGGCCGCACGCCGCCAAATCGGAAGACGGAGCCGGGCCCTTCGCAGGTGGCGCGGGGCCTTCCAGGGTCGCTGCTGCCCCGCCCGCTAGCAGCGCGAGGGCCTCCAAGACTCCCACTCCGGCGCCGACGGTGCGCTCCTCTCAAGCGGCGCGCGACGAGCGGCGTGATCACCCCGAAGACCCCGGGCGACGCCGCGGGAAAAGCCCCGAGCGCCACTCCCAGGATGTAGAAGACCTGCCCGCTCGCCAAGGCGCTGGTGAAGATGGCGTGCGACCGCGCGGTCGCGATAGAGCTCCTTCTGACATGGTCAGAAGTCGAAGCGCGTCGCGATCCGTGCAGGTTTCGCTGCCAACGACGCCAGCAGAAGCCCTGGCACACGCGCAGTTGCTCCTCGACTTTCCTCCCACTACGGGGAAACTCGACGAATGGAGAGCCACCATCCGAAGTCTTGTTGCGGTCGCCAACAAAGATGAACTGAGTCCGGCGGGTCACCCGGGTCGACGCTCCGACGGAGTCCCGTGTACCAGTGGCAGGAAAGCCGACGGCGCCGCGACCATGATGCACTCGCCTCCTTCTCGCCCGGTGCCGCAGACGCCTGCCCGTCGCAACGTTATGGGCGCCGAAATCTCCATAGCGTCGTCCGACCCACGGACCCACTGTGACCAGCGCCAGGTCCTTCGAGATCGGGAACATGAAGACGCTCGGACCACTATCGAGCGCCGGCGCGGAGCGCGCCAGCAGTCAGACAGGCGAGCAGGGCCTGCTGTGAACCACCCGGCACCGGAGAGCCCTGGAGGACTGCCTTACGAGGGGGGCTGTCCGGCTTTTACCCGTGAGCTATGGCAGTTCCAGTGGCCCACTCGCCGCACCTTCAAACCTGACGTGGGCGAGAAGTACAGCAGCAAGACCCACCCGTCCGAGTTCCTCAGCATCTACACCATCGCGATGCAGGCTGCCGGAGCCCGCGATGACAAGGTGCTTGCGAATTACTTCCCGTTGGCTCTTAAACCCAATGCCATGTCATGGTTGATGCACTTGCCGGTAGACTCCATTTCCTCCTGGTCGGATTTGTGCCACGAGTTCGTGGGCGCCTTCACTGCCGGTCACCAAGCTCATGGCCAAGAGAGCGATCTGCACGTCATTCCCCAGAAAGGAGGCAAGAGTCTCCGCAAGTATATTCAGAGGTTCAGCCGGATACAGTACAACATCCCTAATGTTCATCCTGCCGCCATCATCAGCGCGTTCCATCAGAACGTGCGTAACCGCAAGATGCGCGAAGAGCTGGCAATGAACAAGGGAAAGATGTGGCAGAGCTCTATGTTCTTACCGACAGATGTGCCCGGGCTGAGGAAGTAAGGAAGTACCCCGACGAAGATGCCGGCGTGGAAACCGACTCCACGGATGAGGGTACTGCCGCCCCGGCAAAGAAAGGTCGGCGCCGCAACCGGAAGCGCAAAGGAAAAGGAGTGCTTATCGTCGAGGGATCTGATGACACCGACTCCACCAAGAAAACCAGGGCAGACGACCCCGGCAAGGAGATTGTCGGATGTGTCGCTTGCCGGGCCATGGCGCCTGCCGAGAAGTCAGGAAACTCCGACAAGCGATACTGCAAGATCCATCGCACCAAAGGCGACGCTCTCCAAGACTGCCGACAGGTTGAGCTCCTCGCTGAGAAGAAGAGGGCTGAATATGAAAGGCGGGACAAGGAGAAGGGTCAAGATGGTGCTGAGGGGTCCGGCAAGAAGCGTGACGGCCAGGCGGGCCGTCGCGGCAAGGATAAGCAGCAGGAGAGGCCGCTCGGGGCCGTGACAAGAAGCCAGAAGACGACGATCACGAAGAGGACGACGAGTCCGGCGGCCAAGAGTTTCAGAAAGCTACGGAGGCCATGTTCGTCGACGGTGGCGCCTCGCTGCATACTTGTCACCGCCTGCTTAAACAGTGGGCGCGAGAGGTTACGACGGCAGAGCCGTCATTCGATGCCCAGAAGCCGCTGAAGTGGTCCAGCACACCTATCATTTTCGACACCGAGGATCACCCCGATCGCACTACTGCGGTCGGGTGCGTGCCGTTGTTGGTTTCGCCAACAATATGCAACCTCAAGGTGACGAAGATGCTAGTCGATGGCGGGGGCAGTCTGAACTTGATCTCGCCTGCCGTGATCGAGAAACTGCAGATTCCTGATGGAGACCTCGAAGAGACGGGCACGTTTCAGGGGGTCAATCCGGGAAGAAGCCAACCCAAGGGAAAGGTCACGCTGCCCGTGACCTTCGGAAGTGACCTGAACTATAGGACGGAGAGGACCGTGTTCGATGTTGCCAAGATCCCCTTGCCCTACAACGGGATCCTTGGCCGCCTAGCGCTGGCCAAGTTCATGGCGGCGTCACACTATGCCTACAACACCCTGAAGATGCCAGGCCCTGTGACGACCATCACCATCCCCTCTGAGAAGAAAGATGCGCTGATTTGCGCTGGTCAGCTATACCAGCAAGTAATTGCAGCAGCTGCCGCCACTAGGGCACTTGCTCCTGCCGCTGGGAAGAAGAAGAAGGGGCCCGGTGAGACCTCGGACACCCACTCCGGCAAGCGCTCCTCTTCGGAGTGTAGCGCCGCCGTCGAGGACGTGCCAGAGAGCTCCACCGGCGGGAACAAGAAGCCCAGGGCCATTCCGCCGGGAACCAAGAAGGTTTCTGTCAATGAGGACGGCACGGGAGGAGCTTTCACCATAAGCTCCACCCTCGATGACAAATAGGAAGACGCGCTCGTCAAATTCCTGCGGGCGAATGTCGATGTGTTTGCCTGGCAAGCTTTCGACATCCCCGGCGTTCCCAGGGAGGTGATTGAGCACCACCTTGCTGTCTGTCCTCATGCGCGGCCCGTCAAGCAGAAGGTCAGAAGGCAAGCTTTGGAACGACAAGAGTTTATCACAGAAGAGATCCGGAAACTGGAGGCAGCGGGTCTAGTAAGAGGGGTGCTCCATCCGACGTGGTTGGCCAATCCGGTCGTAGTGCGCAAGGCGAATGGGAAGTGGAGGTTGTGTATTGATTACACAGATATCAATAAGGCTTGCGCTAAAGACCCCTTCCCGTTGCCGCGCATTGACCAGATTGTTGACTCCACTGCCTGGTGTGATCTGTTGTCATTCCTCGATGCCTACTCCGGCTACCACCAGATTTTCATGATGAGAGAAGATGAAGAGAAAACAGAATTCATCACCCCATGTGGTACGTATTGTTTCATACGGATGCCTTTCGGGTTGAAGAGTGTTGGTTCAACGTTTGCAAGGGCGGTCCAGATTGGTTTTGAACCCCAGCTCCATAGAAATATGGAGGCTTATATGGATGACATAGTGGTCAAAACTAAGAACAGGGTAACCCTCATCGCAGACTTGCAAGAAACATTTGCAAACATGCGCAAGATCAACCTCAAGCTAAACCCTGAGAAGTGCATCTTCGGAGTCCCGTCAGGCAAACTTCTCAGGTTCTTCGTGTCACAGCGTGGGATAGAGGCCAATCCAGACAAGATCAAAGCTGTAGAGCAGATTGAAGCACCCAAGCGAATCAAGGATGTTCGTCGGCTTGCTGGTTGTGTCGCCGCCATGGGCAGGTTCATTTCCAAGTCTGCCGAGCGCGCCCTCCCCTTTTTCAAAATCCTGAAAAAGGCAGGCCCGGTGGAGTGGACGCCAAAAGCCGAAGCAGCACTGCAAGATTTGAAAAAGTACCTCTCCTCCGCGCTAACACTAGTTGCGCCTAGGCCCTAGGAGCCGTTGCTGCTATACTTAGCGGCAACGAACCAGGTGGTCAGCGTCGCGCTAGTGGCACAGAGGGAGGTTGACGACGAAGCAATGGCAGCGACAGAGCCTGATGCCACTAATGCAGAGACAACACGGCCGGTTGAAGTGTTGCCGAAGAAGAAAATGATGCAGCATCCGGTCTACTTTGTTAGTTCCCTCCTGCAGGAGGCTAGATCAAGGTACTCCGGCGTGCAGAAACTGCTCCTCGGCCTTCTTATGGCCTCGAGGAAGCTGCGTCATTACTTCCAGGCACACGAGATCACTGTCGTCACTCGCCTCCCTCTGCAACGGATATTGCGCAATCCGGATGCGACGAGAAGGATTGTGGAATGGGCACTGGAGCTATCCAGCTTTGGCCTCAAGTTTGAAAGCACTTCGACGATTCAGAGGCGAGTCCTGGCGGAGTTCATTACAGAATGGACCACGACGCCTGATGAAGAAGCCCAGGAGGCTGCTCTCCCCGGCAAGGAGGCAAGTTGCGATTGGATCATCTACTTTGATGGAGCTTTCTCCTTACAAGGCGCGGGGGCCGGCGTTCTGCTAGTCACGCCCACCGGAGAGCACCTCAAGTACGTGGTCCAGATGCACTTCCCCAGGGAGGCGTCAACCAACAACACAGCAAAGTACGAGGGGCTGCTTGCCGGTCTCAGGATCACGGCGGACCTTGGAATCAAGAAACTCATCGTCAGGGGTGACTCGCAGCTTGTCGTAAAGCAAGTCAACAAGGATTACCAGAGCCCGTTGATGAAGGCCTACGTTGATGAAGTGAGAAAGCTGGAAGAGCGCTTCGACGGGATACAGGCTGAGAACGTTCCCCGAGCGGAGAACGACATCGTCGATTACCTGTCAAAGCGCGCTGCCCTCAAGCTACAAGTGGAACTAGGTACCTTTGTGCTTCAGTTAACTCAGCCAGCCGTTGATCCATCAATAGAGCAGAACAAGAGGAGGATGTCAGGGCCCGGCAAGTACCTTCCCGCCGAGCTCCCCGGAGCCGCCGGCAAGGATGTTCCCGGGAACACTGAGCCCGCCACGGGACGGCTGGCTCCGGCAGAGCGTCAAGCTCTTGCCGTCGAGACAACCGCTCCTCTGGCGGAGGAAATGCCTTTAGTCCTCGCCGTCGAGCCCCAAGCTCCAGCGTGGGCGCAGCATACCGTCCGATTCCTCCAAACGGGAGAACTTCCTGAGGAGCAGGAAGAAGCGGAAAAAGTAGCCCGTCGCTCTGCCATGTACCAGTTCGTCGATGACGTCCTGTACAGGAAGAGGCCGAACGGTGTGAAATTGAAGTGTATCCCTTGAGAGGACGGACTGAAGCTGTTGGTAGAGAAACACGGAGGCATATGTGGATCCCACATTGGGTCAAGGGCCCTTGCCGGCAAGGCGTTTCGGCAAGGCTTCTTTTGGCCCACCTCCCTCCAGGATGCAACGACACTAGTCACCAAGTGTGAAGCGTGTCAGTTCCATTCCAAGAAGCTTCATCAGCCAGCTCAAGCCCTTCAAACCATTCCTCTCTCCTGGCCCTTCTCGGTCTGGGGGCTCGACATACTGGGCCTTTTCCCCCGCGCTGTCGGGGGCTTTGAGTACTTGTACGTTGCAATCGACAAGTTTACAAAGTGGCCGGAGGTGGAGGCAGTGAGGAAGGTCACAACTCAGTCAGCCGTCAATTTCTTCAAGGGACTAGTGTGCCGTTTTGGCGTGCCCAACAGGGTCATCACCGACAACGGCACACAGTTCACAAGCCGCACCTTCATGCAATATAACCAAGACCTCGGCAGCAAAGTCTGTTTCACTTCCGTTGCTCACCCGCGTAGCAATGGTCAAGCTGAGAGGGCAAATGCTAAAGTACTGCGAGGACTACGGACCAAGACCTTTGACAGGATGCACAAGAGTGGAAGGCGCTGGATTGATGAGTTGCCGGTGGTTCTTTGGTCGATCAGGACAACGCCAAATCAAGCCACCGGCCAGACACCCTTTGCCCTGGTATACGGGGCAGAAGCAGTTCTCCCCACTGAACTCATATACGGGTCACCTCGAGTGCTCTCTTATGATGAGCTTGAGCAAGAGCAACTGCGCCAAGATGATGCAATGCTCCTTGAGGAAGATCGTCTTCGGGCGGTTGTGAGAGCAGCACGCTACCAGCAAGCCTTCCGCCGCTACCATAGCCGCAAGGTCCATGCCCGAAGCCTTGAGGAAGGCGACCTTGTTCTTTGGCGCGTTCAATCGGCCAAGAATTCCAACAAGTTGACGCCGAAGTGGGAAGGCCCTTATCGGGTAATACGAGTCACCAGGCCCGGCGCAGTCCGCCTTGAGACTGAAGATGCCGTTCCGGTGAGTAACTCCTAGAACATTGAGCATCTTCCCAAGTTTTACCCGTAAGGCGCGGCTTGCCGGGCCCCCCGGCAAGCCACCTTTTGTACAAGCATTGCCGATGATGCATGTAACCCTTTGTACAAAGCCAGGCGCAGACCCTGAGCATAAATAAATGAAGCGCTGGCGCCCCAAGTTATAGCATGCATGCTAGGTCGAGTCTCGTCCTTGGTTAGGGTTGATAGTGCTTTGCGGCGGCTAACCCCTAGCTTAGAGGTCGAGTGTGCGTCTCTTTGCCGTTCTTTTGTCTTCATTGGTTCGCAGGACTCATGGATATCCTTGCCGGATCACTTGAGGATGAAAAGAAGAAGAGGGACAGATCAGCATCTAGCCCCCGGCAAGCCAGTATTGCCGGGCCTCCAAGAAAAAAGATTCACCCACGACAAACCAGAGTTGCCGGGGGCTACAGCTTCAGATAAGTTCTTCATCCCTTATCATGCATTTTCTTATGGACTGAGGTATGTGAAACCTTGTTTCTTCCTAAAACTATCGTGCTCCCCTAATTCTAGGCCCTAGGGCCTGTCCCTGGGGCCAAGTTTGGTCATAGTCGCGGTAGCGAAAGGATAAAACGAGGAGCCTGAACCCGCCTCATCCCTGCCCCTGCCAAAAGCGTGAGAAAGGTCGAGTGACGTAGGGAGATGGCAAGGCCTGCTGCCGGGCGAGGAAATGTTTATCTTAAAGATATCAAGGGTTTACTCCTTGATGTGGGTTCTACCCGCAAACAAATAACCGGGCAAGCATCCCTTTTTCATTAAAAACATTCCACTCAGGTACAGTCCATAGGGAATGAAAAACATGAATGATGGGATTACAAGTTTTAAATTCAGCTAAGGCCCGAAGGCTTACAAACTAAAAAGGGATGAGGTGCCCGTAACCCCTTCCTTGTCCCTCTCCTCACGAGGTAGGTCAAGGAGGCGAAGATGGCAAAAGGGGCGCCTAGACGAGCTACGGGTGACAGAAGACACCAAGAGAACATCTCGGTGGTCGTCCGAAGACTGGATGGTCATGGCACCGCCAGCGGCAGAGCTCGAAGACGAGGCGGCAGGACGTCAGCACGCGTCGAAGGCATCGGTGCCCGCGTACTCCGAGTTGACGGCCTTGTCGCCCGCCCTCTTCCTCTTCCGCAGCCTCCCAACGCCAGCCGCCCAAGGAGACGACCCCAAGTAGTAAAGGGAGCCGGCGACACGGATGATGGGGTCGCCGGTGCCGCACAAGGCGGTGCTCGACACCTAGTCGGACCCGTCATCCTTCCGCCTGCTACCCTCGTTGTCGCTGTCGCTATCTTCCTCGTCACTCCTGCTCGAGGTGGAGCCTTCGCTATCAGAAGAGCTCTCCACGCAGCACCTTGCGCGGGTCCCGAAGCATCCGAAGACCTTGACGGAGAGGAGGCCGCCCTCCATCACCTTAAAAAGGAGGGTGAGCCCCTCCGTCAAGCGGTGGATACGGGCGAACGACTTCCACCCCCGACGAAGATACATCACGTGAGGGGCTGGGAAATCAACGCGAACCCGTGTGCCGCTGATCCCACAGCCCCTCATGTGCAGCCGCAGCGATTTCGGCGGATCCAACTCCATCTCCCGCGCGAATGGAGTCGGGAGGCTAAGGCGACTGCGAGGCGGCCGGCGCAGCCTGACGAAGAACTCGCAAGGGTCATCCCCAACATGGCCCTCCATGGGGGGAGGAACTGCTGGCGAGGGCGAGGCCGGCGCGCCGCCCCGTCCTCCTCTTCCCCGAACACCTCGGCCTCGCCCACGACCTCGCCCTCTCCCCCTTCCCCTCGCGGCTGGCTCCGCCACCGCTGGTGCAGGAGCAGGGGGACGCGTTGTCGAGCGGCGACCCTCGTCGCCACCGTCAAAGGACAAGGATTCCCTCTCCCCATGGCGAATGGAGGGGGGAGCAGAAGCTGAAGAAATAAGGAGATGAAAGAATGCGGGACCTTATAAAGGAACGGGGTGGGGGTTCGGCCGCCCCGCTCAGCCAATCAGGACGCGGAAGGCGCAGTGAACTGGGACCGAACCGCTGCCCCGTCCCGCGACGGCCCGGTTTCCCGCCTCCACCGTTCGCCATCCCAAGCGCACGAAATCCGCGTGGTGGGCGTGCAGAACCGAGGCGACGGGTGAGGCGACCCCTCCCTACCCCGTGATCGTGGGGAGTGGATGCCTTGAAGACCCCGCCTCGGCCCCGTTCAGTAAAAGGGCCGTGCCTCCACGCCTCCCTCCATTTATGGGGAAGGCGCGAACCGCCCCTTTTACTGCGACATGACGCATGCATGCAGAGCTCAACCCCACGCATGCCACCCACGTCACGCATGCCTCCCCACGCCACGCCAGCGCGCGAAGAACTTACCGCGGTAAAAACCGCCCCACCTGCCCAACAACGCGTTGCGCTTATGTGTGGCCCAGTCCCGGGGACTCCTGTCGGTGTACAAAAGGGGGGGTACACTTTTTGTACCCGTATAAACTGTGCACGGGCAGTCCGAGCCACGGGCGCCGCCACACTGAGCACGACATGGGAGGTAAGCCAAGGTAAGGCCGAAGCTAAGGAGAAGCGGAACGACACCAAGACCAAGACCACAAAGAGCGAAGGGGATGAAGCAGCCCCCCCCCCCCCGACAAGATCCTTGCCGGGAGGCGGTTTTCGCAAACCCAGCAAGACCCTTGCCGTGGCAGCTTGCCCCACACCTACGGAGCGGGTCACCCTTGAGTCCACTGCCCCATGGGGCAAGGATTTGGGAGGCATCCCTGTGGTGGAATGCAGATCTTTGTGAAGACATTCAAGATCAAATGCGCACTTAAGAAGACGATGATCCTTGGAGGGATCCCAGCCAAGGAGGACCACAAGGCCCCCGGCAAGAGCCTTGCCGGGAATGACAGCAGGCGCCGCGGCAAGGCCCTTGCCATGAACACCCGTGGGGCCACCACGAGGCCCACGCCAGTTGCACCTCCGCCACCACTCGCATGCAGCTGCCGACCCAACTAGCTGGGCAGGCACCTGCGTGGCGGCATGCAAATCCTCGTGGAGACCCATCGCTGCGCCACCTCAGCTGCCTGCCCGCCTACATGGCATCGTGAGCACTGCTGGCCAGGGCGCGTGTCGACGCGGGAGGGAGTGGCGACGGACAAGACGGGGCTCTCCCTCGCCCCCGATAAAGCAAGGACACCTAAGCAAGGCGCATTAAATGCGCCTTGTCATGTAATGCGAGGGATAACCTTGCATCACTGTACCCTTTCCACCTCCTATGTGCCACTGTGGCAACCCCTTTCTCTGTAAAAGGAGGCCCCAGGCGACCAGGAGGAGGATTCGGCTTTTTGGAGCTCTCGACGCCCCATAGCTAGCTCGAGAACACAGATATACAATCCACCAAAGCTGGAGTAGGGTTTTACACATCCCTGCGGCCCGAACCTAGGTAAAGGAACCGCGTGCTATCTGTTTGATCCGCTCTTTTCACAGCCCCGCGCCCCGCAACCGTAGTAAGGATTCTTGTGATCCCATAGGTGTCGTTTCCACCGACAATAGGAGGAAGGAGTACATCGGTGGAGCAACGGGGGGCCCACGAGGCAGGGGGCGCGCCCTAGGGGGTGGGCGCGCCCCCCCACCCTCGTGGCCACCTCCCTTCTTTCTTGACGTAGGGTCCAAGTCTCCTGAATCATGTTCGGTGAGAAAATCACGTCCCCGAAGGTTTCATTCTGTTTGGACTCCGTTTGATATTCCGTTTCTTAGAAACACTGAAATAGGCAAAAAAACAACCATTCTGGGTTGGGCCTCCAGTTAATAGGTTAGTCCCAAAAGTAATATAAAAGTGGAAAATAAAGCCCAATATGGTCCAAAACAGTAGATAATATAGCATGGAGCAATCAAAAATTATTGATACGTTGGATACGTATCAGTGGCGAGGAGTTGTTTCCGGCAGGGTGTCTCCCAGGAGCGGACTACTCTACCGGGAGAGGCTTACCGGAGTCCAACTTTCTCCCTTTCTGGGCCATTGTTGCTGGGGATACGGAGGGCTAAGTAAGATGGAGAACAAAAGTTCCTGGTCCCACAGGAAGCTTCTGCGCATCACAGTTTGACAGATGATCACCTATGCTATTTTCCACATGGGGTACGTGCTTTTTTTGCAATCCGTCAATGTGCTCCTCCAATCTTCTCACTTCCTCAACGTATGCCTCCATCAATGGGCTTTGATAATCCTTGTTGACTTGTCTCACCACAAGTTGTGAATCTCCTCGAATGATTAACTTCTTAATTCCCAATTCTGCAGCAATCCTAAGCCCAGCAAGGAGCCCTTCATATTCTATTGTATTGTTGGTTGCCTCTTTCTGGGCAAAGTGCATCTGGACGACGTACTTTAAGTGCTCCTAGAGGGGGCGACAAGAAGCACGCCAGCCCCTGCACCTTGTGGAGAAAAGGCACCATCAAAATACATGATACATTCTTGGGTGGATTCCTTGCCGGAGGTAACTGTCTCTGGTATTTCCTCATCAGGGGCTAGCGTCCATTCTGCAATAAACTCTGCCAATGCCCTGCTCTGGATGGTTGATGTGCTCTCAAACTTCAAACCAAAACTGGATAACTCCAAAGCCCATTCCACTATTCTGCCGGTAGCCTCAGGGTTTCAGAGTATCCTTTGCAACGGGAAACGAGTAACAACCGTAATCTCATGGGCTTGGAAGTAGTGGTGCAGTTTGATACGTCTCCGTCGTATCTATAATTTTTTATTGTTCCATGCCAATATTATTCAACTTTCATATACATTTGGAAACTTTTAATACTATTTTTGGGACTAACATATTGATCCAGTGCCCAGTGCCAGTTCCTGTTTGTTGCATGTTTTATGTTTCACAGAAACCCCATATCAAACGGAGTCCAAACGGGATAAAAATGGACAGAGAATATTTGGAATATTTGGAGAACATGGGAAGAAGAATCAACGCGAGACGGTGCCCGAGGTGGCCACGAGGCACAGGGGCGCGCCCCTGACCCTCCTGGGCCCCTCGTAAGGCGGTTGCTGCTATTATTTTGCCGCAGGAAAGCTATTTTTTGGAAAAAAATTCTCGGCGAAGGTTTCAGTCCAATCGGAGCTACAGATCTCCGGATATATTAGAAACACCGAAAGGGCAAAATACGAGGGTGCAAAAACAGAGAGAGACAGAGAGACAGATCCAATCTCGGAGGGGCTCTCGCCCCTCCCATGCCATGGTGGCCAAGGACCAGAGGGGAAACCTTTCTCTCATCTAGGGAGGAGGTCAAGGAAGAAGAAGAAGGGGGCCCCTCTCCCCCTCTCTTCTGGTGGCGCCGGAACGCTGCCGTGGCCACCATCATCATCACCACGATCTTCACCAACACCTCCGCCATCTTCACCAACATCTCCATCACCTTCCCCCCTCTATCTACACTAGTCCACTCTCCCGCAACCCGCTGTACCCTCTACTTGAACATGGTGCTTTATGGTTCATATTATTTTCCAATGATGTGTTGCCATCCTATGATGTCTGAGTAGATTTTCGTTGTCCTATCGGTGGTTGATGAATTGCTATGGTTGATTTAATTTGCTTTTGGTTATGTTGCTGTCCTTTGGTGCCCATCATATGAGCACACGCGTGGATCACACCATAGGGTTAGTTGTATGCTGATAGGACTATGTATTGGAGGGCAAGAGTGAGAGAAGCTTCAACCTAGCATATAAATTGATGCATACGGGATTGAAGTGGGCCCAATATATCTTAATTATATGGTTGGGTTTTACCTTAATGAACGTTAGTAGTTGCGGATGCTTGCTAACAGTTCCAATCATAAGTGCATAGAATTCCAAGTCAGGGATGACATGCTAGCCGTGGCTTCTCCCACATAAAACTTGCTATCGGTCTAGTAAAGTAGAGAATTTCTTAGGGACAATTTCGCAAATCCTACCACCACTTTTCCATACTCGCTATATTTACTTTATTGCTTCTTTACTTAAACAGCCCCTACTTTTTATTTACGCTCTCTTTATATTCTTGCAAACCTATCCAACTACACCTACAAAGTACTTCTAGTTTCATAGTTGTTCTAGGTAAAGCGAACGTTAAGCGTGCGTAGAGTTGTATCGGTGGTCGATAGAACTTGAGTGAATATTTTTTCCACCTTTAGCTCCTCGTTGGGTTCGACATTGTTATTTATCGAAAGAAGCTACAATTGATCCCCTATACTTGTGGGTTATCAAGTCCTTTTTCTGGCGCCGTTGCCGGGGAGTCATAGCGTGGGGTCAATATTCTTGTGTGTGATTGTTTGCTTTATCACTAAGTAGTTTTTATTTTGTGCTTTTGTTTTCTATCTTTAGTTATGGTAGGAAACGCAAAATACCAAAAAAATTAGTTGTACCTACTGAACCAATGGTTGAAGAACCACTCAAAATCTATCACACTCCTGAAGCTTTTGACTTGGATCATCTTTGATCCCTATGTGCTTGTGATGAAACCCCAACTAGCTTAGTTGAGGGCAAATCTTTAGATGAGCATGCTCGTTATGTTCGACACCGCAGATCTCAAAAAGGGAAACTTTTACTGGATCAAATTCATCGTTTGCAATGCTATGCTTGGAATTTATGTGAAATATATGATGTTACTTGTTGTTCTGAAAACCCTATGAAACACCTTCCCTACCAATGTGAGTTTAGTGATAATGGAATCGTATCTTTGTATGCTAAGGGTGTTTATAATTACTATGATGTTCAACAAATTGAAGAATTTGTTGCTTTTAAGGGTGCTTATGAAATTGCTTCTTTGATTGAAAAGTATGATTCTACTCTTTACAGATCTGAAAATTTTGCCATACTTAAATATTGTTATGAGAATTATGCTTTTAATGCCTATGTTAAACCATATATCGAGGACTCCTCCGCTGTCCAAGAAGAGACTAATATTTTGCAGGAGTCTATGGAAGAAGAAATTGATGAAACTGTGAGCTCATTGGATGAAAAAGATGATGAGGAGAGCGAAGAAAAAAAAGAGGAAGAGCGGATTAGCTACCCGTGCCCACCTTCTAATGAGAGTAACTCTTCAACTCATACATTGTTTAATTCCCCTTCGTGCTTACCGAAGGATGATTGCTATGATGATTGTTATGATCCCGTTGATTTTCTTGAAATATCCCTTTTTGATGATGCTTGCTATGCTTGTGGCCATGATGCCAATATGAATGATGCTTATGGAGATGAAAATGCTATAGTTCCTTGTGTTAGAGACGAAATTGTTGCTATTGCACCCACGCATGATAGTCCTATTATCTTTTTGAATTCTCCAAACTACACTATATCGGAGAAGTTTGCTCTTATTAAGGATTATATTGATGGGTTGCCTTTTAGCATTGCACATGATGATTTTGATGAATATAATATGTGTGTGCCTGCTGCTCCTACTTGCAATTATTATGAGAGGGGAACTACATCTCCGCCCCTTTATGTTTCCAACATGAAAAAATTGCAAGAAACTGTTTATACTATGCATTGGCCTTTACTATGTGTGCATGAATTGTTCTTTTATGACATGCCGATGCATAGGAAGAGAGATAGACTTCGTCATTACACGATATATGTTACCTTGTGCTCATTACTAAATTCTAAATCATTGTTAATTAAAATTGGCTTTGATATACCTTGGGATCCGGGTGGATTCACTACTTGAGCACTATATGCCTAGCTTAATGGCTTTAAAGAAAGCGCTGCCAAGGAGACAACCCGGAATTTTTAGAGAGTCATTTATTTCTGTTTAGTGCTTTCATATAGTTTAAAAAACAAAAAAAATAAAGAGGGGAACCCAAAACTTTTCGAAAAGAAAAGTGAAAGTGAGATAGAGGAGCATTGTGAAAGTGGGGGACATCCTTGAACTTTGTTCATGACCATGGAAACTTTGTGAATCTTAATTACAGAAACTTTTCACCAAAAATAATTATCCCCTTGTGCAATTCTATTGTATTATAAAAATAACGTGCCAAGGTTTGACTTTAGGATGTTTACAATGCTTGTTGGTTTGTGCGGTGCAGGACAGAAACTTTGTCTGTAGTGCACGATTTTACATTTTTTACTGGAATGTCAAATAGTTCTGTTATTTTTGCGCTGTCTTTCTATACAATTTTTTCCCAATTTTGGCAGAATTTTGCAAGTATCAGAAGTATGGTGAATTTTCAAATTATTACAGACTGTTCTATTTTAGACAGATTCTGTTTTTGATGCACAATTTGCTTGTTTTGATGAAACTATCAATTTATATCAGTGGATTAAGCCATGAAGAAGTTATATTACAGTAGCTACAATGCAAAAACAAAATATGAACTAGTTTGCAACAGTACTTAGAGTGGTGATTTGCTTTATTATACTAACGGATCTTACCAAGTTTTCTGTTGAAGTTTTGTGTGGATGAAGTGTTCGAAGATCGAGGAGGTCTCGATGTGAGAAGAAGGAGGAGAGACAAGAGCTCAAGCTTGGGGATGCCCAAGGCACCCCATGTAAATATTCAAGGAGACTCAAGCATCTAATCTTGGGGATTCCCTGGCAGGCATCCCCTCTTTCTTCAACAAGTATCGGTATGTTTTCGGATTCGTTTCGTTCATGCGATATGTGCAAATCTTGGTGCGTCTTTTGCATTTATTTTTCACTTTTGTTTTATTTACCATGCTGGTATGAGATAGTCCTTGGTTGATTTATAGAATGTTGTTTGCACTTCACTTATATCTTTTGAGTATGGCTTTATAGAATGCTTCATGTGTTTCACTTATATCATTTGAAGTTTGGCTTGCCTGTTTCTCTTCACATATAAAACTGCCATTTGTAGCATGTTGTTTTGCTTCACTTATATTTATTAGAGCGGGGGCATATCTTTTGTAGAAAGAATTAAACTCTCTTGCTTCACTTATACCTATTTAGAGAGTTGACAGGAACTAGTCATTCACATGGTTGGTCATAAAATCCTACATAAAACTTGTAGATCATTGAATATGATGTGTTTGATTCCTTGCAATAGTTTTGCGATATAAAGATGGTGGTATTAGAGTCATTCTAGTGGGTGGTTGTGGATTGAAGAAATACTTGTGTTGAGGTTTGTGATTCCCGTAGCATGCACGTATGGTGAACCGTTATGTTACGAAGCCGGAGCATGAGGTATTTATTGATTGTCTTCCTTATGAGTGGCGGTCAGGGACGAGCGATGGTATTTTCCTACCAATCTATCCCCCTAGGGGCATGCGTAGTAGCACTTTGCTTTGAGGGCTAATAAACTTTTGCAAAAAGTATATGAGTTCTTTATGACTAGTGTGAGTCCATGGATCATACGCACTCTCACCCTTCCATCATTGCTAGCCTCTTTGGTACCGTGCATTGCCCTTTCTCACCTCGAGAGTTGGTGCAAACTTCGCCGGGGCATCCAAACCCCGTGATACGGTATGCTCCATCACACATAAGCATCATTATATCTTCCTCAAAACAGCCACCATACCTATCTATCATGGCATTTCCATAGCCATTCCGAGATATATTGCCATGCAACTTCCATCATCATCATATACATGACTCGAGCATTTATTGTCATATTGCTCTGCATGATTGTAAGATAGCTAGCATGATGTTTTCATGGCTTGTCCGTTTTTTGATGTCATTGCTATGCTAGATCATTGCACATCTCGGTACACCACCAGAGGCATTCATATAGAGTCATATCTTTGTTCTAGTATCGAGTTGTAATATTGAGTTGTAAGTAAATAAAAGTGTGATGATCATCATTATTAGAGCATTGCCCAGAAAAAAGAGAGGCCAAAGAAGCCTAAATAAAAAAGGGGGCCAAAAGAAGCCTGCTAAAAAAAGAGAAAAGAAAAGGGGGCAATGTTACTATCCTTTTACCACACTTGTGCTTAAAAGAGCACCATGTTCTTCATATAGAGAGTCGCTTGAGTTATCACTTTCATATACTAGTGGGAATGTTCATTATAGAAATTGGCTTGTATATTCTGATGATGGGCTTCCTCAAATGCCCGAGGTCTTCATGAGCAAGCAAGTTGGATGCACACCCACTTAGTTTAGTTTGCGCTTTCATATACTTATAGATCTAGTGCATCAGTTGCATGGCAATACCTACTACTCACATTGACATCAATTGATGGGCATCTCCATAGCCCGTTGATTAGCCGCGTCGATGTGGGACTTTCTCTTTTTTTGTCTTCTTTGCATAACCCCCATCATATTATTCTATTCCACCTATAGTTCTATGTCCATGGCTTGCGCTCATGTATTGCCTGAGAGTTGAAAAAGCTGAAGTGCATTAAAAGGTATGAACCAATTGCTCGCCTTGTCATCGGGGTTGTGCATGATTTGAATGCTTTGTGTGGTGAAGATGGAGCATAGGCATACTATATGATTTTGTAGGGATAACTTTCTTTGGCCATGTTATCTTGAAAAGACATGATTGCTTTATTAGTAGGCTTGAAGTATTATCGTTTTTATGTCAAATGATAGAATATTGCTTTGAATCACTCGTGTCTTAATATTCATGCCTTGATTAGATACATGATCAAGATTATGCTAGGTAGGATTCCACATAAAAAAATATCTTTTTCATCATTTACCTACTCGAGGACGAGCATGAATTAAGCTTGGGATGCTGATACATCTCCATCGTATCTATAATTTTTTATTCTTCCATGCCAATATTATTCAACTTTCATATACTTTTGGCTTTTTATACTATTTTTGGGACTAACATATTGATTCAGTGCCCAGTGTCAGTTCATGTTTGTTGCATGTTTTATGTTTCGTAGAGACCCCATATCAAACGGAGTCCAAACGGGATAAAAATGAACGGAGAATATTTTTGGAATATTTGGAGAATATGGGAAGAAGACTCAACGCGAGACAGTGCCCGAGGCGGCCACGAAGCAGGGGGCGAGCTCCTGACCCTCGTTGGCCCCTCGTAAGGTGGTTGTTTTGATTCTTTTGCCGCAAGAAAGCTAATTTTTGGAAAAAAAATCTCGGCGAAGGTTTCAGTCCAATCGGAGTTACGGATCTCCGGATATATAAGAAACGACGAAAGGGCAGAATACGAGAGCGCAGAAACAGAGAGAGACAGAGAGATAGATCCAATCTCGGAGGGGCTCTTGCCCCTCCCATGCCATGGAGGCCAAGGACCAGAGGGGAAACCCTGCTCCCATCTAGGGAGGAGGTCAAGGAAGAAGAAGAAGAAGGGGGCACCTCTCCCCCTCTCTTCCGGTGGCGCTGAAACACTGACGTGGCCACCATCATCATCACCGTGACCTTCACCAACACCTCCGCCATCTTCACCGACATCTCCATCACCTTCCCAACTCTATCTACATCAGTCCACTCTCCCGCAACCCGCTGTACCCTCTACTTGAACATGGTGCTTTATGCTTCATATTATTATCCAATGATGTGTTTCCATCCTATGATGTCTGAGTAGATTTTCGTTGTCCTATCGGTGGTTGATAAATTGCTGTGATTGATTTAATTTGCTTGTGGTTATGTTGATGTCCTTTGGTGCCCATCATATGAGCGCGCGCGTGGATCACACCATAGGGTTAGTTGTATGCTGATAGGACTATGTATTGGAGGGCAAGAGTGAGGGAAGGTTCAACCTAGCATAGAAATTGATGCAAACATGATTGAAGTGGGCCCAATATATTTTAATGCTATGGTTGGGTTTTACCTTAATGAAAGTTAGTAGTTTCGGATGCTTGCTAACAGTTCCAATCATAAGTGCATAGAATTCCAAGTCAGGGATGACATGCTAGCAGTGGCCTCTCCCACATAAAACTTCCTATCGGTCTAGTAAAGTAGTCAACTGCTTAGGGACAATTTCGCAATTCCTACCACCACTTTTCCATACTCGCCATATTTACTTTATTGCTTCTTTACTTAAATAGCCCCTACTTTTTATATACGCTCTCTTTATATTCTTGCAAACCTATCCAACTACACCAACAAAATACTTCTAGTTTCATAGTTGTTCTAGGTAAATCGAACGTTAAGCGTCCGTAGAGTTGTATCGGTGGTCGATTGAACTTGAGGGAATATTTGTTCTACCTTTAGCTCCTCATTCGGTTGGACACTCTTACTTATCGAAAGAGGCTACAATTGATCCCCTACACTTGTGGGTTATCACGGTTTCCTTGAGGCCATGATGAGACCAAAGATCCACTTTTGCACGCCAGAGTACCTTGATCTAGCCCCCTGTAATAAGGAGCTGACGAAGTACACTGGGCACTGGAGCACTTTCTTCCTTGACATATCCTTGGGGCTGCTCTCGCTGTCGTGCTCATTGATGTCTTGATCTCTCTCTAGCTCTGCCGGTCCTTGCTCACTTTCTGCCACATCTACTTCTTGGTGCGCCACCAAGGCTGCACTGACCACTTGGTTGGTTGCCGCTAAGTACAGCAGCAACGGTTCTTGTGGTTTGGGGGCAACCAAGGTAGGCATAAAGAACAAGTTGGTCTTCAACTCTTGCAAAGCTGCTAATGGTTCCGGGGTCCACTTCATGGGCCTTGCCTTCTTCAAAATTTTGAAGAACGGCAGGGCACGCTCGGCACACTTGGACATGAATCTACTTAGCGCGACAACGCATCCTGTCAGACGCCTCACATCGTTAACTATCCTTGGCACCTGGATCTGCTCGATAGCTTTAATCTTGTCGGGGTTGGCTTCGATCCCCCTGGGACACAAAAAAATTCAA
The DNA here is from genome assembly GCA_032464435.1 of Aegilops umbellulata. Lineage (NCBI taxonomy): Eukaryota > Viridiplantae > Streptophyta > Magnoliopsida > Poales > Poaceae > Aegilops > Aegilops umbellulata. Next base: position 149,967,484 of record CP136059.1, on the reverse strand, counting down.
GCAGCTTGCCGGAGGGAACGCCAAACACACACTTCTCTGGGTTGAGCTTCAAGTTGATCTTGCGCAGATTAGCAAATTTCTCCTCCAAATCCTGAATAAGGGTGGATCTATCCTTGGTCTTGACCACAATATCATCCATATAAGCTTCAATATTTCTGTGCAGTTGTGCCTCGAAACCAATCTGGACTACCCTTGCAAAAGTGGACCCGACACTCTTTAATCCGAATGGCATGCGAATAAAACAGTACGTACCACATGGAGTGATGAACGATGTCTTCTCCTCGTCTTCGTTGGACATGAAGATTTGGTGATAGCCAGAGTATGCATCCAGAAAGGAGAGGAGATCACAGCCTAAAGTGGAATCCACAATATGATCGATACGCGGCAAGGGAAATGGGTCCTTTGGGTAGGCCTTATTGAGATCTATGAAATCTATGCAAAGCCTCCACTTCATGTTAGCCTTCCAGACTACCACTGGATTTGCCAATCGCGTGGGGTGTAGTACCCCTCTAACCAAACCAGCTACTTCAAGTTTCTTGATCTCTTCCACAATGAACTGCTGCCTCTCCAAGGCCTGCTTCCAGACTTTCCGCTTGACAGGTCGGGCGTGTGGGCAGACAACAAGGTGGTGCTCGATTACCTCCCTGGGAACACCGGGGACATCATATGGTTGCCAGGAAAACACATCGACATTCACCCGCAGGAAGGCAACAAGCACGCTCTCCTATTTGTCATCCAGGGTGGCGCTGATAGTGAAAGTACCATCAACACCAGTCTGCCCTGCCGGGACCTTCTTCACTTCGGGTGCAGCAACCTTGTATCTCTTGTTGTTCGAACACTCCGGCACGTCATCAATGGGTGCCATGCACTCGGTGGGGGCACGCTTCCCGGATTCTTTGCCGGAGTCCCTACAATCCTTCTTTTTTCCTTTGTTCTCCTTGGCGGGAACTGCTGCTGGCGCTGCCTCTGCCGCGACTGCATCCCGGTACATCTTGTCCATGCAAATGATTGCATCCTTCTCATCCGACGGGACGAGAATGACTCCCAGTGGCCCAGGCATCTTCAAAGTGTTGTAGGCATAGTGAGATGCCGCCATGAATTTAGCCAAAGCCGGGTGACCAAGAATCCTGTTGTATGGCAGGGGGAGGTTAACCACATCAAACAGAATCTTCTTGGTCCGGTAGTTTAGCTCTCCCCCAAACGTCACCGACAACGTGATATTTCCCTTAGGATGACTCATGCCGGGATTAACTCCTTGAAATGTGCCGATGGCCTTTAAATCATCTTCTGCAATCTGAAGTGTGCTGATAACTGCGGGGAAATCAGATTCAACCCGGCCCCGCCGTCCACCAACATTTTTGTGACCTTGAGGTTAGCGAATTGTTGGAGAGACCAACAATGGCAAGCATCCTACCGTAGTGGTACAGTTAGGATGATCTTCTTCGTCAAAGATGATGGGCGTGCGTGACCATTTGAGTAGCTTCCGGGCCTCTGGCGCTGGTTCCACGGCAGTGACTTCTCGTGCCCATCGCTTGAGCTGGCGGTGAGAGGTGTGCAAAGATGCACCCCCGTCAATGCAAAGGACGCCAGTGGCCTTTTGAAACTCCTGCTCACTGGTTTCCTCTTCGTACCCTCCATCACTTTTAACATCATAGGTTTCATTCTCTCGACCCTTGGCAGGTTTTCCTCGGTTCCTAAAGGGTTTGCCAGGGTGATTTACTTCACCGCCTTGGCCCTTTCCGCCAGTGACATTCTGACCTTTTTCCTTGTCGCGCTTCTCATACTCTGCTCTCTGTCTCTTAACAAGTTGCTCAACTTGATAGCACTCTTGATGGTCGTGGCCTTTGGTCGGAGGAATCTTGCAGTACGGTCCATCACCTTTCTCGTCCTTCTCTGCTATCGCAGCCTCCCGGCAGTCAGCACACATGGCAGCTTCCTTGCCTGGGACCATAGCTTTTGCCTTCTTGCCGGTACTAGGTGTACTCGATCCTTCAACAGTCATCACTGCCTTATCCCTCAGCTTCTTACTACACTTCTTACTCTTCTTCTGACTGGTTGATTAATCATCATCCTCTGAATCGACATTGGTGCAATCTTCCTCTCCGGGCAACTTCCTTCCCTCGTCCAGCCATGCACACTTATCCACCAAGGTGTAATGTTCCTTCACAGTCTTGGGAAACCGCACGTTCATCTTGGAACCGATCCAATGGCTGCACACGTTTGACTGGAAGGCAGCTCTCACAACTGCCGGATGGATACTTGGGATGTCTCTACGAACTTTGCTGAATCTCTGTAAATACTTACGGAGGGTGTCTCCTTCCTTCTGCTGCAGAAGCTGCAAATCATTGGGTCGGCCTGGCTTTTGATGGCCGTCGGTGAAGGCACCAATGAATTCATGGCATATGTCAGCCCACAATGAGATGGAGTTCTCCAGCCGGTGCATCAGCCAAGACCTCACATTGGACTTGATTGCCAAAGGGAACTAGTTGGCGAGCACCTTCTCATCTCTTCCCCCGGCAGCCTGAATAGCGATGCTGTAGATGCTCAGATACTCTTCCGGGTTCAGCCACTCATCGTACTTCTCGGGTATCTCTGGCTTGAACCTATGAACGGACGGCCAATGGACATGCCGTAGCTCTCGCGTAAAGCAGGGCACCCAACCTCGAAAGGTAGGCACCCACCAATACCGAGCGCAGGCTCGTCGAGGCCGTCGCACCCATTGGTCTGGTAGTGGTCGCTGCGGCATCGCTCGACGACGACGCGCGCGCCCCCTGCCCATCCTCCGGGGCTCACCGTCGGCCTGGACTTGCTCGAGGGTCAGAAGAGGCCATCGAGATGTTGTCAGGATCTTGATTCTCCTATGCCCGCGCTGGCTGTCGTGGCAGGGATTGCATCATGGGGGTGCCTCCTTCCGTGCGGCCAGCAGAACAGGTTGTCGTCATCGCTTGGGGAGGCCGCAGCGGGCTAGCTCGCAGCAAGCCCTCAGCCTCGGTGAAACCAAGCTTACTTTGGATGGTGGCACTCCATTCGTCCATCTGCTCGGTCGCTGGGAGAAACATCAGCAGTAGCTGAGCCCGCGGCATGGCCTTCGTGGTTGTACTTGGCATGGGTGATGATGAAGTGGATCGCACCATCGCTCGGCTCCTGACGGTGCCAGCGGCGGCAGCACTGCGCCCCTGCTGTTGCGGGATGGATGCTTGAATGGTAGGGGGACACGGTGAAGTCGCTCGAGGGCCAACTGCTCTGTCGGGTGCAGCAACTCGATCAACCCATCCCGGGGGAGGCACATGCGCTGTGGTCGCTTCCATGGCGAGGGCGACCGGAGCGTGGTGGTTTCCCTTGGACCGAGCGACCATCACTATGGCTGTGCCCATCGGCGGGAGGAAGGGTTGCAGATGGAATAACCCCCTCATCCGTACCTTGCGGAGCATGGCCGTTGGGGCGTTGTTGACGTTGTTCCCTTCCGGTGTTTCCCGCTCCTGCATCGGCTACCGGCGAAGTGGTGATGGCGCCGCCTGCACCATCCACGTCCCCAGCAATGTCCACGTCCTCGCATGCCTCCGCACTCCCCGTAGCGTTAGAGGTCGCGGGCGGCGGAGCCTTCAAGGTGGATGGATGAGCTGGAGCACCGGATTTCTTCTTGGGCGCCATGGTCGATGGCACCGCCGAAGGCGAAGACGGTGATGGAGATGACGCGCTGCACACGCCTTCAGGTTCTTGCAAGCGATCCCCCTATTTGGCCAGCCAAAGATGTCACAGGAAACCGCGACCACCTATTGGACCGGAGGGCCCCTTGCTGGTTCGGCAGGGGGAAAGCGCATTGCATAAAGACCAGACGAGCGTGGGGCAGCACGGCAAAGATCACACAGGCAATTTTTCCCAGGTTTGGGCCGCCGTGAGTCGTAAAACCCTACTCCTACTTTGGTGGATTGATGGTGGAAGAATGATGGTGAGGCATAGTACACTGTATGGCAGGGGTTGCCTCAAGGCGATAGTGGCTACGCGCGTATGGTCTGTGCGTTGTCTAACTTTTAAACCCTTTCTACGGTTGCCACGGGCCTCCTTATATAGATCAAGGGGTTACCACAATGGCAAAGTAGTCATTATGCACTGATAAGATAGGAAACAGTGCTATCATACCTAACTCTGCAGGCTGACAGGGTGCATTAAATGCACCGCTTAATGTCACGTCAACGGTTGGCCGACAAGCCTTGCCCGACCGTCTTGCCAGCTCCACGCCTGCTCGTTTGAGACGTCGCAGGACGGGTGTCATCTGTAGGTATTTCTTGTAGAAAGTGGCCGCCATGTGGCAGATGGCTGCCACTCAGTCACTTTGCGGCGTGACACCGCACTGATAGACGACGTGGCGTTGCCTCCATGAGCCCCGGCAAGCTCTGCTGGGATGCGCTGGATGCATTCTTCGGGGGGTGACACTGCCCTTGTCGAGCTCACCTTCCTGGCAAGGGAGGCTTTTCTCCTAGTGGCATCTCATTGTTCTGGCTTGATCTTGCTCTTCTTGATCCGCATGTTGGTCCTCCGATGATCTTGGTCTCTTGTACTTTGATATGGCCTCGTGCTGTAATCTTGTTCCCATGCCCGTGCACAGTCTGGCAACAAGCACTGGGTTTGTTGCATCGACACACGGGAATTATCATCAAGTTACTTTTCATCATGCTCATATGATTCACGTTTGCTAATTTGACAATTTGATATGTGGGTGCCGGTGCATAGGCGCCGCCCGTACTTGGGCAAGCCTCCCACTTGTGATTAACCCCTCTCGCAAGCATCCGCGTCTATGAAAGAAGAATTAAGATAAATCTAACCATAACATTAAACATGTGGATCCAAATCAGCCCCTTACGAAGCAATGCATAAACTAGGGTTTAAGCTTCTATCGCTCTAGCAACCCATCATCTACTTTATACTTCCCAATGCCTTCCGTTATGCCCAAATCATGGTGATGTGTCATGTAGTCGATGTTCACATAACACCACTAGTGGAAAGATAACATATATCTCATCAAAATGTCGAACAAATACCAAATTCACATGATTACTTACAACAAGACTTGTCCATGTCCTCGGGAACAAAAGTAATTACTAACAAAGCATGTTCATGTTCATGATCAGAGGGGTATTAAATATCATTAAGGATCTGAACATATGATCTTCCACCAAATAAACCAACTAGCATCAATTACAAGGAGTAATCAACATTACTAGCAACCCGCAAGTACCAATCCGAGGTTTTGAGACAAAGATTGGATACAAGAGATGAACTAGGGCTTGAGATGAGATGGTGCTAGTGAAGATGTTTATGCATATTGGTCCTCCCATGATGATAGGATCCTTGGTGATGACGATGGCATCAATTTCCCCCTCCTAGAGGGAATTTTCTCCGGGGGAACCGCTCCGCCGGAGACCTAGATTGCTTCTGCCCAAGTTCCGCCTCGAGATGGCGATGCTTCATCCAGAAAGCCTTCTTCTTACTTTTTTTATAGGTCACAACACTTCATATAGCAGAAGACGGGCACCGGAGTCTGGCCAGGGGGCCCACAAGCTCAAGGGCATGCACTGGGTGTAGGGTGCGCCCCCAGGCTTGTGGCCACCTGGTGGGTGTGTCGGCGGCCAGCGGCGTGGATCGAGTGGGGGCCCAGCGAGGCCCATCTTCATCAGCACAAGGCTCAAGACCCTCGCGAGGGGCCAAGCCTCGCAAGGCGGATGACATGGCGCTTCGTCAAGCACGACCTCCTTAGGCTGGCTCGCGAGGGGGCGGAGAGATCAAGGCGGGTACCTCACGAGGTGCCCATGATGCAAGCCATGACGACCAAGGGTGCCAGGCGGGCGCCAGGCCGCGCAGTGTCCTCCCTTTTCTCTTTGGTGCAAAGGGGGCAAGCGCAGGCGAGAGGATCAAGCAAAGGCACCCATTTCGGTGCAACGAGACCAAGACCAGCTCCGCAAGAAGGAGGAAGTCACTGTGGAGCCCAAGCCGGCGTCATCACCAGAGCCTTTGGCAGGCGAAGACCAACTTTAGTCAGGATAAGTGTACCAGATGTTCCCCTTCAAATTGGCCAATTGTTGGCGCCCTTCCCGCTCAATATTTGGGAAGAGGCCCAGGGCCCTTGCCTATAAATAGGGCTAACCACCCACAGAGTAGGATCCAGCATCAGAGGGGGGGGGATCAGCATCCAGAAAGAGAGAAGGGCGATTGAACTCTCCCTAGCAGTTCATCCCCTAACTAAGAACAGACCCTCGCGAGGTCATTCTTTCTTGTACTGTTCTTCCTCATTAGCCCAAGAGGCAATCCACCCGCCACAAACTAGAGTAGGGTATTACACCACAATGGTGGCCCGAACTAGTATAAATCTTGTGTCTCTTGTGTTGTTCTTGCAGTAGTTAGATCCTTCGAGAAGGAGAGGTAGTGGGCAAGATCTCCGCGCGCACCCCAGAGCTCGAACCTTAAGGGTCTGCCGGAACCCAGAATCCGACATTTGGCGCGCCAGGTAGGGGTGCGCTGGAATCTGCCTTCCCATCGCTCCCTCTCCCGTTGCGTCGTCATCATCATGTCCGGCGACCAAGCGGGCAACCAAGGCCCATGGGCGGCATGGCCCATCTGCACGGAGCCTCCCGCTCCGGGCGACCCCGCGCCACAGGCAGCTCGCGGTCCGCAGGGCGCTGCGGGCCGCGGGCGACGCGCGCAAGCTTCTGCGACCCTCACGCCGCGACAGGCGCGGTCGGCAGCAAGGGCCTCCAACCACGCCGCAGCTACGACACCGTACACCCGCCAAGAACAGGCGAACTCAAGGGCCGCGCTCACGGTAGCACGGGAGCTGCTGCAGTGCAGGCTATTGGAGGGCAGCCGCGACGTGCTGCTGGAGCGGCTCACCGAGCTCCTGGGCTTCTCCGCTTCGGGGGCTCATCCCTTCTGCGTCCAGCTTCCGCCTCAAGCTTAGGGCGGCACACGAGGGGGCCCAGCGCACCCGCGCGGGCCTCAAGACTACCCTAGCACCGGCGAATCCGCCGGCACCAGACTGGCGGAGGCGCTACCCCCGCCCCCGCCACGCGAAGGAGAGGGGCTCAGTGCGGCCCACGCCGCCAGCGGCTAACCGCGCTACCACCCCGCGGTGGGCATAACAAGCAACGCCGCATGGCGCATGGAGTACTACAACGCAGCATTCGGGGTGGCGGCGCCAGAGGAGTACGTGCCCCACATGATGGACCAAGGACACGCTCACGGGGGCGAACAGGGCTCACTCTTCAGCCCTAGCTGGGAGGACGAGGCGCCAGAGGCCGAGCCCCTCCAGGAACCCCGGGACGGCTCCGTCGGTCACACTGGAGGCGACGACTATCGGGTACCATTAATTCCTCAAGAGCAGGCATATGCTAATCATGCGTCACAGGAGATGCAGGTCGCCGCGACATGCAGCTGCCCCGCCCCTGCGGTCTCCTACCCCTTGGGAGGAGGACGCAGGGGGCTGCAGGAAAGGGGCAGTGATCCTACCTCACCACTGCGGCCTTGGGAGCAAGGCGTTCTTAGAAGAGAGGCCCTCCGCTGGGGAGGCGCCCAAGGGCCTGCCCCTGGCGGAGGACCCGTGGTCGTCGGGGGAACCGCTGGCGACCGCTCTACTCCACCGGCGGCGTCCTGCTTTCCGGTCGTCGTTGGTGACACTAGAGTGTGGAGCAAGGCGGGGCCCTCGTCAGGCGATATGAAGCAAGGCCGGTTCCTGTGAAGAAGGCCCAGTGCCTGTGAAGCTCGCCGCCCCGTGACACTCTCACGTAATAATGAGTGGGGTTGTACACGCCCCGGAGTCTCAGGGGTGCCGGCCTCAGGCCCTAGGGCTCCCTCCCACGCCCAGTGGACAGCACTTAGCTCCGCGCTGGTGAGAAGACGTCGAAGACTAGATTAGGTGCCGGACGCGGCCTTTTTGTTTGCTTTCATTGCCTTCTTCCTTTGGTTGTAACCTTTTTCCCCCGCTGGATTTAAGTTGAATTCAAATTTGAGCTTTGCGTGCGTTCGGGGAAGGGGTGCTTTGTTTTGTTTGAATCATTTCCCGCGTTCTGGTCACCATCTCACCACAGCTGCCTCCCCTCGCGAGCCCCTCGCGAGCTAGGCCAGGCTTAGCTCGAGCACAGCACAGACTGCCGCTGTCGCTCCCTCGCGAGGTGACCTTTGGTGCTTGCAGAGATTGCTTTCTCATGAAAGGCCCGGAGCCTGTGAAGAAGGCGAACGCCTGTGAAGACATCCCTCTCGGGAGAAGGCCCAGAGCCTGTGAAGAAGGCGAACGCCTGTGAAGACATCCCTCTCGGGAGAAGGCCCAAAGCCTGTGAAGAAGGCAAACGCCTGTGAAGACATCCCTCTCGGGAGAAGGCCCAGAGCCTGTGAAGAAGGCAAACGCCTGTGAAGACATCCCTCTCGGGAGAAGGCCCAGAGCCTGTGAAGAAGGCAAATGCCTATGAAGACGTCTCCCTCGAGGAAAAGGCCCGGAGCCTGTGAAGAGGGCGAACGCCTGTGAAGACGTCTTGCTCGAGGAAGGGCCCGGAGCCTGCGAAGACGGCCCAAGCCTGCGGGGTTTCCTGTCGGCAACGACCTCGCCTCCCAAGGTTTCAACTACCCAGCGCCCGGGGCGTAACGCCCTCCAGAAGGCAGCTCCGGAGCCAGCAAGGAGCAAGGGCGAACCAGCCTACCGTTGGACGCGTGTACGATTTAATAACTGCAGATACATTAGATACAAGTTCATACATGAGGGGCTCCCCCTCCCAAAATGCTCTCACAATCGTCGGGCCAAACGCCTGAGTTCTATCTATGCAGGGTAAAAAGACGAGGATAGTACATGGTCAATCTGACAAATCCCCCAATGCGTCCTTGGAGGCGCCTCCCGAGCTGTCGCTGAACTCACCTTCGTTGTCTGCGCCCCCATCAGCGGCATTGGGGTGTTCCACCACGCCACCTTCGTCGGCGCCCACGATCACGCCGTCATCATCCGAAGTGAAGGCCCGGACAAGAGCATCTACATTGCTCTCCACCCATCCAGCCAGATCGCCTCGAACAGCTTGGGGAACTGGGGCGATGACGGCGTCGAAGTCGAAATGGGGATCCATGTTTCGAAGATGGCTGAAGACGCGGGAGAAGGCGCGCCCGAGCAGGGCACGGCTCCTCTCCTCCACCAACCTATCGGCTTTGGCCGACCGTGCCTCCAGCTGTGTCACCACGCTGGTGAAGAACTGCAAGTTACCGGCGTAGTTAATCGTGTGCTGCTCGCCCACGGCAGCCTCACAGATGTTGTCCAGGGCATTGTTGGCCCTCACCCGGAGCTTGGAGAGCATGGGGCTGTGCTCATGCTCTAGGACTTGCCGTTGGCATATCTCGTCGGCATTCTGACGCTCGACGGCCACGGCCTCTTCCACACGCTGGCGAAGGCGGAGCACCTCAGCCTGAGAGGAGGCCAGCTCTTTCTGCGCTGCCTCAAGGGCAACCTGGGAGGCGTCCGCTCGTCACATCGCCTCATCCCGTTGGGCCCTCAAGGCAGCGGTTCTACCTTCTGCTTCGACTCGGATCATCCCCAGTTCCCCTCGAACTCGCGCTAGAGGCCTTGGCGTGCTGTCGCCACCCGACGGCAGACCTCCTCCAGGACACGCGTTTCCCGCGCGGCGACATCGTTTTCCGCCTGCGTCACCAGGCGCTCCCTCGTCTCCAGCTGCTCGAGCTCGCGAGCGCGTTCGGCGGCCTCCAGCACCAACGCTTCCTCGCGCTTCCGAAGCTCGGCCGGGTCGCCAGAAGCTACCTCCATCGATGCAAGGGCTGCCTCGCGCAGCTCCGCTTGCTCCTCCAACGAGCGACACCGGGCCAAGAGCTCCCGAGCCTGTTCTTCTACTGCTCCTCGCCGACGGTCTGCTCCTCGGGCCACCTCAACGGCCTGAGACCGAGCCGCCAGAGAAGCCTCCAGCGACGCCTTCGCCTCTTCGTCGTCAAGGACGCGCTGACGACGCGCGAGGGCAGCGGCTGCCTCCAGCTCGCGCCGCTCGGCGGCCAGGCGTAGGCCCTCAGCTTCCAGGCGCGCGTCTTCCTCAGCGAGCTCCTGCCCAAGCAGGTCTACGGCGCCACTCGCCCTCCGAAGGAATTCGTGACGACGGGCACGGCGCTCTCGAGCACGCCCAAGCACGTTCGCCGCGCCATCATCCGCCTCAAGCAGGCGTCGGGGACCTCGGATCATCGCTCCGGCCCCGGGCAGGGGGCTGGGGGCTGGCGCCTTCACGACGGCCGGCCGCGCCGCATCAGAAGCCCGACCTGAGTCCAACCTGACCTCGGGAGAAGGGCCCCTGAGGTGACTCAACCGGTCGCAGCCCGCGACCAGACGGGAAGCCCACGGCAGGCTGCCTATGTCGAGGGAAGGCCCGTGGAAGGAGATCGCGGGGGCGGGAGAGTCGCCGCGCGCTACGCGGCGGTCGGCGCCGTCACCTGCCCAAACCACAAGGGCAGTGCTGCTTGAGACACCCAGGGGTGGCGGAGAAGACGGAGTCAAGGAGGGCGTCGGCCCGACGGCTTCATCGAGCTCAGTGGGCAGAGGCCTCCAGAGCAAGGATCAGCGGATGCGGCAAGCAGGATAAGGAACAGAAAAGGAGAAGACTTACTCGTCAACGGCAAAGCACTTCCGGCGCTTCAGCAAGCGGCAGGGGAAGGCGTCGCCCAAGGCCTCCCTTTTTCTCCGGAGGGCCTCAAAGTCCACACAGAAACGGCCCAGGAGAGGTGCATAGGAATCAGCCTGCGAAGAGGACGGGGCGCCAAGGCCACCTGCGTCGAGGGCGCATGCCTGGTACGCACGGGAAGTTGCCTCGTCGGAGATCCCGGCCGGGGGCTCAGGAGCCTCGGCCTCAAGCACTGGAGGCGGCAGCGCCTCACCCGTGGCCTCGGGAGCGCGGACCTCGTGAGCTGCCCCATCAAGATCATCGCCAGGTGCGGTCACATCGTCCGCGGCTCCCTCGACCCCCACTGTCTCCTGCCTCCATGCGCCACCACTCGAGGAGGATTCACACAGGCCGACCGGAAGGGAATTCACCACCACAGGGTTCTCGCGACGCCCCTGGAGGCCGACAGGGCGTAGCCCCCACTCGTCGAAAGGGGGCATCTGCCTCACGAAGTCATCCCTGTTGTGGCAGAGGTACAGCAAGGCCCCCCCTGCCGGACGCCCCCGGGGTTGGGATCGCCTGTCAGGATCAAGAGCACCTTCCTCAGCACCTCGGGCGTTAGGTCTTCTCCCTGAAGCCTCATACGGTCACCATGCCCGCTGAAGGCCCACATTCGACGAGAATGGCGGTGGAGAGGGGCAATGCGGCGCAACAGGAACTCCTTCACCACTTTGGGCGCCGTTACGCCAAGCTTCTTCAGGGACATGAAGCGGTGCCAGACGAAGGCGAGCCGGGGGCTTGCGAGCGTCTCCTGGCCCCAGCCTGAATTAGGCACAGCAGGCGATGTCGGCTTCGCGAGCCGGGGGCTGGGCACCTCGACATCAATGTACAACCACCGCCCGCGGAACTCGGCTGAAGGCAGAGGGAGGTTGAAGTCGATACCAGAGGGTGCGGTCTTGGGCGAAGCTACGAAGCTCACGCATGCCGAGCATTGCGTGGGGTCGGCAAGATGCAAGGAGAAGAAGTGGCGCAGCAGGGCAACAGAAGGAGGGACGCCCACCATCGCCTCACAAACAAATGCGAAGACTGAAAGAAGAGCAATGGACTCAGGACCCATATGCATCATGTGGATCTGATAATGATCAAGAACGGCGTTGAAGAAATCGGAGAAGGGAGGCACCAGACCCGCCCACAAGGCGTCGGCAAAGTAATGGATCTCGGTGATTATCCTGTCAGTAGGGAGGTGACACGTAGGCCACGCCGTCGTCCTCCCGCATTCGTTGAAGGCGGTGGCCAGAGCCGAATTGAGCTTGCCCAGGCACTCCAGGTTGAGTATGGTTGAGCGGCCAACAACAGGGGCCACCGGCGGTAGCGGGCGAGATGGAGCCGCAGGCTTCTTCCCCATCTGTTTCCTTGGAGCCACGGCGGCGGGCGGAAGAGAGGAGATGCGAGATGGGATTGGAAGCGAGGGTCAGAGTTCGGAGGGAGGAAGAGCAGGAGACGGTCAAGCAACAGGGAAAAGGGCAGCCATGTACAACTGCGGGGCAACCTAGCGCGGCGCAGAATAAGGGAGCGTGGGTAAACAGTGCCACCCACGTCCAATCAACCGCCACGCGGCACCTGAGGCTGCAGGCTGTTAGGGCCCGCGGCGCTTCGCCCTTGCCCTTTCACCTCTCGGCACGGCCAAGTCCATGCGCGCCTTGTGCCCGGGGGCTGCTGTCGGTGTTCTGGGAACGGGGGTCCCCATACTTGCCTGCCTGCGGCGTGGCTCGAGTGGGGGCCCAACGAGGCCCATCTTCATCAGCACAAGGCTCAAGACCCTCGCGAGGGGCCAAGCCTCGCGAGGCGGACGACACGGCGCTTCCTCAAGCACGGCCTCCTTAGGATGGCTCGCGAGGGGGTGGAGAGATCAAGGCAGGTACCTCACGAGGTGCCCATGACGCAAGCCAAGAGGACCAAGGGTGCCAGGCGGGCGCCAGCCCGCGTAGTGTCCTCCCTTTCCTCTTTGGTGCAAAGGGGGCAAGCGCAGGCGAGAGGATCAAGCAAAGGCACCCATTTCGGTGCCACGAGACCAAGACCAGCTCCACGACAAGGAGGAAGTCACTGTGGAGCCCAAGCCGGCGTCATCACCAGAGCCTTTGGCAGGCGAAGACCAACTTTAGTCAGGATAAGTGTACCAGATGTTCCCCTTCAAATTGGCCAATTGTTGGCGCCCTTCCCGCTCAATATTTGGGAAGAGGCCCAGGGCCCTTGCCTATAAATAGGGCTAACCACCCGCAGAGTAGGATCCAACATCAGAGGGGGGGATCAGCATCCAGAAAGAGAGAAGGGCGATTGAACTCTCCCTAGCAGTTCATCCCCTAACTAAGAACAGACCCTCGCGAGGTCATTCTTCCTTGTACTGTTCTTCCTCATCAGCCCAAGAGGCAATCCACCCGCCACAAACTAGAGTAGGGTATTACACCACAATGGTGGCCCGAACTAGTATAAATCTTGTGTCTCTTGTGTTGTTCTTGCAGTAGTTAGATCCTTGCGAGAAGGAGAGGTAGTGGGCACGATCTCCGCGCGCACCCCAGAGTTCGAACCTTAAGGGTCTGCCGGAACCCAGAATCCAACAGGGTCCCCTCCTGGTATTTCTTCACCCAATATTTTTTATATATTCCAAAATAATTCTTTTTAAAGTTTCAGGTCATTCAGAGTTGTGGAGAATAGGGATCTCAGATTTGCTCCTTGTCGGTCGAGAATTCTTGCTGCCAGCATTCTCCCTCTTCATGTGATCTTGCAAAATAAGAGAGAAAAGACATGAGAATTGCATCATGAAGGGTAATAATAGTCCATAATGCAATAAATGTCAACATAAAAACGTGATGCAAAATGGACGTATCACCTATATACATGATCATTGCCATCATGATTATTTGCTTTTCTATCAATTGCCCAACAGTAATTTGTTTACCCACCATATGCTATATTCAAGAGAGAAGCCTCTAGTGAAAACTATGGCCCCCGGGTTAACTTTTACACTACAAAAAAATATACTTCCGTGATGATATGTGTTCGTCACAGTAGGTCACGTTTTTTGTCATGCATGTACATCCATGATAAATGTATGACATAATCAAGATAGTCATACCTGTGTTGTCGTAGAAGTGTTCCATGACATTACCAAAATTGTCATCACAGAAGTGTCCACTTCCATGACGATAAATCGCACGTCATAGAAGTGCTTTCACCAAGGGTGACCGACAAGTGCATCCACCGTAACAGGATGCCGTTAAGCTACCGGGTCCGGTTTTGGATCCGATAACACGTTAACAGACCGGACCAATGGGAAATTTCCATGTGTAAAATTTTGATTGGCCGTAGGAAACACGTGTCAGCTCGTCAGTGGGTCAGATAAGCGCCTATGATATGTCGACACGTGCGACGGCCCACCATGGCCCATTTAGCTTACAAAGGCCGGCCCGTTTGACTTGGTCAAAAGATAGCGGGCTGGCCCATGAAAAGCCTGTTAACGATCTCTTCGCAATTAGCCCATTTTACAGCCGGTAACTCACGGCCCGTCAGAGCCTACACAAAATCGGCCCAACAACGTCATGTGGGCCGTCAAATATAACACCAGCCCGTTTCACTTTCGGCCCATGTATGGCCCACGACGTCTTTCGGCCCATATGAGGCCTTCGTATCTTTAGGCCGTTTAGAGGCCCACAGTGACTCTAGCCCGTAATGAATAGTAAATTTCTTTGTACCCATTAATGGCCCATGATTCACATGGGCCGTTTCCAGCACATGTTAGCTTTCGGCCTACTGACGGCCCATACGTTCTTGGGATCCTTTCCGACCCTCGATTACTTACGGCCCGTTACTGGCCAATTCCCCTAATGGGCCAAATTCGCCCCGTGGCAAGAGTCGGCCCGTTTCTAGCATGTTAACCCGTTGCGCTGTTTCCAGCCCGTTCTATATTATGGCCCATTAACGACCCATTTATGCCTGTGATAGAATTAAGCCTTTGCTGTCCTCCGACCTATTAACGGCGCGTTACCGTGCTGGGCCGATACCAATTATGCCCGTTTACGGCCCATGTAGACCCATTTATCCGACGACCTGAGGCCCACCGATTCGACGGCTGTGTTGGAGACCCATTTAAAGATGGCCCGTAGGAGGCCCATGGATCCTACGGCCCGTAGCAGGGTCAAGGCTCTACCATGGTCCGTATATGGCCCATGGTTGTTGCGGCCACTAGCAAACCAGGGAAAAAGAAGAATAGGAAATAAATAAGCCTGAAACCAACGCTAGGCTATTAAGGCGATTGTACAGATTACATCCACTGGGCATCACAGATCGCCAACAGTGCAAATATAGGGAACACCCTACACTATACAAAAATGGCTTGCTGTTTTCTTCAGCCAGTGGCTAGACATTAAGAACAAATTTTATATTACAACATAACAAATTACAACTATAAAACAAAAGGAAGGCTAGCATAAAACTTAATAGTATGGCCGATAAATGCACCACCAGAAGTTCAGAAGCTCAATTAATTTGACCTGACTGTTACGTTTTCATAATGTATTGTCCGATGGAGCACCATAACCTTCGCCTTCATTTATCCTAGGCTCCTGAACAACATAGCAAATGTCTGATAGTCTGGTTTCAAAACCATGCATATCTAGACGACATCAAACAGTGTCTGTCCTTGTTTCACAAAGGGTCTCTGTTAAGGAACAGACTTGTGTCTGGAGCGCAGATATAACATTGTTTTGAGCTTGCATATCTTGATCATGAGGCAGTTTGGACGAGATTGCTGTCGGTGTCAAAACCGACGGATCTCGGGTAGGGGTCCCGAACAGTGCGTCTAAGGCGGATGGTAACAGGAGGCGGGGGACACAATATTTACCCAGGTTCGGGCCCTCTCGATGGAGGTAATACCCTACTTCCTGCTTGATTGATCTTGATGATAGGAGTATTACAAGAGTTGATCTACCACGAGATCGTAGAGGCTAAACCCTATAAGCTAGCCTATGATTATGATTGTTGTTATCCTACGGACTAAACCCTCTGGTTTATATAGACACCGGATGGGGCTAGGGTTACAAAAAGTCGGTTACAAGGGAGGAGACCTACATATCTGAATTGCCAAGCTTGCCTTCCATGCAAAGGAGAGTCCCACCCGGACACGGGACGAAGTCTTCAATCTTGTATCTTCATAGACCAACAGTCCGGCCAAAGTATATAGTCTGGCTGTCCGAGCACCCCCTAATCCAGGACTCCCTCAGTAGCCCCTGAACCAGGCTTCAATGACGATGAGTCCGGCACGCAGATTGTCTTTGGCATTGCAATGCGGGTTCTTCCTCCGAATACTCCATGGAAGATTTTGAACACAAGGATAGTGTCCGGCTCTGCAAAACAAATTCCACATACCACCGTAGAGAGCATAATATTTCCACAAATCTAATCTGCTGACAACTTTTCATAACGTAACATCACGCCATGGCCCGGTCATTATTCGAACCGCTTATCTCAACCATCTACTGCACATATTGCGAGGCGGTTTTCTTGGCACGTCTTGTCGAAGCAGATATCGTGTCCCCTTATCACGGGATTTTCATTAATATGGGTGTGGGTAACCCAACCACGCCATCAATCATGGTGCTTGGGGACTAAGCGAGTTTACTAGGCAAGTGGGGAGGCGCAGAATCCCTGCTGCCTTTATAAGGGGATAAGGACTCCCTTTCGCACCCACACTTTCTTCTTCCCGATCCATTCCCCTTCGCTCGAGCTCCAGCACCCGAGCGTTCGTCTTCTCTGCCCACAAAGGCCTTCCGAAAATGTCCGGATCTGGAGCATGAGGCAAGTGGATGACCTCTACCGTCCGGGAGAAGGATATCAAAAAGCTTCGAGAGGCTGGGTATCTGGCCAAGAAAATCGGCCACTGTCGGTGTCAAAACCGGCGGATCTCGGGTAGGGGGTCCCGAACTATGCGTCTAGGCGGATGGTAACAGGAGACAAGGGGCACGATGTTATTACCCAGGTTCGGGCCCTCCCGATGGAGGTAAAACCCTACTCCTGCTTGATTAATATTGATAGTATGGGAAGTACAAGAGTAGATCTACCACGAGATCAGAGAGGCTAAACCCTAGAAGCTAGCCTATGGTATGATTGTTGTTCGTCCTATGGACTAAAGCCCTCCGGTTTATATAGACACTGGAGAGGGCTAGGGTTACAAAGATTCGGTTACAATGGAAGGAGATCTACATATACGGATTGCCAAGCTTGCCTTCCACGCCAAGGATAGTCCCATCTGGACACGGGACGAAGTCTTCAATCTTGTATCTTCATAGTCCAAGAGTCCGGCTATCCGGACACCCCTGAATCCAGGACTCCCTCAGTAGCATCTGAACCAGGCTTCAATGACGATGAGTCTGGTGCGCAGATTGTCTTCGACATTGCAAGGCGGGTTCCTCCTCTGAATACTTCATAGAAGATTTTGAATACAATGATAGTGTCCGGCTCTGCAACATAAGTTCCACATACCACCATAGAGAGAATAATACTTACACGAATCCAATTTGCTGACGTATTCAGTAGTATGACATCACACCACAACCAAGCCTTTATTCGAATCGTTTTTACTGTCCCACCTCAGCGCGTTTTGCGAGGCGGTTTCCTTGGCATGTCTTTGTCGAAGCAGAGATCGTGTCCCCTTTATTTATGGGATCCTCATCATTACGGACGTGGGTAACCCAATTGTGCCGTCGGTATATCTCCTCGATTAAAGGTAAGTCCCAAACGGTCACGGGGAGGGCTCTTGGTATTCAACCTCTTATAAAGAGACGAAGGCCTCACTCCCTTCTTTCGATCTCAATCGAATCCGCCTCTTGCCTCGAGTTCCAACACCCAAGGCCCCAGATTTTAGGCGCTTCGGACCTTCGATGATGTCAGGTTCCGACCCTCAAGGCTGATGGATGCCTTCCTCCATCACGGAGGAAGATGTGCTAAAGCTGAGAGAGGCCAGGTTTCTGACAGGTGAAATCTCGCATAGGCTGCCTGCTCAAGTGCAGGTTATTCCCAAACCAAGCCTGGTGAGAGCGTGGTGTTCGTGTCTCACTTCCTCCGAGGGCTAGGCTTCGCGACGGATCTCTTCGTTAGGGGACTCATGTTTTATTATGGGCTGGAATTTCACGACTTGGCTCCGGAGTCCATCCTCCATATCTCGCCGTTCATCGTTGTGTGCGAAGCCTTCCTCCGTATTACTCCTCACTTCGGACTGTGGCTTAAGACCTTTAAAGTAGAACCGAAGATGATCGAGGGACATCACGTGGAGTGCAGAGGCGCCGTTATAAGCAAGAATGCTGACGCTCCCTGGCCCGAGGGCTCTTTTCAAGAGGAGTTCAACTTATGGCAACAAGAGTGGCTTTACATGACAGCTCCCAGGGGCACCAAGTGGGTGGCGCCGCCTGGTTTCCGCTCGGGTTCCCCACCACGACTAGCGTCATGGGTCAATAAGGGGTTGGACTGGAGGCCGGCAAAGGACGTTCCCCTGTTGCAGGGCCGCATCCGAGATCTCCTAGAAAGAGACATCAGACTGGTCATGGTGACGCAGGTTATGTTAATTCACCGAGTTCTGCCCTGCAAATGTCGCCCCGTCCTCCTGTGGGAGTTCAATCCGGGGGGACCGCGAGCTCTCCAACATTTTCCTGGCATGACACCTATGGAGATGTACAAATTATTCTTCGGACCACAAGTAGTGTGTCCGGATTCTACGGATGACGCAAGTCTGAGCTGCAATCGTCCGGATACTCAAGTAAGTAGCTTTGTGCCCGGGCACTCCATCTGTTCATTTATCACAACATCACCCTTAAAAGAGTTGTCCTTGAAACAGGAGTGGGTAGCGAAGGCGAAGTTAATTAGGTGTCCGGCCCCCCTTCCTGAGACCGCGCCGGATACCGTGTTAACCAGGATGCTGGAGAACGTGCCTTCGAAAGAAAGTGAAGGGGAGGACAAGGGAGCTTCTGCCTCCCCGAAGGAGGCTATTCGGAAAGGAGGAACCGAAAATCCCTTTACTCAGGGGAAGAAGAGGGCCGCCTCTGAAGACCCGGAGACCATGGTCTCAAAGCGGGGGAAGAAATCCTTACCAAAGGGTCCTGTGCCGGGGAATACCTTGGCCGTACTGTGCCCTCAAGGGGATCAGCCCTCCATCGAGCCGTAAGTAGAGAGGTCGTTTTAATAATGAGAGAAATCTTTGCTTTACCCATGAGGAAAGTAACCGAAAATTTACCTTGCAGTTCGGACCTTAGCCCTTCTCACCAGAGCTCGTCTTCGGGGGATCTTCTTCCGGAGATGATGGAGAGCGGAACGCCTCCCCCTGCCATACCACCTCATGAGGCGTGCGACCCTGAGGTGTCGTCGCGGAGGGTTTCTCCTGACCCGGTAAGGCCGGAAGATAACGATATGGCCACCCGAAGCCCTCCGAGTCCGACTTTCGAAAAAGGAAATCGGACAAGTCCGGCACCGCCTAGTGCATGGTCGGAGGCACTGAAGGATCTGCTAGGGCGAGCACTTATCTCAGAGGAGCACCGTACGTTTGATGGGTACGGTGATTGCAAAGATTTCATCCGCAGAAAGCGGGTTGCATGAAGCTGTCATGAGTCTACTGACGGGCTTTGAGGTACGTGAATTGATGCACCCCTCTTTTTTGTGGAAAGTGTCACATACTTTAAGATGCACCCCGTGTAGGTAGTAGCCCCTGAGACTCTAGGTGGTGTCGAGGACGATGACACATGGAGGATCGTAGTCCCAAATATAATTTTGCTGCCTTCATATGTAGGTGGCGAAGTGTCCGGTGGCCAGCCGGACTAAGGAATTTGCCGAGCCAAAGCGGCAACTTGACGGGGCAGGTGCTGACATCGCGCTTGTCAACAAGCAGCTTGACGAAGTACAAGGTATGAAAGTACTCCGGAGACACCTGGTAAGAGGAGCTTGATGCCAGTATCTTATAACGCGTATGCTTGACGTAGATGGGGCTGCCGTCAGGGAGAAACTTCGGGCAGAGCTTGCCTGATCCAATGAGCAAGCCAGAAAAAGTGATGCGGCTGCCATAAAGGCGGTTGAAGAGCTGAAAGCCGAACAGGCTGCTCACTACCGAAGCAAGAAGGAAATGTCCGAGATGGCTGTGAAGTTGAAGAGCGCTGCTGACTGTTGCCAGCTTCTTGAAAAGGAAGATCGGGCGAAACGGACAGACCTGGAGAAGGCCACTACAACGGCCAAGGATGCTCACTCTGCGATGATGGCGATGAAGGAGGAGCTATGTCAAGCCGGAGATATCGTGGCTGTAAAGCCCTTTATGCTGCGGATGAAGCTCGGCGATCCTAAATATGCTCCGTTGGACCGGATGTGGAGTTCGGCGGACGCGTATTCGGATTTAGCGGCGAGTGCCGCTGATGCGGTCGAACATTTCCAAGATCAGGAGGGTCGCGAAGTGGAAAAGCTTTTCTGGTCGTAGGTCCACAATCCAGAGCGCCCGCTTCCGTTAACTGATCGATTGGCCGAATGGGCCGAGCTGAATAGGTTATCCGGACTCGCCATGAAGTATGTCGTGAATCATCTGTGGCCGAAAAGGCCAAAGCCGAACTGTTATTTTAGCTTGGTGCAGCAGTTCCTTGGTGCGGTGCCGTATATAAATGCGATGAAGAGGTCAGTGTGTGTGGAGGGTGAGCGGATGGCCCTTGCCCGTGTCAAGACATACTGGGCGAAGATGGAGGCCACCACTGTTGCAGCCCAAGATTCGGGCGAAAGGCAAGTACCTGTCGAGCACTACTTTCAAGAAGTCCTGGATGGCGCTCGTTTAATAGAGACGCAATGCTCGAAGGATATTATGTTCGAATAACATGTATTTATATTGAAAACAATATTTTGCTGGAATGTAGAAGCTTTTTATACTTGTGCTTGCAAGAATTATAATGCCTCCTGTGCGGCTGTTTACGTATATGTCTATATAACCTGAAAGATTGCAGTCGTTGGCTTCATCCCCCACACATATAATGCGGGGGTGTTCGCAAAAGGCACATCATCACACTTGATCCAACGTCTTGGCCCCTTAAGGAGGTGGTTGCGCAGCGAACTAGGCAACCAGACTATAATGCTTTATCACTTTCACTTAGCCATAGGAGTTTGACCATGGAGATACTATATAGCCCCTGGTGGCACCTTGCTTGCCCGAATTCGGGGCGCATGTGTGCCTGGCCGGGAAACGGCCCTTCGTTAATGCGGAGTAATCCCTAAGATTCCGATGGGTCATCGAGTGGTTGACCAGTCTCACGCTATATCATGATAGTAAGTTTTCGGCTTTCTCTACTGAGGTGCTCGCCTGGCTGAACCGGGGCACAATCGTAGTAGTTCTCCTGGTGCCGCCTTAGCCGATAGAGCGGAACGTAAGGCAGCAAAACACAGGAGCCAGGCAAACCCAACATGTGACGAAAGACATGATTCGGAGCTGATGCATATAAGGACAAACTCGCGACGCCGAACACTCCCTAAGGTGTTCGGTCTTTATGAAAACGGGCTGAACAATGCTGTTAGTAATAAGCCCGTGGTGTCCAGGTACGCGCAAACTTCTGACGTGGCCACATGCCAAGACACCAGTCTCCTCCTAGGCTATACTGAGAATCCGGTGGATGTGTATCAACAAAAGACAATAAAAAAGGTTTACGCAGGGTCTTAATCTGAAAAGAATCCTTGGAGTGGGTCCCTGCTGCATGTCTGCGCCTGTGTCTTCGTTGTGCCGTGTCTTGGACGGGTATAGCATGGTGTTCATCTAAAAAGGAGAGGAAAGTTAGTTGAAAAAGATCATGCGAAATGTACGTTATACTAAATAAACAAAGTATAATTCAAAATGGGTAAAGTTGAGCCTTATTGTCTCTTGTTTTACATGCGCGGAGACATGCGCGGAGCCCCTTGTATAGGGGTATGCGGTTATTAAGGCTTTATCAATGGTATGTTTACGCCGGACTCGTCTAGCCAAGTCCGTGGTCTTAGCGACCTGTTTAGGTGCTTTGATTGGTGAAGCCGTTTTAATGTGTGGTTGTCAAGGCAGCCGCACAGTCCTCCGCGCGAGAGAAACACTCAATATTTCCCTTTAGTGACATGATGCCCCGTGGACCGGGCGTCTTAAGCGTGAGAGATGCATAATGTGGTATTGCGTTAAAGCGTGCGAACGCTTCGCGTCCTAGTAGTGCTTGATAGCAACTTGAAAATGGGGCGATGTGGAAGGTCAGCATTTTGCTACGGATGTTATCGGGAGAACCGAACATAACTTCTAGTAAGAGGGAACCCATGAAATGGGCATCTGGGCCTGGCGCTACTCCTTTAAAGGAAGTGTTGCTATGGCGAATTTTTGTTGGGTCCATCCCCATTTAGTGGACTGTGTCCTGATATAGCAGGTTTAAATCACTGCCGCCGACCATCAGGACTCGTGTAAAGTGGAATCCGTCAATTATCGGATCTAATACCAAGGCAGCATAGCCTGCGTGCCGGATACTTCTGGAGTAATCCTGATGGTCGAAGGTGATCGGTTTTAACAACCAGTGGCGATACTCCGTTGCGATGGGGCGTGTGGCGTGTGTCTCTATAGGTGCTGCTTCGTCTTTCCCTTTTATCACGTGAAGTAAATTTACTGTTTTTACTTCTTGTGGGAAATTCCTTTGTTTCCCCGTTCTCTGTTTGTGGGATTCATCATCGTCCTCACTTGGAGTATCTAGCCCCTTGTGTTAAGCATTGAGTTTGCTGGATTGCTTGAAGACCCAACATTCTCTGTGGGTATGGTTTGCAGGCTTCCCAGGGGTGCTGTGGATTTGCCATATCTTTTCCAGGATTTTATTTAAGTTGGACAGTTCGTCCCTGTTATCTTTGGGGGGCAGCTTCTGCTTACCCTGCCGAGAGTTTTTGAATCCGGCGTAAACTGCCGTGCTCTTTGGACTGTTTGCCTTATTTCGGCGCTGGTCTTTGCTGCCATGTGGCTTCCCGTTTCCATCCCTGACTTCGGACGTACTTGGGTCGCTGGTGCTGCGTCTTGCCAACCAGCTGTCCTCTCCCGGGCAAAAGCAAGTCATGAGGCTTGTTAATGCGGCCATTGTTCTTGGCTTTTCTTGACCGAGGTGTCGGGCGAGCCATTCATCTGGGACGCTGTGCTTGAAAGCTGCTAAGGCTTCGGCGTCCGGATAGTCGACTATCTAGTTCTTTTTAGTAAGAAATCTGTTCCAGAGCTTCCGGGCTGACTCTCCGGGTTGTTGAGTTATATGACTTAAATCTTCTGCATCTGGTGGTCGGACATAAGTCCCTTGAAAATTTGCCCGAAAAGCGTCCTCGAGCTCTTCCCATCTTCCAATGGTGTTTTCGGGAAGGCTTTTAAGCCAATGCCGGGCTGGCCATTTGAGCTTGAGGGGTAGGTATTTTATGGCATGGAGGTCGTCTACTCTGGCCATGTGTATATGGAGGACATAGTCCTCAATGCAGACTCCAGGGTCTTTTGTTCCGTCATATGCCTCTATGTGTACGGGTTTGAATCCCACTGGGAATTCATGGTCCAGCACCTCGTCGGTGAAACATAGGGGGTGTGCGGCACCCCTGTATTTGGGTGTGCCGTTGTCTTCGGATATAAGCTGTGCTGAATTGCTTGCTAGAGCTTGCTTTCTTGGCCCGTAGATAGATCTGGCTGGGCCATTTTTTTGATGCGAATCCTCGCGTGGATCACGTGGTGGCTTGTGTGCGGCATTGTTTGCCGTTACATTTCGACCATGAGGTCGTCTATCCGACCGGGTGGTTGCTTTGTTTTTTGATTGCGGGGGCTCTAAGGCCTCCTCATCAAATTCAGGCAGTAGCTTTTGCTTCGGGTAGCTTTTTGTATGGCGACTGTCACCATATCTATCTGTGGAGTTGAGTACTTTGCTCCATTTGATTCTGAGTGCATCTTTCGTAGTTTTGAGCTTCCGCTTCTGCTTTTTCACGCTACGCGCTGTGGCGATGAGCCTTTTGTGGAGGTTCTTCTGCTCCAGGAACTTGTCCGGCGTGAGGTCGTCCGGACTGTTATCTTCACCGGGGACGGGTTGTGCGGTTTGTTTATACAAGTTGCCTTGTTCGGGCGGTTGCTCGATGCCATGTTCATTGTCCGCCGGCTCGCCCTGCTCTCTGGCTCTGTCGAAGCGGGGCTTGGAGCGGCGCTTACGCCGCCGCTTTGACTGCTTTTCGAAGGAACGATCCTTCGTTGCGTCCTCCCGTTCTTCGTCGTCGTTTCTTTGGGTGTGTCCACCATGTATACGTCGTAGGATGGGGTGGCTATCCAGTGCCTTGTGGGCGCTGGTTCCTGTTCGTCTTCTGTATCATCGTCCATACCGTTGATGTCTTCTGAGTCGAAGTCTTACATGTCGGTTAAACCATCTATAGTGGCTACGAAGTGGGTGGTGGGTGGGCGTCGAATTTCTTCGTCGTCCGCATCCCAATCCTACCGGTCATAATCCGGCCAGGACTTTCCTGACAAAGAGAGAGGACTTAGTGAATTCAGGATGTCGCCGAAGGGCGAGTGCTGAAAGATATCTACGGCGGTGAATTCCATGATAGGCGCCCAATCGGATTCGATTGGAAGGGGCGCAGAGTGTTCGGAGTCCGGAGAAGAGTACGGCACTTTGGAGTCACGAGCTTCACAGAGGATAAGGTTGGTGTCCGGCTCGACCGCCGTTGAGACTGCAGCCCCCGAGGCGGGGTCTAGACACCCGTCCTTGATTGGCGCAGTTGGCTCCGAGCTGAGGGTCGTAGCGGATGCGGGCGCGGCCTCAAGGGCACTGTTCGGCGGCAGAGTTAAATCATGCCCATCGTGATAGTGCGGCGCGCCCGGGTGCGGCTTGAATCCGTCGAAGATCTAGTCTCCGCGGATGTCAGCCGTGTAGTCCAAACTTCCAAATCTGACCTGATGGCCAGGGGCATAGCTTTCAATCTGCTCCAGATGGCCAAAGGAATTGGCCCGAAGTGCAAAGCCGCCGAATACAAAGATCTGTCCGGGGAGAAAAGTCTCGCCCTGGAGTGCATCGCCAATGATGGTCGAAGGAGCCATCAAGCCTAACGGCGACGACACAGAGGGACTCTCAATGAAAGCACCAATGTCGGTGTCAAAACCGGGGGATCTCGGGTAGGGGGTCCCGAACTGTGCGTCTAGGCGGATGGTAACAGGAGACAAGGGACACGATGTTTTTACCCAGGTTCGGGCCCTCTCGATGGAGGTAAAACCCTACTCCTGCTTGATTAATATTGATAGTATGGGTAGTACAAGAGTAGACCTACCACGAGATAAGAGAGGCTAAACCCTAGAAGCTAGCCAATGGTATGATTAGTGTTCGTCCTATAGACTAAAGCCCTCCGGTTTATTTAGACACCGGAGAGGGTTAGGGTTACACAGATGCGGTTACAATGGAAGGAGATCTACATATCTGTATTGCCCAGCTTGCCTTCCACGCCAAGGAAAGTCCCATCCGGACACGGGACGAAGTGTTCAATCTTGTATCTTCATAGTCCAAGAGTCCGGCCAAAGGTTATAGTCCGGCTATCCGGACACCCCCGAATCCAGGAGTCCCTCAGTCACCGTCTCCCGATGGTGGTACAGATCGTTCCTACTCCGGAACACCACGAGAGGGTTGTATTCCTCCCTCGTTTTGTCCGCAGGCTAGGGTTTCCCCTCCACCCGTTCCTTCATGGCATCATGTATTATTACGGGATCGATTTTCATGATCTATCCCCCAATTCCTTCCTCAACATCTCGACATTCATCGTCGTGTGCGAGGCTTTTCTCCGTATCTCGCCACACTTCGGCTTATGGCTGAAGATCTTTAATGTGAAGCCCAAGGTGGTGAGCGGCGAGCATGCTGAGTGCGGGGGCGCTATGGTGAGCAAGATGCCCAACATCACATGGCCAACAGGTAGTTTCAATGGTTCTGTCAAAGAGTGGCAACAGTAGTGGTTTTACATCACTAAGCCGTGTGGCACGGAATGGGCCACTGCTCCAGAGTTCCGATCCAGAGCCCCTCTGCGGCTTACGTCCTGGCCCAAGAAGGGCCTGAACTGGTCTTCGTCCGACGAACTGTCGGTGCTCCAGACACGCGTTAAAGATATGGAAGAAAAGAATGTCGAACTTGTAAATGTAGGGCAGGTGATGTTAGTTCGCCGGATCCTCCCTTGTCAACACCGGATTTGCAATCTATGGGAACTCGATCCGCCCAAGCACCAGACCCTGCGAGAACTCTTTGGCTCCTTGCACAAAGACATTTGGAAGGTGCTTTTCAAGTCCGGCAAATCATGTCCGGACTCAGCCAAGGACCGCGGGTACCAACTGTCCCGCCCTGCAAGCTCGGTAAGTTCTTATATACGTTTTCTCCGCATAACCCAAGGGAAATTCCTAATGTGTTTTCCTCAACTCCCCTAGGGCTGGACGAAGAAGGCGGGATGAATCCACTGTCCATCCCCGCTGCCCGGAGAACTGGTCGGCCCACTTTTGACGGAGATGCTGGTCCCGGCGCCGTACAAGGTGCCAAAGAAGAAGGCCGGGAAGGAGGCCAAAAAGACCCGGGGTGACACTTCGGACACAGTATCCGAAGGCTCCAACGCCCGTTCTGCCTCCAAAGAGGACGAGGAGAACGAATCCCCAGCGGGGAGAAGAAAGAAGAGGGCGGCCTCCATACACTTGGAGGTCGAGTTGCCTAAAAGGGGAAAAGCTCCTCTTCTAGAGGAATCCACTGCCGCCGCCGAAAGCAGCCCGTCATGGGATCCCAGGGCCCATCCCCTGGTGAACTCGTGAGTATATAAAATCCGAACACGTTTATGCGTCCAGACTCATCATGGCATAATATTTTAAGTTGAGCCATATTTTTTGTAGTCCGGGGAGGTCCCGCACCGAATGATTCTCATCAGAGGATTTGCTGAGCTCGGATGCTATGGAGACCGGGACACCTGCGAAGGCCCCTTCCCCCAGATATGTGAATAGCACCGAGGCTTCGTCCCAGAAGGACCCCGACCAAGGAGGGGGGGAAGAGATCATG
Source organism: Aegilops umbellulata (assembly GCA_032464435.1). Taxonomy (NCBI): domain Eukaryota; kingdom Viridiplantae; phylum Streptophyta; class Magnoliopsida; order Poales; family Poaceae; genus Aegilops; species Aegilops umbellulata. Next base: position 149,940,786 of record CP136059.1, on the reverse strand, counting down.
AAGGCGATGCCTGGAGGTCAAACTTCAGGGGCCGGAGACATGGTGGAAAAGATTCCCATGGGAGTCAACGGCGGGAGCCATCTTGAATTCGGCTCCCAGCCGAACGCGATTCCGGAGACCAATATGGCTCCAGAATCAAGAAGGCAACCTCCCTCGACTGGAGGGGGCATGCCTGTTCCACCGACAATCTCTTTAAAACCAGAGGTGCTGAATGTTTTGTTGGCGGAGCTGAAGAGCGCCTCCATCGTCGATGAACACCGTGCCCAGATGAGTGTGGTGATTAAGGAGATTCAGTCTGCTGAGAGTGGACTGAATGAAGCATGTATCAGCCGTATCAGAGGCTTTGAGTGTAGCGAACCAGACCTCAAACAGTCTGATCTATGTGCTTTAGGGTCATCCCTAGATCAGTAATGCTGACACTTACAGTACTTGAAGGATTTATAACAGAGTAGCAATCACGCACTTATTACATCGGATGTCTCAAAAGAGAACTTATTACAATAAATATGGCTTAAGGTCATCTAATAACGATAATAGCAGAAGGCTGGGAAGATAAGTGAGTCCATCAACTCCAACGGCATCACTGAGTATAGAACCACGACCTAAAGGCACCTTACTCGTCGTCTGAAAAGTCTGCAACATAAACGTTGCATCCCTAAAACGGGTCGGCACATGGCATATGCTGGCAATGTAACACATAGAGAGTAATGAAAGAATAAAGCTATACTACATGCATATATGGCTGGTGGAAAGCTCTATGGTTACAGTTTTTGCTTAAAGCCAATTTTCCCCTACTACAAAGGAATAAATTTTATTTAACTATCATGGTGGTTGTTAAACATTGAGAGCGTTGACACCCTCTCAATCCAAATTAAGCATCATCATTAAAACCCAACAATATTAATTAAAGTATCATGATGAGATTCACATGATAATCCAGGTACTAGATACTCAAGACGTCCATAACCGGGGACACAGCTAACCATGATTAGTTTATACACTCTGCAGAGGTTTGCACACTTTTCCCCACAAGACTCGATCTCCTCCGTCGGGACTCTCGCACTACATGATGTTTGAGAAACGGATGACCGAGACATAGTCTTTCAGAAGCGCTAACACCTTACGATCGGGTAGACAGTACCGACCTACATCCCCTACATCTGCTAGTCTACCACTGTAAGAGTCCGCACGATTTAATCAACTATGCTAGAGCCCATAGTAGCTTGTGGCTGCACACAGAAGTTTCTAGTATGAATAATCTCATGATCCCTTTGAGCCTGGGTGGCGGTCCATAAAGAAAAACAGGCAAACGCTGGAATACCCAGGTGCCTCAATCCACCCAAATGTGTGTTTAAGTTGCCACCTTAAATAAACCATTAATTAACAATCTCACATCTGTCATGGATACACTCACCCAATCCACGTCTATTAGCATAGCATGGAATAACAAGCAAACGTAGAAATAACTCCCAAGGGTTTGATAATAAAAAAGGTAATAGGTACTACCTCATCTACTTCCCAAAACCCACATATTAAACCGATCCTAATCATGCAATTGTTTGAGGATTGATCTAATGCAATAAAAACTGGGTAGTAAAAAGGTATGATCAAAGTGTTACTTGCCGTGCTGATGATCCGTGAAACCTAGAGATTCAAACTAGCAAGCGGCGCACTCCAGGTACTCTAACGCAAACAAACAAACATACAATAAGTACTCATCTAATGCATGTGTAAAACTCAAATAAGAGATCTACCAGAAAGTTCAACTTAAGAACTCCGGTTTGCAAAAAGAATCAAATCAAACGAAGCAACGAAAGTCAAACGGAGAAAGAAACCAACTTCGTTTACTAATTTGGATCTAAGTCAAATTTTATAGATGCAAAATATTCTTTCAGTAGGTTAAACGAAAAGAGGGTTTCGAGACGAAACTCCAAGCGCTTGAATTGCCAGATTCTGATAAACGAGCGAATAGTTATACTAGAGCGAAAATCGGATGAGAAATCGCGATCAGAAATAACCGCAGAAAAATCCAGGAAAAAGAAAAACCGACAAACAGAATAACAAACGAATGTTCGTTAACTGAAACTAAACGGCGAATTCGTCCGTTAAAACGAATGAATGGGCGAACACTCGCTAAATAAATAAACCGTAAAAAATAAAACCAATCTATTTCTAAAAATACGAATCTAGGGTTTTCTAAAGAAACCAGATCGGTTTCTTTAGAAAACCGGGGCGGCGGGGCGGCTACCTCCGCTCGGCACAGGCGGGGCTCCGGCGGGGTTCCGGTGCGGTGGCGGGGCGGTGTGGGGTGGCGGTGCTGCTGCGGCGGCTGCGGCTGCTGCTATCGGCGGTGGGGAGGGTCGGGTGGCTAGGTGGGGGGCGGCGGCAGTATTTAAGAGGGGGTGGCGGCTTGGGGAAGGGGCAAGGCGGCGGCGTGGAGGAGTCCGGCTCGGACTTGGAGTCCGGGTTGGCGGCAGCGCGGCGCGGGGAAGGTGGCGGCGGCGCGGGCCGGCCTGGCTCAGGCCCAGTCAGGCGCGGAGATTTTTTCTTAAAATAATCCCGCCGAACTAAGAAAAATCCTAGAAAAAAATAAAAAATCTACAAATGCCAAAACAAATTTTCACTGTCTAAATAAAATATTTAGAACAAGATGAACATTTTCTTGGCCCTAAAATGCAGTTTGAAGAACGTGCAATTTTTACTACATTCAAATAAAATAGCAAAAGCTCCAAATTAAATCTTATTTGATTTTTTATTAAACCTTAAATATTTCTTTATTTTGGGAAAGTCATTTTATTCCCTCTCTCATATTTTTATAATAGAAATAATTGAAGATAAAATAAATAAAATCAAATGATCCTATTTTCAAAATTTTAGAAAAACCCAAATATGAAAATAACGAAATCTCCAACTCTCTCCGAGGGTCCTTGAGTTGCGTAGAATTTCTAGGATCAAACCAAAAGCAAATAAAATATGATATGCAGTGATGACCTAATGTATAACATTCCAAATTGAAAATTTGGGATGTTACAAACCCACCCCCCTTAAGATGAATCTCGCCCTTGAGATTCGGGTTGGCTAAAAAATAGGTGAGGGTGGTCCTTCAGCAGTTCTTCCTCTCGCTCCCAGGTGGCTTCATCCTCGGTGTGGTGGCTCCACTGAACTATGCAAAACTTGATAACCTAGCTGTGGGTGACTCGGCTGGCATATTCAAGAATCTTGACTGGTTTCTCCTCATATGTCAAATTACTATCCAACAGAATCGCTTCCAGCGGCACTGTATCCCTCAGCGGTATATCAACCATCTCAGCGTGGCACTTCTTCAACTGGGAAATGTGGAATACATCGTGAACTCCTTACAATCCTTCACGAAATTCTAACTTGTAGGCTAATTCTCCCATACGCTCCAAAACCTTGTATGGTCCTACAAAACGTGGCGCTAACTTTCCCTTAACTCCAAAGCGCTTAACTCATCGAAGTGGAGATACTCGAAGATAAACTCGGTCTCCGACTTCGTAAACTGTCTCCTTGCGTTTAGAATCTGCGTAGCTCTTCTGCCTGGACTGGGCTACCTTGAGCCTATCACGAATCAATTTCACCTTCTGTTCAGAGTCCTTAATCAAATCCGGTCCAAACAACTGGCGGTCTCCAACTTCATCCCACGACAATGGGGTCCTGCACCTCCTTCCGTACAAGGCTTTGAAAGGGGCCATCTTCAAACTGGATTGATAACTGTTGTTGTAAGAGAACTCTGCATATGGCAAATTTTCGTCCCAACTAGATCCATAATCTAGCGCACAAGCTCTCAGCATATCCTCCAAAATCTTATTGACTCTCTCGGTCTGTCCATCTGTCTGCGGATGAAAAGCTGTACTGAACTCTAGCCTGGTACCCAATGTTTCGTGCAACTGATACCAGAACTTTGAGGTGATCTGGGTTCCTCTATCTGATACAATTCTCCTCGGAACTCCATGCAGACATACGATCCTGGTCATGTATATCTTTGCCAACTTAGCACTGGTGTAAGTGGTCTTTACTGGGATGAAATGAGCTACCTTCGTCAAGCAATCGACTACAACCCATATCGAGTCATAGCCTGAACGGGTCCTCGGTAATCCCATGATAAATTCCATGCCTAGCTTATCCCACTTCCATTTGGGTATCTGCAATGGCTGTAGCAATCCTGCTGGCTTCTGATGCTCTGCCTTTACTCTCTGACATACATCACAAACTTCTACATACTCCACAATATCCTTCTTCATTCCGGTTCACCAGAAAGTGTCTTTCAAATCCAAATACATCTTGGTATTTCTTGGGTGAATCGAGTACGGCGAATCATGGGCCTCTTGCAAAATTAGCTTCCTGATCTCTAGGTCATTGGGCACATAAACGCGGTCCTCAAACCATAAGGTATCGTGTTCATCCTCACGAAATCATTTGGCTTTTCCTTTGCTCATCCTCTCTTTTATGGTGGCAATCTCCTTATCGGTCTTCTGAGCTTCTCTGATCTTATCCTTCAGAGTGGACTGAACCTCCACTGCTGCTACATAGCCTTTTAGAACTATCTCCAAACATAGCTCATGAAGGCTAACTCCTTTGGTAACTCTACGGTCATTAGTGTGTTGACATGGCTCTTACGGCTCAGCGCATCGGCTACTACGTTAGCCTTTCCGAGATGATAATGCAATATCATATCATTATCCTTGATGAGCTCCAACCATCTCCTTTGCCTGAGATTTAGCTCCTTCTGCGTGAAAATATACTTCAAACTTTTGTGCTCTGTGTACACTTCACAATGGTTTCCAATGAGAAAATGCCTCCAAGTCTTCAATGCATGCACTACGACTGCTAACTCCAAATCATGCGTGGCATAATTCAACTCATGAGGTTTCAGCTCTCGTGAAGCATACGAAACAACTCTTCCCTCCTGCATAAGCACTGCTCCAAGTCCTCGACGTGTAGCGTCGAAATACACCTCATAATCCTTGCTCTGATCTGGCAGAATCAACACTGGTGATGTAACCAAATGTTTCTTCAACTCCTGGAAACTGGCCTCACATTCCTCAGTCCATTTGAACTTGGTATCCTTCTTCAACAACTCCGTCATAGGCTTCGCAATTTTTGAGAAATTCTCAATGAATCTCCGGTAGTATACTGCAAGTCAAAGAAAACTCCGGATCTCTCCAACTGTTGTTGGTGCTTCCCAATTTGTCACATTGACAACCTTGGTGGGATCTACTGCTATACCTTCTCCAGATATAACGTGTCCGAGGAATCCAACTTCCTTCAACAAAAACTCACATTTGCTGAACTTGGCATATAACTGATGTTCTCTGAGCTTCTCAAGTACCAACCGCAAATGCTCCTTATGCTCCTCTTCATTCTTTGAGTAGACCTAAATATCATCAATGAACACCACGATGAACTTATCCAAAAACTCCATAAACACCTTGTTCATCATGTTCATGAAATATGCATGTGCGTTAGTCGGACCAAATGACATAACGATATACTCGTACAGCCCATACTTGGTGGTAAAAGCCGTCTTAGGTATATCCTGCTCTCGAATCTTCAACAGATGGTATCCTGATCGCAGGTCGATCTTGGAAAATACCTTAGCTCCTTGCAATCGATCAAACATATCATTGATCATCGGCAGTGGGTACTTGTTCTTGATTGTTACTTCATTCAATCCTCGATAATCCACAACCATCCTTAAGGCGATCCCCAAGGCGAAGAACTTGGGTGAATATAACTTTATCCAGTAACTCTTTAATCTGCTTCTTAATATCATCCAAATCTTTTGCGGGCATCCTGTATGGTCTCTTAGATATTGGCCCTGTGCCTGGCCAAAGTGTCGGCGTTCTGGGAACGGGGGTCCCCAGACTTGCCTGCTTGCGTCCTGCGACAGGGCTCAAAGGGGGCCCAGCACAGCCCATCTTCTTCAACGCGGACTCAAGACCCTCGCGAGGGGCCAAGCCTCACGGGGCGGACGACACGGAGCTTCCTCAGGCACGGCCTCATCAGGCTGGCTCGCGAGGAGGCGGAGAGATCAAGGCGGGGTACCTCACGAGGTGCCCACGACGCAAGCCATGACGACCAAGGGCGCCAGGCGGGCGCTAGCCCGCGCAGTGTCCTCCCTTTCCTCTTTGGTGCAAAGGGAGCAAGCGCAGGCGGGAGGATCAGGCAAAGGCACCCATTTCGGAGCAACGAGACCAAGAACAACTCTGCGACAAGGATGAAGTCATTGTGGAGCCCAAGCCAGCGTCATCACTAGAGCCTTTGGCAGGCGAGAACCAACTTTAGTCAGGATAAGTGTACCAGATGTTCCCCTTCAAAATGGCCAATTGTTGGCGCCCTTCCCGCTCAATATTTGTAAAGAGGCCCAGGGCCTTTGCCTATAAATAGGACTAGCCACTCCCGGGGTAGAGGCATCTATCTATCGAGAGGCACCCAGAGGTGAATCAGATCGAGAAACAGATCGATTGGCAATCAGGCAGAGAGAGAGAAGGGCGACTGAACCCCTCCAGCAGTTCATCGCCCTGGCCAAGAACGGACCCTCGCGAGGCTGTTCTTCCTTGTATTGTTCATCATCAGCCCAAGAGGCAATCCACCACACCACCACACTATAGTAGGGTATTACACCACATCGGTGGCCCGAACCAGTATAAACTCTGTGTCTCTTGTGTTGTTCTTCTGGTAGCTTAGATCTTTGCAAGGCGGAGGGGTACAGGTAGGTAGGAAGCGTAATCTCCGCGCACACCCCAGAGTTCGAACCTCAAGGGTCTGCCGGAACCCAAAATCCGACATTTGGCACGCCAGGTAGGGGTGCACCGGAATTCGTCTTCCACCGCCCGTTTCTCCCCCGACCATCGCGTCCATGTTTGATGCTCGTCAGGCCCACGCCGAGCACCGAGCCGCTCTCGCTTCCCGCGTCGCCCAGACGGCTCCCGTTGGTGGGCGTCCCCGCCGTTCCCCGTCGCCTGCCATCAACGCCGCCACCGGTCCGGCGGGGAACGAGCAGCAAGCGTCGTCTCGGCATCCTTCCGTGCGGCAAGACGGCCGCACCGCCACTGTGTCGCTCACCCCCGCTGGTTCCTCGTCCCGTGCACTCCGCGCACCCATGGAGGCTCGAGCGGCGCTCATCGCGGCAAACGAGCTCCTGCGCTACTGTCCCGTCGATGACGTCTATGAAGAGTGGCTCGACCGCGTCGCCGAGCTCGTCCGCGCTGCGGGGGGCTCTCCTGCGCCGTCCGTCCCGCTGCACCGCACCCCGCCCCGCGCGGGCGACGAAGCTCCGGGGGCGCCCCACCCGCCTCCTCACCAAGAAGACGCCCCGTCCGCAAGGCGCGTGGCCCTTGGCTGGAACCCGCTTCACCAGGCACCAACGCGGCAAGAGCAGAGCTGCCAAGAAGTCCCTCGCCCGCAAGAAGCCGCCTGGGCGCTCCATGCTCCGGCACGTCGCGGCCACGCTCCTGCTCCCGCACGTCAAGACCCCGCGCTGCTCCAGGCTGCAGCGCGCGGGGACCTGCAAGATCAAGGTCTCTGTCACCCAAGGACTCCCGTGGCAACGGCGGGCTGCCACGCCTTCACCACCGAGCTGCGCAGCGTCGCGTGGACCGGCAAGTTCAAGCCAGACCCGCCTCCACGCTACGACGGCACGGCCGACCCTGCGGAGTTCCTCCAGCTCTATGAGCTGGGCATCGAAGCTGCCAATGGAGATGAGAAGGTCATGGCGAACTGGTTTGCCATGGCGCTCAATGACGGAGCCCGCACCTGGCTCCTGAACCTAGCCCCGGGCACGATCTCCTCCTGGGACGAGATGTGCACCCGCTTCATCGCCAACTTCCAAGGTACTCGCGACCGGCCGCCCGCCGTGAGCGACATGCGCCGCATCAAGCAGCAGCCCAGAGAGACCCTGCAAAAGTACATCCAGCGCTTCAACAACACAGGCCTCAAGATTCCCAGGATGTCCAAGGAGGCCATCATATCAGCCTTCTCCGACGGCGTGCGCGACGTCAAGATAAAGGAGGAGCTGGCGATGCATGAAGACATGTGCACTTCCTTGGAGCTGTTCAACTTGGTGACCAAGTGCGCCAGGGCTGAGGAACGGCGTCTCTCCCTCCTCGAGCTACCTGCCGCAGACCCAGAAGAGAAGAAGTCCAAGGCCAAGGACGTGAAGCGCAAGGGGGCTGCCGTGCTCGCGGCAGAACCTGACACCAAGCGAGGTAGAGATCAACCCGAGTCTTCCAAGGGCAGTCGCTACTGTGTGTACCATCACCTCCACACACACAACACCAACGAATGCCAAGATCTCCGAGCCGTGCGAGAAGGAAGGATCGGCCGTCGCCCCGACCGTGTCGACCGGGGCTACGGTCGAGGAGGAGGAAGGAACCCAGGGCACTGGGAAGACCGTGGCCCGCGCCAAGGGTGGCGCGATCGACCTCGCGAGGACCGCTGTCAAGGCCCGCCTCGCGAGGGAGACTGGAGGGATCAGCCTCACGAGGATCGCCCGCAAGGTAACGCAGGCCTCCCTCCGCTGCCGCTGCATGCAAGAAGAAACGAGGATCGCCACCAGGACGAGGGGGCTGGGGGCTTCCAGGAGCCGCGCGTGATCGCCTGCATCCTGGGCGGAGCTCAAGCCCCAGCCTCTCAGCGCATCGTCAAGCAGTTCGCCCGTGAAGTAAATGCAGTCCTCCCCAAGCTCGAAGCCACACGTCCTCTCAGGTGGTCATCATGCGCCATCATGTTCAGCTCAGCGGATCAGCTCAAGTGTGCTGCCACGGCCGGAGTCCTCCCGATGCTTTGTTCCCCAATCATGAACAACATGGTGGTCACCAGGACCCTCATCGACGGCGGGGCAGGGCTCAACGTCCTATCCGTGGAAACATTCAACAATCTCTAAGTGCCCTACAACCAGCTTCAGCCGACCAAGCCTTTCTCTAGAGTCACTGACGGCTCCACGGTCCCGATCGGGCAGGTCCGCCTCCCTGTCACCTTTGGAGCGCGCGACAACTACCGCACCGAGCTCATCGACTTCGACGTCGCTCACATTCGCCTGCCATACAACGCCATCCTTGGGTACCCGGCGCTGGCCAAGTTCATGGCCGTGACTCACCATGGCTACAATGTCCTCAAGATGCCAGGGAGCGGCGGAGTCATCGCGGTGCGCTGTGAAGAGAAGGACGCGGTGTGTTCCCTAGAACGAGCCTTTCAGGCCGCGTCATTGGAAGACCCGGATCCCGGAAGCAGGGGGCTCCCGGAGACCACCCCCAAGAAGAAGACATCGTCCAGCTTGGTCCCTCAGGAGGCAGGCCCCTCAGGGCCCGTGCCTGCCCAAGGGGATCCTCCCTCCATCGCATAGGAAAGCGTGCCCGGCGCCCTCCTTAGGCAGAGCTCGGGGGCTCTCCCCTGGAGGGCCACCGACCTGGCCAAGGTCACGAGGGAGGCGCTTGGGCACCACATGGAGGCGTGTTTCGAAGCACGTTTCCCTCAAGAAGGAGTGCGGCAAGGGGAGCCAGACCCTCAGGAGTTCGTCAGCAAGGCCGTTCAAGAGCTACAAGAGTCAAGAGTCATGAGAGGCGGCCGCCGCCTACCAGCTGTGGTCCCCCATCCAGGCGAGGATGGTGGGCTGCGCGTCTGCGTCAACGTACCAGGGCTCAACCGAGTCGCCTTGCTGGAGCGCCTCTGGCCCTCGCGAGTGGGGCGCTGCGAGGGTCCACCCCACAGCTACGTTCGCATGCCTTACGGCTTGCCGAGCGTGGCTGCCACGTACCGACGCCTCATGAGGGGCATCATGGAAGCTCAAGAGGCCAGGCGTTCCGCAGCCCTGGCAGAGATGGAGACGGTCCGCGAGGAGCCACCAGCGCCTCCGGAGCCTCCCGAGGCCCCAGGGCCTGGGGGCTCGTGAGGATCGGCTTCCGCAGCCCGCCGAGTCTGCTGCACCAACACTACTTCGTCCTCAACATCATCAGGTGACATCTTTCAAGTTTCATTTCCAGTTGGGAGCGCCCCCAGGGCTGCATTATTCCCAGGCCGCGTGGGTCCGTCCCAGCGGCATGTATCACTTTTATTTCATGTCGTTAGCTTACTTTGTTGGGGGCGCCCCTTGGGCTGCATCATCCCCAGGTCGCTCGGGCCTGACCCAGTGACGCCTGCCTTCCCAGCATCTATTTGAATGAATCCACTCCTTCGCGGCTAATGTGTTTGACCTAGTTGCCCACTCAACTGACGCCAACTGACGGAGCTTCTCCCAAACGGCACGACGCTTGCGCATGGGTCCGTCCCTACAACGCCGACAAACCTGAGTGGCTGAGCTTTGGCCGCGGCAGCCCCGCACTGCGCCACCTCGTCAAGCCTTCAGTGCCTCACCACCTCTCGGAAGCAACCAACGGCTGACTATCAATTGCCATGGCAACCCCTCGCTCTTTCTATGATGGTCTGCAGGATCCCATAAAGGAGCCGCATCAGGCAAGGCCCTTGCAGAGCCTCCTTCACTCTCAACCGCGTGAACCGCTTGAACGTTAAAGGGGGGGTGCCTGAGCATCGCAACTCAGGGCTCCTACTAGCTCTCCAGCCCTCACCCTCTGGCCTTGACCACGGCATCGCGACCTGGCATACCAGCGACGGCTGAGACTCGCTCGAGGGCCGGGACCCGAGGACGTAGAGCAAAGAGGGGAGCAAAGGCGATAGGGGAGGGACATGCGAGGACCTTTTCGAGCAACCTCACGCCTGCCGACGCACGGACCCGGCGACACACCAGGAAGCGGTCCCTGATTCCCGAGATAAGTCACTACCCGGAAGCACCAGCTGCCGTGGCACTGTCCCCGCACCTAATGCAATCCCGTGTTAGCGACGCCGCTCTCCTTTCTCACAGAACGATGGATCCTTGAGTGCCAAGGGGGACCTCCTGAGCATCGTGACTCAGGGGCTCTTACCGGACCTCGGGTCGCTCACCTCCTGGCCTTGACCACGGCATCGCGACCTGGCATACCAGCGACGGCTGAAGCCGCCTTGGGACTGGGACCTGTCGGCGCAGAGCTAAAACGGAATGAGCAACTCGCACAATTCTACCACTAGGGTTGTATTAACAAACGGGATCACAGACACCTTACTAGCCCCCGCGGGTCGCGAGTTTGATTCCTCGCATGGAACGGATCCTAGAGGGACGCTAACTACACGTGCCCCTGCAAAAGACACCATCATCAACAGTGGGCCGTCAAGCACCGGCGCCAACCCCATCCATATCAGAGTCGGCGACGACCAGACAAGCCCGCCCTGCTCCAGGAGCGGCGCCGGCTTGGGGGCTCGTAGCTGTCGTCGCTCGTCTCCGAAGTCATGAAGAGTTCGCCGAAGTCGCTGGCTCCTCCGACGCCTTCGTCGCCCGAGGAGCCACCAAGGGGGCAGTCGGCGGGCCCGGTCCTCGCCGTGGCAGGGTCTCGACCACCTCTCTTGGGCCAACACTCCAGCCGGCGTCCGTTCGCATCAAAGACCTTGAAGAACATCACCGAGGCACCGTCGTCCTCCAAGTGGATCATGAGGGCGCCTCTCGTCCTGCAAACCCGGGTGATTTCGCCCCAGCCTCGAGTCATGAAGACCTCGCCCGGGGCAATGACCGCGACCTCCGCCTCGGTCGCAAGGGTGCTACAGCCGTCGTGCTGCGCCCATAGTTCCAGGAGTTCTCCCCGCGGGATGATGGAGGCGAAGAAGGGAGGAAGGTGAATCCAAGACTGAGGAGGCATGGCGGCGCGGATCACGAACTCTCTGGAGGAGCCCTCGGTGTGGACCCCAGGGGGGACGACCCACACCTTCGTGATCCGTCGGGGCCCTCGATGTGGGCGTACAAGGGGAGCAGGAACCCCGGCGGTGCCCGCTCGCCCCAGGGCCTCGACGCCACCTGAAGAGTCCCCTCATCCCGACAGCGGAGGGCGAGCCGTTTCTTCGGCGGGAGCGGGTCTGGTTCCTCTCGGGGGGCCTTTCCTTTCTCTGCCGCCGAGAACCGGCGGATCGGAGCCATCGCAGCGAGACGGAGCAAGAATCAAGGAGAAACAAGGGGCATGGACTGGAAGGGCGCGTGCCGTTCTGTACTTATAGCCGGCGAATGCCAACCATCGGCCTCCATGATCTCAGGTAATCATGACCCGTTATGCATGCAGGGACTTGTCCAATCCGTGCAGATGCCGAGGCGTCATGGGGGAGCGGAGACGCCCACGTCCAATCAACCGCCACGCGGCGCCCAAGGCCGCAGGCTGTTAGGGCCCGCGGCGCTTCTTCCTTGCCCTTTCGCCTCCCTGCACGGCCAAGTCCGGGCGCGCCTTGGGCCCGGGGGCTACTGTCGGCGTTCCGGGAACGGGGGTCCCCAGACTTGCCTGCCTGCGGCCTGCGGCGTGGCTCAAAGGGGGCCCAGCACGGCCCATCTTCTTCAACACGGAGCTTCCTCAGGCAAGACCTCATCAGGCTGGCTCGCGAGGAGGCGGAGAGATCAATGCGGGGTACCTCACGAGGTGCCCATGACGCAAGCCATGACGACCAAGGGCGCCAGGCGGGCGCCAGCCCGCGCAGTGTCCTCCCATTCCTCTTTGGTGCAAAGGGAGCAAGCGCATGCGGGAGGATCAAGCAAAGGCACCCATTTCGGTGCAACAAGACCAAGACCAACTCCGCGACAAGGAAGAAGTCATTGTGGAGCCCAAGCCAGCGTCATCACCAGAGCCTTTGGTAGGCGAGGACCAACTTTAGTCACGATAGGTGTACCAGATGTTCCCCTTCAAAATGGCCAATTGTTGGCGCCCTTCCCTCTCAATATTTGGGAAGAGGCCTAGGGCCTTTGCCTATAAATAGGACTAGCCACTCCCGGGTAGAGGCATCTGTAACGCCCTCGATGCGGCTATATCTCCCACGTGTCGAGGCACGACTTAGAGGCATAACCGCATTGAAAGCAATGTCGCAAGTGAGGTAATCTTCATACAATCCATGTAATAAATAAAGGGGAAAGATACATAGTTGGCTTACAATCGCCACTTCACACAAGTACATAAATAACATCCATCATACAGATTACACTCAAGGTCTGACTACGGTACCAAAATGAAAGAAGACTACCCCAAATGCTAAACAGATCCCCGGATCACCCAACTGGGCTCCACTACTGATCGTCTGGAAAAGAAACATAGTAACGGCCACGTTCCTCGTCGAACTCCCAAGTGAGCTCGGTCGCGTCATCTGCACTGGCATCGTTGGTACCTGCAACTGTTGTGGTAATAACTGTGAGTCACGGGGACTCAGCAATCTCACACCCGCGAGATCAAGACTATTTAAGCTTAAAGGTGGGAAAGGGGTTTGTGAGGTGGAGCTGCAGCAAGCGACTAGCATATGGTGGCTACAGCGCAAAAGAGAGCGAGAAGAGAAGGCAAAGCATGTTCGTAAAACTAGTAGTGATCAAGAAGTGATCCTGAAACAACCTACGTCAGGCATAACTCCAACAACCGTGTTCACTTCCCGGACCCCGCCGAGAAGAGACCATCACGGTTACACACGCGGTTGATGTGTTTTAGTTAAAGTCAACTTTGGGTTTTCTACAACCGGACATCAACAAATTCCCATCTGCCTCATAACCGCGGGCACGGCTTTCTAAAGATAATACCCTGCAGGGGTGTCCCAACTTAGCCCACGATAAGCTCTCACGGTCAACAAAGGATATTCCTTCTACTGGGAAGACCCGATCAATCTCGGAATCCCGGACTACAAGACATTCCGGCAGCAACAAAACTAGTCCAGCAAAGCCGCCCGATTGTGCCGACAAATCCTGATAGGAGCTGCACATATCTCGGTCTCAGGGAACATCCGGATGAACACTACGTACGGCAAACGAAGATACCCCAAGTTGCCTCAGGGCGGCACCGCAAGTGGCTCTAGTTGGACCAGCAATCGAAGGAGAACTGGCCTGGGGGGGTTAAAATAAAGATGACCCTTGAGTCTGCAGAACCCAAGGGAAAAAAAGGCTAGGTGGCAAATGGTAAAACCAATGTTGGGCCTTGCTGGAAAAGTCTCATTCAAAGCGAACTATCAAGGGGGTCCCATAAATCACCCAACTGTGTAAGGAACGCAAACTCCGGGAACATAACACCGGTATGACGGAAACTAGGGTGGCAAGAGTGGAACAAAACACCAGGCATAAGGCCGAGCCTTCCACCCTTCACCAAGTATATAGATGCATTAATTAAATAAGCGGTATTGTGATATCCCAACAAGTAAACATGTTCCAACAAGGAACAACAAGTCCATGTTCCAACAAGGAACAAACTTCATCTTCACCTGCAACTAGCAACGCTATAAGAGGGGCTGAGCAAAGCAGTAACATAGCCAAACAACGGTTTGCTAGGACATGGATGGTTAGGGGCTGACATGGCAATATAGGAGGCATGATATAGCAAGTGGTAGGTATCGCAGCATAGGCATAGCAAAAGAGCGAGCAATCTAGCAAGCAAAGATAGAAGTGATTTCGAGGGTATGGTCATCTTGCCTGCAAGGTTCTCAGAGTTGTCGAAAGCTTGGTCCTCGAAAGCGTTCTCAACAGGTTCCTCGTTCACATACTCGTCTCCCGGCTCTACCTAAGACAAGAGAACAAGCAAAGGAACCAATATCAACCACGATGCAATGCGCAAGCAATATGATGCAAAACATGGCAATGATATGCGAGAGGTGATATGCAATGCGTATGCATGCTCCGGAAGGACAAGGATGAACAGGGCATAATCTTGGCAAACCAATCATGCCACTGGATAGGTGAGGTGATTTCGGTTGAAATCGATATAAAGTTCACCGGAATCGGATGCACGGTTTGCAAATGGCAAGCAATACAAGAATGACACGAATCTGCCATTAACAGCATGATGCTACTTAGCAAGCCACAAATAATTAAGCTACTGCACCCAAACATGGCAACAAAGCATATGACAGTAATCTACACAAGATGCACGATAAAAGATGAAACTGGGCTACGGCTAGTTCACATCATAACAGGTCCAAACAAGCATGGCAAAAGTGCACAAGATAACAGGTTCTCAGACTTAGTGAAATTAACAACATAGCAGAAAACTAACATCAGGATGACATGTTCAGAGCAACGAAACAACATGCTACAGGTTCAGAAAGTAGCAAAGTAAGGCATGGCATTAATCTACCATAAGCCCAAAAGGATCAGAAAACATGATTACACCCATGTCAATTAAGCAAGTTTCGTTACAGGTTTCCGACTTAGCAGAAAACTGGACATGGCAGAAACTAATAACGACTAGGCATGTTCACGAGCTCGATGCACTCACTACAGAGCATTGCATGATAAACTAAGCATACATAAATCAATAAGACATGACATAGTAACAATACATGGAAAGAATAACATCATATCATGCAAGGACCAACTACACCAAGCTTGGCAAAATCGAACAACACGTAAACAATCTGCCAGCAACATTATGAAGCAAACGTAGAGCTCGATTGACTCAAGCTATGGCACTCCATAATTTTAAACAAAGGCATGGATGAAAAGAGAAAATACTCAAGTTCAAAATTCCCTTACTGATCATGCTCAAATTATGCATAGATCTCTCAGAAACAACATGAATACGTGGCATGAAAATAACAGCAGTCAGGGACTTAGTGAAATCACTAAGTCTCTGAAATCAGCAACATCAAGTAACCTAGTTTGCATGCTTGTGCTAGTCACCACATAGATCACAAAAATACATGGCAAAATTCCCTGGATAGGTGACATCGCATATTACCAAACTCATGTAGGACTCAACTTCATAGGAGGTACACATTAATCATGGCAAAAATGACAAAAGTGCATGTTCAGATAAGATCCAGACACTAACATCAACTAGCCCTCTTCTAACAGCATTTCGGGAAACAAGATGACTTCAAATGAAAAAGATGCAATGGAACGAAATGATGTACTCCTCGAGGCGAACAATTTGACATATTATACGCGCGAAACAGAGCTACGGATGCAAAGTTATGGCATGTAGAAGATGCGATGATGATGCAAACATAATAGGACTTAGAAGAAAAACGGGATCGAGGGTAAGTCAACCCTAGATCTGGCCGGCGCGGCTCCGGCGACGGCGCTCGGCGGCGAGGGCGCGGCGGCGACGAATCCGGCCGGGAGGCGGCGCGGCAGCGGTGGCGCGGCGTGGCGACGACGGCGCGACGGGCGGCGCGCGGGAGCAGCGGCCACGCGGCGACGGCGGCGGGGAACGGCGCGCGGGGCGGCGCGCTCCGGCGAAGGCGGCGGCGGCGGGGAGCCGGGTCGGGCGCGGGAGCGCGGGCCCAGGCGGCGGCGGTCGTGGGCCGCGGGCGGAGCGGACGGCGGCGGGGAGCGGGCCGCGGGTGCCGGCCACGGGCCCTGGCGGGCCTGCGCGGCGGAGGGGGCGGCGCGCGACACGTGTCGCCCCCTGACTTGCTGCGGGCGGCGGCGCTGGCGTGTCCGGCGGCGGACGGACACGTCCGCGGAGCGGAGGGAAAAATGCTAGGGTTTCGG
Source organism: Aegilops umbellulata (assembly GCA_032464435.1). Taxonomy (NCBI): domain Eukaryota; kingdom Viridiplantae; phylum Streptophyta; class Magnoliopsida; order Poales; family Poaceae; genus Aegilops; species Aegilops umbellulata. The sequence goes on along the minus strand of CP136059.1, from coordinate 149,924,246 downwards.
GGTGGATTTGCCCGCAAATGGAGGAGGGGGAGGCCTTTTTATAGCTAGAAGGAGCTAGGAAGCTCCAAATGGAGAGCGGTTTTCGGCCACGCGATCGTGATCGAACGGCGGAGGACATGGGAGTGTCTTAGATGGGTTAATGGGCTGTTTTGAAGGGGTGTTGGGCTGCAACACACATGAGGCCTTCACGGTTACCTGGTTAACCGTTGGAGTACCAAACGAACTCCGATTGACCCGAAACTTGACAGGCGGTCTTCCGGTGCTATACCAAGGCCACATGTCAAACCTCGGTCCATTCCGAGAATGTAAAATACCCGCTCAATAAGAAATGTAAACGGGGACGCCGGAAGACATAGGAGCGCCGGATTGCAAAACGGACAACGGGAAAACTGCTCGGATTAAAGAGTCGAACACGTATGCGAATGCGATGCACATGATGACATGATATGAAATGCATGACATGACCAAAATGCAAAACTAAGAGAACCCAACCACGGAGGAAATATCATAACACATAGCCGGAAATGGCAAGAGTTGGATTACAAATATGGCAAGTTACATCTGGGGCGTTACAGCATCTATCTATCGAGAGGCACCCAGAGGCGAATCAGATCGAGAAACAGATCGATTGGCAATCAGGCGGAGAGAGAGAAGGGCGACTCAACCCCTCCAACAGTTCATCACCCTGGCCAAGAACGGACCCTCGCGAGGCTGTTCTTCCTTGTATTGTTCATCATCATCCCAAGAGGCAATCCACCACACCACCACACTGGAGTAGGGTATTACACCACATCGGTGGACCGAACCAATATAAACTCTGTGTCTCTTGTGTTGTTCTTCTGGTAGCTTAGATCTTTGCGAGGCGGACGGGTACAGGTAGGTAGGAAGCATAATCTCCGTGCGCACCCCAGAGTTCGAACCTCAAGGGTCTGTCGGAACCTGAAATCCAACAAAAAGCTCAATCAAAAACTCAATATCTCTATCCGATGGTATGCCTGGCAACTCCTCTGGAAATACGTCACGGAAATCCTTCACCACTGGTACTTCCTCTTGCACAACTCCTAATAAGGAATTTACTTGGGTCCTCTTCGGCACAAACCGGGATACATACCTGATCCTTCTTCCTTCTGGCATCGTAAGCAAAATTGACTTACTGGCACATTCAATGTTCCCTTCATACTTAGGTAACCAACCCATGCCTAATATCACATCCAATCCTTGAGATTCCAATACTATTAGGTCCGAGGGAAATACATAGTTACCAATCTTTAATGGTAACAGATCACACCATAGACTAGCCATATACTCTGCTCCAGGCGAGGTTACTAACATGGGTGACCTAAGGGCTTGGGTTGGCAGTTTATACTTATCCACAAATCCTCTTGAGATGTATGAATGCGATGCACCAGTATCAAAAAGAATGAATGCAGTAAATGACTTAACCAAAAACTTACCTATTAGTGCATCTGGCTGAGCTTCAACCTCCTCCACGTTAACGTGGTTCACCTGTCCCCTGTTGAAAGGGTTCGGCTTCTTCCCAGAGCTTACATTGCCATTTCCATTCTGGGCTTCAGAACATTCATTGGCATAATGTCCAGTCTTCTGGCACTTATAGCAAGTGACTTGGCTCAGGTCTCTCTTGGCTGGTGTTGGTGGGTTGGTATGGTTCTGGCCGTTACCTCCTCCATTCCCGTTACCATTCTTGGGGCCATTATGATTGGGCGAGCTACCTCCTCCATGGGTATGCAGAAAATGTCCTCCCGGATTAGGGGTAAAACGTGGCTTCTGCTGAGCTCCAGAATTGTACTTCCCTTGTCCATACTTCCTCTTGCGGTTTTCAATCTGCTGCTGCTTCCCTTCAATCATAAGAGCGCGATCTACCAACTCCTGGTAGTTGTTGAAGCTTGCTACCATCAACTGCATGCTCAGCTCATCATTCAGTCCTTCCAGAAACTTCTCCTGCTTAGCTGCATCCGTAGCAACGTCATCTGGGGCATAACGTGCTAGCTTACTAACTTCATCCACATACTGGCCAACTGTCCGTCCTTCTTGGCGCAAGTTGCGAAACTCACGCTTCTTCATGGCCATAGCCCCTGCTGAAACATGGGCAGTACGGAAAGCCTGCTAAAACTGATCCCATGTGACAGTGTCGATAGGATAAGTGGCTGTGAAATTTTCCCACCATGATGTTGCGGGTCCTTCAAGCTGATGTGCGGAAAAACGCACCCTCTCCGCATCTGTGCATCCTGCCGTGGTCAACTCCCTTGCGGTCTTACGGAGCAAATCATCTGCAACAATCGGCTCGGTGCTACTGGAGAACACCGGTGGATTCAGCCTAAGAAAACGGGTTAAGTGATCAACAGGTGGTGGTGGTGGTGGGCTGTTGTTGTTGTTGTTGTTCCCCTGATTCTAATTCTGGACTAGCAACTGCATCAAGGCATTTTGCTACTGGATTAACTGAGTGAGCTCCGGTGGGAAAGCAAATCCATTGTCACGTCTTGAAGGCATCTAAGGGTTTAGAAAAGATGAGAATATAGAATAGAATGAGGTCTAGAGAGAAAACACTACCCAAATGCACATGAGACGAAAGCAAACAAAATCACTTCATTCAAATCAAATAAGGCATACAACAGTCTATATATCACTACAAAAGTGCTCGGGCTATACTTGATACATGGGGGAATACTACTACTGTTATGGTGGTCGACTAGAAAAACTGCTCCGATGTAGACTCCATGATATCTGCTCCAGCTTCATCAACATAGTCATCACCGCTATCGTCTGGGTCCGAGTCGGTGTTGTCGATGATGATGTAGTTCTCTGGAAAAGTGCAATCTTCGTCTTCTACTCCAGTCGCGGGAAATCACATGAATAGTTTTAGCTTCTTCTTCAGATCATCGTTCTTCTCCACGAGTGTTGCTATTTCCTCCTCATATCCATCGCGTGTAGACTTGAGTTCTTCTTCCAGCTCCGTGATCTTGGTCATGGCCTTCTTTAGGTCTATCATGCCTGCGCACATCTAGTTCTCCTGGCGTCGAATGTGCTGGTTTAACTTCTGGATGAAAGCTGCAATTGATCTATCCTTCCTGGTGCCGATCATCTCCCATTGCTCATCTCGGCACCCACAAATCTGGTAGATAGTGAAGTAAATATGCCCTAGAGGCAATAATAAAGTTATTATTTATTTCCATATATCATGATAAATGTTTATTATTCATGCTAGAATTGTATTAGCCGAAAACATAATACATGTGTGAATACATAGACAAAGAGAGTGTCACTAGTATGCCTCTACTTGACTAGCTCGTTGATCAAAGATGGTTAAGTTTCCTAGACATTGACATGGGTTGTCATTTGATTTACGGGATCACATCATTAGGAGAATGATGTGATTTACATGACCCATTCTGTTAGCTTAGCACACGATCGTTTAGTATGTTGCTATTGCTTTCTTCATGACTTATACATGTTCCAATGACTATGAGATTATGCAACTCCCGTTTACCAGAGGAACACTTTGTGTGCTACCAAACGTCACAACGTAATTGGGTGATTATAAAGTTGCTTTACAGGTGTTTCCAAAGGTACTTGTTGGGTTGACGTATTTCGAGATTAGGATTTGTCACTCCGATTGTCGAAGAGGTATCTCTGGGCCCACTCGGTAATGCACATCACTATAAGCCTTGCAAGCATTGCAACCAATGAGTTAGTTGCGGGATGATGTATTACGGAACGAGTAAACAGACTTGCCGATAACGAGATTGAACTAGGTATTGAGTTACCGACGATCGAATCTCGGGCAAGTAACATACCGATGACAAAGGGAACAACGTATGTTGCTATGCAGTTTGACCGATAAAGATCTTCGTAGAATATGTGGGAGCCAATATGAGCATCCAGGTTCCGCTATTGGTTATTGACCGGAGACGTGTCTCGGTCATGTCTACACAGTTCTCGACCCCATAGGGTCCGCACGCTTAACGTTATGATCATAGTTATATTATGAGTTTATATGTTTTGATGTACCGAAGGTTGTTCGGAGTCCCGGATGTGATCACGGACATGACGAGGAGTCTCAAAATGGTCGAGACATGAATATTTATATATTGGAAGACTATGTTTGGATATCAGAAGTGGTTCAGGTAAAAATATGATTTTACCGAAGTACCGGAGAGGATACTGGAACCCCCGGGAACTTAATGGGCCTAGGTGGAAGAGAGGAGAGGAGGCAAGGGATGGCCATGCGCCCCTCCCCCCTAGTCCAAATAGGACAAGGAGAGGGGGGGCGCCCCCCTTCCTTCCTTCTCCTCCACTCCTTCCCCCTCCCAAGTCCTAATCCAACTAGAAAAAGGGGGGAGTCCTACTCCCGGTAGGAGTAGGACTCCTCCGGCGCACCCCCTCCTATGGCCGGCTGCACCCCCCTTGCTCCTTTATATACGGGGGCAGGGGGGCACCCCAAAGACACAACAATTGATCGTTTGATCTTTTAGCCATGTGCGGTGCCCCCCTCCACCATAGTCTACCTCGATAATATTGTAGATGTGCTTAGGCGAAGTCATGCGTCGGTAGAACATCAACATCGTCACCACGCCGTCGTGCTGACGAAACTCTCCCTCAACACTCGGCTGGATCGGAGTTCGAGGGACGTCATCGGGCTGAACGCGTGCTGAACTCGGAGGTGTCGTACGTTCGGTACTTGATCGGTTGGATCATGAAGACGTAGGACTACATCAACCGCGTTGTGCTAATGCTTCCGCTTTCGGTCTACGAGGCTACGTAGATAACACTCTCCCCTCTTGTTGCTATGCATCACCATGATCTTGCGTGTGCATAGGAATTTTTTTGAAATTACTACGTTACCCAACAGTGGCATCCGAGCCTGGTTTTATGCGTTGATGTTATATGCACGAGTAGAACACAAGTGAGTTGTGTGCGATATAAGTCATACAGCTTACCAGCATGTCATACTTTGGTTCGGCGGTATCACTACAAAAAAAAGACACATACGTGACATTTTGGGCCGAACGAATTTTTTTTCTGTCATACATATGAAACTTCTATGACGATAATTGTGACAAAACCCGGTATCATCATAATTGTGACAAAAAATCATGACAGAAAATGGGCTTTTCGTCCTGGGCGGGCCGGAGACGCAGTTGCATGACATTCTTTGGGCCGTCCATGACGGAAAAAACCGTGGTAGAAGCAAGGGGGAGGATAATTTCGGGGAGTTCCCAGTTACGGTGGGAGGTCGGGGGACGAGCGATGCGTGTTTCTCTCGTACACGTACACACGTGTCTGCGAGGCGTTGGCTCTAACTGAACCCGAGCGAGGTGTAGGGCTCTAACTGAACCCGAGCGATTGCACTGTAGGCTACGCCTTACTGAACCCGAGCGATCGATCGGTGGCTATTAACTGAACCCGATCAAGCGATTCCTTATCTACTGTTGCTAACTGAAGTCGATCGATGTTGCCTCTGGATGAACAGTGAGCGTTGCGGGGGAGGGGGGGGGGTTGGATGAACAGTTCCCGGTGGGGGTGGATGAACAGGACCCCATGGCGTTGCCTCTGGATGAACAGGACCCCGATCGATCGAGCCGGTTGGGGATGGATGATCAGGACACCGTGGAGGGCTGGATGAACAGGACCACCCCATGGAGGGTAGGATGAACAGTAGACGGTGGATTGGTGCCCGTGGAGGGGTGGTTGACCAGGACCCCATGGTGTGCAGGGCTGGATGAACAGTAGACGGTGGATGGGTGGTTGAACAATAGCCGGTGGAGTAGCGAGCGGTGGAGGCTGGATGAATAGGAGCCCGTGGAGGCTGGAGGAGGTCGACGGTGGATGAACAGTAGCTCTTGGAGGCTGGAGGGGGTTGACGGTGGAGATGAACAGTATCCCGTGGAGTCCCATTTTGCGGTACGCCACACCCCTCCCGATGAGCAGGACCCCCGTTTCGACCGTAGCGCTCCAACACAAGTCCGTTTCCTCCATTTTGCGGTACGCCACACCCCTCCCGATTAACATGACCCCCGTTTCGACCATAGGAGGTCCGTTTCCTCCGTTTTGCAGTACGCCAGACCCTTCCCGATCAACAGGACCCCGTTCCGAACGTAGGAGGTCTGTTTCCTCCGTTGTGTGGTACGTCAGGCCTCGTTTCCATCACCTGTTCCGTCCAAGCCCTCCAGATGAACACGACCACGCATTCCGTTCTGACCCAGCCGGTTGGCTCCCACGCGTTCCGTTGCCTTCCCATGAACACGACGCATTCCGTTGACTCCCCATGAACACAACGCATTCCGTTGCCTCCCCATGAACACGACGCATTCCGTTGCCTCCCCATGAACACGACGACGATGTTGTTTCTCCGTTCCGACCCAGCCATGTACACGAGCCCTGGTCGTACGTATGCGCAAGTAGGCGTTTGAGACCCTGCCCGTATGTACGTACGTGGACGTATTTTATTTCTTGCACCCTGGCCGCTGTACGTACGTGTACATGCTACGTGCGTGCCTCTAGTGCGACACGTACGCGCCTCTACTATGACACGTGCGCGCCTCTACATCCAACAGTATATATGTACGTACACGTTCGCGACCAGAATGACAACGCTACGCACGATTTGAGCAGGTGGGTCCCGACTGTCAGGCACTTCCTTGCCTGCGAAGATGTAGCTGGCGGGTCCCAGCAGTCAGGGGGCGAATCGTTTTTTTGCCCGGACGCACTTCCTTGCATGCGAAGATGTAGCTGGTTGGTCCCAGCAGTCAGGGGGGCGAATTGTTTTTTTCGGACGCACTTCCTTGCGTTCGAAGATGTAGCTCGTGGGTCCCAGCAGTCAGGGGGCGAATCATTTTTTTCACGAAATACGGTGGCCCGTCCGGTGGGTCCCCGCTGTCAGGTGGAGGAATAATTATTTTGCGCGTAATAAGGAGGCACTTCCTTGCGGCTGTCGTGGACCCAGCTGTCAGCCTCGCCATGTACACTACTCTTCCGATGGAAGTCGGTCGTTGACCACGTTGACAACGCCGCGCCGAGAGCACCAGGGCAGTGGTCTGGACGACGGCGAGGCCGAGGAAGGGGACGACGCGGAGCCGTGGAAAACGCAGCAGTGGAAGCCCGCGCGGAGAGGAGTACGAGGGTTCACTGGATCGGCTGCGGTGTGAGGCTGCCGTCGCCGCAGAATAACAGGGGGTGTGGGTGAGTAGAGGGATGGCCTGGCCAGCGGTGGGAGTAATACGGGGCGGTGAGGCCTCCGCGGCATCACAGCCGGCCATGGGAGGCAGGAGCACGCGAGACGATCGGCGCTGCTTTAGGCGGCTGGAGAAAGAAGACCAGAGGTTGAAGAAGCACTACAGCCATTGGATGGACATCATACGATCACTGCAGCTAGAATCGTTTATATTGACTAAGTTGACAAAGCCCTTATTACGCGTCAACTTAGTAGGCCCACAACTCGGATTTGGCAGATATTGTATAGCCCATTTGCGATTCGTAAGAATGTACAACCCATTTTTTAATTCTAATGGAATATACTACAACCCATTTACAGTTTGTTAAAAGTACAACCCAACTTCTAGCTAGGACAACGATTAATAATTTCAAACAACCGCTCAAAACAGAATTCAAAAAAAAATTCCCACATTTTGATGGGATCCGAAATATTTTTATCCAAAATTTGTAGTCAGGTTAAATATAATTTCAAAATAAAGTTGTATTACGTTAAAATCCAACGAAATATTGCACACGCAACAAGTAATGAAATTAAAATTTTCAAATTCCAAAAATAATATATTTTTCAAACTAATTACGTGTTTGGTGCATAGTAATTGTCCAGTTATTATAATTACATCCCATTTATTATTTCTTAAAGTCCATTTTCTTGTTAAGCCTAATGCATACCTCCTAGAAAAGTTTGCAGCCCAGCGGGGCGGAGAATAATAAGTTGACCCGGATATTGTGTACTACTGTCGGCCCAGTTGCATTGCTGATGTTGAAAAAATAGCTATTTTTTATACACATTTAATTTTTTTGTATAGATAAGGAACATTGTTATACACACATTTAACAATTTTTAAATACATGATTAACACTTTTTAAAACATATTTTTTAGTCAATAGTGGGCCCACAGTGAGCAGAGGAGGTCACAATACACATATTTTTTAAATACATGATTAACACTTATGCAAAAACAATTAGCCCACAGCGAGCCAATTAGCTCTAGTCGGCTAGCTGTAGGCTGACTGGAATCCAATCGTCCTGAAGTGGGCCGACTAGGCCCAGTCGGCCTGCAGCGGGCCGACGGTGTATTATTTTTGAAAAAAAATTACCGAGCGTAATATTTATAAAAATTAATAAAAAATGTATTATTTAAAAAAATAGCGAAAAAAGGCATGTGTAGTACAGTACAACCTAACATGGTTACTCAGCCCACATTTAGCGACGCCGGAAAGGACCAAACAAGGCTTCTGTACAACTTTTTGAAGTCACTGAGCTCAATTAATAACTTAAGAAAAAAGTTAGATTACAGTGGAACCTAATTAAAACCTGTCACGAGCAAATAAATAATTCAACGGGTCCCACTTGTGTGTGTGTGCCGGTGTGTGTGTGTGTGAGAGAGAGAGAGAGAGAGAGACCCATCGGCCGATGCTCGTAAATACATCTTTCAGCCATATGCATTGCTGATGCTCAGTAAAAACTTATATAGTTGACACAATCATATTGAACATCATAGCACACTGAACTTGCATACACAAATTTCAGCAGGCGACACAATCAGGATGGAAGCAGTGGATCGCTACGGGAAGGGCTATGTTGAAACCAACGAAGTTGTACATAACGGTTCATCGTCTTTATCAATGACGGGGAAATATCCTGAATGTTGTGCAAAGAAAATAGTCAGACAACACAATAAGTTCTGCTAGCACATTAAGTTGACGTACATCCCTTTCTAAAAAAGTTCAGGTACAATATTAGAACAGGTCACAATCAAATGTACTGGCATATCCGTGGTTCACACCCATAGCACGGATTTAACTAGTATTTGACAAGATTCAGTTGTTACCTCAAATTAGAGCACATCCAGGCAGCCAGCCCTGCCTCTTCTCCCAAAGAAGCAGTGGCCTCCGTCGCGCGATGGAGTAGGCCCTGTGCCATCCATCGTTCCGAGCAGCACGGGGAAAGTCTGACATTGACTCCTGTAATGGACGTCGTCGACGGACCCTGGCACTAGCGGCGGCGGTAGGACTTCTATTGATGGATTGACCACTTCTTCGACATGCACGAACACTTGATATAGGTACATCCCTAACGTGGTCCGCGACGGCCTTGGCGGCGACGAATAGTACAATCCCGGTTCCTGCACCGGTATCTCAACACCAATCACCTTCGGTATGGTGGACAACTTCTTCATCCATGCCATAACCGTCAGAGCCCAGCTGTCTGGAGGAACAAACATACTTACGAGCTCACCTCCAAGGTCGTTGATAAGCTCGTTCATGGACTCACTGTTTGATGAGGACATCAATACCATTGTTACGCCCACAGCCCCTACTGTTACATATAATGGACCAATTACTAGAGCTCGCGCACGCCAATTAAATTACTAGGTACTTTCGTTTCTTGGTAATGATTCTAATGTTCATGAGAATATGATGCTGCCTAAATTGGATACATTTGTTTTGCTTACAAATGAAGGGCCTAGCTTGGAGAAGGATGGATATTGGAGCAAGAACAAGCATGGAGTTGATGGCATGCGCAGCGGGAACAAGAACAGAGTTACAAGTGATGATTTCAGGACTTTGAAGCAACCATAAGGAGTGGATGAAGTCTTGGACGAAATATACCAGATGCCACTTCATAAATTTCGTCCAGAGGCTATTCTAGGTGCTGCATCACCTTATTATTGGGCCAGGCCCATGTAATTTCGAAATACATAAGTATAGGCTATTTTTAGAGTCCGTATGTGTGGGGAAACAAGAGATAGGGTTGGTTTTGGACCCCTTCCCCAAGGGCCACGAAATTCCCCCCTCTTCCTCCATATATACAGCCCTTAGGGCACCGTTTAGACTTTGGATTTGTTTAGATTAAAAGTTCGCCATAGCTGCAACTTCGCGTACTTCGTTTGTGTTCAACGACCAGACTAAGGTGTCACAGAACCCCACCTTGATCAATAAAGCTGTCCTATTATATTCGCAATATCCAGATTGCAATCTCAGTTTCTTCCTTGTTCTTCGTTTGCTTATAGGAAATAGACCTTCGTGGTCAGGTTGATCGTGCTCCGGCGTGGTCAATAACCTCTCGGAGTTGGTTTAGCGATTGCTAAGGCGCGACGTCCTCGCACGTTGGTAGTCGGATCATCAAAGTCGACTTCCTCCAAAACGATAACCACCATCTCATCGAAATACGGGACACCTTTGCCTCTATCAGGTGGTATCAGCTTTCCAGGTTGCTCGGCGAGATTTTACAGTTTTTCATATTTTAGATCGAGTCTGTTCTTCATACCTATAGTCCACGAAAAAGCCAAAAAAATTAGGGTTAGTTCATCCCATCCGAACCAATCTGAGCCTTTGCATAATCTTTTCTGTATTTGCTTTGTTGAATTTGCGGTTGCATCGTCGTGTCAAGTTGCTAGTCTTAGCATCTAGTCCTTTAGAGTTTCGAGTTCTGTTCACAGGTTGTCACGTTGCTGCTGCCATATATCACCACCGCATCATCATCATCACCGCTGCCATATACCACCACCACATATTCACCACGAATCCGAGTCCATATACGCCACCACATATCCGCCGCCATCACGCCAATCCGAGTACACCTGCAACATATATCCGCCACCAGTCCAAGTTCCACCAGATTCATCTCCGCCAGGAGTCTGAGTTCCACCAGATTCATCTCCGCCACCAGTCCTAATTCGAGTCCAGTATTTTGTTACTCTGTTTTGGATTTCCAGATCACGCCATACTACGAGTCGTGACAGAGAAGGACTCCCCAACATCTGTGCTACCCGCAGTAGAAAAATAGTTCCAAACTAAAAAAACATTTGTAGACCATGTGTAGACTTTTCCGTGCTACTCTGGCTAGGCAGTTTTTAGACCATTTGTAGACTTTTTCGAAAAACATTTTTTGCGGAGCAAAAAAAAGAGGAAAAAAAGTGCAAAAAAAGTGAAAAAAAGAAAAAAATCAGAGTGTGCTCCTCCCTTGTTTACGTGTAGCGTCGTGATTTTGTTAGTGTTCTAGGCTCGCGTCTCTAGTACGATCTAGCCTAGGACCAGCACAGTACCGTCGTTGAGAGTTTATTCAACTTTGCATCTCTGAATTGATTATTGCTGACCCTTTTGGCTACCATACTATAAGACTTCCCAGCTCCACATACATCTACGTCGTGCGTTTGACTCACCCTGGCAATCGCTCTATCCATGCTTTTGAGAGTTTTGACTACAACGGTTGCCGAGCACCGCCTGCTGCTAGGTAAGAACTGGTAAGAATTTGAGATTTGCTTGACGGATTTGTGACTCTCCACCACATCACCACCACCACTTCCTAGTAGTCTATAGAATCATATTCTTGTGTGTTTCTATTCCTGCTAACCATGGCAGGATCACAAGCCGACGAGACTGACTGGGAGAACATGACAAACAAAGAGTTACATGATAAGTTTCAGCAAATGATGAGTGGACAGGTGGAAGATGTGCTAAATAGATTTGAAGAGGCCATGGAGAAGATAGATGGCATTGAGAAGGCGTTTGAAACAAAGCTCGATAACAAGTTTAATGAATTTCTCGCGCGTCTTCCACCACCACCACCGGCTACACCGGACGCACCTCTACAACAACAACAACGACTACCTCCATGTCGAAAAACGGCCCTCCGCCGAGTGAGCGGTGTCCCTCTTCAGCCTGGCCAAGATGCGAGTGCTGCTGTTGATACTTCTGTGGCTCCTGCTGCTGATGTGGAGGAGGATGATTATGTGGGAGATTACGAGGATGAGGTTGATCAACATCAGAACTACGTGCAACCACCAGCACCACAACCACCAGGTCGCCCACATGCAAATAATGGCAATGTTAGGGCTCCCCCTCAGGTATGAGATCATGACCATCTCCCTAAACTGAAATTGAATATTCCACCATTTGAGGGTAGATATGTTCCTGATATATGTCTTACTTGGGAGTTAGAAACTGAACAACGATTTACATGTTTAGAATATCCTGAGGAGAGACGTGTTCCTGCTGCTGTTTGTGCTTTCACTAGCTTTGCATGTGTTTGGTGGTCTGAACATTGTAGATTATATCCTGTTCCATCTACTTGGGCTGCTTTGAAAACTGCTATGCGTACTCGTTGGGTTCCACCATATTGTCAACGTGAATTACTTAAAAAATTGCAGCGCTTAAGACAAGGTAAAAATTCGGTAGAAGAATATTATCAGGAATTACAAACTGGCTTGATTAGATGTGGTATTGTTGAGGAGAATGAAGCTATGCTTGCACGTTTTCTCGGTGGATTAAATAGATAGATTCAGACCATTCTAGACTATAAGGATTATAATATATCACTCGTTTATTCAATCTTGCTTGTAAAGCTGAACGTGAAGTGCAGGATCAGCAGGCATTGGCGCGAACTAACTTTTTTGCAGGTCGACCTTCATCATGGACACCACGTGCATCATCTACTTCCACACGTTCTGCTACACCGGCACCTCCGTCAGCTGCCACCTCCAACCGTGATACAATAAAGCAGGCACAATCACCACTATCTTCCAAGAGCACACCTTCTGGGCCTGCATAGAGCTCTTCTTCATCCATGGCATCAACATGGCAAACACATGATATTATTTGTCGACGTTGCAAGGGTGGAGGTCATTATGCGAGAGAATGCCCATCTAAGCGTGTGATGATTGTTACTAAGGATGGTGGGTATGAGTCCGCTAGTGACTATGATGAGGAGACTTTGGCTCTTATTACACATGAAGAACACGGTGGAGATGATTCTGATCATGAGACGCAATACATGGCTGCTGAAGATGCTGACAGGTATGAATGTTTAGTTGCTCAACGTGTTTTGAGTGTGCAGGTTAGACAAGCTGAGCAAAATCAGAGGCATAATTTGTTCCATACAAAGGGAGTTGTGAAGGAACGTTCTATTCGCGTCATCATAGATGGAGGGAGCTGCAACAACTTGGCTAGCATGGAGATGGTGGAGAAGCTATCTCTCACCACAAGACCACATCCACATCCTTACTACATCCAATGGTTCAACAACAGCGGCAAGGTTAAGGTAACATGTACTGTTCGTGTGCATTTTAGTATCTCTACATATGCTGATTATGTTGATTGTGATGTGGTACCTATGCAAGCATGTTCCTTATTACTTGGTAGACCATGGCAATTTGATAAAAATTCTGTACACCATGGTAGAAACAATCAGTATACACTTGTTCATAAGCATAAAAATATTACTTTGCTTCCTATGACTCCTGATTCCATTTTGAAATATGATATTAATAGAGCTAATAAAGCAAAACAAGAGAAAAATAAGAGTGAATATCAGATTGTGGCAAAAGAATTTGAGAAACAAATGAAGCCTAATAATAAACCATCTACTATTGCTTCAGAAATTAAATTGAAAAGTGCATGTTTACTTGCCACCAAATCTGATGTTGATGAGCTAGATTCTAGCAAATCTGTTTGCTATGCTTTTGTGAGCAAAGAGGCATTATTTTCATTCGAGGACGTGCCTTCCTCTTTGCCCCCTGCTGTCACTAACATTTTGCAGGAGTTCACTGACGTCTTCCCACAAGACATGCCACCGGGATTACCACCTATTTGAGGGATTGAGCATCAAATTGACTTAATTCCCAGTGCATCGCTACCCAACCGTGCACCATACCGTACCAATCCAGAGGAGACGAAGGAGATTATGCGTGAATCTCTTAGTCCTTGTGTTGTTCCTATTATACTAGTGCCTAAAAAGGATGGTACGTCGCGTATGTGTGTTGATTGTAGAGGCATTAATAATATTACTATTCGTTATCGTCATCCTATTCCTAGGCTAGATGATATGCTTGATGAATTGAGTGGCTCTACAATGTTCTCCAAAGTTGATTTGCGTAGTGGATACCATCAAATTCGTATGAAATTGGGAGATGAATGGAAAACAACATTTAAAACTAAGTTTGGTTTATATGAGTGGTTAGTCATGCCTTTTGGGTTAACTAATGGACCTAGTACTTTCATGAGACTAATGAACAAAGTTTTACGTGCTTTCATTGGACGTTTTGTGGTAGTCTATTTTGATGATATACTGATTTATAGCAAATCTTTGGAAGAACATTTGGAACATTTACGTGCGGTTTTTAATGCTCTACGTGATGCACGTTTTTTGGTAACCTTGGGAAGTGCACCTTTTGCACCGACCGAGTATCTTTTCTTGGCTATGTTGTCACTCCACAGGGAATTGAAGTTGATAAAGCCAAGATTGAAGCTATTGAGAGTTGGCCGCAGCCCAAAACGGTCACACAAGTGAGGAGTTTTCTTGGACTCGCTTGTTTCTATAGGCATTTTGTGAGAGATTTTAGCACCATTGCTGCACCTCTTAATGAGAGAACAAAGAAGGATGTGACTTTTGTTACGTAATGCAGAATTGTAAAGAAGGAAGAACATGGAACAAGTTCATTATTAATGATGGCTTTGTGTTCCGTTCTAACAAGCTATGCATTCCTGCTAGCTCTGTTTGTCTTTTGTTGTTGCAGGAGGCGCATGGAGGAGGATTAATGGGACACTTTGGCGTGAAGAAGACGGAGGACGTACTTGATACACATTTCTTTTGGCCAAAGATGAGACGGGATGTTGAGCATTTTGTTGCTCGCTGCACTACATGTCAAAATCCTAAGTCACGACTCAATCCTCATGGTTTATATATGCCTTTGCCTGTACCTAGTGTTCCTCAGGAAGATATATCTATGGACTTTGTTTTAGGTTTACCTCGAACAAAGAAGGGGAGGGATAGCATATTTGTTGTCGTGGATAGATTCTCAAAAATGGCAGACTTTATACCATGTCATAAAAGCGATGATGTTGTTAATGTTGCTGATTTGTTCTTTCGGGAAATTATTCGCTTGCATGGTGTGCCAAATACTATTGTTTCAGATCGTGATACTAAATTCCTTAGCCACTTTTGGAGATGTTTATGGGCTAAGTTGGGGACTAAACTGCTTTTTAGTACTACTTGTCACCCCCAAACTGATGGATAAACTGAAGTAGTCAATAGAACATTGTCTACTATGCTTAGGGCTGTTGTGAAGAATAATAAGAAAATGTGGGAAGAATGCTTGCCTCATATTGAATTTGCTTATAATCGTTCATTGCATTCTACTACTAAGATGTGCCCTTTTGAAATTTTGTATGGTTTCCAACCTCGTGCACCCATTGTGTCGGTGGGAACGACACCTATGGGATCACAAGAATCCCTACTACGGTTACGGGGCGCGGGGTCGTGAGAAGAGCGGATCAAACAGATAGCACACGGTTCGTTTATCCAGGTTCGGGCCGCGAGGATGCGTAAAACCCTACTCCTGCTTTGGTGGATTGTATATCTGTGTTCTTGAGCTAGCTGTGGGGCGTGAGGAGATCCAAAAAGACGAATCCTCCTCCTGGTCGCCTTGGGCCTCCTTTTATAGGGAAAGGGGTTGCCACAGTGGCACACAAGAGGTGGAAAGGGTACAGTGATGCGAGGTTATCCCTCGCATTACATGACAAGGCACCTTTAATGCGCCTTGCTTAGGTGTCCTTGCTTTATCGGGGACGGGGGAGAGCCCTGCCTCGTCCGTCGCCGCTTCCTCTTGTGTCGACACGCACCCTGGCCAGCGGTGCCTGCGATGCCATGTAGGCAGGCAGGCAACTGAGGTGGCGTAGTGGTGGGTCTCCACGAAGATCTGCATGCCGCCGTGCAGGTGCCTGCCCAGCTGGTTGGGTCGGCAGCTGCATGCAAACGGTGGTGGAGGTGTGACTGGCGCGGGCCTCATGGTGGCCCCACGGGTGTTTCTAGGCAAGGGCCTTGCCGGGGCACCAGTTGTCATCCCCAGCAAGGCTCTTGCCGGTGGCCTTGTGGTCCTCCTTGGCTGGGATCCCGCCAAGGGTCGCCATCTTCTGATCTTGAATGTCTTCACAAAGATCTGCATGCCACCACGGAGATGTCTCCCGAATCCTTGGCCCCATGGGGGCGGTGGACTCAAAGGTGACTTTCTTCGTAGGTGTGGGGCGAGCTGCCACGGCAAGGGTCTTGCCGGGTTTGCTAAAACCGCCTCCCGGCAAGGATCTTACCGGGGGAGTCCGCTTCGTCCCCTTTGCTCTTTCTGGTCTTGGTCTTGGTGTCGTCCTGCTTCTCTCGAGCTTCGGTCTTACCTTGGCTCACCTCCCTTGCCTTGCTCAGTGTGGTGCTGCCCGTGGCTCAGACTGCCCATGCACAGCTATAGGGGTACAAAAAGTGTACCCCTCTTTTTGTACACCGACAGGTGCCCCCAGGCCTGGGCCACACGTAAGCGCAATCGCGTCGTTGGGCTAGGCCCAAAAATGGTGCGCGGGCAGGTGGGGCGGTTTTTTCCATGGTAAGTTCCTTCGCGCGCTGCGCCTCCCATGAATCCCGCGCGTGGCGCGGCGTGGGGAGGCGCGTGTGACGTGGGTGGCATGCGTGGGGCTGAGCTCTGCACGCATGCGTCACATCGTAGTAAAGGGGGCGGTTCGTGCCTTCCCCATAAATGCAGGGAGGCGTGGTGGCGCGGCCCATTCATTGAACGGGGCCGAGGCGTAGTCTTCAAGGCATCCACTCCCCACGACCCATGATGACGGGGCGGGGAGAGGTCGCCTCACCCGTCCCTTGGTCCTGCACGCCTGCCACGTGCCTCCCATGCGCTTGGGGTGGCAAACGGCGGAGGCGGGACACCGGGCCGCCGCGGGCTGGGGCAGCGGGTCGGCCCTGGTTCCCTGCGCCTTCCGCGTCTTGATTGGCCGAGCGGGGCGGCCGAGCCCCCACTCCGTTCCTTTATAAAGAGCGGGGGGGGGGGGGTGGCGTCCCGCATTCTTTTATCTTCTCCTTCCTTCATCTTCTGCCCCCCCTTCCATCCGCCATGGAGAGAGGGAATCCTGGTCCTTCAACGGTGGCGGCGAGGGTCGCTGCTCGACAACGCGTCCCTCCTTCTCCTGCACCTGCGGTGGCAGAGCCAGATGCGAGGGGAAGGGGGAGGGGGCGAGGCCGTGGGCGAGGCCGGGGCGCTCGAGAAAGAGGAGGATGGGGCGGCGCGCCGGCCTCGCCTCCGCCAGCAGTCCCTCCCCCCATGGAGGGCCACGTTGGGGATGACCCTTGCGATTTCTTCGTCAGGCTGCGCCGGCCGCCTCGCCGTCGCCTTCGTCTCCCGACTCCATTCGCGCGGGAGATGGAGCTGGATCCTCCAGAGTCATTGCGGCTGCACATGAGGGGCTGTGGGATCAGTGGCACGCGGGTACGCGTCGACTTCCCAGCCCCTCACATGATGTATCTTCGTTGGGGATGGAAGACGTTCGCTCATATCCACTGTTTGATGGAGGGGCTCACTCCCCATTTCAAGCTGATGGAGGGCGGCCTCCTCTCCGTCAAGGTCTTCTGGCTCTTCGGGACCCGTGCAAGGTGCTGCGTGGAGAGCTCTTCTGATAGCGAAGACTCCTCCTCGGACGGGAGTGACAAGGAGGACAGCGGCAGCGATGATGAGGGCAGTAGGCGGTAGGATGACGGGTCGGACTAGGTGTCGGGCGCCGCTTCGTGCGGCACCGGCGACCCCATCATCCATGTCGTCGGCTCCCTGAACTTCTCAGGGTCGTCTCCTTGGGCGGCTGGCGTTGGCAGGCTGCGGAAGGAGAAGAGGGCAGGCGGCAAGGCCATCAAATCAGAGTACGCGGGCACCGACGCCTTCGACGCGTGCTGACGTCCTGCCGCCTCGTCTTCGAGCTCTGCTTCCAGCGCCACCATCACCATCCAGCCTTCGGACGGCCACCGAGATGTTCTCTTGGTGTCTTCTGCCACTCGTAGCTCGCGTAGGCGCCCCTTTTGCCCTTTTCGCCACCTTGACCTGTCTCCTAAGGGGAGGGACAAGAAAGGGGTTACGGGCACCTTATCTCTTTTTAGTTTGTAAGCCTTCGGGCCTTAGCTGAATTTAAAACTTGTAATCCCATCATTCATGTTTTTCATTCCCTATGGGCTGTACCTGAGTGGAATGTTTTTAATGAAAAAGGGATGCTTGCCGGGTCATTTGTTTGTGGGTAGAACCCACGACAAGGAGTAAATCCTTGATATCTTTAAGATAAACATTTCCTTGCCTGGCAACAGGCCTTGCCGTCTCCCCACTTCGCTCGACCTTTCTCACGCCTTTGGCGGAGGCAGGGATGAGGCGGGTTCAGGATCCTTGTTTCATCCTTTCGCTGCGGCGACTACGACCAAACCTAGCCCCAGGAACGAGCCCTAGGGCCTAGAGTTAAGGGAGCACGGTAGCTTTAGGGAGAAACGAGGTTTCACACAGCTCAGTCCATAAGGGAATGCATGATAAGGGATGAAGAACTTATCTGAAGCTGTAGCCCCCGGCAACTCTGGTTTGCCGTGGGTGAATCTTTGCTCTTGCAGCCCCCGACAATACTGGCTTGTCGGGGTATAGATTCTGGTCTGTCCCTCTTCTCTTTTTCGTCCTCAAGCGATCCGACAAGGATATATGTGAGTCCTGTGAACCAAAGAAGACAAAAGAACGGCAAAGAAACGCACACTCGACCTCTAAGCTAGGGGTTAGTCGCCGCTAAGCACTATCAACCCTAACCAAGGACGAGACTCGACCTAGCATGCATGCTATAACTTAGGGGACCAGCGCTTCATTTATTTATGCTCAGGATCTATGCCTGGCTTTGTACAATAGGTTACATGCAACATCGGCAATGCTTGTACAAAAGGTGGCTTGCCGGGGGGGCCGGCAAGCCGCGCCTCATGGGTAAAACTTGCGAAGATGCTCAATGTTCAAGGAGTTACTCACTGGAACGGCATCTTCGGTCTCCAGGCGGACTGCGCCGGGCCTAGTGACTCGTATTACCCGATAAGGGCCTTCCCACTTTGGCGTCAACTTGTTGGAATTCTTGGCCAATTGAACGTGCCAAAAGACAAGGTCGCCTTCCTCAAGGCTTCGGGCATGAACCTTGCGGCTATGGTAGCGGCGCAAGGCTTGCTGGTAGCGTGCTGCTCTCACAGCCGCCCGAAGATGATCTTCATCAAGGAGCATTGCGTCATCTTGCCGCAATTGCTCTTGCTCAAGCTCATCATAAGAGAGCAGTCGAGGTGACCCGTATATGAGTTCAGTGGGGAGAACTGCTTCTGCCCCGTATACTAGGGCAAAGGGTGTCTGGCCGGTGGCTCGATTTGGCGTCGTCTTGATTGACCAAAGAACCGTCGGCAACTCATCAATCCAGCGCCTTCCACTCTTGTGCAGCCTGTCAAAGGTCTTGGTCCTTAAGCCTCGCAGTACTTCAGCATTTGCCCTCTCAGCTTGACCATTGCTTCGTGGGATAGCAACGGAAGCGAAACAGACTTTGCTGCCGAGGTCTTGGATATATAGCATGAAGGTGCGGCTTGTGAACTGTGTGCCGTTGTCGGTGATGACCCTGTTGGGTACACCAAAACGGCACACTAGTCCCTTGAAGAACTTGACAGCTAACAGAGTTGTGACCTTCCTCACTGCCTCCACCTCCGCCACTTTGTGAACTTGTCGATTGCAACGTACAAGTACTCAAAGCCCTCGACAGCACGGGGGAAAGGGCCCAGTATGTTGAGCCCCCAGACCGAGAAGGGCCAAGAGAGAGGAATGGTTTGAAGGGCTTGAGCTGGCTGATGAAGCTTCTTTGAATGGAATTAACACGCTTCACACCTGGTGACTAGTGTCGTCACATCTTGGAGGGCGGTGGGCCAGAAGAAGCCTTGCCGAAATGCCTTGCCGGCAAGGGCCCTTGACCCGATGTGGGATCCACATATGCCTCCATGTATCTCCGCCAGCAGCTCCACCCCTTCCTCTCGAGGGATACACTTCAATTTCACACCGTTCGGCCTCTTTCTGTACAGGAAGTCATCGACGAACTGGTACATGGTAGAGCGACGGGCTACCTTTTTCGCTTCTTCCTGTTCCTCAGGAAGTTCCCCTGTTTGGAGGAATCGGACGGTATGCTGTGCCCACGCTGGAGCCTGGGGCTCGACGGCGAGGACTAAAGGCATTTCCTCCACCATAGGAGCGGCTGTCTCGACGGCAAGAACTTGACGCTCCGCCGGAGCTAGCCACCCCGTGGCGGGCTCAGTGTCCCCGGCAACATCCTTGCCGGCGGCTCTGGGGAGCTCAGCGGGAAAGTACTTGCCAGGCCCTGATTTCCTCCTCTTGTTCTGCTCTGTTGATGGATCAACGGATGGCTGAGTTAGCTGAAGCACAATGGTACCTGGTTCCACAGGTAGCTTGAGGGCAGCGCGTTTTGACAGGTAATCGGCGATATCCTTCTCCGCTCGGGGAACGTATTCAGCCTGTATACCGTCGAAACGCTCTTCCAGCGTTCTCACTTCATCGACGTAGGCCTTCATCAACGAGATCTGGTAATCCTTGTTGACTTGCTTGACGACAAGCTGCGAGTCGCCCCTGACGATGAGTTTCTTGATTCCGAGGTCCACCGCGATCCTAAGACCGGCAAGCAGCCCTTCGTACTCTGCCGTATTGTTTGTCGACACCTCCCTGGGGAAGTGCATCTAGATCACGTACTTTGAGGTGCTCTCCAGTGGGCGCGACAAGCAGTACGCCAGCCCCGGCGCCATGTAAGGAGAAAGCTCCATCAAAGTACATAATCCAATTGGAACTTGCCTCCTTGCCGGGGAGAGCAGTCTCTTGGGCTTCTTCGTCAGGCGTTGCGGTCCATTTTGCACTGAACTCTGCCAGGACTCGGCTCTGAATGGTCAAAGTACTTTCAAACTTGAGACCTGTCGGATCACGGGTTCCGGCAGACCCTTGAGGTTCGAACTCTGGGGTGCGCGCGGAGATCGTGCCCTCTACCTCTCCGTCTCGTAAGGATCTAACTACTGCAAGAACAACACAAGAGACACAAGGTTTATACTAGTTCGGGCCACCATTGTGGTGTAATACCCTACTCTAGTTTGTGGTGGGTGGATTGCCTCTTGGGTTGATGAGGAAGAACAATACAAGGGGGAACGGCCTCGCGAGGGCCTGTTCTTGGCTAGGGGATGAACTGCTAGGGGGAGTTCGATCGCCCTTCTCTCTCTCTCTAGATGCTAGATTCGATCCTAGCTCATCCAATCTAGATGCCTCTACCCTGGGGGCGGCTAGCCCTATTTATAGGCAAAGGCCCTGGGCCTCTTCCCAAATATTGAGAGGGAAGGGCGCAAACAATTGGCCAATTTGAAGGGGAACATCTGGTACACTTATCCTGACTAAAGTTGGTCTTCGCCTGCCAAAGGCCCTGTGGTGACGCCGTCCTGGGCTCCATGGTGACCTCCTTCCCACCGTTGGACTGGTCTTGGTCTCGTTGCACCGAAATGGGTGCCTTTGCTTGATCCTCTTGCCTGCGCTTGCCCCCTTTGCACCAAAGAGGAAAGGGAGACGCTGCGCGGGCTGGCGCCCGCCTGGCACCCTTGGTCGTCATGGCTTGCATCATGGGCACCTCGTGAGGTACCCGCCTTGATCTCTCTGCCTCCTCGCGAGCCAGCCCAAGGAGGCCGTGCTTGAGGAAGCGCCATGTCGTCCGCCTCGCGAGGCTTGGCCCCTCGCGAGGGTCTTGAGCCTTGTGCTGATGAAGATGGGCCACGCTGGGCCCCCATTTGAGCCACGCCGCAGGCCGTAGGCAGGCAAGTCTGGGGACCCCCGTTCCCAGAATGCCGACAGTAGCCCCCGGGCCCAAGGCGCGCATGGACTTGGCCGTGCCGAGAGGCGAAAGGGCAAGGGCGAAGTGCCGCGGGCCCTAACAGCCTGCGGCCTTGGGCGCCGCATGTTGGTTTGACAGGACGTGGGCGTCTCCACTTCCCCACGACGCCCCAGCAACTGCGTGAATTGACTAGTCCCTGCATGCATAGATACGGTTCATTATTACCTGCGATCGTGGTGCTTGACGGTTGGCCTCTTCCGGCTATAAGTGCGAGGCCGCACAAGCTCCACCAATCCATGCCTTCCCGCTTCTCTTCTTCTTCCTCTCCTTCGCCGCCGCCGCTCGCATCGCTCCGAAGAGGTTCTCAGCTGCGGAGAAGGGGAAGGCTAGTCGGGCGGGGCCCGACTCCCCTCCGGCCAAGCGCGGCCGGGGTCGTCCCCGCAAGCATCCCGTGGTCCCCGCTGTGGCTCCCCGTGGGCACAGGGGTGATTCTCGGCTGCCATGGGGAGGCAGGCTGTGGTTGCGCGGCTGCCATGGGGAGGCAGGCTGTGGTTGCGCGGCCTCCCAGGCCGCGCTTTCGCTCGGCGGAGGTGTTGCCGGAGTTCGTCGTGTGGTCGGCGGACCCGACCAGCACCTGGCTCCAGCTCCCTCGCTTCTTCATCAGCGAGCTGCCGGCCTGCGCCCGGTGCGGCTTCTGGCTCCAGGATGATGGCTGCTGCAGTAGGGCCTCTTGGGTTTCGCTCGAGGTCTCCCCTTCTGGGAATGGGGCCCTGACCCGCGGCTGGCAAACATTTGCCCGCGCGCGTGGCCTGGGCGAGCGGTGCACCCTGCACTTCAAGTTCGACGGCTACAGCACCCTCTACGTGAGGGTGTTTGGGGAAGATGGTCGCCGCGCAGGATGCTGCCCTGAGGACGACGATGGAGGAGACAGCGCCTACTCTGGTGGCGGCGCCCGAGGCTCCCCAAGCTTCGCCTGCTCCCCTTCAGGCGGCTCCTCCAGCGGTGGCCGCAGCCAGCCCCCTCGCCTCCGCGCCTGCTTGGGCGTGGCCGTTCATCCGCCCGTCGTCGCGCTCCGGTGAAGTGCGAGAGGGAGTCCGCCTGAGCTCCGGAGGCATCCGGTGTCGCCTCACTAGGCCGATGCGGGGCGGGCCGCGCCGGGTTCGCCCTTTCCTTTTCCTTTTGCTTCCTGTGTAAGATAAGACAGCTGCGTGGAGTCCCGTGGGGGCGTGTTGATAATTATTGCCGTTGTAGCCATTACCTTAATTTTGTTGCTGCATTTCTCAACTATTTGCCCTCGTGTAGGTAGTTTACGGCCCCAGCCGGGGGGCGACCGACCCAGGCCCTGTGTGCATGTCGCGGTGCCCGAGGGGCACGGACCAGAGGGGTGCTTCTGTAGAGAGCCCGGGCCGTGAAACCTTTAAACAACTAGAGCAAAAACGCTTGCGAGGGCGTTCGAGCCCCAGCCCTCGCGAGGCCTTCATGAGAGAAAATCAAAACGAGGAGCGAAAATCGACAAACCACAAATCAACAACGGCGATAGCTTCGATAAGACTTCAAATGCAAGTAAAACATGTCAAATGCGGAAAGCAAATGAAAAAGCCGCCTCCGGCACCTAGTCTAGTCTTCGACGTCTTCTCACCAGCGCGGAGCTAAGTGCTGCCACTAGGCGTGGGAGGGAGCCCCAGGGCCTGAGGCCGGCGCTCCTGAGACTCCGGGGCGTGTACAGCCCCACTCATTATTACATGAGAGTGTCACGGGGCGGCGACCTTCACAGGCATTGGCCTTCTTCACAGGCTCCGGGCCTTTCTCCTTAGAGGTAATGAGCTTCATAGGCATTCGCCTTCTTCACAGGCTCTGGGCCTTTTCCAAAAAGAGAAGATCTTCACAGGCGTTCGCCTTCTTCACAGGCTCTGGGCCTTTTCCAAAAAGAGAGGATCTTCATAGGCGTTCGCCTTCTTCACAGGCTCTGGGCCTTTTCCAAAAAGAGACGATCTTCACAGGCGTTTGCCTTCTTCACAGGCTCAGGGCCTTTTCCAAAAAGAGACGATCTTCACAGGCGTTCGCCTTCTTCACAGGCTCAGGGCCTTTTCCAAAAAGAGACGATCTTCACAGGCGTTCGCCTTCTTCACAGGCTCATGGCCTTTTAGGGGTAGAACCTCCGGAGGTGCTGGATGGTCCACGCGTTCTGGATCGGCTCCCCCTCTTGAGTCTCCAAGCGCACGGAGCCAGGCCTGGAAACATGAACAACCTTGAACGGGCCCTCCCACATGGGAGAGAGCTTGTGCAGCCCTTCCCTAGAGAGGACCCGCCTGAGTACGAGATCTCCTACCTCGAGGGTCCTGGGGCGGATGTTGCGGCAGTGATATCGTCGTAGCGCCTGTTGGTACCTTGCCGCTTGCAGCACGGCTTCCCGACGGCGTTCCTCCCCCAGCACGAGGTCCATCCCCCGCATGGCGTCCTGCTGCGCCTCGTCGAACGCCAGGACCCGCGCGGAGCGACGCCTGACCTCGTGAGGAAGGACTGCTTCGGCTCCGTAGAGCAGGAAGAACGGGGTTTCCCCAGTTGGTTTGGTCGCGGTTGTGCGAACGGGCCACAACACGGATTGGAGCTCGTCGTACCAACCCGTGCCGCAGGCCTCCAGCTTCTTCTTGAATGTTCTGGTCTCGAGGCCTCTCAGGACCTCCGCGTTGGCTCGTTCGGCTTGCGAGTTACTTCGCAGGTGTGCCACCGAAGCGTAGCATATCTGCGTTCCAAGGTTAGCACAATATGTATTGAAGAGATTACTGGTGAACTGCGAACCGTTGTCTGTGATGATGCGGTTCGGCACCCCGAACTGGCTCACGATACCCCTAATGAACTTGACCGCGGAGCCCGTGGGAATGGTACGGACAGCCTCCACCTCTGCCCACTTGGTGAACTTGTCGATGGCGACGTAGAGGTAACGGTAGCCCCCTGGCGCTCGGGGGAACGGGCCCAGAATATCCAACCCCCAAACTGCGAATGGCCACGAGAGGGGTATAGTCTGCAGGCTCCCCGCTGGTTGATGGATCTGCTTGGAATGGAACTGGCAGGCCTCACAAGCCTTTACCAATTCGATCGCGTCGTTGAGCGCGATGGGCGAATAGAACCCACTACCGAATGCTTTGCCGACGAGGGTTCGTGATGATGAGTGGTGTCCGCAGTCCCCGCCGTGTATGTCCCCCAGTAGTTCCCTTCCTTGCTCCCTGGAGATGCAGCACAGAGATACGTCGTTGGGTCGCTTCCGGTAGAGTTCTCCGTCTCTGTTGCAGTATGTCGTGGCCTGCCGCGCCACACGTTCTGCTTCCTCCTCCTTCTCCGGCAAGGCCCCAGGTGTCAGGTAATTCCGGAGCTCTGTGATCCAGCATTCCTCCTGAGGTTCCATCGTCAGGAGCAAACGTGTTCCTGAGGGCGGTCCGCAGGCCGGGGCTCCCGAGGCTGGCGGCTGAGGGAGCTCCTCTCGAGGCTGAGCCGTGCTTGATAGCGTTGGCTGCGCTGAAGGTTTGAAGAGCCGCTCTTCGAAGACGCCGGGCTTCTGTGGCAGCCGCCTGGACGCCTGTCCGGCTATGTCGTCGGCTTCCTGGTTGGTGCCACGGGGCACGTGCTTCCGCTCCAGCCCCCAAAACTGCTTTTCCATCCTGCGGACCTCTGCTAGGTAGGCCTCCATATGCTCGTCCTTCGGCTCGTACACCTTATTGGAGAAGTTGACTAGGAGCTGCGAGTCGCATTTGACGGTGAGGCGCTTCACTCCCAGGGCCGCTGCGGCCTTCAACCCGGCTATCAGTCCCTCATATTCTGCTATCTTGTTGGAGACCTTTTCTCCTTGCTGGAAACAGAGTTGTACTGCATAGCAAAGCTTTTCCTGAGTGAGTGATATCAGTACGGCACCAGCCCCCGCGCCGTGCCTGGAGAATGCCCCGTCAAAGTACATGACCCAGCCTTCTGGCGCCTCGCTCCCTGTGGAGAGGGAGCGATCCTCGTCATCCTTGAGGCTCGGCACCTCTGTCCATTCCGCCACGAAATCCGCCAATGCGGCTCCTTTGATGACCCTAGTTGTGCTGAACTTGAGTTGAAACGCTTGCAACTCTATGTTCCACTCAGCGACCCTTCCGGCTGAGTTAGGGCTCCTGAGCACCCTCTCCAGGGGGTACGATGAGACGACCTTGATCGGGTGAGCTTGGAAGTAGTGCCGCAGCTTGCGCGAGGCCACCAGCAGCGCGAGGAGGAGCTTCTGAGGCATCGGGTATCGTGCCCTCGCGTCCCGTAGCACCGTGCTAACGAAGTAGACCGGGTGCTCAACAAGGCTGAGAGCAGCTTGGGTCGCGGCGCCCTCGGGAGGTGAGGGCACCTCACGAGATGCTCTGGCCTCGGGAGGTGGACCATCCGGGCATGCTGCCTCTCCTGTCTCTGGTGCGTCCCTCGGCAGCTGACTCTCTTCATCTGTAGTTTCGGCTTCCTCAAGCTTTCCCTGTTGCCGTCTTGTCTGGCCTCGGGCTGCCGCTATGGTCTCGGACTGGCGCTCCTCCCTAACCGCCACCAGTGCTGCGCTGGCAGGGTAAGGGGTGGCGGCAAGGTAAAGCAACAGAGGCTCTTGAGGGCGCGGAGCCACCATGACTGGGGGACTGGTTAGGTACCTCTTGAGATCTTGAAACGCCCTATCTGCCTCTTCAGTCCATTCAAAGGGTCCCTTTTTCTTCATCGGCTGAAAGAAAGGCAGTGCTCGTTCCCCCAGCTTGGAGATGGAGCGCCCTAGTGTGGTCACACGCCCAGTGAGCTTCTGCATTTCTCTGAGGGTCTTTGGCGGACTCATGTCCTCGACCGCCTTGACCTTCTCAGGGTTGGCCTCAATGCCACGGTGAGATACGAGGAATCCCAAAAGCTTGCCCGAGGGAACGCCAAACACACATTTCTCCGTGTTGAGCCGCAGGTTTACTACGTCGAGGCTCGCGAAAGTCTCCTCCAGGTCTTGTATCAGGGTCCTGGCCTCTCGAGGTTTCACCACAATGTCATCGACGTATGCTTCGACATTCTTCCCGAGCTGCGGGCCCAAGGTGATGTGCATCAGCCGCTGAAAGGTTGCCCCTGCGTTGCGTAGTCCAAATGGCATGCATGTATAGCAGTATACCCCGCACGGGGTCAAGAAGGCGGTCTTCTCAACGTCTTCTATCGCCATCTTGATCTGGTGATATCCGGAGAAGGCATCCAAAAAGCACAACAGGTCGCACTCGGCGGTGGAATCGACGATCTGGTCGATGCGAGGGAGCGGGAACGGATCTTGCGGGCGTGCCTTGTTGAGGTTGGTGAAGTCGACACACATGCGTTCCTTCCCCCCTTTCTTGGGCACAACGACAGGGTTGGCCAACCAATCTGGGTACCGGACCTCGCGAATGACTCCAGCGGCTTCTAACTTGCGGGTCTCTTGGACGATGAAGGCCTGCTTTTCTGCGGACTGTCGCCTGGCTTTCTGCTTCACGGGGCGCACATTTGGACACACGTTGAGGTGGTGCTCGATGACGTCCCGGGGGATCCCTGCCAACTGATCCGGCTCCCAAGCAAACACTTTCTTGTTTGCACGCACGAACTTGACCAGGGCCTCCTCCTGCTCAGGCCCCAGGTTGGCGCCAATGGTGAAAGTGGCGCTGGAGGACCCGTCCTCGTTGACAAGTATCTGCTTGGTTTCTGCCTTGTCCTGGGTGAACAACTGCTTCTACTTGGTAGGCGTAGCCCCCTTGGGCTCAGGGGTCCCCGCGTCGGCGGGCTGTGCCGATGCTGCCGTCTTGAAGGCGAGCTTGAGTACTCGCAGGGCGTCCCCGGTGTCTCCGTGCATGGTGAGGGTACCGTTGCTCCCGGGCATCTTCATGAGGTTGTACGCCGGGTGCGTGGCGGCCATGAACTGAGCCAGCGCCGGGTAGCCGAGGATAGCGTTGTAAGGGAGGCCGATGGGCGCGATGTCGAAGTCGACCATCTCCGTGCGGAAGTTGTCGTAGGTGCCGAAGGTCACCGGGAGCCGGATCTATCCCAAGGAGTCGGACGACCCGCCCCCGACGCCTGAGAAGGATCGTCTGGGTTGCAGCCGCTCCCGGGGTATGCGGAGGAGGTTGAAGGTCTCGACCGAAAGCACGCTGAGGCCCGCGCCGCCATCGACCAGGGTTTTGGTGACGGCCACCTGGCAGATGGTGGGGGTGCACAACAGGGGGAGCGCGCCCGAGCCGGCCAAGTTAGCGGGGTGGTCCTTCGAGCTGAAGGTCAGGCCAACCTCACGCGCCGCCCGGTCCGTGGGAGCCCCCTGCCGTGCGGAAACGGCGCCGATCTGGCGGGCAAACAGATTGACGTGGCGGCTCGTTAGTGGCGCCTGCGAGCCGCCCAGGAGGGCCGCGACGACCAGGAGCGTCGACGTTGTGGTGCAGCAGCCCGGTCGCATAGACAGGCGCCGGGGTGGTGCTTGCTGCTCGCCTCCCGTCGGGCCGGTGGCGGTGTTGACGGCGGGCGACGGGGAACGGCGAGGACGTCCACTAGCGAGGGCCGCTGGTGTGGCGCAAGCTCGTCGCGCGCCGTACATGGATGCGGCAGCCGGGGGAGAACGGAGCGGTGGAAGGCAGATTCTGGCGCACCCCTACCTGGCGCGCCAAATGTCGGATCACGGGTTCCGGCAGACCCTTGAGGTTCGAACTCTGGGGTGCGCGCGGAGATCGTGCCCTCTACCTCTCCGTCTCGTAAGGATCTCCAAAAATGCATGAGTTAACTCCAAAAATGCATGAGGAGCTCCAAAAAGCCGAATCCTCTTCCTGGTCGCCTGGGGCCTCCTTTTATAGGGAAAGGGGCTGCCACAGTGGCACACAGGAGGTGGAAAGGGTACAGTGATGCGAGGTTATCCCTCGCATTATATGACAAGGTGCATTCAATGCGCCTTGCTTAGGTGTCCTTGCTTTATCGGGGGCGGGGGAGAGCCCTGTCTCGTCCGTCGCCGCTCTCTCCCGCGTCGACACGCGCCCTGGCCAGCGGTGCCTGCGATGCCATGTAGGCGGGCAGGCAGCTGAGGTGGCGCAGCGGTGGGTCTCCACGAGGATCTGCATGCCGCCACACAGGTGCCTGCCCAGCTGGTTGGGTCGGCAGCTGCATGCGAACGCTGGTGGAGGCATGACTGGCGCGGGTCCGATGGTGGCCCCGCGGTTTTCCTTGGCAAGGGCCTTGCCGCGGCCCCGGCAAGGGTCTTGCCGGGGTCCCGACAAGGGTCTTGCCGTGGCGCTTGCTGCCATCCCTGGCAAGGCTCTTGCCGGGGGCCTTGTGGTTTTCCTTGGCTGGGATCCCGCCAAGGACCATCGTCTTCTAAAGTGTGCATCTGATCCTGAATGTCTTCACAAAGATTTGCATACTAGCACGGGGATGCCTCCCGAATCCTTGCCCCATGGGGGCAGTGGACTCAAGGGTGACCTGCTTAGTAGGTGTGGGGCGAGCTTCCACGGCAAGGGTCGTGCCGGGTTTGCAAAAACCGCCTCCCGGCAAAAGGATCTTGCCAAGGGGGCCGGCTTCGTCCCCTTTTCTCTTTGTGGTCTTGGTCTTGGCGTCGTTCTGCTCCTCTTTGGGTTCGGCCTTACCTTGGTTCTACGTCCCTTGTCGGGCTCGGTGCAGCGGCGCCCATGGCTCAGACTACCCGTGCACAGTCATAGGTGTACAAAAATTATACCCCCCCTTTTGTACACCTACACCTCGCGACGAGTGCGACCTCCAGGAGGACATTCTTCGTGGCGTCGGCGGGCATTCGCAGGGCCACATGTCACTGTTGGGGAACGTTGCAGAAAACAAAAATTTTCCTACGGTTTCACCAAGATCCATCTATGAGTTCATGTAGCAACGAGTGATCGGATGCATCTACATACCTTTGTAGATCGCGAGCGGAAGCGTTCAGAGAACGGCGATGTCACACCCTGCATTTTGTAACATATCATTTGCATTAATAAAGCATGAAAATTTGGACCAACAAAAACTTTTGCATTATTTGGCTTTTATTTTGAAGTTGGTTTTCTCTGAGTGGTTTTTCAAGTGCTCTTGTTAGTCAACTACTCCACCTTCTATATTTCATCTCCTTGTCCCAAACTTCTGCCCAATGATCATGCCATGTGTATAGAGCAATATAGTATTTTCTTACAAAAATAATTTGGCCAAAAAGTATTTTTAAGAATTAGTTTTCCAAAAACACCTGGATTGAGGATTTCACTGCAAATACTTAATTAAGGGAAGTAAAAATATCTCCAAAGATATATTTGACACCTATTAGATATAGGATACCCAGAAACCACAAAAATATAATTTTGAAAGTTATTTTCCTATTTTATTTAAAGGGGTTTTCTTCAGGCCAGAAATGGTCTTAAATAGGTTAAAATTATTTAAAGCTTTAAAAATATTTGAGAAAAATTAGGGAGACTCAATGGACATATAATTTCCATATATATGAGTTTCAACACATGGTTATGATCAAAATATTGGACAAAACCTCCCAAAACCATTTTCTGCCCATTTCAAGGATTTGAAATATTTCTACAGGAAATATTTTCACAAAAATCCAAGAAAAATCCAGCAAGTCACAAATGCATATTGTGATCACCTTGCAAAGTCCCATGTCAACTAGAATCATTTTGGTTCACCAAAATGCCCCAAAACCCTCTCTGACCAGAATCAAATTTGATCAAGTTTGTACTACCAACTTCCTCTCCTTAACCCCAACTTTTGTGAGCATGTTCACATGACCAAATGAGGACACTACACCAAGTGGTGCATCAAGGAGAAGTGATTTGCTCAACTAGATCTACACAAGTCCATTTCTGCTCATTTCTAGGGTTTACAAAAGTTGCATTGGCAACTTTGCCCAATTAAGCTCCAAATTGGTGGAAGGCCCTAATTATATGTGTCATTTCACCCTTTGGAGTATTATGGCAATTGGAGATCATTTTATTGCCCAAACCAACATCAAACACCTTCTGTCATTTTGCAAAAACCACTGTTTGGACCCCTTCCACTATTCTAGGTGAGCTCCACTTTTTACCACAGCTCCGCCTAGACCCCTTTCACCTCCGGTAACAATGGCAAGTCCCCAACTCAATAATTGAGGGGTGAAACCCCCTCTTTCTCTCTCTGGACAGCCACTTTCCCCCTCTTCCTCACCTCCCTCCTCACTCCAGTGGCCATCCAGGGCATCCAATGCCCCTCTCCTCTTCTTTACTCCCCCCTAGACCTGCTAGACACTGGTGGGCACACCCCTGCCCTTTAAACAATGCCATGGCAGCCAAAGGCGCGCTCTGGAGCATGCTACAGTGCGCTCCCGCACTGTAGCCGCCCTCTGCCTGACGCAGCCGACCACCTCAAGCCTCCCCCGCGCGCCTGCTGTTGTGCCTCGACGTCCGCAACACGCTACGCGGTCGGCCCCCCTCCTCTCCCCTCCTCCCCGCGCCTCCGCGCTAACGGACACCGGACGCTCGAGCGCGCCAATGGCGCGGCTCACACGCGCGCTGCCCTGTCGCTTCCCCGCTCCCTCTCTTCTTCCCCCTGGACGTAGTCAACCCCCACCAGCACCTGAGACACGGCGCAACACCCTCCCGAGGCCCGTAGCAACGAGCATGAACCCGCCGGCGCACGAGCCCACGGTGGACCGCCGTTCGCCTATATAAAGGCCTCTCCGAGCCCTTCCACCCTCACCACTCGCTCTCTGCACCGCCAAAACCTCCCCCTGCATCCCCAGTTCGCCTCCAGAGCCGCCCGAGCTCGAGATCGAGCTCGAGCTCCGCCGCGTCGGCTCGCCGGAATTCGCGAGGTAGAAGCCTCCCCCGCTCCTCCTTTGCCTCGATCTAGAACCCCTGCACCCCACTGATCATTTCCCCCTTGCTTCCCCTCTTTGTAGCTGCCAGAATCGACCGGAGCGACCACCACCCGAAGCTCCTACGTCGCGAGACCTCGTCGCCGGCGAACCAGGCAGCTCGGCTGACGCCCGCCACCTCCACCGAAACGGCGACACGACACTGAGTCCAGTCGTGCCCTCACCTGACCTCGCCGTGCCCTGCGCCGTCGCCGGTGAGCTCGCCGACCCCTCTGGCCTAGGGTTGACGACGACGGCCATGGGCCCCGTCTATCAGCCCCTCGCCCTGACGCCTGGGCCCCGCTCGTCAGGTTTAAACCTGGCGCGCGCGCGTGCACGGGTGCGCTGGGCCGCCTCTCTGTTGGGCCTGCTGCGCTGCGGCTGTTCTGGCCCAGCAGGCACAGTGCCCTTTTTCTTTTTCTTTTCTGTCTCTTTTTCCAAATATTCCACAGGACAAAATAATAGTCCAAATAAATTAATTCCAATTTCTATATTCCTAGAATATTGCAACCTATTTAATGGTGCAACTTCCATTCAAATCCAACCAACTTTTCTTTACTATAAATATTTAAATGTGATTTTAAGCATTTAAATATGCCTTTGAAAATCCATTTCTCCTGTTCCACAACTCCAAATCCAAAACTAGGAATTTTCCCCTTCTTAGATTTCCACCTAGTATTTTACAAAAATGAGTTGACATTTTTCTGAGCACTTTGATTTTTCTGTTTTATTATTGCCTTATTTTTCTCGTTATTATTTTGCGGCGATAGATTGCGTTGCTAACGAAGGAGTTGGACCAGAAGACTTTGAAGACCCAGAAGACTTTGCTGAGCCAGGGAAGTAGCCCTTTGACCATGTCTATGAAACTTTTTTATGCATGTCATATAGCACTTTGTTGATGTTGCATTGGAATCATGATGAGGTGGTAGCCACTTTGGTGGGTCACCTCCGTTACTTCCTCGTTGATACTTGCATTGTGCATGACCCTACCTCCTTATGAGGGTTATGCCGGTGGGAGTAGATAGGATGCTAAAGTAGTGCTACGCAAAAAGGGACGGGAATATGCATGGTGATGGAGGCAAAGTGCTTTCAAAAGACTTTTCGAAAACCCCATCTGGTAACCACTTGATGACGAAGTGGTGTACCGAGACAAGTGTGTGTTGTTTTCCAAAACGGATTGGTTTAAGTTGCGACCGTTATTCCAACCTTACATGCGCAACCACTCTACCCTTATGTGGGAAAGGGCATTATTGATTACCTAGGTCGATACTAGCTTGGAGCCCGCATTACTAGTGACGGGGGAGAGTTGGTGCTCTCTCTCGGGACGGGGTCGTGCTAGGTAGGGCGACCATGACTGTCTTTACAGGGCACCGGATACACCGTTGTGTCCCCTCTCGGATGTTACAATCTCGAGCGAGTCTCGTATGATGTACATCGTGAGGATACGGAGCAACGAGTTGACTCCTTGTGAGTATCGTCTAGGGAAAGATAGTGATCGGGTGCTTACCCCGGGTGCTTGAGGTAACGCGGGTCGTGGATGACACGGAAGCTCCCCGGATCTTGTGGGTAAAGTGTGCAACCTCTACAGAGTGTAAAACTATTCGAATAGCCGTGTCCACGGTCAAGGACAGTTGGGTAACCGCTCTTGGGCTACGTCCACTTGTTTACAAACCAGTGTGTGTGGGAAGAACTACTTGGGTCAAGTCAAGGACTTGACATGATTGAGTTGGGTTGGTGCCCACTCTATTTATGTTGATATCTGTAACCTGTCCTCATGGTTACTTGAATTCTCCTGATGCATGCCTTACAAGTTGTTGAACATGTCATTGCACTCAAAACTAGCTTTCCGCAAAAATTTACCTATATCGTGCATAGTTGTATCTTGAACCAAAACATGGGTTGCTTGCGAGTACATTCAAATTAGTCATTGGCTTGCCACTGGTTATTTAATTGACCAGGCATGGAAGAACAGGAGTTCGAGGAAGAATCCTTTGGAGACGAACTTGCGAACTAGGACGCTTCCCAGTCAGAATGCCTGTAGGATTAAGGCAGATGGCATGGGTTCTACTTATCAACGAAGATTTCTGCTGCTTGTGTTTCATTTGATGTTCGGCCCTTAGGGCTTATCTATGTAAGACTTGACCATAATGGTCATAAATTGTGTAAGACGGTATGTATGGATGTAAGACTCTTGTTATTCAGCTTCTGTGTGTTCAGTGAGTATTGATCTCTGGGATCACTGTACATGTGCATTCGGGTGATCACGACAGGGGATCATGTAGTCGTACACGACGTGATCCAAATCACCGGAGATCCTAGCACCGAACGGATGGCACCTCCGCGTTCAACACACGTACGGTCAGCGTAACGTCTCCTCCTTCTTGATCCAGCAAGGGGGAAGGAGAGGTTGATGAAGATCCAGCAGCACGACGACATGGTGGTGGATGCAGGGCGTCACAGCAGCAGGGCTTCGCCGTGTACTATGAGAGGAAGAGGTGTAGCAGGGAGAGAAGGAGGCGCCAGGACTCAGGTGTTCTTCCCCCCCCCTCATATATATAGCCCCCTAGGGGGGCGCCGGCCCTAGGAGATTGGATCTCCTTAGGGGGGCAGCGGCCAAGGCTGGAGTGGCCCCCAAGCAAAGGTGGGACGCCCCCCCACCCCTAGGGTTTCGACCCTAGGCGCATGGGGTGGGCCTAGGGGGCGCACCAGCCGACAATGGGCTGGTTCCCCTCCCCACTTTGTCCCATGGGTCCCTTCGGGATGGGTGGCCCCACCCAGTGGACCCCCGGGACCCTTCTGGTGGTCCCGATACAATACCGATGACCCCGAAACTTGTCCCGATGGGCGAAACAGCACTTCCTATATATAATTCTTTACCTCCGGACTATTCTGAAACTCCTCGTGACGTCGGGGATCTCATCCGAGACTCCGAACAACATTCAGGTTACTGCATATAAATATCTTCACAACCCTAGCGTCACCGAACCTTAAGTGTGTAGACCCTACGGGTTCGGGAGGCAGGCAGACATGACCGAGACAGCTCTCGGGCAATAACCAACAGCGGGATCTGGATACCCATGTTGGCTCCCACATGCTCCACGATGATCTCATCGGATGAACCACGATGTCGAGGATTCAATTAATCCCGTATACAATTCCCTTTGTCAATCGGTATTTTACTTACCCGAGATTAGATCATCGGTATCCCAATACCTTGTTCAATCTCGTTACCGGCAAGTCACTTTACTCGTACTTTAATGCATGATCCCGTGATCAAACACTTTGATCACATTGAGCTCATTATGATGATGCATTACCGAGTGGGCCCGGTGATACCTCTCGGTCATGCGGAGTGACAAATCCCAGTCTCGATCCGTGTCAACCCAATAGACACTTTCGAAGATACCCGCAGTATACCTTTACAGTCACCCAGTTACGTTGCGATGTTTGGCACACCCAAAGCACTCCTACGGTATCCGGGAGTTACACGATCTCATGGTCTAAGGAAAGGATACTTGACATTGGAAAAACTCTAGCAAACGAACTATACGATCTTATGCTATGTTAGGATTGGGTCTTGTCCATCACATCATTCTCCTGATGATGTGATCTCGTTATCAATGAAATCCAATGCCCATAGTCAGGAAACCATGACTATCTGTTGATCAACGAGCTAGTCAACTAGAGGCTTACTAGGGACATGTTGGTGTCTATTATTCACACATGTATTACGATTTCCGGATAACACAATTTTAGCATGAATAAAGACAATTATCATGAACAAGGAAATATAATAATAATGCTTTTATTATTGCCTCTAGGGCATATTTCCAACAGTCTCCCACTTTGCACTAGAGTCAATAATCTAGTTACATTGTGATGAATCGAACACCCATGGAATTCTGGTGTTGATCATGTTTTGCTCTAGGGAGAGGTTTAGTCAACGGATCTGCTACATTCAGGTCTGTATGTACTTTACAAATATCTATGTCTCCATCTTGAACATTTTCACGAATGGAGTTGAAGCGACGCTTGATGTGCCTGGTCTTCTTGTGAAACCTGGGCTCCTTGGCAAGTGCAATAGCTCCAGTGTTGTCACAGAAGAGTTTGATTGGCCCCGACGCATTGGGTATGACTCCGAGGTCGGTGATGAACTCCTTCACCCAAATTGCTTCATGTGCTGCCTCCGAGGCTGCCATGTACTCCGCTTCACATGTAGATCCCGCCACGACGCTTTGCTTGCAACTGCACCAGCTTACTGCCCCACCATTCAAAATATACACGTATCCGGTTTGTGACTTAGAGTCATCCAGATCTGTGTCAAAGCTAGCGTCGACGTAACCCTTTACGACGAGCTCTTCGTCACCTCCATAAACGAGAAACATTTCCTTAGTCCTTTTCAGATACTTCAGGATATTCTTGACCGCTGTCCAGTGTTCCTTGCTGGGATTACTTTGGTACCTTCCTACCAAACTCACAGGAAGGTTTACATCAGGTATGGTACACAGCATGGCATACATAATAGAACCTATGGCTGAGGCATAGGGGATGACACTCATCTCTTCTATATCTTCTGCCGTGGTCGGACATTGAGCTGAGCTCAATTTCACACCTTGTAACACAGGTAAGAACCCCTTCTTAGATTGATCCATATTGAACTTCTTAAATATCTTATCAAGGTATGTGCTTTGTGAAAGACCTATGAGGCGTCTTGATCTATCTCTATAGATCTTTATGCCTAATATATAAGCAGCTTCTCCAAGGTCCTTGATTGAAAAACTCTTATTCAAGTAGGCCTTAATGCTGTCCAAGAGTTCTATATCATTTCCCATCAAAAGTATGTCATCTACATATAGTATGAGAAATGCTACAGAGCTCCCACTCACTTTCTTGTAAACGCAGGCTTCTCCATAAGTCTGTGTAAACCCAAACGCTTTGATCATCTCATCAAAGCGAATGTTCCAACTCCGAGATGCTTGCACCAGCCCATAAATCGAGCGTTGGAGCTTGCACACCTTGCCAGCATTCTTAGGATCGACAAAACCTTCCGGCTGCATCATATACAATTCTTCCTTAAGGAAACCATTAAGGAATGCCGTTTTGACGTCCATTTGCCATATCTCATAATCGTAGAATGCGGCAATTGCTAGCATGATTCGGACAGACTTTAGCTTCGCTACCGGTGAGAAAGTCTCATCGTAGTCAACCCCTTGAACTTGTTGATAACCCTTAGCGACAAGCCGAGCTTTATAGATGGTCACATTACCATCCGCGCCTGTCTTCTTCTTAAAGATCCATTTATTTTCTATGGCTTGCCGCTCAACGGGCAAGTCAGTCAAAGTCCATACTTCGTTTTCATACATGGGTCCTATCTCGGATTTCATGGCATCCAGCCATTTGTCGGAATCCGGGCCCGCCATCGCTTCTTCATAGTCCGAAGGTTCACCGTTGTCTAACAACATGATTTCCAAGACAGGGTTACCGTACCACTCTGGTGCGGAACGTGTCCTTGTGGACCTTCGAATTTCAGTAGGAGCTTGATTAGAAGTATCTTGATCATCATCATTAATTTCCTCTCTAGTCGGTACAGGCACCTCAGAAACGTTTTCTTGAGCTGCGCCATTTTCCGGTTCAAGAGGTAACACTTCATCAAGTTCTACTTTCCTCCCACTTACTTCTTTCGAGAGAAACTCCTTCTCTAGAAAGGATCCATTCTTGGCAACAAAGATCCTGCCTTCGGATCTGAGGTAGAAGGTATACCCAATAGTTTCTTTAGGGTATCCTATGAAGACGCATTTTTCCGACTTGGGTTCGAGCTTTTCAGGTTGAAGTTTCTTGACATAAGCATCGCATCCCCAAACTTTTAGAAACGACAGCTTAGGTTTCTTCCCAAACCATAATTCATACGGTGTCGTCTCAACAGATTTCGACGGAGCCCTATTTAAAGTGAATGCGGCAGTCTCTAAAGCATAGCCCCAAAAAGATAGTGGTAAATCGGTAAGAGACATCATAGATCGCACCATATCTAATAGAGTGCGATTACGACGTTCGGACACACCATTACGCTGAGGTGTTCCAGGCGGCGTGAGTTGTGAAACTATTCCACACTTTCTTAAGTGTGTGCCAAATTCGTGACTCAAGTATTCTCCTCCACGATCTGATCGTAGAAACTTGATCTTTCTGTCACGTTGATTTTCAACCTCACTCTGAAATTCCTTGAACTTTTCAAAGGTCTCAGACTTGTGTTTCATTAATTAGATATACCCATATCTACTCAAGTCATCAGTGAGGGTGAGAACAAAACGATAGCCACCGCGAGCCTCAACACTCATTGGACCACACACATCAGTATGTATGATTTCCAATAAGTTGGTTGCTCGCTCCATTGTTCCTGAGAACGGAGTCTTGGTCATTTTACCCATGAGGCATGGTTCGCACGTGTCAAATGATTCATAATCAAGAGACTCTAAAAGTCCATCTGCATGGAGCTTCTTCATGCGTTTGACACCTATGTGACCAAGGCGGCAGTGCCACAAGTATGTGGGACTATTGTTATCAACTTTAACTCTTTTGGTATTCACACTATGAATATGTGTATCATCACGTACGAGATTCATTAAGAATAAACCATTAACCATCGGAGCATGACCATATAACATATCACTCATATAAATAGAACAACCATTATTCTCGGATTTAAATGAGTAGCCATCTCGAATTAAACGAGATCCAGATACAATGTTCATGCTCAAACTTGGCACTAAATAACAATTATTGAGGTTTAAAACTAATCCCGTAGGTAAATGTAGAGGTAGCGTGCCGACGGCGATCACATCGACCTTGGAACCATTCCCGACGCGGATCGTCACCTTGTCCTTCGCTAGACTCCGCTTATTCCGCAGCTCCTGCTTTGAGTTACAAATGTGAGCAACTGCACCGGTATCAAATACCCAAGAGCTGCTACGAGTAGTGGTAAGGTACACATCAATTACATGTATATCACATATACCTTTTGTTTTGCCGGCCTTCTTGTCCGTTATGTATTTGGGGCAATTCCGCTTCCAGTGACCACTTCCCTTGCAATAAAAGCACTCAGTCTCGGGCTTGGGTCCATTCTTTGGCTTCTTCCCGGCAGCTTGCTTGCCGGGCGCAGCAACTTCCTTGCCGTCCTTCTTGAAGTTCTTTTTACCCTTGCCCTTCTTGAACTTAGTGGTTTTATTCACCATCAAGACTTGATGTTCCTTCTTGACTTCTACCTCTGCTGATTTCAGCATAGCAAATACTTCAGGAATGGTCTTTTCCATCCCCTGCATATTGAAGTTCATCACAAAGCTCTTGTAGCTTGGTGGAAGCGACTGGAGGATTCTGTCAATGACCGCGTCGTCCGGGAGATTAACTCCCAGCTGAGTCAAGCGGTTATGTAACCCAGACATAGTGAGTATGTGCTCACTGACAGAACTATTTTCCTCCATCTTACAGCTGAAGAATTTGTCGGAGACTTCATATCTCTCGACCCGGGCATGAGCTTGGAAAACCATTTTCAGCTCTTCGAACGTCTCATATGCTCCGTGTCTCTCAAAACGCTTTTGGAGCCCCGGCTCTAAGCTGTAAAGCATGCCGCACTGAACGAGGGAGTAGTCATCGGTACGTGCCTGCCAAGCGTTCATAACGTCTTGTTCTGCAGGGAGAATAGGTGCGTCACCCAGCGGTGCTTGTAGGACATAATCTTTCTTGGCAGCTATGAGGATGATCCTCAGGTTCCGGACCCAGTCCGTATAGTTGCTGCCATCGTCTTTCAGCTTGGTTTTCTCTAGGAACGCGTTGAAGTTGAGGACTACGTTGGCCATTTGATCTACAAGACATATTGTAAATATTTTAGACTACGTTCATGATAATAAAGTTCATCTAATCAAATTATTTAATGAACTCCCACTTAGATAGACATCCCTCTTCTAGTCATCTAAGTATGACATGATCCGAGTCAACTAGGCCGTGTCCGATCATCACGTGAGACGGACTAGTCAACATCGGTGAACATCTTCATGTTGATCGTATCTTCTATACGACTCATGCTCGACCTTTCGGTCTTCTGTGTTCCGAGGCCATGTCTGTACATGCTAGGCTCGTCAAGTCAACCTAAGTGTTTGCATGTGTAAATCTGTCTTACACCCGTTGTATGTGAACGTTAGAATCTATCACACCCTATCATCACGTGGTGCTTCGAAACAACGAACTGTCGCAACGGTGCAGAGTTAGGGGGAACACTTCTTGAAATTATTATGAGGGATCATCTTATTTACTACCGTCGTTCTAAGTAAACAAGATGCAAAACATGATAAACATCACATGCAATCAATTAGTAAAAGTGACATGATATGGCCAATATCATATAGCTCCTTTGATCTCCATCTTGGGGCTCCATGATCATCTTGTCACCGGCTTGACACCATGATCTCCATCATCATGATCATCATCATCGTGTCTCCATGAAGTTGCTCACCAACTATTACTTCTACTACTATGGCTAACGCGTTTAGCAATAAATTAAAGTAATTTACATGGCGTTTCTCAATGACACGCAGGTCATACAAAAAAATAAAGACAACTCCTATGGCTCCTGCCGGTTGTCATACTCATCGACATGCAAGTCGTGATTCCTATTACAATAGCGTGAACATCTCATACATCACATATATATCATTCATCATTCATCACAACTTCGGCCATATCATATCACAAACCACTTGCTGCAAAAACAAGTTAGATGTCCTCTAATTGTTTTTGCAAGTTTTACGTGGCTGAATTAGGGTTCTAGCAAGAACGTTTTCTTACCTACGTGAAAGCCACAACGTGATTTGTCAACTTCTATTTATCCTTCATAAGGACCCTTTTCATCGAATCCGCTCCAACTAAAGTGGGAGAGACAGACACCCGCCAGCCACCTTATGCAACTAGTGCATGTTAGTCGGTGGAACCGGTCTCACGTAAGTGTACGTGTAAGGTTGGTCCAGGCCGCTTCATCCCACAATACCGCTGAAGCAAGATAAGACTAGTAGCGGCAAGAAAGTTGACAAATCTACGCCCACAACAAATTGTTTTCTACTCGCGCAAGAAGAACTACGCATAGACCTAGCTGTGATACCACTGTTGGGGAACGTTGCAGAAAACAAAAATTTTCCTACGGTTTCACCAAGATCCATCTATGAGTTCATCTA
Source organism: Aegilops umbellulata (assembly GCA_032464435.1). NCBI lineage: Eukaryota > Viridiplantae > Streptophyta > Magnoliopsida > Poales > Poaceae > Aegilops > Aegilops umbellulata. The sequence continues at coordinate 149,883,257 of CP136059.1, read as the reverse complement.
GCAACGAGTGATCGGATGCATCTACATACCTTTGTAGATTGCGACGTGATCCAAATCACCGGAGATCCTAGCACCGAACGGATGGCACCTCCGCGTTCAACACACGTATGGTCAGCGTGACGTCTCCTCCTTCTTGATCCAGCAAGGGGGAAGGAGAGGTTGATGAAGATCCAGCAGCACGACGGCGTGGTGGTGGATGCAGGGCGTCACAGCAGCAGGGCTTCGCCGTGTACTATGAGAGGAAGAGGTGTAGCAGGGAGAGAGGGAGGCGCCAGGACTCAGGTGTTCTTGCCCCCTCCCCCCCCTCATATATATGGCCCCCTAGGGGGGCGGCGGCCCTAGGAGATTGGATCTCCTAGGGGAGGGCGGCGGCCAAGGCTGGAGTGGCCCCCAAGCCAAGGTGGGGCGCCCCCCACCCCTAGGGTTTCAACCCTAGGCGCATGGGGTGGGCCTAGGGGGGCGCACCAGGCCACTATGGGCTGGTTCCCCTCCCCACTTTGGCCCATGGGGCCCTTCGGGATGGGTGGGCCCACCCGGTGGACCCCCGGGACCCTTCTGGTGGTCCCGGTACAATACCGATGACCCCGAAACTTGTCCCGATGGCCGAAACAGCACTTCCTATATATAATTCTTTACCTCCGGAATATTTCGAAACTCCTCGTGACGTCCGGGATCTCATCCGGGACTCTGAACAACGTTCGGGTTACTGCATATACATATCTTCACAACCCTAGTGTCACCGAACCGTAAGTGTGTAGACACTACGGGTTCGGGAGACAGGCAGACATGACCGAGACGACTCTCGGGCAATAACCAACAGCGGGATCTGGATACCCATGTTGGCTCCCACATGCTCCACGATGATCTCATCGGATGAACCACGATGTCGAGGATTCAATTAGTCCCGTATACAATTCCCTTTGTCAATCGGTATTTTACTTGCCCGAGATTCGATCGTCGGTATCCCAATACCTTGTTCAATCTCGTTACCGGCAAGTCACTTTACTCGTATTGTAATGCATGATCCCGTGATCAAACACTTTGATCACATTGAGCTCATTATGATGATGCATTACCGAGTGGGCCCGGTGATACCTCTCCGTCATGCGGAGTGACAAATCCCAGTCTCGATCCGTGTCAACCCAACAGACACTTTCGGAGATACCCGCAGTATACCTTTATAGTCACCCAGTTACGTTGTGACGTTTGGCACACCCAAAGCACTCCTATGGTATCCGGGAGTTACACGATCTCATGGTCTAAGGAGAGGATACTTGACATTGGAAAAACTCTAGCAAACGAACTATACGATCTTATGCTATGTTAGGATTGGGTCTTGTCCATCACATCATTCTACTAATGATGTGATCTCGTTATCAATGACATCCAATGCCCATAGTCAGGAAACCATGACTATCTGTTGATCAACGAGCTAGTCAACTAGAGGCTTACTAGGGACATGTTGGTGTCTATTATTCACACATGTATTACGATTTCCGGATAACACAATTTTAGCATGAATAAAGACAATTATCATGAACAAGGAAATATAATAATAATGCTTTTATTATTGCCTCTAGGGCATATTTCCAACAGTCACAGCCCTAGATTTTCATTGTAAATAGTTGCACAAGCATCCATGCATCATGTCCCAATTTCTTTGAAAGTTGAAATGGGGATTGTTGAATCCCTAGCACCAAATGAATTCAACTAGGTTCAATAAAAATATTTTCAATGAACCCAAATGCCCTTTAGAAAAGTCCATGATTTTTGTTAAAGGTGAAAACCTCTGCAAAAAATGATGAACATATTTCTAGGCCATTCTGTAGTTTTGAATTAAATCTTATTGTATTTGACTTTGGGAATTTAAATACTATAAATAATTTAAATGTTGAAATAATCTTGGAACTATTTTTGGGCCACTGAAATAATTCAGCAAGTGTCTAGGAATATTTTCAGGATTCATAGAAGTGATTTGGTGTTGCTACTAAATCAAAAACAAATTTGCAAATTAGAAAACAGAACAAAGTAGAAATTAAAAGAGAGAGAGAGAGAACTCACTGCGGCCCAGCTTACCTGGAGGCCCAGCAGAGGCCCAGCCCACTAGCCTCTGCTAGTCACCAACTACCTCCCGCCAGGAGGACAGCGCGCGCGTGGCCGCCCCACGCGAGCACACGCCCCTCCACCTCCTGCTTCCCGCCGCTGCCCCGACGCGTCTGGACAACGCCATGCATCACCCCGGACCATCTTGCCCACTCCCTTGTCCTCATCCCCTCCTCTCTCTCGCTCGACACCTCATGCCCGTGCGAGCTCACCGACGCCGGTCGCCGTACCCATAGCCAGAGCCACCCCCTCACCTCTCCGATGCGTCCCCGAGCTCCGCATCGTCGTCCTCTTCGTCCAAGGTGAGCCAAGCAACCGGGGAAGCACCACATCGCCGTCCCTAAGGTATTCTTCAACCTCGGTGCCGGCGATCCCCGCCGCTTGATTCGTCGTGTCCAGAGCTTCCCCGGCCCCGCCGTCTGCACCGGTCGAATCATCGTGAGCCATTGACCTTCTCCCCTAACTCAGCATGCTCGTCCACATGCCGTAGCATCAGTCCCCACGAGCACCAAAGCCGCCTTCCGCCGTTGCTGCTGCACGCATAGCTCCCGTGCTCCCCTGGCCTCACCGTGCTGCTCTTAGTGCTCCCCGTGTCTAGCAGGTGCTGCCCAGCCTTTCCATTTGCTCACTGATGCACCGTAGCGACGCGCCCGTGCACCAACGAACACCACCGCCGCCAAAGCTCGTCGCCGGCATGAGTTCCGGTGACCCCGCAACCTCCCACTTGGTTCTCTGGATGCGCGAGAGCAAGGGCTATCGCCTAGTGCCCTCAGCGTTCCAAGCTGACGCCTCTAGCGCAAGTCCGGTGTGCCCCCCCCCCCCGCCTTGTCATGTGGTCGCTGCCGGCTGGTCTCCGGCGGCTGACGTGGCACCATCGTTAGGGACTAATTACTCCGCTAATTAACCCACTCTCTCACTGACATATGGGCCCCGCGCGTCAGCTTTGACCCTGCTGACGTGGCCGTTGACCAGGGCCACATGTCAGCTACACTAGCCAGCTCTGTGACACTGACCAGTGGGTCCCACGCATCAGGTTTGACCTGGACCGTGCCCGTTTACCTGCTGACGTCATGATGATGTGAGGCTGACGCAGTAATCCTTTTCTGGAATCTAAATAAATCTTAAATTATTTGTTTAATTCAGAAAATATCCAAAACTTTGAAAAATCATACAAATTCAACGGTAACTCCAAATAAGATAAATTATATATGAAAAATGATCAGAAAAATCCAATCTATCCATATGTACCATTTTCACGCCTTTTAGAACAACTTATAGCTACTGTTTAGGACAAATCAAATGTATGGCATTTAAATAACCATATGTGGAGTTTTGAATTTGAACCTTGGGTTCAAACCAACTACACTTAATTGTGTTGCTAGTTGCATTAGGCCAAATCACATCATATTGCCATGCCATAGTCATGCATCATAATTGTTGCATTGCATTGATTGTGTTCTTCCTTGTTTGCCGGTGTTTGTCCCCTCTCGATAGACGTGGTTCCGACGATGTGATCGATGACACCGATGAAGAACTATACTATCTTCAGAAGTGCCAGGCAAGCAAAAAACCCCTTGTTCATTCCGATACAATCCCACTCTCTCGCTCCTGCTCTCTTTTACTGCATTAGGACAACAACGCTTCAACTGTTACATGTTGCGGTAGTTGAACCCCTTTCCTCTGCATGACCTGTCATTGCCACAGTAAATAGATGAAACCCACTAGCATGAGTAGGAGTTGTTTGAGCCCTGATGTGCCTCCTCATTCATGCTTGTTTGTCATGCCTGCTATCGCTTAGAGTTGAGTCAGGTCCAATTCATCGGGGATGAATTGGAATGTGGTGAACATGTCCTACTGTTGAGAGCTAAGTGTGTGATCACGATTTGGTAAAGGTAGCGGTGAGAGGCCATGTAGGAGTACATGGTGGGTTGTCTCATTGCAGCCTTCCTCGGGAACTGAGTTCTGTGTTCGTGGTCCATGAACAGTTACTACCACATATTGGGCTCCGGGCGCTCCAAGCTCTCTCGACTTATTAATCAACCTGATCTCTGTCCAGGATTTGCAACTAGTTTCTAGTGTTTGTAGGTAGTGTTAGTAGTCTACCAAGTGGCACCCGATACAGGTGGGCTTGGGACAGACTAGGCACCGTGGCACGGTGTACCAAGCGTAGATCCATCCGTCGAGGTGGGCTTGGGAACCCTGCACACATCGTTTGGCGCCGTGAGAGACACCCCAGCCGGATCTCCTTGCGGATGGAACCTGAATAGGCGATAAACCTGGACAAGAGACTTGCGTGGTTTGTCAGGTCGTGGCCGACTCCCTGGCCAGGCTTCCGCTTGAAGGTTGCCTAGATACACGATGTGTACACGGTGGTAAGTGGCGAGAACGTGTGTGAAGAAGTACACCCCTGCAGGGTTAACATCAGCTATTCGAATAGCCGTGTCCGCGGTAAAGGACTTCTGGGTTGCCTATACAGTTCATAGACAAGTTAAAGTGGATACTCTAAAATGCGCAAGATAAGCGTGAGTGTTATGGATGGCATTCTCGGAGGGAGACGGGAGCGGATCCATAGTGGTGTATTGATATGGTGAATATGTGGACTCGTGTGTGCCACCTCAAAAGAGTTACTTGCAGTCGTAGTTCAAGATAGCCACCGAGTCAAAGCTGGCTTGCTGCAGTTAAACTCCACCACCCCCTTTATTGATACCGATGCATATGTAGCTAGTTCTGATGTAAGTCTTGCTGGGTACATTTGTACTCACGTTTGCCTATTTTATGTTTTGCAGAGAGATGTCAGTCTCACTAGTAGTTCCGCGTGGACTTCGACGTTTAGCTTGTTACCTCAACTACGATCTTGTACCCTTGGGAGAGTCAGGCTTCTCAGCCTTCTTCATTGTAATTGTCTGTACTCAGACAAGTTAAGCTTCCGCATGTGCTTGTTGCTTGTATGCTCTGTATGTTGGGTCATGAGACCCATGCTTATAATACTTGGCTCCTCGGAGCCTAATGAATAAATACTTGAGTCGTAGAGTTATGCTATGATGACATGTTGTATTTACACATATCGAGCATATTGTGTGTATGATTGACATGCTAGGTATGTGTGGGATCCAACAACCTAGTGGTTTATCCTTGGTAGCCTCTCTTATGGGGGAGTGTAGTCTTGTGCTTCCATGAGCCATAGTAGTCCGCCACAGCCCGGTTCACCGGAGTCCTGCTAGCCCAGCACTACTGCTTCGGAACACTTGTTTGGCCGACATGTGATTCACCTCATTCCTATGTATGTCCCTTCAGGGAAATGTCATGCGGTGACATCCGGAGTCCTGCCTAGCCTGCTACAGCCCGGTTCACGGGAGTCCTGTTAGCCTAGTGCTACAGCCCGGATTCGCACGCTGCTGACTGACATGCTCGATGTTGATTCATGTATGCCTGTCCCCTTAAGCTAGTGCCACTTTGGGTTCACGACTAGTCATGTCGGCCCGGGTTCTCTGTCACATGGATGCTAGCGACACTATCATATACGTGAGCCAAAAGGCGCAAACGGTCCCGGGCCATGGTAAGGCGACAACCGTGGGAATACCGTGCGTGAGGCCACAAAGTGATATGAGGTGTTATCGGCTAGATCGATGCGACTTGGAATTGGGGTCCTGACAGCTTTGGTATCAGGGCCTGACTGCCTGTAGAATTACCAAGCCAAACTGGTCGAAGTCGAGTCTAGAAATGCTTTAGTTATATAAGGGAATTGATTGTGGAAGGGAGCGTAAGGCTCTTTTTACTCATTTACCTTATGCCCTTCTGATCTAAGTCAACCTCTTCTTTTCTATGGAGATTAAGAACTAGGCCTTCTCATCTATCTATTAGGATGACGAGTTACTATGTTAGAGACTTATAAGATTGTTGGTTCCAGGCCTCAATTCAGTTTCTACCACTTTTTGTATGTTGTCAGTTGAACCAGAACCTTGATATGATGATGTTAAGTGGTTACGCTACTATTTTGCACGATGTCCTAAATCTTTCTGAGCATTTACAGCCGTTATGCTGTCCGAGTCATCCCAGGTTTCTAAATAATCTGATGCATTTGCAAGTCCTCCCTCCCAGTTCCCGATATCCTTTTGGGCTAGCTTAACCACACTAATCAGTGAGTTGAGGTACTCTGTTTCCTCGACATATATGTTGGAACTAATATTATGGCCATAGGTGTCTTAGAGAATCAGCCAGTAATCTAGCAATGCTTTATATTCCTAGTGTGATGATTCTGGCCGCCATTCTCGAAAGCATCCCGTGATGCCATTTAGTTAGTAGGTATTTTATTCTTGGGTTTTGAACCCGAGATTCACTCCACTCACCTCCTGTTGATAGTGTTTGCTAGTTCCTTTAGGATATTAGTAACCTTTGTGATAGACCTCGAGGTTCGTGGTATTTCCTTCTTCCAAATACCATGAACTGCTTATGGCAGAAGTTCCTCGTGGAACCTAAAGATCACAACCAGAGTGCTCTTGACGAGCTCTCGATTCTATGTTCTGACTCTGTTAGTTCTACCTTCTCTACATGGGTTATCTGGAAGAAACCTGTTGAACTTGGTTCGACATACTAATCTATGCATCTAAAACTTAGAAAGTTATATGTTCCTTTGAGTTGTCCCTCTTTAGTTGTACTCTGACCCTCGTCTATCAATTCATAGTCAGGAGTATGCATGCATTTGTTCATCGATACCTATTACTCTTGTGGTCTGTCAAGCCATTCTATTCCAAAATGACTAGGAGAAACAAACTCCAGTACCTCATCCATATCCAGGATTGGGTCAAAGCAATTGTATTCCTGTAGCGACCAGACCTTAAAAAGTGTGACCTATGTGCTCAGGTATCATCCCTGGATCAGTAATGCTGACACCACATAGTACTTCCAAGGATTTATAGCAGAGTAGCAATCACACACTTATTACATCGATGTCTCAAAGAGAACTTATTACAATAAATATGGCTTAAGGCCATCTAATAAAGTTAACAGCAGAAGGCTTGGAAGATAAGCGAGTCCATCAACTCCAAAAGCATCACTGAGTATAGAACCACGACCTAAAAAGGCACCTTACTCGTCGTCTGAAAAGTCTGCAACATGAAACGTTGCAGCCCGAAAACGGGTCAGCACATGGAATATGCTGGCAATGAAACGCATAGAGAGTAATGAATGATTAAGCCTATACTACATGCATATATGGCTGGTGGAAAGCTCTATGGTTACAGTTTTGCGTAAAGCCAATTTTTAACTATCATGGTGGTTGTTAAACATTGAGAATGTTTGACAGCATCCTCAATCCCAATTAGTAATAATCATCATTAAAACCCAACAATATTAATTTAGAAGTAACATGATGAGATTCACATGATATCCAAGTACTAGATACTCCAAACGTCCATAACCGGGGACATGACTAACCATGATTAGTTTGTACACTCTGCAGAGGTTTGCGCACTTTTCCCCACAAGACTCGATCGCCTCCGTTTGATTTCTCGCACTGCATGCTGTTTGAGAAACGGAAGACCGAGACACAGTCTTTCAGAAGCGCTGGCACCTTACGTTGGATAGACCGGCACACCTACTTTCCCCTACATCTGCTAGTCTACCCTGTAAGAGTTCGCACGACTTAATCAACTATGCCAGTGCCCATAATGGCTTGTGGCTGCACACGGAAGTTTCTAGTTTGAATAATCTCATGATCCCTTTGAGCCTGGGTGGCGGTCCAAAAAGGAACAGACAATCCTGGAATACCCAGGTAACTCAATCCACCCAGATGTGTGTTTAAGTTGCCACCTTAGATAAACCATTAATTAACAATCTCACATCTGTCATGGATATCACTCACCCAATCCACGTCTACTAGCATAGCATGGCATAATAAGCAAACGTAGAAGTAACTCCCAAAGGTTTCATAAATAAGCAGGTAACAGGTACTACCTCAACTACTTCCCATCCCACAATTTAAAATTAGATCCTAATCATGCAGTGTTTGAGGATTGATCTAATGCAATAAAACTGGGTAGTAAAATAAGTATGATCAAAGTGTTACTTGCCTTGCTGATGATCCGCGAAACCTAGAGATTCGAAGTATTTTTTCATGCATACGTGCGAGGTATTTTGTGGTTGGGAGACTTGCAACCTTCATCCCATATGTATTTCCTAGGACTTCGGTATCCTCGATGATGGTTCCCCACGTGAACTCGGTAGTGTTTATTATAAGACTACTATGTGGTCATGCTTGTCTGGGACAGTGTGTTCACATGTATGTAGCAGAACCAGCTCATGTTTTGGAGCTTGCTATCGTAGTTCACTCCCCTAGAATCTCCCAACGTCATCTCGTCGGTTTGTGTTGCAAACATTCTTTTCCAGACATGATGTCTGAAATATTCCTTACCAACCAGATCTGAATCTCTGGTAGATATGATGGTTGGAACTTTTCCAAGAACTATGATGTAGGTCCCGACAAGGTTGATGTTCTGGCCGGCGCACCTAGCTAGAAGATATGTCATTATAGTATCTTGATTGCAACATTTGACCATATTCTTCATGAGGATTTCGTGCGACTTATTCTAGAAGTTTCTCCTTAGGGATCCTTGTGCTCTCAGTTTCTTCGGTTATTCCATAACCATTCAAGCAGTGGAATCACTCTCGACTGTTGAGTTATTTCCCAGTTACCAGAATCATTCCCAGAAATAGCATTTTGTTCCTAGCTCGCACCGCCATTGTTCCATTCTACCATGGGTCCCATGCATTTCCGGTGACAAGCAAAAGTCATCCATTGCGTTGTCTTCAACAAGGTAGTCCACATCATCCATCCTAGTCCGAGTATGCCATTTCTTCGAGCCCTTCCAAATGATCAATTGTAAATTCCCTTAAGCTGGTATGAAGAGTTTCAATGATCTATGGATCAAAAGTAATTATTTTTGCCACATAAGGGAACAATCCAACGAGTCACCTTTCCCAAGGTGCCCCGTTACGGGATCATGGCAAGTATTTCCTCGTCACCGTGACACCATCCACTATCTTTCTATAGCGTGGAATTGTTACCCACCAAATCAAACCCCGTCGTTGTTCTTCCATCCCTCTTGATGTGTTTTGTGTCTCAACTCGAGATGTTTCAACATCTCATTCCGCGAGTTGATCTTGTATAGCTCGATCTTCGAGAAGATCAATCCTAGTATAGTTTCTTTCTGTCATCATCGCGTGGATGAAGATCTCAAAAGCGAGGATGTCAAGATCAACGTATGCAACGAAGCAACAACCGTATGAGGTGCAACCTGGATTGTGGAGATTGTGTTGGTCTTGTGCCCCCTCCGTCTTCTTACCTCACGTCTTGAATCTCGGGACGAGATTCTTGTTTAGCGGGGGTGAGTTGTCACAGCCCTAGATTTTCATTGTAAATAGTTGCACAAGCATCGATGCATCATGTCCAAATTTCTTTGAAAGTTGAAATGGGGATTGTTGAAACGCTGGCACCAAATGAATTCAACTAGGTTCAATAAAAATATTTTCAATGAACACAAATGCCCTTTAAAAAAGTCCATGATTTTTGTTGAAGGTGAAAACCTCTCCCAAGAATGATGCACATATTTCTAGGCCATTCTGTAGTTTTGGATTAAATCTTATTGTATTTGACTTTGGGCATTTAAATACTATAAATAATTTAAATGTTCAAATAATGTTGGAAGTATTTTTGGGCCACTGAAATAATTCAGCAAGTGTCCAGGAATATTTTCAGGATTCATGGAAGTGATTTGGTGTTGCTACCAAATCAAATACAAATTTGCAAATTAGAAAACAGAACAAAGTAGAAATTAAAAGAGAGAGAGAGAAACAACTCACCGCGGCCCAGCAGAGGCCCAGCCCACTAGCCTCTGCCAGTCACCACCTACCTCAGACTAGGAGGACAGCGCGCGCGTGGCCGACCCGTGCGAGCACGCGCCCCGCCACCTCCTGCTTCCCGCCGCTGCCCCGACGCGTCTGGACAACGCCACGCATCACCCCCGACCCTCTCGCCCACTCCCTTGTCCTCATCCCCTCCCCTCTCTCGCTCGACACCTCATGCCCGTGCGAGCTCGCCGACTCCGATCGCCGTACCCGTAGCCAGAGCCACCCCCTCACCTCTCCGACGTGTCCCCGAGCTCCGCATCATCGTCCTCTTCGTCCACACCGAGCCAAGCAACCAGGGAAGCACCGCATCCCCGTCCCTGACGTTTTCTTCAACCTCGGTGTCGGCGATCCCCGCCGCTTGATTCGTCACATCCAGAGCTTCCCTGGCCCCGCCGTCTGCACAGGTCGACTCACCGTGAGCCACTGACCTTCTCCTCTAACTCAGCATGCTCGTCCCCATGCCGTAGCGTCGTTCCCCAAGAGCATCGAAGCCGCCGTCCACCATTGCTGCTGCACGCATAGCCCCCGTGCTCCCCTGGCCTCACCGTGCTGCTCTTAGTGCTCCCCGTGTCTAGCAGGTGCTGCCCAGCCTCTCCATTTGCTCACTGATGCACCGTAGCGATGCGCCCGTGCACCACCGAACACCACCGCCGCCAAAGCTCGTCGCCGGCATGAGTTCCGGTGACCCCGCGACCTCCAACTTGGTTCTCTGGATGCGCGAGAGCAATGGCTATCCCCTGGTGCCCTCAGCGTGCCAAGATGACGCCTCTAGCGCAAGTCCGGCGTGCCCCCCCCTGTTGTGTCCTATGGTCGCCGCCGGCTGGTCTCCGGTGGCTGACGTGGCACCGTCGTTAGGGACTAATTACCCCGCTAATTAACCCACTCTCCAACTGACATATGGGCCCCGCACCCAAATTAACCCTGGGATTTATTCCCTGTTTATTTGAGATTAATCCAGTGGCCCCACGCGCCAGCTTTGACCCTGCTGACGTGGCCGTTGACCAGGGCCACATGTCAGCTACACTAGCCAGCTCTGTGACACTGACCAGTGGGTCCCACACATCAGGTTTGACCTGGACCGTGCCCGTTTACCTGCTGATGTCATGATGATGTCAGGCTGACGCAATAATCCTTTTCTGGAATCTAAATAAATCTTAAATGATTTTTTTAATTCAGAAAATATCCAAAACTTTGAAAAATCATAGAAATTCAACCGTAACTACAAATAAGATAAATTATATATGAAAAATGATCAGAAAAATCCAATCTATCCATCTATACCGTTTTCATGCATGTTAGAACAACTTATAGCTACTGTTTAGGACAAATCAAATGAATGGCATTTAAATAACCATATGTGGAGTTTTGAATTTGAACCTTGGGTTCAAACCAACTACACTTAATTGTGTTGCTAGTTGCATTAGGCCAAATCACATCATATTGACATGTCATAATCATGCATCATAATTTTTGCATTGCATTGATTGTGTTCTTTCTTGTTTGCCGGTGTTTGTCCCCTCTCGATAGACGTGGTTCCGACGATGTGATCGATGACACCTATGAAGAACTATACTATCTTCAGAAGTACCAGGCAAGCAAAACCCCCCTTGTTCATTCCGATACAATCCCACTCTCTCGCTCCTGCTCTCTTTTACTGCATTAGGACAACAACTCTTCAACTGTTACATGCTGCGGTAGTTGAACCCCTTTCCTCTGCATGACCTGTCATTGCCATAGTAAATAGATGAAACCCACTAGCAAGAGTAGGAGTTGTTTGAGCCCTGATGTGCCTACTCATTCATGCTTGTTTGTCATGCCTGCTATTGCTTAGAGTTGAGTCAGGTCTGATTCATCGGGGATGAACTGGAATGTGGTGAACATGTCCTACTGTTGAGAGCTAAGTGTGTGAACACGATTTTTCATGCTCCACCATGTAGTAGAGGCTGGCTCTTGCATGAGAGCCCACTTCTCCACTTTTTCCTTGCCTCTCTTTCCTCCACATATGCAAAAATGCCATGTAAAGCGCACTATTGTACTTACTTTTACTTGCTCCTACAGGTGCTTAAGCTTGCCACATAGGCATAAAGTCTAATGTGGCAAGTTAATCAAGAAGAGAGAGACTAGTTTGGTGACCCAAGGAAGAAACGGTGCTAAGCGCGTGTACCTAGGTGAAAAGACAATTTTGAGTCTATAGCTAATTAAATGAAGCAAACTTAGCAACACCATTTCATTGGAAGAGGTTACTCCTTGGCAAATGCAATAAATACACGCCTTACTAACCTTGTTGTAGTATGAGTGACTAAGTGATGACTATGTATGACATGCCAACATCAGATAGCCTAACGCACCGTGTTAAATCTCCAAGGGCGCGACCGTGCGAGCGACGCGACGGTCGTGGTAGGCGCGACCATGATACGGGCTGCTGGCAGCCCTTGGATCTGAGATCAAACGGTCGCATGCTGAAAATTTGCAGAATAACCCTCCAGGATAGGATATTCACCCATAGGTCTAGAATCACGCCATGCAACCGTTCGATCTCAGATCCAAGGGCTCTCGGAAGCCCGTATCATGGGAGAATGGAAGTGCTTTCCCAAATGATCGGGAAGCCCGTATGTCCACAACGGAACTAGCCTCCATTCATGGGAGAATGGAAGGGCTCTTGGAAGCCCGTATCTGCGAAAAAGCCCGTTTACGGAGTTCGGATCGGGCGTGGTCAGCTCTGTTGTGTCCGAATAGGTAACCATCATCACCGGTCGGGGCAGTGTTCCCCCAAGCTGTTTTGTTCTTGTTTTGACGGCCGAATGGGTTGGTATGAGGCTCTGCTTGGGCTGCTGCTTTATCCGGACCGAACTATGGTCGCCTGCAACATTACTTGATGGTGGTGTGGGCTCCAACACCCTACCATCGTATTGAGGGAGCCACCCGCTCTTGGGGTGGCTCTTGTCTGGGCCGCTAAGGCCGTATTCTTCGGTAGCCAAGACCTCGGTCCATCTATCATTGAGCAAATCTTGGCTCGCTTGAAGCTGCGGTTGCTTCTTTCTTAGCCTCCTTGCAATGGCTATGAGCTGGCGTTTAAAGCGCTCCTGCTCGAGAGGTTCCTTAGGCATGATAAAATCCTCATTGCTGAGGATCTCCTCTTCCTTGGAGAGTGGGAGATAATTGCTATCCTCTGAGTCTCCATATGTGGCCTGTTCATCAGGGTTGTCTTGCCCGCCTTCCTGTTCCTCCTGTTCGGATCCTACCTCAACAGGGTCTTCATCGTCCGGAGTGTTATCTTCTCCGGTGCTAGTATTAGTCTCTCCTGAGCGTCATGACTTAGGGAGGCGCAGGGCGCGCCGGTGTTCGGACTGTGTACTAGGAGGTTTATCCTCAACTGGGTCCTCCTTGTCATCATCGAAAGCATTGTTGGTTGTGTCTACCATACATACGTCATACCATGAAGTGGCCATACCGTGTCTAGTGGGTAGTGAGTTCTGGCCTTGCCCCTCATCATCGTCCATAGCGTTGATGTCTTCGGGGCCGAGGTCAAGCGTGTCTGTTGGGTCTTCGCCAGTGGCTATGAAGTGGGTGGCAGGTGGGAAGCAAAATTCTCCGTCATCAGTCGCAAGTTCGAACCAAACATAGTTCGGTGGCGAGTAGCCTGCCAGAGATAGATTTTTTAGTGATTTTAGTACATCGCCCATGGGTGAGTGTTGGAAGATGCTGCGGCACTGAACTTGAAGATCGATAACCGATCGAGTTCGGTATCTGCGGACTCGCAGGGTTCAGAACCTGTCGCCGGGGACGAGTCCGGGGTTCCGTTCATGCGGATATCATATGCAGTAGAATATGTGTGCGGCTCCAACGCCGCGGAATCGGTAGCCCCCGTGATGGGGTTGAGCTTCCCCTCTTGGGACGACTTGATCTGCTCCGGATCTAAGGCCAGAGTTGCTACAGGAGCTATCTCCTGGATGCGGCCCGATGACATGTTTAAGCCATGTCCATCGGGGCGACGGGCAGCGATTGTCGCAGTCTCGAATCCGTCAAAGATAAAGTCTCCACGGATGTCCGCAACGTAGTTCAAGCTTCCGCATCTGACATGATGGCCAGGGGCGTAGCTGTCAATCTGCTCCAGATGGCCAAGCGAGTTGGCCTGCAGTACGAAGCCGCCAAATACGAACATCTGTCCGAGGAGAAAGGTTTCTCACTGGACAACGTCATCATCGACGATTTAAGGGGCCTTCAAACCTTTTGTCGACAGCAAAGTGGAACTCTCAATTAAAGCGGTTCTGGTGACTCTTACTACCTGGTAAGGGCCTTCCCACTTTGGAATGAATTTGTTTGTACCCTTCGCGGACGGAATGCATCTAAGGACAAGGTCTCCTTCCTCAAAACACCGGGCATGGACCCTGCGGCTATGATTGCGATGCAGGGCTTGCTGATAGCTTGTAGCACGCGTAGCAGCCCAGAGATGGTTCTCCTCGAGTAGCACAGCGTCGTCACGCTGATGCTGATCTTGCGCTACTTCATCGTAGGCAAGCACTCGAGGCGACCCGTAAGTGAGTTCCGTGGGGATAACTGCTTCTTCCCCGTAGACCAAGGAGAAGGGAGTCTGCCCGGTAGGTCGATTTGGTGTCATTCTGAGGGATCAGAGAACTAATGGCAGCTCATCGATCCACTGCCCGCCATGCTTCTGCAGTGTATCAAAGGTTCTCATCTTGAGTCCTCGCAACACTTCAGTGTTCGCCCTCTCAGCTTGACCATTGCTTCTGGGATGTGCAATAGAGGCAAATGAGACATTGCATCCGAGGGCATGGACATATTGCATGAAGGCGCGGCTCATGAATTGGGTGCCGTTGTCGGTAATGATCCTTGCCGGGACTCCAAAAAGACACACCAATTCTTTCAAGAACTTGATAGCTGACTGAGCTCTCACCTTTCTCACGGCAGTCACTTCCAGCCAGTTTGTAAACTTATCGATAGCAAAGAACAAGAATTCAAAGCCCCCGATTGCTCGGGGGAAGGGCCGAGGATATCGAACCCCCACACCGAAAATGGCCATGATAGAGGGATTGTCTGAAGAGCTTGGGCAAGCAAGTGGATTTTCTTGGAATGGAACTGGCAGGCTTCGCACTTGGTGACCAGCTCGACCGCATCTTGGAGGGCTGTGGGCCAATAGAATCCTTGCCGGAATGCATTCCCAACTAACGCCCTTGATCCAATGTGGGAGCCGCACATGCCCTTGTGTATCTCAACCAGTAGTTCCTTTCCTTCTTCCCGGCAGACCAAATCACTTCAATTTCACACCGTTGGGCCCCGTTCTGTATAGAGTGTCATCGATAAACTGATACATACTAGCTCTCCAGGCTACTCTTTCAGCTTCATCTTGGTCGTCAGGAAGCTCTCCGGTTTGGAGGAAGTGGACTATGTGCCTTTCCCATGTTGGACCTTGGGGCTCGGCAACGAGGATTAGCGGCACCTCCTCAACTACAGGAGCACATGCCTCATTCGCAGGGTCCATAGGTGTCAGGACCCCGATTCTAAGTCACACCGATCTAGCATGTAACACGTCATATCACTTTGCGTCCTCACGCAGGTATTCTCACGGGTGTCGCTTTACCTGGCCCGGGACCGTTTGCGCCTTTTGGCTCACGTATATGATAGTGTCGCTAGCATCCATATGACAGAGAACCCGGGCCGACATGACTAGTCGTGAACCCAAAGTGGCACTAACTTACGGGGACAGGCATACATGAATCAACATCGAGCATGTCGGTCAGTAGCGTGCGAATCCGGGCTATAGCATTGGGCTAATAGGACTCCGGTGTACCGGGCTGTAGCAGGCTAGGCAGGACTACGGATGTCACCGCGTGACATTTCGCCGAAGGGACAGACACAGGAACGAAGTGAATCACATGCCAGCTAGTCAAGTGTTCCGGAGCAGTAGTGCTGGGCTAGTAGGACTCTGGTGAACCGGGCTGTAGCGGACTACTATGGCCCATGGAAGCACAAGAGTACATTTCCCCATAACAGAGGCTACCAAGGATAAACAACTAGGTTGTCGGATCCCACACATACCAAGCATTTCAATCATACACACAATATGCTCGATATGTGTAAATACAACATGGCATCAGAGCATAACTCTACGACTCAAGTATTTATTCATTAGGCTCCGAGGAGCCAAGTATTACAAACATGGGTCTCATGACCCAATATACAGAGCATACAAGCAACAAGCGGAAGCATTACATGTATGAGTACAGACAACTACAAAATAAAAAGGCTGAGAAGCCTGACTATCTACAAGACCCTCCCAAGGGTACAAGATCGTAGCTGAGGTAACAAGCTATTCATCGAAGTCCATGCAGAACTACTACTGAGACAGAAGTCTCATCTGCAAAAACATAAATTAAGCAACGTGAGTACAAAGGTACTCAGCAAGACTTACATCAGATCCTATCATACATGCATTATTATCAAGGACGCAATGTGGGATTTAGTTGTAGCAAGCCAGCTTTGACTTAGTGGCTAACCTGTTCTACGACTACGAGTAACTTCTTTGAGGTGAGAAAGCGCACACGATTCCATTAATCACCACATCAATACACTACTATGGATTCATTCCCGTCTCCCTATGAGAAGGCCATCCATAGCACTCATACTTGTCTTGAGCATTTTAGAGTATCCACTTCAAGTTGTCTATGTACCACATAAGCATCCAAGAAGTCCATAACCACGGACCTGGCTATTCGAATAGATCTTGTTAACCCTGCAGGGGTGTACTTCTTCACACACGCTCTCAACACTTACCGCCATGTACATGTCATGTATCTCGGCAACCTTCAACAGGAAGCCTGGCGAGGGTGTCGGCCACGACCTGACTAACCACACAAGACTCTAGTCCAGGTTTATCGCCTATTCGGGTTCCATCTGCAAGATGATTCGGCCGGGATTTCACTCACGGCCCCAAATGATGTGTGCAGGGTTCCCAAGCCCACCTCGCCGGATGGATCTACGCTTGGTACACCGTGCCACTTGTGCCTAGTCTGTCCCAAGCCCACCTGGCCGGTTTCCACTTGGTAGACTACTAACACTACCTACAAACACCAGAAACTATTTGCGACTCCTGGACAGAGACCAAGTCGGTTAATAAGTCAAGAGGGGTGAGTTACCGGAACCCAATGTGTGGTAGTATCTAGTCATTGGACAACATACACATAACTCAGTGCTTAAGGACGGTTCCAGTGAGACAACCCACCATGTACTCCTACATGGCCTCTCACCGCTACCTTTACCAAATCGTGTTCACACACTTAACTCTCAGCATGAGAACACAACGTAACACTCCAATTCATTCCCAATGAATCAGACCTGACACAACTCTAGCAATAGCAGGCATGGCATGGTAGGAACACAACATGGCTCAAACAACCCCTACACATGCTAGTGGGTTTCAACTATTTACTATGGCAATGACACGTCATGCAGAGGAATGGGTTCAACTACCGCAACATAAAGTAGCAGTTGAATCGCCGTTGTCCTAATGCAATAAAACAGAGCAGGAGCGAGAGAGTGGGATTGTATCGGAATGAACAAGGGGGGTTTGATTGCCTGGTAGATCAACAGAGGGGCACTGCTTCACAGACAGGTACTCTGGAACACTCTCCGGAGCGAGACCTATCGAGAAGAACGGTGCCGGCAATCAGTACACAACATATGCAACAATATGATGCATGATCATGGCATGTGATGTTCTTTGTGCTAATGCATCAAGCATTCTGTTTGGAATAGGTCCATTTGAACCAAAGGTTCAAATGCAACTCTAAATTAAGTCTCTTAAAATGCCATGAATGTGTTTTTACCTATACAGCAAGTTTAAGTTGGTTTATCATGCATGAAACTGGTACAGATGGATAGATTGAATGGTTCTGATAATTTTTCATATATAAATTATTTCAATCTGAGCTACGGTTGAATTTCTATGAATTTTTAGAAGTTTATATCGTTTTCTGGATTTTCCTGATTTATTTTTAAACCTAAAAATGATTAATTGCGTCAGCATGACAGTGTCATGACGTTAGTGAGTCAACCGCGGCTGAACAGGTCAAACATGACGTGTCGGGTCCACATGTCGGTGTGACAGTTAATTAACAGAGGTTAATTAGCGCTAACACTAACCTAGCTACAGATTAGTCAGAGGCGGGCCCCACCTGTCATTAACCCATAAGGGTCAAATCTGGTCAACTGGAGGGGGGTCAAACCCAGTCAACCTTTTAGTGTTTAGCCGCTGGCGAGGCCGAATGCGGCGGAGGGCTCGGGATCGTCGCTCCGGCAACCATTTAGGCGGCGGAGACCACCTACGCGAAGCCTAGGCTCGCGCGCATCCCGACGGAGGGCTCGGGATCGTCGCTCCGGCGACCATTTAGGCGACGGAGACCACCTACGTGAACCCCGGGCTCACGCGCATCTAGTGGAACACGCCGGAGGCTGTGGGATGGTTGGAGCTCGCCGGAGCAGAGCTCGCGGCGTCGGCCAGAGTTCGGTGGCGTGCGGTTTTGATACTATGGGGCACAGCAGGGGCTGCGAGCAGGTGTGTTTGGCTCCTGGGGCTGCAACAAATTCGGTGACGTGCTCGGGAGCGAGCTGCGGTGGCTCTGGCCACGACGGCGACATGATTGGCGGCCAGGAGCTATAGCCATGGCGGGGAATGGAGCTGGAGCGCGCAAAAACGAGGGGCAGAAGAGGGGTTCGGTACAGGAGCTCATGACGAGGCCTTCGGTGATCTCAACACGCTCGAGGATGGCTTGGAGGCGATGGGATGTTGGTGGCAATCTTCGGCGGCCAATGATGAAGACGACGGCTGTCACGGCTCCAAGGGGCGTCCGGCGACGCGTGGCTTGACGGAGAGCAGAAGGACGACGGCGCGGAGCTGTTGGACTTGTCGGAGAGGCGAGGGGGAGGCAGTAGCTACGGCAACGGCGAGCGGCGGCGACGCCAGCGCTCGGGCGGGTCGAGAGAGAGGGATCCTGGGGAGGAGGGAGAACGAGAGAGAGATAGATAGAGAGAGAGAGAGAGAGAGAGAGAGAGATAGAGAGAGACAGAGAGAGAGAGAGGTGCGAGGCGGCGCGCGAGGCAACCAGAGCGACGAGGGGGAGGACAGGCAGGCAGGAGGCGGCCGGATGCGTGCGTGTGCGCCGCGGGCACACGTCCCTGTCTTCCTGGCGCGGTGGAGACGACTACTGGCACTGGCCAGTCGGCTGGGCCGGCCTATAGGGCCACTGGGTTGCCAAGTAAGAAGCCGAGGTAAGCTCCAACTCCTTTTTCCATTCTGTTATTGTTTTCTTTCTACTTCTGTAATTTTTGTTTCTGATTTAGTAAAGTACTAAATCAATTTGTTTGCCTCTGATAATTTTTGTAGGGACTAGTTGGATTAATCCAAAGCCCCACACCAAAAATCAGAGATATTGGACATATATTAAATATATAACTAATATATATCCAATGCAAATATTTATGCATTAATTCCAAATGGCCAAAATAAATACGTATGAGCTTCTAAAAATATTGGTTTGAGTTTTACCTCTAACCAATATTTTTAGAGAGCAACATGAACATTTTCTTGGACCTTTTTGGAGCAATTTTTAACTGGGTTATTTCCAGAAATGATTTCTGACGGTTTCACAAATCCCCATTTGACACTTAAAAGAAATTTAAACATGATGCACACATGACTAGCTAGTCTAGGTCATACCAGAACTAGGGATGTGACAATAGGCCCGGCTGAAGGGTGCGGTCCAGAAGGTGGCTCCTACCTCTTGAGCACTGCGTTGCATTTCCCTGATAAGGCCTAGGATTAAAATTCCCTCTAGACGCGTTGTTACTAAAATTATTCCTACCAACAAAATTAACATCCGTAGATTCATTATTATTCTCAATCAAGGTAGACAAAGGCATATCATTAGGATCAGAAGAAACACTCTTAGTAGCAAATAATTTCATAAGTTCATCCATCTTTTCACTCAAAACATTAATTTCTTCTATCGGATGCACTTTTTTATTAGTAGATCTTTCAGTGTGCCATTGAGAATAATTAACCATAATATTATCTAGGAGTTTAGTAGCATCTCCTAAAGTGATTTCCATAGAAGTGCCTCCCGCGTCCGAATCTAAAAGATTTCTAGAAGCAAAATTCAATCCGGCATAATTTTTTTGTATAATCATCCAAGAGTTCAAACCATGAGTGGGGCAATTACGTATCATTAATTTCATTCTCTCCCAAGCTTGTGCAACATGTTCATGATCAAGTTGCTTAAAATTCATAATATCGTTTCTAAGAGAGATGATCTTAGCGGGAGGAAAATACTTAGAGATAAAAGCATCTTTGCACTTGTTCAAAGAATCAATACTATGTTCAGGCAAAGATGAAAACCAAGCTTTAGCATGATCTCTAAGCAAAAAAGGAAATAGCTTCAATTTAACAATATCATTATTGACATCTTTCTTCTTTTGCATATCACACAAATCAACGAAACTATTTAGATGAGTAGCGACATCTTCACTAGGAAGGCCGGCGAATTGATCTTTCATAACAAGATTCAACAAAACAGTATTGATTTCACAAGATTCAGTGTTGGTAAGAGGAGCAATCGGAGTGCTAAGGAAATCATTATTGTTGGTATTGGTAAAGTCACACAATTTGGTATTATCTTGAGCCATCGTGACAGACAAGCAATCCAACACACGAGCAAACAAAAAGCAAGCGAGGAAAATAGCAAACGGAAAAGAGAGGACGAATAAGATGGCAAGGGTGAAGTGGGGGAGAGGAAAACAAGAGGCAAATGGCAAATAATGTAATGCGGGAGAGAAGGGACTGTGATGGGTACTTGGTATGTTGACTTTTGCGTAGACTCCTCGGCAACGGCGCCAGAAATGGCTCGTTGTCGGGAGTCCAAATCTTGACTTGACCTTGCGTAAGCCTCCGCGGCAATGGCACCAGAAATTCTTCTTGCTACCTCTTGAGCACTGCGTTGGATTTCCCCGAAGACGAAAGGATGATGCAGCAAAGTAGCGTAAGTATTTCCCTCAGTTTTTGAGAACCAAGGTATCAATCCAGTAGGAGGCTACGCGCTAGTCCCTCATACCTACACAAAGCAAATAATTCCTCGCAACCAACGCGAATAGGGGTTGTCAATCCCTTCACGGTCACTTACGAGAGTGAGATCTGATAGAGATTATAGGTAATATTTTTGGTATTTTTGGTATAGAGATGCAAAGTAAAATAAAAGGCAAAGTAAAAAGTAAAGCAATAATAAAGTGAGGGAATATTAATATGATTAAGATAGACCCGAGGGCCATAGATTTCACTAGTGGCTTCTCTCAAGAGCATAAGTTTTCTACGGTGGGTGAACAAATTACTATTGAGCAATTGACAGAATTGCACATAATTATGAGAATATCTAGGTATGATCATGTATATAGGCATCACGTCCGAGACAAGTAGACTGACTCCTGCCTGCATCTACTACTATTACTCCACTCATCGACCGCTATCCAACATGCATCTAGAGTATTAAGTTAAAAACAGAGTAACACCTTAAGCAAGACGACATGATGTAGAGGGATAGTTTCATGCAATATGATAAAAAACCCCATCTTGTTATCCTTGATGGCAACAATACAATACGTGCCTTGCTGCCCCTACTGTCACTTAGAAATGACACAGCTAGATTGAACCAGAAGCTAAGCACTTCTCCCATTGCAAGAAGAACCAATCTAGTAGGCCAAACCTAACTGATAATTCGAAGAGACTTGCAAAGATAACCAATCATACATAAAAGAATTTAGAGAAGATTCAAATATTGTTCATAGATAGACTTGATCATAAACCCACAATTCATCGGTCTCAACAAACACACCGCAAAAAGAAGATTACATCAAATAGATCTCCATGGGAGAGGGGGAGAACATTGTATTGAGATCCAAAAAGAGA
This sequence comes from Aegilops umbellulata, assembly GCA_032464435.1. Classification (NCBI taxonomy): domain Eukaryota; kingdom Viridiplantae; phylum Streptophyta; class Magnoliopsida; order Poales; family Poaceae; genus Aegilops; species Aegilops umbellulata. The sequence goes on along the minus strand of CP136059.1, from coordinate 149,861,278 downwards.
GAAGAAGCCATCTAGCTACTAACTATGGACCCGAAGGTCTGAAGTAAACTACTCACACTTCATTAGAGGGGCTATGATGATGTAGAAGCCCTCCATGGTGGATGCCCTCTCCGACGGAGCTCCGGAACAGGCCCCAAGATGGGATCTCGTGGGTACAGAAGGTTGCGGCAGTGGAATTAGGTTTTTGGCTCCGTATCTGATCGTTTGGGGGTACGTAGGTATATATAGGAGGAAGGAGTATGTCGGTGGAGCAACAGGGGGCCCACGAGGCAGGGGGGCGTGCCCTAGGGGGGTGGGCGCTCCCCCACCCTTGTGGCCATGTCCCTTCTTTCTTGATGTAGGGTCCAAGTCTCCTGGATCATGTTCAGTGAGAAAATCATGTTCCCAAAGGTTTCATTCCGATTGGACTCCATTTGATATTCCCTTTCTTCGAAACATTGAAATAGAAAAAAAAACAACAATTCTGGGCTGGGCCTCCGGTTAATAGGTTAGTCCCAAAAGTAATATAAAAGTGGAAAATAAAGCCCAATATGGTCCAAAACAGTAGATAATATAACATGGAGCAATAAAAAATTATAGATACGTTGGATACGTATCAGGCATCCCCAAGCTTAATTCATGCTCGTCCTCGAGTAGGTAAATGATAAAAAAGAATTTTTAATGCGGAGTGCTACTTGGCATAATTTCAATGTACTTCTTATTAATTGTAGTATGAATATTCAGATCTGAAAGATTGAAGTCAAGAGTTCATATTGACATAAAAATAATAATACTTCAAGCATACTAACAAAGCAATCATGTCTTCTTAAAATAACATGGCCAAAGAAAGTTATCCCTACAAAATCATATAGTCTGGCTATTCTCAATCTTCACCACACAAAGTATTTAAATCATGCACAACCTCGATGAAAAGCCAAGCAATTGTTTCATACTTTTGACATTCTCAAAACTTTTTCGATCTTCACGCAATACATGAGCGTGAGCTATGGATATAGCACTATATGTGGAATAGAATTGTGGTTGTGGAGAAGACAAAAAAGGCGGAAGATAGTCTCACATCAACTAGGTGTATCAACGGGCTATGGAGATGCCCATCAATAGATATAAATGTGAGTGAGTAGGGATTGCCATGCAACGGATGCACTAGAGCTATAAGTATATGAAAGCTCAACAAAATAAACTAAGTGGGTGTGCATCCAGCTCGCTTGCTCACGAAGACATAGGGCATTTTGAGGAAGCCCATCATTGGAATATACAAGCCAAGTTCTATAATGAAAAATTACCACTAGTATATGAAAGCGACAAAATGAGAGACTCTCTATCAAGAAGATCTTGGTGCTACTTTGAAGCACAAGTGTGGTAAAAGGATAGTAACATTGTCCCTTCTCTCTTTTTCTCTCATTTTTTATTTCTCTTTTTTATTTGGGCCTTTTCTCTATTTTTATGGCCTCTTTTTTTTATTTTTTTATTTTTCGTCCGGAGTCTCATCCCGACTTGTGGGGGAACCATAGCCTCCATTATCCTTTCCTCACTTGGGGCAATGCTCTAAAAATGATTATCATCACACTTTTATTTTTCTTACAAATCAACAATTACAACTCAATACTTAGAACAAAATGTGACTCTATATGAATGCCTCTGGCGGTGTACCGGGATATGCAATGAATCAAGAGTGACATGTACGAAAGAATTATGAACGGTGGCTTTGCCACAAATACGATGTCAACTACATGATCATGCTAGCAATATGACAATGATGGAGCGTGTCACAATAAACGGAACAGTGGAAAGTTGCATGGCAATATATCTCGGAATGACTATGGAAATGGCATGATAGGTAGGTATGGTTGCTGTTTTGAGGAAGGTATATGGTGGGTGTATGATACCGGCGAAAGGTGCACGGTATTAGAGAGGCTAGCAATGGTGGACGGAAGGAAAGTGCGTATAATCCATGGACTCAACATTAGTCATGAAGAACTCATATACTTATTGCAAAAATCTACAAGTTATCAAAGCAAAGTATTACGCGCATGCTCCTAGGGGGATAGATTGGTAGGAAAAGACCATTGCTCGTCCCCGACCGCCACTCATAAGGAAGACAATCAATAAATAAATCGTGCTCCGACTTCATCACATAACGGTTCACCATACGTGCATGCTACGGGAATCACAACTTTAACACAAGTATTTCTCAAATTCAAAACTACTCAACTAGCATGACTCTAATATCACCATCTTCATATCTCAAAACAATTATCAAGCATCAAACTTTTCTTAGTATTCAACGCACTCAAAAGAAAGTTTTGCAAATCTGGAATACCAAGCATATTAAAAAATTTAAGCAAATTACCATGCTATTTAAGACTCTCAAAATAATCTGACTGAAGCATGAGAGATCAATAGTTTCTATAAAACAAATCCGCCACCGTGCTCTAAAAGATATAAGTGAAGCACTAGAGCAAAACTATATCGCTCAAAAGATATAAGTGTAGCACATAGAGTATTCTATCAAATTCCAAATCATATATGGATCTCTCAAAAGGTGTGTACAGCAAGGATGATTTTGGTAAACTAACAAACAAAGACTCAAATCATACAAGACGCTCCAAGCAAAACACATATCATGTGGTGAATAAAAATATAGCTCCAAGTAAAGTTACCGATGGAAGTAGATGAAAGAGGGGATGCCTTCGAGGAATCCCGAAGCTTTGACTTTTTGGTGTCCTTATATTATCTTGGGGGTGCCATGGGCATCCCCAAGCTTAGGCTCTTGCCACTCCATGTTCCATAATCCATCAAAAGATTTCACCCAAAACTTGAAAACTTCATAACACAAAACTCAACAGAAATCTCGTGAGCTCCATTAGCGAAAGAAAACAAAAGACCACTTCAAGGTACTGTAATGAACTCATTATTTATTTATATTGGTGTTAACCTACTTTATTCCAACTTATCTATGGTTTATAAACTATTTTACTAGTCAAAATAAGCAAACAACACACGAAAAATAGAACCTATCAAAAACAGAACAATCTGTAGTAATCTGTAACTAACGCAAACTTCTGGAACTCCAAAAAATCTACCGAAATAGGAGGACCTAGACAATTTTTTTATTGATCAGCAGCAGTTGGAATCAGTATTTTATCACGTTCTGGTGAATTTTAACAATTGTTTTCGTGAATGGAAAGTTTCTGGAAATTACAGCAAGATCAAATAACTATCATCCAAGAAGATCCTATAGGTTTAACTTGGCACAAATACTAATTAAAATATAAAAACACATCTAACCAGAGGCTAGAACAAAGATTTATTCCTAAAAAGAAGCAAAAATCAAGAAATTAAAAATGAAATTGGGTTGCGTCCCAACAAGCGCTATCGTTTAACGCCCCTATCTAGGCATAAAAGCAAGGATAGATCTAGGTATTGCCATCTTTGGTAGGAAATCCATAAGTGGCTCTCATGATAGATTCATATGTTAATTTTATTTTTTTTCTAGGGAAGTGTTCCATGCCTTTCTTTAATGTAAATTGGAATCTAATATTCCCTTCCTTCATCAATAATTGCACCAACCGTTCTAAGGAAAGGTCTACCAAGAATAATAGGGCATGAAGGATTGCAATCTATATCAAGAACGATAAAATCTACGGGCACATAATTCCTATTTGCAACAATAAGAACATCATTAATTCTTCCCATAGGTTTCTTAATAGTGGAATCCGCAAGGTGCAAGTTTAGAGAGCAATAATCAAAATCATGGAAATCTAGCAAAGAACATAAGGTTTTGGGAATAGTAGAAACACTAGCACCTAAATCACACAAAGCATAAAACTCATGATCTTTAATTTTAATTTCAATAGTAGGTTCCCACTCATCATAAAGTTTTCTAGGGATAGAAACTTTCAACTCAAGTTTTTCTTCATAAGATTGCATCAAGGCATCAACGATACGTACGGTAAAGGCTTTATTTTGACTATAAGCATGAGGATAATTTAGTATGGATTGCAACAAGGAAATACAATCCTAATTAAATTCCTTGAAATCCAAAATACTGGGTGTAGCAACATCTAGGGTTTTCCCACTTTTATCAATTTTATCATCAAGATCTAAAAACTCCGAATTCTTGGAACGCCTTCTAGGTAAGGGTGGATCATATTCAATCCCATCATTATCAAGATTCATATTGCAAAACAAAGATTTAATAGGGGACACATCAACAACTTTTAGATCTTCATCTTTATTTTCATAGGTATTGGAAGAACACGCTTTAATAAAAGCATCTTTCGTAGCATGCATCCTAGCGGTTCTTTCTTTGCAGTCATCAATAGAAATTCTCATGTCTTTGAGAGACTCATTGATATCATGCTTAGGAGGAGTAGATCTAAGCTTTAAGGAATCAACCTCAAGAGAAATTCTATCAACGTTCCTAGCCAAATCATCAACTTTAAGCAATTTTTCTTCAAGCAAAGCATTAAAATTCTTTTGCGAATTCATAAACTCTTTAACACTAGTCTCAAATTCAGAGGGTATTTTATTAAAATTTCCATAAGAGTTGTTGTAGGAATTTCCATAATTATTTGAAGGATTACTAGGATAAGGCCTAGAATTAAAATTCCCTCTATACGCGTTGTTACCAAAATTATTCCTACCAACAAAACTCACATCCATAGATTCATTATTATTCTCAATCAAGGTAGACAAAGGCATATCATTAGGATCGGAATAAACACTCTTAGTAGCAAATAATTTCATAAGTTCATCCATCTTTTCACTCAAAACATTAATTTCTTCTATCGCATGCACTTTTTTATTACTAGATCTCTCAGTGTGCCATTCAGAATAATTAACCATAATATTACCTAGGATTTTAGTAGCATCTCCTAATGTGATTTCAATAAAAGTGCCTCCCGCGGCCGAATCTAAAAGATTTCTAGAAGCAAAATTCAATCCAGCATAATTTTTTTGTATAATCATCCATAAGTTCAAACTATGAGTGGGGCAATTACGTATCATTAATTTCATTCTCTCCGAAGCTTGTGCAACATGTTCATGATCAAGTTGCTTAAAATTCATAATATCGTTTCTAAGAGAGATGATCTTAGCGGGAGGAAAATACTTAGAGATAAAGGTATCTTTGCACTTGTTCAAAGAATGAATACTATTTTTAGGCAAAGATGAAAACCAAGCTTTAGCACGATCTCTAAGCGAAAAAGGAAATAGCGTCAATTTAACAATATCATTATCAACATCTTTCTTCATTTGCATATCACACAAATCAACGAAGCTATTTAGATGAGTAGCGACATCTTCACTAGGAAGGCCGGCGAATTGATTTTTCATAACAAGATTCAAGAAAGCAGTATTGATTTCACAAGATTCAGTGTCGGTAAGAGGAGCAATCAGAGTGCTAAGGAAATCATTATTGTTGGTATTGGTAAAGTCACACAATTGGGTATTATCTTGAGTCATCGTGACAGACAAGCAATCCAACACACGAGCAAACAAAAAGCAAGCGCGGAAAAAGGAAAACGGAAAAGAGATGACGAATAAAATGGAAAGGGTGCAGTGGGGGAGAGGAAAACGAGAGGCAAATGGCAAATAATGTAATGCGGGAGACAAGGGATTGTGATGGGTACTTGGTATGTTGACTTTTGCGTAGACTCCTCGGCAACGGCGCCAGAAATGGCTCGTTGTCGGGAGTCCAAATCTTGACTTGACCTTGCGTAAGCCTCCCCGACAACGGCGCTAGAAATTCTTCTTGCTACCTTGTCACGCCCCGGATCCGATGCGCCAGGTGTCTGCCAGTTATTCGTCAGCGTTGCCATGTCATTTGCTTGCGTGTTGCATTTTGCCATGTCATCATATGGATTACATTGCATTGCATACGTGTTCGTCGCATGCATCCGAGCATTTTTCCCGTTGTCCGATTTCCAATCCGACACTCCTATGTCCTCCGGCGGCCCCTTTTGCCTCTTTTCGTGTGCGGGTGTTAAATGGTCTCGGAATGGACCGAGGTTTGTCAAGCAGCCTTGGTATACCACCGGTAGACCGCCTGTCAAGTTTTGTGCCATTTGGAGTCCGTTTGATACTCCAACGGTTAACCGGGTAGCCGCAAATCCCTCTTTTGTTGCAGCCCAACACCCCTCCAAAGTGGTCCAATAACCCATCCTAACCCCCTCCATCTTCTCGGTCGTTCGATCGCGATCGTGTGGGCGAAAACCGCTCTCCATTTGGACACTCCTACCTCCTCCTAGCTATAAATATGTGCTCCCCCCGGATTTTTCGCACAGTCAAAACCCTAGCCCCGCTCCCTCTCCGCCGCCGGACACGTCCAGGCGAAGACGGACGCGTCCACCGGCCACCTCGCTCCGCCCAATCAGCGAGCGCCACGTCATCGCACCACCGCCCTCACCCACTCACAGTGCGCCACCTCACCCCGCCGGCTCCACTCCACCGCGCCAGGCCCGCCGGGCCCGGATCGGGCCCGCGGGGCCCATCCGCCGCCACCGCCCGAGCCCCGCGCACTCCGCCCACCGCTTCTCTCCGGCGCCGACCGTCAGCCGCCGCTCGCCCGACCGCGCCAGCGCCCGCGGTCGCCCTTCTCCGCCATCCCCCCGTCGCCGCCTCCCCGCGAGCCCCCGCAGGAGCCCGCACCGCCGCCGCTCCATCTCCCGCGCGCCGCCTCGCCAGGGCGCCGCCGCCCGCTCGCCTTCATCGGTTCGGGGCATCGTGCCACCGCCGGACCCCGCCGCCTCCTCGCGCCGGCAACCTCCACCGAGCCGCGCCTCGCGCCGCCTCCTCGCGCGTGCACTGCCTCCTTCTTCGTCTCCGGCGCAACTCTGGCCAACTCCGGTGAGATCTCGTCGGGGTGGACGAGATCCACCCATGCCTCCAACCAAACGGCCGGATCCGTCCCACACCGCGCCGTCCCGGATCCCTCCGTCCCGCGTTGACTTTCGCGGAGTTAAAATTCCACCAAGTCCCTAAATAGTTGCATTCTGGTGCCCTGTTCTACATGCCATAACTCATCATCTGTAGATCCGTTTTGCATGCATGATATGTCGGAATGTTCATATGGTTGTTGTATTCAATTTGTTCCATTGCGCCATGTTTGTTTGTGTCCATATTGATGCCCTAAATGCTGTTGCAAGAGTGCTATATAATGTTGTCTGCCGTAGTTTATCAGAATATGCTCATTTGTCATTTTTGAATCTTTTTGTGTGATTTTCTTTTGAGCATGAAGTCTACATGTGTTATGAGATACAACATGCCATCTTTGCTCTGGTGCAATCCGTTATTCATGATATGCCATGTATTGTTTGTTTTAAGCTTGCAAAGTAGCCTCCGTGATGTTGCTGATTTCAGGACTTGGAATTTCTCCAAGTCCTTGTCTGCTGTTATTTTTAAGCCATGTATTCATGTTGCTACAGTGTGATACGTGCCTCTTTTGAGTATGTTCACTAATTATGTTTTGCATGTCTTAATCTTGCTCTACATTTTCTATAAAATGTTCCTGGCAGTCTGAAATCTGTAACGAAACTTGCTATGTTTACATGGGTGCCATTATATCTTCTGATGCTTTTTGGCTCATGGAAAGTAAGGTACTGTTGTTCTATGCAATTAGAGGATTCATACCATGCCTTTTGTTGCCTTGATATATTCTTGTAGCACGCTGTTTATTAGCTCTGAATATTGCAACCTGATGTTATTTCTGCCATGTCCTGTGAATTCTGCTAAGTCTGTGAACGTGTTATTATTTGCAATCTTGCCATGTTCTTTTGAGCATGTTTTATTAGTTTCTGAAGATAGCTCATTGTTCAAGTTTTGTAATGCTTTGCCTGTACATCATGTCCATGTGTTTCGTTATCATGTTGTGATTCTGTAGCATGTTGTTTTGATGCTTCCTATATGCCTAGTTGCTGTTTTGGACAGCATGCCCTTTAAACTTACATGGTGTGTATGTGTTGAACCATTGCTCCGTTTTGAGTGTGCTCTATATGAAACTTGCTTAGTTTTGCATGTAGTTTCATATTAACTTGTTGGATCCAAGTTTTGATGTGTTTGCTTGATGTTTGTATGCATTTTGCATCAATGCCATGCTTATCTTGTTTTGCTCATATCTTCTAGGCCGTAGCTCCGAAACTAATGAACTTTATATGTAACTTGACTAGAATTTCGTGTAGATCATTTTGGTGCAGCTTAACTCGCTGTTTAACAACTTGAACATAAGGTTTACTCACATCTGGAACAATTTCGAAATTTCCATATGAGGACTTACCGGAATTGTTCTATGTTGTTTTTGTCCTCATTTAAACTTGCCTTGTTGTGTTGCTCTTGTATGCATCATCTATTGCCATGAGTAGCTTCATGTAGCCTTGTCATGCATCATACTTGGTTGAGCATCATGCCTTGTTCTTGTGTGCTTCTTCTCGCTAGTTCCCGTTTCGTTGAGATCGTGAGGATTCGTTCGTCTACGCTTGGTTCGTCTTCGTGGCTTCTTCTTCTTCATGGACTCGTTCTTCTTCCTTGCGGGATTTCAGGCAAGATGACCGTCACCTTGGATCTCATTACTATCATTGCTATGCTAGTTGCTTCGTTCTATCGCTATGCTGCGTTTCCTACCACTTGCTTATCAAGCCTCCCCAAATTGCCATGAACCTCTAACCTTCGTCACCCTTCCTAGCAAACCGTTGTTTGGCTATGTTACCGCTTTTGCTTAGCCCCTCTTATAGCGTTGCTAGTTGCAGGTGAAGATGAAGATTGCTCCATGTTGGATTATGTTTATGTTGTGATATCACAATATCTCTTATTTTATTAATGCATCTATATAGTTGGTAAAGGGTGGAAGGCTCGGCCTTATGCCTGGTGTTTTGTTCCACTCTTGCCGCCCTAGTTTCCGTCATATCGGTATTATGTTTCCGGATTTTGCGTCCCTAACGCGGTTGGGTGATTTATGGGACCCCCTTGACAGTTCTCTTTGAATAAGACTCCTTTAGCAAGGCCCAACCTTGGTTTTACCATTTGCCTCACCACCACCTACCTTTCCCTTGGGTCGGCCAACCCGTGGGTCATCTTTATTTTAGCCCCCCCGGGCTAGTGCTTCTCTAAGTGCTGGTCCAAACCGAGCGATGTCCGGCGCCCCTGGGCAATCAGGGTCTATGCCAACCCGACGTCTTGCTCATCCTGTGTGCCCTGAAAACGAGATATGTGCAGCTCCTATCGGGATTTGTCGGCACATCCGAGCGGCTTTGCTGGTCTTGTTTTATTATTGTCGAAATGTCTTGTAGCCAGGATTTCGAGACTGATCGAGTCTTCCCGGGGAGAAGGAATATCCTTCGTTGATCGCGAGAGCTTACCATGGGCTAAGTTGGGACACCCCTGCAGGGTTTTGAACTTTCGAAAGCCGTGCCCGCGGTTATGTGGCAGATGGGAATTTGTTAATGTCCGGTTGTAGTAAACTTGAAGTAAACTCTTCTAAAATACACCAACCGTGTGTGTAACCGTGAGTGTCTCTTTTCGGGGTTGATTGAGAGGAGAACACGGTTTCTGGGTTATGCCTGACGTAAGTAGGAGTTCAGGATCACTTCTTGATCATTATTAGTTGACGACCGCTTGTTTTGCTTCTCTCCTCGCTCTTATTTGCGTAAGTTAGCCACCATACATGCTTAGTCGCTGCTGCAACCTCACCACTTTACCCCTTCCTTACCCATTAAGCTTTGCTAGTCTTGATACCCATGGTAATGGGATTGCTGAGTCCTCGTGGCTCACAGATTACTACACCACCAGTTGCAGGTACAGGTTATGCGATGATCATGACGCGAGAGCGATGTTTACTTGTGTTGTAGTTCTCCTTCTTCTTCGTCGATCTTGGGTTAGGTTCCAGGTCGGCAGCCTGGGCTAGCAGGGTGGATATTGTTTGAGTTTTCTGTTTATGTTTCATCCGTAGTCGGATGTTGATCTTATGTATATGATGTATTGTTGTATTCATGTGACATTGTATGCCTTGGTTGTATCCCCACTATTATGTAATGTTGATGTAATGATATCCACCTTGCAAAGCGTCTTCAAGATGCGCTTCTATCCTTGGTGGGACCTTCGAGTTCCTTTAGGATAGGGTCGCATCTTGGGCGTGATAAGTTGGTATCAGAGCCTCGACCGACCCTAGGAGCCCCCTTGATTGATCGTGTAGTTTGGCCGATGTTGAGTCTAAAAGAAAATCATTTTTGGAGTCAAGTTATATCGGAGAGTAGGATTTCTTTTTACTCCTTTGCCCCTTCATTGCTCTGTTGAGAAATCTTGATGTAAGTGTTTTGAACTACTACTCTTCCCCTTCAAATTTTTCTTTAGGATCACGCGATTAGTTGACTCGACCCTCTTTGTCTTTTGGGAGATCAATCCTCAGCTCTTTTCAACCGACGTTGTTTCCCTATCTGAAGTTGTCCTTGTTTGTTCCCACCCGCCCACCCTTTTTCTTCTCGGAACCGGAGTCCATAATCGAGTATCCATTCTACTCGTGCGAAGCTTTCGCATTCTCTCCTCAATTATTTCAACTAGTGTCTTCTCTTCAAGTTACTCGTCGACTCCCCGTTCCAAGTTGCCTTTGTTTTCCCGCCCTCCCCCCTTTTTCTTCCCGGAGTCTGAGTCTCTATTCGGGCATCAATTTCTTTCGTGCGGAGTATCTTCAGTCTTTCCTCAATTTTCTCAAGCGGTGAATTCTCGTCTAGTTAATTATTATTCGTCTCATTTTTCTTTCTGGTGGATTTCAACTCAATATTCTCGGTTTGATCATATTCTTTTCATCGACTCAAGTGTTCCACTTGCTCGTTCGCCTCTCGCCATTTAATCCGGAACCCATAGGTCTTTTCCCCGGATCTTACCTGACTCTTCTAATTTTTCCCGGAGGTATTCTCAAGTTCTTTTGGAGTTTGATGTAAGTATGAATTTCATCAGTCAGATGCCTTCTCCAAGATAGCTCCCAAATTCTCTAATCTTTCCTCTTTTCATTCTCCCAGAGTATCTCCACAATTTTTTATGGTGTTTCTCGTCGTTCTTCTCAACGTTTGAAGACCGAAGAAGAGTTTTCCCTTAATTTTTGTCCGTTCTCCCCGAGATTCTTGGTGCTAGCTTGATGTTATCCTATCTAGTTATTTCAAATTGTTTAATTCTTTTCATCCATTGGGAGTATTTTAGGAGTTGCGTTCCCTCTCGATTATCCGGAGGCCATCTTTTTCGGAATAGTTCCTCGTTCCAAGTTTTCAGATTCATTTTCTAATTATTCTATACTCGTGCCCCTTCGTTCGTTTCAATTCTCTTCCGGTGCTTCGTTCAAGCATTCTTCAATCAGTTCGCGATCTCTTCGTTCTCTTGTCGCTAAATCCCCTCAAGTATCTTCGTTCATTTTCTAATTCTTCCCCGTGATTCATTCCTTTTCGTCATTCAAGTTTGAATTCTTTTGGTGGCTCGTTCAAGATTCCTTTTCCATTGATTATCGTACCTATTCTTTCTGTTCTTTCCAATCTTACCAGGGGTTCGTTGAAGACTTCCTCAAGTTTTGTGCTATATCCCTCCCTTAATCTTTTCCTAATGTGAATAAGTTGTATGTAATCCATTACTTCTCATCAATCTAATTGGTGGAGGATAAGCATAACATAATTCTTATTCTCATTTCATCGTGGTCAAGTTGATTAATTCTTTTCTTCGGAGATTGTTCATGTTGAATAATTTCTGGGTTGTAAGTTGTTCATCTTTTCTTTTCCGGAGTTTCGAGTCTTCTCGTTTGTTTCGTCACGAAGCACCATCTTAATCATTGCAAGGCTGTAATCTTATTTCTTTTCATCCTTCAATTTTATCTCGTCATCCGTTTGTTACCGGAGTTCTTATGGTGGTTCATCAGGATTTAATTCATTCGTCAAGTGTTCATCAAGATTCTTTTGGAGGATCTCAAGTATCTTCTTCTTCTTGTTTCGCGAGGTGCAATTAATTCTCCGTTTTATTTTGAAGTGGAGTTTTGCATTTCTTCGTTCTCCTCAGCTATTCAATCTTTTCCGTTTGTGGTCGTTTATCACCTCATAATTTTTGAGATGTTATCCATAAGTCCATAACAAGCTTATTCTTTTCGTTGTTAATTTTCTCAAGAACTCCGTTCAATCCTTCCTTCTAAGGTTGCTTTCTATTTCATTCGTGGTAGAAGATGTCGTCTTCTTCTCCGTTCTTTTCTTTCAACTCTTTCAAGTATTCCGGAGGTTTTGTGTTGTTCCTCAAGTCAAGTATCGTTCCATCTTCTCAAGTTCATGTTCTACTCTTTCTTTCCATGTTTAGCCGAAGTGCTACCTAAATTCTTTCATTCTTATTCCGCTTATATCTTGTTCTAACCGGAGTGGTTTCAAATTCAGTCTTATTCCTTGAGCGTTTGCTTCTTGACTCATTCAACATTCCTTTTTCCTACCCAGTGCTCTCAACTTTTTTTTATCCTCTCTCTTTTGTTCTTATCTCACCTCATCTTTTTCCCTTCCGTCTCGGTCCTAAGATCTCGGGACGAGATCTCTTGTTAGTAGAGGAGAGTTGTAACGCCCCGGATCCGATGCGCCAGGTGTCTGCCAGTTATTTGTCAGCGTTGCCATGTCATTTGCTTGCGTGTTGCATTTTGCCATGTCATCATATGCATTACATTGCATTGCATACGTGTTTGTCTCATGCATCCGAGCATTTTTCCCGTTGTCCGTTTTCCAATCCGACACTCCTATGTCATCCGGCGCCCCCTTTTGCCTCTTTTCATGTGCGGGTGTTAAACGGTCTCGGAATGGACCGAGGTTTGTCAAGCGGCCTTGGTATACCACCGGTAGACCGCCTGTCAAGTTTCGTGCCATTTGGAGTCTGTTTGATACTCCAACGGTTAACCGGGTAGCCTCAAATCCCTCCTTTGTTGCAGCCCAACACCCCTCCAAAGTGGCCCAATAACCAATCCTAACCCCCTCCATCTTCTCGGTCGTTCGATCACGATCGTGTGGGCGAAAACCGCTCTCCATTTGGACACTCCTACCTCCTCCTCGCTATAAATATGTGCTCCCCTCGGATTTTTCGCACAGTCCAAGCCCTAGCCCCGCTCCCTCTCCGCCGCCGGACACGTCCGGGCGAAGCCGGACACGTCCACCGGCCACCTCGCTCCGCCCAATCAGCGAGCGCCACGTCATCGCGCCGCCGCCCTCAGCCACTCACAGTGCGCCACCTTACCCCGCCGGCTCCCCGCCACCGCGCTAGGCCCGCCGGGCCCGGATAGGGCCCGCGGGGCACATCTGCCGCCGCCACCCGAGCCCCGCGCACGCCACCCACCGCTTCTCGCCGGCGCCGCCCGTCAGCCGACGCTCGCCCGACCGTGCCAGTGCCCGCCGTCGCCCTCCGCCGCCATCCCGCCGTGGCCGCCTCCCGTGAGCCTGCGTAGGAGCCCGCACCGCCGCCGCTCCGTCTCCCGCGCGCCGCCTCGCCAGGGCGCCGCTGCCCGCTCGCCTTCATCGGTTCCGGGCGTCGCGCTGCCGACGGACCCCGCCGCCTCCTCGCGCCGGCGACCTCCACCGAGCCGCGCCTCGCGCCGGCGACCTCCACCGCTCCCCGTCAACCTCGCCGCGCCGCCTCCTCGCGCGTGCACCGCCTCCTTCTCTGTCTCCGGCGCAACTCCGGCCAACTCCGGCGAGATCTCGTCGGGGTGGACGAGATCCACCCATGCCTCCAACCAAACGGCCGGATCCGTCCCGCACCTCGCCGTCCCGGATCACACCGTCCCGCATTGACTTTCGCGGAGTTAAAATTCCACCAAGTACCTAAATAGTTGCATTCTGGTGCCCTCTTCTACATGCCATAACTCATCATCTGTAGAACCGTTTTGCATGCATGATATGTCGAATTGTTCATCTGGTTGTGCTATTTATTTTGTTCCATTGTGCCATGTTTGTTTGTGTCCATATTGATGCCCTAAATGCTGTTGCAAGAGTGCTATATAATGTTGTCTGCTGTAGTTTATCAGAATATGCTCATTTGTCATTTTCGCATCTTTTCGTGTGATTTTCTTTTGAGCATGAAGTCTACATGTGTTATGAGCTACAACATGCCATTTTCTCTGTGGTGCAATCCGTTATTCATGATATTCCATGTATTGTTTGTTTTAAGCTTGCAAAGTAGCCTCCGTGATGTTGCTGATTTCAAGACTTAGAGTCTTTGTCTGCTGTTATTTTTATGCCATGTATTCATGTTGCTACAGTGTGATCCATGCTTCTTTTGAGTATATTCATTAATGATATTTTTTTCATATGGATATGGTATATCCATACATGCATCCTTTTGCATTTATGGAGTGCTCTAGCATGTCTTAATCTTGCTCTACTTTTGCTATAAAATGTTCCTTGCAGATTGTTAACATGTTTAGCAATTTTGCCTAGCTTGTCGTTGCTGATCCATGCATGCTATGTTATTGTTCTTGCCATGTATAGCTTCTATGCCATGTCTAGTTGCTGGGTGTATGCTTGTTTTGTCATGCAATGCCTCGTAGTGAGTGCATCAAGCCCGAGAAGATGCCTTCATGATGCTGTTGTTGCCATGTCCAGCTTTCTGCCAAGTCTGAAATCTGTAACGAAACTTGCGATGTTTAGATGGGTGCCAGTAAGGTACTTTTGGTCTATACAATTAGTAGAGTCATTCCATGCCTTTTGTTGCCATGATATGTTCCTGTAGCAAGCTGTTTGTTAACTCTAAATATTGCAACCTGATGTTATTTCTGCCATGTCCTGTGAATTCTGCCAAGTCTGTGAACCTGTTATTATTTGCAATCTTGCCATGTCCTTTTGAGCATGTTTTATTAGTTTCTGGAGATAGCTCAGTGTTCATGTTTTGAAATGCTTTGCTTGTACATCATGCCCATTTCTTTCGTTATCATGTTGTGATCCTATAGCATGTTGTTCTGATGCTTCCTATATGCCTAGTTGCTGTTTTGGACAGCATGCCCTTTAAACTTATATGGTGTGTATGTGTTGAACCGTTGCTCCGTTTTGAGTGTGCTCTATATGAAACTTGCTTAGTTTTGCATTTAGTTTCATATTACCTTGTTGGATCCATGTTTTGATGTGTTTGCTTGATGTTTGTATGCATTTTGCATCAATGTCATGCTTATCTTGTTTTGCTCATATCTTCTAGGTCATAGCTCCGAAACTAATGAACTTTATATGTAACTTGACTAGAATTTTGTGTAGATCATTTTGGTGCATCTTAACTTGCTGTTTAACAACTTGAACATAAGGTTTATTCAGATCTGGACCAATTTCGAAATTTGCATATGAGGACTTACCGGAATTGTTCTATGTTGTTTTTGGCCTCATTCAAACTTGCCTTGCTGTGTTGCTCTTGTATGCATCATCTATTGCCATGAGTAGCTTCATGTAGCCTTGTCATGCATCATACTTGGTTGAGCATCATGCCTTGTTCTTGTCTGGGGGTGTTTACCATGTTGTGTGCTTCTTCTCGCTAGTTCCCGTTTCGTTGCGATCGTGAGGATTCATTCGTCTACGCTTGGTTCGTCTTCGTGGCTTCTTCTTCTTCATGGAATCGTTCTTCTTCCTTGCGGGATTTCAGGCAAGATGACCGTCACCTTGGATCTCATTACTATAATTGCTATGCTAGTTGCTTCATTCTATCGCTATGCTGCGTTTCCTACCACTTGCTTATCAAGCCTCCCCAAATTGCCATGAATCTCTAACCTTCGTCACCCTTCCTAGCAAACCGTTGTTTGGCTATGTCACCGCTTTTGCTCAGCCCCTCTTATAGCGTTGCTAGTTGCAGGTGAAGATGAAGATTGCTCCTTATTGGATTATGTTTATGTTGGGATATCACAATATCTCTTATTTTATTAATGCATCTATATACTTGGTAACGGGTGGAAGGCTCGGCCTTATGCCTGGTGTTTTGTTCCACTCTTGCCGCCCTAGTTTCCGTCATATCGGTATTATGTTCCCGGATTTTGCGTCCCTAACGCCGTTGGGTGATTTATGGGACCCCCTTGACAGTTCGCTTTGAATAAGACTCCTCCAGCAAGGCCCAACCTTGGTTTTACCATTTGCCTCACCACCACCTACCTTTCCCTTGGGTTGGCCAACCCGAGGGTCATCTTTATGCTGGTCCAAACCGTGCGATGTCCGACGCCCCCTGGGCAATCAGGGTCTATACCAACCCGACGTCTTGCTCATCCGGTGTGCCCTGAGAACGAGAAATGTGCAGCTCCTATCGGGATTTGTCGGCACATCCGGGCGGCTTTGCTGGTCTTGTTTTATTATTGTCGAAATGTCTTGTAGCCAGGATTCCGAGACTGATCGGGTCTTCCCGGGGAGAAGGAATATCCTTCGTTGATCGCGAGAGCTTATCATGGGCTAAGTTGGGACACCCCTGCAGGGTTTTGAACTTTCGAAAGCCGTGCCCGCGGTTATGTGGCAGATGGGAATTTGTTAATGTCCGGTTGTAGTAAACTTGAAGTAAACTCTTCTAAAATACACCAACCGTGTGTGTAACCGTGAGTGTCTCTTTTCGGGGTTGATCGAGAGGAGAACATGGTTTCTGGGTTATGTCTGACGTAAGTAGGAGTTCAGGATCACTTCTTCATCATTATTAGTTGACGACCGCTTGTTTTGCTTCTCTCCTCGCTCTTATTTGCGTAAGTTAGCCACCATACATGCTTAGTCGCTGCTGCAACGTCACCACTTTACCCCTTCCTTACCCATTAAGCTTTGCTAGTCTTGATACCCATGGTAATGGGATTGCTGAGTCCTCGTGGCTCACAGATTACTACACCACCAGTTGCAGGTACAGGTTATGCGATGATCATGACGCGAGAGCGATGTTTACTTGTGTTGGAGTTCTTCTTCTTCTTCGTCGATCTTGGGTTAGGTTCCAGGTCGGCAGCCTGGGCTAGCAGGGTGGATATTGTTTGAGTTTTCTGTTTATGTTTCATCCGTAGTCTGATGTTGACCTTATGTATATGATGTATTGTTGTATTCATGTGACATTGTATGCCTTGGTTGTATCGCCACTATTATGTAATGTTGATGTAATGATATCCACCTTGCAAAGCGTCTTCAAGATGCGCTTCTATCCTTGGTGGGACCTTCGAGTTCCTTTAGGATAGGGTCGCATCTTGGGCGTGACATACCTCTTGAGCACTGCATTGGATTTCCCCGAAGACGAAAGGATGATGCAGCAAAGTAGCGTAAGTATTTCCCTCAGTTTTTGAGAACCAATATATCAATCCAGTAGGAGGCTACATGCCAGTCCCTCGTACCTACACAAAGCAAATAACTCCTCGCAACGAACGCGAATAGGGGTTGTCAATCCCTTCACGATCACTTACGAGTGTGAGATCTGATAGAGATGATAGATAATATTTTTGATATTTTTGGTATAGAGATGCAAAGTAAAATAAAAGGCAAAGTAAAAAGTAAAGCAATAATAAAGTGATCGAATATTAATATGATGAAGATAGACCCGGGGGCCATAGATTTCACTAGTGGCTTCTCTCAGGAGCATAAGTTTTCTACGGTGGGTGAACAAATTACTGTTGAGCAATTGACAGAATTACGCATAATTATGAGAATATCTAGGTATGATCATGTATATAGGCATCATGTCCGAGACAAGTAGACCGACTCCTGCCTCCATCTACTACTATTACTCCAATCATCGACCGCTATCCAGCATGCATCTAGAGTATTAATTTGAAAATAGAGGGATAGTTTCATGCAATATGATGTAGAGGGATAGTTTCATGCAATATGATAAAAACACTATCTTGTTATCCTCGATGGCAACAATGCAATACGTGCCTTGCTGCCCCTACTGTCACTTGGAAAGGACACCGCAAGATTGAACCCAAAGCTAAGCACTTCTCCCATTGCAAGAAGAACCAATCTAGTAGGCCAAACCAAACTGATAATTCGAAGAGACTTGCAAAGATAACCAATCATACATAAAAGAATTCAGAGAAGATTCAAATATTGTTCATAGATAGACTTGATCATAAACCCACAATTCATCGGTCTCAACAAACACACCGCAAAAAGAATATTACATCAAATAGATCTCCACGAGAGAGGGGGAGAACATTGTATTGAGATCCAAAAAGAGAGAAGAAGCCATCTAGCTACTAACTATGGACCCGAAGGTCTGAAGTTAACTACTCACACTTCATCGGAGGGGCTATGATGATGTAGAAGCCGTCCGTGGTGGATGCCCTCTCCGGCGGAGCTCCGGAACATGCCCCAAGATGGGATCTCGTGGGTACAGAAGGTTGCGGCGGTGGAATTAGGTTTTTGGCTCCGTATATGATCGTTTGGGGGTACGTAGGTATATATAGGTGTCGGTGTACAAAAAGGGGGCGGTACACTTTTTGTACCCCTATAAACTGTGCACGGGCAGTCCGAGCCACGGGCGCCGCCACACTGAGCACGGCAAGGGAGGTAAGCCAAGGTAAGGCCGAAGCTTAGGAGAAGCGGAACGACGCCAAGACCAAGACCACAAAGAGCGAAGGGGACGAAGCAGGCCCCCCGCCAAGATCCTTGCCGGGAGGCGGTTTTCGCAAACTCGGCAAGACCCTTGCCGTGGCAGCTCGCCCCACACCAACGGAGCGGGTCACCCTTGAGTCCACTGCCCCCATGGGGCAAGGGTTCGGGAGGCATCCCCGTGGTGGAATGCAGATCTTTGTGAAGACATTCAAGATCAGATGCGCACTTAAGAAGATGATGATCCTTGGCGGGATCCCAGCCAAGGAGGACCACAAGGCCCCCGGTAAGAGCCTTGCCGGGGATGACAGCAGGCGCCCCGGCAAGACCCTTGCCGGGGCCGCGGCAAGGCCCTTGCCATGAACACCCGTGGGGCCACCACCAGGCCCACGCCAGTTGCACCTCCGCCACCACTTGCATGCAGCTCCCGACCTACATGGCATGCAAACCCTCGTGGAGACCCACCGCTGCGCCACCTCAGCTGCCTGCCCACCTACATGGCATTGTGAGCACTGCTGGCCAGGGTGCGTGTCGACGCGGGAGGGAGCGGCGACGGACAAGACGGGGCTCTCCCTCGCCCCCGATAAAGCAAGGACACCTCAGCAAGGCACATTAAATATGCCTTGTCATGTAATGCGAGGGATAACCTCGCGTCACTGTACCCTTTCCACCTCCTGTGTGCCACTGTGGCAACCCCTTTCTCTATAAAAGGAGGCCCCAGGAGACCAGGAGGAGGATTCGGCTTTTTGGAGCTCTGGACGCCCCATAGCTAGCTCGAGAACACAGATATACAATCCACCAAAGCAGGAGTAGGGTTTTACGCATCCCTGCGGCCTGAACCTGGGTAAAGGAACCATGTTATATCTGTTTGATCCGCTCTTTTCACAGCCCCGCGCACCGCAGCCGTAGTAGGGATTCTTGTGATCCCATAGGTGTCGTTTCCACCGACATCTTTGGCGCACCAGGTAGGGGGCGCAGCTGTGAGAATCAGCTTTAGCAGTTAGTTCGATGCTTCTTCATCGTCATGGCGCCCAAGAAGAAGATGACGGTGGCGGTTGGCCCGTCGGAAGCCGGGCATCCCGTCCCGACGCGGGCGAGCAGCGGACCGGTCGTAGAAAGGACCCGGGGCGCTGTTCGCAAACACCAACACCGTCCCAGCAGCCGGAGTTTGGTAGGCGGCGATGTTCGTGCGCCTGGTAACGGGCCGCACGCCGCCAAATCGAAAGACGGAGCCGGGCCCTCCGCAGGTGGCGCGGGGCCTTCCAGGGTCGCTGCTGCCCCGCCCGCTAGCAGCGCGAGGGCCTCCAAGACTCCCACTCCGGCGCCGACGGTGCGCTCCTCTCAAGCGGCGCGCGACGAGCGGCGTGATCACCCCGAAGACCCCGGGCGACGCCGCGGGAAAAGCCCCGAGCGCCACTCCCGGGATGTAGAAGACCTGCCCGCTCGCCAAGGCGCTGGTGAAGATGGCGTGCGACCGCGCGGTCGCGATAGAGCTCCTTCTGACATGGTCAGAAGTCGAAGCGCGTCGCGATCCGTGCAGGTTTCGCTGCCACCAACGCCAGCAGAAGCCCTGGCACGCGCGCAGTACTCCTCGACTTTCCTCCCACTACGAGGAAACTCGACGAATGGAGAGCCACCATCCGAAGTCTTGTTGCGGTCGCCAACAAAGATGAACTGAGTCCGGCGGGTCACCCGGGTCGACGCTCCGACGGAGTCCCGTGTACCAGTGGCAGGAAAGCCGACGGCGCCGCGACCATGATGCACTCGCCTCCTTCTCGCCCGGTGCCGTAGACGCCTGCCCGTCGCGACGTTATGGGCGCCGAAATCTCCATAGCGTCGTCCGACCCACGGACCCACTGTGACCAGCGCCAGGTCCTTCGAGATCGGGAACATGAAGACGCTCGGACCACTATCGAGCGCCGGCGCGGAGCGCGCCAGCAGTCAGACAGGCGAGCAGGGCCTGCTGTGAACCACCCGGCACCGGAGAGCCCTGGAGGCCTGCCTTACGAGGGGGGCTGTCCGGCTTTTACCCGTGAGCTACGGCAGTTCCAGTGGCCCACTCGCCGCACCTTCAAACCTGACGTGGGCGAGAAGTACAGCGGCAAGACCCACCCATCCGAGTTCCTCAGCATCTACACCATCGCGATGCAGGCTGTCGGAGCCCGCGACGACAAGGTGCTTGCGAATTACTTCCCGTTGGCTCTTAAACCCAACGCCATGTCATGGTTGATGCACTTGCCGGTAGACTCCATTTCCTCCTGGTCGGATTTGTGCCACGAGTTCGTGGGCGCCTTCACTGGCGGTCACCAAGCTCATGGCCAAGAGAGCGATCTACACGTCATTCCCCAGAAAGGAGGCAAGAGTCTCCGCAAGTATATTCAGAGGTTCAGCCGGATACAATACAACATCCCTAATGTTCATCCTGCCGCCATCATCAGCGCGTTCCATCAGAACGTGCATAACCGCAAGATGCGCGAAGAGCTGGCGATGAACAAGGGAAAGATGTGGCATAGCTCTATGTTCTTGCCGACAGATGTGCCCGGGCTGAGGAAGTAAGGAAGTACCCCGGCGAAGATGCCGGCGTGGAAACCGACTCCTCGGATGAGGGTACTGCCGCCCCGGCGAAGAAAGGCCGGCGCCGCAACCGGAAGCGCAAAGGAAAATTAGTGCTTGTCGTCGAGGGATCTGATGACACCATCTCCACCAAGAAAACCAGGGCAGTCGACCCCGGCAAGGAGATTGCCGGATGTGTCGCTTGCCGGGCCATGGCGCCTGCCGAGAAGTCAGGAAACTCCGACAAGCGATACTGCAAGATCCATCGCACCAAAGGCCACGCTCTCCAAGACTGCCGACAGGTTGAGCTCCTCGCTGAGAAGAAGAGGGCTGAATATGAAAGGCGGGACAAGGAGAAGGGTCAAGATGGTGCTGAGGGGTCCGGCAAGAAGCATGACGGCCAGGCGGGCCGTCGCGGCAAGGATAAGCAGCAGGAGAGGCCCGCTCGGGGACGTGACAAGAAGCCAGAAGACGACGATCACGAAGAGGACGACGAGTCCGGCGGCCAAGAGTTTCAGAAAGCTACGGAGGTCATGTTCGTCGACGGTGGCGCCTCGCTGCATACTTGTCACCGCCTGCTTAAACAGTGGGCGCGAGAGGTTACGACGGCAGAGCCGTCATTCGATGCCCAGAAGCCGCTGAAGTTGTTCAGCACACCTATCATTTTCGACACCGAGGATCACCCCGATCGCACTACTGCGGTCGGGTGCGTGCCGTTGTTGGTTTCGCCAACAATACGCAACCTCAAGGTGACGAGGATGCTAGTCGATGGCGGGGGCGGTCTGAACTTGATCTCGCCTGCCGTGATGGAGAAACTGTAGATTCCTGATGGAGACCTCGAAGAGACGGGCACGTTTCAGGGGGTCAATCCGGGAAGAAGCCAACCCAAGGGAAAGGTCACGCTGCACGTGACCTCCGGAAGTGACCTGAACTATAGGACGGAGAGGACCGTGTTCGATGTTGCCAAGATCCCCTTGCCCTACAACGGGATCCTTGGCCGCCTAGCGCTGGCCAAGTTCATGGCGGCGTCACACTATGCCTACAACACCCTGAAGATGCCAGGCCCTGTGACGACCATCACCATCCCCTCCGAGAAGAAAGATGCGCTGATTTGCGCTGGTCAGCTATACCAGCAAGTAGTTGCAGCAGCTGCCGCCACTAGGGCACTTGCTCCTGCCGCTGGGAAGAAGAAGAAGGGGCCCGGTGAGACCTCGGACACCCACTCCGGCAGGCGCTCCTCTTCGGAGTGTAGCGCCGCCGTCGAGGACGTGCCAGAGAGCTCCACCGGCGGGAACAAGAAGCCCAGGGCCATTCCGCCGGGAACCAAGAAGGTTTCTGTCAATGAGGACGGCACGGGAGGAGCTTTCACCATAAGCTCCACCCTCGATGACAAATAGGAAGACGCGCTCGTCAAATTCCTGCGGGCGAATGTCGATGTGTTTGCCTGGCAAGCTTTCGACATCCCCGGTGTTCCCAGGGAGGTGATTGAGCACCACCTTGCTGTCTGTCCTCATGCGCGGCCTGTCAAGCAGAAGGTCAGAAGGCAAGCTTTGGAACGACAAGAGTTTATCACAGAAGAGATCCGGAAACTAGAGGCAGCGGGTCTGGTAAGAGGGGTGCTCCATCCGACGTGGTTGGCCAATCCGGTCGTAGTGCGCAAGGCGAATGGGAAGTGGAGGCTGTGTATTGATTACACAGATATCAATAAGGCTTGCCCTAAAGACCCCTTCCCGTTGCCGCGCATTGACCAGATTGTTGACTCCACTGCCTGGTGTGATCTGTTGTCATTCCTCGATGCCTACTCCGGCTACCACCAGATTTTCATGATGAGAGAAGATGAAGAGAAAACAGAATTCATCACCCCATGTGGTACGTATAGTTTCATACGGATGCCTTTCGGGTTGAAGAGTGTTGGTTCAACGTTTGCAAGGGCGGTCCAGATTGGTTTTGAACCCGGCTCCATAGAAATATGGAGGCTTATATGGATGACATAGTGGTCAAAACCAACAACAGGGTAACCCTCATCGCAGACTTGCAAGAAACATTTGCAAACATGCGCAAGATCAACCTCAAGCTAAACCCTGAGAAGTGCATCTTCGGAGTCCCGTCAGGCAAACTTCTCAGGTTCTTCGTGTCACAGCGTGGGATAGAGGCCAATCCAGACAAGATCAAAGCTGTAGAGCAGATTGAAGCACCCAAGCGAATCAAGGATGTTCGTCGGCTTGCTGGTTGTGTCGCCGCCATGGGCAGGTTCATTTCCAAGTCTGCCGAGCGCACCCTCCCCTTTTTCAAAATCCTGAAAAAGGCGGGCCCGGTGGAGTGGACGCCAAAAGCCGAAGCAGCACTGCAAGATTTGAAAAAGTACCTCTCCTCCGCACTAACACTAGTTGCGCCTAGGCCCCAGGAGCCGTTGCTGCTATACTTAGCGGCAACGAACCAGGTGGTCAGCGCCGCGCTAGTGGCACAGAGGGAGGTTGACGACGAAGCAATGGCAGCGACAGAGCCTGATGCCACTAATGCAGAGACAACACGGCCGGTTGAAGTGTTGCCGAAGAAGAAAATGATGCAGCATCCGGTCTAGTTTGTTAGTTCCCTCCTGCAGGAGGCTAGATCAAGGTACTCCGGCGTGCAGAAACTGCTCTTCGGCCTTCTTATGGCCTCGAGGAAGCTGCGTCATTACTTCCAGGCACACGAGATCACTGTCGTCACTCGCCTCCCTCTGCAACGGATATTGCGCAATCCGGATGCGATGAGAAGGATTGTGGAATGGGCACTGGAGCTATCCAGCTTTGGCCTCAAGTTTGAAAGCACTTCGACGATTCAGAGGCGAGTCCTGGCGGAGTTCATTACAGAATGGACCACGACGCCTGATGAAGAAGCCCAGGAGGCTTCTCTCCCCGGCAAGGAGGCAAGTTGCGATTGGATCATCTACTTTGATGGAGCTTTCTCCTTACAAGGCGCGGGGGCCGGCGTTCTGCTAGTCGCGCCCACCGGAGAGCACCTCAAGTACGTGGTCCAGATGCACTTCCCCAGGGAGGCGTCAACCAACAACACAGCAAAGTACGAGGGGCTGCTTGCCGGTCTCAGGATCACGGCGGACTTCGGAATAAAGAAACTCATCGTCAGGGGTGACTCGCTGCTTGTCGTAAAGCAAGTCAACAAGGATTACCAGAGCCCGTTGATGAAGGCCTACGTTGATGAAGTGAGAAAGCTGGAAGAGCGCTTCGACGGGAAACAGGCTGAGCACGTTCCCCGAGCGGAGAACGACATCGTCGATTACCTGTCAAAGCGCGCTGCCCTCAAGCTACAGGTGGAACCAGGTACCTTTGTGCTTCAGTTAACTCAGCCAGTCGTTGATCCATCAATAGAGCAGAACAAGAGGAGGAAGTCAGGGCCCGGCAAGTACCTTCCCGCCGAGCTCCCCGGAGCCGCCGGCAAGGATGTTCCCGGGAATACTGAGCCCGCCACGGGACGGGTGGCTCTGGCAGAGCGTCAAGCTCTTGCCGTCGAGACAGCCGCTCCTCTGGAGGAGGAAATGCCTTTAGTCCTCGCCGTCGAGCCCCAGGATCCAGCGTGGGCGCAGCATACCGTCCGATTCCTCCAAACGGGAGAACTTCCTGAGGAGCAGGAAGAAGCGGAAAAAGTAGCCCGTCGCTCTGCCATGTACCAGTTCGTCGATGACGTCCTGTACAGGAAGAGGCCGAACGGTGTGAAATTGAAGTGTATCCCTTGAGAGGACGGACTGAAGCTGTTGGCAGAGAAACACGGAGGCATATGTGGATCCCACATTGGGTCAAGGGCCCTTGCCGGCAAGGCGTTTCGGCAAGGCTTCTTTTGGCCCACCGCCCTCCAGGATGCAACGACACTAGTCACCAAGTGTGAAGTGTGTCAGTTCCATTCCAAGAAGCTTCATCAGCCAGCTCAAGCCCTTCAAACCATTCCTCTCTCCTGGCCCTTCTCGGTCTGGGGGCTCGACATACTGGGCCCTTTCCCCCGCGCTGTCGGGGGCTTTGAGTACTTGTACGTTGCAATCGACAAGTTCACAAAGTGGCCGGAGGTGGAGGCAGTGAGGAAGGTCACAACTCAGTCAGCCGTCAAGTTCTTCAAGGGACTAGTGTGCCGTTTTGGCGTGCCCAACAGGGTCATCACCGACAACGGCACACAGTTCACAAGCCGCACCTTCATGCAATATACCCAAGACCTCGGCAGCAAAGTCTGTTTCACTTCCGTTGCTCACCCGCGTAGCAATGGTCAAGCTGAGAGGGCAAATGCTGAAGTACTGCGAGGACTACGGACCAAGACCTTTGACAGGATGCACAAGAGTGGAAGGCGCTGGATTGATGAGTTGCCGGCGGTTCTTTGGTCGATCAGGACAACGCCAAATCAAGCCACCGGCCAGACACCCTTTGCCCTGGTATACGGGGCAGAAGCAGTTCTCCCCACTGAACTCATATACGGGTCACCTCGAGTGCTCTCTTATGATGAGCTTGATCAAGAGCAACTGCGCCAAGATGATGCAATGCTCCTTGAGGAAGATCGTCTTCGGGCGGTTGTGAGAGCAGCACGCTACCAGCAAGCCTTCCGCCGCTACCATAGCCACAAGGTCCATGCCCGAAGCCTTGAGGAAGGCGACCTTGTTCTTTGGCGCGTTCAATCGGCCTAGAATTCCAACAAGTTGACGCCGAAGTGGGAAGGCCCTTATCGGGTAATACGAGTCACCAGGCCCGGCGCAGTCCGCCTTGAGACTGAAGATGCCGTTCCGGTGAGTAACTCCTAGAACATTGAGCATCTTCCCAAGTTTTACCCGTAAGGCGCGGCTTGCCGGGCCCCCCGGCAAGCCACCTTTTGTACAAGCATTGCCGATGATGCATGTAACCCTTTGTACAAAGCCAGGCGCAGACCCTGAGCATAAATAAATGAAGCGCTGGCGCCCCAAGTTATAGCATGCATGCTAGGTCGAGTCTCGTCCTTGGTTAGGGTTGATAGTGCTTTGCGGTGGCTAACCCCTAGCTTAGAGGTCGAGTGTGCGTCTCTTTGCCGTTCTTTTGTCTTCATTGGTTTGCAGGACTCATGGATATCCTTGCCGGATCACTTGAGGATGAAAAGAAGAAGAGGGACAGATCAGCATCTAGCCCCCGGCAAGCCAGTATTGCCGGGCCTCCAAGAAAAAAGATTCACCCACGGCAAACCAGAGTTGCCGGGGGCTACAGCTTCAGATAAGTTCTTCATCCCTTATCATGCATTCTCTTATGGACTGAGGTATGTGAAACCTCGTTTCTTCCTAAAACTATCGTGCTCCCCTAATTCTAGGCCCTAGGGCCTGTCCCTGGGGCCAAGTTTGGTCATAGTCGCGGTAGCGAAAGGATAAAACGAGGAGCCTGAACCCGCCTCATCCCTGCCCCTGCCAAAAGCGTGAGAAAGGTCGAGTGACGTAGGGAGATGGCAAGGCCTGCTGCCGGGCGAGGAAATGTTTATCTTAAAGATATCAAGGGTTTACTCCTTGATGTGGGTTCTACCCGCAAACAAATAACCGGGCAAGCATCCCTTTTTCATTAAAAACATTCCACTCAGGTACAGTCCATAGGGAATGAAAAACATGAATGATGGGATTACAAGTTTTAAATTCAGCTAAGGCCCGAAGGCTTACAAACTAAAAAGGGATGAGGTGCCCGTAACCCCTTCCTTGTCCCTCTCCTCACGAGGTAGGTGAAGGAGGTGAAGAGGGCAAAAGGGGCGCCTAGACGAGCTACGGGTGACAGAAGACACCAAGAGAACATCTCGGTGGTCGTCCGAAGACTGGATGGTCATGGCACCGCCGGAGGCAGAGCTCAAAGACGAGGCGGCAGGACGTCAGCACGCGTCGAAGGCATCGGTGCCCGCGTACTCTGAGTTGACGGCCTTGTCGCCCGCCCTCTTCCTCTTCCGCAGCCTCCCAATGCCAGCCGCCCAAGGAGACGACCCCAAGTAGTAAAGGGAGTCGGCGACACGGATGATGGGGTCGCCGGTGCCGCACAAGGTGGCGCTCGACACCTAGTCGGACCCGTCATCCTGCCGCCTGCTACCCTCGTTGTCGCTGTCGCTATCTTCCTTGTCACTCCTGCTCGAGGTGGAGCCTTCGCTATCAGAAGAGCTCTCCACGCAGCACCTTGCGCGGGTCCCGAAGCATCCGAAGACCTTGACGGAGAGGAGGCCGCCCTCCATCACCTTAAAAAGGAGGGTGAGCCCCTCCGTCAAGCGGTGGATACGGGCGAACGACTTCCACCCCCGATGAAGATACATCACGTGAGGGGCTGGGAAATCAACGCGAACCCGCGTGCCGCTGATCCCACAGCCCCTCATGTGCAGCCGCAGCGATTTCGGCGGATCCAACTCCATCTCCCACGCGAATGGAGTCGGGAGGCTAAGGCGACTGCGAGGCGGCCGGCGCAGCCTGACGAAGAACTCGCAAGGGTCATCCCCAACATGGCCCTCCATGGGGGGAGGAACTGCTGGCGCCGCCCCGTCCTCCTCTTCCCCGAACACCTCGGCCTCGCCCACGACCTCGCCCTCTCCCCCTTCCCCTCGCGGCTGGCTCTGCCACCGCTGGTGCAGGAGCAGGGGGACGCGTTGTCGAGCGGCGACCCTCGTCACCACCGTCGAAGGACAAGGATTCCCTCTCCCCATGGCGAATGGAGGGGGGAGCAGAAGCTGAAGAAATAAGGAGATGAAAGAATGCGGGACCTTATAAAGGAACGGGGTGGGGGTTCGGCCGCCCCGCTCAGCCAATCAGGACGCGGAAGGCGCAGTGAACTGGGACCGACCCGCCGCCCCGTCCCGCGACGGCCCGGTTTCCCGCCTCCACCGTTCGCCATCCCAAGCGCATGAAATCCGCGTGGCGGGCGTGCAGAACCGAGGCGACGGGTGAGGCGACCCCTCCCCACCCCGTGATCGTGGGGAGTGGATGCCTTGAAGACCCCGCCTCGGCCCCGTTCAGTAAAAGGGGCGTGCCTCCACGCCTCCCTCCATTTATGGGGAAGGCGCGAACCGCCCCTTTTACTGCGACATGACGCATGCATGCAGAGCTCAACCCCACGCATGCCACCCACGTCACGCACGCCTCCCCACGCCACGCCAGCGCGCGAAGAACTTACCGCGGTAAAAACTGCCCCACCTGCCCAACAACGCGTTGCGCTTATGTGTGGCCCAGTCCCGGGGACTCCTGTCGGTGTACAAAAGGGGGGGTACACTTTTTGTACCCCTTTAAACCATGCACAGGCAGTCCGAGCCACGGGCGCCGCCACACTGAGCACGACATGGGAGGTAAGCCAAGGTAAGGCCGAAGCTAAGGAGAAGCGGAACGACGCCAAGACCAAGACCACAAAGAGCGAAGGGGACGAAGCAGCCCCCCCCCCCCCGACAAGATCCTTGCCAGGAGGCGGTTTTCGCAAACCCAGCAAGACCCTTGCCGTGGCAGCTCGCCCCACACCTACGGAGCGGGTCACCCTTGAGTCCACTGCCCCATGGGGCAAGGATTTGGGAGGCATCCCTGTGGTGGAATGCAGATCTTTGTGAAGACATTCAAGATCAGATGCGCACTTAAGAAGACGATGATCCTTGGAGGGATCCCAGCCAAGGAGGACCACAAGGCCCCCGGCAAGAGCCTTGCCGGGAATGACAGCAGGCGCCACGGCAAGGCCGTTGCCATGAACACCCGTGGGGCCACCACGAGGCCCACGCTAGTTGCACCTCCGCCACCACTCGCATGTAGCTACCGACCCAACTAGCTGGGCAGGCACCTGCGTGGCGGCATGCAAATCCTCGTGGAGACCCATCGCTGCGCCACCTCAGCTGCCTGCCCGCCTACATGGCATCGTGAGCACTGCTGGCCAGGGCGCATGTCGACGCGGGAGGGAGCGGCGACGGACAAGACGGGGCTCTCCCTTGCCCCCGATAAAGCAAGGACACCTAAGCAAGGCGCATTAAATGCGCCTTGTCATGTAATGCGAGGGATAACCTCGCATCACTGTACCCTTTCCACCTCCTATGTGCCACTGTGGCAACCACTTTCTCTGTAAAAGGAGGCCCCAGGCGACCAGGAGGAGGATTCGGCTTTTTGGAGCTCTCGACGCCCCATAGCTAGCTCGAGAACACAGATATACAATCCACCAAAGCCGGAGTAGGGTTTTACACATCCCTGCGGCCCGAACCTGGGTAAAGGAACCGCGTGCTATCTGTTTGATCCGCTCTTTTCACAGCCCCGTGCCCCGCAACCGTAGTAAGGATTCTTGTGATCCCATAGGTGTCGTTTCCACCGGCAATAGGAGGAAGGAGTACATCGGTGGAGCAACGGGGGGCCCACGAGGCAGGGGGCGCGCCCTAGGGGGTGGGCGCGCCCCCCCACCCTCGTGGCCACCTCCCTTCTTTCTTGACGTAGGGTCCAAGTCTCCTGGATCATGTTCGGTGAGAAAATCACGTCCCCGAAGGTTTCATTCCGTTTGGACTCCGTTTGATATTCCGTTTCTTAGAAACACTGAAATAGGCAAAAAAAACAACCATTCTGGGTTGGGCCTCCAGTTAATAGGTTAGTCCCAAAAGTAATATAAAAGTGGAAAATAAAGCCCAATATGGTCCAAAACAGTAGATAATATAGCATGGAGCAATCAAAAATTATAGATACGTTGGATACGTATCAGTGGCGAGGAGTTGTTTCCGGCAGGGTGTCTCCCAGGAGCGGACTACTCTACCGGGAGAGGCTTACCGGAGTCCAACTTTCTCCCTTTCTGGGCCATTGTTGCTGGGGATACGGAGGGCTAAGTAAGATGGAGAACAAAAGTTCCTGGTCCCACAGGAAGCTTCTGCGCATCACAGTTTGACAGATGATCAACTATGCTATTTTCCACATGGGGTACGTGCTTTTTTTGCAATCCGTCAATGTGCTCCTCCAATCTTCTCACTTCCTCAACGTATGCCTCCATCAATGGGCTTTGATAATCCTTGTTGACTTGTCTCACCACAAGTTGTGAATCTCCTCGAATGATTAACTTCTTAATTCCCAATTCTGCAGCAATCCTAAGCCCAGCAAGGAGCCCTTCATATTCTATTGTATTGTTGGTTGCCTCTTTCTGGGCAAAGTGCATCTACACGACATACTTTAAGTGCTCCCAGAGGGGGCGACAAGAAGCACGCCAGCCCCTGCACCTTGTGGAGAAAAGGCACCATCAAAATACATGATACATTCTTGGGTGGATTCCTTGCCGGAGGTAACTGTCTCTGGTATTTCCTCATGAGGGGTTGGCGTCCATTCTGCAATAAACTCTGCCAATGCCCTGCTTTGGATGGTTGATGTGCTCTCAAACTTCAAACCAAAACTGGATAACTCCAAAGCCCATTCCACTATTCTGCCGGTAGCCTCAGGGTTTCAGAGTATCCTTTGCAACGGGAAACGAGTAACAACCATAATCTCATGGGCTTGGAAGTAGTGGTGCAGTTTGATACGTCTCCGTCGTATCTATAATTTTTTATTGTTCCATGCCAATATTATTCAACTTTCATATACGTTTGGAAACTTTTTATACTATTTTTGGGACTAACGTATTGATCCAGTGCCCAGTGCCAGTTCCTGTTTGTTGCATGTTTTATGTTTCACAGAAACCCCATATCAAACGGAGTCCAAACGGGATAAAAATGGACAGAGAATATTTGGAATATTTGGAGAACATGGGAAGAAGAATCAACGCGAGACGGTGCCCGAGGTGGCCACGAGGCACAGGGGCGCGCCCCTGACCCTCCTGGGCCCCTCGTAAGGCGGTTGCTGCTATTCTTTTGCCGCAGGAAAGCTATTTTTTGGAAAAAATTTCTCGGCGAAGGTTTCAGTCCAATCGGAGCTACAGATCTCCGGATATATTAGAAACACCGAAAGGGCAAAATACGAGGGTGCAAAAACAGAGAGAGACAGAGAGACAGATCCAATCTCGGAGGGGCTCTCGCCCCTCCCATGCCATGGTGGCCAAGGACCAGAGGGGAAACCTTTCTCCCATCTAGGGAGGAGGTCAAGGAAGAAGAAGAAGGGGGCCCCTCTCCCCCTCTCTTCTGGTGGCGCCGGAACGCTGCCGTGGCCACCATCATCATCACCACGATCTTCACCAACACCTCCGCCATCTTCACCAACATCTCCATCACCTTCCCCCTCTATCTATAGTAGTCCACTCTACCGCAACCCGCTGTACCCTCTACTTGAACATGGTGCTTTATGCTTCATATTATTTTCCAATGATGTGTTGCCATCCTATGATGTCTGAGTAGATTTTCGTTGTCCTATCGGTGGTTGATGAATTGCTATGGTTGATTTAATTTGCTTGTGGTTATGTTGCTGTCCTTTGGTGCCCATCATATGAGCACACGCGTGGATCACACCATAGGGTTAGTTGTATGCTGATAGGACTATGTATTGGAGGGCAAGAGTGAGAGAAGCTTCAACCTAGCATATAAATTGATGCATACGGGATTGAAGTGGGCCCAATATATCTTAATTATATGGTTGGGTTTTACCTTAATGAACGTTAGTAGTTGCGGATGCTTGCTAACAGTTCCAATCATAAGTGCATAGAATTCCAAGTCAGGGATGACATGCTAGCCGTGGCTTCTCCCACATAAAACTTGCTATCGGTCTAGTAAAGTAGACAATTTCTTAGGGACAATTTCGCAAATCCTACCACCACTTTTCCATACTCGCTATATTTACTTTATTGCTTCTTTACTTAAACAGCCCCTACTTTTTATTTACGCTCTCTTTATATTCTTGCAAACCTATCCAACTACACCTACAAAGTACTTCTAGTTTCATAGATGTTCTAGGTAAAGCGAACGTTAAGCGTGCGTAGAGTTGTATCGGTGGTCGATAGAACTTGAGGGAATATTTGTTCCACCTTTAGCTCCTCGTTGGGTTCGACACTGTTATTTATCAAAAGAAGCTACAATTGATCCCCTATACTTGTGGGTTATCAAGTCCTTTTTCTGGCGCCGTTGCCAGGGAGTCATAGCGTGGGGTCAATATTCTTGTGTGTGATTGTTTGCTTTATCACTAAGTAGTTTTTATTTTGTGCTTTTGTTTTCTATCTTTAGTTATGGTAGGAAACGCAAAATACCAAAAAAATTAGTTGTACCTACTGAACCAATGGTTGAAGAACCACTCAAAATCTATCACACTCCTGAAGCTTTTGACTTGGATCATCTTTGATCCCTATGTGCTTGTGCTGAAACCCCAACTAGCTTAGTTGAGGGCAAATCTTTAGATGAGCATGCTCGTTATGTTCGACACCGCAGATCTCAAAAAGGGAAACTTTTACTGGATCAAATTCATCGTTTGCAATGCTATGCTTGGAATTTATGTGAAATATATGATGTTACTTGTTGTTCTAAAAACCCTATGAAACACCTTCCCTACCAATGTGAGTTTAGTGATAATGGAATCGTATCTTTGTATGCTAAGGGTGTTTATAATTACTATGATGTTCAACAAATTGAAGAATTTGTTGCTTTTAAGGGTGCTTATGAAATTGCTTCTTTGATTGAAAAGTATGATGCTACTCTTTACAGATCTGAAAATTTTGCCATACTTAAATATTGTTATGAGAATTATGCTTTTAATGCCTATGTTAAACCATATATCGAGGACTCCTCCGCTGTCCAAGAAGAGACTAATATTTTGGAGGAGTCTATGGAAGAAGAAATTGATGAAACTGTGAGCTCATTGGATGAAAAAGATGATGAGGAGAGCGAAGAAAAAAAAAGAGGAAGAGCGGATTAGCTACCCGTGCCCACCTTCTAATGAGAGTAACTCTTCAACTCATACATTGTTTAATTCCCCTTCGTGCTTACCGAAGGATGATTGCTATGATGATTGTTATGATCCCGTTGATTTTCTTGAAATATCCCTTTTTGATGATGCTTGCTATGCTTGTGGCCATGATGCCAATATGAATGATGCTTATGGAGATGAAAATGCTATAGTTCCTTTTGTTAGAGACGAAATTGTTGCTATTGCACCCACGCATGATAGTCCTATTATCTTTTTGAATTCTCCAAACTACACTATATCGGAGAAGTTTGCTCTTATTAAGGATTATATTGATGGGTTGCCTTTTAGCATTGCACATGATGATTTTGATGAATATAATATGCGTGTGCCTTCTGCTCCTACTTGCAATTATTATGAGAGGGGAACTACATCTCTGCCCCTTTATGTTTCCAACATGAAAAAATTGCAAGAAACTGTTTATACTATGCATTGGCCTTTACTATGTGTGCATGAATTGTTCTTTTATGACATGCCGATGCATAGGAAGAGAGATAGACTTCGTCATTACACGATATATGTTACCTTGTGCTCATTACTAAATTCTAAATCATTGTTAATTAAAATTGGCTTTGATATACCTTGGGATCCGGGTGGATTCACTACTTGAGCACTATATGCCTAGCTTAATGGCTTTAAAGAAAGCGCTGCCAAGGAGACAACCCGGAATTTTTAGAGAGTCAGTTATTTCTGTTTAGTGCTTTCATATAGTTTAAAAAACAAAAAAAATAAAGAGGGGAACCCAAAACTTTTCGAAAAGAAAAGTGAAAGTGAGATAGAGGAGCATTGTGAAAGTGGGGGACGTCCTTGAAGTTTGTTCATGACCATGGAAACTTTGTGAATCTTAATTACAGAAACTTTTCACCAAAAATAATTATCCCCTTGTGCAATTCTATTGTATTATAACAATAACATGCCAAGGTTTGACTTTAGGATGTTTACAATGCTTGTTGGTTTGTGCGGTGCAGGACAGAAACTTTGTCTGTAGTGCACGATTTTACATTTTTTACTGGAATGTCAAATAGTTCTGATTATTTTTGCGCTGTCTTTCTATACAATTTTTTTCCCAATTTTGGTAGAATTTTGCAAGTATCAGAAGTATGGTGAATTTTCAAATTATTACAGACTGTTCTATTTTAGACAGATTCTGTTTTTGATGCACAATTTGCTTGTTTTGATGAAACTATCAATTTATATCAGTGGATTAAGCCATGAAGAAGTTATATTACAGTAGCTACAATGCAAAAACAAAATATGAACTAGTTTGCAACAGTACTTAGAGTGGTGATTTGCTTTATTATACTAACGGATCTTACCAAGTTTTCTGTTGAAGTTTTGTGTGGATGAAGTGTTCGAAGATCGAGGAGGTCTCGATGTGAGAAGAAGGAGGAGAGACAAGAGCTCAAGCTTGGGGATGCCCAAGGCACCCCATGTAAATATTCAAGGAGACTCAAGCGTCTAATCTTGGGGATTCCCCGGCAGGCATCCCCTCTTTCTTCAACAAGTATCGGTATGTTTTCGGATTCGTTTCGTTCATGCGATATGTGCAAATCTTGGTGCGTCTTTTGCATTTATTTTTCACTTTTGTTTTATTTACCATGCTGGTATGAGATAGTCCTTGGTTGATTTATAGAATGTTGTTTGCACTTCACTTATATCTTTTGAGTATGGCTTTATAGAATGCTTCATGTGCTTCACTTATATCATTTGAAGTTTGGCTTGCCTGTTTCTCTTCACATATAAAACTGCCATTTGTAGAATGTTGTTTTGCTTCACTTATATTTATTAGAGCGTGGGCATATCTTTTGTAGAAAGAATTAAACTCTCTTGCTTCACTTATACCTATTTAGAGAGTTGACAGGAACTAGTCATTCACATGGTTGGTCATAAAATCCTACATAAAACTTGTAGATCATTGAATATGATGTGTTTGATTCCTTGCAATAGTTTTGCGATATAAAGATGGTGATATTAGAGTCATTCTAGTGGGTGGTTGTGGATTGAAGAAATACTTGTGTTGAGGTTTGTGATTCCCGTAGCATGCACGTATGGTGAACCGTTATGTTACGAAGCTGGAGCATGAGGTATTTATTGATTGTCTTCCTTATGAGTGGCGGTCAGGGACGAGCGATGGTCTTTTCCTACCAATCTATCCCCCTAGGGGCATGCGTAGTAGTACTTTGCTTTGAGGGCTAATAAACTTTTGCAAAAAGTATATGAGTTCTTTATGACTAATGTGAGTCCATGGATCATACGCACTCTCACCCTTCCATCATTGCTAGCCTCTTTGGTACCGTGCATTGCCCTTTCTCACCTCGAGAGTTGGTGCAAACTTCGCCGGGGCATCCAAACCCCGTGATACGGTATGCTCCATCACACATAAGCATCATTATATCTTCCTCAAAACAGCCACCATACCTATCTATCATGGCATTTCCATAGCCATTCCGAGATATATTGCCATGCAACTTCCATCATCATCATATAAATGACTCGAGCATTTGTTGTCATATTGCTCTGCATGATTGTAAGATAGCTATCATGATGTTTTCATGGCTTGTCCGTTTTTTGATGTCATTGCTATGCTAGATCATTGCACATCTCGGTACACCACCAGAGGCATTCATATAGAGTCATATCTTTGTTCTAGTATCGAGTTGTAATATTGAGTTGTAAGTAAATAAAAGTGTGATGATCATCATTATTAGAACATTGCCCAGAAAAAAGAGAGGCCAAAGAAGCCTAAATAAAAAAGGGGGCCAAAAGAAGCCTGCTAAAAAAAGAGAAAAGAAAAGGGGGCAATGTTACTATCCTTTTACCACACTTGTACTTAAAAGAGCACCATGTTCTTCATATAGAGAGTCGCTTGAGTTATCACTTTCATATACTAGTGGGAATGTTCATTATAGAAATTGGCTTGTATATTCTGATGATGGGCTTCCTCAAATGCCCGAGGTCTTCATGAGCAAGCAAGTTGGATGCACACCCACTTAGTTTAGTTTGCGCTTTCATATACTTATAGATCTAGTGCATCAGTTGCATGGCAATCCCTACTACTCACATTGACATCAATTGATGGGCATCTCCATAGCCCGTTGATTAGCCGCGTCGATGTGGGACTTTCTCTTTTTTTGTCTTCTCTGCATAACCCCCATCATATTATTCTATTCCACCTATAGTGCTATGTCCATGGCTTGCGCTCATGTATTGCATGAGAGTTGAAAAAGCTGAAGTGCATTAAAAGGTATGAACCAATTGCTCGGCTTGTCATCGGGGTTGTGCATGATTTGAATGCTTTGTGTGGTGAAGATGGAGCATAGGCATACTATATGATTTTGTAGGGATAACTTTCTTTGGCCATGTTATCTTGAAAAGACATGATTGCTTTATTAGTAGGCTTGAAGTATTATCGTTTTTATGTCAAATGATAGAATATTGCTTTGAATCACTCGTGTCTTAATATTCATGCCTTGATTAGATACATGATCAAGATTATGCTAGGTAGGATTCCACATAAAAAATATCTTCTTCATCATTTACCTACTCGAGGACGAGCATGAATTAAGCTTGGGATGCTGATACATCTCCATCGTATCTATAATTTTTTATTCTTCCATGCCAATATTATTCAACTTTCATATACTTTTGGCTTTTTATACTATTTTTGGGACTAACATATTGATTCAGTGCCCAGTGTCAGTTCATGTTTGTTGCATGTTTTATGTTTCGTAGAGACCCCATATCAAACGGAGTCCAAACGGGATAAAAATGAACGGAGAATATTTTTGGAATATTTGGAGAATATGGGAAGAAGACTCAACGCGAGATAGTGCCCGAGGCGGCCACGAAGCAGGGGGCGAGCTCCTGACCCTCGTTGGCCCCTCGTAAGGTGGTTGTCTTGATTCTTTTGCCGCAAGAAAGCTAATTTTTGGAAAAAAAATCTCGGCGAAGGTTTCAGTCCAATCGGAGTTACGGATCTCCGGATATATAAGGAACGGCGAAAGGGCAGAATACGAGAGCGCAGAAACAGAGAGAGACAGAGAGATAGATCCAATCTCGGAGGGGCTCTTGCCCCTCCCATGCCATGGAGGCCAAGGACCAGAGGGGAAACCCTGCTCCCATCTAGGGAGGAGGTCAAGGAAGAAGAAGAAGAAGGGGGCACCTCTCCCCCTCTCTTCCGGTGGCGCTGAAACACTAACGTGGCCACCATCATCATCACCGTGACCTTCACCAACACCTCCGTCATCTTCACCGACATCTCCATCACCTTCCCAACTCTATCTACATCAGTCCACTCTCCCGCAACCCGCTGTACCCTCTACTTGAACATGGTGCTTTATGCTTCATATTATTATCCAATGATGTGTTCCCATCCTATGATGTCTGAGTAGATTTTCGTTGTCCTATCGGTGGTTGATGAATTGCTGTGATTGATTTAATTTGCTTGTGGTTATGTTGATGTCCTTTGGTGCCCATCATATGAGCGCGCGCATGGATCACACCATAGGGTAAGTTGTATGCTGATAGGACTATGTATTGGAGGGCAAGAGTGAGGGAAGGTTCAACCTAGCATAGAAATTGATGCAAACATGATTGAAGTGGGCCCAATATATTTTAATGCTATGGTTGGGTTTTACCTTAATGAAAGTTAGTAGTTTCGGATGCTTGCTAACAGTTCCAATCATAAGTGCATAGAATTCCAAGTCAGGGATGACATGCTAGCAGTGGCCTCTCCCACATAAAACTTCCTATCGGTCTAGTAAAGTAGTCAACTGCTTAGGGACAATTTCGCAATTCCTACCACCACTTTTCCATACTCGCCATATTTACTTTATTGCTTCTTTACTTAAATAGCCCCTACTTTTTATATACGCTCTCTTTATATTCTTGCAAACCTATCCAACTACACCAACAAAATACTTCTAGTTTCATAGTTGTTCTAGGTAAATCGAACGTTAATCGTCCGTAGAGTTGTATCGGTGGTCGATTGAACTTGAGGGAATATTTGTTCTACCTTTAGCTCCTCATTCGGTTGGACACTCTTACTTATCGAAAGAGGCTACAATTGATCCCCTATACTTGTGGGTTATCACGGTTTCCTTGAGGCCATGATGAGACCAAAGATCCACTTTTGCACGCCAGAGTACCTTGATCTAGCCCCCTGTAATAAGGAGCTGACGAAGTACACTGGGCACTAGAGCACTTTCTTCCTTGACATATCCTTGGGGCTGCTCTCGCTGTCGTGCTCATTGATGTCTTGATCTCTCTCTTGCTCTGCCGGTCCTTGCTCACTTTCTGCCACATCTACTTCCTGGTGCGCCACCAAGGCTACACTGACCACTTGGTTGGTTGCCGCTAAGTACAGCAGCAACGGTTCTTGTGGTTTGGGGGCAACCAAGGTAGGCATAAAGAACAAGTTGGTCTTCAACTCTTGCAAAGCTGCTAATGGTTCCGGGGTCCACTTCATGGGCCTTGCCTTCTTCAAAATTTTGAAGAACGGCAGGGCGCGCTCGGCACACTTGGACATGAATCTACTTAGCGCGACAACGCATCCTGTCAGACGCCTCACATCCTTAACTATCCTTGGCACCTGGATCTGCTCGATAGCTTTAATCTTGTCGGGGTTGGCTTCGATCCCCCTGGGACACAAAAAAATTCAAGCAGCTTGCCGGAGGGAACGCCAAACACACACTTCTCTGGGTTGAGCTTCAAGTTGATCTTCCGCAGATTAGCAAATTTCTCCTCCAAATCCTGAATAAGGGTGGATCTATCCTTGGTCTTGACCACAATATCATCCATATAAGCTTCAATATTTCTGTGCAGTTGTGCCTCGAAACCAATCTAGACTACCCTTGCAAAAGTGGACCCGACACTCTTTAATCCGAATGGCATGCGAATAAAATAGTACGTACCACATGGAGTGATGAACGATGTCTTCTCCTCGTCTTCATTGGACATGAAGATTTGGTGATAGCCAGAGTATGCATCCAGAAAGGAGAGGAGATCACAGCCTAAAGTGGAATCCATAATATGATCGATACGCGGCAAGGGAAATGGGTCCTTTGGGCAGGCCTTATTGAGATATATGAAATCTATGCAAAGCCTCCACTTCATGTTAGCCTTCCAGACTACCACTGGATTTGCCAATCGCGTGGGGTGTAGTACCCCTCTAACCAAACCAGCTACTTCAAGTTTCTTGATCTCTTCCACAATGAACTGCTGCCTCTCCAAGGCCTGCTTCCAGACTTTCCGCTTGACAGGTCGGGCGTGTGGGCAGACAACAAGGTGGTGCTCGATTACCTCCCTGGGAACACCGGGGACATCATATGGTTGCCAGGAAAACACATCGACATTCACCCGCAGGAAGGCAACAAGCACGCTCTCCTATTTGTCATCCAGGGTGGCGCTGATAGTGAAAGTACCATCAACACCAGTCTGCCCTGCCGGGACCTTCTTCACTTGGGGTGCAGCAACCTTGTATCTCTTGTTGTTCGAACACTCCGGCACGTCATCAATGGGTGCCATGCACTCGGTGGGGGCACGCTTCCCGGATTCTTTGCCGGAGTCCCTACAATCCTTCTTTTTTCCTTTGTTCTCCTTGGCGGGAACTGCTGCTGGCGCTGCCTCTGCCGCGACTGCATCCCGGTACATCTTGTCCATGCAAATGATTGCATCCTTCTCATCCGACGGGACGACAATGACTCCCAGTGGCCCAGGCATCTTCAAAGTGTTGTAGGCATAGTGAGATGCCGCCATGAATTTAGCCAAAGCCGGGCGACCAAGAATCCTGTTGTATGGCAGGGGGAGGTTAACCACATCAAACAGAATCTTCTCGGTCCGGTAGTTTAGCTCTCCCCCAAACGTCACCGACAACGTGATATTTCCCTTAGGATGACTCATGCCAGGATTAACTCCTTGAAATGTGCCGATGGCCTTCAAATCATCTTCTGCAATCTGAAGTGTGCTGATAACTGCGGGGAAATCAGATTCAACCCGGCCCCGCCGTCCACCAACATTTTTGTGACCTTGAGGTTAGCGAATTGTTGGAGAGACCAACAATGGCAAGCATCCTACCGTAGTGGTACAGTTAGGATGATCTTCTTCGTCAAAGATGATGGGCGTGCGTGACCATTTGAGCAGCTTCCGGGCCTCTGGCGCTGGTTCCACGGCAGGGACTTCTCGTGCCCATCGCTTGAGCTGGCGGTGAGAGGTGTGCAAAGATGCACCCCCGTCAATGCAAAGGACGTCAGTGGCCTTTTGAAACTCCTGCTCACTGGTTTCCTCTTCGTACCCTCCATCACTTTTAACATCATAGGTTTCATTCTCTCGACCCTTGGCAGGTTTTCCTTGGTTCCTAAAGGGTTTGCCAGGGTGATTTACTTCACCGCCTTGGCCCTTTCCGCCAGTGACATTCTGACCTTTTTCCTTGTCGCGCTTCTCATACTCTGCTCTCTGTCTCTTAACAAGTTGCTCAACTTGATAGCACTCTTGATGGTCGTGGCCTTTGGTCGGAGGAATCTTGCAGTACGGTCCATCACCTTTCTCGGCCTTCTCTGCTATCGCAGCCTCCCGGCAGTCAGCACACATGGCAGCTTCCTTGCCTGGGACCATAGCTTTTGCCTTCTTGCCGGTACTAGGTGTACTCGATCCTTCAACAGTCATCACTGCCTTATCCCTCAGCTTCTTACTACACTTCTTACTCTTCTTCTGACTGGTTGATTCATCATCATCCTCTGAATCGACATTGG
Organism: Aegilops umbellulata; assembly: GCA_032464435.1. NCBI lineage: Eukaryota > Viridiplantae > Streptophyta > Magnoliopsida > Poales > Poaceae > Aegilops > Aegilops umbellulata. The sequence goes on along the minus strand of CP136059.1, from coordinate 149,820,620 downwards.
TGCAATCTTCCTCTCCGGGCAACTTCCTTCCCTCGTCCAGCCATGCACACTTATCCACCAAGGTGTAATGTTCCTTCACAGTCTTGGGAAACCGCACGTTCATCTTGGAACCGATCCAATGGCTGCACACGTTTGACTGGAAGGCAGCTCTCACAACTGCCGGATGGATACTTGGGATGTCTCTACGAACTTTGCTGAATCTCTGTAAATACTTACGGAGGGTGTCTCCTTCCTTCTGCTGCAGAAGCTGCAAATCATTGGGTCGGCCTGGCTTTTGATGGCCGTCGGTGAAGGCACCAATGAATTCATGGCATATGTCAGCCCACAATGAGATGGAGTTCTCCAGCCGGTGCATCAGCCAAGACCTCACATTGGACTTGATTGCCAAAGGGAACTAGTTGGCGAGCACCTTCTCATCTCTTCCCCCGGCAACCTGAATAGCGATGCTGTAGATGCTCAGATACTCTGCCGGGTTCAGCCACTCATCGTACTTCTCGGGTATCTCTGGCTTGAACCTATGAACGGACGGCCAATGGACATGACGTAGCTCTCGGGTAAAGCAGGGCACCCAACCTTGAAAGGTAGGCACCCACCAATACCGAGCGCAGGCTCGTCGAGGCCGTCGCACCCATTGGTCTGGTAGTGGTCGCTGCGGCGTCGCTCGACGACGACGCGCGCGCCCCCTGCCCATCCTCCGGGGCTCACCGTCGGCCTGGACTTGCTCGAGGGTCAGAAGAGGCCATCGAGATGTTGTCAGGATCTTGATTCTCCTATGCCCGCGCTGGCTGTCGTGGCAGGGACGGCATCATGGGGGTGCCTCCTTCCGTGCGGCCAGCAGAACAGGTTGTCGTCATCGCTTGGGGAGGCCGCAGCGGGCTAGCTCGCAGCAAGCCCTCAGCCTCGGTGAAACCAAGCTTACTTTCGATGGTGGCACTCCATTCGTCCATCTGCTCGGTCGCTGGGAGAAACATCAGCAGTAGCTGAGCCCGCGGCATGGCCTCCGTGGTTGTACTTGGCATGGGTGCTGATGAAGTGGATCGCACCATCGCTCGGCTCCTAACGGTGCCAGCGGCGGCAGCACTGCGCCCCTGCTGTTGCGGGATGGATGCTTGAATGGCAGGGGGACACGGTGAAGTCGCTCGAGGGCCAACTGCTCTGTCGGGTGCAGCAACTCGATCAACCCATCTCGGGGGAGGCACATGCGTTGTGGTCGCTTCCATGGCGAGGGCGACCGGAGCGTGGTGGTTTCCCTTGGACCGAGCGACCATCACTATGGTTGTGCCCATCGGCGGGAGGAAGGGTTGCAGATGGAATAACCCCCTCATCCGTACCTTGTGGAGCATGGCCGTTGGGGCGTTGTTGACGTTGTTCCCTTCTGGTGTTTCCCGCTCCTGCATGGGCTACCGGCGAAGTGGTGATGGCGCCGCCCACACCATCCACGTCCCCAGCAATGTCCACGTCCTCGCATGCCTCCGCACTCCCCGTAGCGTTAGAGGTCGCGGGCGGCGGAGCCTTCAAGGTGGATGGATGAGCTGGAGCACCGGATTTCTTCTTGGGCGCCATGGTCGATGGCACCGCCCAAGGCGAAGACGGTGATGGAGATGACGCGCTGCACACGCCTTCAGGTTCTCGCAAGCGATCCCCCTATTTGGCCAGCCAAAGATGTCACGGGAAACCGCGACCACCTATTGGACCGGAGGGCCCCTTGCTGGTTCGGCAGGGGGAAAGCGCATTGCATAAAGACCAGACGAGCGTGCGGCAGCACGGCAAAGATCACACAGGCAATTTTTCCCAGGTTCGGGCCGCCGTGAGTCGTAAAACCCTACTCCTACTTTGGTGGATTGATGGTGGAAGAATGATGGTGAGGCATAGTACACTGTACGGCAGGGGTTGCCTCAAGGCGATAGTGGCTACGCGCGTATGGTCTATGCGTTGTCTAACATTTAAACCCTTTCTACGGTTGCCACGGGCCTCCTTATATAGATCAAGGGGTTACCACAATGGCAAAGTAGTCATTATGCACTGATAAGATAGGAAACAGTGCTATCATACCTAACTCTGCAGGCTGACAGGGTGCATTAAATGCACCGCTTAATCTCACGTCAACGGTTGCCCGACAAGCCTTGCCCGGCCGTCTTGCCAGCTCCATGCCTGCTCGTTTGACACGTCGCAGGACGGGTGTCATCTGTAGGTATTTCTTGTAGAAAGTGGCCTCCATGTGGCAGATGGCTGCCACTCAGTCACTTTGCGGCGTGACACCGCACTGATAGACGACGTGGCGTTGCCTCCATGAGCCCCGGCAAGCTCTGCTGGGACGCCCTGGATGCATTCTTCTGGGGGTGACACTGCCCCTATCGAGCTGACCTTCCTGGCAAGGGAGGCTTTTCTCCTAGTGGCATCTCATTGTTCTGGCTTGATCTTGCTCTTCTTGATCCGCATGTTGGTCCTCCGATGATCTTGGTCTCTTGTACTTTGATATGGCCTGGTGCTGTAATCTTGTTCCCATGCCCGTGCACAGTCTGGCAACAAGCACTGGGTTTGTTGCATCGACACATGGGAATTATCATCAAGTTACTTTTCATCATGCTCATATGATTAACGTTCGCTAATTTGACAATTTGATATGTGGGTGCCGGTGCATAGGCGCCGCCCGTACTTGGGCAAGCCTCCCACTTGTGATTAACCCCTCTCGCAAGCATCCGCGTCTATGAAAGAAGAATTAAGATAAATCTAACCATAACATTAAACATGTGGATCCAAATCAGCCCCTTACGAAGCAATGCATAAACTAGGGTTTAAGCTTCTATCGCTCTAGCGACCCATCATCTACTTTATACTTCCCAATGCCTTCCGTTATGCCCAAATCATGGTGATGTGTCATGTAGTCGATGTTCACATAACACCACTAGTGGAAAGATAACATATATCTCATCAAAATGTCGAACAAATACCAAATTCATGATTACTTACAACAAGACTTGTCCATGTCCTCGGGAACAAAAGTAATTACTAACAAAGCATGTTCATGTTCATGATCAGAGGGGTATTAAATATCATTAAGGATCTGAACATATGATCTTCCACCAAATAAACCAACTAGCATCAATTACAAGGAGTAATCAACATTACTAGCAACCCACAAGTAACAATCCGAGGTTTTGAGACAAAGATTGGATACAAGAGATGAACTAGGGCTTGAGATGAGATGGTGCTAGTGAAGATGTTTATGCATATTGGTCCTCCCATGATGAGAGGATCCTTGGTGATGACGATGGCACTGATTTCCCCCTCCTAGAGGGAATTTTCTCCGAGGGAACCGCTCCGCCGGAGACCTAGATTGCTTCTGCCCAAGTTCCGCCTCGAGATGGCGATGCTTCATCCTGAAAGCCTTCTTCTTACTTTTTTTATAGGTCACAACACTTCATATAGCAGAAGACGGGCACCGGAGTCTGGCCAGGGGGCCCACAAGCTCAAGGGCATGCACTGGGTGTAGGGTGCGTCCCCAGGCTTGTGGCCACCTGGTGGGTCTGTCGGCGTTCTGGGAACGGGGGTCCCCAGACTTGCCTGCCTGCGGCCTGCGGCGTGGATCGAGTGGGGGCCCAGCGAGGCCCATCTTCATCAGCACAAGGCTCAAGACCCTCACGAGGGGCCAAGCCTCGCGAGGCGGACGACATGGCGCTTCCTCAAGCACGACCTCCTTAGGCTGGCTCGCGAGGGGGCGGAGAGATCAAGGCGGGTACCTCACGAGGTGCCCATGACGCAAGCCATGACGACCAAGGGTGCCAGGCGGGCGCCAGCCCGCGCAGTTTCCTCCCTTTCCTCTTTGGTGCAAAGGGGGCAAGCGCAGGCGAGAGGATCAAGCAAAGGCACCCATTTCGGTGCAACGAGACCAAGACCAGCTCCGCAAGAAGGAGGAAGTCACTGTGGAGCCCAAGCCGGCGTCATCACCAGAGCCTTTGGCAGGCGAAGACCAACTTTAGTCAGGATAAGTGTACCAGATGTTCCCCTTCAAATTGGCCAATTGTTGGCGCCCTTCCCGCTCAATATTTGGGAAGAGGCCCAGGGCCCTTGCCTATAAATAGGGCTAACCACCCACAGAGTAGGATCCAGCATCAGAGGGGGGGGATCAGCATCTAGAAAGAGAGAAGGGCGATTGAACTCTCCCTAGCAGTTCATCCCCTAACTAAGAACAGACCCTCGCGAGGTCATTCTTTCTTGTACTGTTCTTCCTCATCAGCCCAAGAGGCAATCCACCCGCCACAAACTAGAGTAGGGTATTACACCACAATGGTGGCCCGAACTAGTATAAATCTTGTGTCTCTTGTGTTGTTCTTGCAGTAGTTAGATCCTTGCGAGAAGGAGAGGTAGTGGGCACGATCTCCGCGCGCACCCCAGAGTTCGAACCTTAAGGGTCTGCCGGAACCCAGAATCCGACATTTGGCGCGCTAGGTAGGGGTGCGCTGGAATCTGCCTTCCCATCGCTCCGTCTCCCGTTGCGTCGTCATCATCATGTCCGGCGACCAAGCGGGCAACCAAGGCCCATGGGCGGCATGGCCCATCTGCGCGGAGCCTCCCGCTCCGGGCGACCCCGCGCCACAGGCAGCTCGCGGTCCGCAGGGCGCTGCGGGCCGCGGGCGACGCGGGCAAGCTTCTGCGACCCTCACGCCGCGACAGGCGCGGTCGGCAGCAAGGGCCTCCAACCACGCCGCAGCTACGACACCGTACACCCGCCAAGAACAGGCGAACTCAAGGGCCGCGCTCACGGTAGCACGGGAGCTGCTGCAGTGCAGGCTATTGGAGGGCAGCCGCGACGTGCTGCTGGAGCGGGTCGCCGAGCTCCTGGGCTTCTCCGCTTCGGGGGCTCACCCCTTCTGCGTCCAGCTTCCGCCTCAAGCTTAGGGCGGCACACGAGGGGGCCCAGCGCACCCGCACGGGCCTCAAGACTACCCCAGCACCGGCGAATCCGCCGGCACCAGACTGGCGGAGGCGCTACCCCCGCCCCCGGCACGCGAAGGAGAGGGGCTCAGTGCGGCCCACGCCGCCAGCGGCCAACCGCGCTACCACCCCGCGGTGGGCATGACAAGCAACGCCGCATGGCGCATGGAGTACTACAACGCAGCATTCGGGGTGGCGGCGCCAGAGGAGTACGTGCCCCACATGATGGACCAAGGACACGCTCACGGGGGCGAACAGGGCTCACTCTTCAGCCCTAGATGGGAGGACGAGGCGCCAGAGGCCGAGCCCCTCCAGGAACCCCGGGACGGCTCCGTCGGTCACACTGGAGGCGACGACTATCGGGTACCATTAATTCCTCAAGAGCAGGCATATGCTAATCATGCGTCACAGGAGATGCAGGTCGCCGCGACATGCAGCTGCCCCGCCCCTGCGGTCTCCTACCCCTTGGGAGGAGGACGCAGGGGGCTGCAGGAAAGGGGCAGTGATCCTACCTCACCACCGCAGCGTTGGGAGCAAGGCGTTCTTAGAAGATAGGCCCTCCGCTGGGGAGGCGCCCGAGGGCCTGCCCCTGGCGGAGGACCCGTGGTCGTCGGGGGAACCGCTGGCGACCGATCTACTCCACCGGCGGTGTCCTGGTTTCCGGTCGTCGTTGGTGACACTAGAGTGTGGTGCAAGGCAGGGCCCTCGTCAGGCGCTATGAAGCAAGGCCGGTTCCTGTGAAGAAGGCCCAGTGCCTGTGAAGCTCGCCGCCCCGTGACACTCTCACGTAATAATGATTGGGGTTGTACACCCCCCGGAGTCTCAGGGGTGCCGGCCTCAGGCCCTGGGGCTCCCTCCCACGCCCAGTGGACAGCACTTAGCTCCGCGCTGGTGAGAAGACGTCGAAGACTAGATTAGGTGCCGGACGAGGCCTTTTTGTTTGCTTTCATTGCCTTCTTCCTTTGGTTGTAACCTTTTTCCCCCGCTGGATTTAAGTTGAATTCAAATTTGAGCTTTGCGTGCGTTCGGGGAAGGGGTGCTTTGTTTTGTTTGAATCGTTTCCCGCGTTCTGGTCACCATCTCACCACAGCTGCCTCCCCTCGCGAGCCAGGCCAGGCTTAGCTCGAGCACAGCACAGACTGTCGCTGTCGCTCCCTCGCGAGGTGACCTTTGGTGCTTGCAGAGATTGCTTTCTCATGAAAGGCCCGGAGCCTGTGAAGAAGGCGAACGCCTGTGAAGACATCCCTCTCGGGAGAAGGCCCAGAGCCTGTGAAGAAGGCGAACGCCTGTGAAGACATCCCTCTTGGGAGAAGGCCCAAAGCCTGTGAAGAAGGCAAACGCCTGTGAAGACATCCCTCTCGGGAGAAGGCCCAGAGCCTGTGAAGAAGGCAAACGCCTGTGAATACATCCCTCTCGGGAGAAGGCCCAGAGCCTGTGAAGAAGGCAAATGCCTATGAAGACGTCTCGCTCGAGGAAAAGGCCCGGAGCCTGTGAAGAGGGCAAACGCCTGTGGAGACGTCTTGCTCGAGGAAGGGCCCGGAGCCTGCGAAGACGGCCCAAACCTGCGGGGTTTCCTGTCGGCAACGACCTCGCCTCCCAAGGTTTCAACTACCCAGCGCCCGGGGCGTAACGCCCTCCAGAAGGCAGCTCCGGAGCCAGCAAGGAGCAAGGGCGAACCAGCCTACCGTTGGACGCGTGTACGATTTAATCACTGCAGATACATTAGATACAAGTTCATACATGAGGGGCTCCCCCTCCCAAAATGCTCTCACAATCGTCGGGCCAAACGCCTGAGTTCTATCGATGCAGGGTAAAAAGACGAGGATAGTACATGGTCAATCTGACAAATCCCCCAATGCGTCCTCGGAGGCGCCTCCCGAGCTGTCGCTGAACTCACCTTCGTTGTCTGCGCCCCCATCAGCGGCATTGGGGTGTTCCACCACGCCACCTTCGTCGGCGCCCACGATCACGCCGTCATCATCCGAAGTGAAGGCCCGGACAAGAGCATCTACATTGCTCTCCACCCATCCAGCCAGATCGCCTCGAACAGCTTGGGGAACTGGGGCGATGACGGCGTCGAAGTCGAAATGGGGATCCATGTTTCGAAGATGGCTGAAGACGCGGGAGAAGGCACGCCCGAGCAGGGCACGGCTCCTCTCCTCCACCAACCTATCGGCTTTGGCCGACCGTGCCTCCAGCTATGTCACCACGATGGTGAAGAACTGCAAGTTACCGGCGTAGTTAATCGTGTGCTGCTCGCCCACGGCAGCCTCACAGATGTTGTCCAGGGCATTGTTGGCCCTCTCCCGGAGCTTGGTGAGCATGGGGCTGTGCTCATGCTCTAGGACTTGACGCTGGCATATCTCGTCGGCATTCTGACGCTCGACGGCCACGACCTCTTCCACACGCTGGCGAAGGCGGAGCACCTCAGCCTGAGAGGAGGCCAGCTCTTTCTGCGCTGCCTCAAGGGCAACCTGGGAGGCGTCCGCTCGTCGCATCGCCTCATCTCGTTGTGCCCTCAAGGCGGCGGTTCTACCTTCTGCTTTGACTCGGATCATCCCCAGTTCCCCTCGAACTCGCGCTAGAGGCCTTGGCGTGCTGTCGCCACCCGACGGCAGACCTCCTCCAGGACACGCGTTTCCCGCGCGGCGACATCGTTTTCCGCCTGCGTCACCAGGCGCTCCCTCGTCTCCAGCTGCTCGAGCTCGCGAGCGCGTTCGGCGGCCTCCTGCACCAACGCTTCCTCGCGCTTCCGAAGCTCGGCTGGGTCGCCAGAAGCTACCTCCATCGATGCAAGGGCTGCCTCGCGCAGCTCCGCTTGCTCCTCCAACGAGCGACACCGGGCCAAGAGCTCCCGAGCCTGTTCTTCTACTGCTCCTCGCCGACGGTCTGCTCCTCGGGCCACCTCAACAGCCTGAGACCGAGCCGCCAGAGAAGCCTCCAGCGACGCCTTCGCCTCTTCGTCGTCAAGGACGCGCTGACGACGCGCGAGGGCAGCGGCTGCCTCCAGCTCGCGCCGCTCGTCGGCCAGGCGCAGGCCCTCAGCTTCTAGGCGCACGTCTTCCTCAGCGAGCTCCTACCCAAGCAGGTCTACGGCGCCACTCGCCCTCCGAAGGAATTCGTGACGACGGGCACGGCGCTCTCGAGCACGCCCAAGCACGTTCGCCGCGCCATCATCCACCTCAAGCAGGCGTCGAGGACCTCGGATCATCGCTCCGGCCCCGGGCAGGGGGCTGGGGGCTGGCGCCTTCACGACGGCCGGCCGCGCCGCATCAGAAGCCCGACCTGAGTCCAACCTGACCTCGGGAGAAGGGCCCCTGAGGTGCCTCAACCGGTCGCAGCCCACGACCAGACGGGAAGCCCACGGCAGGCTGCCTATGTCGAGGGAAGGCCCGTGGAAGGAGATCGCGGGGGCGGGAGAGTAGCCGCGTGCTACGCGGCGGTCGGCGCTGTCACCTGCCCAAACCACAAGGGCAGTGCTGCTTGACACACCCAGGGGTGGCGGAGGAGACGGAGTCAAGGAGGGCGTCGGCCCGACGGCTTCATCGAGCTCAGTGGGCAGAGGCCTACAGAGCAAGGATGAGCGGATGCGGCAAGCAGGATAAGGAACAGAAAAGGAGAAGACTTACTCGTCAACGGCAAAGCACTTCCGGCGCTTCAGCAAGCGGCAGGGGAAGGCATCGCCCAAGGCCTCCCTTTTTCTCCGGAGGGCCTCAAAGTCCACACAGAAACGGCCCTGGAGAGGTGCACAGGAATCAGCCTGCGAAGAGGACGGGGCGCCAAGGCCACCTGCGTCGAGGGCGCATGCCTGGTACGCACGGGAAGTTGCCTCGTCGGAGATCCCGGCCGGGGGCTCAGGAGCCTCGGCCTCAAGCACTAGAGGCGGCAGCGCCTCACCCGTGGCCTCGGGAGCGCGGACCTCGTGAGCTGCCCCATCAAGATCATCGCCAGGTGCGGTCACATCGTCCGCGGCTCCCTCGACCCCCACTGTCTCCTGCCTCCATGCGCCACCACTCGAGGAGGATTCACACAGGCCGACCGGAAGGGAAATCACCACCACAGGGTTCTCGCGACGCCCCTAGAGGCCGACAGGGCGTAGCCCCCACTCGTCGAAAGGGGGCATCTGCCTCACGAAGTCATCCCTGTTGTGGCAGAGGTACAGCAAGGCCCCCCTGCCGGACGCCCCCGGGGTTGGGATCGCCTGTCAGGATCAAGAGCACCTTCCTCAGCACCTCGGGCGTTAGGTCTTCTCCCTGAAGCCTCATACGGTCACCATGCCCGCTGAAGGCCCACATTCGACGAGAATGGCGTTGGAGAGGGGCAATGCGGCGCAACAGGAACTCCTTCACCACTTTGGGCGCCGTTACGCCAAGCTTCTTCAGGGACATGAAGCGGTGCCAGACGAAGGCGAGCCGGGGGCTTGCGAGCGTCTCCTAGCCCCAGCCTGAATTAGGCACAACAGGCGATGTCGGCTTCGCGAGCCGGGGGCTGGGCACCTCGACATCAATGTACAACCACCGCCCGCGGAACTCGGCTGAAGGCAGAGGGAGGTTGAAGTCGATACCAGAGGGTGCGGTCTCGGGCGAAGCTACGAAGCTCACGCATGCCGAGCATTGCATGGGGTTGGCAAGATGCAAGGAGAAGAAGTGGCGCAGCAGGGCAACAGAAGGAGGGACGCCCACCATCGCCTCACAAACAAATGCGAAGACTGAAAGAAGAGCAATGGACTCAGGACCCATATGCATCATGTGGATCTGATAATGATCAAGAACAGCGTTGAAGAAATCGGAGAAGGGAGGCACCAGACCCGCCCACAAGGCGTCGGCAAAGTAATGGACCTCGGTGATTATCCTGTCAGTAGGGAGGTGACACGTAGGCCACGCCGTCGTCCTCCCGCATTCGTTGAAGGCGGTGGCCAGAGCCGAATTGAGCTTGCCCAGGCACTCCAGGTTGAGTATGATTGAGCGGCCAACAACAGGCGCCACCGGCGGCAGCGGGCGAGAAGGAGCCGCAGGCTTCTTCCCCATCTGTTTCCTTGGAGCCATGGCGGCGGGCGGAAGAGAGGAGATGCGAGATGGGATTGGAAGCGAGGGTCAGAGTTCGGAGGGAGGAAGAGCAGGAGACGGTCAAGCAACAGGGAAAAGGGCGGCTGTGTACAACTGCGGGGCAACCTAGCGCGGCGCAGAATAAGGGAGCGTGGGTAAACAGTGCCGCCCACGTCCAATCAACCGCCACGCGGCACCCGAGGCCGCAGGCTGTTAGGGCCCGCGGCGCTTCGCCCTTGCCCTTTCACCTCTCGGCACGGCCAAGTCCATGCGCGCCTTGTGCCCGGGGGCTGCTGTCGGCGTTCTGGGAACGGGGGTCCCCAGACTTGCCTACCTGCGGCGTGCGGCGTGGCTCGAGTGGGGGCCCAGCGAGGCCCATCTTCATCAGCACAAGGCTCAAGACCCTCGCGAGGGGCCAAGCCTCGCGAGGCGAACGACACGGCGCTTCCTCAAGCACGGCCTCCTTAGGATGGCTCACGAGGGGGCGGAGAGATCAAGGCAGGTACCTCACGAGGTGCCCATGACGCAAGCCATGAGGACCAAGGGTGCCAGGCGGGCGCCAGCCCGCGCAGTGTCCTCCCTTTCCTCTTTGGTGCAAAGGGGGCAAGCGCAGGCGAGAGGATCAAGCAAAGGCATCCATTTCGGTGCCACGAGACCAAGACCAGCTCCACGACAAGGAGGAAGTCACTGTGGAGCCCAAGCCGGCGTCATCACCAGAGCCTTTGGCAGGCGAAGACCAACTTTAGTCAGGATAAGTGTACCAGATGTTCCCCTTCAAATTGGCCAATTGTTGGCGCCCTTCCCGCTCAATATTTGGGAAGAGGCCCAGGGCCCTTGCCTATAAATAGGGCTAACCACCCGCAGAGTAGGATCCAGCATCAGAGGGGGGGATCAACATCCAGAAAGAGAGAAGGGCGATTGAACTCTCCCTAGCAGTTCATCCCCTAACTAAGAACAGACCCTCGCGAGGTCATTCTTCCTTGTACTGTTCTTCCTCATCAGCCCAAGAGGCAATCCACCCGCCACAAACTAGAGTAGGGTATTACACCACAATGGTGGCCCAAACTAGTATAAATCTTGTGTCTCTTGTGTTGTTCTTGCAGTAGTTAGATCCTTGCGAGAAGGAGAGGTAGTGGGCACGATCTCCGCGTGCACCCCAGACTTCGAACCTTAAGGGTCTGCCGGAACCCAGAATCCGACAGGGTCCCCTCCTGGTATTTCTTCACCCAATATTTTTTATATATTCCAAAATAATTCTTTTTAAAGTTTCAGGACATTCAGAGTTGTGGAGAATAGGGATCTCAGATTTGCTCCTTGCCGGTCGAGAATTCTAGCTGCCAGCATTCTCCCTCTTCATGTGATCTTGCAAAATAAGAGAGAAAAGACATGAGAATTGCATCATGAAGGGTAATAATAGTCCATAATGCAATAAATGTCAACATAAAAACGTGATGCAAAATGGACGTATCACCTATATACATGATCATTGCCATCATGATTATTTGCTTTTCTATCAATTGCCCAACAGTAATTTGTTTACCCACCATATGCTATATTCAAGAGAGAAGCCTCTAGTGAAAACTATGGCCCCCGGGTTAACTTTTACACTACAAAAAAATATACTTCCGTGATGATATGTGTTCGTCACAGTAGGTCACGTTTTTTGTCATGCATGTACATCCATGACAAATTTATGACATAATCAAGATAGTCATACCTGTGTTGTCGTAGAAGTGTTCCATGACATTACCAAAATTGTCATCACAGAAGTGTCCACTTCCATGACGATATATCGCACGTCATAGAAGTGCTTTCACCAAGGGTGACCGACACGTGCATCCACCGTAACAGGATGCCGTTAAGCTACCGGGTCCGGTTTTGGATCCGATAACACGTTAACAGACCGGACCAATGGGAAATTTCCATGTGTAAAATTTTGATTGGCCGTAGGAAACACGTGTCAGCTCGTCAGTGGGTCAGATAAGCGCCTATGATATGTCGACACGTGCGACGGCCCACCATGGCCCATTTAGCTTACAAAGGCCAGCCCGTTTGACTTGGTCAAAAGATAGCGGGCTGGACCATGAAAAGCCTGTTAACGATCTCTTCGCAATTAGCCCATTTTACAGCCGGTAACTCACGGCCCGTCAGAGCCTACACAAAATCGGCCCAACAACGTCATGTGGGCCGTCAAATATAACACCAGCCCGTTTCACTTTCGGCCCATGTATGGCCCACGACGTCTTTCGGCCCATATGAGGCCTTCGTATCTTTAGGCCGTTTAGAGGCCCGCAGTGACTCTAGCCCGTAATGAATAGTATATTTCTTTGTACCCATTAATGGCCCATGATTCACATGGGCCGTTTCCAGCACATGTTAGCTTTCGGCCTACTGACGGCCCATATGTTCTTGGGATCCTTTCTGACCCTCGATTACTTACGGCCCGTTACTGGCCAATTCCCCTAATGGGCCAAATTCGCCCCGTGGCAAGAGTCGGCCCGTTTCTAGCATGTTAACCCGTTGCGCTGTTTCCATCCCGTTCTATATTATGGCCCATTAACGACCCATTTATGCCTGTGATAGAATTAAGCCTTTGCTGTCCTCCGACCTATTAACGGCGTGTTACCTTGCTGGGCCGATACCAATTATGCCCGTTTACGGCCCATGTAGACCCATTTATCGGACGACCTGAGGCCCACCGATTGGAGGCCCATTTAAAGACGGCCCGTAGGAGGCCCATGGATCCTACGGCCCGTAGCAGGGTCAAGGCTCTACCATGGTCCGTATATGGCCCATGGTTGTTGCGGCCACTAGCAAACCAGGGAAAAAGAAGAATAGGAAATAAATAAGCCTGAAACTAACGCTAGGCTATTAAGGCGATTGTACAGATTACATCCACTGGGCATCACAGATCGCCAACAGTGCAAATATAGGGAACACCCTACACTATACAAAAATGGCTTGCTGTTTTCTTCAGCCAGTGGCTAGACATTAAGAACAAATTTTATATTACAACATAACAAATTACAACTATAAAACAAAAGGAAGGCTGGCATAAAAGTTAATAGTATGGCCGATAAATGCACCACCAGAAGTTCAGAAGCTCAATTAATTTGACCTGATTGTTACGTTTTCATAATGTATTGTCCGATGGAGCACCATAACCTTCGCCTTCATTTATCCTAGGCTCCTGAACAACATAGCAAATGTCTGATAGTCTGGTTTCAAAACCATGCATATCTTGACGACATCGAACAGTGTCTGTCCTTGTTTCACAAAGGGTCTCTGTTAAGGAACGGACTTGTGTCTGGAGCGCAGATATAACATTGTTTTGAGCTTGCGTATCTTGATCATGAGGCAGTTTGGACGAGATTGCTGTCGGTGTCAAAACCGACGGATCTCGGGTAGGGGTCCCGAACTGTGCGTCTAAGGCGGATGGTAACAGGAGGCGGGGGACACAATATTTACCCAGGTTCGGGCCCTCTCGATGGAGGTAATACCCTACTTCCTGCTTGATTGATCTTGATGATATGAGTATTACAAGAGTTGATCTACCACGAGATCGTAGAGGCTAAACCCTATAAGCTAGCCTATGATTATGATTGTTGTTATCCTACGGACTAAACCCTCTGGTTAATATAGACACCGGATGGGGCTAGGGTTACAAAAAGTCGGTTACAAGGGAGGAGACCTACATATCTGAATTGCCAAGCTTGCCTTCCACGCAAAGGAGAGTCCCACCCGGACACGGGACGAAGTCTTCAATCTTGTATCTTCATAGACCAACAGTCCGGCCAAAGTATATAGTCTGGCTGTCCGAGGACCCCCTAATCCAGGACTCCCTCAGTAGCCCCTGAACCAGGCTTCAATGACGATGAGTCCGGCACGCAGATTGTCTTTGGCATTGCAATGCGGGTTCTTCCTCCGAATACTCCATGGAAGATTTTGAACACAAGGATAGTGTACGGCTCTGCAAAACAAATTCCACATACCACCGTAGAGAGCATAATATTTCCACAAATCTAATCTGCTGACAACTTTTCATAACATAACATCACGCCATGGCCCGGTCATTATTCGAACCGTTTATCTCAACCATCTACTGCACATATTGCGAGACGGTTGTCAGGACCCCGATCCTAAGCCACATCGATCCAGCATGTAACACCTCATATCACTTTGCGGCCTCACGCACGGTACTCCCACGGGTGCCACCTTACCTGGCCCGGGACCGTTTGCGTCTTTTGGCTCACGTATATGATAGTGTCGCTAGCATCCATATGACAGAGAACCCGGGCCGACATGGCTAGTCGTGAACCCAAAGCGGCGCTAACCTATGAGGACAGGCATACATGAATCACATCGAGCATGTCGGTCATCAACCTGTGAATCCGGGCTGTAGCACTGGGCTAACAGGACTCCGGATGTCACCGCGTGACATTTCCCCGAAGGGACAGACAAAGGAACGAAGTGAATCACATGCCGGCCAGTCAAGTGTTCCGAGCAGTAGTGCTGGGCTAACAGGACTCCGGTGAACCGGGCTGTAGCGGACTACTATCGCTCCGAAGCACTAGACTACATTTCCCCATATGATAGGCTGCCAAGGATAAACAACTAGATAGTCGGATCCCACCCATACCAAGCATTTCAATCATACACACAATATGCCCGATATGAGTAGATACAACATGGCATCACAACAAGACTCTATGACTCAAGTATTTATTCATTAGGCTCCGAGGAGCGAGATATTACAAACATGGGTCTCATGACCCAACATTCAGAGCATACAAATCAAACACATGCGGAAGCTTAACACGTCTGAGTACAGACATCTACAAATGAAAAAGGCTGAGAAGCCTGACTATCTACCAGATCCTGCCGAGGGTACAAGATCGTAGCTGAGGTATCAAGCTAAACGTCGAAGTCCAAGCGGTACTACTAACGAGACTGACGTCTCTCTGCAAAACATAAAATAGGCAAACGTGAGTACAAACGTACTCAGCAAGACTTACATCAGAACTAACTACATATGCATCAGTATCAAAAAGGGGGTGGTGGAGTTTGACTGCAGCAAGCCAGCTTTGACTCGGTGGCTAACCTGAACTACGACTGCAAGCAACTCTTTTGAGGTGGCGCACACGAGTCCACATATTCACCATATCAATACACCACTATGGATCCGCTCCCGTCTTCCTACGAGAACGCCATCCATAGCACTCACGCTTATCTTGCGCATTTTAGAGTATCCACTTTCACTTGTCTATGAACTGTTATAGGCAACCCAGAAGTCCATTACCGCGGACACGGCTATTCGAATAGATGATGTTAACCCTGCAGGGGTGTACTTCTTCATACATGTTTCCACCACTTAGCGTCTGCACACGACATGTGCTCGGCAGACTTCAAGCGAAAGCCGACGTGGGTGTAGACCACGACCTACCTAAACACTCAAGTCTCTAGTCCAGGTTTATCGCCTATTCGGGTTCCATCCATGAGGAGATCCGGCCGGAGTTTCGCTCACAGCCCCAAACGATGTGTGCAGGGTCCGAGACACCAAACGGGTGCCCGACTGCCCGGCCACGTGCCTACCGCAACACAGCCCACTCCTACGGTCAGCGCTGCGTGCGGCCCCCAGCATACTACAAACACCAGAAACTACTTGCAACTCCTGGACAGAGGACGAGGGTGATTAAGAAGTCGAGCGGGGTCATATTTCAGGGCCCAATGTATGGTAGTAGCTGTTTCATGGATCACAAACACAGAACTCAGTTCCTGAGGACGGCTTCAATGAGACAACCCACCATGTACTCCTACATGACCTCTCACCAATACCTTTACCAAAACGTATTCACACACTTAGCTTACACGCAGTAGGACATGTTCATCACCATTCCAATTCATTCCCGATGAATCAGACCCGACTCAACTCTAAGCAGTAGCAGGCATGACAAGCAAGCATGAATGAGTAGGCACAACATGGGCTCAAACAACTCCTACTCATGCTAGTGGGTTTCATCTAATTACTGTGGAATGACAGGTCATGCAAAGGATAAAGGGGTTCAGCTACCGCAGCAAGTAACACATGAATCGTTGTTATCCTAATGCAATAAAAGAGAGCAGGAGCGAGAGAGTGGGATTGTATCATAATGAACAAGGGGGTTTTGCTTGCCTGGCACTTCTGAAGATATTATAGTTCTTCATCGGTGTCATCGATCACATCGTCGGGATACGCCTACCGAGAGGGGACAAACACCGGCAACTGAGAAAGAACACAATCAATGCGATGCCACAATATGATGCATGATCATGACATGGCAATATGCTGTTGATTGGGCTAATGCAACTAGCAACATGTTAAATGGAGTTGATTTGAACCCTAGGTTCAAATTCAAACTCCACATATGGTTATTTAAATGCCATTCAATTGATTTGAACTAAACAGTGAACAAAAGTTGCTCTAACATGCATGAAAATGATACAGATGGATAGATTGAATTTTTCTGATCATTTTTCATATATAAATTATTTGATTTGGAGCTACGGTTGATTTTCTATGAATTTTTGAAGTTTGGGGTATTTTCTGAAATTTTCTGATTAAAAAATAAATCCAGAAATTGAATTAATGCGTCAGCGTGACATAGGTGTGACGTCAGCGGTCAAAGGCGCCAGCCCAGGTCAAACCTGACGGCTGGGACCCACGAGACAGTGTAACAGGGCTGGTCTGGGTGGATGACATGTGGGACCAGTCAACGTTGACTTGACCAAGTCAAAGTTGACACGTGGGACCCGCAAGATTAACACTAATCTAAACAGAAATTAAACTAATTAATTTTATTTGCGCCGGGGCCCACATGGCAGTGTCACTAGAGTGTTAGTTAAGGCGTCATTAGAGGCTAATGACATCGCCACGTCGGCTGTCGCCGGAGTTGGCCGGCGGGGACCAAAACAACGGCGGAGGCTCGCCGAACTTGCGCTAGAGGCGTCGGGTTAGCGCGCTGAGGGCACCAGGAGGTAGGCCGCACTCTTGCGCATCCAGAGAGCCAAGGGGGAGGGGCTGGGGTGGAACGAGCTCGCCGGAGTCGAGCTCGTGGCGGCGCCGGAGTTTGGTGATTGCGGGGTTGGTGCTACGGTGCGCGTCAGAGCGAGTGAGTGTGTGCGTTAGGTTCCTAGGGACTTCCTGAGCACAGTGACGTGCTCCGACACGAGCGGCAGGGGCTGTGGCCACGGCGGCGCCATGGCCGGCAGTGACGAGCTCGGGAGCTTGCGGGAACGGCGACTAGAGGACGTGCGAGGCCGGGGCGAGAGAGGGGTTTCGTTCGCGAGCTCACCACGGGTCGGGTGGAGTCGAAGAAGAGGTCGGGGAAGCATTGGTTGCCGTGAATTCAACGGCGGCGATCCACGGCGGCCGACGCCGAAGACGGCGATGGTGGCGATGAAGCAGGGCCTCCGGCGTCGTGTAGCTCGGTGGAGAGGACGAGGAAGACGCGGTGGTGCTTCTGGGCTCAGCGGCTGGGCGAGGGGAGCTCGGTGGACGCAGCGGTGCTCGTCGGCGCACTCCGGTGCGCTCGGGGAAGAGAGGGAGAGGGAGCCAGAGGAAGGGAGAGGCACGGGAGAGAGAGGAGAGCGTCGAGGGGAGCGCGTGGAGCTCGGGAGAGATCCAGGGCGACGGGGATGCAGGCAGGCAGGGTGGAGGTGGCCGGGGCACGTGCCGGCGCGCTGCGGCCACGCGCTCTGCCTACTGGCCTGGGGAGGAAGACGACAGGAAGAAGGAGGTGGGCTGGGCCGGCCACTTGGGCCGCCAGGTGGCTGCACAGGTGAGTTGGCCCAGGTAGGTTATGTTCTTTTTTTTTAATTTTTCTGTTTTGTTTCTCTTTCATTTTATTTTGCCACTGTTTCCAAATTCAAAAGAATTTCAAACAGTGCCAAGACATTCTGAAATATTTTATGTTACCTCTCTGGACTATTCCAAAAGTACATAAAGCATTTCGAGGCATTTGAAAATATATTCATTATATATTATGGATACATCTCCAAATTCAAATAGATTATTTATTTAAATCTAGAGACCAAATAATTGCTTAAAAATGTTCCAGAATTTTGGTTTGATATATAACTCTTGCCAAAATTCACAAAACTATTTTTAGGGCATTTTGGATTCACAGAATGCAATTTAAAGGGTGCTTGCCCTTCTTTTAATTAGATGTCTGAGGTTTCAACAATCCTCAATTCAAGTTTCAGGAATTTAGGCATGATGCAAGATGCTCTCAATTGCAACTAATACAAGCAAAGTCTAGGGTCGTGACAACTCACCCCCACTAAACAAGAATCTCGTCCCGAGATTTAAGACGTGAGGTAAGAAGCCAGAGGAACACAAGCTAACACAATCTTCATGATCCAGGTTGCACTTCACAAGGTTGTTGATTCGTTGCATACATTGATCTTGACAGCCTCGCTTTTGAGATCTTCATCCACGTGATGACGACAGAAAGAAATTATCCTAGGATTGATCTTCTCGAAGATCGAGCTATACAAGATCAACTCACGGGATGAGATGTTGAAACATCTCGAGTTGAGACACAAAACACATCGAGAGGGATGGAAGAACAAACGACGAGGTATGATTTGGTGGCGAAAATTCAACGCTTAGAGAGATGGTGGATTGTGTCAAGGAGGCGAGGAAATAATTGCCATGATTCCATAACGGGCACCTTGGGGGAGGTGACTCGTAGAACTTTTCCCTTAAGTGGCAAAAAGAATTACTTTTGATACGGAGATCATTGGAACTCTGCTTACCAGCCTAAGGCAATTTACAAACGATCATTTGATGGAGTTCGAAAGAGTGGCATACTCAAACTAAAGTGGATGATGTGGACTACCTTGTTGAAGACAATGCAATGGATGATTTTGCGTGTGCGTGCTCTCAAGAACTTGAGAATTTCCATATTCATCAAGGTTCTACCAACATCCGTGTCAAGGATCCTGGCAACACAACATACTACCATGATGAATAGTGATGGATAATGCAGATGCAAGGAAGACAACACTTCTCAGATTTCACCTTAGCGAAGCCAGGAAAACAAAATCTGGATGATCGACCGAGAGACATTTAGCCCTCCGCTTCTAATGTTCTCCTTGATGTACTAGCGTAACCCATTTATAGGTAAGGTTTGGTATCTATAACATCAAGTAAAAGGCCGGACTTCGGAACACAAAAATCCACAAGGAATAACTATGGAAGTAAATCCTGCGAGATCCTTATGGGGAGGTGGCCAACTTCCTCAATCGAGATACTACGATAATAGGTCTTCTGGCTGGTGTGTTGGCCACAACATCCACTTTACCGGGTTACGGAGAGACCAATATTATAATTCTCTGGACACGTTCCAACCATCATATCCGCCTGAGATTCAGATCTGGTTAGTAACAGGATAATTCAGACAACATGTCCGAAAAGGAAAGGTTACAACACAAATCGACGAGATGATATTGCGGGATTCTCGGGAGATGAACTACGATAGTAAGCTCCAAAACATGAGCTGGTTCTGCTATATACATGTGAACATGTTGTCCAAGACAAGCATGACCACAGAGTAGTCTTACAATAAAACACTACCGAGTTCAGGTGGGGGAACCATCATCAAGGATATCGAAGTCCTTACATAAGTCCGGATTAGCTCTTATGAAGGAATTCCTTCTCCTTGGACAAATCAGTCAGTGGCTTGGTGTGCTAGGGATACATATGGAAGGAAGGTTGCGAGCCTGTCAAACCATCGCATACTTCGCACATGCATGACTGACTTGGGATGGTACCAGAGGAAACAAAAACAAGCTTTCTCGAATCCACGGCGGCAACTTGCCTCAAATGCACATGAACTAGAGGAAGTCACTTCTTTCATCCAAGCATAAGCTTCATGAACGGAACACGAAGGCATTGCTTACAAAGTTTCCAATACTAGTATAATGTTCAACATGAATCATGGGGGAGACAAAATGCTGCTAATGGGCTCAACAACAACTCATCGGAATTTCCATATCACTGGACTTCCACCATCATGTGAACACGGTGATAGCATTGGTCAGACCAAAAGATGTAATGGTGTATGCTCGAGGGATCAACCACGAGTAAGACAACATTACGAACATCGTTGGTTCTGACTTGACTTGACGATAGCCCATACTCAAGTTCAAGTTTTGACAAGACAATACATCCAACAACTGTTCACGAGGACCAATTGGTGAAGATATCATCTTTCTTCAACACACACCACAAAAGATATCCCTTAACATGAACTAAGTCAGACAAGCTTTATCTTCCAACTCTCCAAGTTGTTGTCTAGCTCAACCAACTAGCTCAGGGATATCTAACACAGATTCTTGGTGAAAGGGTGGTTCACAAGGAACCAACTTGATCACGAGCTCAACATAACAGTCTGGGGACAACCTGGTAATACTTCCGAGAAGATATTCGAAAAATCACGAACCACCGATATGTTACTAAGCTCGAGATCAATCTTGCTTTTCAGGGCAAGACGATATGATCAAATAAGGAAGGATTGTCACTATCCTAACTCATCGATCGAAGGGTGCACCAACAAAAAATGGACTAGGTAGCACGGTCAATCGTAGGATGATGATTTGATAACCAACACGCTAAGATTGAGAATAGTGTCCATTTACTACCAAGCAACGGAGTTACTAGGAGTATTGATTTCACACGTCACGATTCATCTGTCGGCATTCCGGTTACAACAACACGGGGACCGAGGAATGAACAATGATGGCGAGAAGTATTACTGCGTCAAGAACTCATAAGAGGTGGTGCAATTCTCATGACTCTCTTGACATAAAGATGGTAACACTCCAAGGTAGAACAGAATCAAAAGCTTGATTGCATTTGGTTTGCAGAATACAACTGCTTCGACCCAATCCTAGATATGGATGAGGTACTGGAGTTTGTTTCTCCAAGTCATTCTGGAATAGAATGGCTTGACGGACCACAAGAATAATAGGCATCGTTAAACGATTGCACACATATTCTTGACTATCAATTGACAGACGAGGGCCAGAAAATAACTAAAGAGGGACAACTCAAGGAACATATGATTTTCTGAGTTGTGGGGGCATGGATTAGTATGTTAAACGAGTTCAACAAAGTTCTTCCAGATAACCCATGCAGAAAGGGAGAACTGGCAGAATCACAATATGAATGGAGTACTCCTCAAGAACACCCTGGTTGTGATCTTTTGATTCAAAACGAATTTCTGCCAAGGATGGTTCATGGCATTTGGAAGAAGGAAATACCACGGACCTCGGAGGCTATCACAAAGGTTACTAATATTCTAAAGGTACGAGCAACACTATCAACATGAGGTAATTAGAGTGAATTTTGGGTTCAAAACCCAGGAATAGAATACCTAAATACTAAATGGCATCACGGGATGCTTTCGAGAATGTTGGCCAGATTCATCATACTGGGAACACAAAACATGGACAGATTACTAGATGGTTTCATAAGACACCTAGGGTCATAATAGTAGCTCCAACATAGATGTCGAGGCAATAGAGTACCTCAACTCACCGATTAGTATGCTTATTCTGGCCAAGAGGACATCAGGAACGAAAAGAAAGGATTTGCTAATGCATCAGACTAGTTAGAAACCTGGGATGACTCGGACAGCATAACGGCTGTAAATGCTCAATTTTTTTGAGACATCCTGCAAAAATGGTGGCATAGCCACTCAACATCACAATATCAAGGTTCTGAGGCCAGCTATGAACATATGGAAGTAGTAGGAACCGAACTGAGGCTTGAACTCAACAATCCTAGGCAACTATGGTTTAGTAACACGTCATCCTAAGAGATAGATGAGAAGCCTATTTCTTAATCCCCGTAGAGGAGAAGAGGTTGACTCAGATCAGAAGGCCATGAGGTATAAGGAGTAAAAAGAGCCTTACGTTCCCTTCCACAATCAATTCCCTTATATAACTAAAGCATTTCTAGACTCAACTTCGACCAGTTTGGCTTGGTAATCCTACAGGCAGTCAGGCTCTGATACCAACGCTGTCAGGACCCCGATCCTAAGCCACATCGATCCAGCATGTAACACCTCATATCACTTTGCGGCCTCACGCACGGTACTCCCACGGGTGCCACCTTACCTGGCCCGGGACCGTTTGCGTCTTTTGGCTCACGTATATGATAGTGTCGCTAGCATCCATATGACAGAGAACCCGGGCCGACATGGCTAGTCGTGAACCCAAAGCGGCGCTAACCTATGAGGACAGGCATACATGAATCACATCGAGCATGTCGGTCATCAACGTGTGAATCCGGGCTGTAGCACTGGGCTAATAGGACTCCGGATGTCACCGCGTGACATTTCCCCGAAGGGACAGACACAGGAACGAAGTGAATCACATGCCGGCCAGTCAAGTGTTCCGAGCAGTAGTGCTGGGCTAACAGGACTCCGGTGAACCGGGCTGTAGCGGACTACTATCGCTCCGAAGCACTAGACTACATTTCCCCATATGATAGGCTGCCAAGGATAAATAACTAGATAGTCGGATCCCACCCATACCAAGCATTTCAATCATACACACAATATGCCCGATATGAGTAGATACAACATGGCATCACAACAAGACTCTATGACTCAAGTATTTATTCATTAGGCTCCGAGGAGCGAGATATTACAAACATGGGTCTCATGACCCAACATTCAGAGCATACAAATCAAACACATGCGGAAGCTTAACACGTCTGAGTACAGACATCTACAAATGAAAAAGGCTGAGAAGCCTGACTATCTACCAGATCCTGCCGAGGGTACAAGATCGTAGCTGAGGTATCAAGCTAAACGTCGAAGTCCAAGCGGTACTACTAACGAGACTGACGTCTCTCTGCAAAACATAAAATAGGCAAACGTGAGTACAAACGTACTCAGCAAGACTTACATCAGAACTAACTACATATGCATCAGTATCAAAAAGGGGGTGGTGGAGTTTGACTGCAGCAAGCCAGCTTTGACTCGGTGGCTAACCTGAACTACGACTGCAAGCAACTCTTTTGAGGTGGCGCACACGAGTCCACATATTCACCATATCAATACACCACTATGGATCCGCTCCCGTCTTCCTACGAGAACGCCATCCATAGCACTCACGCTTATCTTGCGCATTTTAGAGTATCCACTTTCACTTGTCTATGAACTGTTATAGGCAACCCAGAAGTCCATTACCGCGGACACGGCTATTCGAATAGATGATGTTAACCCTGCAGGGGTGTACTTCTTCATACATGTTTCCACCACTTAGCGTCTGCACACGACATGTGCTCGGCAGACTTCAAGCGAAAGCCGACGTGGGTGTAGACCACGACCTACCTAAACACTCAAGTCTCTAGTCCAGGTTTATCGCCTATTCGGGTTCCATCCATGAGATCCGGCCGGAGTTTCGCTCACAGCCCCAAACGATGTGTGCAGGGTCCGAGACACCAAACGGGCGCCCGGCTGCCCGGCCACGTGCCTACCGCAACACAGCCCACCCCTACGGTCAGCGCTGCGTGCGGCCCCCAGCATACTACAAACACCAGAAACTACTTGCAACTCCTGGACAGAAGACAAGGGTGATTAAGAAGTCGAGCGGGGTCATATTTCAGGGCCCAATGTATGGTAGTAGCTGTTTCATGGATCACAAACACAGAACTCAGTTCCTGAGGACGGCTTCAATGAGACAACCCACCATGTACTCCTACATGGCCTCTCACCAATACCTTTACCAAAACGTATTCACACACTTAGCTTACACGCAGTAGGACATGTTCATCACCATTCCAATTCATTCCCGATGAATCAGACCCGACTCAACTCTAAGCAGTAGCAGGCATGGCAAGCAAGCATGAATGAGTAGGCACAACATGGGCTCAAACAACTCCTACTCATGCTAGTGGGTTTCATCTAATTACTGTGGAATGACAGGTCATGCAAAGGATAAAGGGGTTCAGCTACCGCAGCAAGTAACACATGAATCGTTGTTGTCCTAATGCAATAAAAGAGAGCAGGAGCGAGAGAGTGGGATTGTATCAGAATGAACAAGGGGGTTTTGCTTGCCTGGCACTTCTGAAGATATTATAGTTCTTCATCGGTGTCATCGATCACATCGTCGGGATACGCCTACCGAGAGGGGACAAACACCGGCAACTGAGAAAGAACACAATCAATGCGATGCCACAATATGATGCATGATCATGACATGGCAATATGCTGTTGATTGGGCTAATGCAACTAGCAACATGTTAAATGGAGTTGATTTGAACCCTAGGTTCAAATTCAAACTCCACATATGGTTATTTAAATGCCATTCAATTGATTTGAACTAAACAGTGAACAAAAGTTGCTCTAACATGCATGAAAACGATACAGATGGATAGATTGAATTTTTCTGATCATTTTTCATATATAAATTATTTGATTTGGAGCTACGGTTGATTTTCTATGAATTTTTGAAGTTTGGGGTATTTTCTGAAATTTTCTGATTAAAAAATAAATCCAGAAATTGAATTAATGCGTCAGCGTGACATAGGTGTGACGTCAGCGGTCAAAGGCGCCAGCCCAGGTCAAACCTGACGGCTGGGACCCACGAGACAGTGTAACAGGGCTGGTCTGGGTGGATGACATGTGGGACCAGTCAACGTTGACTTGACCAAGTCAAAGTTGACACGTGGGACCCGCAAGATTAACACTAATCTAAACAAAAATTAAACTAATTAATTTTATTTGCGCCGGGGCCCACATGGCAGTGTCACTAGAGTGTTAGTTAAGGCGTCATTAGAGGCTAATGACATCGCCACGTCGGCTGTCGCCGGAGTTGGCCGGCGGGGACCAAAACAACGGCGGAGGCTCGCCGGACTTGCGCTAGAGGCGTCGGGTTAGCGCGCTGAGGGCACCAGGAGGTAGGCCGCACTCTTGCGCATCCAGAGAGCCAAGGGGGAGGGGCTGGGGTGGAACGAGCTCGCCGGAGTCGAGCTCGTGGCGGCGCCGGAGTTCGGTGATTGCGGGGTTGGTGCTACGGTGCGCGTCAGAGCGAGTGAGTGTGTGCGTTAGGTTCCTAGGGACTTCCTGAGCACAGTGACGTGCTCCGACACGAGCGGCAGGGGCTGTGGCCACGGCGGCGCCATGGCCGGCGGTGACGAGCTCGGGAGCTTGCGGGAACGGCGACTAGAGGACGTGTGAGGCCGGGGCGAGAGAGGGGTTTCGTTCGCGAGCTCACCACGGGTCGGGTGGAGTCGAAGAAGAGGTCGGGGAAGCATTGGTTGCCGCGAATTCAACGGCGGCGATCCACGGCGGCCGACGCCGAAGACGGCGATGGTGGCGATGAAGCAGGGCCTCCGGCGTCGTGTAGCTCGGTGGAGAGGACGAGGAAGACGCGGTGGTGCTTCTGGGCTCAGCGGCTGGGCGAGGGGAGCTCGGTGGACGCAGCGGTGCTCGTCGGCGCACTCCGGTGCGCTCGGGGAAGAGAGGGAGAGGGAGCCAGAGGAAGGGAGAGGCACGGGAGAGAGAGGAGAGCGTCGAGGGGAGCGCGTGGAGCTCGGGAGAGATCCAGGGCGACGGGGATGCAGGCAGGCATGGTGGAGGTGGCCGGGGCACGTGCCGGTGCGCTGCGGCCACGCGCTCTGCCTACTGGCCTGGGGAGGAAGACGACAGGAAGAAGGAGGTGGGCTGGGCCGGCCACTTGGGCCGCCAGGTGGCTGCACAGGTGAGTTGGCCCAGGTAGGTTCTGTTCTTTTTTTTTTAATTTTTCTGTTTTGTTTCTCTTTCATTTTATTTTGCCACTGTTTCCAAATTCAAAAGAATTTCAAACAGTGCCAAGACATTCTGAAATATTTTATGTTACCTCTCTGGACTATTCCAAAAGTACATAAAGCATTTCGAGGCATTTGAAAATATATTCATTATATATTATGGATACATCTCCAAATTCAAATAGATTATTTATTTAAATCTAGAGACCAAATAATTCCTTAAAAATGTTCCAGAATTTTGGTTTGATATATAACTCTTGCCAAAATTCACAAAACTATTTTTAGGGCATTTTGGATTCACAGAATGCAATTTAAAGGGTGCTTGCCCTTCTTTTAATTAGATGTCTGAGGTTTCAACAATCCTCAATTCAAGTTTCAGGAATTTAGGCATGATGCAAGATGCTCTCAATTGCAACTAATACAAGCAAAGTCTAGGGTCGTGACAGCGGTTTTCTTGGCACGTCTTGTCGAAGCAGATATCGTGTCCCCTTATCACGGGATTTTCATTAATACGGGTGTGGGTAACACAACCATGCCATCAATCATCGTGCTTGGGGACTAAGCGAGTTTACCAGGCAAGTGGGGAGGCGCAGAATCCCTGTTGCCTTTATAAGGGGATGAGGACTCCCTTTCGCACCCACACTTTCTTCTTCCCGATCCATTCCCCTTCGCTCGAGCTCCAGCACCCGAGCGTTCGTCTTCTCCGCCCACAAAGGCCTTCCGAAAATGTCCGGATCTGGAGCATGAGGCAAGTGGATGACCTCTACCGTCCGGGAGAAGGATATCAAAAAGCTTCGAGAGGCTGGGTATCTGGCCAAGAAAATCGGCCACTGTCGGTGTCAAAACCGGCGGATCTCGGGTAGGGGGTCCCGAACTATGCGTCTAGGACGATGGTAACAGGAGACAAGGGGCCCGATGTTTTTACCCAGGTTCGGGCCCTCCCGATGGAGGTAAAACCCTACTCCTGCTTGATTAATATTGATAGTATGGGTAGTACAAGAGTAGATCTACCACGAGATCAGAGAGGCTAAACCCTAGAAGCTAGCCTATGGTATGATTGTTGTTCGTCCTATGGACTAAAGCCCTCCGGTTTATATAGACACTGGAGGCTAGGGTTACAAAGATTCGGTTACAATGGAAGGAGATCTACATATCCGGATTGCCAAGCTTGCCTTCGACGCCAAGGATAGTCCCATCTGGACACGGGACGAAGTCTTCAATCTTGTATCTTCATAGTCCAAGAGTCCGGCTATCCGGACACCCCTGAATCCAGGACACCCTCAGTAGCATCTGAACCAAGCTTCAATGACGATGAGTCCGGTGCGCAGATTGTCTTCGGCATTGCAAGGCGGGTTCCTCCTCTGAATACTTCATAGAAGATTTTGAATACAATGATAGTGTCCGGCTCTGCAACATAAGTTCCACATACCACCATAGAGAGAATAATACTTACACGAATCCAATTTGCTGACGTATTCAGTAGTATGACATCACACCACAACCAAGCCTTTATTCGAATCGTTTTTACTGTCCCACCTCAGCGCGTTTTGCGAGGCGGTTTCCTTGGCATGTCTTTGTCGAAGCAGAGATCGTGTCCCCTTTATTTACGGGATCCTCATCATTACGGACGTGGGTAACCCAATTGTGCCGTCGGTATATCTCCCCGATTAAAGGTAAGTCCCAAACGATCACGGGGAGGGCTCTTGGTATTCAACCTCTTATAAAGAGACGAAGGCCTCACTCCCTTCTTTCGATCTCAATCGAATCCGCCTCTCGCCTCGAGTTCCAACACCCAAGGCCCCAGATTTTAGGCGCTTCGGACCTTCGATGATGTCAGGTTCCGACCCTCAAGGCTGATGGATGCCTTCCTCCATCACGGAGGAAGACGTGCTAAAGCTGAGAGAGGCCAGGTTTCTGACAGGTGAAATCTCGCATAGGCTGCCTGCTCAAGTGCAGGTTATTCCCAATACCAAGCCTGGTGAGAGCGTGGTGTTCGTGTATCACTTCCTCCGAGGGCTAGGCTTCGCGACGGATCTCTTCGTTAGGGGACTCATGTTTTATTATGGGCTGGAATTTCACGACTTGGCTCCGGAGTCCATCCTCCATATCTCGCCGTTCATCGTTGTGTGCGATGCCTTCCTCCGTATTACTCCTCACTTCGGACTGTGGCTTAAGACCTTTAAAGTAGAACCGAAGATGATCGAGGGACAGCACGTGGAGTGCAGAGGCGCTGTTATAAGCAAGAATGCTGATGCTCCCTGGCCCGAGGGCTCTTTTCAAGAGGAGTTCAGCTTATGGCAACAAGAGTGGCTTTACATGACAGCTCCCAGGGGCACCAAGTGGGTGGCGCCGCCTGGTTTCCGCTCGGGTTCCCCACCACGACTAGCGTCATGGGTCAATAAGGGGTTGGACTGGAGGCCGGCAAAGGACGTTCCCCTGTTGCAGGGCCGCATCCGAGATCTCCTAGAAAGAGACATCAGACTGGTCATGGTGACGCAGGTTATGTTAATTCACCGACTTCTGCCCTGCAAACATCGCCCCGTCTGCCTGTGGGAGTTCAATCCGGAGGGACCGCGAGCTCTCCAACCTTTTCCTGGCATGACGCCTATGGAGATGTACAAATTATTCTTCGGACCACAAGTAGTGTGTCCGGATTCTACGGATGATGCAAGTCTGAGCTGCAATCGTCCGGATACTCAAGTAAGTAGCTTTGTGCCCGGACACTCCATCCGTTCATTTATCACAACATCACCCTTAAAAGAGTTGTCCTTGAAACAGGAGTGGGTAGCGAAGGCGAAGTTAATTAGGTGTCCGGCCCCCCTTCCTGAGACCGCGCCGGATCCCGTGTTAACCAGGAAGCTGGAGAACGTGCCTTCGAAAGAAAGTGAAGGGGAGGACAAGGGAGCTTCTGCCTCCCCGAAGGAGGCTATTCGGAAAGGAGGAACCGAAAATCCCTTTACTCAGGGGAAGAAGAGGGCCGCCTCTGAAGACCCGGAGACCATGGTCTCAAAGCGGGGGAAGAAATCCTCACCAAAGGGTCCTGTGCCGGGGAATACCTTGGCCGTACTGTGCCCTCAAGGGGATCAGCCCTCCATCGAGCCGTAAGTAGAGAGGTCGTTTTAATAATGAGAGAAATCTTTGCTTTACCCTTGAGGAAAGTAACCGAAAATTTACCTTGCAGTTCGGACCTTAGCCCTTCTCAGCAGAGCTCGTCTTTGGGGGATCTTCTTCCGGAGATGATGGAGAGCGGAACGCCTCCCCCTGCCAAACCACCTCATGAGGCGTGCGACCCTGAGGTGTCGTCGCGGAGGGTTTCTCCTGACCCGGTAAGGCCGGAAGATAACGATATGGCCACCCGAAGCCCTCCGAGTCCGACTTTCGAAAAAGGAAATCGGACGAGTCCGGCACCGCCTGGTGCATGGTCGGAGGCACTGAAGGATCTGCTAGGGCGAGCGCTTATCTAAGAGGAGCACCGTACGTTTGATGGGTACGGTGATTGAAAAGATTTCATCCGCAGAAAGCGGGTTGCATGAAGCTGTCATGAGTCTACTGACGGGCTTTGAGGTACGTGAATTGATGCACCCCTCTTTTTTGTGGAAAGTGTCACATACTTTAAGATGCACCCCGTGTAGGTAGTAGCCCCTGAGACTCTAGGTGGTGTCGAGGACGACGACACATGGAGGATCGTAGTCCCAAATATAATTTTGCTGCCTTCATATGTAGGTGGCGAAGTGTCCGGTGGCCAGCCGGACTAAGGAATTTGCCAAGCCAAAGCGGCAACTTGACGTGGCAGGTGCTGACATCGCGCTTGTCAACAAGCAGCTTGACGAGGTACAAGGTATGAAAGTACTCCGGAGACACCTGGTAAGAGGAGCTTGATGCCAGTATCTTATAACGCGTATGCTTGACGTAGATGGGGCTGCCGTCAGGGAGAAACTTCGGGCAGGGCTTGCCCGATCCAAGGAGCAAGCCAAAAATAGTGATGCGGCTGCCATAAAGGCGGTTGAAGAGCTGAAAGCCGAACAGGCTGCTCACTACCGAAGCAAGAAGGAAATGTCCGAGATGGCTGTGAAGTTGAAGAGCGCTGCTGACTGTTGCCAGCTTCTTGAAAAGGAAGATCGGGCGAAACGGACAGACCTGGAGAAGGCCACTACAACGGCCAAGGATGCTCACTCTGCGATGATGGCGATGAAGGAGGAGCTACGTCAAGCCGGAGATATCGTGGCTGTAAAGCCCTTTATGCTGCGGATGAAGATCGGGGATCCTAAATATGCTCCGTTGGACCGGATGTGGAGTTCGGCGGACGCGTATCCGGATTTAGCGGCGAGTGCCGCTGATGCGGTCGAACACTTCCAAGATTAGGAGGGTCGCGAAGTGGAAAAGCTTTTCTGGTCGTAGGTCCACAATCCAGAGCGCCCGCTTCCGTTAACTGATCGTTTGGCCGAATGGGCCGAGCTGAATAGGTTATCCGGACTCGCCATGAAGTATGTCGTGAATCATCTGTGGCCGAAAAGGCCAAAGCCGAACTGTTATTTTAGCTTGGTGCAACAGTTCCTTGGTGCGGTGCCGTATATAAATGCGATGAAGAGGTCAGTGTGTGTGGAGGGTGAGCGGATGGCCCTTGACCGTGTCAAGACATACTGGGCGAAGATGGAGGCCACCACTGTCGTAGCCCAAGATTCGGGCGAAAGCCAAGTACCTGTCGAGCACTACTTTCAAGAAGTCCTGGATGGCGCTCGTTTAATAGAGACGCAATGCTCGAAGGATATTATGTTCGAATAACATGTATTTTTATTGAAAACAATATTTTGCTGGAATGTAGAAGCTTTTTATACTTGTGCTTGCAAGAATTATAATGCCTCCTGTGCGGCTGTTTACGTATATGTATATATAACCTGAAAGATTGCAGTCGTTGGCTTCATCCCCCACGCATATAATGCGGGGGTGTTCGCAAAAGGCGCATCATCACACTTGATCCAACGTCTTGGCCCCTTAAGGAGGTGGTTGAGCAGCGAACTAGGCAACCAGACTATAATGCTTTATCACTTTCACTTAGCCATAGGAGTTTGACCATGGAGATACTATATTGCCCCTGGTGGCACCTTGCTTACCCGAATTCGGGGCGCATGTGTGCTTGGCCGTGAAACGGCCCTTCGTTAATGCGGAGTAATCCCTAAGATTCCGATGGGTCATCGAGTGGTTGACCAGTCTCACGCTATATCATGATAGTAAGTTTTCGGCTTTCTCTACTGAGGTGCTCGCCTGGCTGAACCGGGGCACAATCGCAGTAGTTCTCCTGGTGCCGCCTTAGCCGATAGAGCGGAACGTAAGGCAGCAAAACACAGGAGCCGGGCAAACCCAACATGTGACCAAAGACTTGATTCGGAGCTGATGCATATAAGGACAAACTCGCGACGCCGAACACTCCCTAAGGTGTTCGGTCTTTATGAAAACGGGCTGAACAGTGCCGTTAGTAATAAGCCCGTGGTGTCCAGGTACGCGCAAACTTCTGACGTGGCCACATGCCAAGACGCCAGTCTCCTCCTAGGCTATAATGAGAATCCGGGGGATGTGTATCAACAAAAGACAATAAAAAAGGTTTACGCAGGGTCTTAATCTGAAAAGAATCCTTGGAGTGGGTCCCTGCTGCACGTCTGCGCCTGTGTCTTCGTTGTGCCGTGTCTTGGACGGGTATAGCATGGTGTTCATCTAAAAAGGAGAGGAACGTTAGTTGAAAAAGATCATGCGAAATGTACGTTATACTAAATAAACAAAGTATAATTCAAAATGGGTAAAGTTGAGCCTTATTGTCTCTTGTTTTACATGCGCGGAGCCCCTTGTACAGGGGTATGCGGTTATTAAGGCTTTATCAATGGTATGTTTATGCCGGACTCGTCTAGCCAAGTCCGTGGTCTTAGCGACCTGTTTAGGCTCTTTGATTGGTGAAGCCGTTTTAATGTGTGGTTGTCAAGGCAGCCGCACAGTCCTCCGCGCGAGAGAAACACTCAATATTTCCCTTTAGTGACATGATGCCCCGTGGACCGGGCATCTTAAGCGTGAGAGATGCATAATGTGGTATTGCGTTAAAGCGTGCGAACGCTTCGCGTCCTAGTAGTGCTTGATAGCAACTTGAAAATGGGGCGATGTGGAAGGTCAGCATTTTGCTACGGAAGTTATCGGGAGAACCGAACATAACTTGTAGTAAGAGGGAACCCATGCAATGGGCATCTGGGCCTGGTGCTACTCCTTTAAAGGAAGTGTTGCTATGGCGAATTTTTGTTGGGTCCATCCCCATTTAGCGGACTGTGTCCTGATATAGCAGGTTTAAATCACTGCCGCCGACCATCAGGACTCGTGTAAAGTGGAATCCGTCAATTATCGGATCTAATACCAAGGCAGCATAGCCTGCGTGCCGGATACTTCTGGAGTAATCCTGATGGTCGAAGGTGATCGGTTTTAACAACCAGTGGCGATACTCCGTTGCGATGGGGCGTGTGGCGCGTGTCTCTATAGGTGCTGCTTCGTCTTTCCCTTTTATCACGTGAAGTAAATTTACTGTTTTTACTTCTTGTGGGAAATTCCTTTGTTTCCCCGTTCTCTGTTTGTGGGATTCATCATCGTCCTCACTTGGAGTATCTAGCCCCTTGTGTTAAGCATTGAGTTTGCTGGATTGCTTGAAGACCCAACATTCTCTGTGGGTATGGTTTGCAGGCTTCCCAGGGGTGCTGTGGATTTGCCATATCTTTTCCAGGATTTTATGTAAGTTGGATAGTTCGTCCCTGTTATCTTTGGGGGGCAGCTTCTGCTTACCCTGCCGAGAGTTTTTGAATCCGGCGTTAACTGCCGTGCTCTTTGGACTGTTTGCCTTATTTCGGCGCTGGTCTTTGCTGCCATGTGGCTTCCCGTTTCCATCCCTGACTTCGGACATACTTGGGTCGCTGGTGCTGCGTCTTGCCAACCAGCTGTCCTCTCCCGGGCAAAAGCAAGTCATGAGGCTTGTTAATGCGGCCATTGTTCTTGGCTTTTCTTGATCGAGGTGTCGGGCGAGCCATTCATCTGGGACGCTGTGCTTGAAAGCTGCTAAGGCTTCGGCGTCCGGATAGTCGACTATCTAGTTCTAGAGCTTCCGGGCTGACTCTCCGGGTGGTTGAGTTATATGACTTAAATCTTCTGCATCCGGTGGTCGGACATAAGTCCCTTGAAAATTTGCCCGAAAAGCGTCCTCGAGCTCTTCCCATCTTCCAATGGTGTTTTCGGGAAGGCTTTTAAGCCAATGCCGGGCTGGCCATTTGAGCTTGAGGGGTAGGTATTTTATGGCGTGGAGGTCGTCTACTCTGGCCATGTGTATATGGAGGACATAGTCCTCAATGCAGACTCCAGGGTCTTTTGTTCCGTCATATGCCTCTATGTGTTCGGGTTTGAAAACCACTGGGAATTCATGGTCCAGCACCTCGTCGGTGAAACATAGGGGGTGTGCGGCACCCCTGTATTTGGGTGTGCCGTTGTCTTCGGATATAAGCTGTGCTGAATTGCTTGCTAGAGCTTGCTTTGTTGGCCCGTAGATAGATCTGGCTGGGCCATTTTTTTTATGCGAATCCTCGCGTGGATCACGTGGTGGCTTGTGTGCGGCATTGTTTGCCGTTATGTTTCGACCATGAGGTCGTCTATCCGACCGGGTGGTTGCTTTGTTTTTTGATTGCGGGGGCTCTAAGGCCTCCTCATCAAATTCAGGCAGTAGCTTTCGCTTCGGGTAGCTTTTTGTATGGCGACTGTCACCATATCTATCTGTGGAGTTGAGTACTTTGCTCCATTTGATTCTGAGTGCATCTTTTGTAGTTTTGAGTTTCCGCTTCTGCTTTTTCACGCTACGCGCTGTGGCGATGAGCCTTTTGTGGAGGTTCTTCTGCTCCAGGAACTTGTCCGGCGTGAGGTCGTCCGGACTGTTATCTTCACCGGGGACGGGTTGTGCGGTTTGTTTATACAAGTTGCCTTGTTCGGGCGGTTGCTCGATGCCATGTTCATTGTCCGCCGGCTAGCCCTGCTCTCTGGCTCTGTCGAAGCGGGGCTTGGAGCGGCGCTTACGCCGCCGCTTTGACTGCTTTTCGAAGGAACGATCCTTCGTTGCGTCCTCCCGTTCTTCGTCGTCGTTTCTTTGGGTGTGTCCACCATGTATACATCGTAGGATGGGGTGGCTATCCAGTGCCTTGTGGGCGCTGGTTCCTGTTCGTCTCCTATATCATCGTCCATACCGTTGATGTCTTCTGAGTCGAAGTCTAGCATGTCGGTTAAACCATCTATAGTGGCTACGAAGTGGGTGGTGGGTGGGCGTCGAATTTCTTCGTCGTCCGCATCCCAATCCTACCGGTCATAATCCGGCCAGGACTCTCCTGACAAAGAGAGAGGACTTAGTGAATTCAGGATGTCACCGAAGGGCGAGTGCTGAAAGATATCTACGGCGGTGAATTCCATGATAGGCGCCCAATCGGATTCGATTGGAAGGGGCGCGGAGTGTTCGGAGTCCGGAGAAGAGTACGGCACTTTGGAGTCACGGGCTTCACAGAGGATAAGGTTGGTGTCCGGCTCGACCACCGTTGAGATTGCAGCCCCCGAGGCGGGGTCTAGACACCCGTCCTTGATTGGCGCAGTTGGCTCCGAGCTGAGAGTCGTAGCGGATGCGGGCGCGGCCTCAAGGGCACTGTTCGGCGGCAGAGTTAAATCATGCCCATCGTGATAGTGCGGCGCGCCCGGGTGCGGCTCGAATCCTTCGAAGATCTAGTCTCCGCGGATGTCAGCCGTGTAGTCCAAACTTCCAAATCTGACCTGATGGCTAGGGGCATAGCTTTCAATCTGCTCCAGATGGCCAAACAAATTGGCCCGAAGTGCAAAGCCGCCGAATACAGAGATCTGTCCGGGGAGAAAAGTCTCGCCCTGGAGTGCATCGCCAATGATGGTCGAAGGAGCCATCAAGCCTAACGGCAACGACACAGAGGGACTCTCAATGAAAGCACCAATGTCGGTGTCAGAACCGGGGGATCTCGGGTAGGGGGTCCCGAACTGTGCGTCTAGGCGGATGGTAACAGGAGACAAGGGACACGATGTTTTTACCCAGGTTCGGGCCCTCTCGATGGAGGTAAAACCCTACTCCTGCTTGATTAATATTGATAGTATGGGTAGTACAAGAGTAGACCTACCACGAGATAAGAGAGGCTAAACCCTAGAAGCTAGCCAATGGTATGATTAGTGTTCGTCCTATAGACTAAAGCCCTCCGGTTTATATAGACACCGGAGAGGGTTAGGGTTACACAGATGCGGTTACAATGGAAGGAGATCTACATATCTGTCTTGCCCAGCTTGCCTTCCACGCTAAGGAAAGTCCCATCCGGACACGGGACGAAGTGTTCAATCTTGTATCTTCATAATCCAAGAGTCCGGCCAAAGGTTATAGTCCGGCTATCCGGACACCCCCGAATCCAGGAGTCCCTCAGCCACCGTCTCCCGATGGTGGTACAGATCGTTCCTACTCCGGAACACCACGAGAGGGTTGTATTCCTCCCTCGTTTTGTCCGCAGGCTAGGGTTTCCCCTCCACCCGTTCCTTCATGGCATCATGTATTATTACGGGATCGATTTTCATGATCTATCCCCCAATTCCTTCCTCAACATCTCGACATTCATCGTCGTGTGCGAGGCTTTTCTCCGTATCTCGCCACACTTCGGCTTATGGCTGAAGATCTTTAATGTGAAGCCCAAGGTGGTGAGCGGCGAGCATGCTGAGTGCGGGGGCGCTATGGTGAGCAAGATGCCCAACATCACATGGCCAACAGGTAGTTTCAATGGTTCTGTCAAAGAGTGGCAACAGTAGTGGTTTTACATCACTAAGCCGTGTGGCACGGAATGGGCCACTGCTCCAGAGTTCCGATCCAGAGCCCCTCTGCGGCTTACGTCCTAGCCCAAGAAGGGCCTGAACTGGTCTTCGTCCGACGAACTGTCGGTGCTCCAGACACGCGTTAAAGATATGGAAGAAAAGAATGTCGAACTTGTAAATGTAGGGTAGGTGATGTTAGTTCGCCGGATCCTCCCTTGTCAACACCGGATTTGCAATCTATGGGAATTTGATCCGACCAAGCACCAGACCCTGCGAGAACTCTTTGGCTCCTTGCACAAAGACATCTGGAAGGTGCTTTTCAAGTCCGGCAAATCATGTCCGGACTCAGCCAAGGACCGCGGGTACCAACTGTCCCGCCCTGCAAGCTCGGTAAGTTATTATATACGTTTTCTCCGCATAACCCAAGGGAAATTCCTAATGTGTTTTCCTCAACTCCCCTAGGGCTGGACGAAGAAGGCGGGATGAATCCACTGTCCGTCCCCGCTGCCCGGAGAACCGGTCGGCCCACTTCTGACGGAGATGCTGGTCCCGGCGCCGTACAAGGTGCCAAAGAAGAAGGCCGGGAAGGAGGCCAAAAAGACCCGGGGCGACACTTCGGACACAGTATCCGAAGGCTCCAACGCCCGTTCTGCCTCCAAAGAGGACGAGGAGAACGAATCCCCAGCGGGGAGAAGAAAGAAGAGGGCGGCCTCCATACACTTGGAGGTCGAGTTGCCTAAAAGGGGAAAAGCTCCTCTTCTGGAGGAATCCACTGCCGCCGCCGAAAGCAGCCCATCATGGGATCCCAGGGCCTAGCCCCTGGTGAACTCGTGAGTATATAAAATCCGAACACGTTTATGCGTCCAGACTCATCATGGCATAATATTTTAAGTTGAGCCATATTTTTTGTAGTCCGGGGAGGTCCCGCACCGAATGATTCTCATCAGAGGATTTGCTGAGCTCGGATGCTATGGAGACCGGGACACCTGCGAAGGCCCCTTCCCCCAGATATGTGAATAGCACCGAGGCTTCGTCCCAGAAGGACCCCGACCAAGGAGGGGGGGAAGAGATCATGAAGGCGATGCCTGGAGGTCAAACTTCAGGGGCCGGAGACATGGTGAAAATGATTCCCATGGGAGTCAACGGCGGGAGCCATCTTGAATTCGGCTCCCAGCCGAACGCGATTCCGGAGACCAATACGGCTCCAAAATCAAGAAGGCAACCTCCCTCGACTGGAGGGGGCATGCCTGTTCCACCGGCAATCTCTTTCAAACCAGAGGTGCTGAATGTTTTGTTGGCGGAGCTGAAGAGCGCCTCCATCGTCGATGAACACCGTGCCCAGATGAGTGTGGTGATTAAGGAGATTCAGTCTGCTGAGAGTGGACTGAATGAAGCATGTATCAGCCGTATCAGAGGATTTGAGTATAGCGAACCAGACCTCAAACAGTCTAATCTATGTGCTTTAGGGTCATCCCTGGATCAGTAATGCTGACACGCACACTACTTGAAGGATTTATAACAGAGTAGCAATCACACACTTATTACATCGGATGTATCAAAAGAGAACTTATTACAATAAATATGGCTTAAGGTCATCTAATAACGATAACAGCAGAAGGCTGGGAAGATAAGTGAGTCCATCAACTCCAACGGCATCACTGAGTATAGAACCACGACCTAAAGGCACCTTACTCGTTGTCTGAAAAGTCTGCAACATAAACGTTGCATCCCTAAAACGGGTCGGCACATGGCATATGCTGGCAATGTAACACATAGAGAGTAATGAAAGAATAAAGCTATACTACATGCATATATGGCTGGTGGAAAGCTCTATGGTTAGTGTTTTTGCTTAAAGCCAATTTTCCCCTACTACAAAGGAATAAATTTTATTTAACTATCATGGTGGTTGTTAAACATTGAGAGCGTTGACACCCTCTCAATCCAAATTAAGCATCATCATTAAAACCCAACAATATTAATTAAAGTATCATGATGAGATTCACATGATAATCCAGGTACTAGATACTCAAGACGTCCATAACCGGGGACACAGCTAACCATGATTAGTTTATACACTCTGCAGAGGTTTGCACACTTTTCCCCACAAGACTCGATCTCCTCCGTCGGGACTCTCGCACTACATGATGTTTGAGAAACGGATGACCGAGACATAGTCTTTCAGAAGCGCTAACACCTTACGATCGGGTAGACAGTACTGACCTACATCCCCTACATCTGCTAGTCTACCACTGTAAGAGTCCGCACGATTTAATCAACTATGCTAGAGCCCATAGTAGCTTGTGGCTGCACACAGAAGTTTCTAGTATGAATAATCTCATGATCCCTTTGAGCCTGGGTGGCGGTCCATAAAGAAAAACAGGCAAACGCTGGAATACCCAGGTGCCTCAATCCACCCAAATGTGTGTTTAAGTTGCCACCTTAAATAAACCATTAATTAACAATCTCACATCTGTCATGGATACACTCACCCAATCCACGTCTATTAGCATAGCATGGCATAACAAGCAAACGTAGAAATAACTCCCAAGGGTTTGATAATAAAAAAGGTAATAGGTACTACCTCATCTACTTCCCAAAACCCACATATTAAAACGATCCTAATCATGCAATTGTTTGAGGATTGATCTAATGCAACAAAAACTGGGTAGTAAAAAGGTATGATCAAAGTGTTACTTGCCCTGCTGATGATCCGTGAAACCTAGAGATTCAAACTAGCAAGCGGCGCACTCCAGGTACTCTAACGGAAACAAACAAACATACAATAAGTACTCATCTAATGCATGTGTAAAACTCAAATAAGAGATCTACCAGAAAGTTCAACTTAAGAACTCCGGTTTGCAAAAATAATCAAATCGAACGAAGCAACGAAAGTCAAACGGAGAAAGAAACAAACTTCGTTTACTAATTTGGATCTAAGTCAAATTTTATAGATGCAAAATATTCTTTCAGTAGGTTAAACGAAAAGAGGGTTTCGAGACGAAACTCCAAGCGCTTGAATCGCCAGATTCTGATAAACGAGCGAATAGTTATACTAGAGCGAAAATCGGATGAGAAATCGCGATCAGAAATAACCGCAGAAAAATCCAAGAAAAAGAAAAACTGACGAACAGATTAACAAACGAATGTTCGTTAACTGAAACTAAACGGCGAATTCGTCCGTTAAAACGAATGAATGGGCGAACACTCGCTAAATAAATAAACCGTAAAAAAATAAAACCAATCTATTTCTAAAAATACGAATCTAGGGTTTTCTAAAGAAACCAGATCGGTTTCTTTAGAAAACCGGGGCGGCGGGGCGGCTACCTCCGCTCGGCAGAGGCGGGGCTCCGGAGGGGTTCCGATGCGGCGGCGGGGCGGTGTGGGGTGGCGGTGCTGCTGCGGCTGCTGCTATCGGCGATGGGGCGGGTCGGGTGGCGAGGTGGGGGGCGGCGGCAGTATTTAAGAGGGGGTGGCGGCTTGGGGAAGGGGCAAGGCGGCGGCGTGGAGGAGTCCGGCTTGGACTTGGAGTCCGGGTTGGCGGCAGCGCGGCGCGGGGAAGGTGGCGGCGGCGCGGGCCGGCCTGGCTCAGGCCCAGTCAGGCGCGGAGATTTTTTTTAAAATAATCCCGCCGAACTAAGAAAAATCCTAGAAAAAAATAAAAAATCTAAAAATGCCAAAACAAATTTTCACTGTCTAAATAAAATATTTAGAACAAGATGAACATTTTCTTGGCCCTAAAATGCAGTTTGAAGAACGTGCAATTTTTACTACATTCAAATAAAATAGCAAAAGCTCCAAATTAAATCTTATTTGATTTTTTATTAAACCTTCAATATTTCTTTATTTTGGGAAAGTCATTTTATTCCCTCTCTCATATTTTTATAATAGAAATAATTGAAGATAAAATAAATAAAATCAAATGATCCTATTTTCAAAATTTGAGAAAAACCCAAATATGAAAATAACGAAATCTCCAACTCTCTCCGAGGGTCCTTGAGTTGCGTAGAATTTCTAGGATCAAACCAAAAGCAAATAAAATATGATATGCAGTGATGACCTAATGTATAACATTCCAAATTGAAAATTTGGGATGTTACAAACCTACCCCCCTTAAGATGAATCTCGCCCTTGAGATTCGGGTTGGCTAAAAAATAGGTGAGGGTGGTCCTTCAGCAGTTCTTCCTCTCGCTCCCAGGTGGCTTCATCCTCGGTGTGGTGGCTCCACTGAACTATGCAAAACTTGATAACCTAGCTGTGGGTGACTCGGCTGGCATATTCAAGAATCTTGACTGGTTTCTCCTCATATGTCAAATTACTATCCAACAGAATCGCTTCCAGCGGCACTGTATCCCTCAGCGGTATATCAACCATCTCAGCGTGGCACTTCTTCAACTGGGAAATGTGGAATACATCGTGAACTCCTTACAATCCTTCACGAAATTCTAACTTGTAGGCTAATTCTCCCATACGCTCCAAAACCTTGTATGGTCCTACAAAACGTGGCGCTAACTTTCCCTTAACTCCAAAGCGCTTAACTCATCGAAGTGGAGATACTCGAAGATAAACTCGGTCTCCGACTTCGTAAACTGTCTCCTTGCGTTTAGAATCTGCGTAGCTCTTCTGCCTGGACTGGGCTACCTTGAGCCTATCACGAATCAATTTCACCTTCTGTTCAGAGTCCTTAATCAAATCCGGTCCAAACAACTGGCGGTCTCCAACTTCATCCCACGACAATGGGGTCCTGCACCTCCTTCCGTACAAGGCTTTGAAAGGGGCCATCTTCAAACTGGATTGATAACTGTTGTTGTAAGAGAACTCTGCATATGGCAAATTTTCGTCCCAACTAGATCCATAATCTAGCGCACAAGCTCTCAGCATATCCTCCAAAATCTGATTGACTCTCTCGGTCTGTCCATCTGTCTGCGGATGAAAAGCTGTACTGAACTCTAGCCTGGTACCCAAAGTTTCGTGCAACTGATTCCAGAACTTTGAGGTGATCTGGGTTCCTCTATCTGATACAATTCTCCTCGGAACTCCATGCAAACATACGATCCTGGTCATGTATATCTTTGCCAACTTAGCACTGGTGTAAGTGGTCTTTACTGGGATGAAATGAGCTACCTTCGTCAAGCGATCGACTACAACCCATATCGAGTCATAGCCTGAACGGGTCCTCGGTAATCCCATGATAAATTCCATGCCTAGCTTATCCCACTTCCATTTGGGTATCTGCAATGGCTGTAGCAATCCTGCTGGCTTCTGATGCTCTGCCTTTACTCTCTGACATACATCACAAACTTCTACATACTCCACAATATCCTTCTTCATTCTGGTTCACCAGAAAGTGTCTTTCAAATCCAAATACATCTTGGTATTTCTTGGGTGAATCGAGTACGGCGAATCATGGGCCTCTTGCAAAATTAGCTTCCTGATCTCTGGGTCATCGGGCACATAAACGCGGTCCTCAAACCATAAGGTATCGTGTTCAT
Organism: Aegilops umbellulata; assembly: GCA_032464435.1. Lineage (NCBI taxonomy): Eukaryota > Viridiplantae > Streptophyta > Magnoliopsida > Poales > Poaceae > Aegilops > Aegilops umbellulata. Next base: position 149,779,485 of record CP136059.1, on the reverse strand, counting down.
CCTCACGAAATCATTTGGCTTTTCCTTTGCTCATCCTCTCTTTTATGGTGGCAATCTCCTTATCGGTCTTCTGAGCTTCTCTGATCTTATCCTTCAGAGTGGACTGAACCTCCACTGCTGCTACATAGCCTTTCAGAACTATCTCCAAACATAGCTCATGAAGGCTAAATCCTTTGGTAACTCTACGGTCATTAGTGTGTTGACATGGCTCTTACGGCTCAGCGCATCGGCTACTACGTTTGCCTTTCTGAGATGATAATGCAATATCATATCATTATCCTTGATGAGCTCCAACCATCTCCTTTGCCTAAGATTTAGCTCCTTCTGCGTGAAAATATACTTCAAACTTTTGTGCTTTGTGTACACTTCACAATGGTTTCCAATGAGAAAATGCCTCCAAGTCTTCAATGCATGCACTACGACTGCTAACTCCAAATCATGCGTGGCATAATTCAACTCATGAGGTTTCAGCTGTCGTGAAGCATACGAAACAACTCTTCCCTCCTGCATAAGCACTGCTCCAAGTCCTCGACGTGTAGCGTCGAAATACACCTCATAATCCTTGCTCTGATCTGGCAGAATCAACACTGGTGATGTAACCAAATGTTTCTTCAACTCCTGGAAACTGGCCTCACATTCCTCAGTCCATTTGAACTTGGTATCCTTCTTCAACAACTCCGTCATAGGCTTCGCAATTTTTGAGAAATTCTCTATGAATCTCCGGTAGTATCCTGCAAGTCAAAGAAATCTCCGGATCTCTCCAACTGTTGTTGGTGCTTCCCAATTTGTCACAGTGACAACCTTGGTGGGATCTACTGCTATACCTTCTCCAGATATAACGTGTCCGAGGAATCCAACTTCCTTCAACAAAAACTCACATTTGCTGAACTTGGCATATAACTGATGTTCTCTGAGCTTCTCAAGCACCAACCGCAAATGCTCCTTATGCTCCTCTTCATTCTTTGAGTAGACCTAAATATCATCAATGAACACCACGATGAACTTATCCAAAAACTCCATAAACACCTTGTTCATCATGTTCATGAAATATGCATGTGCGTTAGTCGGACCAAATGACATAACGATATACTCGTACAGCCCATACTTGGTGGTAAAAGCCGTCTTAGGTATATCCTGCTCTCGAATCTTCAACATATGGTATCCTGATCGCAGGTCGATCCTGGAAAATACCTTAGCTCCTTGCAATCGATCAAACATATCATTGATCATCGGCAGTGGGTACTTGTTCTTGATTGTTACTTCATTCAATCCTTGATAATCCACAACCATCCTTAAGGCGATCCCCAAGGCGAAGAACTTGGGTGAATGTAACTTTATCCAGTAACTCTTTAATCTGCTTCTTAATATCATCCAAATCTTTTGCGGGCATCCTGTATGGTCTCTTAGATATTGGCCCTGTGCCTGGCCAAAGTGTCGGCGTTCTGGGAACGGGGGTCCCCAGACTTGCCTGCTTGCGGCCTGCGGCAGGGCTCAAAGGGGGCCCAGCACAGCCCATCTTCTTCAACGCGGACTCAAGACCCTCGCGAGGGGCCAAGCCTCACGGGGCGGACGACACGGAGCTTCCTTAGGCACGGCCTCATCAGGCTGGCTCGCGAGGAGGCGGAGAGATCAAGGCGGGGTACCTCACGAGGTGCCCACGACGCAAGCCATGACGACCAAGGGCGCCAGGCGGGCGCTAGCCCGCGCAGTGTCCTCCCTTTCCTCTTTGGTGCAAAGGGAGCAAGCGCAGGCGGGAGGATCAGGCAAAGGCACCCATTTCGGAGCAACGAGACCAAGACCAACTCTGCGACAAGGATGAAGTCATTGTGGAGCCCAAGCCAGCGTCATCACTAGAGCCTTTGGCAGGCGAGAACCAACTTTAGTCAGGATAAGTGTACCAGATGTTCCCCTTCAAAATGGCCAATTGTTGGCGCCTTTCCCACTCAATATTTGGGAAGAGGCCCAGGGCCTTTGCCTATAAATAGGACTAGCCACTCCCGGGGTAGAGGCATCTATCTATCGAGAGGCACCCAGAGGAGAATCAGATCGAGAAACAGATTGATTGGCAATCAGGCAGAGAGAGAGAAGGGCGACTGAACCCCTCCAGCAGTTCATCGCCCTGGCCAAGAACGGACCCTCGCGAGGCTGTTCTTCCTTGTATTGTTCATCATCAGCCCAAGAGGCAATCCACCACACCACCACACTATAGTAGGGTATTACACCACATCGGTGGCCCGAACCAGTATAAACTCTGTGTCTCTTGTGTTGTTCTTCTGGTAGCTTAGATCTTTGCAAGGCGGAGGGGTACATGTAGGTAGGAAGCGTAATCTCCGTGCGCACCCCAGAGTTCGAACCTCAAGGGTCTGCCGGAACCCAAAATCTGACATTTGGCACGCCAGGTAGGGGTGCACCGGAATTCGTCTTCCACCGCCCGTTTCTCCCCCGACCATCGCGTCCATGTTTGACGCTCGTCAGGCCCACGCCGAGCACCGAGCCGCTCTCGCTTCCCGCGTCGCCTAGACGGCTCCCGTTGTTGGGCGTCCCCGCCGTTCCTCGTCGCCTGCCATCAACGTCGCCACCGGTCCGGCGGGGAACGAGCAGCAAGCGTCGTCTCGGCATCCTTCCGTGCGGCAAGACGGCCGCACCGCCACTGCGTCGCTCACCCCCGCTGGTTCCTCGTCCCGTGCACTCCGCGCACCCATGGAGGCTCGAGCTGCGCTCATCGCGGCAAACGAGCTCCTGCGCTACTGTCCCGTCGATGACGTCTACGAAGAGTGGCTCGACCGCGTCGCCGAGCTCGTCCGCGCTGCGGGGGGCTCTCCTGCGCCGTCCGTCCTGCTGCACCGCACCCCGCCCCGCGCGGGCGACGAAGCTCCGGGGGCGCCCGACCCGCCTCCTCACCAAGAAGACGCCCCGTCCGCAAGGCGCGTGGCCCTTGGCTGGAACCCGCTTCGCCAGGCACCAACGCGGCAAGAGCAGAGCTGCCAAGAAGTCCCTCGCCCGCAAGAAGCCGCCTGGGCGCTCCATGCTCCGGCACGTCGCGGCAACGCTCCTGCTCCCGCACGTCAAGACCCCGCGCTGCTCCAGGATGCAGCGCGCGGGGACCTGCAAGATCAAGGTCTCCGTCACCCAAGGACTCCCGTGGCCACGGCGGGCTGCCACGCCTTCACCACCGAGCTGCGCAGCGTCGCGTGGCCCGGCAAGTTCAAGCCAGACCTGCCTCCACGCTACGACGGGACGGCCGACCCTGCGGAGTTCCTCTAGCTCTATGAGCTGGGCATCGAAGCTGCCAATGGAGATGAGAAGGTCATGGCGAACTGGTTTGCCATGGCGCTCAACGACGGAGCCCGCACCTGGCTCCTGAACCTGGCCCCGGGCACGATCTCCTCCTGGGACGAGATGTGCACCCGCTTCATCGCCAACTTCCAAGGTACTCGCGACCGGCCGCCCGCCGTGAGCGACATGCACCGCATCAAGCAGCAGCCCGGAGAGACCCTGCAAAAGTACATCCAGCGCTTCAACAACACACGCCTCAAGATTCCCAGGATGTCCAAGGAGGCCATCATATCAGCCTTCTCCGACGGCGTGCGCGACGTCAAGATAAAGGAGGAGCTGGCGATGCATGAAGACATGTGCACTTCCTTGGAGCTGTTCAACTTGGTGACCAAGTGCGCCAGGGCTGAGGAAGGGCGTCTCTCCCTCCTCGAGTTGCCTACCGCAGACCCAGAAGAGAAGAAGTCCAAGGCCAAGGACGTGAAGCGCAAGGGGGCTGCCGTGCTCGCGGCAGAACCTGACACCAAGCGAGGTAGAGATCAACCCGAGTCTTCCAAGGGCAGTCGCTACTGTGTGTACCATCACCTCCACACACACAACACCAACGAATGCCAAGATCTCCGAGCCGTGCGAGAAGGAAGGATCGGCCGTCGCCCCGACCGTGTCGACCGGGGCTACGGTCGAGGAGGAGGAAGGAACCCAGGGCACTGGGAAGACCGTGGCCCGCGCCAAGGGTGGCGCGATCGACCTCGCGAGGACCGCTGTCAAGGCCCGCCTCGCGAGGGAGACTGGAGGGATCAGCCTTGCGAGGATCGCTCGCAAGGTAACGCAGGCCTCCCTCCGTTGCCGCTGCATGCAAGAAGAAACGAGGATCGCCACCAGGACGAGGGGGCCGGGGGCTTCCAGGAGCCGCGCGTGATCGCCTGCATCCTGGGCGGAGCTCAAGCCCCAGCCTCTCAGCGCATCGTCAAGCAGTTCGCCCATGAAGTAAATGCAGTCCTCCCCAAGCTCGAAGCCACACGTCCTCTCAGGTGGTCATCATGCGCCATCATGTTCAGCTCAGCGGATCAGCTCAAGTGTGCTGCCACGGCTGGAGTCCTCCCGATGCTTTGTTCCCCAATCATGAACAACATGGTGGTCACCAGGACCCTCATCGACGGCGGGGCATGGCTCAACGTCCTGTCCGTGGAAACATTCAACAATCTCTAAGTGCCCTACAACCAGCTTCAGCCGACCAAGCCTTTCTCTGGAGTCACTGACGGCTCCACGGTCCCGATCGGGCAGGTCTGCCTCCCTGTCACCTTTGGAGCGCGCGACAACTACCGCACCGAGCTCATCGACTTTGACGTCGCTCACATTCGCCTGCCATACAATGCCATCCTTGGGTACCCGGCGCTGGCCAAGTTCATGGCCGTGACTCACCATGGCTACAATGTCCTCAAGATGCCAGGGAGCGGCGGAGTCATCGCGGTGCGCTGTGAAGAGAAGGACGCGGTGTGTTCCCTAGAACGAGCCTTTCAGGCCGCGTCATTGGAAGACCCGGATCCCGGAAGCAGGGGGCTCCCGGAGACCACCCCCAAGAAGAAGACATCGTCCAGCTTGGTCCCTCAGGAGGCAGGCCCCTCAGGGCCCGTGCCTGCCCAAGGGGATCCTCCCTCCATTGCATAGGAAAGCATGCCCGGCGCCCTCCTTAGGCAGAGCTCGGGGGCTCTCCCCTGGAGGGCCACCGACCTGGCCAAGGTCATGAGGGAGGCGCTTGGGCACCACATGGAGGTGTGTTTCGAAGCACGTTTCCCTCAAGAAGCAGTGTGGCAAGGGGAGCAAGACCCTGAGGAGTTCGTCAGCAAGGCCGTTCAAGAGCTACAAGAGTCAAGAGTCATGAGAGGCGGCCGCCGCCTACCAGCTGTGGTCCCCCATCCAGGCGAGGATGGTGGGCTGCGCGTCTGCGTCAACGTACCAGGGCTCAACCGAGTCGCCTTGCTGGAGCGCCTCTGGCCCTCGCGAGTGGGGCGCTGCGAGGGTCCACCCCACAGCTACGTTCGCATGCCTTACGGCTTGCCGAGCGTGGCTGCCACGTACCTGCGCCTCATGAGGGGCATCATGGAAGCTCAAGAGGCCAGGCGTTCCGCAGCCCTGGTAGAGATGAAGACGGTCCGCGAGGAGCCACCAGCGCCTCCGGAGCCTCCCGAGGCCCCAGGGCCTGGGGGCTCGTGAGGATCGGCTTCCGCAGCCCGCCGAGTCTGCTGCACCAACACTACTTCGTCCTCAACATCATCAGGTGACATCTTTCAAGTTTCATTTCCAGTTGGGAGCGCCCCCCAGGGCTGCATTATTCCCAGGCCGCGTGGGTCCGTCCCAGCGGCATGTATCCCTTTTATTTCATGTCGTTAGCTTACTTTGTTGGGGGCGCCCCTCGGGCTGCATCATCCCCAGGTTGCTCGGGCCTGACCCATTGACGCCTGCCTTCCCAGCATCTACTTGAATGAATCCACTCCTTCGCGGCTAATGTGTTTGACCTAGTTGCCCACTCAACTGACGCCATCTGACGGAGCTTCTCCCAAACGGCACGACGCTTGCGCATGGGTCCGTCCCTACAACGCCGACAAACCTGAGTGGCTGAGCTTTGGCCGCGGCAGTCCCGCACTGCGCCACCTCGTCAAGCCTTCAGTGCCTCACCACCTCTCGGAAGCAACCAACGGCTGACTATCAATTGCCATGGCAACCCATCGCTCTTTCTATGATGGTCTGCAGGATCCCATAAAGGAGCCGCATCAGGCAAGGCCCTTGCAGAGCCTCCTTCACTCTCAACCGCGTGAACCGCTTGAACGTTAAAGGGGGGGTGCCTGAGCATCCCAACTCAGGGCTCCTACTGGCTCTCCAGCCCTCACCCTCTGGCCTTGACCACGGCATCGCGACCTGGCATACCAGCGACGGCTGAGACTCGCTCGAGGGCCGGGACCCGAGGACGTAGAGCAAAGAGGGGAGCAAAGGCGATAGGGGAGGGACATGCGAGGACCTTTCCGAGCAACCTCACGCCTGCCGACGCACGGACCCGGCGACACACCAGGAAGCGGTCCCTGATTCCCGAGATAAGTCACTACCCGGAAGCACCAGCTGCCGTGGCACTGTCCCCGCACCTAATGCAATCCCGTGTTAGCGACGCCGCTCTCCTTTCTCACAGAACGATGGATCCTTGAGCGCCAAGGGGGACCTCCTGAGCATCGTGACTCAGGGGCTCTTGCCGGACCTCGGGTCGCTCACCTCCTGGCCTTGACCACGGCATCGCGACCTGGCATACCAGCGACGGCTGAAGCCGCCTTGGGACTGGGACCTGTCGGCGCAGAGCTAAAACGGAATGAGCTAAAATGGAATGAGCAACTCGCACAATTCTACCACTAGGGTTGTATTAACAAACGGGATCACAGACACCTTACTAGCCCCCGCGGGGCGCGAGTTTGATTCCTCGCATGGAACGGATCCTAGAGGGACGCTAACTACACGTGCCCCTGCAAAAGACACCATCATCAATAGTGGGCCGTCAAGCATCGGCGCCAACCCCATCCAGATCAGAGTCGGCGATGACCAGACAAGCCCGCCCTGCTCCAGGAGCGGCGCCGGCTTGGGGGCTCGTAGCTGTTGTCGCTCGTCTCCGAAGTCATGAAGAGTTCGCCGAAGTCGCTGGCTCCTCCGACGCCTCCGTCGCCCGAGGAGCCACCAAGGGGGCGGTCGGCGGGCCCGGTCCTCGCCGTGGCAGGGTCTCGACCACCTCTCTTGGGCCAGCACTCCAGCCGGCGTCCGTTCGCGTCAAAGACCTTGAAGAACATCACCGAGGCACCGTCGTCCTCCAAGTGGATCACGAGGGCGCCTCTCGTCCTGCAAACCCGGGTGATTTCGCCCCAGCCTCGAGTCATGAAGACCTCGCCTGGGGCAATGACCGCGACCTCCGCCTCGGTCGCAAGGGTGCTGCAGTCGTCGTGCTGCGGCCATAGTTCCAGGAGTTCTCCCCGCAGGATGATGGAGGCGAAGAAGGGAGGAAGGTGAATCCAAGACTGAGGAGGCATGGCGGCGCGGATCACGAACTCTCTGGAGGAGCCCTCGGTGTGGACCCCAGGGGTAACGACCCACACCTTCGTGATCCGTCGGGGCCCTCGATGTGGGCGTACAAGGGGAGCGGGAACCCCGGCGGTGCCCGCTCGCCCCAGGGCCTCGACGCCACCTGAAGAGTCCCCTCATCCCGACAGCGGAGGGCGAGCCGTTTCTTCGGCGGGAGCGGGTCTGGTTCCTCTCGGGGGGCCTTTCCTTTCTCTGCCGCCGAGAACCGGCGGATCAGAGCCATCGCAGCGAGACGGAGCAAGAATCAAGGAGAAACAAGGGGCATGGACTGGAAGGGCGCGTGCCGTTCTGTACTTATAGCCGGCGAATGCCAACCATCGGCCTCCACGATCTCAGGTAATCATGACCCGTTATGCATGCAGGGACTTGTCCAATCCGTGCAGATGCCGAGGCGTCATCGGGGAGCGGAGACGCCCACGTCCAATCAACCGCCACGCGGCGCCCAAGGCCGCAGGCTGTTAGGGCCCGCAGCGCTTCGTCCTTGCCCTTTCGCCTCCCTGCACGGCCAAGTCCGGGCGCGCCTTGGGCCCGGGGGCTACTGTCGGCGTTCCGGGAACGGGGGTCCCCAGACTTGCCTGCCTGCGGCCTGCGGCGTGGCTCAAAGGGGGCCCGGCACGGCCCATCTTCTTCAACACGGAGCTTCCTCAGGCAAGACCTCATCAGGCTGGCTCGCGAGGAGGCGGAGAGATCAAGGCGGGGTACCTCACGAGGTGCCCATGACACAAGCCATGACGACCAAGGGCGCCAGGCGGGTGCCAGCCCGCGCAGTGTCCTCCCATTCCTCTTTGGTGCAAAGGGAGCAAGCGCATGCGGGAGGATCAAGCAAAGGCACCCATTTCGGTGCAACAAGACCAAGACCAACTCCGCGACAAGGAAGAAGTCATTGTGGAGCCCAAGCCAGCGTCATCACCAGAGCCTTTGGTAGGCGAGGACCAACTTTAGTCATGATAGGTGTACCAGATGTTCCCCTTCAAAATGGCCAATTGTTGGCGCCCTTCCCGCTCAATATTTGGGAAGAGGCCTAGGGCCTTTGCCTATAAATAGGACTAGCCACTCCCGGGTAGAGGCATCTGTAACGCCCTCGATGCGGCTATATCTCCCACGTGTCGAGGCACGACTTAGAGGTATAACCGCATTGAAAGCAATGTCGCAAGTGAGGTAATCTTCATACAATCCATGTAATAAATAAAGGGGAAAGATACATAGTTGGCTTACAATCGCCACTTCACACAAGTACATAAATAACATCCATCATACAGATTACACTCAAGGTCCGACTACGGTACCAAAATGAAAGAAGACTACCCCAAATGCTAAACAGATCCCCGGATCACCCTACTGGGCTCCACTACTGATCGTCTGGAAAAGAAACATAGTAACGGCCACGTTCCTCGTCGAACTCCCAAGTGAGGTCGGTCGCGTCATCTGCACTGGCATCGTTGGTACCTGCAACTGTTGTGGTAATAACTGTGAGTCACGGGGACTCAGCAATCTCACACCCGCGAGATCAAGACTATTTAAGCTTAAAGGTGGGAAATTGGTTTGTGAGGTGGAGCTGCAGCAAGCGACTAGCATATGGTGGCTACAGCGCAAAAGAGAGCGAGAAGAGAAGGCAAAGCACGTTCGTAAAACTAGTAGTGATCAAGAAGTGATCCTGAAACAACCTACGTCAGGCATAACTCCAACAACCGTGTTCACTTCCCGGACCCCGCCGAGAAGAGACCATCACGGTTACACACGCGGTTGATGTGTTTTAGTTAAAGTCAACTTTGGGTTTTCTACAACCGGACATCAACAAATTCCCATCTGCCTCATAACCGCGGGCACGGCTTTCGAAAGATAATACCCTGCAAGGGTGTCCCAACATAGCCCACGATAAGCTCTCACGGTCAACGAAGGATATTCCTTCTACCGGGAAGACCCGATCAATCTCGGAATCCCGGACTACAAGACATTCCGGCAGCAACAAAACAAGTCCAGCAAAGCCGCCCGATTGTGCCGACAAATCCTAATAGGAGCTGCACATATCTCGGTCTCAGGGCACATCCGGATGAACACTACGTACGGCAACCGAAGATACCCCAAGTTGCCTCAGGGCGGCACCGCAAGTGGCTCTAGTTGGACCAGCAATCGAAGGAGAACTGGCCCGGGGGGGTTAAAATAAAGATGACCCTTGAGTCTGCAGAACCCAAGGGAAAAAAAGGCTAGGTGGCAAATGGTAAAACCAATGTTGGGCCTTGCTGGAAATGTCTCATTCAAAGCGAACTGTCAAGGGGGTCCCATAAATCACCCAACCGTGTAAGGAACGCAAACTCCGGGAACATAACACCGGTATGACGGAAACTAGGGTGGCAAGAGTGGAACAAAACACCAGGCATAAGGCCGAGCCTTCCACCCTTCACCAAGTATATAGATGCATTAATTAAATAAGCGGTATTGTGATATCCCAACAAGTAAACATGTTCCAACAAGGAACAACAGGTCCATGTTCCAACAAGGAACAAACTTCATCTTCACCTGCAACTAGCAACACTATAAGAGGGGCTGAGCAAAGCACTAACATAGCCAAACAACGGTTTGCTAGGACATGGATGGTTAGGGGCTGACATGGCAATATAGGAGGCATGATATAGCAAGTGGTAGGTATCGCAGCATAGGCATAGCAAAAGAGCGAGCAATCTAGCAAGCAAAGATAGAAGTGATTTCGAGGGTATGGTCATCGTGCCTGCAAGGTTCTCAGAGTTGTCGAAAGCTTGGTCCTCGAAAGCGTTCTCAACAGGTTCCTCGTTCACGTACTCGTCTCCCGGCTCTACCCAAGACAAGAGAACAAGCAAAGGAACCAATATCAACCACGATGCAATGCGCAAGCAATATGATGCAAAACATGGCAATGATATGCGAGAGGTGATATGCAATGCGTATGCAGGCTCCAGAAGGACAAGGATGAACAGGGAATAATCTTGGCAAACCAAGCATGACACTGTATAGGTGAGGTGATTTCGGTTGAAATCGATATAAAGTTCACCGGAATCGGATGCACGGTTTGCAAATGGCAAGCAATACAAGAATGACACGAATCTGCCATTAACAGCATGATGCTACTTAGCAAGCCACAAATAATTAAGCTACTGCACCCAAACATGGCAACAAGGCATATGACAGTAATCTACACAAGATGCACGATAAAAGATGAACACTTAGCTACGGCTAGTTCATATCATAACAGGTCCAAACAAGCATGGCAAAAGTGCACAAGATAAGAGGTTCTCAGACTTAGTGAAATTAACAACATAGCAGAAAACTAACATCAGGATGACATGTTCAGAGCAACGAAACAACATGCTACAGGTTCAGAAAGTAGCAAAGTAAGGCATGGCATGAATCTACCATAAGCCAAAAAGGATCAGAAAACATGATTACACCCATGTCAATTAAGCAAGTTTCATTACAGGTTTCAGACTTAGCAGAAAACTGGACATGGCAGAAACTAATAACGACTAGGCATGTTCACGAGCTCGATGCACTCACTACAGAGCATTGCATGATAAACTAAGCATACATACATCAATAAGACATGACATAGTAACAATAAATGGCAAGAATAACATCATATCATGCAAGGACCAACTACACCAAGCTTGGCAAAATCGAACAACACGTAAACAATCTGCCAGCAACATTATGAAGCAAACGTATAGCTCGATTGAATCAAGCTATGGCACTCCATAATTTCAAACAAAGGCATGGATGAATAGAGAAAATACTCAAGTTCAAAACTCCCTTACTGATCATGCTCAAATTATGCATAGATCTCTCAGAAACAACATGAATACATGGCATGAAAATAACAGCAGTCAGGGACTTAGTGAAATCACCAAGTCTCTGAAATCAGCAACATCAAGTAACCTAGTTTGCATGCTTGTGCTAGTCACCACATAGATCAAAAAAATACATGGCAAAATTCCGTGGATAGGTGACATGGCATGTTACAAAACTCATGTAGGACTCAACTTCATAGGAGGTACACATTAATCATGGCAAAAATGACAAAAGTGCATGTTCAGATAAGATCCAGACACTAACATCAACTAGCCCTCTTCTAACAGCATTTCGGGAATCAAGATGACTCCAAATGAAAAAGACGCAATGGAATGAAATGATGTACTCCTCGAGGCGAACAATTTGACATATTATACGCGCGAAATAGAGCTACGGATGCAAAGTTATGGCATGTAGAAAATGCGATGATGATGCAAACATAATAGGACTTAGAAGAAAAACGGGATCGAGGGTAAGTCAACCCTAGATCTGGCCGGCGCGGCTCCGGCGACGGCGCTCGGCGGCGAGGGCGCGGCGGCGAAGAATCCGTCGGGAGGCGGCGCGGCAGCGGTGGCGCGGCGTGGCGACGACGGCGCGGCGGGCGGCGCGCGGGAGCAGCGGCGACGGCGGCGGGGAACGGCGCCCCGGGCGGCGCGCGCCGGCGAAGGCGGCGGCGGCAGGGAGTCGGGTCGGGCGCGGGAGCGCGGGCCCAGGCGGCGGCGGTCACGGGCCGCGGGCGGAGCGGACGGCGGCGGGGAGCGGGCCGCGGGGGCCGGCCACGGGCCCCGGCGGGCCTGCGCGGCGGAGGGGGCGGCGCGCGACACGTGTCGCCCCCTGACTGGCTGCGGGCGGCGGCGCTGGCGTGTCCGGCGGCGGACGGACACGTCCGGCGGCGCGGAGGGAAAAATGCTAGGGTTTCGGGGTGGATTTGCCCGCAAATGGAGGAGGGGGAGGCCTTTTTATAGCTAGAAGGAGCTAGGAAGCTCCAAATGGAGAGCGGTTTTCGGCCACGCGATCGTGATCGAACGGCGGAGGACATGGGAGTGTCTTAGATGGGTTAATGGGCTGTTTTGAAGGGGTGTTGGGCTGCAACACACATGAGGCCTTCACGGTTACCTGGTTAACCGTTGGAGTACCAAACGAACTCCGATTGACCCGAAACTTGACAGGCGGTCTTCCGGTGCTATACCAAGGCCACATGTCAAACCTCGGTCCATTCCGAGAATGTAAAATACCCGCTCAAGAAGAAATGTAAATGGGGACGCCGGAAGACATAGGAGCGCCGGATTGCAAAACGGACAACGGGAAAACTGCTCGGATTAAAGAGACGAACACGTATGCGAATGCGATGCACATGATGACATGATATGAAATGCATGACATGACCAAAATGCAAAACGAAGAGAAACCAACCACGGAGGAAATATCATAACACATATCCGGAAATGGCAAGAGTTGGATTACAAATATGGCAAGTTACATCTGGGGCGTTACAGCATCTATCTATCGAGAGGCACCCAGAGGCGAATCAGATCGAGAAACAGATCGATTGGCAATCAGGCGGAGAGAGAGAAGGGCGACTGAACCCCTCCAACAGTTCATCGCCCTGGCCAAGAACGGACCCTCGCGAGGCTGTTCTTCCTTGTATTGTTCATCATCAGCCCAAGAGGCAATCCACCACACCACCACACTGGAGTAGGGTATTACACCACATCGGTGGACCGAACCAATATAAACTCTGTGTCTCTTGTGTTGTTCTTCTGGTAGCTTAGATCTTTGCGAGGCGGACGGGTACAGGTAGGTAGGAAGCATAATCTCCGCGCGCACCCCAGAGTTCGAACCTCAAGGGTCTGTCGGAACCCGAAATCCGACAAAAAGCTCAATCAAAAACTCAATATCTCTATCCGATGGTATGCCTGGCAACTCCTCTGGAAATACGTCACGGAAATCCTTCACCACTGGTACTTCCTCTTGCACAACTCCTAATAAGGAATTTACTTGAGTCCTCTTCGGCACAAACCGGGATACATACCTGATCCTTCTTCCTTTTGGCATCGTAAGCAAAATTGACTTACTGGCACATTCAATGTTCCCTTCATACTTAGGTAACCAACCCATGCCTAATATCACATCCAATCCTTGAGATTCCAATACTATTAGGTCCGAGGGAAATACATAGTTACCAATCTTTAATGGTAACAGATCACACCATAGACTAGCCATATACTCTGCTCCAGGCGAGGTTACTAACATGGGTGACCTAAGGGCTTGGGTTGGCAGTTTATACTTATCCACAAATCCTCTTGAGATGTATGAATGCGATGCACCAGTATCAAAAAGAATGAATGCAGTAAATGACTTAACCAAAAACTTACCTATTAGTGCATCTGGCTGAGCTTCAACCTCCTCCACGTTAACGTGGTTCACCTGTCCCCTGTTGAAAGGGTTCGGCTTCTTCCCACAGCATACATTGCCATTTCCATTCTGGGCTTCAGGACATTCATTGGCATAATGTCCAGTCTTCTGGCACATATAGCAAGTGACTTGGCTGAGGTCTCTCTTGGCTGGTGTTGGTGGGTTGGTACGGTTCTGGCCGTTACCTCCTCCATTCCCGTTACCATTCTTGGGGCCATTATGATTGGGCGAGCTACCTCCTCCATGGGTATGCAGAAAATGTCCTCCCGGATTAGGGGTAAAACGTGGCTTCTGCTGAGCTCCAGAATTGTACTTCCCTTGTCCATACTTCCTCTTGCGGTTTTCAATCTGCTGCTGCTTCCCTTCAATCATAAGAGCGCGATCTACCAACTCCTGGTAGTTGTTGAAGCTTGCTACCATCAACTGCATGCTCAGCTCATCATTCAGTCCTTCCAGAAACTTCTCCTGCTTAGCTGCATCCGTAGCAACGTCATGTGGGGCATAACGTGCTAGCTTACTAACTTCATCCACATACTGGCCAACTGTCCGTCCTTCTTGGCGCAAGGTGCGAAACTCACGCTTCTTCATGGCCATAGCCCCTGCTGAAACATGGGCAGTACGGAAAGCCTGCTGAAACTGATCCCATGTGACAGTGTCGATAGGATAAGTGGCTGTGAAATTTTCCCACCATGATGTTGCGGGTCCTTCAAGCTGATGTGCGGAAAAACGCACCCTCTCCGCATCTGTGCATCCTGCCGTGGTCAACTCCCTTGCGGTCTTACGGAGCCAATCATCTGCAACAATCGGCTCGGTGCTACTGGAGAACACCGGTGGATTCAGCCTAAGAAAACGGGTTATGTGATCAACAGGTGGTGGTGGTGGTGGGCTGTTGTTGTTGTTGTTGTTCCCCTGATTCTAATTCTGGACTAGCAACTGCATCAAGGCATTTTGCTGCTGGATTAACTGAGTGAGCTCCGGTGGGAAAGCAAATCCATTGTCACGTCTTGAAGGCATCTAAAGGTTTAGAAAAGATGAGAATATAGAATAGAATGAGGTCTAGAGAGAAAACACTACCCAAATGCACATGAGACGAAAGCAAACAAAATCACTTCATTCAAATCAAATAAGGCATACAACAGTCTATATATCGCTACAAAAGTGCTCGGGCTATACTTGATACATGGGGGAATACTACTACTGTTATGGTGGTCGACTAGAAAAACTGCTCCGACGAAGACTCCATGATATCTGCTCCAGCTTCATCAACATAGTCATCACCGCTATCGTCTGGGTCCGAGTCGGTGTTGTCGATGATGATGTAGTTCTCTGGAAAAGTGCAATCTTCGTCTTCTACTCCAGTCGCGGGAAATCCCATGAATAGTTTTAGCTTCTTCTTCAGATCATCGTTCTTCTCCACGAGTGTTGCTATTTCCTCCTCATATCCATCGCGTGTAGACTTGAGTTCTTCTTCCAGCTCCGTGATCTTGGTCATGGCCTTCTTCAGGTCTATCATGCCTGCGCACATCTAGTTCTCCTGGCGTCGAATGTGCTGGTTTAACTTCTGGATGAAAGCTGCAATTGATCTATCCTTCCTGGTGCCGATCATCTCCCATTGCTCATCTCGGCGCCCACAAATCTGGTAGATAGTGAAGTAAATATGCCCTAGAGGCAATAATAAAGTTATTATTTATTTCCATATATCATGATAAATGTTTATTATTCATGCTAGAATTGTATTAGCCGAAAACATAATACATGTGTGAATACATAGACAAACAGAGTGTCACTAGTATGCCTCTACTTGACTAGCTCGTTGATCAAAGATGGTTAAGTTTCCTAGACATTGACATGGGTTGTCATTTGATTTACGGGATCACATCATTAGGAGAATGATGTGATTTACATGACCCATTCTGTTAGCTTAGCACACGATCGTTTAGTATGTTGCTATTGCTTTCTTCATGACTTATACATGTTCCTATGACTATGAGATTATGCAACTCCCGTTTACCAGAGGAACACTTTGTGTGCTACCAAACGTCACAACATAACTGGGTGATTATAAAGTTGCTTTACTGGTGTTTCCAAAGGTACTTGTTGGGTTGACGTATTTCGAGATTAGGATTTGTCACTCCGATTGTCGAAGAGGTATCTCTGGGCCCACTCGGTAATGCACATCACTATAAGCCTTGCAAGCATTGCAACCAATGAGTTAGTTGCGGTATGATGTATTACGGAACGAGTAAAGAGACTTGCCGGTAACGAGATTGAACTAGGTATTGAGTTACCGACGATCGAATCTCGGGCAAGTAACATACCGATGACAAAGGGAACAACGTATGTTGCTATGCAGTTTGACCGAGAAAGATCTTCGTAGAATATGTGGGAGCCAATATGAGCATCCAGGTTCCGCTATTGGTTGTTGACCGGAGACGTGTCTCGGTCATGTCTACACAGTTCTCGACCCCGTAGGGTCCGCACGCTTAACGTTATGATCATAGTTATATTATGAGTTTATATGTTTTGATGTACCGAAGGTTGTTCGGAGTCCCGGATGTGATCACGAACATGACGAGGAGTCTCGAAATGGTCGAGACATGAATATTGATATATTGGAAGACTATGTTTGGATATCAGAAGTGGTCCAGGTAAAAATATGATTTTACCGAAGTACCGGAGAGGATACCGGAACCCCCGGGAACTTAATGGGCCTAGGTGGAAGAGAGGAGAGGAGGCAAGGGATGGCCGTGCGCCCCCCTTCCTTCCTTCTCCTCCACTCCTTCCCCCTCCCAAGTCCTAATCCAACTAGAAAAAGGGGGGAGTCCTACTCCCGGTAGGAGTAGGACTCCTCCGGCGCACCCCCTCCTATGGCCGGCTGCACCCCCTTGCTCCTTTATATACGGGGGCAGGGGGGCACCCCAAAGACACAACAATTGATCGTTTGATCTTTTTGCCGTGTGCGGTGCCCCCCTCCACCATAGTCTACCTCGATAATATTGTAGATGTGCTTAGGCGAAGTCATGCGTCAGTAGAACATCAACATCGTCACCACGCCGTCGTGCTGACGAAACTCTCCCTCAACACTCGGCTGGATCGGAGTTCGAGGGACGTCATCGGGCTGAACGCGTGCTGAACTCGGAGGTGCCGTACGTTCGGTACTTGATCGATTGGATCATGAAGACGTAAGACTACATCAACCGCGTTGTGCTAATGCTTCCGCTTTCGGTCTACGAGGGTACGTAGATAACACTCTCCCCTCTTGTTGCTATGCATCACCATGATCTTTCGTGTGCATAGGAAATTTTTTGAAATTACTACGTTACCCAACAGTGGCATCCGAGCCTGGTTTTATGCGTTGATGTTATATGCACGAGTAGAACACAAGTGAGTTGTGTGCGATATAAGTCATACAGCTTACCAGCATGTCATACTTTGGTTCGGCGGTATCACTACAAAAAAAAGACACATACGTGACATTTTGGGCCGAACGAATTTTTTTTCTGTCATACATATGAAACTTCTATGACGATAATTGTGACAAACCCGGTATCATCATAATTGTGACAAAAAATCATGACAGAAAATGGGCTTTTCGTCCTGGGCGGGCCGGAGACGCAGCTGCATGACATTCTTTGGGCCGTCCATGACGGACAAAACCATGGTAGAAGCAAGGGGGAGGAAAATTTCGGGGAGTTCCCAGTTACGGTGGGAGGTCGGGGGACGAGCGATGCGTGTTTCTCTCATACACGTACGCACGTGTCTGCGAGGCGTTGGCTCTAACTGAACCCGAGCGAGGTGTAGGGCTCTAACTGAACCCGAGCGATTGCACTGTAGGCTATGCCTTACTGAACCCGAGCGATCGATCGGTGGCTATTAACTGAACCCGATCAAGCGATTCCTTTGCTACTGTTGCTAACTGAAGTCGATCGATGTTGCCTCTGGATGAACAGTGAGCGTTGCGGGGGAGGGGGGGTTGGATGAACAGTTCCCGGTGGGGGTGGATGAACAGGACCCCATGGCGTTGCCTCTGGATGAACAGGACCCCGATCGATCGAGCCGGTTGTGTATGGATGAACAGGACACCGTGGAGGGCTGGATGAACAGGACCACCCCATCGAGGGTAGGATGAACAGTAGACGGTGGATTGGTGCCCGTGGAGGGGTGGTTGACCAGGACCCCATGGTGTGGAGGGCTGGATGAACAGTAGATGGTGGATGGGTGGTTGAACAGTAGCCGGTGGAGTAGCGAGCGGTGGAGGCTGGATGAATAGGAGCCCGTGGAGGCTGGAGGAGGTCGACGGTGGATGAACAGTAGCTCTTGGAGGCTGGAGGGGGTTGACGGTAGAGATGAAAAGTATCCCGTGGAGTCCCATTTTGCGGTACGCCACACCCCTCCCGATGAACAGGACCCCCGTTTCGACCGTAGCGCTCCAACACAAGTCCGTTTCCTCCATTTTGCGGTACGCCACACCCCTCCCGATTAACATGACCCCCGTTTCGACCATAGGAGGTCCGTTTCCTCCGTTTTGCGGTACGCCAGACCCTTCCCGATCAACAGGACCCCGTTCTGAACGTAGGAGGTCTGTTTCCTCCGTTATGTGGTACGTCAGGCCTCGTTTCCATCACCTGTTCCGTCCAAGCCCTCCAGATGAACACGACCACGCATTCCGTTCTGACCCAGCCGGTTGGCTCCCACGCGTTCCATTGCCTCCCCATGAACACGACGCATTCCGTTGACTCCCCATGAACACAACGCATTCCGTTGCCTCCCCATGAACACGACGCATTATGTTGGCTCCCCATGAACACGACGACGACGTTGTTTCTCCGTTCCGACCCAGCCATGTACACGAGCCCTGGTCGTACGTATGCGCAAGTAGGCGTTCGAGACCCTGCCCGTATGTACGTACGTGGCCGTATTTTATTTCTTGCACCCTGGCCGCTGTACGTACGTGTACATGCTATGTGCGTGCCTCTAGTGTGACACGTACGCGCCTCTACTATGACACGTGCGCGCCTCTACATCCAACAGTATATATGTACGTACACGTTCATGACCAGAATGACAACGCTACGCACGCTTCGACCAGGTGGGTCCCGACTGTCAGGCACTTCCTTGCCTGCGAAGATGTAGCTGGCGGGTCCCAGCAGTCAGGGGGCGAATCGCTTTTTTGCCCGAACGCACTTCCTTGCATGCGAAGATGTAGCTGGTTGGTCCCAGCAGTCAGGGGGGCGAATTGTTTTTTTCGGACGCACTTCTTTGCGTTCGAAGATGTATCTCGTGGGTCCCAGCAGTCAGGGGGCGAATCATTTTTTTCACGAAATACGGTGGCCCGTCCGGTGGGTCCCCGCTGTCAGGTGGAGGAATAATTATTTTGCGCGTAATAAGGAGGCACTTCCTTGCGGCTGTCGTGGACCCAGCTGTCAGCCTCGCCATGTACAGTACTCTTCCGATGGAAGTCGGTCGTTGACCACGTTGACAACGCCGCGCCGAGAGCACCAGGGCAGTGGTCTGGACGACGGCGAGGCCGAGGAAGGGGACGACGCGGAGCCGTGGAAAACGCAGCAGTGGAAGCCCACGCGGAGAGTAGTACGAGGGTTCACTGGATCGGCTGCGGTGTGAGGCTGCCGTCGCCGCAGAATAACAGGGGGTGTGGGTGAGTAGAGGGATGGCCTGGCCAGCGGTGGGAGTAATACGGGGCGGTGAGGCCTCCGCGGCATCACAGCCGGCCACGGGAGGCAGGAGCACGCGAGACGATCGGCGCTGCTTTAGGCGGCTGGAGAAAGAAGACCAGAGGTTGAAGAAGCACTACAGCCATTGGATGGACATCGTACGATCACTGCAGCTAGAATCATTTATATTGACTAAGTTGACAAAGCCCTTATTACGCGTCAACTTAGTAGGCCCACAACTCGGATTTGGCAGATAACTTATAGCCCATTTGCGATTCGTAAGAATGTACAACCCATTTTTTAATTCTAATGGAATATACTACAACCCATTTACAGTTTGTTAAAAGTACAACCCAACTTCTAGCTAGGATAACGATTAATAATTTCAAACAACCGCTCAAAACAGAATTCAAAAAAAAATTCCCACATTTTGATGGGATCCGAAATATTTTTATCCAAAATTTGTAGTCAGGTTAAATATAATTTCAAAATAAAGTTGTATTACGTTAAAATCCAACGAAATATTGCACGCGCAACAAGTAATGAAATTAAAATTTTCAAATTCCAAAAATAATATATTTTCAAACTAATTACGTGTTTGGTGCATAGTAATTGTCCAGTTATTATAATTACATCCCATTTATTATTTCTTAAAGTCCATTTTCTTGTTAAGCCTAATGCATACCTCCTAGAAAAGTTTGCAGCCCAGCGGGGCGGAGAATAATAAGTTGACCCGGATATTGTGTACTACTGTCGGCCCAGTTGCATTGCTGATGTTGAAAAAATAGCTATTTTTATACACATTTAATTTTTTGTATAGATAAGGAACATTGTTATACACACATTTAACAATTTTTAAATACATGATTAACACTTTTTAAAACATATTTTTTAGTCAATAGTGGGCCCACAGTGAGCAGAGGAGGTCACAATACACATATTTTTTAAATACATGATTAACACTTATGCAAAAACAATTAGCCCACAGCGAGCCAATTAGCTCTAGTCGGCTAGCTGTAGGCTGACTGGAATCCAATCGTCCTGAAGTGGGCCGACTAGGCCCAGTCGGCCTGCAGCGGGCCGACGGTGTATTATTTTTGAAAAAAAATTACCGAGCGTAATATTTATAAAAATTAATAAAAAATGTATCATTTAAAAAAATAGCGAAAAAAGGCATGTGTAGTACAGTACAACCTAACATGGTTACTCAGCCCACATTTAGCGACGCCGGAAAGGCCCAAACAAGGCTTCTGTACAACTTTTTGAAGTCACTGAGCTCAATTAATAACTTAAGAAAAAAGTTAGATTACAGTGGAACCTAATTAAAAGCTGTCACAAGCAAATAAATAATTCAACGGGTCCCACTTGTGTGTGTGCCGGTGTGTGTGTGTGTGTGAGAGAGAGAGAGAGAGACCCATCGGCCGATGCTCGTAAATACATCTTTCAGCCATATGCATTGCTGATGCTCAGTAAAAACTTATATAGTTGACACAATCATATTGAACATCATAGCACACTGAACTTGCATACACAAATTTCACGCAGGCGACACAATCAGGATGGAAGCAGTGGATCGCTACGGGAAGGGCTATGTTGAAACCAACGAAGTCGTACATAACGGTTCATCGTCTTTATCAATGACGGGGAAATATCCTGAATGTTGTGCAAAGAAAATAGACAGACAACACAATAAGTTCTGCTAGCACATTAAGTTGACGTACATCCCTTTCTAAAAAAGTTCAGGTACAATATTAGAACAGGTCACAATCAAATGTACTGGCATATCCGTGGTTCACACCCATAGCTCGGATTTAACTAGTATCTGACAAGATTCAGTTGTTACCTCAAATTAGAGCACATCCAGGCAGCCAGCCCTGCCTCTTCTCCCAAAGAAGCAGTGGCCTCCGTCGCGCGATGGAGTAGGCCCTGTGCCATCCATCGTTCCGAGCAGCACGGGGAAAGTCTGAAATTGACTCCTGTAATGGACGTCGTCGACGGACCCTGGCACTAGCGGCGGCGGCAGGACTTCTATTGATGGATTGACCACTTCTTCGACATGCACGAACACTCGATATAGGTACATCCCTAACGTGGTCCGCGACGGCCTTGGTGGCGACGAATAGTACAACCCCGGTTCCTGCACCGGTATCTCAACACCAATCACCTTCGGTATGGTGGACAGCTTCTTCATCCATGCCATAACCGTCAGAGCCCAGCTGTCTGGAGGAACAAACATACTTACGAGCTCACCTCCAAGGTCGTTGATAAGCTCGTTCATGGACTCACTGTTTGATGAGGACATCAATACCATTGTTACGCCCATAGCCCCTACTGTTACATATAATGGACCAATTACTAGAGCTCGCGCACGCCAATTAAATTACCAGGTACTTTCGTTTCTTGGTAATGATTCTAATGTTCATGAGAATATGATGCTGCCTAAATTGGATACATTTGTTTTGCTTACAAATGAAGGGCCTAGCTTGGAGAAGGATGGATATTGGAGCAAGAACAAGCATGGAGTTGATGGCATGCGCAGCGGGAACAAGAACAGAGTTACAAGTGATGATTTCAGGACTTTGAAGCAACCATAAGGAGTGGATGAAGTCTTGGACGAAATATACGAGATGCCACTTCATAAATTTCGTCCAGAGGCTATTCTAGGTGCTGCATCACCTTATTATTGGGCCAGGCCCATGTAATTTCGAAATACATAAGTATAGGCTATTTTTAGAGTCCGTATGTGTGGGGAAACAAGAGATAGGGTTGGTTTCGTACCCCTTCCCCAAGGGCCACGAAATTTCCCCCTCTTCCTCCATATATACAGCCCTTAGGGCACCGTTTAGACTTTGGATTTGTTTAGATTAAAAGTTCGCCATAGCTGCAACTTCGCGTACTTCGTTTGTGTTCAACGACCAGACTAAGGTGTCACAGAACCCCACCTTGATCAATAAAGCTTTCCTATTATATTCACAATATCCAGATTGCAATCTCAGTTTCTTCCTTGTTCTTCGTTTGCTTACAGGAAACAGACCTTCGTGGTCAGGTTGATCGTGCTCCGGCGTGGTCAATAACCTCTCGAAGTTGGTTTAGCGATTGCTAAGGCGCGACGTCCTCGCACGTTGGTAGTCGGATCATCAAAGTCGACTTCCTCCAAAACGATAACCACCATCTCATCGAAATACGGGACACCTTTGCCTCTATCAGGTGGTATCAGCTTTCCAGGTTGCTCGGCGAGATTTTACAGTTTTTCATATTTTAGATCGAGTCTGTTCTTCATACCTATAGTCCACGAAAAAGCGAAAAAAATTAGGGTTAGTTCATCCCATCCGAACCAATCTGAGTCTTTGCATAATCTTTTCTGTATTTGCTTTGTTGAATTTGCGGTTGCATCGTCGTGTCAAGTTGCTGGTCTTAGCATCTAGTCCTTTAGAGTTTCGAGTTCTGTTCACAGGTTGTCACGTTGCTGCTGCCATATATCACCACCGCATCATCATCATCACCGCTGCCATATACCACCACCACATATTCACCACGAATCCGAGTCCATATACGCCACCACATATCCGCCGCCATCACGCCAATCCGAGTACACCTGCAACATATATCCGCCACCAGTCCAAGTTCCACCAGATTCATCTCCGCCACGAGTCTGAGTTCCACCAGATTCATCTCCGCCACCAGTCCTAATTCGAGTCCAGTATTTTGTTACTCTGTTTTGGACTTCCAGATCATGCCATACTACGAGTCGTGACAGAGAAGGACTCCCCAACATCTGTGCTACCCGCAGTAGAAAAATAGTTCCAAACTAAAAAAACATTTGTAGACCATGTGTAGACTTTTCCGTGCTACTCTGGCTAGGCAGTTTTTAGACCATTTGTAGACTTTTTCGAAAAACATTTGTTGCGGAGCAAAAAAAAGAGGAAAAAAAGTGCAAAAAAAGTGAAAAAAAGAAAAAAATCAGAGTGTGCTCCTCCCTTGTTTACGTGTAGCGTCGTGATTTTGTTAGTGTTCTAGGCTCGCGTCTCTAGTACGATCTAGCCTAGGACCAGCACAGTACCGTCGTTGAGAGTTTATTCAACTTTGCATCTCTGAATTGATTATTGCTGACCCTTTTGGCTACCATACTATAAGACTTCCCAGCTCCACATACATCTACGTCGTGCGTTTGACTCACCCTGGCAATCGCTCTATCCAAGCTTTTGAGAGTTTTGACTACAACGGTTGCCGAGCACCGCCTGCTGCTAGGTAAGAACTGGTAAGAATTTGAGATTTGCTTGACGGATTTGTGACTCTCCACCACATCACCACCACCACTTCCTAGTAGTCTGTAGAATCATATTCTTGTGTGTTTCTATTCCTGCTAACCATGGCAGGATCACAAGCCGACGAGACTGACTGGGAGAACATGACAAACAAAGAGTTACATGATAAGTTTCAGCAAATGATGAGTGGACAGGTGGAAGATGTGCTAAATAGATTTGAAGAGGCCATGGAGAAGATAGATGGCATTGAGAAGGCGTTTGAAACAAAGATCGATAACAAGTTTAATGAATTTCTCGCGCGTCTTCCACCACCACCACCGGCTACACCGGACGCACCTCTACAACAACAACAACGACTACCTCCACGTCGAGAAACGGCCCTCCACCGAGTGAGCGGTGTCCCTCTTCAGCCTGGCCAAGATGCGAGTGCTGCTGTTGATACTTCTGTGGCTCCTGCTGCTGATGTGGAGGAGGATGATTATGTGGGAGATTACGAGGATGAGGTTGATCAACATTAGAACTACATGCAACCACCAGCACCACAACCACCAGGTCCCCCACATGCAAATAATGGCAATGTTAGGGCTCCCCCTCAGGTACGAGATCATGACCATCTCCCTAAACTGAAATTGAATATTCCACCATTTGAGGGTAGATATGTTCCTGATATATGTCTTACTTAGGAGTTAGAAACTGAACAACGATTTACATGTTTAGAATATCCTGAGGAGAGACGTGTTCCTGCTGCTGTTTGTGCTTTCACTAGCTTTGCATGTGTTTGGTGGTCTGAACATTGTAGATTATATCCTGTTCCAGCTACTTGGGCTGCTTTGAAAACTGCTATGCGTACTCGTTGGGTTCCACCATATTGTCAACGTGAATTACTTAAAAAATTGCAGCGCTTAAGACAAGGTAAAAATTCGGTAGAAGAATATTATCAGGAATTACAAACTGGCTTGATTAGATGTGGTATTGTTGAGGAGAATGAAGCTATGCTTGCACGTTTTCTCGGTGGATTAAATAGATAGATTCAGACCATTCTAGACTATAAGGATTATAATATATCACTCGTTTATTCAATCTTGCTTGTAAAGCTGAACGTGAAGTGCAGGATCGGCAGGCATTGGCGCGAACTAACTTTTTTGCAGGTCGACCTTCATCATGGACACCACGTGCATCATCTACTTCCACACGTTCTGCTACACCGGCACCTCCGTCAGCTGCCACCTCCAACCGTGATACAATAAAGCAGGCACAATCACCACTATCTTCCAAGAGCACACCTTCTGGGCCTGCATAGAGCTCTTCTTCATCCATGGCATCAACATGGCAAACACATGATATTATTTGTCGACGTTGCAAGGGTGGAGGTCATTATGCGAGAGAATGCCCATCTAAGCGTGTGATGATTGTTACTAAGGATGGTGGGTATGAGTCCGCTAGTGACTATGATGAGGAGACTTTGGCTCTTATTACACATGAAGAACACGGTGGAGATGATTCTGATCATGAGACGCAATACATGGCTGCTGAAGATGCTGACAGGTATGAATGTTTAGTTGCTCAACGTGTTTTGAGTGTGCAGGTTACACAAGCTGAGCAAAATCAGAGGCATAATTTGTTCCATACAAAGGGAGTTGTGAAGGAACGTTCTATTCGCGTCATCATAGATGGATGGAGCTGCAACAACTTGGCTAGCATGGAGATGGTGGAGAAGCTATCTCTCACCACAAGACCACATCCACATCCTTACTACATCCAATGGTTCAACAACAGCGGCAAGGTTAAGGTAACATGTACTGTTCGTGTGCATTTTAGTATCTCTACATATGCTTATTATGTTGATTGTGATGTGGTACCTATGCAAGCATGTTCCTTATTACTTGGTAGACCATGGCAATTTGATAAAAATTATGTACACCATGGTAGAAACAATCAGTATACACTTGTTCATAAGCATAAAAATATTACTTTGCTTCCTATGACTCCTGATTCCATTTTGAAATATGATATTAATAGAGCTAATAAAGCAAAACAAGAGAAAAATAAGAGTGAATATCAGATTGTGGCAAAAGAATTTGAGAAACAAATGAATCCTTATAATAAACCATCTACTGTTGCTTCAGAAATTAAATTGAAAAGTGCATGTTTACTTGCCACCAAATCTGATGTTGATGAGCTAGATTCTAGCAAATCTGTTTGCTATGCTTTTGTGAGCAAAGAGGCATTATTTTCATTCGAGGACGTGCCTTCCTCTTTGCCCCCTGCTGTCACTAACATTTTGCAGGAGTTCACTGACGTCTTCCCACAAGACATGCCACCGGGATTACCACCTATTCGAGGGATTGAGCATCAAATTGACTTAATTCCCAGTGCATCGCTACCCAACCGTGCACCATACCATACCAATCCAGAGGAGACGAAGGAGATTATGCGTGAATCTCTTAGTCCTTGTGTTGTTCCTATTATACTAGTGCCTAAAAAGGATGGTATGTCGCGTATGTGTGTTGATTGTAGAGGCATTAATAATATTACTATTCGTTATCGTCATCCTATTCCTAGGCTAGATGATATGCTTGATGAATTGAGTGGCTCTACAATATTCTCCAAAGTTGATTTGCGTAGTGGATACCATCAAATTCGTATGAAATTGGGAGATGAATGGAAAACAACATTTAAAACTAAGTTTGGTTTATATGAGTGGTTAGTCATGCCTTTTGGGTTAACTAATGCACCTAGTACTTTCATGAGACTAATGAACAAAGTTTTACGTGCTTTCATTGGACGTTTTGTGGTAGTCTATTTTGATGATATACTGATTTATAGCAAATCTTTGGAAGAACATTTGGAACATTTACGTGCGGTTTTTAATGCTCTACGTGATGCATGTTTTTTGGTAACCTTGGGAAGTGCACCTTTTGCACCGACCGAGTATCTTTTCTTGGCTATGTTGTCACTCCACAGGGAATTGAAGTTGATAAAGCCAAGATTGAAGCTATTGAGAGTTGGCCGCAGCCCAAAACGGTCACACAAGTGAGGAGTTTTCTTGGACTCGCTTGTTTCTATAGGCATTTTGTGAGAGATTTTAGCACCATTGCTGCACCTCTTAATGAGAGAACAAAGAAGGATGTGACTTTTGTTACGTAATGTAGAATTGTAAAGAAGGAAGAACATGGAACAAGTTCATTATTAATGATGGCTTTGTGTTCCGTTCTAACAAGCTATGCATTCCTGCTAGCTCTGTTTGTCTTTTGTTGTTGCAGGAGGCGCATGGAGGAGGATTAATGGGACACTTTGGCGTGAAGAAGACGGAGGACGTACTTGATACACATTTCTTTTGGCCAAAGATGAGATGGGATGTTGAGCATTTTGTTGCTCGCTGCACTACATGTCAAAAAGCTAAGTCACGACTCAATCCTCATGGTTTATATATGCCTTTGCCTGTACCTAGTGTTCCTCAGGAAGATATATCTATGGACTTTGTTTTAGGTTTACCTCGAACAAAGAAGGGGAGGGATAGCATATTTGTTGTCGTGGATAGATTCTCAAAAATGGCAGACTTTATACCATGTCATAAAAGCGATGATGTTGTTAATGTTGCTGATTTGTTCTTTCGGGAAATTATTCGCTTGCATGGTGTGCCAAATACTATTGTTTCAGATCGTGATACTAAATTCCTTAGCCACTTTTGGAGATGTTTATGGGCTAAGTTGGGGACTAAACTGCTTTTTAGTACTACTTGTCACCCCCAAACTGATGGATAAACTGAAGTAGTCAATAGAACATTGTCTACTATGCTTAGGGCTGTTGTGAAGAATAATAAGAAAATGTGGGAAGAATGCTTGCCTCATATTGAATTTGCTTATAATCGTTCATTGCATTCTACTACTAAGATGTGCCCTTTTGAAATTTTGTATGGTTTCCAACCTCGTGCACCCATTGTGTCGGTGGGATCGACACCTATGGGATCACAAGAATCCCTACTACGGTTACGGGGCGCGGGGTCGTGAGAAGAGCGGATCAAACAGATAGCACACGGTTCGTTTATCCAGGTTCGGGCCGCGAGGATGCGTAAAACCCTACTCCTGCTTTGGTGGATTGTATATCTGTGTTCTTGAGCTAGCTGTGGGGCGTGAGGAGATCCAAAAAGCCGAATCGTCCTCCTGGTCGCCTTGGGCCTCCTTTTATAGGGAAAGGGGTTGCCACAGTGGCACACAAGAGGTGGAAAGGGTACAGTGATGCGAGGTTATCCCTCGCATTACATGACAAGGCACCTTTAATGCGCCTTGCTTAGGTGTCCTTGCTTTATCGGGGACGGGGGAGAGCCCTGCCTCGTCCGTCGCCGCTTCCTCTTGTGTCGACACGCACCCTGGCCAGCGGTGCCTGCGATGCCATGTAGGCAGGCAGGCAACTGAGGTGGCGCAGTGGTGGGTCTCCACGAAGATCTGCAAGCCGCCGTGCAGGTGCCTGCCCAGCTAGTTGGGTCGGCAGCTGCATGCAAACGGTGGTGGAGGTGTGACTGGCGCGGGCCTCATGGTGGCCCCACGGGTGTTTCTAGGCAAGGGCCTTGCCGGGGCACCAGTTGTCATCCCCAGCAAGGCTCTTGCCGGTGGCCTTGTGGTCCTCCTTGGCTGGGATCCCGCCAAGGGTCGCCATCTTCTGATCTTGAATGTCTTCACAAAGATCTGCATGCCACCACGGAGATGTCTCCCGAATCCTTGCCCCCATGGGGGCGGTGGACTCAAAGGTGACTTTCTTCGTAAGTGTGGGGCGAGCTGCCACGGCAAGGGTCTTGCCGGGTTTGCTAAAACCGCCTCCCGGCAAGGATCTTACCGGGGGAGTCCGCTTCGTCCCCTTTGCTCTTTGTGGTCTTGGTCTTGGCGTCGTCCTGCTTCTCTCGAGCTTCGGTCTTACCTTGGCTCACCTCCCTTGCCTTGCTCAGTGTGGTGGTGCCCGTGGCTCAGACTGCCCATGCACAGTTATAGGGGTACAAAAAGTGTACCCCTCTTTTTGTACACCGACAGGTGCCCCCAGGCCTGGGCCACACGTAAGTGCAATCGCGTCGTTGGGCTAGGCCCAAAAACGGTGCGCGGGCAGGCGGGGCGGTTTTTTCCGTGGTAAGTTCCTTCGTGCGCTGCGCCTCCCATGAATCCCGCGCGTGGCGCGGCGTGGGGAGGCGCGTGTGACGTGGGTGGCATGCGTGGGGCTGAGCTGTGCACGCATGCGTCACATCGTAGTAAAGGGGGCGGTTCGTGCCTTCCCCATAAACGCAGGGAGGAGTGGTGGCGCGGCCCATTCACTGAACGGGGCCGAGGCGTAGTCTTCAAGGCATCCACTCCCCACGACCCACGATGACGGGGAGGGGAGAGGTCGCCTCACCCGTCCCTTGGTCCTGCACGCCTGCCACGTGCCTCCCATGCGCTTGGGGTGGCAAACGGCGGAGGCGGGACACCGGGCCGCCGCGGGCTGGGGCAGCAGGTCGGCCCTGGTTCCCTGCGCCTTCCGCGTCTTGATTGGCCGAGCGGGGCGGCCGAGCCCCCACTCCGTTCCTTTATAAAGAGCGGGGGGGGGGGGGGGTGGCGTCCCGCATTCTTTTATCTTCTCCTTCCTTCAGCTTTTGCCCCCCCTTCCATCCGCCATGGAGAGAGGGAATCCTGGTCCTTCAACGGTGGCGGCGAGGGTCGCTGCTCGACAACGCGTCCCTCCTTCTCCTGCACCTGCGGTGGCAGAGCCAGCCGCGAGGGGAAGGGGGAGGGGGCGAGACCGTGGGCGAGGCCGGGGCGCTCGAGAAAGAGGATGATGGGGCGGCGCGCCGGCCTTGCCTCCGCCAGCAGTCCCTCCCCCCATGGAGGGCCACGTTGGGGATGACCCTTGCGAGTTCTTCGTCAGGCTGCGCCGGCCGCCTCGCCGTCGCCTTCGTCTACCGACTCCATTCGCGCGGGAGATGGAGCTGGATCCTCCAGAGTCATTGCGGCTGCACATGAGGGGCTGTGGGATCAGTGGCACGCGGGTTCGCGTCGACTTCCCAGCCCCTCACATGATGTATCTTCGTTGGGGATGGAAGACGTTCGCTCATATCCACTGTTTGACGGAGGGGCTCACTCCCCATTTCAAGCTGATGGAGGGCGGCCTCCTCTCCGTCAAGGTCTTCTGGCTCTTCGGGACCCGTGCAAGGTGCTGCGTGGAGAGCTCTTCTGATAGCGAAGACTCCTCCTCGGACGGGAGTGACAAGGAGGACAGCGGCAGCGATGACGAGGGCAGTAGGCGGTAGGATGACGGGTCGGACTAGGTGTCGGGCGCCGCTTCGTGCGGCACCGGCGACCCCATCATCCATGTCGTCGGCTCCCTGAACTTCTCAGGGTCGTCTCCTTGGGCGGCTGGCGTTGGGAGGCTGCGGAAGGAGAAGAGGGCGGGCGGCAAGGCCGTCAAATCGGAGTACGCGGGCACCGACGCCTTCGACGCGTGCTGACGTCCTGCCGCCTCGTCTTCGAGCTCTGCTTCCAGCGCCACCATCACCATCCAGCCTTCGGACGGCCACCGAGATGTTCTCTTGGTGTCTTCTGCCACTCGTAGCTCGCGTAGGCGCCCCTTTTGCCCTTTTCGCCACCTTGACCTGTCTCCTGAGGGGAGGGACAAGAAAGGGGTTACGGGCACCTTATCTCTTTTTAGTTTGTAAGCCTTCGGGCCTTAGCTGAATTTAAAACTTGTAATCCCATCATTCATGTTTTTCATTCCCTATGGGCTGTACCTGAGTGGAATGTTTTTAATGAAAAAGGGATGCTTGCCGGGTCATTTGTTTGTGGGTAGAACCCACGACAAGGAGTAAATCCTTGATATCTTTAAGATAAACATTTCCTTGCCTGGCAACAGGGCTTGCCGTCTCCCCACTTCGCTCGACCTTTCTCACGCCTTTGGCGGAGGCAGGGATGAGGCGGGTTCAGGATCCTCGTTTCATCCTTTCGCTGTGGCGACTACGACCAAACCTAGCCCCAGGAACGAGCCCTAGGGCCTAGAGTTAAGGGAGCACGGTAGCTTTAGGGAGAAACGAGGTTTCACATAGCTCAGTCCATAAGGGAATGCATGATAAGGGATGAAGAACTTATCTGAAGCTGTAGCCCCCGGCAACTCTGGTTTCCGTGGGTGAATCTTTGCTCTTGCAGCCCCCGACAATACTGGCTTGTCGGGGTATAGATTCTGGTCTGTCCCTCTTCTCTTTTTCATCCTCAAGCGATCCGGCAAGGATATATGTGAGTCCTGTGAACCAAAGAAGACAAAAGAACGGCAAAGAAACGCACACTCGACCTCTAAGCTAGGGGTTAGTCGCCGCTAAGCACTATCAACCCTAACCAAGGACGAGACTCGACCTAGCATGCATGCTATAACTTAGGGGACCAGCGCTTCATTTATTTATGCTCAGGGTCTGCGCCTGGCTTTGTACAATGGGTTACATGCAACATCGGCAATGCTTGTACAAAAGGTGGCTTGCCGGGGGGGCCCGGCAAGCCGCGCCTCATGGGTAAACCTTGCGAAGATGCTCAATGTTCAAGGAGTTACTCACTGGAACGGCATCTTCGGTCTCCAGGCGGACTGCGCCGGGCCTAGTGACTCGTATTACCCGATAAGGGCCTTCCCACTTTGGCGTCAACTTGTTGGAATTCTTGGCCAATTGAACGTGCCAAAAGACAAGGTCGCCTTCCTCAAGGCTTCGGGCATAAACCTTGCGGCTATGGTAGAGGCGCAAGGCTTGCTGGTAGCGTGCTTCTCTCACAGCCGCCCGAAGATGATCTTCATCAAGGAGCATTGCGTCATCTTGCCGCAATTGCTCTTGCTCAAGCTCATCATAAGAGAGTAGTCGAGGTGACCCGTATATGAGTTCAGTGGGGAGAACTGCTTCTGCCCCGTATACTAGGGCAAAGGGTGTCTGGCCGGTGGCTCGATTTAGCGTCGTCTTGATTGACCAAAGAACCGTCGGCAACTCATCAATCAAGCGCCTTCCACTCTTGTGCAGCCTGTCAAAGGTCTTGGTCCTTAAGCCTCACAGTACTTCAGCATTTGCCCTCTCAGCTTGACCATTGCTTCGTGGGATAGCAACGGAAGCGAAACAGACTTTGCTGCCGAGGTCTTGGATATATAGCATGAAGGTGCGGCTTGTGAACTGTGTGCCGTTGTCGGTGATGACCCTGTTGGGTACACCAAAACGGCACACTAGTCCCTTGAAGAACTTGACGGCTAACAGAGTTGTGACCTTCCTCACTGCCTCCACCTCCGCCACTTTGTGAACTTGTCGATTGCAACGTACAAGTACTCAAAGCCCCCGACAGCACGGGGGAAAGGGCCCAGTATGTTGAGCCCCCAGACCGAGAAGGGCCAAGAGAGAGGAATGGTTTGAAGGGCTTGAGCTGGCTGATGAAGCTTCTTTGAATGGAACTAACACGCTTCACACCTGGTGACTAGTGTCGTCACATCTTGGAGGGCGGTGGGCCAGAAGAAGCCTTGCCGAAATGCCTTGCCGGCAAGGGCCCTTGACCCGATGTGGGATCCACATATGCCTCCATGTATCTCCGCCAACAGCTCCACCCCTTCCTCTTGAGGGATACACTTCAATTTCACACCGTTCGGCCTCTTTCTGTACAGGAAGTCATCGACGAACTGGTACATGGTA
The DNA here is from genome assembly GCA_032464435.1 of Aegilops umbellulata. Classification (NCBI taxonomy): domain Eukaryota; kingdom Viridiplantae; phylum Streptophyta; class Magnoliopsida; order Poales; family Poaceae; genus Aegilops; species Aegilops umbellulata. The sequence continues at coordinate 149,747,266 of CP136059.1, read as the reverse complement.
GAGCGACGTGCTACCTTTTTCGCTTCTTCCTGTTCCTCAGGAAGTTCCCCTGTTTGGAGGAATCGGACGGTATGCTGTGCCCACGCTGGAGCCTGGGGCTCAACGGCGAGGACTAAAGGCATTTCCTCCACCATAGGAGCGGCTGTCTCGACGGCAAGAACTTGACGCTCCGCCGGAGCTAGCCACCCCGTGGCGGGCTCAGTGTCCCCGGCAACATCCTTGCCGGCGGCTCCGGGGAGCTCGGCGGGAAAGTACTTGCCAGGCCCTGATTTCCTCCTCTTGTTCTGCTCTGTTGATGGATCAACGGATGGCTGAGTTAGCTGAAGCACAATAGTACCTGGTTCCACAGGTAGCTTGAGGGCAGCGCGTTTTGACAGGTAATCGGCGATATTGTTCTCCGCTCGGGGAACGTATTCAGCCTGTATACCGTCGAAACGCTCTTCCAGCGTTCTCACTTCATCGACGTAGGCCTTCATCAACGGGATCTGGTAATCCTTGTTGCCTTGCTTGACGACAAGTTGCGAGTCGCCCCTGACGATGAGTTTCTTGATTCCGAGGTCCGCCGCGATCCTAAGACCGGCAAGCAGCCCTTCGTACTCTGCCGTATTGTTTGTCGACACCTCCCTGGGGAAGTGCATCTAGATCACGTACTTTGAGGTGCTCTCCGGTGGGCGCGACAAGCAGTACGCCAGCCCCGGCGCCATGTAAGGAGAAAGCTCCATCAAAGTACATAATCCAATTGGAACTTGCCTCCTTGCCGGGGAGAGCAGTCTCTTGGGCTTCTTCGTCAGGCTTTGCGGTCCATTTTGCAATGAACTCTGCCAGGACTCGACTCTGAATGGTCGAAGTACTTTCAAACTTGAGACCTGTCGGATCACGGGTTCCGGCAGACCCTTGAGGTTCGAACTCTGGGGTGCGCGCGGAGATCGTGCCCTCTACCTCTCCGTCTCGTAAGGATCTAACTACTGCAAGAACAACACAAGAGACACAAGGTTTATACTAGTTCGGGCCACCATTGTGGTGTAATACCCTACTCTAGTTTGTGGTGGGTGGATTGCCTCTTGGGCTGATGAGGAAGAACAATACAAGGGGGAACGGCCTCGCGAGGGCCTGTTCTTGGCTAGGGGATGAACTGATAGGGGGAGTTCGATCGCCCTTCTCTCTCTCTCTAGATGCTAGATTCGATCCTAGCTCATCCAATCTAGATGCCTCTACCCTGGGGGTGGCTAGCCCTATTTATAGGCAAAGGCCCTGGGCCTCTTCCCAAATATTGAGAGGGAAGGGCGCCAACAATTGGCCAATTTGAAGGGGAACATCTGGTACACTTATCCTGACTAAAGTTGGTCTTCGCCTGCCAAAGGCCCTGTGGTGACGCCGTCCTGTGCTCCATGGTGACCTCCTTCCCACCGTTGGACTGGTCTTGGTCTCGTTGCACCGAAATGGGTGCCTTTGCTTGATCCTCTTGCCTGCGCTTGCCCCCTTTGCACCAAAGAGGAAAGGGAGACGCTGCGCGGGCTGGCGCCCGCCTGGCACCCTTGGTCGTCATGGCTTGCGTCATGGGCACCTCGTGAGGTACCCGCCTTGATCTCTCTGCCTCCTCGCGAGCCAGCCCAAGGAGGCCGTGCTTGAGGAAGCGCCATGTCGTCCGCCTCGCGAGGCTTGGCCCCTCGCGAGGGTCTTGAGCCTTGTGCTGATGAAGATGGGCCACGCTGGGCCCCCATTTGAGCCACGCCGCAGGCAGCAGGCAGGCAAGTCTGGGGACCCCCGTTCCCAGAATGCTGACAGTAGCCCCCGGGCCCAAGGCGCGCATGGACTTGGCCGTGCCGAGAGGCGAAAGGGCAAGGGCGAAGTGCCGCGGGCCCTAACAGCCTGCGGCCTTGGGCGCCGCATGTTGGTTTGACAGGACGTGGGCGTCTCCACTTCCCCACGACGCCCCGGCAACTGCGTGAATTGACTAGTCCCTGCATGCATAGATACGGTTCATTATTACCTGCGATCGTGGTGCTTGACGGTTGGCCTCTTCCGGCTATAAGTGCGAGGCCGCACAAGCTCCACCAATCCATCCCTTCCCGCTTCTCTTCTTCTTCCTCTCCTTCGCCGCCGCCGCTCGCGGAGAAGGGGAAGGCTAGTCGGGCGGGGCCCGACTCCCCTCCGGCCAAGCGCGGCCGGGGTCGTCCCCGCAAGCATCCCGTGGTCCCCGCTGTGGTTCCCGGTGGGCACAGGGGTGATTCTCCGTGTGGTGGTGAGCGCTCGGCTGCCATGGGGAGGTAGGCTGTGGTTGCGCGGCCTCCCAGGCCACGCTTTCGCTCGGCGGAGGTGCTGCCGGAGTTCGTCGTGTGGTCGGCGGACCCGACCAGCACCTGGCTCCAGCTCCCTCGCTTCTTCATCAGCGAGCTGCCGGCCTGCGCCCGGTGCGGCTTCTTGCTCCAGGCTGATGGCTGCTGCAGTAGGGCCTCTTGGGTTTCGCTCGAGGTCTCCCGTTCTGGGAATGGGGCCCTGACCCGTGGCTGGCAAACGTTTGCCCGCGCGCGCGGCCTGGGCGAGCGGTGCACCCTGCACTTCAAGTTCGACGGCTACAGCACCCTCTACGTGAGGGTGTTTGGGGAAGATGGTCGCCGCGCAGGATGCTACCCTGAGGACGACGATGGAGGAGACAGCGCCTACTCTGGTGGCGGCGCCCGAGGCTCCCCAAGCTTCGCCTGCTCCCCTTCAGGCGGCTCCTCCAGCGGTGGCCGCAGCCAGCCCCCTCGCCTCCGCGCCTGCTTGGGGGTGGCCGTTCATCCGCCCGTCGTCGCGCTCCGGTGAAGTGCGAGAGGGAGTCCGCCTAAGCTCCGGAGGCATCCGGTGTCGCCTCGGTAGGCCGATGCGGGGCGGGCCGCGCCGGGCTCGCCCTTTCCTTTTCCTTTTGCTTCCTGTGTAAGATAAGACAGCTGCGTGGAGTCCCGTGGGGGCGTGTTGAGAATTATTGCCGTTGTAGCCATTACCTTAATTTTGTTGCTGCATTTCTCAACTATTTGCCCTCGTGTAGGTAGTTTACGGCCCCAGCCGGGGGGCGACCGACCCAGGCCCTGTGTGCATGTCGCGGTGCCCGAGGGGCACGGACCAGAGGGGTGCTTCTGTAGAGAGCCCAGGCCGTGAAACCTTTAAACAGCTAGAGCAAAAACGCTTGCGAGGGCGTTCGAGCCCCATCCCTCGCGAGGCCTTCATGAGAGAAAATCAAAACGAGGAGCGAAAATCGACAAACCACAAATCAACAACGGCGATAGCTTCGATAAGACTTCAAATGCAAGTAAAATATGTCAAATGCAGAAAGCAAATGAAAAAGCCGCCTCCGGCACCTAGTCTAGTCTTCGACGTCTTCTCACCAGCGCGGAGCTAAGTGCTGCCACTTGGCGTGGGAGGGAGCCCCAGGGCCTGAGGCCGGCGCTCCTGAGACTCCGGGCCGTGTACAGCCCCACTCATTATTACGTGAGAGTGTCACGGGGCGGCGAGCTTCACAGGCATTGGCCTTCTTCACAGGCTCCGGGCCTTTCTCCTTAGAGGTAATGAGCTTCATAGGCATTCGCCTTCTTCACAGGCTCTGGGCCTTTTCCAAAAAGAGAAGATCTTCACAGGCGTTCGCCTTCTTCACAGGCTCTGGGCCTTTTCCAAAAAGAGAGGATCTTCACAGGCGTTCGCCTTCTTCACAGGCTCTGGGCCTTTTCCAAAAAGAGACGATCTTCACAGGCGTTCGCCTTCTTCACAGGCTCAGGGCCTTTTCCAAAAAGAGACGATCTTCACAGGCGTTCGCCTTCTTCACAGGCTCAGGGCCTTTTCCAAAAAGAGAAGATCTTCACAGGCGTTCGCCTTCTTCATAGGCTCAGGGCCTTTTAGGGGTAGAACCTCCGGAGGTGCTGGATGGTCCACGCGTTCTGGATCGGCTCCCCCTCTTGAGTCTCCAAGCGCACGGAGCCAGGCCTGGAAACATTAACAACCTTGAACGGGCCCTCCCACATGGGAGAGAGCTTGTGCAGCCCTTCCCTGGAGAGGACCAGCCTGAGTACGAGGTCTCCTACCTCGAGGGTCCTGGGGCGGATGTTGCGGCAGTGATATCGTCGTAGCGCCTGTTGGTATCTTGCCGCTTGCAGCGCGGCTTCCCGGCGGCGTTCCTCCCCCAGCACGAGGTCCATCCCCCGCATGGCATCCTGCTGCGCCTCGTCGAACGCCAGGACCCGCGCGGAGCAACGCCTGACCTCGTGAGGAAGGACTGCTTCGGCTCCGTAGACCAGGAAGAACGGGGTTTCCCCAGTTGGTTTGGTCGCGGTTGTGCGAACGGGCCACAGCACGGATTGGAGCTCGTCGTACCAACCCGTGCCGCAGGCCTCCAGCTTCTTCTTGAATGTTCTGGTCTCGAGGCCTCTCAGGACCTCCACGTTGGCTCGTTCAGCTTGCGAGTTACTTCGCGGGTGTGCCACCGAAGCATAGCATATCTGCGTTCCAAGGTTAGCACAATATGTATTGAAGAGATTACTGGTGAACTGCGAACCGTTGTCTGTGATGATGTGTTCGGCACCCCGAACTGGCTCACGATACCCCTGATGAACTTGACCGCGGAGCCCGCGGGAATGGTACGGACAGCCTCCACCTCTGCCCACTTGGTGAACTTGTCGATGGCGACGTAGAGGTAACGGTAGCCCCCTGGCGCTCGGGGGAACGGGCCCAGAATATCCAACCCCCAAACTGCGAATGGCCACGAGAGGGGTATAGTCTGCAGGCTCCCCGCTGGTTGATGGATCTGCTTGGAATGGACCTGGCAGGCCTCACAAGCCTTTACCAATTCGATCACGTCGTTGAGCGCGATGGGCCAATAGAACCCACTACCGAATGCTTTGCCGACGAGGGTTCGTGATGATGACTGGTGTCCGCAGTCCCCGCCGTGTATGTCCCCCAGTAGTTCCCTTCCTTGCTCCCTGGAGATGCAGCGCAGAGATACGTCGTTGGGTCGCTTCCGGTAGAGTTCTCTGTCTCTGATGCAGTATGTCGTGGCCTGCCGCGCCACACGTTCTGCTTCCTCCTCCTTCTCCGGCAAGGCCCCAGGTGTCAGGTAATTCCGGAGCTCAGTGATCCAGCATTCCTCCTGAGGTTCCATCGTCAGGAGCAAACGTGTTCCTGAGGGCGGTCCGCAGGCCGGGGCTCCCGAGGCTGGCAGCTGAGGGAGCTCCTCTCGAGGCTGAGCCATGCTTGATAGCGTTGGCTGCGCTGAAGGTTTGAAGAGCCGCTCTTCAAAGACGCCGGGCTTCTGTGGCAGCCGCCTGGACGCCTGTCCGGCTATGTCGTCGGCTTCCTGGTTGGTGCCACGGGGCACGTGCTTCAGCTCCAGCCCCCAAAACTGCTTTTCCATCCTGCGGACCTCTGCTAGGTAGGCCTCCATATGCTCATCCTTCGGCTCGTACACCTTATTGGAGAAGTTGACTAGGAGCTGCGAGTCGCATTTGACGGTGAGGCGCTTCACTCCCAGGGCCGCTGCGGCCTTCAACCCGGCTATCAGTCCCTCATATTCTGCTATCTTGTTGGAGACCTTTTCTCCTTGCTGGAAACAGAGTTGTACTGCATAGCAAAGCTTATCCTGAGTGAGTGATATCAGTACGGCACCAGCCCCCGCGCCGTGCCTGGAGAATGCCCCGTCGAAGTACATGACCCAGCCTTCTGGCGCCTCGCTCCCTGGGGAGAGGGAGCGATCCTCGTCATCCTTGAGGCTCGGCACCTCTGTCCATTCCGCCACGAAATCCGCCAACGCGGCTCCTTTGATGACCCTAGTTTTGCTGAACTCGAGCTGAAACGCTTGCAACTCTATGTTCCACTCAGCGACCCTTCCGGCTGAGTTAGGGCTCCTGAGCACCCTCTCCAGGGGGTACGATGAGACGACCTTGATCGGGTGAGCTTGGAAGTAGTGCCGCAGCTTGCGCGAGGCCACCAGCAGCGCGAGGAGGAGCTTCTGAGGCATCGGGTATCGTGCCCTCGCGTCCCGTAGCACCGTGCTAACGAAGTAGACCGGGTGCTCAACAAGGCTGAGAGCAGCTTGGGTCGCGGCGCCCTCGGGAGGTGAGGGCACCTCACGAGATGCTGTGGTCTCGGGAGGTGGACCATCCGGGCATGCTGCCTCTCCTGTCTCTGGTGCGTCCCTCGGCAGCTGACTCTCTTCATCTGTAGTTTCGGCTTCCTCGAGCTTTCCCTGTTCCCGTCTTGTCTGGCCTCGGGCTGCCGCTATGGTCTCAGACTAGCGCTCCTCCCTAACCGCCACCAGTGCTGCGCTGGCAGAGTAAGGGGTGGCGGCAAGGTAAAGCAACAGAGGCTCTTGAGGGCGCGGAGCCACCATGACTGGGGGACTGGTTAGGTACCTCTTGAGATCTTGAAACGCCCTATCTGCCTCTTCAGTCCATTCAAAGGGTCCCTTTTTCTTCATCGGCTGAAAGAAAGGCAGTGCTCGTTCCCCCAGCTTGGAGATGGAGCGCCCTAGTGTGGTCACACGCCCAATGAGCTTCTGCATTTCTCTGAGGGTCTTTGGCGGACTCATGTCCTCGACCGCCTTGACCTTCTCAGGGTTGGCCTCAATGCCACGGTGAGATACGAGGAATCCCAAAAGCTTGCCCGAGGGAACGCCAAACACACATTTCTCCGGGTTGAGCCGCAGGTTTACTACGTCGAGGCTCGTGAAAGTCTCCTCCAGGTCTTGTATCAGGGTCCTGGCCTCTCGAGGTTTCACCACAATGTCATCGACGTATGCTTCGACATTCTTCCCGAGCTGCGGGCCCAAGGTGATGTGCATCAGCCGCTGAAAGGTTGCCCCTGCGTTGCGTAGTCCAAATGGCATGCATGTATAGCAGTATACCCCGCACGGGGTCAAGAAGGCGGTCTTCTCAACGTCTTCTATCGCCATCTTGATCTGGTGATATCCGGAGAAGGCATCCAAAAAGCACAACAGGTCGCACTCGGCGGTGGAATCGACGATCTGGTCGATGCGAGGGAGCGGGAACGGATCTTGCGGGCGTGCCTTGTTGAGGTTGGTGAAGTCGACACACATGCATTCCTTCCCCCCTTTCTTGGGCACAACGACAAGGTTGGCCAACCAATCTGGGTACCGGACCTCGCGAATGACTCCAGCGGCTTCTAACTTGCGGGTCTCTTGGACGATGAAGGCCTGCTTTTCTGCGGACTGTCGCCTGGCTTTCTGCTTCACAGGGCGCACATTTGGACACACATTGAGGTGGTGCTCGATGACGTCCCGGGGGATCCCTGCCAACTGATCCGGCTCCCAAGCAAACACTTTCTTGTTTGCATGCACGAACATGACCAGGGCCTCCTCCTGCTCAGGCCCCAGGTTGGCGCCAATGGTGAAAGTGGCGCTGGAGGACCCGTCCTCGTCGACAAGTATCTGCTTGGTTTCCGCCTTGTCCTGGGTGAACAACTGCTTCTTCTTGGTAGGCGTAGCCCCCTTGGGCTCAGGGGTCCCCACGTCGGCGGGCTGTGCCGATGCTGCCGTCTTGAAGGCGAGCTTGAGTACTCGCAGGGCGTCCCCAGTGTCTCCGTGCACGGTGAGGGTACCGTTGCTCCCGGGCATCTTCATGAGGTTGTACGCCGGGTGCGTGGCGGCCATGAACTGAGACAGCGCCGGGTAGCCGAGGATAGCGTTGTAAGGGAGGCCGATGGGCGCGATGTCGAAGTCGATCATCTCCGTGCGGAAGTTGTCGTAGGTGCCGAAGGTCACCGGGAGCCGGATCTATCCCACGGAGTCGGACGACCCGCCCCCGATGCCTGAGAAGGATCGGCTGGGTTGCAGCCGCTCCCGGGGTATGCGGAGGAGGTTGAAGGTCTCGACCGAAAGCACGCTGAGGCCCGCGCCGCCATCGACCAGGGTTTTGGTGACGGCCACCTGGCAGATGGTGGGGGTGCACAACAGGGGGAGCGCGCCCGAGCCGGCCAAGTTAGCGGGGTGGTCCTTCGAGCTGAAGGTCAGGCCAACCTCGCGCGCCACCCGGTCCGTGGGAGCCCCCTGTCGTGCGGAAACAGCGCCTATCTGGCGGGCAAACAGATTGACGTGGCGGCTCGTTAGTGGCGCCTGCGAGCCCGGTCAGCCCGGTCGACGTTGTGGTGCGGCAGCCCGGTCGCATAGACAGGCGCCGGGGTGGTGCTTGCTGCTCGCCTCCCGTCGGGCCGGTGGCGGTGTTGACGGCGGGCGACGGGGAACGGCGAGGACGTCCACTAGCGAGGGCCGCTGGTGTGGCGCGAGCTCGTCGCGCGCCGTACATGGGTGCGGCAGCCGAGGGAGAACGGAGCGGTGGAAGGCAGATTCTGGCGCACCCCTACCTGGCGCGCCAAATGTCGGATCACGGGTTCCGGCAGACCCTTGAGGTTCGAACTCTGGGGTGCGCGCGGAGATCGTGCCCTCTACCTCTCCGTCTCGTAAGGATCTCCAAAAATGCATGAGTTAACTCCAAAAATGCGTGAGGAGCTCCAAAAAGCCGAATCCTCTTCCTGGTCGCCTGGGGCCTCCTTTTATAGGGAAAGGGGCTGCCACAGTTGCACACAGGAGGTGGAAAGGGTACAGTGATGCGAGGTTATCCCTCGCATTATATGACAAGGTGCATTCAATGCGCCTTGCTTAGGTGTCCTTGCTTTATCGGGGGCGGGGGAGAGCCCTGTCTCGTCCGTCGCCGCTCTCTCCCGCGTCGACACGCGCCCTGGCCAGCGGTGCCTGCGATGCCATGTAGGCGGGCAGGCAGCTGAGGTGGCGCAGCGGTGGGTCTCCACGAGGATTTGCATGCCGCCACGCAGGTGCCTGCCCAGCTGGTTGGGTCGGCAGCTGCATGCGAACGCTGGTGGAGGCATGACTGGCGCGGGTCCGATGGTGGCCCCGCGGGTGTCCTTGGCAAGGGCCTTGCCGCGGCCCCGGCAAGGGACTTGCCGGGGTCCCGACAAGGGTCTTGCCGTGGCGCTTGCTACCATCCCTGGCAAGGCTCTTGCCGGGGGCCTTGTGGTTTTCCTTGGCTGGGATCCCGCCAAGGACCATCGTCTTCTAAAGTGTGCATCTGATCCTGAATGTCTTCACAAAGATTTGCATACTACCACGGGGATGCCTCCCGAATCCTTGCCCCATGGGGGCAGTGGACTCAAGGGTGACCTGCTCAGTAGGTGTGGGGCGAGCTTCCACGGCAAGGGTCGTGCCGGGTTTGCAAAAACCGCCTCCCGGCAAGGATCTTGCCGAGGGGGCCGGCTTCGTACCCTTTGCTCTTTGTGGTCTTGGTCTTGGCGTCGTTCTGCTCCTCTTTGGGTTCGGCCTTACCTTCGTTCTACGTCCCTTGTCGGGCTCGGTGCAGCGGCGCCCATGGCTCAGACTACCCGTGCACAGTCATAGGTGTACAAAAATTATACCCCCCCTTTTGTACACCGACACCTCGCGACGAGTGCGACCTCCAGGAGGACATTCTTCGTGGCGTCGGCGGGCATTCGCAGGGCCACATGTCACTGTTGGGGAACGTTGCAGAAAACAAAAATTTCCCTACGGTTTCACCAAGATCCATCTATGAGTTCATCTAGCAACGAGTGATCGGATGCATCTACATACCTTTGTAGATCGCGAGCGGAAGCGTTCAGAGAACGGGGATGTCACACCCTGCATTTTGTAACATATCATTTGCATTAATAAAGCATGAAAATTTGGACCAACAAAAACTTTTGCATTATTTGGCTTTTATTTTGAAGTTGGTTTTCTCTGAGTGGTTTTTCAAGTGCTCTTGTTAGTCAACTACTCCACCTTCTATACTTCATCTCCTTGTCCCAAACTTCTTCCCAATGATCATGCCATGTGTATAGAGCAATATAGTATTTTCTTACAAAAATAATTTGGCCAAAAAGTATTTTTAAGAATTAGTTTTCCAAAAACACCTGGATTGAGGATTTCACGGCAAATACTTAATTAAGGGAAGTAAAAATATTTCCAAAGATATATTTGACACCTATTAGATATAGGATACCCAGAAACCACAAAAATATAATTTTGAAAGTTATTTTCCTATTTTATTTAAAGGGGTTTTCTTAAGGCCAGAAATGGTCTTAAATAGGTTAAAATTATTTAAAAGCTTTAAAAATATTTGAGAAAAATTAGGGAGACTCAATGGACATATAATTTCCATATATATGAGTTTCAACACATGGTTATGATCAAAATATTGGACAAAACCTCCCAAAACCATTTTCTGCCCATTTCAAGGATTTGAAATATTTCTACAGGAAATATTTTCACAAAAATCCAAGAAAAATCCAGCAAGTCACAAATGCATATTGTGATCACCTTGCAAAGTCCCATGTCAACTAGAATCATTTTGGTTCACCAAAATGCCCCAAAACCCTCTCTGACCAGAATCAAATTTGATCAAGTTTGTACTACCAACTTCCTCTCCTTAACCCCAACTTTTGTGAGCATGTTCACATGACCAAATGAGGACACTACACCAAGTGGTGCATCAAGGAGAAGTGATTTGCTCAACTAGATCTACACAAGTCCATTTCTGCTCATTTCTAGGGTTTACAAAAGTTGCATTGGCAACTTTGCCCAATTAAGCTCCAAATTGGTGGAAGGCCCTAATTATATGTGTCATTTCACCCTGTGGAGTATTTTGGCAATTGGAGATCATTTTATTGCCCAAACCAACATCAAACACCTTCTGTCATTTTGCAAAAACCACTGTTTGGACCCCTTCCACTATTCTTGGTGAGCTCCACTTTTTACCACAGCTCCGCCTAGACCCCTTTCACCTCCGGTAACAATGGCAAGTCCCCAGCTCAATAATTGAGGGGTGAAACCCCCTCTTTCTCTCTCTGGACAGCCACTTTCCCCCTCTTCCTCACCTCCCTCCTCACTCCAGTGGCCATCCACGGCATCCAATGCCCCTCTCCTCTTCTTTACTCCCCCTAGACCTGCTAGACACTGGTGGGCACACCCCTGCCCTTTAAACAATGCCATGGCAGCCAAAGGCGCGCTCTGGAGCACGCTACAGTGCGCTCCCGCACTGTAGCCGCCCTCTGCCCGACGCACCCGACCACCTCGAGCCTCCCCCGCGCGCCTGCTGTTGTGCCTCGACGTCCGCAACACGCTACGCGGTCGGCCCCCTCCTCTCCCCTTCCCCCCGCGCCTCCGCGCTAACGGACACCGGACGCTCGAGCGCGCCAATGGCGTGGCTCACACGCGCGCTGCCCTGTCGCTTCCCCGCTCCCTCTCTTCTTTCCCCTGGACGTAGTCAACCCCCACCAGCACCCGAGACACGGCGCAACACCCTCCCGAGGCCCGTAGCAACGAGCACGAACCCGCCGGCGCACGAGCCCACGGTGGACCGCCGTTCGCCTATATAAAGGCCTCTCCGAGCCCTTCCACCCTCACCACTCGCTCTCTGCACCGTCAAAACCTCCCCCTGCACCCCCAGTTCGCCTCCAGAGCCGCCCGAGCTCGAGATCGAGCTCGAGCTCCGCCGCGTCGGCTCGCCGGAATTCGTGAGGTAGAAGCCTCCCCCGCTCCTCCTTTGCCTCGATCTAGAACCCCTGCACCCCACTGATCATTTCCCCCTTGCTTCCCCTCTTTGTAGCTGCCAGAATCGACCGGAGCGACCACCACCCGAAGCTCCTACGTCGCGAGACCTCGTCGCCGGCGAACCAGGCAGCTCGGCTGACGCCCGCCACCTCCACCGAAACGACGACACGACACTGAGTCCAGCCGTGCCCTCACCTGACCTCGCCGTGCCCTGCGCCGTCGCCGGTGAGCTCGCCGACCCCTCTGGCCTAGGGTTGACGACGACGGCCGTGGGCCCCGTCTGTCAGCCCCTCGCCCTGACGCCTGGGCCCCGCTCGTCAGGTTTAAACCTGGCGCGCGCGCGTGCACGGGTGCGCTGGGCCGCCTCTCTGTTGGGCCTGCTGCGCTGCGGCTGTTCTGGCCCAGCAGGCACAGTGCCCTTTTTCTTTTTCTTTTCTGTCTCTTTTTCCAAATATTCCACAGGACAAAATAATAGTCCAAATAAATTAATTCCAATTTCTATATTCCTAGAATATTGCAACCTATTTAATGGTGCAACTTCCATTCAAATCCAACCAACTTTTCTTTACTATAAATCTTTAAATGTGATTTTAAGCATTTAAATATGCCTTTGAAAATCCATTTCTCCTGTTCCACAACTCCAAATCCAAAACTAGGAATTTTCCCCTTCTTAGATTTCCACCTAGTATTTTACAAAAACGAGTTGACATTTTTCTGAGCATTTTGATTTTTCTGTTTTATTATTGCCTTATTTTTCTCGTTATTATTTTGCGGCGATAGATTGCGTTGCTGACGAAGGAGTTGGACCAGAAGACTTTGAAGACTCAGAAGACTTTGCTGAGCCAGGCAAGCAGCCCTTTGACCATGTCTATGAAACCTTTTTATGCATGTCATATAGCACTTTGTTGATGTTGCATTGGAATCATGATGAGGTGGTAGCCACTTTGGTGGGTCACCTCCGTTACTTCCTCGTTGATACTTGCATTGTGCATGACCCTACCTCCTTATGAGGGTTATGCCGGTGGGAGTAGATAGGATGCTAAAGTAGTGCTACGCAAAAAGGGACGGGAATATGCATGGTGATGGAGGCAAAGTGCTTTCAAAAGACATTTCGAAAACCCCATCGGGTGCCACTTATGCCCGAGGGAGATGATGAGTTGGGTAACCACTTGATGACGAAGTGGTGTATCGAGACAAGTGTGTGTTGTTTTCCAAAACGGATTGGTTTAAGTTGCGACCGTAATTCCAACCTTACATGCGCAACCACTCGGGACGGGGTCGATACAAGCTTGGAGCCCGCATTACTAGTGACGGGGGAGAGTTGGTGCTCTCTCTCGGGACGGGGTCGTGCCAGGTAGGGCGACCATGACTGTCTTTACAGGGCACCGGATACACCGTTGTGTCCCCTCTCGGATGTTACAATCTCGAGCGAGTCTCGTATGATGTACATCGTGAGGATACGGAGCCACAAGTGGACTCCTTGTTAGTATCGTCTAGGGAAAGATAGTGATCGGGTGCTTACTCCGGGTGCTTGAGGTACCGCGGGTCGTGGATGACACGGAAGCTCCCCGGATCTGGTGGGTAAAGTGTGCAACCTCTGCAGAGTGTAAAACTATTCGAATAGCAGTGTCCACGGTCAAGGACAGTTGGGTAACCGCTCTTGGGCTACGTCCACTTGTTTACAAACCAGTGTGTGTGGGAAGAACTACTTGGGTCAAGTCAAGGACTTGACATGATTGAGTTGGGTTGGTGCCCACTCTATTTATGTTGATATCTGTAACCTGTCCTCATGGTTACTTGAATTCTCCTGATGCATGCCTTACAAGTTGTTGAACATGTCATTGCACTCAAAACTAGCTTTCCGCAAAAATTTACCTATATCATGCATAGTTGCATCTTGAACCAAAACATGGGTTGCTTGCGAGTACATTCAAAGTACTCATTGGCTTGCCACTGGTTATTTAATTGACCAGGCATGGAAGAACATGAGAACTAGGACGCTTCCCACTCAGAATGCCTGTAGGGTTAAGGCAGATGGCATGGGTTCTACTTATCAACGAAGATTTCCGCTGCTTGTGTTTCATTTGATGTTCAGCCCTTAGGGCTTATCTATGTAAGACTTGACCATAATGGTCATAAATTGTGTAAGACGGTATGTATGGATGTAAGACTCTTGTTATTCAGCTTCTGTGTGTTCAGTGAGTATTGATCTCTGGGATCACTGTACACGTGCATTCGGGTGATCACGACAGGGGATCATGTAGTCGTACACGACGTGATCCAAATCACCGGAGATCCTACCACCGAACGGATGGCACCTCCGCGTTCAACACACGTACGGTCAGCGTAACGTCTCCTCCTTCTTGATCCAGCAAGGGGGAAGGAGAGGTTGATGAAGATCCAGCAGCACGACGGCATGGTGGTGGATGCAGGGCGTCACAGCAGCAGGGCTTCGCCGTGTACTACGAGAGGAAGAGGTGTAGCAGGGAGAGAAGGAGGCGCCAGGACTCAGGTGTTCTTTCCCCCCCCCTCATATATATGCCCCCCTAGGGGGGGCGCCGGCCCTAGGAGATTGGATCTCCTAGGGGGGGCGGCGGCCAAGGCTGGAGTGGCCCCCAAGCAAAGGTGGGGCGCCCCCCCACCCCTAGGGTTTCAACCCTAGGCGCATGGGGTGGGCCTAGGGGGCGCACCAGCCGACTATGGGCTGGTTCCCCTCCCCACTTTGTCCCATGGGGCCCTTCGGAATGGGTGGCCCCACCCGATGGACCCCCGGGACCCTTCTGGTGGTCCCGGTACAATACCGATGACCCCGAAACTTGTCCCGATGGCCGAAACAGCACGTCCTATATATAATTCTTTACCTCCGGACTATTCCGAAACTCCTCGTGACGTCGGGGATCTCATACGAGACTCGAACAACATTCAGGTTACTGCATATAAATATCTTCACAACCCTAGCGTCACCGAACCTTAAGTGTGTAGACCCTACGGGTTCGGGAGGCAGGCAGACATGACCGAGACAGCTCTCGGGCAATAACCAACAGCGGGATCTGGATACCCATGTTGGCTCCCACATGCTCCACGATGATCTCATCGGATGAACCACGATGTCGAGGATTCAATTAATCCCGTATACAATTCCCTTTGTCAATCGGTATTTTACTTACCCGAGATTCGATCGTCGGTATCCCAATACCTTGTTCAATCTCGTTACCGGCAAGTCACTTTACTCGTACTGTAATGCATGATCCCGTGATCAAACACTTTGATCACATTGAGCTCATTATGATGATGCATTACCGAGTGGGCCCGGTGATACCTCTCGGTCATGCGGAGTGACAAATCCCAGTCTCGATCCGTGTCAACCCAATAGACACTTTCGGAGATACCCGCAGTATACCTTTATAGTCACCCAGTTACGTTGTGACGTTTGGCACACCCGAAGCACTCCTACGGTATCCGGGAGTTACACGATCTCATGGTCTAAGAAAAGGATACTTGACATTGGAAAAACTCTAGCAAACGAACTATACGATCTTATGCTATGTTAGGATTGGGTCTTGTCCATCACATCATTCTCCTAATGATGTGATCTCGTTATCAATGACATCCAATGCCCATAGTCAGGAAACCATGACTATCTGTTGATCAACGAGCTAGTCAACTAGAGGCTTACTAGGGACATGTTGGTGTCTATTATTCAAACATGTATTACGATTTCCGGATAACACAATTTTAGCATGAATAAAGACAATTATCATGAACAAGGAAATATAATAATAATGCTTTTATTATTGCCTCTAGGGCATATTTCCAACAGTCTCCCACTTTGCACTAGAGTCAATAATCTAGTTACATTGTGATGAATTGAACACCCATGGAATTCTGGTGTTGATCATGTTTTGCTCTAGGGAGAGGTTTAGTCAACGGATCTGCTACATTCAGGTCTGTATGTACTTTACAAATATCTATGTCTCCATCTTGAACATTTTCACGAATGGAGTTGAAGCGACGCTTGATGTGCCTGGTCTTCTTGTGAAACCTGGGCTCCATGGCAAGTGCAATAGCTCCAGTGTTGTCACAGAAGAGTTTGATTGGCCCCGATGCATTGGGTATGACTCCGAGGTCGGTGATGAACTCCTTCACCCAAATTGCTTCATGTGCTGCCTTCGAGGCTGCCATGAACTCCGCTTCACATGTAGATCCCGCCACGACGCTTTGCTTGCAACTGCACCAGCTTACTGCCCCACCATTCAAAATATACACGTATCCGGTTTGTGACTTAGAGCCATCCAGATCTGTGTCGAAGCTAGCGTCGACGTAACCCTTTACGACGAGCTCTTCATCACCTCCATAAACGAGAAACATTTCCTTAGTCCTTTTCAGATACTTCAGGATATTCTTGACCGCTGTCCAGTGTTCCTTGCTGGGATTACTTTGGTACCTTCCTACCAAACTCACGGCAAGGTTTACATCAGGTCTGGTACACAGCATGGCATACATAATAGAACCTATGGCCGAGGCATAGGGGATGACACTCATCTCTTCTATATCTTCTGCCGTGGTCGGACATTGAGCTGAGCTCAATTTCACACCTTGTAACACAGGTAAGAACCCCTTCTTAGATTGATCCATATTGAACTTCTTCAATATCTTATCAAGGTATGTGCTTTGTGAAAGACCTATGAGGCGTCTTGATCTATCTCTATAGATCTTTATGCCTAATATATAAGCAGCTTCTCCAAGGTCCTTCATTGAAAAACTCTTGTTCAAGTAGGCCTTAATGTTGTCCAAGAGTTCTATATCATTTCCCATCAAAAGTATGTCATCTACATATAGTATGAGAAATGCTACAGAGCTCCCACTCACTTTCTTGTAAACGCAGGCTTCTCCATAAGTCTGTGTAAACCCAAACGCTTTGATCATCTCATCAAAGCGAATGTTCCAACTCCGAGATGCTTGCACCAGCCCATAAATCGAGCGTTGGAGCTTGCACACCTTGCCAGCATTCTTAGCATCGACAAAACCTTCCGGCTGCATCATATACAATTCTTCCTTAAGGAAACCATTAAGGAATGCCGTTTTGACGTCCATTTGCCATATCTCATAATCGTAGAATGCGGCAATTGCTAACATGATTCGGACGGACTTTAGCTTCGCTACCGGTGAGAAAGTCTCATCGTAGTCAACCCCTTGAACTTGTTGATAACCCTTAGCGACAAGCCGAGCTTTATAGATGGTCACATTACCATCCGCGTCTGTCTTCTTCTTAAAGATCCATTTATTTTCTATGGCTTGCCGCTCAACGGGCAAGTCAGTCAAAGTCCATACTTCGTTTTCATACATGGGTCCTATCTCGGATTTCATGGCATCCAGCCATTTGTCGGAATCCGGGCCCGCCATCGCTTCTTCATAGTTCGAAGGTTCACCGTTGTCTAACAACATGATTTCCAAGACAGGGTTACCGTACCACTCTGGTGCGGAACGTGTCCTTGTGGACCTTCGAATTTCAGTAGGAGCTTGATTAGAAGTATCTTGATCATCATCATTAATTTCCTCTCTAGTCGGTACAGGCACCTCAGAAACGTTTTCTTGAGCTGCGCCATTTTTCGGTTCAAGAGGTAACACTTCATCAAGTTCTACTTTCCTCCCACTTACTTCTTTCGAGAGAAACTCCTTCTCTAGAAAGGATCCATTCTTGGCAACAAAGATCTTGCCTTCGGATCTGAGGTAGAAGGTATGCCCAATAGTTTCTTTAGGGTATCCTATGAAGACGCATTTTTCCGACTTGGGTTCGAGCTTTTCAGGTTGAAGTTTCTTGACATAAGCATCGCATCCCCAAACTTTTAGAAACGACAGCTTAGGTTTCTTCCCAAACCATAATTCATACGGTGTCGTCTCAACGGATTTCGACGGAGCCCTATTTAAAGTGAATGCGGCAGTCTCTAAAGCATAGCCCCAAAAAGATAGCGGTAAATCGGTAAGAGACATCATAGATCGCACCATATCTAATAGAGTGCGATTACGATGTTCGGACACACCATTACGCTGAGGTGTTCCAGGCGGCGTGAGTTGTGAAACTATTCCACACTTTCTTAAGTGTGTGCCAAATTCGTGACTCAAGTATTCTCCTCCACGATCTGATCGTAGAAACTTGATCTTTCTGTCACGTTGATTTTCAACCTCACTCTGAAATTCCTTGAACTTTTCAAAGGTCTCAGACTTGTGTTTCATTAATTAGATATACCCATATCTACTCAAGTCATCAGTGAGGGTGAGAACATAACGATAGCCACCGCGAGCCTCAACACTCATTGGACCGCACACATCAGCATGTATGATTTCCAATAAGTTGGTTGCTCGCTCCATTGTTCCTGAGAACGGAGTCTTGGTCATTTTACCCATGAGGCATGGTTCGCACGTGTCAAATGATTCATAATCAAGAGACTCTAAAAGTCCATGCTTCTTCATGCGTTTGACACCTATGTGACCAAGGCGGCAGTGCCACAAGTATGTGGGACTATTGTTATCAACTTTAACTCTTTTGGTATTCACACTATGAATATGTGTATCATCACGTACGAGATTCATTAAGAATAAACCATTAACCATCGGAGCATGACCATATAACATATCACTCATATAAATAGAACAACCATTATTCTCGTATTTAAATGAGTAGCCATCTCGAATTAAACGAGATCCAGATACAATGTTCATGCTCAAACTTGGCACTAAATAACAGTTATTGAGGTTTAAAACTAATCCCGTAGGTAAATGTAGAGGTAGCGTGCCGACGGCGATCACATCGACCTTGGAACCATTCCCGACGCGCATCGTCACGTTGTCCTTCGCCAGACTCCGCTTATTCCGCAGCTCCTGCTTTGAGTTACAAATGTGAGCAACTGCACCGGTATCAAATACCCAAGAGCTGCTACGAGTAGTGGTAAGGTACACATCAATTACATGTATATCACATATACCTTTTGTTTTGCCGGCCTTCTTGTCCGTTATGTATTTGGGGCAATTCCGCTTCCAGTGACCACTTCCCTTGCAATAAAAGCACTCAGTCTCGGGCTTGGGTCCATTCTTTGGCTTCTTCCCGGCAGCTTGCTTGCCGGGCGCAGCAACTTCCTTGCCGTCCTTCTTGAAGTTCTTTTTACCCTTGCCCTTCTTGAACTTAGTGGTTTTATTCACCATCAAGACTTGATGTTCCTTCTTGACTTCTACCTCTGCTGATTTCAGCATAGCAAATACTTCAGGAATGGTCTTTTCCATCCCCTGCATATTGAAGTTCATCACAAAGCTCTTGTAGCTTGGTGGAAGCGACTGGAGGATTCTGTCAATGACCGCGTCGTCCGGGAGATTAACTCCCAGCTGAGTCAAGCGGTTATGTAACCCAGACATAGTGAGTATGTGCTCACTGATAGAACTATTTTCCTCCATCTTACAGCTGAAGAATTTGTCGGAGACTTCATATCTCTCGACCCGGGCATGAGCTTGGAAAACCATTTTCAGCTCTTCGAACATCTCATATGCTCCGTGTCTCTCAAAACGCTTTTGGAGCCCCGGCTCTAAGCTGTAAAGCATGCCGCACTGAATGAGGGAGTAGTCATCGGTACGACTGAAGGCGACTGAAGGTATAGTCCGGCTATTCGGACACCCCCTAATCCAGGACTCCCTCAATCGGAAAAAAGGAGAGGCAGCGGTGAGCCTATACAGTATGCTATGGTACGTCACTCCTCCATTGCAATCATCGTGACATGTTATTTGTATGCCAGTTCTATTAGCCAAGTTTCTTAGGGACAATTATTACGAGTTATCCTAAGAAAACAAGCACTTGTGAATATAAGCTCCATGTAATAAGCCAACCAGTTCTTTTCATTGCGTTTTCAGCTTATCTTTGGTATGATCAGTGGAAAGTCTAGATTGCATTATATTTTTTCATTTTGCTGCCCATATGTGTCGGTGTTCTGGGAACGGGGGTCCCCAGACTTTCCTGCCTACGGCTCGCGGCGTGGCCCAAAGGGGGCCCAGCATGGCCCATCTTCATCAACACAGACCCAAGACCCTCGCGAGGGGCCAAGCCTCGCGGGACAGACGACACGGAGCTTCCTCAGGTGCGTCCTCATCAGGCTGACTCGCGAGGAGGCGGAGAGATCAAGGCGGGGTACCTCACGAGGTGCCCGTGACGCAAGCCATGACGACCAAGGCCGCCAGGCGCGCACTAGCCCACGCAGTGTCCTCCTTTCCTCTTTGGTGCAAAGGGAGCAAGCGCAGGTAGGAGCATCAAGCAAAGGCACCCATTTCGGTGCAACAAGACCAAGACCGGCCCAACGGCAGGGAAGAAGTCATTGTGGAGCCCAGGCCGGCGTCACCACCAGAGCCTTTGGTAGGCGAGGACCAACTTTAGTCAGGATAAGTGTACCATATGTTCCCCTTCAAAATGGCCAGCTGTTGGCGCCCTTCCCGCTCAATATTTGGGAAGAGGCCCAGGGCCTTTGCCTATAAATAGGACCAGCCACCCCCAGGGTAGAGGCAACTAATTCGGAGAGGAAGCAGATCGAGAATCAGAGAGAGAGAAGGGTGACTGAACTCCTCCTAGCAGTTCATCACCCCAGCCAAGAACAGACCCTCGCGAGGCTGTTCTTCCTTGTATTACTCATCATCATCAGCCCAAGAGGCAATCCACCACACCACAAACTGGAGTAGGGTATTACACCACATCGGTGGCCCGAACCAGTATAAACCCTGTGTCTCTTGTGTTGTTCTTTTCATAGTTTAGATCCTAGCGAGGCGGAGGGGTACAGGTAGGTAGAAGGAGAAATCTCCGCACGCACCCCAGTGTTCGAACCTCAAGGGTCTGCGGAACCCGAAATCCGACATTTGGTGTGCCAGGTAGGGGTGCGCCGGAATTCATTTTCCACCGGCTCGTTCTCCTCCGACCATCGCGTCCATGTCTGACGCTCGCCAGGCCCGCGCAGAGCGCCGAGCGGCTCTCGCTTCCCGCGTCGCCCAGACGGCTCCTGTCGGCGGGCGTCCTCACCGTTCCCCGTCACCTGCCGTCAACGCCGCCACCAGCCCGGCGGGGAACGAGCAGCAAGCGTCGTCTCAGCATCCGTCCGTGCGGCAAGACGGCTGCACCGCCACCCCCTCGCTCACCCCAGTTGGTTCTTCGTCCCGTGCGCTCCGCGCACCCATGGAGGCTCGAGCTGCGCTCATCGCAGCGAACGAGGTCCTGTGCTACCATCCCGTCGACGGCATCTACGAAGAATGGCTCGACCGCGTCGCCGAGCTCGTCCGCACCGCGGGCGGCTCTCCCGCGCCGTCCTTTCCGCTGCACCGCACCCCGCCCTGCGCGGGAGACGAAGCTCCGGGGGCGCCCTAGCCACCTCCTCCTCAAGAAGGCGCCCCGGCTCCAAGGCGCGTGGCCCCTGGGCGGAACCCGTTCCGTCAGGTGCCAGCGCGGCAAGAGCAGAGCTGCCAGGAAGTCCCACGCCCGCAAGAAGCTGCCTGGGCGCTCCCTGCTCCAGGACGTCGCGACTATGCTCCTGCTCCCGCACGTCAAGACCCCGTGCTGCTCCCAGCTGCAGCGCGCGGGGACCTGCAAGACCAAGGTCTCCGTCACCCAAGGCCTCCCGAGGCCACAGCAGGCTTCCGTGCATTCACCACTGAGCTACGCAGCGTCACGTAGCCGGGCAAGTTCAAGCCAGACCTGCCTCCTCGCTACGACGGCACGGCCGACCCTGCGGAGTTCCTCCAGCTCTACGAGTTGGGCATCGAAGCTGCCAATGGAGACGAGAAGGTCATGGCGAATGGTTTCCCATGGCTCTTAAGGACGGGGCCCGCTTCATCGCCAACTTCCAAGGTACTCGTGACCGGCCACCCGCCGTGAGCGACATGCGCCGCATCAAGCAACAACCTGGAGAGACCCTGCAGAAATACATCCAGCGCTTCAACAACGCACGCCTCAAGATTCCCAAGGTGACCGAGGAGGCCATCATCTCAGCCTTCTCCGACGGCGTGCGCGACGTCAAGATGAAGGAGGAGCTGGCGATGCATGAGGACTTGTGCACTTCCTTGCAGCTGTTCAACTTGGCGACCAAGTGCGCCAGGGCTGAGGAAGGGCGTCTCTGCCTCCTCGAGCTACCTGCCGCGGACCCAGAAGAGAAGAAGCTCAAGGCCAAGGATGTGAAGCGCAAGGGGGCTGTCGTGCTCGCGGCAGAACCAGACACCAAGCGGGCAGAGATCAGCCAGAGTCTTCCAAGGGCAGTCGGTACTGTGTGCACCATGACCTCCACACCCACAACACCAACGAATGTCAAGAGCTCCGAGCCGTCCGAGAAGGAAGGATCGGCCGTCGTCCAGACCGCGGTGACCGGGGCTACAGCCGAGGAGGAGGAAGGAACGGAGGACGCTGGGAAGACCACGGCCCGTGCCAAGGGTGGCGCGATCGACCTCGCGAGGACCGCTGGCAAGACCCGCCTCGCGAGGGAGACTGGAGGGATCAGCCTCGCGAGGATCGCACGCAAGGCAATGCAGGCCTCCTCCGCTGCCGCCACAGCCAAGGAGAAACGAGGATCGCCATCAGGACGAGGGGGCTGGGGGCTTCCAGGAACCGCGCACGATCGCCTGCATCCTGGGCGGAGCTCAAGCCCCAGCCTCTCAGCGCATCTTCAAGAAATTCGCCCGCGAAGTAAATGCAGTCCTCCCCAAGCTCGAAGCCACGCGCCCTCTCAGGTGGTCTGCGTGCACCATCACGTTCAGCTCAGCGGATCAACTCAAGTGTGCAGCCACAGCCGGAGTCCTCCCGATGCTTTGCTCCCCAATCATCAGCAACATGCTGGTCACCAGGACCCTCATCGATGGCGGGGCAGGGCTCAACGTCCTGTCCGTGGAAACATTCAACAATCTCCAAGTGCCCTACAACCAGCTTCAGCCAACCAAGCCCTTCTCCGGAGTCACTGACGGCTCCACGGTCCCAATTGGGCAGGTCCACCTCCCTTTCACCTTCGGGACACGCGACAACTACCGCACCGAGCTCATCGACTTCGACGTCGCTCACATTCGCCTGCCATACAACGCCATCCTCGGATACCCAGCGCAGGCCAAGTTCATGGACGTAACTCACCACGGCTACAACGTCCTCAACATGCCAGGAAGTTGCGGAGTCATCACGGTGCCCTGTGAAGAGAAGGATGCGGTGTGTTCCCTGGAACGAGCCTTTCAGGCCACATCACTTGAAGATCCGGATCGCGAAAGCAGGAGGCTTCCCGAGACCACCCCCTAGAAGAAGAACACATCGTACGACCCGGCCCCTCGGGAGACAGGCCCCTCAGGGCCCGCGCCTGCCCAGGGGGATCCTCCTTCCATCGCATAGGAAAGCGCGCCCAGCGCCCTCCTTAGGCAGGGCTCGGGGGCTCTCCCCTGGAGGGTCACCGACCTCGCTAAGGTCACAAGGGAGGCGCTTGGGCACCACATGGAGGTGTGTTTCGAAGCA
The DNA here is from genome assembly GCA_032464435.1 of Aegilops umbellulata. Lineage (NCBI taxonomy): Eukaryota > Viridiplantae > Streptophyta > Magnoliopsida > Poales > Poaceae > Aegilops > Aegilops umbellulata. The sequence continues at coordinate 149,724,206 of CP136059.1, read as the reverse complement.
CGTTTCCCTCAAGAAGGAGTAAAGCAAGGAGGGCCCGACCCTGAGGAGTTCGTCAGCAAGGCCATTCAGGAGCTACAAGAGTCAAGAGTCATGAGAGGCGGCCGCCGCCTACCAGCTGTGGCTCCCCATCCAGGCGGGGATGGTGGGCTTCGCGTCTGCATCGACATACCAGGGCTCAATCGAGTCGCCTCTCTGGAGCGCCTCTGGCCCTCGCAAGTGGGGCACTGCGAAGGTCCACCCCACAGCTACATTCGCATGCCTTTCGGCTTGCCGAATGCGGTTGCCACGTACCAGCGCCTCATGAGGGGCATCATGGAGGCTCAAGAGGCCAGGCGTTCCGCAGCCTTGGCGGAGATGGAGATGGTCCGCGAGGAGCCACCAGCGCCTCCAGAGCCTCCCGAGGCCCCTGGGCCTGGGAGCTCATGAGGATCGGCTTCCGCAGCCCACCGAGTCTGCTACACGAACATTCGTTCGTCCTCAACATCATTAGGTGACATCTTTCAAGTTTCATTTCCAGCTGGGAGCGCCCCGCAGGGCTGCATCATTCCCAGGCCGCGTGGGTCCGTCCCTACGACATGTATCCCTTTTATTTCATGTCGTTAGCTTACTTTGTTGGGGGCGCCCCTCGGGCTGCATCATCCCCAAGTCGCTCGGGCCTGACCCAGCGATGACTACCTTCCCAGCGTCTATTTGAATGAATCCACCCCTTCGCGGCTAATGTGTTTGATCTAGTTGCCCACTCAAGTGACGCCAACTGACGGAGCTGCTCCCAAAATGCACGGCGCTTGCGCATGGGTCCGTCCCTGCAACGCCGAAAAACCTGAATGGCTGAGCTCTGGCCGCGGCAGCCCCGCATGGCGCCACCTCGTCAAGCCTTCAGTGCCTCATCGCCTCTCAGAAGCAACCAACGGCTGACTGTCAATTGTCACGACAACCCCTCGTTCTTTCTATGATGGGTCTACAGGATCTCCTGAAAGTGCTACGTCAGGCGAGGCCCTTGCGGTGTCTCCTTCGCTCTCATCCACGCGAACCGCTTGCACGTTAAAGGGGGGGTGCCTGGGCATCGCGACTCAGGGCTCCTACTGGCTCTCCAGCCCTCACCCTCTAGCCTTGTCCACGGCATCGCGACCTGGCATACCAGCGATGGCTGAGACTCGCTCGAGGGCCGGGACCCGAGGACGTAGAGCAGAAAGGGGAGCAAAGGTGAGAGGGGAGAGATACACGAGGACCTCGCCGAGCAACCTCGCGCATGCCGACACACGGACCCGGCGACACACCAGGGAGCGGCCACTGATTCTCGAGATAAGTCACCACCCGGAAACATCAGCTACCGTGGCACTATCCCCGCACCTAATGCGATCCCGTGTTAGCGACACCGCTCTCCTTTCTCACCAAACGACGGCTGCTTGAGCGCCAAAGGGGACCTCCTGAGCATCGCGACTCAGGGGCTCTTACCGGACCCCGGGTCGCTCACCTCCTGGCCTCGACCACGGCATCGCGACCTGGCATACCAGTGACGGCTAAAGCCGCCTTGGGACCGGGACCTGTCGGTGTAGAGCACCAAGCCCTCGTGAGGTTCGAAAGGGAGAACTGAGCTAAGGCGGAATGGAGCAACTCGCACAATTTTACGACAAGGGTTATATTAACAAACAGGATCACAAGAACCTTACAAGCCCCCACGGGACGCGTCTTTGATTCCTCGCAGGGAACAGAACCTAAAGGTACGCTAACTACACGCGCTTCTGCAAAAGATGCCATCATCAACAGTGGGCCGTCAAGCACCGGCGCCAACCCCATCCAGATCAGAGTCGGTGACGGCCTGACGAGCCCGCCCTGCTCCGGGAGCGGCGCCGGCTCGGGGGCTCGTAGCTGTCGTCCCTCGTCTCCGGAGTCGCGAAGAGCTCGCCGGAGTCGTTGGATCCTCCGACGCCTCCACCGCCTGAGGAGCCGCCAAGGGAGTGGTCGACGTGCCCAGTCCTCACCGTAACAGGGTCCCGACCACCTCTCTCGGGGCAGCACTCTAGCCGGCACCCCTTCGCATCGAAGACCTTGAAGAGCATCACCGAGGCACCATTGTACTCCAAGTGGATCACGAAGGCGCCTCTTGTCCTGCAGACCCGGGCAATTTCGCCCCAGCCTCGAGTCAAGAAGACCTCGCCCGGGGCAACGACTGCGACCTCTGCCTCAGCCCCGAGGGTGTTGGAGCCGGTGTGCTGCAGACAAAGCTCCAGGAGTTCTCCCTGCGGGATGATGGAGGCGAAGAAGGGAGGAAGGCGAATCCAAGACTGAGGAGGCATGGCGGCATGGAGCACGAACTCTCGAGAGGAGCCCTCGGTGTGGACCCCAGGGGGGACGACCCACACCTTATTGACCCGTCGGCGCCGGCGCCGGCGCCGCCCGTGGCGATCGTCATCGACTCCTTCAGAGCCCTCGACGTGAGCGTACAAAGGAAGCGGGAACCCCGACGGTGCCCGCTCGCCCCAGGGCCTCGACACCACCTGATGGGCCCCCACGTCCCAGCGGCAGAGGGCGAGCCGTTTCTTTGGCGGGAGCGGGTCTGGCTCCTCTCGGGGAGCCTTTCCCTTCTCTGCCGCCGAGAACCGATGGATCGAAGCCATCGCAGCGAGACAGAGCAAAGACTGGGAAGAAGGAGAAGCAAGAAGAGATGGAATGGAAGGGCGCGTGCCGTTCGGTATTTATGGCCGGCGAAGGCCAACCGCCGACCTCCACGATCGCAGGTAATCATGACCCGCTTTGCATGCAGGGACCTGTCCAATCCGTGCAGTTGCTGAGGCGTCGTGGGGAAGTGGAGACGTGTTGGGGAACGTAGTAATTTCAAAAATTTTCCTACGCACACGCAAGATCATGGTGATGCATAGCAACGAGAGGGGAGAGTGTTTGTCTACGTACCCTCGTAGACCGAAGCGGAAGCGTTGACACAACATAGAGGAAGTAGTCGTACGTAGAGGAAGTAGTCGTACGTTCTCCTCGCGATCCAACCGATCACAGCACCGTTACTCCGGCACCTCCGAGTTCTTGGCACACGTTCAGCTCGATGACGATCCCCGGGCTCCGATCCAGCAAAGCGTCGAGGAAGAGTTCCGTCAGCACGACGGCGTGGTGACGATCTTGATGTGTTACCGGCGCAGGGCTTCGCCTAAGCACTGCAACGATATAATCGAGGTGGAATTTGGTGAAAGGGGGCACCGCACACGGCTAAGGAACGATCCGTAGATCAACTTGTGTGTCTTTGGGGTGCCCCCTGCCCCTGTATATAAAGGATGGAGGAGGAGGAGGCCGACCAAGGCAAAAGGTGCGGCCAGCATATGGAGTCCTACTAGAACTCCAAGTCCTAGTAGGAGTCCACCAAAAGGGGAGGAAGGGAGAAGGAATAGGAGGAGAAGGAGAGGTGGCCGGCCCACTTTTCCCTAGTCCAATTCGGACCAAAGGGGAGGGGGGGCGCAGCAGCCTTTTCCTCTTCCCACTAAAGCCCATCAAGGCCCATTACTTCTCCCGTAATCCCGTAACTCCCCGGTACCTCCGAAAATACCCGAACCACTCAGAACCCTTCCGATGTCCGAATATAGTCGTCCAATATATCGATCTTTACGTCTCGACCATTTCGAGACTCCTCGTCATGTCCCCGATCTCATCCGGGACTCCGAACTCCTTCGGTACATCAAAACTCATAAACTCATAATATAACTGTCACCGAAACCTTAAGCGTGCGGACTCTACGGTTCGAGAACAATGTAGACATGACCGAGACACATCTCCGGTCAATAACCAATAGCGGGACCTGGATGCCCATATTGGCTCCTACATATTCTGCGAAGATCTTTATCGGTCAGACCGCATAACAACATACGTTGTTCCCTTTGTCATCGGTATGTTACTTACCCGAGATTCGATCGTCGGTATCCAATACCTAGTTCAATCTCGTTACTGGCAAGTCTCTTTACTCGTTCCGTAATACATCATCCCACAACTAACACATTAGTTGCAATGCTTGCAAGGCTTATGTGATGTGCATTACCGAGAGGGCCCAGAGATACCTCTCCAACAATCAGAGTGACAAATCCTAATCTCGAAATACGCCAACCCAACATGTACCTTCGGAGACACCTGTAGAGTACCTTTATAATCACCCAGTTACGTTGTGACGTTTGGTAGCACACAAAGTGTTCCTACGGTAAACGGGAGTTGCATAATCTCATAGTTAAAGGAACATGTATAAGTCATGGATAAAAGAAATAGCAACATACTAAACGATCGGGTGCTATGCTAATGGAATGGGTCATGTCAATCAGATCATTCAACTAATGATGTGATCTCGTTAATCAAATAACAACTCTTTGTTCATGGTTAGGAAACATAACCATCTTTGATTAATGAGCTAGTCAAGTAGAGGCATACTAGTGACACTCTGTTTGTCTATGTATTCACACATGTATTATGTTTCCGGTTAATACAATTCTAGCATGAATAATAAACATTTATCATGATATAAGGAAATAAATAATAACTTTATTATTGCCTCTAGGGCATATTTCCTTCAGTCTCCCACTTGCACTAGAGTCAATAATCTAGTTCACATCGCCATGTGATTTATCAGCAATAGTTCACATCGATATGTGACCAACACCAATAGGGTTTACTAGATTCAGTAATCTAGTTCACATTGCTATGTGATTAACACCCAAAGAGTACTATGGTGTGATCATGTTTTGCTTGCGAGAGAAGTTTAGTCAACGGGTCTGCCACATTCAGATCCGTTATGTATTTTGCAATTTTCTATGTCTACAATGCTCTGCTCGGAGCTACTTTAGCTAATTGCTCCCACTTTCAATATGTATCTAGATTGAGACTTAGAGTCATCTAGATTAGTGTCAAAACTTGCATCGACGTAACCTTTTACGACGAAACTTTTTGTCACATCCATAATCGAGAAACATATCCTTATTTTACTAAGGATAATTTTGACCGATGTCCAGTGATCTACTTCCTAGATCACTATTGTACTCCCTTGCTTAACACAATGTAGGGTATACAATAGATCTGGTACATAGCATGGCATAGTTTATAGAATCTATGGCTGAGGCATAGGAAATGACTTTCATTCTTTTTCTATCTTCTGCCGTGGTCGGGCTTTGAGTCTTACTCAATTTCACACCTTGTAATACAGGCAAGAACTCTTTCTTTGACTGTTCCATTTTGAACTACTTCAAAAATCTTTTCAAGGTATGTATTTATTGAAAACTTATCAAGCGTCTTGATCTATCTCTTATAGATCTTGATGCTCAATATGTAAGCAGGTTCACCGAGGTCCTTCTTCGAAAAACTCCTTTCAAATACTCCTTTATGCTTTACAGAATAATTCTACATTATTTCCGATCAATAATATGTCATTTACATATACTTATCAGAAATGTTGTAGTGCTCCCACTCACTTTCTTGTAATTACAGGCTTCACCGCAAGTCTGTATAAAACTATATGCTTTGATCAACTTATCAAAGCGTATATTCCAACTCCGAGATGCTTGCACCAGTCCATAGATGGATCGCTGGAGCTTGCATATTTTGTTAACACCTTCAGGATCGACAAAACCTTCTAGTTGCATCGTATACAACTCTTCTTTAATAAATCCATTAAGGAATGTAGTTTTGTTTATCCATTTGCCGGATTTCATAAAGTGCGGCAATTGCTAACATGATTTGGACAGACTTAAGCATAGACACGAGTGAGAAACTCTCATCGTAGTCAACACCTTGAACTTGTCGAAAACCTTTTGCGACAATTCTAGTTTTGTAGATAGTAACACTACTATCAGTGTCCGTCTTCCTCTTGAAGATCCATTTATATTCTATGGCTTGCCGATCACCGGGCAAATCCATCAAAGTCCATACTTTGTTCTCATACATGGATCATATCTCAGATTTCATGGCCTTTAACCATTTCGCGGAATCTGGGCTCATCATCGCTTCCTCATAGTTCGCAAGTTCGTCATGGTCTAGTAACATGACTTCCAGAACAGGATTACCGTACCACTCTGGTGCGGATCTCACTCTGGTTTACCTACGAGATTCGGTAGTTACTTGATCTGAAGTTACATGATCATCATCATTAGCTTCCTCACTAATTGGTGTAGTAGTCACAAGAACAGATTTCTGTGATGAACTACTTTCCAATAAGGGAGAAGGTACAATTACCTTATCAAGTTTTCTACTTTCCTCCCACTCACTTCTTTCGAAAGAAACTTCTTCTCTAGAAAGGATCCATTCTTAACAACAAAAGTCTTGCCTTCGGATCTGTGATAGAAGGTGTATCCAACAGTTTCCTTTGGATATCCTATGAAGACACATTTCTCCGATTTGGGTTCGAGCTTATCAGGTTGAAGCTTTTTCACATAAGCATCGCAGCCCCAAACTTTAAGAAACGACAGCTTAGGTTTATTGCTAAACCATAGTTCATACGGTGTCATCTCAACGGATTTAGATGGTGCCCCTTTTAACGTGAATACAACTGTCTCTAATGCATGATCCCAAAACGATATTGGTAAATCGGTAAGAAACATCATAGATTGTACTATATCCAATAAAGTACGGTTATGACGTTCGGAGACACCATTATGCTGTGGTGTTCCAGGTGGCATGAATTTGTGAAACTATTCCACATTGTTTTAACTGAAGACCAAACTCGTAGCTCAAATATTTGTCTCTGCGATCAGATCGTAGAAACCTTATTTTCTTGTCACGATGATTTTTCACTTCACTCTGAAATCCTTTTGAACTTTTCAAATGTTTCAGACTTATGTTTCATCAAGTAGATATACCCATATCTGCTCAAATCATCTGTGAAGGTCAGAAAATAATGATACCTGCTGCAAGCCTTAATATTCATTGGACCACATACATCAGTATGTATGATTTCCAACAAATCTGTTGCTTGCTTCATTGTTCCGGAGAACGGCGTTTTAGTCATCTTGCCCATGAGGCACGGTTTGCAAGCATCAAATGATTCATAATCAAGTGATTCCAAAAATCCATCAGCATGGAGTTTCTTCACGCGCTTTACACCAATATGACCTAAACGGCAGTGCCACAAATAGGTTGCACTATCATTATTAACTTCGCATCTTTTGGTTTCAATATTATGAATATGTGTATCACTACGATCGAGATCCAACAAACCATTTCGTTGGTGTGTATAACCATAGAAGGTTTTATTCATGTAAACAGAACAACAATTTATTCTCTTACTTAAATGAATAGCCGTATTGCAATAAACATGATCAAATCATATTCATGCTCAACGCAAACACCAAATAACACTTATTTAGTTTCAACACTAATCCCGAAAGTATAGGGAGTGTGTGATGATGATCATATCAATCTTGGAACCACTTCCAACACACATCGTCACTTTGCCCTTTAACTAATCTTTGTTCATTCTGCAACTCCCATTTCGAGTTACTAATCTTAGCAACTTGAACTAGTATCATATACTGAGGGGTTGCTATGAACACTAGTAAAGTACACATCAATAACATGTATATCAAATATACTTATGTTCACTTTGCCATCCTTCTTATCCGCCAATCACTTGGGGTAGTTCCGCTTCCAGTGACCAGTCCATTTGCAGTAGAAGCACTTAGTCTCAGGCTTAGGACCAGACTTGGGCTTTTTCACTTGAGCAGCAACTTGCTTGCCGTTCTTCTTGAAGTTCCCCTTCTTTCCTTTTGCCCTTTTGAAACTAGTGATCTTGTCAACCATCAACACTTGATGTTTTTCTTTGATTTCTACCTTCGCCGATTTTAGCATCGCGAAGAGCTTGGGAATATTTTCCGTTATCCCTTGCATATTATAGTTCATCACGAAGTTCTACTAACTTGGTGATGGTGACTAGAGAATTCTGTCAATCACTATCTTATCTGGAAGATTAACTTCCACTTGATTCAAGCGATTGTAGTACTCAGACAATTTGAGCACATGCTCACTAGTTGAGCGATTCTCCTCCATCTTTTAGCTATAGAACTTGTTGGAGACTTCATATCTCTCAACTCGGGTATTTGCTTGAAATATTAACTTCAACTCCTGGAACATCTTGTATGGTCCATGACGTTCAAAACATCTTTGAAGTCCCGATTCTTAAGCCGTTAAGCATGGTGCACTAAACTATTAAGTAGTCATCATATTGAGCTAGCAAAACGTTCATAACGTCTGCATCTGCTCCTGCAATAGGTCCGTCACCTAGCGGTGCATCAAGGACATAATTCTTCTGTGCAGCAATGAGGATAAACCTCAGATCACGGATCCAATCCGCATCATTGCTACTAACATTTTTCAACACAATTTTCTCTAGGAACATATCAAAATAAACACAGGGAAGCAACAATGCAAGCTATTGATCTACAACATAGATATGCTAATACTACCAGGACTAAGTTCATGATAAATTAAAGTTCAATTAATCATATTACTTAAGAACTCCCACTTAGATAGACATCCCTCTAATCCTCTAAGTGATCACGTGATCCAAATCAACTAAACCATGTCCGATCATCACGTGAGATGGAGTAGTTTCAATGGTGAACATTACTATGTTGATCATATCTACTATATGATTCACGCTCGACCTTTCGGTCTCTGTGTTCCGAGGCCATATCTGTATATGCTAGGCTCGTCAAGTTAAACCTGAGTATTCCGCGTGTGCAACTGTTTTGCACCCGTTGTATTTGAACGTAGAGCCTATCACACCCGATCATCACGTGGTGTCTCAGCACGAAGAACTTTCGCAACGGTGCATACTCAGGGAGAACACTTCTTGATAATTTAGTGAGAGATCATCTTATAATGCTACCGTCAATCAAAGCAAGATAAGATGCATAAAAGGATAAACATCACATGCAATCAATATAAGTGATATGATATGGCCATCATCATCTTGTGCTTGTGATCTCCATCTTCGAAGCACCGTCATGATCACCTTCGTCACCGGCGCGACACCTTGATCTTCATCATAGTATCGTTGTCGTCTCGCCAATCTTATGCTTCTACGACTATCACTACCGCTTAGTAATAAAGTAAAGCATTACATCGCGATTGCATTGCATACAATAAAGCGACAACCATATGGCTCCTGCCAGTTGCCGATAACTCGGTTACAAAACATGATCATCTCATACAATAAAATTTAGCATCACGTCTTGACCATATCACATCACAACATGCCCTGCAAAAACAAGTTAGACGTCCTCTACTTTGTTTGTTGCAAATTTTACGTGGCTGCTACGGGCTCAAGCAAGAACTCATCTTACCTACGCATCAAAACCACAACGATAGTTTGTCAAATAGACTCCGTTTTAACCTTCTCAAGGACCGGGCGTAGCCACACTCGGTTCAACTAAAGTTGGAGAGACAGTCTTCCGCAAGCCATCTATGTGCAAAGCACGTCGAGGGAACCGGTCTCGCGTAAGCGTACGCGTAAGGTTGGTCCGGATCGTCTCGTCCAACAATACCGCTGAACCAAAGTATGACATGCTGGTAGGCAGTATGACTTGTATCGTCCACAACTCACTTGTGTTCTACTCGTGCAAATAACATCATACCATAAAAACCTAGGCTCGGATGCCACTGTTGGGGAACGTAGTAATTTCAAAAAATTTCCTACGCACACGCAAGATCATGGTGATGCATAGCAACGAGAGGGGAGAGTGTTTGTCTACGTACCCTCGTAGACCGAAGCGGAAGCGTTGACACAACGTAGAGGAAGTAGTCGTACGTAGAGGAAGTAGTCGTACGTTCTCCTCGCGATCCAACCGATCACAGCACCGTTACTCCGGCACCTCCGAGTTCTTGGCACACGTTCAGCTCGATGACGATCCCCGGGCTCCGATCCAGCAAAGCGTCGAGGAAGAGTTCCGTCAGCACGACGGCGTGGTGACGATCTTGATGTGTTACCGGCGCAGGGCTTCGCCTAAACACTGCAACGATATAATCGAGGTGGAATTTGGTGGAAGGGGGCACCGCACACGGCTAAGGAACGATCCGTAGATCAACTTGTGTGTCTTTGGGGTGCCCCCTGCCCCTGTATATAAAGGGTGGAGGAGGAGGAGGCCGACCAAGGCAAAAGGTGCGGCCAGCATATGGAGTCCTACTAGAACTCCAAGTCCTAGTAGGAGTCCACCAAAAGGGGAGGAAGGGAGAAGGAATAGGAGGAGAAGGAGAGGTGGCCGGCCCCCTTTTCCCTAGTCCAATTCGGACCAAAGGGGAGGGGGGGCGCAGCAGCCTTTTCCTCTTCCCACTAAAGCCCATCAAGGCCCATTACTTCTCCCGTAATCCCGTAACTCCCCGGTACCTCCGAAAATACCCGAACCACTCAGAACCCTTCCGATGTCCGAATATAGTCGTCCAATATATCGATCTTTACGTCTCGACCATTTCGAGACTCCTCGTCATGTCCCCGATCTCATCCGGGACTCCGAACTCCTTCGGTACATCAAAACTCATAAACTGATAATATAACTGTCACCGAAACCTTAAGCGTGCGGACCCTACGGTTCGAGAACAATGTAGACATGACCGAGACACATCTCCGGTCAATAACCAATAGCGGGACCTGGATGCCCATATTGGCTCCTACATATTCTGCGAAGATCTTTATCGGTCAGACCGCATAACAACATACGTTGTTCCCTTTGTCATCGGTATGTTACTTACCCGAGATTCGATCGTCGGTATCCAATACCTAGTTCAATCTCGTTACTGGCAAGTCTCTTTACTCGTTCCGTAATACATCATCCCACAACTAACACATTAGTTGCAATGCTTGCAAGGCTTATGTGATGTGCATTACCGAGAGGGCCCAGAGATACCTCTCCGACAATCGGAGTGACAAATCCTAATCTCGAAATACGCCAACCCAACATGTACCTTCGGAGACACCTGTAGAGTACCTTTATAATCACCCAGTTACGTTGTGACGTTTGGTAGCACACAAAGTGTTCCTACGGTAAACGGGAGTTGCATAATCTCATAGTTAAAGGAACATGTATAAGTCATGGATAAAAGAAATAGCAACATACTAAACGATCGGGTGCTATGCTAATGGAATGGGTCATGTCAATCCGATCATTCAACTAATGATGTGATCTCGTTAATCAAATAACAACTCTTTGTTCATGGTTAGGAAACATAACCATCTTTGATTAATGAGCTAGTCAAGTAGAGGCATACTAGTGACACTCTGTTTGTCTATGTATTCACACATGTATTATGTTTCCGGTTAATACAATTCTAGCATGAATAATAAACATTTATCATGATATAAGGAAATAAATAATAACTTTATTATTGCCTCTAGGGCATATTTCCTTCAAGACGCCCACGTCCAAATCAACCGCCACGCGGCGCCCAAGGCCGCAGGCTGTTAGGGCCTGCGGCGCTTCGCCCTTGCCCTTTCGCCTCCCTGCTCGGCCAAGTCCGGGCGCGCCTTGGCCCGGGGGCTACTGTCGGCGTTCTGGGAACGGGGGTCCCCTGACTTGCCTGCCTGCGGCCCGCGGCGTGGCCCAAAGGGGGGCGCAGCATGGCCCATCTTCATCAACACAGACCCAAGACCCTCGCGAGGGGCCAAGCCTCGCGGGGCGGACGACACGGAGCTTCCTCAGGCGCGGCCTCATCAGGCTGACTCGCGAGGAGGCGGAGAGATCAAGGCGGGGTACCTCACGAGGTGCCTGTGACGCAAGCCATGACGACCAAGGGCGCCAGGCGGGCGCCATCCCGCGCAGTGTCCTCCTTTCCTCTTTGGTGCAAAGGGAGCAAGCGCAGGCGGGAGCATCAAGCAAAGGCACCCATTTCGGTGCAATGAGACCAAGACCGGACCAACGGCAGGGAAGAAGTCATTGTGGAGCCCAAGCCGGCGTCACCACCAGAGCCTTTGGCAGGCGAGGACCAACTTTAGTCAGGATAAGTGTACCATATGTTCCCCTTCAAAATGGCCAGCTGTTGGCGCCCTTCCCGCTCAATATTTGGGAAGAGGCCTAGGGCCTTTGCCTATAAATAGGACCAACCACTCCCAGGGTAGAGGCAACTAATTCGGAGAGGAAGCAGATAGAGAATCAGAGAGAGAGAAGGGTGACTGAACTCCTCCTAGCAGTTCATCGCCCCAGCCAAGAACAGACCCTCGCGAGGCTGTTCTTCCTTGTATTACTCATCATCATCAGCCCAAGAGGCAATCCACCACACCACAAACTGGAGTAGGGTATTACACCACATCGGTGGCCCGAACCAGTATAAACCCTATGTATCTTGTGATGTTCTTTTCATAGCTTAGATCCTAGCGAGGCGGAGGGGTACAGGTAGGTAGAAGGAGAAATCTCCGCGCGCACCCCAGTGTTCGAACCTCAAGGGTCTGCCGGAACCCGAAATCCGACAATATGGAAATTAATTTGACTTGCAAACATCACAAATTGAACCTAGTGCAGTAATTAAGATGATAGGAAAACAAACCATCACTATTTGCTCAAAATGCAAATACAAAGATACCATCTACTTGGACAATTTACTTTGGTCAATGTTTTCCATAGAGATCCCATTGCCTAATTTAAACGAAGAACGCATGACCCACATTTAAATGAAGAACAATTATTTATTGAAATTCGATGGTGCAAGTGGCTGGTTATTATTGTATAGCAGCACCACCTAAAAGCATCATATAGTAGCAGCAGCTCATAGCAACTCATCATACAGCAGCAGCAGTCTGCAATTCATCATATACCAGCAGCAGCTCATAGCAATTTATCATATAGAAGGAGCACGAGCAGCTCATAGCAATTCATCATATAGCAGCAGCAGGAGAAGCTCATAGCAATTCATCGTATAGCAGCAGCAGGAGCAGCTTGTAGCAACTCATCATATAGGAGCAGCAGGAGCAGCTTGTAGAAACTCATCATATAGCAGCAGCAGCTCATAGCAATTCATAACATAGGAGAAGCAGCAGCTCATAGCAACTCATCATACAGCAGCAGCAGCTCATAGCAATTCATCATATAGCAGCAGCAGGAGCAGCTCATAGCAATGCATCATATAGCAGCAGCATAAGCAGCTCATAGTATTTCATCTTATAGTGGATCAGAATGAAAATTTGGCAAAAAATCGGAGGAGATCCTCACCTTGTTGGATGAGCTCATCCTTCAATAGCACCTCAAGGCCATGGCCTGGAAGGAGGGGAGGGGGAATAAGGTGGCTTGTGCCGCAGTGTGGCATCAGCCGTAGTTGTGCAGCGCCCGCCGGAGTAGTGCGTTGGACGAACCACAGTGGAGCAGCTGCTGGAGACCATGAGAATGAGGGGTGGCGCCAGAGGGAGGAGAAGCCAGGGAGATTTGCCCCTACCCGCCGGCCATGTAGCCTAGCTGGACATAGCATCGTCGAGGACAAGGCCAGATGGGACCAGTGGCGACAGCTCGCTGGAGGAACCCTAGTGCTGCAAGTAGGGGATCGAGGTAGAGGGAAAGGGGAGACGAGATGCAAGCGGGCAGGGCAATGAATGCTTGCGTGTTTATGTTTACTTGAGGGTCAGGTGTGACACGGGCGTCAGCAGTTGCATTTTGAGTGTAATATAGGCAGACAACAGAGTCATTTCACTATTCCCCTTCCCTTCAATTTTTAGTGAGGTTCTACCCGAAACACCCCCCTCCAAAGCGAAATTAGTTAATCCCAAGCCCATACCTCAAAAATGACTTCTTTACATCTTTTATGGCTTATTTTGACAATATGTCCTGAAAAGGCGGAATCGAACTGGCCCTTAACCTGCAATTCAATTGTGCGTGCAATGATGAATCACTCCTGCCTGCTATCTGTACATTTAGGCATCATCATACATGGCATAACCTAATACATGTTCATTCCATTGTAGAATCTGGAATATGCAATGTTTATGTTAGTTCATACGTTGCACATGATGTTTAAATGCCCCTTAAATCTGGTCAGTCAAGTGATGGTCTTTAAGCCTCCTTCTTTGCTTCTTTTCTTGATATGTAAGATTTGCTCACACATCTGTTCAATTGCTTGTTTGCATCAGCCAGGCATACTAGGACTGTTTGCTTTGATTACTTGCTGGTTTGACCTAACACTCTAACAGAGCTTGTCAACATTTTAAACACTAAGGGCTGCTATAGTGGGGCCTTGTCTAACTCATAGGTGACATAAAGGTTTGGCTATACACTACAATAGGCTCTCCAAGAGTACCTGGAGATCCAGTTCGAAGGTATGCCTAGTTTTTACATAGGGCAGACATAGTAAATGCTCATTTCATTGTGTGCAAGTGCAAGAGATGCGACATGTTTCATTATGTGGTGTTGTTTTGTTATAATCTCATCCTTTTGTGTTCACAGACTAGAAAGGATGCATATTTATCTTCCAAGGAGACGGGTAACTAGTTTGTGTCACCTTGCAGAGGGGGTGCCATGAAGATAAGATTGAGGATTTCCAAGTACAAGTTGTTAGGAAGGATCCTTACAAGAGAAGTAGGAGCTGCGCTGAGCCTCTTGAACCTGCTAAGGTAAGTCACTGTATGCAACTCAACAGTTCAATTCCTTGTTTGTTTCAGGCATAGTTAATTTTCTCTTTTCAATTGCTTTATTTGTCCTCAGTTAATGAGATGCCCAAATAATCATACCTGATGTTCGGTACTTGTATCACTATTAGTTGACATGGTTAAAGGCCTTACCATTTAATTACTCTGCCGAAGTGTGCCTGAAGCTTTGAAGTCTATTAACCAACTATTATTGCATGAGGCTCACAATCTTGTTTATACTACGCTAATGATTGCATAGTTTTGCCTGCGGTAGTATGTTTGTATGAAACCCTCTGCTATTCATTATGCTCCCTAAGACTTTAATTGAGGCACAGAATGGCCAACTGCTTGCTTACTTATACACAACGTGCTGTCTAAATTTGTAACTTGTTTGTGTTTTCGATTGGGCCCCAACATCATGCTCCTCTGGTGAGCTAAGAGGGATTTATGTATGCAGGCTGCATAGACTATCCTTTTTATAATTTTTAAAATATCACCTGCTTATGCTTCATGACGTGTAACATTTTTTCTAAATTGACGTGTAACATTATTGTTAGTCCTGTTTTGCCATGTAGTACAAAATAGTGTCTTGTTCGCTTCACTGTTGCAACTATATTTTTGTCGTAGTCATGTGTACTTACAGAAACATTTCAGGATGAAGTGACATCAACACAAAGATCTGCGAGCAGTGCGGCATGGCCGTTACCGAATGATTATGGATTGGAATTGGAATGTGCTGATGTTCTCGAGCGTCAACTAGAGGTGGCAAGACAATGTGTACATGATTGTCAATGTATGTCGGGGAAGCTGCCTCCGCGAGCACCTATGGGGATGGAGCCCCTTTTCGGTTCGGCGGGGGGCGGAGGTCGCACGAAGAGCAGATCGAGGCATGGCACACGAGCGGTTTTACCCAGCTTCGGAGCTCTCCGGAGAGATAATACTCCTACTGCTGCTTTGCGGTTTGTATTGAGTTCTTGCTCGGGAGCGCTGAGTGCTATAGTACACACAAGCAGCTAACGAGACCGAGCGAGAGTGTTCTACTGTCCTCCCTTCCTCTATGTTGTGCATGGGCCTCCTTTTATATGCTCAAGGGGTCACCGACAGGTGGCAACATAGGCAAGGGCAAAAATGGAAAGGTGATGCGGTAGGTACAACTACCTACATAGTGTATCATACCTAACCCTGACGGCAGGGGACAAGGGCATTAAATGCCTATCTACGTCGCCCAAACAGTGCAAAAAAGGGACCGTTAGGGACGCCACCGCTCGCCACGATGGCGATCTTGTCAGCGCCTCTTGCCATAGTGCACCCCTGGCTGCACAGCCTCCCGCCACGTGCGCCTGGAAGGGTCTCAGAGCGACACGTCAGTGGGTGAGATGGAGCGCGAGTACAGAGTGGTTGCTAGCCGCGGCAAATGCCTTGCCACGGCCATTGTCTTGCCGCGTCCGGGAGCTTGTCGCTCGCCGGGTCTTGCCAGGATGCATGGCGCGTCGCTGCGAGTTCCTTGAGATGCCTTTGGTCAGCCTTCCCGACAAGCTCCTCTTGCCGGGGCTTTGTGCCTTGAGTGGCCTTCCCGGCAAGCTCCTCTTGCCGGGGCCTTGTCTCCTTGGCTTAAATACTTTGTTCTTGAATGGCTCCAAAGGAACCACGGGGGTCCTTGGCGATCACCTGGCAAGCCTTGCCGCAGGACGCTGCGACTGCCCGTGCACAAGTTCGGGATACTAGGGTACCCCTACTCTAGTACACCGACAGGAGCCCCCGGGCCTGGGCCATACAAGGTGCCGAGGGCTGTTGGGCCAGGCCCAAAACAGGGCACGGGCACGCGCGGTCTGGGTCACGTCGTACCTTACTCCGTATCCACCGCGCCCTCCCCGAACGGCACGCGTCAATTGCGGCGTCGTGGGAGAGGTTGTGGGTGGTTTCTTTATTCAGAAAGGCGGAACGTCCGCCCTCTCCCTCCTTATAAGCAGGGGAGATAGGGGCAGTTCGCCCATCTACCCGTTGCTATTCCAGACTCGAAAATCTCCGCCGCTCCCCTTCTTCTCAAAGCCGAAAGAGAGCAGCGCTCCGCCCCCATCGCCACCAGCACCACCAACGCCGTCGTCCTCCCTCACCACTCCCGCCATGGCTCCGAAAGCCGAGAAGGTGAAGTCGGCCGAGGCGCAGCGGCTCGCGGCGCTGCGCAAGGAGCGGGCAATCTTCCCTCCTAGGCTTGCCGCGGAGGAGCTGAAGGAGTTCTACTACCTCTTCTAGTCGACGGGGAGGCGAGCGCATCCGCGCACGAAGGTATTCCCAGCCACTGCTTGAAAAAAGGCTCCCACTGGGTACCCTTTCTTCGCCTTGTTCTTCTACTGCGGGCTCTGCCCGCCCTTTTCTGAATTCTTCTGTGACGTTGTGAACACCTACGGGCTCCACCTCCTTGACTTCACCCCCAATGCTGTCCTGACCATGGCAGTTTTCGCACATCTCTGTGAAAACTTTGTCGGAATCCATCCAAACGTAGCCCTTTTCCACCACTTCTTTTCGCCTCGAGTTGAGAAAGGAGAGCCTTTAGCCGGCGGAATCGCCTGGATCTCGAAAGCCGGCAAGAAGGATGCTTATCTGGATGGAGAGTTCCGCAGCAAGTGGGAGGAGTGGAGGGCAGACTGGTGCCTAATTGTCGAGGAGAACCCGCAGCCGTTTACTGCCCTGCGCCAAACTCCAGTAGTGCACGGCAGTGATTGGAGTAGCCTGGCCCCAGAAGACGACAGACTGAAGATTGCCATTGCCCGAATCCTACGCCTCAGGCATGCCGGGCTTACTGTAGGAGCGGTTGGCGCAGATTTCCTCCGCCGCCGCATCGCCCCCCTGCAGGAGAGGGGAAGACCCGCCTGGGAGTTCCAGAACGCGGCGGATATCATGAGGCTGCGGCTGGGCCTCAACTTCAACTTCACTGTCCTGGAGCTCACCGCGATGCTCCAGGAGCTCTTCAAGTACGACCCTCAGCATCCCGAAGTGTTCAGGTTGCCGAGGGGCGTTGTTCCGCTGTGCAACAACTCCTCACTCGACCGCATCTGTGCAATGATGCCGCTGTGCGACTCGCATGGAATTGACCCAGCCTGGATAGAGCCTGCAGACGATGTCGTGCGGGCGTTCTTCAATAACTTGGTAGAAGTGCCGATCGACGACGATGAGCAGAGGGGCCTCACCCGTGACACCACCGACGATGAGCTCAAGTGCATCGCCACCAGGCTGGAAGAGGCGGCGGCAGCCGCAGCTGTGGGCGAGTTTGGGTTCACCGCGGAGGAGGCAGAGGCAGCAGAAGCGGCAAGCCTTGCCGAGCGAGAGGAACTTGCCGGCGAGGAGAAGTCTGCCGGGCAGGACGTCGGGCCGAGCAGGCCCGCCGAGGATACGAGCGGCTAGTTGGAGATCGGATCCTCTTCCTCTTCGTCTTCGGGCAGCTTGCCGCAAGCTGAGCCCCCGGCTCCACAAGCAGAGCCCCCGGCTCCACCAAGAAGGCGTCTTCCCAAGGCCGGGGGCGTAGCGGAGCGGCGGACGAGTCAACCCCCGCCGCGCCGCACGACGCGCTCCACCGCGGCAAGTTCTGTTGCCGCGGAAGCACCTCACGCCGCAGCGGCAACTGGAGCGGGGTCGTCCCGGGCCGCTGCTCCAGCTCCCGTCAAGCGGCCAAGGGATCCTACTCCTCCGCCTCCTCGCGCCGGGGGAGGGCCAGGCTTTGACTTCTTCGCGCTCAGCTCCGACGAGGAAGAAGAAGAGTAAGATTCTTGTTGTACTTGTATGTCTTCAATACTTACTGTCTTGTCTTGTATCTCATTTGCTTTACTCTGAACTTATTCCTTTTTAGGACTCTGGCCTAGAGAGCGGCAAAGAGAGCCAAGGTCCCGGTGATTGTCATCGAGGATGATCCCACCGTGTCAGCAGGGGGTGCGCCTGAGACAAGCTTGCCGGACCCGGCAGCTGTTCTTCAGAGCAGCCCCCAGCGCAGCCCCGATCGTAAGTATATGGTTTGCTTCCCGCTGTTGAGCGCGCATGGATACTCTTTGTTTGCTGATATCTGACTGTTGGCTTGTGTAGGAGCAGAGCAGCCTCGCAAGGAGCATCCGGAGGCCTCCCCTGACATGACATCTGCTTCGACTACGCCGCCAAGGGAGAGTTCTCCGGCAAGGGCGGATCCTCCGACAAGGGAGAGCTCTCCGGTAAGGGGGAGCTCTCCGGCAAGGGAGGAGTCTCCGGCAAGGGACAGCACCAGCGGTCCTCAGGTGGTGGAGACCACAACTGCCGAGCCTGGTGCAGGTAAACCTCTTGCTTTGAAACTTCCCTTGGGTTCTTCTTCTCTTGATCTTCTTTTTGGATATCTACTTGACTTTTCTCCCTTTTTCGGCCGTCAGATCCACCCACTTCGGAGCCGATGGAGACCAAGGTTGCTGTTGATGATGCCGCCGCCACCGAAGAAGCGGCCGACGCTGACGATCCCGCCGGCGAAGAGGCCGCCAAGGGTGCCGCCGCAACAGCTGACGAGGGGTCTGGCGATCGCACTGACGACCCTGAGGCCGCAGGAGCGTCAGGCGCTACGCCGACCGCCGACCCTTCCGCCGTTGCCGCAGTGCCAGGCTCCAAAGAGCCCCAGCCTGGCGTCTACTTGAAGGCCGGCGATGGCGTCTTCATCAACCTCCCCTGGGCGTCAGCGTCCAGGGCGCCGGTCGAAGGAGAAAACTTTGACGTGGAGGTGCTCGCCTCCGCTGGGCTGACGCTGGTCGACATGCCAAGTAGCAGCAGCGACGAGCCTGAGGAGGAGCGACTGCTGCGGAAGCTGGTGGCGCTCTACCGCGCTCGACAAGCCAAACTGGAGTCCCGCGAAGCGCTTGTCACGAAGGCGGGGGTGGACATGGAGAAACGCGCGGAGGAGCTCCGAGGTCTCAACCAGGCAGCCCTTCGGTCGCTGGCGGCGGAGCGTGTGCAGCTCGATGAGGCGCAGAAGGCCTTCATCCTCGAGAAGGCAGAAGTTGCAGAGCAACAGCGGCTTGCCGCCGAGGAGCTATCTGCGCAGGAGGGCGAGTTGGTGCAGCTGAAGGCCAACCTGGACAGCCACGAAGAGGAGCTTGCTGCGCGCGAGCAAACACTCAGCGGAGCTCTCAAGGAAACAAAGGATGCTGCCGCAGCTGCCGAGGCCGCCAAGAAGGATCTGGAGGCGAAGGTGGCGCAGCTGGAGACTGATCTCAAGGCGAGCGGTGAAAGCTTGCCGCGCTCAAGCATGAGCGCGAGAAGGACGCCTACACCTTTGGCGAGCTGCAGGGTCGTCTCGCCGAGAAGATCAAGGAGCTTGCCGCCGCCAAGGACTCCAACGCCGATCTTGAGCTGAAGCTGGCTGCTTTGACCAAGACGCTGGACGGTGCCAGGGAGCAGGAGTCGGCCCTGAAGAAGGAGATCAAGGCCGACAAGGCGCTGCTGGAGAGCATTGCCGCCTCCCAGAACGATTTCAGAGAAACTATGGAGCAGTGGATGGAGGGTCTTGTGAATGCTGCCGCGGACATCGACAAGGAGCTGGCGCAGCTGGGGATGGAGGATCTCGGGTATCCCTCCGATGAGACCCTCCCATCCAGTGCCAAGCTCACTCTGTTCTTCAAAGGCGTGGCGACGGCCCTCCAGCGACTCCGGGAGAGGATCCCAAAGCAGCTGGCCGACAAGTCGCGCAAGATCTGCGCAGGAGCTCTTCAGAAGGTATTGGTGAAGGTAGCCTTCCGCAACCCGGGCCTCAACCTCACCAACGTCCTCAGATCCTTGCCGGCGGACGCTGATCTGGAAGCGCTCAAGGACCTTGTCGCACCCATTGTGGACAAGGTGAGCGGGATCAAGAGGGTTGAGGGCGATCGCGTGGACTAGGCCGCCTATTTTCTTCTTTTCTTGTCGCTGCTGGTCATGTTACGAAAACAGTCTATTAGAGCCGCGACAAGCTATCTTGTAATATATAACTTTATTCTGGGTAGTGATTGCAATGTTATTTCCTTTACTTGATTCCTTCCTTTGTATGTTTTTGCCCTACGCTTTTAGGGAACTTGCCGGCGTAGGCACCCTTGCCGCGAGCGCTGAGTGCGGGACGTCAGCAACCTGCTGGCAGTGCTGTTGCCGACAAGAAACCTTGTCGTAACTAGTCGCAGCTCGCTTAAGTTGTTGAGCGAACTCGAAACAAAGTAAGGGCGCGACTGTAGTCGCAGCACACTTAAACTGTTGAGTGAACACGAAACAAAGTAAGGGCGCAACTAGCCACAAGCCGGTTCCTTCACGCACAGGTTTTCCATACAAAGCATGGTCGTTCAAGGAAGATAACTTAAAAAATTTAAAAACATATGATTGCTCAAACTTTGGCAACTTAGCTTTTCTATCGTTTGCTTCCCGGCAAGGCGCGACTTTCTTGAATGACGCCTGGTCCATACCATTATCTTCCCCTCCCCCCCGGCAAATTTGTGGGCGAAGGAACCTTCATTTCCTTGAGAAAAAAGGAAGTAGAGAAAATAATAATATGGAGCCTTACGACTCGTTACTGCTTACCGGGGTTTGGCGCTGCACAAAGTGTCAGATAACTCATGCAAAAAAGCATGAAATTGACAAGGTGTGCGGAGCTCATGAGCTTTATTTACGTACAGGGTCTGCGCCTGGCTTTGTACAAAGGATTACATGCAACAGCGGCAAGACTTGTACAAAAGGGTGGTTGCCGGAACAGGGTCCGGCAACCGCGCCTTATGGGTAAAACTTACGAAGATGCTCGATGTTCCAGGAGTTGCTCACCGGAATGCCATCTTCGGTCTCAAGGCGGACAGCGCCAGGCCTAGTGACTCGTTTCACCCGATAAGGGCCTTCCCACTTCGGCGTCAACTTGTTGGAATTCTTGGCAGAATGGACGCGCCGAAGAACAAGGTCGCCTTCCTCGCGACTTCTGGCGTTAACTTTGCGGCTATGGTAGCGGCGCAAAGCTTGCTGGTAGCGAGCAGCTCGTACCGCAGCCTGAAGACGGTCTTCCTCAAGGAGTAGCGCGTCCTCTTGTCGCAGCTGCTCTTGCTCAAGCTCATCATAAGCGAGCACTCGAGGCGACCCGTATACGAGTTCCGTGGGGAGAACTGCCTCTGCTCCATAGACTAGAGCGAAAGGTGTCTGGCCAGTGGCTCGATTTGGCGTCGTCCTGATCGACCAAAGAACCACTGACAGCTCCTCGATCCAGTTTCTTCCGCACCCGTGCAGCCTATCGAAAGTCTTGGTCTTGAGCCCACGCAGCACTTCAGCATTTCCCTCTCCGCTTGACCGTTGCTCCTGGGGTGAGCAACAGAAGCGAAGCAGACCTTGGCGCCAAGATCTTGGACGTACTGCATGAAGGTGCGGCTCGTGAATTGTGTACCGTTGTCGGCGATGATCCTGTTAGGGATCCCGAAGCGGCAAACAATCGACCTGAAGAACTTGACTGCTGACTGTGTTGTCACCTTCCTCACTGCTTCCACTTCCGGCCACTTTGTGAACTTGTCGATTGCGACGTACAAGTACTCAAAGCCCCCGACTGCTCGGGGGAAGGGGCCGAGGATGTCGAGCCCCCAGACCGAAAATGGCCAGGATAAAGGGATCGTCTGGAGAGCTTGAGCTGGCTGGTGCATCTACTTGGAATGGAACTGGCACGCTTCACACTTGGTTACTTGTGCAGTTGCATCCTGGAGGGCTGTCGGCCAAAAGAAACCTTGCCGGAATGCTTTGCCGGCAAGTGCTCTTGCGCCAATGTGGTGACCATAGATGCCTCCATGTATCTCTGCCAACAGCTTCTGTCCATCTTCCCTGCGAATACACTTCAATTTCACACCGTTGAGTCTTCTTATGTACAGTGCGTTGTCGACAAACTGGTACATACTTGACTGCCGGGCTACTCTTTCCGCTTCTTCTTGCTCTTGGGGAAGTTCTCCTGTCTGAAGGAAACGGACGATCTGCTGTGCCCATGCTGGAGCTTGTGGCTCGACAACAAGGACTAAAGGCATATCTGCTGCTGCGGGAACATCCGCTTCTACGATGAGAACCTGCGGCTCAGCCGGAGCTTGACGTTCCCAGGCAAGCTAGCCGGAGCAAAACTTGTCGGGAGCGTCTGCTTCAACGAAACAAATCCTGGGGCTTGTCGGAGCAGACTGCTCCTCAGCACTCTTGGCGTTGATCTTGGGGACCTTCTTGGCGGCGGCTTCGGGAAGCTCTGCCGGAAAATAGTCACCAGAAACATGTTCCATCTGTAGGCCGACAAAGTGCTCTTCTAGCTTCCTCACTTCATCAACGTAAGCTTCCATCAACGACAAGCTGCGAGTCACCCCTGACAATGAGTTTCTTGATCCCAAGGTCTGCCGCGATCCTTAGACCGGCAAGCAAACCTTCATACTCTGCAGTATTGTTTGTTGCTTGCTCCTTGGGAAAGTGCATCTGGACTACGTACTTGAGGTGCTCTCCGGTGGGTGCGACAAGCAGCACGCCAGCATCGGCGCCTTGCAGCGAGAAAGCACCATCAAAGTACATCAGCCACTCTTTGCTCGCCTCCTTGACGGGGATGCTCGTCTCTGGAATTTCTTCATCAGGTGTTGGCGTCCACTCTGCTATGAATTCTGCCAATGCTCTGCTTTGGATAGTTGAAGTGCTCTCAAACTTGAGGCCAAAGCTTGACAGTTCCAGTGCCCACTCAACAATTCTGCCTGTCGCTTCTGGATTCTGCAGTATCCTCTTCAGCGGAAAGCGAGTGACAACTGTTATCTCATGTGCTTGGAAGTAATGGCGCAGCTTTCTCGAGGCCATGAGAAGGCCAAAAAGCAATTTCTGCACACCAGAGTACCTTGACCTAGCCCCCTGCAGAAGGGAACTGACAAAGTAGACTGGGCGCTGCACCATTTTCTTCTGTATCTCCTCGGGCGCCTGCGCAGATCCATCTTTGCCGGGACCAGAGCTTGTCGGGGAAGCCCCCTGCTTGTCGCTGGATGCGCTCGCCGTGGTTGCTGGCTCATCATCCGCCTCCCTCTCCGCTACTAACGCAGCACTAACCACTTGATTGGTTGCCGCCAGATACAGCAGCAACTTCTCTTGTGGCTTAGGTGCGACAAGTATTGGAGTGGAGGACAGGTATCTCTTCAAGTCCTGCAGCGCAGCCTCCGCTTCCGGAGTCCATTTCATTGGACCTGCCTTTTTCAAAATTTTGAAAAACGGCAGGGCGCGCTCAACAGACTTAGAGATAAACCTGCTGAGAGCTGCCACGCAGCCGGCAAGTTTCCGCACATCCTTGACGCGCTTCGGTGCTTCAATCTGCTCAATGGCCTTGATCTTGTCGGGATTGGCCTCAATTCCCCGCTGAGACACGAAGAAACCGAGAAGCTTGCCAGAAGGGACTCCAAACACGCACTTCTCGGGGTTGAGCTTAAGGCTGATCTTGCGCAGATTTGCAAAAGTCTCTTCTAAATCTTGAATCAGAGTTGCTTTGTCCCTGCTCTTGACCACTATATCATCCATGTAGGCTTCCACATTTCTGTGTACTTGTGGCTCAAAAGCGGTATGGACGACCCTTGCAAATGTTGAACCAGCATTCTTCAAACCGAAAGGCATCCGTATGAAACAGTATGTGCCACATGGAGTGATGAATGCGGTTTTCTCCTCATCCTCTTCTGCCATGAAGATTTGATGATATCCTGAGTATGCGTCAAGAAATGAAAGCAAGTCACATCCGGCCGTGGAGTCAACAATCTGGTCGATGCGCGGCAAGGGAAATGGATCTTTGGGACAAGCTTTTTTAACATCGGTAAAGTCGATACAAAGCCTCCATTTCCCGTTTGCCTTGCGCACGACTACAAGATTGGCCAACCACGTAGGATGGAGCACTCCTCTCACGAGGCCTGCTGCTTCCAACTTCTTGATCTCTTCTGCGATGAATTCTTGGCGCTCCACTGCTTGCTTTCTGACTTTCTGCTTGACAGGCCGCGCCTGAGGACAGACGGCTAGGTGGTGCTCAATTACTTTCCTGGGAACACCGGGGATGTCAGACGGTTGCCATGCAAACACATCGACATTCACCCGCAGGAAAGCAATGAGCGCGCTTTCCTATTTGGGGTCGAGAGTGGCACTGATGGTGAAAGTACCACCAGTGCCGTCCTCCTTGGCGGACACCTTCTTGGTCGCTGGCGGAGCTGCCATTGTCTTCTTACACTTGCCGGTAGAGCTTGATGGTGCGTCCTCGACGGTAGCGCAGCACTCCGAAGAGGTGCGCTTGCCGGAGTGGGCATCAGAACTCTTGTCGGACACGGTCTTCTTCTTCCCCCCGGGAGCTTCAGCGGCAAGTGTCTCGCGATCCGTCGCGGCTGCTGCTTCCCGGTAGATCTTATCGGCACAGATAAGAGCATCTTTCTTGTCGCCAGGGACAGAGATGACACTTATCGGGCCTGGCATCTTCAGCATGTTGTACACATAGTGAGAGGCCGCCATGAACTTGGCGAGCGCTGGACGGCCGAGAATCCCATTGTAAGGCAATGGAAAATCGGCAACGTCAAAAGTGATCCTCTCAGTCCTGAAGTTCAACTCGCTGCCAAATGTCACCGGCAGCGTGATTTTCCCCTTCGTCTTGCTCCTTCCCGGGTTGATTCCTTGGAATGTGCCGGTCTCTTCGAGCTCGCTGTCAGGGACTTGGAGTTTCCGGAGCACAGCGGAGGAGATCAGGTTCAAGCCGGCCCCGCCGTCAACTAGCATCTTAGTGACCTTGAGGTTGCGGATAGTTGGCGAGACCAACATCAGCAAACACCCGACCGCAGTTGTGCGATCAGGGTAGCCCTCAATATCAAAGATGATAGGCGTGCTGGACCATTTCAGAAGCTTGCGTGACTCAACGGGTGGTTCTGCCGCATTGACTTCCCGCACCCACTACTTGAGTTGGCGGTGTGAAGTATGCAGAGAAGCACCGCTGTCAACGCACAAAACTTCTGTGGCTTTCTGGAACTCCTACTCACCAGTCTCGTCATCATCCATGTCTTCGTCGTCGTCATCTTCATCCTTGTCGCGGCCGCGGCGAGGTCTGTCTCCTTGCCGCTGCTTGTCCTTGCCACGGCGTCCTCCCCGGTCGGTGCGCTTCGTACCGGATCCTCCAGCACCTCCTTGGGCTTTCTCCTTGTCGCGTCGCTCGTACTCAGCCTTTTGCATCTCGACAAGCAGCCCGACCTTCTTGCAGCTCTGGAGGTCATGGCCCTTGGTGTGGTGGATCTTGCAGTACTGTTTGTTGGTGCCGTCCTGCTTGTCGGCGGCCGCCACAGCCTGGCAGTTCGCTCATGCAGCAACCTCCTTGCCGGAGCTACCATCTTTGGCTTTCTTGGCGCCACCGTCGCTGCCGGACTGCTCAACAACTAGCACATCTTTGCCTTTCCTCTTCCTGTTGTTCCCCCACCGGCTTTTCTTTGCCGGGGCTGTATCATCACTGTCAGATCCTCCTGTTCCTGTATTCTCTCCGGGGAGTTTCCTCCCTTCCTAAGCACGTGCACACCTGTCGGCCAGGGCATACAGCTCACTGACGTTTCTGATCTTGCACATCGCCATCTCCTCCCGCATCCTGCGGTTACGCACGTTCTGGTGGAATGCGCTGATGACCGCGGCAGGGTGGACATCTGGGACGTTGCGTTGCACTTGGCTCAATCTCTGGATGTACTTGCGCAGGGGCTCTCCTTCTTTCTGGGCAAGCAGATGAAGATCACTCTCCTGGCCATGAGGTTTGTGGCCGCCTGTAAAGGCGCCGACAAACTGATGGCATAGGTCTGCCCAGGAAGATATGGAGTTGTCTGGCTGTGGGGACCCCGACTCATAAGTCGTGATCACCGAATGCACGTGTACAGTGATCCCAGAGATCAATGCTCACTAAACACATAGAAGCTGAATAAAAAGAGTCTTACATCCATACATACCGTCTTACACAAATCATGACCATTATGGTCAAGTCTTACATAGATAAAGCCTTAGGGGCTGAACATCAAATGAAACACAAGCAACGGAAATCTTCGTTGATAAGTAGAACCCATGCCATCTGCCTTAACCCTACAGGCATTCTGACTAGGAAGCGTCCTAGTTCGCATGTTCGTCTCCAAAGGATTCTTCCTCGAACTCCTGTTCTTCCATGCCTGGTCAATTAAATATCCAGTGGCAAGCCAATGAGTACTTTGAATGTACTCGCAAGCAACCCATGTTTTGGTTCAAGGTACAATAATGCATGACATAGGTAAATTTTTGCGGAAAGCTAGTTTTGGGTGCAATGACATGTTCAACAACTTGTAAGACATGCATCAGGAGAACTTAAGTAAGAATGAGGATAGGTTACAGATATCAACATAACTAGAGAGGGCACCAACCCAACTCAATCATGTCAAGTCCTTGACTTGAGCCAAGTAGTTCTTCCCACTTATCCAAACACACACACTGGTTTGTAAACATGTGGACGTAGCCCAAGAGCGGTTACCCAACTGTCCTTGACCGTGGACACGGCTATTCGAATAGTTTTACACTCTGCAGAGGTTGCACACTTTACCCACAAGATCCGGGGAGCTTCTGTGTCATCCACGACCCGCGGCACCTCAATTACCCGGGGTAAGCACCCGATCACTATCTTTCCCTAGACGACACTAACAAGGAGGTCACTCGTTGTTCCGTATCCTCACGATGTACATCATACGAGACTCGCTCGAGATCGTAACATCCGAGAGGGGACACAACGGTGTATCCGGTGCCCTGTGAAAACAGTCATGGCCGCCCTACCTGGCATGACCCCGTCCCGAGAGAGAGCACCAACTCTCCCTCGTCACTAGTAATGCGGGCTCCAAGCTAGTATCGACTTAGGTGATCAATAATGCCCTTTCCCATATAAGGGTAGAGTGGTTGCGCATGTAAGGTTGGAATAACGGTCGCAACTTAAACCAATCCGTTTTGGAAAACAACACACACTTGTCTCGGTACACCACTTCGTCATCAAGTGGTTACCCAACTCATCATCTCCCTAGGGCATAAGTGGCACCCGATGGGGTTTTCGAAAAGTCTTTTGAAAGCACTTTGCCTCCATCACCATGCATATTCCCGTCCCTTTTGCATAGCACTACTTTTGCATCCTATCTACTCCCACCGGCATAAACCTCATAAGGAGGTAGGGTCATGCATAATGTAGGTTTCAACGAGGAAGTAACAGAGGTGACCCACCAAAGTGGCTACCACCTCATCATGATTCCATTGCAACAACAATAAAGTGCTATATGACATGCATAAAGAGGGTTTCATAGACATGGTCAAAGGGCTGTTTGCCTGGCTCAACAAGGT
The DNA here is from genome assembly GCA_032464435.1 of Aegilops umbellulata. Taxonomy (NCBI): domain Eukaryota; kingdom Viridiplantae; phylum Streptophyta; class Magnoliopsida; order Poales; family Poaceae; genus Aegilops; species Aegilops umbellulata. Next base: position 149,696,305 of record CP136059.1, on the reverse strand, counting down.
CTTCTGGGTCTTCAAAGTCTACTGGTCCAACTCCTTCGTCAGCAACGCAATCTGTCGCCGCAAAATAATAACGAGAAAAAATAAGGCAATAATAAAACAGAAAAATCAAAGTGCCCAGAAAAATGTCAAATCATTTTTGTAAAATACTAGGTGGAAATCTAAGAAGGGGAAAATTCCTTGTTTTGGATTTGGAGTTGTGGAACAGGAGAAATGGATTTTCAAAGGCATATTTAAATGCTTAAAATCACATTTAAATATTTATAGTAAAGAAAAGTTGGTTGGATTTGAATGGAAGTTGCACCATTAAATAGGTTGCAATATTCTAGGAATTTAGGAATTGGAATTATTCCATTTTGACAAATATTTTACCCTATGGAATTTTTACAAGACAGAAAGAAAGGGAAAAAGAAAAATGGCACTGTGCCACTGGGCCAGAACAGCCGCAGGGCAGCAGGCCCAGCCAGCGGGCCGGCCCAGCCGAGCCAGCGCACAGCGCGTGCGCCCGTCCACCCGTTTCAAAGCTGACGGGCGGGGCCCGCAGGTCGAACGGGGCGCGGGAATGAGGGAGAGGATGACAGGCGGGGCCCGCTTGTCATCACTAACCCGTGGATAGGGGGTCGCGGCGCTCACCGGCGACGATGCAGGCCACGGCGAGCTCCGGCGAGTGCGGGGATGGCTTTAGGGGACTGCCGCACGTCGGGGGGTGGTGGACTTGGCTGGCGGGGGTGCCTGGTTCGCGGGCGACGAGGTCCGCGGCAGAAGGGCTTCGGGAGTCGATGGCTCCGGCCGTTTCCGGTGGCTACAGAGAGGGGAAACGAGGGGGAAATGGTCAGGGAGCTGCGAGGAGTCCAGATCGAGACAAAAGGGGGCCGGGGACGACCCGTACCTCGCGAACTCCGGCGAGCCGAAGCGGCGGAGCTCGAGCTCGATCTCGAGCTCGGGCGGCTCTGGAGGCGAACTGGAGGTGCAGGGGGAGGTTTTGGTGGTGCAGAGAGCGAGTGGTGAGGGTGGAAGGGCTCGGGGAGGCCTTTATATAGGCGAACGGCGGTCCACCGTGGGCTCGTGCGCCGGCGAGATCGCTGCCGTCGCCTCGGGTCACGGGGGCCCGTCTGGTTGTGTCTGGGGTGCTCGTGGGGGTCGACTACGGCCAGGGGAAGAAGAGAGAGAGGGAGCAGGGGGCCAGAGGCACCGCGCGTGTGAGCACGCTCACTGGTGCGCTCGGGCGGTCGCCGCGCGTGCAAGCTGGGGCGAGAGGAGGGAGAAGGAGGAGGGGGCCGACAGCGTGCCGTGTCCTAGACGTCGAGGCACCTCGGGGGACATGAGGGGGAGAGCCGAGGTGGCCGGATGTGGCTGGAAGGGGGCGGCTATAGTGTGGGGGCGCACTGTAGCGCGCTCCAGAGCGTGCAAATGGCTGCCATGGCATCGTTTAAAGGGCAGAGGCGCGTCCACTAGTGTCTAGCAGGTCTAGGGGGGAGTAAAGAAGAGGAGAGGGGCATTGGATGCCCTGGATTGCCACTTGAGTGAGGAGGGAGGTGAGGAAGAGGGGGAAAGTGGCTGTCTAGAGAAAGAAAGAGGGGGGTTTCACCCCTCAATCATTGAGCTGGGGACTTGCCATTGTTACTGGAGGTGAAAGGGGTCTAGGGGGAGCTGTGGTAAAAAGTGGAGCTCACCAAGAATAGTGGAAGGGGTCCAAACAGTGGTTTTTGCAAAATGACAGAAGGTGTTTGATGTTGGTTTGGGCAAGAAAATTATCTCCAATTGGCATGACGCTCCACAGGGTGAAATGACACATATAATTAGGGCCTTCCACCAATTTGGAGCTTAATTGGGCAAAGTTGCCAATGCAACTTTTGTAAACCCTAGAAATGAGCAGAAATGGACTTGTGTAGATCTAGTGGAGCAAATCACTTCTCCTTGATTCACCACTTGGTGTAGTGGCCTCATTTGGTCATGTGATCATGCTCACAAAAGTTGGAGTCAAGGAGAGAAAGTTGGTAGTACAAACTTGATCAAACTTGATTCTGGTCAGAGAGGGTTTTGGGGCATTTTGGTGAACCAAAATGACTCTAGTTGACATGGGGCTTTGCAAGGTGATCACAATATGCATTTGTGACTTGCTGGATTTTCCTTGGATTTTTATGAAAGTATTTCCTGTAGAAATATCTCAAATCCTTGAAATGGGCAGAAATGGTTTTGGAAGGTTTTGTCCAATATTTTGATCATAACCATGTGTTGAAACTCATATATATGGAAAATATATGTCCATTGAGTCTCCCTAATTTTTCTCAAATATTTCTAAAGCTTTTAAATAATTTTAACCTATTTAAGACCATTTCTGGCCTTAAGAAAAACTCTTTAAATAAAATAGGAAAATAACTTTCAAAATTATATTTTTGTGGTTTCTGGGTATCCTATATCTAATAGGTGTCCAATATATCTTTGGAAATACTTTTACTGCCCTTAATTAAGTATTTGCAGTGCATACCTCAATCCAGGGGTTTTTGGAAAACTAATTCTTAAAAATACTTTTTGGCCAAATTATTTTTGTAAGATAATACTATATTGCTCTATATACATGGCATGATCATTGGGCAGAAGTTTGGGACAAGAAGATGAAGTATAGAAGGTGGAGTAGTTGACTATAAAGAGCACTTGAAAAACCACTCAGAGAAAACCAACTTCAAAATAAAAGCCAAATAATGCAAAAGTTTTTGTTGGACCAAATTTTCATGCTTTATTAATGCAAATGATATGTTACAAAATGCAGGGTGTGACAGACCTACCCCCTTACAAGAATCTCGTCCCCGAGATTCCTAAACTAGGCCTTGAAGAGATATGGAAACTCGGATCTGAGGTAGTCTTCACGCTCCCAGGTTGCTTCTGCTTCAGTGTGGTTGCTCCACTGGACCTTGAAGTACTTTATCGTGCGACTTCGAGTGCATCGCTCAGCCTCATCCAAAATGCAGATGGGCCTCTCACGGTAAGTCAAATCAGGCTAGAGGTCAATGATTTGATGATTGACGTCCTTGTAAAGATCAGGTTTGTCTGGAACTTGGAGACACTTCCGGAGTTGTGATACGTGGAATACGTTGTGCACATCGGATAGTTCAGGTGGCAGTTCCAACTGGTAAGCTACTTCTCCTCGCTGGTTAGTGATCTTGAAGGGGCCGATGTATCTTGGTGCGAGCTTTCTTTTGACATGGAAGCTCTGTGTCCCTTTGAGAGGTGTGACCCGGAGATAGACATGGGCTCCAACTCGGAAGTTCATGTCTCTACGACGTGAGTCAGCATAGCTCTTCTGCCTTGACTTGGCGGTCTTCAAACGCTCTGTGACAAGATGGACTTGCTCTTCTGCTTCACGGAGAATATCAGGCCCAAAGACTAGCCCTTCTCCGGTCCCTGACCAATTGAGGGGTGTGCGACACTTGCGTCCGTACAACACCTCAAATGGTGCCATCTGGAGGCTAGACTGATAGTTGTTGTTGTAGGAGAACTCGGCAAAAGGGAGGCAATCTTCCCACCTAGCTCCATATGCTAAGACACAGACTCGGAGCATGTCTTCGAGTATCTGATTCACCCGTTCTGTCTGACCTCCGGTCTGTGGGTGGAAAGCAGTGCTGAAGGACAACTTGGTCCCCATGGCCTCTTGGAAACTCTTCCAGAACCTTGAGGTAAACTGAGTTCCTCGATCTGACACAATCTCCTTGGGAACACCATGAAGGCTTACGACTCTGTTGATGTAGAGGCTGGCTAGCTGGTTTCCCTTGTAAGTTGTTTTGACAGGAATGAAATGGGCTACTTTGGTCAAATGGAAGACTATGACCCAGATGGAGTCATGTCCCTTGTTTGACCTAGGTAGTCCAGTGATGAAATCCATTCTGACTTTATCCCATTTCCACTCGGGAACCTTGAGGGGTTGTAACAATCCAGCGGGCCGCTGATGTTCAGCTTTGACCCTTTGGCATATGTCACATTTAGCGACGCAAGTGGCTACCTCTCTCTTCATACCATGCCACCAGAATCTTTCCTTTAGGTCTTGATACATCTTGGTTCCTCCGGGGTGGATGGAATACGGGGTGTCATGAGCTTCTTGCAAGATCAAATTCTTGAGCTCAATCTTGTTGGGTACGCAAATGCAATTCCCAAACCACACGATTCCTTGCTCATCCTCTGAGAATCCGGGGGCCTTGCCTGCCTTGATCTTCCTCTTGATGCCTTCAATACTCTCGTGTCCCTTTTGAGCTTCCTTAATATCATCCATCAGGGTAGGCTTGACTTCAAGGTTGGCTAGGAATCCTGGTGCAACCAGTTCCAACCCGAAGCTTTCAAGTTCTTCATACAAGGCGGGTAGCCTGCCCTTAAGCATAGCATTCAAGGAACAAGCCTTTCTGCTTAATGCATCTGCTACCACATTAGCCTTTCCAGGGTGGTATTGAACACTGAGATCGTAATCCTTGATCAATTCTATCCATCTTCTTTGCCTCATGTTCAATTCCTTCTGAGTGAAAATATACTTCAGACTTTTGTGATCTGTGTATATCTCACACCGCTTCCCTAGGAGGTAACGTCGCCATGTCTTCAGGGCATGAACTACAGCTGCCAACTCGAGGTCATGAGTAGCATAGTTCTCTTCATGAGGCCGTTGTTGCCTTGAAAGGTAAGCTATGACTCTGCCCTCTTGCATCAGAACACCTCCCAGTCCGGTCTTTGACGCATCACAGTATATCACAAACTCCTTGTGTATATCTGGTGTGGCCAAAACTGGGGCGGTGGTCAATCTCTTCTTCAGCTCCTGGAAGCTCTCTTCACAGTTCGGCGTCCATTCAAACTTCTTGTCCTTCTTCAAGAGCTGAGTCATGGGTCGGGCAATGCTTGAGAACCCTTCAACGAACTTGCGTTAATATCCCGCGAGTCCGAGGAAGCTTCTGACTTCTTTCACATTGTTTGGGGATTGCCATTCAGTCATGGCTTCAACCTTAGCGGGATCGACCGACAATCCTTCTTCAGTCAAAACATGACCCAAGAATCCAACCTCATGCAGCCAAAATTCACACTTGCTGAACTTGGCATACAGTTGGTGCTTTCGAAGCTTGTCAAGGACCATCCTCAAGTGTTGCTCGTGCTCTTCTTCCGTCTTTGAGAAGACAAGAATGTCATCAATGAAGACAACAACAAACTTGTCCAAATATTCCATGAAGACCTTATTCATGAGATACATGAAGTAAGCTGGGGCATTGGTCAATCCAAAGGACATGACCGTGCACTCATACAGGCCATATCTGGTTACAAATGCCGTCTTCGGAATATCTTCGGGTCTGATCTTCAGCTGGTAGTACCCAGATCTGAGGTCAATCTTGGAGGACACCTTGGCCCCATTGAGTTGATCAAACAGATCTTCAATTTTGGGAAGTGGATACTTGTTCTTGATTGTAACTTCATTGAGGGAGCGGTAGTCAATGCATAAGCGGATAGTACCATCCTTCTTTGCCACAAACAGAACTGGCGATCCCCAAGGGGAGGCACTAGGGCGGATGAATCCTTTCCTCAACTGCTCTTCCAGTTGCTTCTTCAACTCTGCCAACTCTTCTGATCCCATTCTATAAGGCTTCTTATAGATGGGTCCTGCTCCGGGCTTGAGCTCGATGATGAACTCGATGTCTCGGTCAGGAGGCATTCCCGGTAGCTCATCGGGAAAGACATCGGGGTATTCGCATACTACCGGCACTTGCTCCAATCCAACTCCAGTCAGACAGTTGACTTGGTTGACTCGAGCAGAGGTGGGGTTGGGAGCAAACTTGACTTCGACTCCTTGGTCATTGGTCATAGTGACAGTCCGGTTGGCACAATCTAACAAGCCTTGGTGCTTGATGAGCCAATCCATTCCTAAGATAACATCCAAGCCTTGTGATCTTAAGATGATAAGGTCTGCTTGGAAGTCTACCCCATTGATGATAATCCCGACTCCTTTACACCCTATCTTGGCTCTCATCTCGGCTCCGGGGGTTTGTACCACCATAGGGTTACTTAGGGGTGTAGGGGTCATGCCACTTTTTAATGCAAACTTTTGGGTGACAAATGAATGCGTGGCTCCAGAATCAAACAAGACAGTTGCAGGGGTTGAGTTGACAAGGAACGTACCCAGCACGATGTCCGGGTCTTCCTGGGCTTCTTCTGCAGTGACATGGTTCACACGACCCTTGCCGTTGTTGGGCGGGTTGCGGGGAGCTTGGTTCCTTAGTGGCATTCCACGGCCTTGTCCTGTGTTCTGTGCATTGGGGCGCGGGGCGTCGGGCTTCTTGTTGGGGCAATTCTTGGAGTAGTGCCCTGGCTGACCACATCCAAAGCAAGTGACTTAATTGGGGTTGCTGTTCCTGCCGGCATTGTTATTGGGGTTGTTGTAAGCTGGCCTGGGGCTGGCATACTGCTGAGGTGGATAGTTGGTGCGGGGTGCAGGAGCTCTTGGCTGCTGATAGGTTGGCCTGACCGGGGCAGACTGCCACGGGCGAGGCTTCTGGTTGCTGGAGCTACCCTTGCTGATCATCTTGCGCTTACGGGTATCATCCAAAGCACGTCGCTTGTCTTCAAGCATGAGTGCCTTGTTCACCAGGTCAGGAAAGGTCGGGCAGTCACACACAACAAGCGAGTACTGCAGAGTCTGGTTAAGGCCTTCCATGAAGCGCTCCTTTTTGGCAGCATCAGTGCTGACATCTTCAGGGGCATACCTTGAGAGAACACTGAACTTCTGCATGTACTCCTTGACAGTGCTACCACCTTGCTTCAGGGCTCGGAACTCACGCTTCTTGATGGCCATGATTCCGGAAGGAATGTGGGCCTTGCGGAATTCTGCCTTGAAGTCATTCCAAGTGATGTTTCGCTCAGCATGCATGGCCTTGAATCCATCCCACCAAGCTCTGGCGGTTCCCCCGAGACAGTGAGCGGCATATGCCACCCTTTCACGATCCTCAGTGCATCCGACTAGTTCCAGCAGATCCTCAATGGTGCGGACCCAGTCATCTGCATCTTGGGGTTCAGCAGTCTCGATGAAGGTGGGTGGTGCATGCTTCTTGAACTCCACCAATGTGGAACGTCCATTGTCGTTTCTCGCCGGCTGGCGGTTGACAGCTTGAGCAATCATCTGGAGGGCTGCAGTGTTGGCCTGGCGTTCCTCTCGGAAAGCTTGGAGAACCTGAGCCACATCCATGCTTGGAGGTGGTGGTGGTGGCGGAGCTTGTTCTTGGGTTTGGTCCTGACTGGCTCCATCTCCGGCTCCTTGCTGCTGGGTAGAAGTACCAGTACGGGTTACAACAGGCATCCTGCTGGAGCGATCAAGGTCTCATGATTGGGAAAGATTGGGAAAGCAATGTAGATGGGATGCCTAGTAAGGGGGTTGGTATGACACTAATTGTTTTCATGCAAGGGCCAAAAGGCCAAACACATTCATTAAAATCCAAATGGGTGATGTAGTCGCTTACAAGTTCCCGTAGGAAAGCACGACATCCATCAAGCACACCAAAAGCAAATGCAACACTACATGGTTTCATATGAACCAGTACAAGGACTCGACTTCGCATAGGGGGTACACGACCTATCCTACCATAGGGGTTGCTCATGGGCACATCCGGGTTGCGAATGATGCCTAAGTGGCGGAATGCTCGGTCGCGTAGTCTGGCTCTTCTGGGTCTTCCTCCTCGTCATCGGTGGCCTGACTTTCCTCTTCACTTGAAGGGGTGGGGGAGTGGAGGAGCTCAACACGGCGTTGCTTTGCCGGTGGTGCGAAGAGCTTGCGGTATTCCTTTGCGCTCATGCGGTGCTGCCATGGTGGTTCTCCATCCTTTGGGGGTCTTCCGCCTCGGTATGCGATTGTAGGATGACCAGGGGGAGCACCTTCCTTCTTGATCCTATCTGTCTTCTCTTGTTCTTGGCGAAGAAGTGCCTTGGTCTCATGGAGTTCTTTTCGGAGTTCCATCGATTCCGAGGCCAAGTGTTGTGCCAAACTATCGGCACAAAGGCTGAAGTAGGTCTGGAATCGGAGTGGAAGTCCTTCCTCTAGTGGTGGAGCTGGTGCACTGCTCTCATCCTCACCTTCCTTCCGATAAGGCAAGAAGCGGGTTGCCATCTCGTCTGCCATCTCGGGAAGAAGGTCTCGAAGGCGGGTGAGTGCTTTGAGGGTTGCCGTCTCGACGGCAAGAACTAGTCTTGCCATCTGGGGTCGCTCAAAGAACCAGCCTGTTGGAGAGTCATTGGCCTTCACGATCACTTCCACGTGATACTCTGTCTCGGTGTCATTGATCCAGTGCTCATGGTAGGTGAAAATGGGGGTTCGGTGGAACTGGCACTTCTTGAGGCTATCCTCAAGAATCACGGGAAATCCGTTGGTCAGGAAGTCCTCAGGTACGGCAGCCATCTACAAAGGTTGAATGGGAGAGGTCAATAAGGTACATATAACTCGGGTGGGTAAGCTTAGAAAAGGAGAGAGGTTTAGATGGTCTCAAGCTAACTAACGTCCATGCTAACTAAGGCTTCCTACAGTCAGGATGGCTCTGATACCAGCTCTGTGGGGACCCCGACTCATAAGTCGTGATCACCGAATGCACGTGTACAGTGATCCCAGAGATCAATGCTCACTGAACACACAGAAGCTGAATAACAAGAGTCTTACATCCATACATACCGTCTTACACAAATCATGACCATTATGGTCAAGTCTTACATAGATAAAGCCTTAGGGGCTGAACATCAAATGAAACACAAGCAGCGGAAATCTTCGTTGATAAGTCGAAACCATGCCATCTGCCTTAACCCTACAGGCATTCTAACTGGGAAGCGTCCAAGTTCGCATGTTCGTCTCCAAAGGATTCTTCCTCGAACTCCTGTTCTTCCATGCCTGGTTAGTTAAATAACAAGTGGCAAGCCAATGAGTACTTTGAATGTACTCGCAAGCAACCCATGTTTTGGTTCAAGGTACAATAATGCATGACATAGGTAAATTTTTGCGGAAAGCTAGTTTTGGGTGCAATGACATGTTCAACAACTTGTAAGACATGCATCAGGAGAATTTAAGTAAGCATGAGGATAGGTTACAGATATCAACATAACTAGAGAGGGCACCAACCCAACTCAATCATGTCAAGTCCTTGACTGGACCCAAGTAGTTCTTCCCACTTATCCAAACACACACACTGGTTTGTAAACATGTGGACGTAGACCAAGAGCGGTTACCCAACTGTCCTTGACCGTGGACACGGCTATTCGAATAGTTTTACACTCTGCAGAGGTTGCACACTTTACCCACAAGATCCGGGGAGCTTCCGTGTCATCCACGACCCGCGGCACCTTAAGTACCCGGGGTAAGCACCCAATCACTATCTTTCCCTAGACGACACTAACAAGGAGTCCACTCGTTGTTCCGTATCCTCACGATGTACATCATACGAGACTCGCTCGAGATCATAACATCCGAGAGGGGACACAACGGTGTATCCGGTGCCCTGTGAAAACAGTCATGGCCGCCCTACCTGGCACGACCCCGTCCCGAGAGAGAGCACCAACTCTCCCTCGTCACTAGTAATGCGGGCTCCAAGCTAGTATCGACTTAGGTAATCAATAATGCCCTTTCCCATATAAGGGTAGAGTGGTTGCGCATGTAAGGTTGGAATAACGGTCGCAACTTAAACCAGTCCGTTTTGGAAAACAACACACACTTGTCTCGGTACACCACTTCGTCATCAAGTGGTTACCCAACTTATCATCTCCCTCGGGCATAAGTGGCACCCGGTGGGGTTTTCAAAAAGTCTTTTGAAAGCACTTTGCCTCCATCACCATGCATATTCCCGTCCCTTTTGCGTAGCACTACTTTTGCATCCTATCTACTCCCACCGGCATAACCCTCATAAGGAGGTAGGGTCATGCATAATGTAGGTTTCAACGAGGAAGTAACGGAGGTGACCTACCAAAGTGGCTACCACCTCATCATGATTCCATTGCAACAACAATAAAGTGCTATATGACATGCATAAAGAGGGTTTCATAGACATGGTCAAAGGGCTGCTTGCCTGGCTCAACAAGGTCTTCTGGGTCTTCAAAGTCTTCTGGTCCAACTCCTTCGTCAGCAACGCAATCTGTCGCCGCAAAATAATAACGAGAAAAAAATAAGGCAATAATAAAACAGAAAAATCAAAGTGCCCAGAAAAATGTCAACTCATTTTTGTAAAATACTAGGTGGAAATCTAAGAAGGGGAAAATTCCTAGTTTTGGATTTGGATTTGTGGAACAGGAGAAATGGATTTTCAAAGGCATATTTAAATGCTTAAAATCACATTTAAATATTTATAGTAAAGAAAAGTTGGTTGGATTTGAATGGAAGTTGCACCATTAAATAGGTTGCAATATTCTAGGAATTTAGGAATTGGAATTATTCCATTTGGACAAATATTTTACCCTGTGGAATTTTTACAAGACAGAAAGAAAAGGAAAAAGAAAAATGGCACTGTGCCACTGGGCCAGAACAGCCGCAGGGCAGCAGGCCCAGCCAGCGGCCCGGCCCAGCCGAGCCAGCGCACAGCGCGTGCGCCCGTCCACCCGTTTCAAACCTGACGGGCGGGGCCCGCAGGTCGGACGGGGTGCGGGAATGAGGGAGAGGATGACAGGCGGGGCCCGCCTGTCATCACTAACCCGTGGACAGGGGGGTCGCGGCGCTCACCGGCGACGATGCAGGCCACGGCGAGCTCCGGCGAGTGCGGGGATGGCTTCAGGGGACTGCCGCACGTCGGGGGGTGGTGGACTTGGCCGGCGAGGGTGCCTGGTTCGCTGGCGACGAGGTCCGCGGCGGAAGGGATTCGGGAGTCAACGGCTCCGGCCGTTTCCGGTGGCTACAGAGAGGGGAAACGAGGGGGAAATGGTCAGGGAGCTGCGGGGAATCCAGATCGAGAGAAAAGGGGGCCGGGACCGGCCCGTACCTCGCGAACTCCGGCGAGCCGAAGCGGCGGAGCTCGAGCTCGGGCGGCTCTGAAGGCGAACTGGAGGTGCAGGGGGAGGTTTTGGTGGTGCAGAGAGCGAGTGGTGAGGGTGGAAGGGCTCGGGGAGGCCTTTATATAGGCGAACGGCGGTCCACCGTGGGCTCGTGCGCCGGCGAGCTCGCTGCCATCGCCTCGGGTCACGGGGGCCCGTTTGGTTGTGTCTGGGGTGCTCGTGGGGGTCGACTACGCCCAGGGGAAGAAGAGAGAGAGGGAGAAGGGGGCCAGAGGCACCGTGCGTGTGAGCACGCTCACTGGTGCGCTCGGGCGGTCGCCGCGCGTGCGACCTGGGGCGAGAGGAGGGAGAAGGAGGAGGGGGCCGGCAGCGTGCCGTGTCCCAGACGTCGAGGCACCTCGGGGGACATGAGGGGGAGAGCCGAGGTGGCCTGATGTGGCTGGAAGGGGGCGGCTACAGTGTGGGGGCGCACTGTAGCGCGCTCCAGAGCGTGCAAATGGCTGCCATGGCATCGTTTAAAGGGCAGGGGCGCGTCCACTAGTGTCTAGCAGGTCTAGGGGGGAGTAAAGAAGAGGAGAGGGGCATTGGATGCCCTGGATGGCCACTGGAGTGAGGAGGGAGGTGAGGAAGAGGGGGAAAGTGGCTGTCCAGAGAGAGAAAGAGGGGGGTTTCACCCCTCAATCATTGAGCTGGGGACTTGCCATTGTTACTGGAGGTGAAAGGGGTCTAGGGGGAGCTGTGGTAAAAAGTGGAGGTCACCAAGAATAGTGGAAGGGGTCCAAACAGTGGTTTTTGCAAAATGACAGAAGGTGTTTGATGTTGGTTTGGGCAAGAAAATGATCTCCAATTGCCATGACACTCCACAGGGTGAAATGACACATATAATTAGGGCCTTCCACCAATTTGGAGCTTAATTGGGCAAAGTTGTCAATGCAACTTTTGTAAACCCTAGAAATGAGCAGAAATGGACTTCTGTAGATCTAGTTGAGCAAATCACTTCTCCTTGATTCACCACTTGGTGTAGTGGCCTCATTTTGTCATGTGATCATGCTCACAAAAGTTGGGGTCAAGGAAAGAAAGTTGGTAGTACAAACTTGATCAAACTTGATTCTGGTCAGAGAGGGTTTTGGGGCATTTTGGTGAACCAAAATGACTCTAGTTGACATGGGGCTTTGCAAGGTGATCACAATATGTATTTTTGACTTGCTGGATTTTCCTTGGATTTTTATGAAAGTATTTCCTGTAGAAATATCTCAAATCCTTGAAATGGGCAGAAATGGTTTTGGAAGGTTTTGTCCAATATTTTGATCATAACCATGTGTTGAAACTCATATATATGGAAAATATATGTCCATTGAGTCTCTCTAATTTTTCTCAACTATTTTTAAAGCTTTTAAATAATTTTAACCTATTTAAGACCATTTATGGCCTTAAGAAAAACTCTTTAAATAAAATAGGAAAATAACTTTCAAAATTATATTTTTGTGGTTTCTGGGTATCCTATATCTAATAGGTGTCCCATATATCTTTGGAAATATTTTTAATGCCCTTAATTAAGTATTTGCAGTGCAAACCTCAATCCAAGGGTTTTTGGAAAACTAATTCTTAAAAATACTTTTTGGCCAAATTATTTTTGTAAGAAAATACTATATTGCTCCATACACATGGCATGATCATTGGGCAGAAGTTTGGGACAAGAAGATGAAGTATAGAAGGTGGAGTAGTTGACTGTAAAGAGCACTTGAAAAACCACTCAGAGAAAACCAACTTCAAAATAAAAGCCAAATAATGCAAAAGTTTTTGTTGGTCCAAATTTTCATGTTTTATTAATGCAAATGATATGTTACAAAATGCAGGGTGTGACAATGTATCCCTTTTGTTTCATGTTGTTAGATTACTTTGTTGGGGGCGCCCCTCGGGCTGCATCATCCCCAAGCCGCTCGGGCCAGACCCAGCGGCATGTATCCCTTTTGCATTTATTTCCAGCTATGAGTTCGACCCACCATGATTGATTATTTGATGCCGGTCCACGGCACCTCTACTTCTCCATGCCGACCACTTGCACGTTAAATGGGGGGTACCCGAGCATCGCGACTCAGGGCTCCTACTGGCTCTCCAGCCCTCACCCTCTGGCCTTGTCCACGGCATCGCGACCAGGCATACCAGCGACGGCTGAGACCAGCTTGAGGGCCGGGACCCGAGGACATAGAGTGCAGGCATCTAACCAAATTTGCAGGAACACATCACAAGATAAGGCCCAGTGCCAGGCGCAACCCGCCTAGAGGTAGGGCCCCGTGAGTCCCGCGCTGGCTCACGGGTGCCCAGATACACCTCGCCAGGCCCTACCGTGCCAGCCACGTGTCAGGGCGGGGTTGTACACGCCCCGGGGGCTCCTCCCAGAGGGGATCCCCCTCCCACGTACTAGTGGAAGCACCATGCTCCGCGCTGGCTGATGACACTGCCGAGGAGCGGCTATGCCTTTACACATACGGAAGCGCTATGCTCCGCGCTGGTGATAAACAACTGAGGGTGGCCCCCAGGCCGCATCAACCTCAGGGAGCCCAGAGCTCAGTGTCTAGCCTCATCGTAACGCCTCCCCTCGGGAGTGCCGCGCGAGGGGGCTGGGCACGGGGGCTGCGCCTGGGTCATGCCCAGACGCACGCCACCCAGTCAGGCCCCCCCGGGCCTGGTTCATCGCGCGTCTCTCCCCGAGCGGAGCCAAGGTACGAAGGCCGTTTGAGCATCAAGGGGGACTCCTGAGCATTGCGACTCAGGAGCCTAACTGGTCACGTAGCCCCTCACTCCTTAGTTCCGAAAGGCTAACACTGGGTAAGGTACGCGTGGGGCCGGGCTCTGCAGACGTAGAACGGTAGATCCACCCACATCTCACCTCCCTACTTGCTGTTCGCGCGCCAAGGGGGAATCCTGAGCATCACGACTCAGGAGCCTAACTGGTCACGTAGCCCCTCACTCCTTGGTCCCGTCCTGGTTTCCGGTCGGGGCTAATGCTGGGTGAGGTACGCGCGGGGCCGGGCTTTGCCGGCGTAGAACATAAGCAAGTAGGAAGGAAAAGCATAAACTTCAAGGATCACCTCCCTACTTGTTGTTCGTGCGCCAAGGGGGACTCCTGAGCATCGCGACTCAGGAGCCTAACTTGTCACGTAGCCCCTCACTCCTTGGTCCCGTCCTGGTTTCCGGTCAGGGCTAATGCTGGGTAAGGTACGCGCGGGGCCGGGCTCTGCCGGCGTAGAACATAAGCAAGTAGGAAGGAATAGCGTAAATTTCAGGGAATTCAAAAGCAAATATTACAGTCCACACTGTTATCTCAATGCCAGACACAAGTTTAAACGCCTCCCCGAGGCATGGTACATGTGCAGGAATTAAAGGCAGGACAGGAGCCACAACGGAATCACTTGACGGCGGTGGAGCAGTGCGGAGTGGGTTCGCCTCATGGAGCAGCAGGGTCGGCAGCGCCTCGCTTTGGCTTGGTGCTGAAGGCCCGGAACTTCCCCAGCAGAGCCTCCGCGCGACCCTTCACGGCCTCGGCAGCGACAGCGGCACGCTCGCCGCTTGCTGGCTCCAGCAGGCTGTCGAGGTCGACGCTGGGATCGCGAAGGTAGATGTGGGTGAAGACCCGCGTCAACGCTGCAGAAGACAGGAAACGCGCCTCAGCCTCGGCCATGGGGCCAAGGACAAGGGCGACATTTTCAAGAGCGCGGACCAGGAAGGGAAGCAACTTGGCGGGGCCGTCCTCGGCGCCAGCCAGCGGGCTCTCCAGGCCGCTGTCGTAAAGCGTCTTCAGCGAGGAGCGAGCATTCTCCTCCATCTTTGCGAAGGCCATGCGGTCCTCGGCAGGAACCTGGGCCTTGTTGTCCAGCTCGAACTTCCTCACCCCCAACTCCTGCTCCAGCGCATCTAGGCGGTCATGGCGCTTCTTGAGCTTGGCCTCCCAGCCCTTGACGGCCGCCTCGCGAGCCTTCATGCCTTCTTCCTGCTCTTGGCGAAGGCGGGCCTCTTTCGCGAGCTGGTCCCGCAGGCCTTGCAGCTGCTCCTCTAGCGCCTTGCAGCGACCACGGACGTCGACCACCTCCCCCAGGGCTGCGTCACGAGCAGCCTTCGCCTCAAGGACGGCCTGCCTCTCCTCATCGCAAGCCGTCAAGGCTTGGACCAGCGCCGCCTGAATCAAAGCGTCAGAGCGAATCCATATTGAAGCCAGCTCCAAGCGCCCGGCCACCAAGCGAGGGCCGACGCCAAGAAGATCCTGTTGGGGAACGTAGCAGAAATTCAAAAATTTTCCTACGTGTCACCAAGATCTATCTATGGAGAGACCAGCAACAAAGGGAAGGAGAGTGCATCTACATACCCTTGTAGATCGCTAAGCGGAAGCGTTCAAGTGAACGGGGTTGATGGAGTCGTACTCGTCGTGATTCAGATCACCGATGACCAAGTGCCGAACGGACGGCACCTCCGCGTTCAACACACGTACAGCCCGGTGACGTCTCCCAAGCCTTGATCCAGCAAGGAGAGAGGGAGAGGTTGAGGAAGACTTCATCCAACAGCAGCACAACGGCGTGGTGGTGGTGGAGGAGCGTGGCTATCCTGCAGGGCTTCGCCAAGCACCATAGAAGAGGAGGAAGAAGAGATGCAGGGCTGCACCAAGAGAGATTGAATCGCGTGTGTGTTTGGGCAGCCCCCTAGGCCTCATATATATAGGGGAAGGGGAGGGCTGCGCCCCCTCTAGGGTTTCCCACCCCTAAGGGGGGCGGCAGCCCTAGATGGCCAAGGGGGAGGCGGCCAAGAAGGGGGGAGAAGGGGAGGCGCAGCTAGATGGGCCATAAGGCCCATCTGCTCTAGGGTTTGCCCCCCTTCCCACTACCTTGCGCCTTGAGCCCCTGTGGGGGGGGGCGCACCAGCCCACCTGGGGCTGGTTCCCTCCCTCACTTAGCCCACGCAAGCCTCCGGGGCTTGTGGCCCCACTTGGTGGACCCCCGGACCCCTCCGGTGGTCCCGGTACGTTACCGATAAAACCCGAAACTCTTTCGGTGACCAAAATAGGACTTCCCATATATAAATCTTTACCTCCGGACCATTCCGGAACTCCTCGTGACGTCCGGGATCTCATCCGGGACTCCGAACAACATTCGGTAACCACATACAAGCTTCCTTTATAACCCTAGCGTCATCGAACCTTAAGTGTGTAGACCCTACGGGTTCGGGAGACATGCAGACATGACCGAGATGTTCTCCGGTCAATAACCAACAGCGGGATCTGGATACCCATGTTGGCTCCCACATGTTCCACGATGATCTCATCGGATGAACCATGATGTCAAGGACTTAATCAATCCCGTATACAATTCCCTTTGTCTATCGGTACGATACTTGCCCGAGATTCGATCGTCGGTATCCCGATACCTTGTTCAATCTCGTTACTGGCAAGTCTCTTTTACTCGTTCTGCAACACATCATCCCGTGATCAACACCTTGATCACATTGTGCACATTATGATGATGTCCTACCGAGTGGGCCCAGAGATACCTCTCCGTTTTCACGGAGTGACAAATCCCAGTCTTGATTTGTGCCACCCAACAGATACTTTCGGAGATACCCGTAGTGTACCTTTATAGCCACCCAGTTACGTTGTGACGTTTGGCACACCCAAAGCACTCCTACGGTATCCGGGAGTTGCACAATCTCATGGTCTAAGGAAACAATACTTGACATTAGAAAAGCTTTAGCATACGAACTACATGATCTTGTGCTAGGCTTAGGATTGGGTCTTGTCCATCACATCATTCTCCTAATGATGTGATCCCGTTATCAATGACATCCAATGTCCATGGTCAGGAAACCGTAACCATCTATTGATCAACGAACTAGTCAACTAGAGGCTTACTAGGGACATGGTGTTGTCTATGTATCCACACATGTATCTGAGTTTCCTATCAATACAATTCTAGCATGGATAATAAACGATTATCATGAACAAGGAAATATAATAATAACCTATTTATTATTGCCTCTAGGGCATATTTCCAACAGTCTCCCACTTGCACTAGAGTCAATAATCCAGCTCACATCGATATGTGATTGCAATGATTCCAACACCCAAGGTCACATCCCCATGTGACTAACACCCAAGAGTTTACTAGAGTCAATAATCTAGTTCACATTACTATGTGATTAACACTCAATGAGTTTTTGGTTTGATCATGTTATGCTTGTGAGAGATGTTATAGTCAACGGGTCTGAACCTTTCAGATCTGTGTGTCCTTTACAAATCTCTATGTCATCTCCTAGATGTAGTTACCACGCTCTATTTGGAACTATTCCAAATAACTGTTCTACTATACGAATCCAATTTACCACTTAGTATAATCTGGATCAGTGTCAAAGTTTGCATCGGCGTAACCCTTTACGACGAACTCTTTTCCACCTCCATAATCGAGAAAATTCCTTAGTCCACTAGTTACTAAGGATAACCTTGACCGTTGTCCTGTGATCCATTCCTGGATCACACTTGTACCCCTTGACTGACTCATGGCTTGGCACACTTCAGGTGCGGTACAACATAGCATACTTTAGAGCCTATGTCTAAGCATAGGGGACGACCTTCGTCCTTTCTCTCTATTCTGCCGTGGTCAGGTCTTGAGTTTTACTCAATACCCACATGTGTAATACAGCCAAGAACTCCTTCTTTGCTGATCTATTTTGAATTCCTTCAAAATCTTGTCACGGTATGTATTCATTTGAAAGTACTATTAAGCGATTTTGATCTATCCTTATAGATCTTGACGCTCAATGTTCAAGTAGCTTAATCCAGGTTTTCCATTGAAAACACTCTTCAAATAACCCTATATGCTTTCCAGAAATTCTACATCATTTCTGATCAACAATATGTCAACAACATATACTCATCAGAAATTCTATAGTGCTCCCACTCACTTCTTTGGAAATATAAGTTTCTCATAAACTTTGTATAAACCCAAATCTTTGATCATATCATCAAAGCGTACATTCCAACTCCGAGATGCTTACTCCAGTCCTTAGAAGGATTGCTGGAGCTTTGCATACTTGTTAGCATCTTTCAGGATTGACAAAAATCTTCTGGTTGTATCACATACAACCTTTCCTCAAGTAAATCGTCGAGGAAACAATGTTTTGACATCCTATCTGCACAATTTCATAAATAATGCAGTGATCACTAACATAATTCCAACAGACTCTTAGCATCGCTACGAGTGAGAAAGTCTCATCGTAGTCAACTCCTTGAACTTGTCGGAAAACATATTAATGACAAGTCGAGCTTTCTTAATGGTGACATTTACCATCATTGTCCGTCTTCCTTTTAAAATCCATATGTACCTAACAGTCTTACGACCATAAAGTAGTTCTTCCAAAGTCTACACTTTGTTTTCATATATGGATCCTCTCTCGGATTATATGGCCTCGAGCCATTCGTCGGAATCCGGGCCCACCATCGCTTCTCCATAGCTCGTAGGTTCATTGTTGTCTAGCAACATGACTTCCAAGACAGGATTACGTACCACTCTGAAGTAGTACGCATCCTTGTCATCCTACGAGGTTTGGGAGTGACTTGATCTGAAGTCTCATGATTACTATCATAAGCTTCCACTTCAATTGGTGTAGGTGCCATAGGAACAATTCCTGTGCTTTGCTACACACTAGTTGAAGTGACGGTTCAACAACCTTATCAAGTCTCCACCATCCTCCCACTCAATTCTTTCGAGAGAAACTTTTCCTCGAGAAAGGACCCGATTCTAGAAACAATCCCTATTGCTTTTGGATCTGAGACAGGAGGTATACCCAAATGTTTTGGGTGTCCTACGAAGATGCAGTTATCCGCTTTGGGTTCGAGCTTATCAGCCTGAAACTTTTTCATATAAGCGTCGCAGCCCCAAACTTTATGACAGCTTAGGTTTCTCTAAACCATAGTTCATACAGTGTCATCTTATCGGAATTACGTGGTGCCCTATTTAAAGTGAGTGCGGTTGTCTCTAATGCCTAACCCATGAACGATAGTGGTAATTCGATAAGAGACATCATGGTATTCATCATATCCAATAGGGTGCAGTCATGATGTTCGGACACACCATCACACTATGGTGTTCCAGGCGGTACTAGTCGTGAAATAATTTCCACAGTGTCTCAATTGTGTACCAAACTCGCAACTCAGATATTCATCTCTATGATCATATCATAGATATTTTATCCTCTTGTCACGACGATATTCAACTTCACTCTGAAATTACTTGAACCATTCAATAATTCAGACTTGTGTTTCATCAAGTAAATATGCTCAGTATCTACTCAAATCATCTATGAAGT
Organism: Aegilops umbellulata; assembly: GCA_032464435.1. NCBI lineage: Eukaryota > Viridiplantae > Streptophyta > Magnoliopsida > Poales > Poaceae > Aegilops > Aegilops umbellulata. Next base: position 149,676,988 of record CP136059.1, on the reverse strand, counting down.
AAGAGCATAACGATATCCACTGCGTGCCTCAGCACTCATTGGACTGCACACATCAAAATGTGTTACTTCCAACAAGTTGCTTTCTTGTTCCATTTTACTGAAACCGAAGCTTTCAGTCATCTTGCCCATGTGGTATGATTTGCATGTCTCAAGTGATTCAAAATCAAGTGAGTCCAAATTGTCCATCTGCATGGAGTTTCTTCATGCGTATATACCAACAGACATGGTTCACATGTCTCAATCTTTTCAAAAATGAGTGAGTTCAAAGATCCATCAGCATGGAGCTTCTTCATGCGTTTTATACCAATATGACTTACATGGCAGTGCCACAAGTAGGTGGTACTATCATCACTATCTTATATCTTTTGGCATGAACATGTGTATCACTATGATCGAGATTCAATAAACCATTCATTCTTGGTGCAAGACCATTGAAGGTATTATTCAAATAAATAGAGTAACCATTATTCTCCTTAAATGAATAACCGTATTGCGATAGACATAATCCAATCATGTCTATGCTCAACGCAAACACCAAATAACAATTATTTAGGTTTAATACCAATCTCGATGGTAGAGGGAGCGTGCGATGCTTGATCATATCAACCTTGGAAGCACTTCCAACACATCTCGTCAGCTCACCTTTAGCTAGTCTCCGTTTATTCCGTAGCTTTTATTTCGAGTTACTAACACTTAGCAATCGAACCGGTATCTAATACCCTGATGCTACTAGGAGTACTAGTAAAGTACACATTCACATAATGTATATCTAATATACTTCTATTGACAGCCTTCTCATCTACCAAGTATCTAGGGTAATTCTGCTCCAGTAGCTGTTCCCCTCATTACAGAAGCACTTAGTCTCGGGTTTAGGTTCAACCTTGGGTTTCTTCACTAGAGCAGCAGCTGATTTGCCGTTTCATGAAGTATCCCTTCTTGCCCTTGCCCTTCTTGAAACTAGTGGTTTTACTAACCATCAACAATTGATGCTCCTGCTTGATTTCTTCTTTCGCGGTGTCAAACATCGCGAATATTTCAAGGATCATCATATCTATCCCTGATATGTTATAGTTCATCACGAAGCTCTAGCAGCTTGGTGGCAATGACTTTGGTGAAACATCACTATCTTATCTGGAAGATCAACTCCCACTCGATTCTAGTGATTGTTGTACTCAGACAATCTGAGCACAAGCTCAACGATTGAGCTTTTCTCCCTTAGTTTGTAGGCTTAGGAAAGTTGTCAGAGGTCTCATACCTCTTGACGCGGGCACTAGCCTGAAATCCCAATTTCAGTCCTTGGAACATCTCATATGTTCTGCGATGTTTCAAAAAAAAAACGTCTTTGGTGCCTCAATTCTAAACCATACGCACTGAACTATTATGTAGTCATCAAAGCGTGTATGTCAGATGTTCACAACATCCACGACCGACGCTCGAGGTTCAGCTCACTGAGCGGTGCATTAAGGACATAATCCTTCTGCTGTCCGCATAATTGCTACTATCAACTTTCAACTATATTTTCTCTAGGAACATATTTAAAACAGTAGAACTAAAGCGCGAGCTACGACATAATTTGCAAAATCTTTTTGACTATGTTCAGGATAATTAAGTTCATCTTATGAACTCCCACTCAGATAGACATCCCTCTAGTCATCTAAGTGATTACATGATCCGAATCAACTAGGCCGTGTCCGATCATCACGTGAGACGGACTAGTCAACATCGGTGAACATCTTCATGTTGATCGTATCTTCTATACGACTCATGCTCGACCTTTCGGTCTTCTGTGTTTCGAGGCCATGTCTGTACATGCTAGGCTCGTCAAGTTGACCCTAAGTGTTTTGCATGTGTAAAACTGTCTTACACCCGTTGTATGTGAACGTAAGGATCTATCACACCCGATCATCACGTGGTGCTTCGAAACGACGAACTGTAGCAACGGTGCACAGTTAGGGGAGAACACTTCTTGAAATTGTTGTAAGGGATCATCTTATTTACTACCGTCGTACTACACAAATAAGATGTATAAACATGATAAACATCACATGCAATCAAATAGTGACATGATATGGCCATCATCACTTTGCTCCTTTTGATCTCCATCTTCAGGGCTCCATGATCATCATCGTCACCGGCATGACACCATTATCTCCATCATCATGATCTCCATCATCGTGTCTTCTTGAAGTTGTCACGTCATCTATTACTTCTACCACTACAGCTAACGGTTAGCAATAAAGTAAAGTAATTACATGACGTTTATGTTGACACGCAGGTCATGAATAAATAAAGACAACTCCTATGGCTCCTGCCGGTTGTCATACTCATCGACATGCAAGTCGTGAATCCTATTACAAGAACATGATCAATTTCATACATCACATATCATTCATCACATTCTTCTTGGCCATATCACATCACATAGCATACCCTGCAAAAACAAGTTAGACGTCCTCTAATTGTTGTTGCATGTTTTACGTGGCTGCTATGGGTTTCTAGCAAGAACGTTTCTTACCTACGCAAAACCACAACGTGATATGTCAATTGCTATTTACCCTTCATAAGGACCCTTTTCATCGAATCCGATCCGACTAAAGTAGGAGAGACTGGCACCCGCTAGCCACCTTATGCAACTAGTGCATGTCAGTCGGTGGAACCTGTCTCACGTAAGAGTACGTGTAAGGTCGGTCCTGGCCGCTTCATCCCACGATGCCGCCGAATCAAGATAAGACTAGTAACGGCAAGCATATTGAACAAAATCAACGCCCACAACTACTTTGTGTTCTACTCGTGCATAGAATCTACGCAATAGACCTAGCTCATGATGCCACTGTTGGGGAACGTAGCAGAAATTCAAAAATTTCCTACGTGTCACCAAGATCTATCTATGGAGAGACCAGCAACGAAGGGACGGAGAGTGCATCTACATACCCTTGTAGATCGCTAAGCGGAAGCGTTCAAGTGAACGGGGTTGATGGAGTCGTACTCGTCGTGATTCAGATCACCGATGACCAAGTGCCGAACGGACGGCACCTCCGCGTTCAACACACGTACAGCCCGGTGACGTCTCCCAAGCCTTGATCCAGCAAGGAGAGAGGGAGAGGTTGAGGAAGACTTCATCCAACAGCAGCACAACGGCGTGGTGGTGGTGGAGGAGCGTGGCTATCCTGCAGGGCTTCGCCAAGCACCATAGAAGAGGAGGAAGAAGAGACGCAGGGCTGCACCAAGAGAGATTGAATCGCGTGTGTGTTTGGGCAGCCCCCTAGGCCTCATATATATAGGGGAAGGGGAGGGCTGCGCCCCCTCTAGGGTTTCCCACCCCTAAGGGGGGCGGCAGCCCTAGATGGCCAAGGGGGAGGCGGCCAAGAAGGGGGGAGAAGGGGAGGCGCAGCTAGATGGGCCATAAGGCCCATCTGCTCTAGGGTTTGCCCCCCTTCCCACTCCCTTGCGCCTTGAGCCCCTGTGGGGGGGGGGCGCACCAGCCCACCTGGGGCTGGTTCCCTCCCTCACTTAGCCCACGCAAGACTCCGGGGCTTGTGGCCCCACTTGGTGGACCCCCGGACCCCTCCGGTGGTCCCGGTACGTTACCGATAAAACCCGAAACTCTTTCGGTGACCAAAATAGGACTTCCCATATATAAATCTTTACCTCCGGACCATTCCGGAACTCCTCGTGACGTCCGGGATCTCATCCGGGACTCCGAACAACATTCGGTAACCACATACAAGCTTCCTTTATGACCCTAGCGTCATCGAACCTTAAGTGTGTAGACCCTACGGGTTCGGGAGACATGCAGACATGACCGAGATGTTCTCCGGTCAATAACCAACAGCGGGATCTGGATACCCATGTTGGCTCCCACATGTTCCACGATGATCTCATCGGATGAACCACGATGTCAAGGACTTAATCAATCCCGTATACAATTCCCTTTGTCTATCGGTACGATACTTGCCCGAGATTCGATCGTCGGTATCCCGATACCTTGTTCAATCTCGTTACTGGCAAGTCTCTTTTACTCGTTCTGCAACACATCATCCCGTGATCAACACCTTGATCACATTGTGCACATTATGATGATGTCCTACCGAGTGGGCCCAGAGATACCTCTCCGTTTTCACGGAGTGACAAATCCCAGTCTTGATTTGTGCCACCCAACAGATACTTTCGGAGATACCCGTAGTGTACTTTTATAGCCACCCAGTTACGTTGTGACGTTTGGCACACCCAAAGCACTCCTACGGTATCCGGGAGTTGCACAATCTCATGGTCTAAGGAAACAATACTTGACATTAGAAAAGCTTTAGCATACGAACTACATGATCTTGTGCTAGGCTTAGGATTGGGTCTTGTCCATCACATCATTCTCCTAATGATGTGATCCCGTTATCAATGACATCCAATGTCCATGGTCAGGAAACCGTAACCATCTATTGATCAACGAACTAGTCAACCAGAGGCTTACTAGGGACATGGTGTTGTCTATGTATCCACACATGTATCTGAGTTTCCTATCAATACAATTCTAGCATGGATAATAAACGATTATCACGAACAAGGAAATATAATAATAACCTATTTATTATTGCCTCTAGGGCATATTTCCAACAGTCTCCCACTTGCACTAGAGTCAATAATCCAGCTCACATCGATATGTGATTGCAATGATTCCAACACCCAAGGTCACATCCCCATGTGACTAACACCCAAGAGTTTACTAGAGTCAATAATCTAGTTCACATTACTATGTGATTAACACTCAATGAGTTTTTGGTTTGATCATGTTATGCTTGTGAGATATGTTATAGTCAACGGGTTTGAACCTTTCAGATCCGTGTGTCCTTTACAAATCTCTATGTCATCTCCTAGATGTAGTTACCACGCTCTATTTGGAACTATTCCAAATAACTGTTCTACTATACGAATCCAATTTACCACTTAGTATAATCTGGATCAGTGTCAAAGTTTGCATCGGCGTAACCCTTTACGACGAACTCTTTTCCACCTCCATAATCGAGAAAATTCCTTAGTCCACTAGTTACTAAGGATAACCTTGACCGTTGTCCTGTGATCCATTCCTGGATCACACTTGTACCCCTTGACTGACTCATGGCTTGGCACACTTCAGGTGCGGTACAACATAGCATACTTTAGAGCCTATGTCTAAGCATAGGGGACGACCTTCGTCCTTTCTCTCTATTCTGCCGTGGTCAGGTCTTGAGTTTTACTCAATACCCACATGTGTAATACAGCCAAGAACTCCTTCTTTGCTGATCTATTTTGAATTCCTTCAAAATCTTGTCACGGCATGTATTCATTTGAAAGTACTATTAAGCGATTTTGATCTATCCTTATAGATCTTGACGCTCAATGTTCAAGTAGCTTAATCCAGGGTTTCCATTGAAAACACTCTTCAAATAACCCTATATGCTTTCCAGAAATTCTACATCATTTCTGATCAACAATATGTCAACAACATATACTCATCAGAAATTCTATAGTGCTCCCACTCACTTCTTTGGAAATATAAGTTTCTCATAAACTTTGTATAAACCCAAATCTTTGATCATATCATCAAAGCGTACATTCCAACTCCGAGATGCTTACTCCGAAAGCGCACCTCGATAGTCGCTTTGGCCATGGGGGCTGAGCTCGCCCCAGCCGGCTCAGCCAGGCCTCGCGAGGACGACCGGGCAGGAGAGGCCCGTGCGTTGCGGTCACCTTCCTTCGCGGGCAGAGGCGCTGCCCTAGATGGAACCTCAAGAGCCCCCTTCGGCTTCTTTGCTGCGGGCGCCAGCCTATCCAAGAGATGCGAACGTTAAGCCTCAACAGCAGAACAAGAAATAAAGACAAGAATCAAGCGCTTATGGGTCGTCGCCAGTAGACTCAAGCAGCCTCCGGCCATCTTGAAGACCAAAAGCCGGCTGGAAGGGTCAACCACGGGAAGCTCGGGAGCGGAAGGCGTGTCTGTGGTCCGCCTCGGGGCTAGGGCAGACCCGCGGGAGATCAGCCCGGTCCTGTCCTTCTTTGGGATCGGGGGCAAGCTCCCGCCGCCCTGCTCGTCATCATCCTCGTCGTCATCACTCGGAGAGAGGCGGAGAGAGCGGGGCCTGCGCTGGGGGAAGGGAGCCCTCGACTCTCCATCGGTTGCCTCGGAGTAAGGCCCTTTTTCCCGCTCCCCTCCTTCCTCCTCTTCGCTGGAGTCGTCGGAGGACATGTCCACCGGTTCCTCGGGAGCTTCCGTGGGCACGGGCCCGTCCCCGTTGAAGACGGGCATGGACTCCACTACCTGCTCCTAGTCGTCACGGAGGAACAAGGGCGTAGGAGCGCCCTCCAACCTCGCCATATCGCCCCCGACCAGAGATAGGAGGACCGCAGCCATATCTTCATCGGCCAAGGCCGCGGGGCTCGGGTGGGACCTCCACATCGGAAGTGAGTACCGCCGAAGCGGAGCCAGCTTGTGCTCCAGGAATTCCCTCAGCAGCGACGCGCCGGTCAGCTTCGCCGCCACCATGTTGGCCGGCTTCAGATCCGCGTCCATCTTCTCCAACACCAGCTTTGCGCGGGGGTCCGCGAGCTCCGCTCGACCCCAATCGCTGGAGCTCGCGGGTTGCTCCATGGGTAAGATCAGCCGAGGGTGGATGCGCCCAGCATCTACCAAGACCCACTTGCCCCTGAAGCCCTCAATCCTTTTCCCGGAGCCCGAAATGGCAATGGCGCCACCGTACACGACGAAGCTCGCGCACGCAGAAGCAGGACCGCGGGAGGTCCAGAGGTAGAAGTAGTGGCGCAGTAAGGCCACTGAGGGCTGCACCCCGACGTGAGCCTCGCAGTAATAGGCGAAGATTGCTAGGAGAAGGACGGAGTTGGGGTGGAGATGCAGAGCCTGTAGCCTATAATGGCGGAGGACAGAGAAGAAGAACTCGGAGAAGGGAGGCACCAGGCCAGCAGCAATGGCGCTTGCAAAGAACGGATAGAAGGTGCTCCCCTGGCCCTCAGGGGTGGCGGAGCCGGCCTTGAACGCCTTCGCCTCGTCGATGCCCTGCGCCGCCGCCATCTAGCGCAACCGGGCGAGGCTCGCCTCCGACACATTCAGCGGGTCCAGCGCAGACGAGTACCAAGCTCCGGCCGGGGACTAACGAGGCGCCATGGCTTCCAAGGTCACGCGGTCGAAGTAGATCTGGAGGTTTGGAGGAAGGAAGGAGAGGAGCAAGAGAGGGGATTTGAGCAGCAACCGGAGAAAGAAAAAAGCAAAGCCTAGGCAGATGCCGCTCCTTTAACAACTCGCGCTGTTGCTGAGGCGCCCACGTCCAATCAACCGCCACGCGGCACCCAAGGCCGCAGGCTGTTAGGACCCGCAGTGTTTCGCCCTTGCCCTTTCGCCTCACTGCACGGCCAAGTCCGGGCGCGCCTTGGGCCCGGGGGCTACTGTCGGCGTTCTGGGAATGGGGGTCCCCACACTTGCCTGCCTGCGGCCCGCAGCGTGGCTCAAAGGTGGGTCCAGCACGGCCCATCTTCATCAACACAGAACCAAGACCCTCGCGAGGGGCCAAGCCTCGCGGGGCGGACGACGCGGAGCTTCCTCAGGCGCGGCCTCATCAGGCTGGCTCGCGAGGAGGCGGAGACATCAAGGCGGGGTACCTCACGAGGTGCCCGTGACGCAAGCCATGACGACCAAGGGCGCCAGGCGGGCGCCAGCCCGCGCAGTGTCCTCCTTTCCTTGTTGGTGCAAAGGGAGCAAGCGCAGGCGAGAGCATCAAGCAAAGGCACCCGTTTCGGTGCAACGAGACCAAGACCGGCCCAACGGCAAGGAAGAAGTCATTGTGGAGCCCAAGCCGGCGCCACCACTAGAGCCTTTGGCAGATGAGGACCAACTTTAGTCAGGATAAGTGTACCAGATGTTCCCCTTCAAAATGGCCAATTGTTGGGGCCCTTCCCGCTCAATATTTGGGAAGAGGCCCAGGGCCTTTGCCTATAAATAGGGCTAGCCATCCCCAGTGTAGAGGCAATTACAATCAGAATCGGATCGAGTAGCATCACACACACACACACACACAACACACACACACACACAGAGAGAGAGAGAGGGGGAGAGAGAGAGAGAGAGAGAGAGAGAGAGAGATAGAGAGAGAGAAGGGTGACTGAACTCCTCCTAGCAGTTCATCGTCCTAGCCAAGAACAGGCCCTCGCGAGGGTGTTCTTCCTTGTATTGCTCATCATCATCAGCCCAAGAGGCAATCCACCACACCACAAACTGGAGTAGGGTATTACACCACATCGGTGGCCCGAACCAGTATAAACCCTGTGTCTCTTGTGCTGTTCTTTCCATAGCTTAGATCTTAGCGAGGCGGTGGGGTACAGGTAGGTAGAAGGCGAAATCTCCGCGCGCACCCCTGTGTTCAAACCACAAGGGTCTGCCGGAACCCGAAATCCGACAGCATCAGCTGAAAAGAAATTAAAATGGTAAGATGAAACTAGGTATGTTAGTGGCAAATAAATGAAATCCGCCAGTCCCATCTAGTTAGTTTTTGCTACCTCCCTAGTTCATTTTCCTCAAGAAAACAAAAACTCTTTTGAACTATCATACCACTAGTGGACTTTAATCGGGATTAAACCGGACCCAGTTGACATCCCTAGTTGAAAGGGAGTGTACAACCGCTATATTTAAGTTGCCAAGGAATCTAAGCAGTTGAAATAATCTGAGAAAGCACTTAACAGTGTGACCTCATATAAACTACGAAGACAGTCTTGTGATGAAGTTGTGAGGAAAATTTAAGGACTCATATGAAATAGGCATGCATTTCTTTACGATAGTACAGCAGGCACTGCTAACATATTGGCCAACTCAGGTATAGCGTAACAACAAATAAGCATTCGAAAAAAGCAATACAGCAAAGCAGACAACTGAACTATTTGTAATTCGGTAGGATTACACGTTGAGGGCACAAGCCAAGAAAGCAGCCCACTCGCATTACATTTCACATGTACTAAAACACACTGGCTTACCATATGTTGTTGTGAAGCCTAGCAGCTATTGCAATGTTCATTGGAGATATCGTCAGCATCTCGTGGTTGCAAATCTAGTTGTTGTAGTTTATTCTGCACCATCTATTTAGGTAAGATTAATTTTAATCACATGCACTGGTCCGAATTGATCATCAATAGTTCATCTAAACTAATGAAAAAGGGTGTGTGCATACACGACAATAGTCCCTCCGATTCTTTTTACTTTGCGTATAACCTTTTCTCAGTTTTCTCGTATTAGTCTGTGCGTTGCCGATTCCTAGCACTGGTTTCCTTTTCTGCCCTGCCCCATCCGCCTCTGCCCTAATTAATTGGCAAATTAGTCTAGAAAAATTAAACCAGTGCCCTCCTTGGTATGCGGGTCAAGAGTTATGCGCAGAGTAAATAGAATCGGAGGGACTATATCTGCTTCCCTCTATTTTTATGCTTGTTCGAGGTGCCAGCCCCAAAAGAACAGATATTTTTGCTTGATGGGGTTGGCAGCTCCATAATTAATAGAAGCATCAAATTAGTCATGCAACTTGGGAAGATCAAGAACACACAAACAAGTAATGAACAGAGGCTCGGAGCAGTGATGTAATAGCTAGCATCAGAAAATGTAGGGTAAAACGAACAAAAAGCAGCGGAACCACATGCTAGTTTGCTGATGTGTAATTAAGCATAGAGAACATTAAGCAGTCTGATGGAACCAACAGGTGGCATCAGAACAAAACTAAAGCATATTAACTATATGTGCACTGGTATGTAATTTAGCACATGTAACATGTTCACTGCCATAAGTATGGCCCTACAGGTGCAAGCAGAATAACGCGTCTCATGAAAAACTGAATGATGCCCTGAAGAAATTCAAAGGTGTGGTGCTTATGCTAGGAAAGTGAACGTAGGCGCCGGTCGTTGGATAACAGTACCTGATTCTCGGTGGCGTATGGGTATCGTTGTCATACTTGATATCTAAGGATCGTCGATGGTGCTCATGTTGCGGTTGAGTTTGGGCCGGCTGTCGCCGTCGCTAAAGTGGCTCCGGTGCTACGGTTGCGGCGCCTGTTGACATACAATAAAGCTCATCTGTGGTAAGTGAACAGTTGCACGATAAAGAGAAAAACCGAAGGAGTACAAATCGAAATAACCTGATGAGGTTGCGGCGTCGGTAAAGCAGGGCCAGTGGAGTTGAATATGGCGTCCCTGGAGCAGGTCCGGTGCAGTGGGCGAAGGCTTCGCCGGGCGCGTTGTACAGTGCTTTTGGTGAGGCGGATCTGTTGTGGCGGACGAGGGCTTGTATGAAGGGCCAGCGAAGGGGCGGACGAAGGAGTCAGTGAAGGGCCTACGCTGTGGTGGACGAGGGTGCCGGTTAAGCAGATTTGGTGCGGTGGACCATGATGGCGATCAAGGAGATCTGGAGCGGTGGACAAGCCAGTCGCTGAAGCGCCTCCAATGAAGTGATGAGTTGGCAGTTGGGGGTTCCAAGGTGCGGAAGGTAGATCCGGTGGGGTGTGAGGTCCACCGCTGCGGCGGAGGACTAGATTCAACGGCTTGCCGTGGTTGGGGGGGGTCGGGGAGGGGAAGGGGAGGGGCTCTGGGGAAGAATGTTTGGGGAAAAGAGGGGAAAACAATGGAGTTACCAAAGCAGCCCTTTTCCGTTCATATCGCAGGGCTAAACTTTCGGGCGCATGATATTTCGATGTGAGCGGGAAGTTTGAAAGCTTTTGGCGCCTAAAATTATAAGTATTGTGCTCTCGTACGGCCGACTATGATATCATAGCCGACAATTTGTTTGTTTTGCATGCAAAAAAATGTGCAAGTTTTGAAAATCAATGTCTCCAACTCGAAACTTAGATTGTCCATTCAATTCAAATATGGATCATTGAGATACTACAAACAAATACCATCATACAGTCCAATTCAAATGAAATTCCAAATGTGTTTATCCTAAATATGATGACAAAAGCAAAAATGTGTATGTGTATGCATAAAGTGGATGATTATAAACTTTCAACATGCCCGTATGTGTATATCTCTAGGTTTGATATATGAATTTGAAATCACGAAATCCCGGCTTATAAATGTACCTCCGTTTAAATGAATTACAAAAGCTAACGATGGAGTCGAATTCCAAAATTCCAATCTTAGGTTTGTAATTCTGGTACATCAAGGTATATCACGATGTTCAAAAGTATCGTTATCTCATAGTACAAACTGTGAAAAAATTGATCAACCCTGAGTGCACAATATCTCAATTACGCTAAAGTCCCTCAAATATAGACACCTCACTCTTTATCTGAAGTCAAACCCCCCACCACACACATACACACACAGAGAGAGAGAAGTCGTTCTCTCCCCCAAACACCAACACACGAGCACATTAACACCCCTCTCTCTTGTAAAGTCCGGACCCCAACATAGGTCTCTATAACTTTGTCTCTCTGGCATGCACACATCTCTTACCTCACTCTCTAGGTCTCCCTCTATCTCTCTTACCCAAGCACATGCACTATGTAGAGTGTATATTTCCAATACACACAAAACGTCGCCCCCAAACGTCTATCTCCCTAGTTATGTGGTTCTCACGCACTCACCTCACACACCACCACCACTGCAAACAAGCACACTTTGTCTCCTTGTGCACCACTCCCCTCTTTCTATCTCTCCCACATGCGGACCCACCCCAGCTCCTTCCCTGTATACATATATGTCGTGACTCTTTGCATATCTCCCTAATGTATAATCATTCTCGATTTCGCACATTGTTCTCTCCACCATCTATTCTAGATCTCTCATGAAGTCCCTATCACACACACGATGACTCGCTTCCCTTGCTTCTCCATTCATAGGCCAATTTCGGACAACATCAACATTGTCTCCCTATCTATACGCCATTTATGGACACAAACGACCCCTCTCGCCCCCCGTCTTCCCCTCTCTCTCTCTCTCTCTCCGTCGCTAGCTCTCTCTTTCTCTCGCTCTCACACCCCTCTCCCACACACACACGATGTCTCTTCCAAATAGTCTGCCCCCCGCCCGCACCCGTGCTATCTCGCTACTACACATGTCACACCATTCCCCCTTCCCTTATACTAGGTTTACATCATCAGTGGTCTCTCTATTCCACATACACTCTCTCCCTCTCACACACAAACGCGTGCACAAACACACACAGACACACACAAACACCCATCTACCTGGATCCTCATCTCTCCTCATGTCCGCATGCGTATCTCACACACTCACTCTCTAATTATGTATACGTGTCTCCACGTTACACAACACAAAGCCCCATGCACATGTCTATCTCTATCCTCCACACTCATAGACACAAAGAATCTGTTATCATTGCCTCAGTCTCTAACATATCACACACGCACTCTCTCTCTCTCGCAAACACGCTCAACAAGGGTTTCCCTGTGAATAACTTACCGTCTATTCATGAACATTCGTGGCAGTACGACAAACACGAGACGTGAAAAAGAATAAATCTACATGTGCTTAGACCACCTAGTATGACTACTAGGACTAGAGCAAGCCAAAAAGCGCGCCGCCATCACCCTCTCTGTTGGGGATATTACTACTGGGTGTAAACTAGCCTATCTGGGCCGGGTTAACTTCACCAATAGTTAAGTATGTTAAAGCCCAAGAAGGCAGATGAGGGCTAAGGGCCCATAGTCGGTTCAAGGCCTGTAGCCGTAAACTGTCGTTGGTATGTAACTTGTGTTGTAAGTTAGGAATAAGTAGAGACCAAACTGGACACGTCTATGAGCCGGTGTTGGGACTCTGTAAACCGACGGGCGTCACCCGTGTATATAAGGGGATGACCCGGCGGCGGTTCAAGGACAACAGACATCAACTCAAGACTTAGGCGAAGCTTGTTTGCTCCCTAGTCATCAAAACCCCATCAATTCCATCACAACTAGATGTAGGCTTTTACCTTCATCGAAGGGGCCGAACTAGTATAAACTCTCTCGCGTCCCTGTGTCCGCTTTAACCCCTTCAAGCTAACCCGTCGCGATGGCTCCACGACTAAGTCCTTTCATGAGGACATCTGTCGTGACAAAACCACGACAATTGGCACCCACCGTGGGGCTATCGCATGATGGTTTCAAGTTCTTGGAGGGCAACTTCGAAGGACTCAAGGGCTATGCTGTGGGCCGGATGACCAAGAGGCATCGCGGCAAGCTCTACATCGACGATGCAAGATGGGGCCCTGAGGACGGCTCAATCGAGTACGGGTACCGGGTCCCCTTTGGTGGCATACACGTCTTCATTGGCAAGATTGTTGAACCGGGCCCTGAGCCGGACATCTGCACCGACCTCGTCCAAATGGCTCAGCGTGCGCGATTTGCCCAGGTTAAACCGGCCGTGAAGCGTGCCTTCGTGGGAGTTATCCATGGAGGAAGCTATAAGGATGGATCGGAATCTAGTGGCGAGACCGTCGTTTATTCCGGCGATGAGTCATCAACCGGAGAAACCGAATCTTTGTATCAGCTACAAGACGACCGGATTGGGGGCTGTTCCGATGGCGACAGTATTCCGAACCCCTCTGATCTGCCCAGCCGGGTTGGAATATTCATGGCCGGTATGCAAGCGGCGCTTCACTCTTTGACCGTAGCAGCGATGATCTCCAGTTCAGTAGCGGTGACGGCTGCCGGGGCAGGTGGCCCTGTGTGCCCGCCAGCTCAAGTTTTGTCCGATCTTTTTGATGCGTTGGCTACGCTTATGGTGGAAGCTAATCCGGCGGATCAGAATGCCCACGATGCGGAAATTGTGAAGGTGAAAGATCAGATCACTCAAGCCAAGGCCGACCTAGCAGCTGAGAATGCCAGGATGACTACAGAGCAGGCCGCTTTGGATGCGCAGGCTTACCGGCTTATGCTGGATCAGAACGCATCACACGAAGTCTTGAAAAGGAAGCACCGGTCTTGCCTGCCTTCGGTTTACGGCGCAAGGTGCCTCTTCAACACTCCAGGAGGAGGGGCCAGTAACCCGCCGGTGTTAAACCGGGCGGAGGCTCCCGGAGCTGATGCCCCGCTTCAACCACGCTTGATGGACCCGCCTCGTCAGAATAACATCATACCACAGCCTGTCCCGATGCCTCCGGGTCATTATTCCAATCCAATGGACAACCTCGTGGCCGCCGCTTCACGACTGGAGGCCATCCCGATGGAAGGTGATTCTCCGCAGGCGGTGGAGACGCGCCGGGTTAAGGAGCTTCTTCGAACAGCTTTGATTCAACAGGAAGCATATTCATATAGTCGTGACCGGATTCACTCTACCCCTCGCCCCAGCCGGAGTTATAGCAGGCGTATGGATGAACCGGCCATGTCAAGTAATGCCCGAAATCGTGAAGCGCCCCGTGGCAACAATCCGCCAGGTGGTGTTGGTGATGCCCATGAAGTGGTGGACCGGGCCCGAGCATGCAGGGAGGCCGAGTTAGCGGCGCAGTATGAGGCTCGTCAGCTCAAGCCGATCCGTTCAACTACCTCAGTTGAGCCTGGTGTTACTTCTAGCTCTTTGGGGGTGCCTTGTCTAGTCCCCGCTTTACGCAATGTGCGCCTGCCCAAGGATTTCAAGGGCCCACGAAAAGTGCCAAATTACACAGCTGATCAGCCTCCAGAATCATGGGTGGAGAGCTATGAGATGGCCATGGAGATGCTGGACGTGGATGATGCAGTGTGTGCAAAGTACTTGACCATGATGCTCGGGGGGACGGCCTGCACTTGGTTAAAAAGTTTGCCGGCCAACTCTATCAGTTCATGGGCCCAATTACGAGCCCGGTTTATCCAGAATTTCAAGGATACATGCAAACAACCTATGTTGATAGTGGAATTGGCGGCCTGTGTCCAGGAGGAAGGAGAATCAACGACCCGTTGGGTGCGCCGGGTCTCGCAAATCTTACATTCATCAGACCGTATCAACGTTGATGCCGCGGTTATAACCTTGGAAGGCAACTGCCGGTTTGGGCCTCTAAAGTTGAAATTAGGACGGATGAAGCGTCATTGCAACGATATAGGGACCCTCATGGCTGCGTTAGTGAAGTATGCTGATTCTGATAGTACCAAGGATCCCGATTCTGATGACGACAAGGCAGGTAAGGGAAAGAAGAACAACAACTCCAGACGACAGCAGCATAACCCGGCAGGTCATGGAAACGGAGGCAAGCGTAAAGCGGATGGCAGCATGGACTTTGTGGCTAACACCAACGCGCAGGACAAGGGCCAGCGATGTAAGGGTAAAACGCTGAATCGCAGTGGAGCGCCTAATCCTAACCCGGACCGCCTGTCTTATCTGTTAAACCAGCCCTGTCCAAAGCATGGGACGAAGGAGGTGCCAGCCAATCACCTTTGGAAGGATTGTTATATTATGCAGGAGTTCAAGAACTCTAATGCTTTCTGGTATGACCACGGATCCGGTGGCGGCTCAGGATCCGGGCCGGGTTACGGCGGAGGAAATTCCGGTTCAGGATTTAATGGTAATCCAGGCGGACATAACAATCAAGGTAACCAGAATAGCCAGTGTGGCTACAACCAGCAACAGCAGCAGCAACATTCGGGTTATCAGAGTCACCCGAAGCAGTTGAATAGTGGGCAGTATCATGTCTTCACCACTAGCTTGGGCAAGCAAAACCAGAAGCTGCACAAGTGGGCAGTAAATTCTGTTGAACCGAGTGTGCCCCGTTATCTACACTGGTCTGAACATCCAATCATATGGAGCAGAGAGGATCACCCTCCCCGGGTTGATAACCCGGGTCAGCTAGCGTTGGTGGTGGCACCTCAGGTGGGAGGTTATAAGTTCACCAAGGTGCTCATGGATGGAGGAAGCAGCATTAATATCCTATACTATGAGACCTTCCGTTGTATGGGATTAACAGATAAAAATCTTAAACCGTCCAATACGGTGTTCCATGGTGTGGTGCCTGGTAAGTCAGCATATCCTGTTGGCAAGACAGCTTTGGAAGTAGCCTTTGGAGATGATCATGATTCCAGGTCGGAGACATTGACTTTTGAGGTGGTAAAAATCCAGAGTCCATATCACGCCCTGTTTGGGCGGCCGGCTTACGCAAAGTTTATGGCACGGCCTTGTTATGTGTATTTACAGCTCAAGATGCCGGGTCACAAGGGGACAATAACGGTTCACGGAAGCCGCAAAATTGCTTTGGAGTGTGAAGAAGGTGATGCGGCTTATGCAGAGTCGGTTTGTGCCACGGAGGAGCTGAAAAATTATAAGGACAATGTTTGATCCGACAGACATGACTCCACTGAAGAAGCCGACTATGGAGCATGATCCAGCCCTGAAGTTCAAATCGATAGCTGAGACTAAGCTTGTTAACTTCATACCTGGCGATTCGTCCAAGCAATTCAGTATCAGTGCCAACTTGGATCCGAAATAGGAAAGCGCGCTCATCGAGTTCATCCGTGAGAATCGGGACATTTTTGCATGGAAGCCTTTTGACATGCCAGGTGTACTGAGGCAACTCGCTAAGCACACTCTTAATGTGGATTCTAAGTACAAACCGGTGAAACAGTTCCTACGCCGGTTCAACGAGGAAAGACACAAAGCTATTGGAGAAGATGTGGCCAGGCTCTTAGCTGCTGGCTTTATTGTTAAATTCTTTCATCCTGAATGGCTAGCTAATCCGGTGCTGGTCCTTAAGAAAAACGGCACCTAGCGCATGTGTGTGGATTACACAGATCTTAACAAAGCTTGTCCAGCAGATCCTTTTTCCCTCCCCTGTATTGATCAAATCATTGATGCTACGGCGGGTTGTGAGCGTTTGAGTTTTCTGGATGCATATTCTGGTTATCATCAGATCAATATGGCAGTTAAGGACCAGGAGAAGACGGCGTTCGTAACTCCCATTGGAGCCTTCTGCTATGTATCTATGCCCTTTGGGCTCAAGATTGCTCACGCAACTTATCAACGGTGTGTACATAATTGCCTTCATAAACAGATTGGCCGTAATGTACATGCCTATGTGGATGATATTGTGGTTAAGTCAAGGGAAAAGGAGACTCTGGTTGACGATTTGAAGGAAACCTTTGATAACCTGAGGACGTACAAGATGATGCTCAACACGGCCAAGTGAGTCTTTGGTGTACCGGCTGGCAAGTTATTGAGTTTTCTGGTGTCCAATGGGGGAATTGAGGCTAATCCGGAGAAGATCACAGCAATTACCTCCCTGGCTAAACCGAAGTGTATCAATGATGTTCAACGCCTGGCAGGCCGGATTGCCGCGTTAAGCCGGTTTATCAGCCGCCTTGGTGAGAAAGCAATCCCTTTGTATTAGATGTTGAAGAAGACAGATCAATTCGTCTGGAGTTCTGCTGCTGATAAAGTGTTGGAGGATTTAAAGCGGCAGTTGGCCAATCCGCCTATGCTCGCTGCTCCAATTGACAAGTAGCCGTTGCTGCTATATGTCACCGCTAATGCTCGTGCAGTTAGTGTGGCTATTGAGGTGGAACGAAAGGAGGCAGGCAAGGAGCATCCAGTTCAGCGTCCGGTTTACTATATCAGCGAGGTGCTTATTGAGTCCAAGAAACGATATCCACATTGGCAGAAGCTGGTATATGGTGTTTTTATGGCATGCCGAAAGCTTAAGCAGTACTTCCAGGGACATCCCATCACAGTGGGCAGTTCTGCTCCCTTGGGAGATATAATCCAGAATCGGGAAGCGACGGGCCAGATTTCCAAGTGGGCTATAGATCTTGGGCCGCATGGATTGAAATACGTGCCTCGGACGGCGGTCAAGTCTCAAGCACTTGTTGATTTCATCGATGATTGGACAGAACTGCAAGCACCTGAAGAGAAGCCGGATCACACATATTAGACTATCCATTTTGATGGGTCCAGGCAATTGGAGTGCTCGGGGGCTGGAGTCGTATTAACTTCCCCACGAGGTGATAAGTTTTGTTACGTTGTCCGCTTAATGTTCCCTTGAACTAACAATGCAACTGAGTATGAAGCCTTGCTCCATGGTCTCCGGACGGCTAAGGAGATGAATCTAAGCCGAGTTAAGTGCTTTGGTGACTCGGACCTGGTGGCTCAGCAGGTGTCTGACACTTGGGTTCAAAGGTTATCAAGTGCACCACATGGACCGCTGGAAGAATGAAGCGGCAGACGCTTTAAGCCGGTTGGGCTCTCAACGCAAACCGGTCCCGCCTAATGTTTTCTTGGATGTGCTGCATAACCCGTCGGTCAAGCTCCCTGGTGAAGAGGATTTGGCTATTCCCGATCCGGAGGCTCAATTGGTGGCAGCTATTCATGTCATTCCGGATTGGACGATTCCTTATCTTGCGTACTTGAATCGGGCGAGTTACTAGAGGATGAGATTTTGGCCCGGCAGATAACCCGGCGATCCAAGTCCATGACTATCATTAATGGCGAGTTGCATCATTGCAGCGTATCAGGGGCGTTTCAACATTGTGTGTCCCCTAAGGAAGGCTCTGAAATCTTACGTGAGATCCACGAAGGAGATTGTGGTCACCACGTCGGTTCAAAATCTTTGGTAGCTAAAGCGTTTTGTCATGGCTTCTATTGGTTGACTGCTCATGCTGATGCGGAAGATCTGGTCAGACGATGTGATGGCTGCCAAAAGTTCTCAAGACGTGCTCATGTGCCGGCTCAAGAATTGAGGATGATTCCAATTAATTGGTCGTTCACAACTTGGGGGCTGGATATGGTTGGGCCTTTCAAAAGGTCCAAGGACAAGAAGACCCACCTTTTGGTGGCGGTCGACAAGTTTACAAAGTGGGTAGAGGAAGAACCCGTTAGCAAGTGTGATGCCGCCACGACAGTTCAATTCATCAAAAAGGTGATTTTCCGGTTTGGTTTTCCACACAGCACCATTACTGATAATGGTACCAACTTGTCCAAGGGTGCTATGAGGGAGTTCTGTCAACGTGAGCACATCCGGCTTGACGTTTCATTAGTGGCTCACCCACAGTCCAATGGTCAAGCAGAGAGGGCTAATCAAGAGATCTTGCGAGGCATCAAGCCCCGGCTTATGGTTCCTTTGCAACGAACGCCGGGTTGTTGGGTTGAAGAATTACCATCTGTATTATGGAGCATTAACACCACACCCAATAGATCGACAGGATACACACCGTTCTTCATGGTCTACGGAGCGGAGGCGGTTCTCCCCAGTGATATCCGTCATGATTCACCTTGTGTAGTGGCTTATGTTGAAGTGGACAATGAGACAGCACGACAAGATGCTTTGGACCTGTTGAGCAAAGAGCGTGACATAGCAGTTGCCCGCTCGGCGATTTACCAACAGGATCTTCGTCATTATCACAGTCGCCGAGCCAGAACCAAAACCTTTCAAGAAGGAGATTTGGTACTTCGGCTCATCCAAGACCAGACTGATATGCACAAGTTATCCCCACCTTGGGAGGGACCTTTCGTGGTCAGCAAGAATCTGCAGAACGGGTCATACTATCTGATCGATATTCGAGAGCATAAAGACTCACGTACATCAGAGGAGGAGACCAACAGGCCGTGGAACATAACTCATCTTCGGCCTTACTATACCTGAGCCATCGGCTCTACTTATGTACATACTATGACAATGTATATATTATGATCAATACAATAAACCGGAGCCTCAGCTAAAGCAGGGTCTCTGTTCTTTACATCATGTGCGGTTACACGAAGTTTTTCTGTCTTGAAGTGGCCTCCGGTGTACCCCTTGAGTTAAGCTTTTCAAAGCTTTATGTTATATCACTTGGGGGCTTGGTCGTGTCTGAACCAATGCAACACCTTTTGATAGGCGAAAGCCACAAGATCACTTGGGGACTTGGTCACGTCTGAACCAGTCACGTCTCTTGATCGGTCAAAGGCCACAGAATCACTTGGGGGCTTTGGTTGAACCCGAACCATCGCTACACCTCTTGATCGACATAATGCCACTGCATCATTTGGGAACCTGGCTGACTTGAACCATAGCTACGCCTATTGGGGGCTTGGTCGTGTCCGACCATGGTAATGCGACTTGATCGACTCAATAGCCTCTTTTTGCAAATGGTTTTATCATTGCCTTTGCTTGAAATTTTGTTTCATAAATATTTCTTTTTTTGCAATTTTAAACCGACAATTCTTAAACCGGTTCAACTGTCAATTAATAGAACACGGTGTAACACGGTTTGATTATTTGCCCGGTTTGATTTTGAATTTTTTTGTTAACATCCTATTATGGAGTAACACGGTGTTTATCATAACCCGGCATAGTTTACATGGTAAAACGGCGTTATATATACAGGAGCTGATTTTTCCTCTCACGATATGGGTTCATAAACCCCCGCTTTAAGATTGGCCAAGCCAACTTCATGCCCAACGATGGCAGGTATTATGTATCACAAGATTTGATCATGTACTTAAATTTAAGATATTTGATTTTGTACATGCAGAAATCATAATCCGCCCGGCGGTACAACCGTGGCGGCGCTTTACGATTTTTTGATTGCAGAAAATACTTTGGATTTTTCGTCACCCAAAGGAAGCACAAGTTGCAGTAATTATGCATGAAGGCATATCAAAATCAAGAGTATCGGCTAGCCTATTACAAGGCAACACGGTTCCCAAATAAGATCATTGTTTTTTTCCACAAAACACAAAAGAGCAGCAATTTAAACCGACTTCCGGTTCAAGCTTTGTCACCAGCCTGACCTGATGGTTGCGGATCATCTCGCGCCACTTCAACTTCTGCTTCTCTACCCAGTGGCTGGAAATCAACAGTTGTCCAGTCGATTCCCATTAATGCTTGAAAGACAGCTTCATCATGGATCAGCAACGACGGTTCAATATCAGGAGCATAAGTATGCTTACGGATTGGAGGGATAAGATTCTCCGCTTCAGGAATTGGTGCAGCTACTCGCTTGTTTTGGTCATTATATTGGGCTTGATAATGAGACAAGTCTGCCTCTTCAACCAATTGACAAGCTAGAGGACGCACCTCCCGGTTTATTGCTCGCAGATCCGCTTCACTAAGCTGTGACCCGTCTTCCTTCAAGCTGGGATAGCCCTCAGCCGCTTCAACAGGGTCGAAATCCGGCACCCACGCTTTTGCCCGGATCAAGGTATTTATAGCACCGGTTCAAGCAGCAGATATTTTCATCTCTTCAACCCGGGCAGGAAGCATAGACAACCTTTTAAGGGTGTCTTGGATCAAGGTGGGCGCCGGGTTGTTATGGGATGCAGTAGAGATGATCCGCTGTGCCAGTATACAATTGCTCTATCAATGTGTAGGCGGCTTTCAATTTCTTCCGCACGTCCGACCCCAAGTGACCAATGCGTGTCCCTGAAATATTACAAAGGATTAACAAACCGTCAGATCCATAAGAAGGCCGAGTCACTCCAGAAATCAAGCCGGCTTACCAAAGATAGCAGCGGTCATGGCATGCACTTGCCGCTTTATGCTGGTCAGTTCGTCCACTACCGGTTTCAGTGCAGCCTCGGCATTTTCTGCTCGCTTGGTTAAAGCAGACTTTTCAGTGGCCCAATCCGCCCGCTCCTTCTTGAAGCCCTCCTTAAGCTGTTCCATGGCCCTTAAAGCGCTGGTTAATTCCTCTTTTGCTTTGGAGGTTTCAGCTTCTTGGGACTTCAGATTTTCTTGCAGATCGGCGATTTGGTTTTCTCTTTTGCTCATCTCAGCCTACATACAGACAATAATGTGATTCAGATGGCGGTACAGAAGTGAAGTACCAACCACATAACAAGTTATGCCCTCGGTACTTGGGGGCTAATGTCTATTTGATCTTCATCCTACGATTTTTATGAAGTCCCAAGCTCAATACAAGTATTCAACTTGGCACTTGGGGGCTAATGGCTATTTGCTAAATAATTGTTGATATTTTTACCTAAAGTCCCGGCTTAACTACATTAAGTTGAACCGGCCCTTGGGGGCTACATCAGCAAAATTCAGATACATTGAAGTTCACATTGAAAAGTCCCGGTTTAAGTTGATATCTTAAACCATCACTTGGGGGCTATTGGAGTTGACAGATTGAAGTATACAAGCAGAGAAGTATATGGAAATTACCTCATATTTGTCCTTCATCATATTAACCAGACCGGCTTCATAGTCACGGCTGGTGTATAACCGGTTCAGATAGCCGGAATGGAGATCCTGGGGAGACAGAGTGGCATAGGTTGACAAGTCGACATTCCATTTGCCTTTACCAGTTCCAGCAAATTCTTCTTTGGCAGTGTGTTTGGATAGAGCGACAGGATTGCTTGGCTCGGTACGACCAATGCCAGTAATAATAACATCATCATTTTTTGCTTTGTCGGTTTGCATTGGAGTCGCCGGTTTATCAGCTTGCTTCGATGGGCTGGTTGTTCTGTCAATCCGGATAGGGCTTGTGGGCTGATTAATGGGGCCTATGGTATCAATATGTGCTTCTTCAGCGACAAAGTCATGGTCTTGCGGTGGTGGGTCGTTCGGCACATCCTCATGAATAGCTGTTTCAGGATGTTGTATTCTGTCCGGTTCAGGAACGGTATTTTCTTCCGCCGCATTGTCCAGACGAGCCTTCTTGCTTGGCCTAGGCTTGGCCCTGAAAAGGAATAAGACAGATCAATACAATATGTGTTGCAAAGTTATACATCGGAAACATTATAAGAAATATAGCTCACCCGAGCACCGTCTTGCGTGGGGGAAGTTGAGTAGCTGATGATTCGCCAGAAGACGAATGAGAAGTACCCTGGTAATCGGAATCAGATGGATTAAGAGGTTGACGAAAACAACCCGCTTTAGGACAAGCATTGACAAGAGAATTACAGACCTCTGAACGGCGTTTCCGAACCGGACTGTTCGGTAAACCGGCGAAGGTAACTACCTGGCCGCTGTGCCGGGTTGTGCGACGGGCTTCATGCTGTTGTGTCTTCATAAGAAAGTTTGGATCCAAATAAGCAAGAGGATGAGAAAATTTAATTTTCCGGTTTGCCCGAAGGATTTTTAGTGAAGTAAAGGGCTTGAATCGGAGGACAGAGTGACTACCTGTACAGCATTAGCCTGACTGCCTTCCGCATCATCCTAACAATGGTCATTTTCAATAAGACGTGTGAAAAATAATCCAAGTGAATCAAGCTCTACTTCTAGGTCCGGATTACCCACATCATCATCAGCTACCGGATCAGAAGATGCGGTGGTTTTCTTCCTGTTAGGTGGCCTCTTAACAACTCTGGTCTTGGGCCGGGTTGGTCTCTCCGGTTTCTCTGGCTTCTCCAGTTTCTCTTGCGAAGGTTTCTTGCTCCAAAACGGATCATCGCCCTGTTTGAAAAATATGGATATTAGCAAATTGATAAATTGAGCAGGCAGGTTCAATGAAAAGTACAAGGTATAAGTCTTACAGCTGGCAGTTTGTTGATGGCACAGAAGGGAGCCAGTCCAGTTTTGCCGCAGACAGCTTCCGGTTCATTCAGTATTTTCTTCACAGCTTCTGTGACTTCGTCGTCTGAGAGCTGGATGTCAATGTGTCGAAGAGGGTCTTTTTCACTCCCTATGTATTCGCACATCAAACCGGAGCGCTGACTTAAGGGCAGTATGCTCCACGATATCCAGCAGCGGGCAAGATCAACCCCTGTCAGCCCATTAGCCATGAAGGCCCTGAGTTTCGATAATTGAGGAGCATATTTACTTCTCTCCTTAGCAGTCAGCCTTTGGGGGAAAGGATGGGTGTTGCTAAGCCGTTCTGGACGGTAACCCGGTAAAGGATTTTCGTTAGAAGGAGAGGTATCTTTATAGTAGAACCATGTTTGATTCCACTCTTTGGGATGACTGTGCAGTTTGGCGTGAGGGTATGTAACCTCTTTTCTCTTTTGAATCGCCATACTGCCTAACTCCGTGTTGGCGCCGTCAGTAAATTCAGTACAGCGGTTTAGATGGAAGCAGTCTCTGAACAATTCAACTGTGGGTTCCTCTTGAAAGAATACCTCACAGAGCAATTGGAAGTGACATGTGTTGGTTACAGAGTTTGGGCCAGTATCTTGCGGACGGAGTTGGAAATTGGCTAAGACATCCTGATAAAATTTTGAACCAGGAGGATTGAAGCCCCGGGCTAGATGATCCGCGAAAACAACAGACTCTCCCTCTTGAGGCGTGGGAGGACATTCAGTACCGGGGACCCTCCAATGAATAACCTCCTTACTGCTTAAAGCGCCAGTTTTGACTAAATTATTCAACTGAATCTCGGTCATGTGAGAGGGAACCGAGTTGAACTTGTACACTTGTTTAGCCATGATGCAATCTACAAAAGCAGTAATTCTGGTTCAAGAATATACACTGATGCATATGTTGCTAAACTAGAGGTAGTTACTTATAAACCAGAGTTTGTGAAGCGACAGTGCCTGGCTAAGGAATTCTGGCGGTTCAACAAGGGTACTAATGGTGTATACCGGTTTGGTAATTTTTTCTACAAAGTTAAACCGCCTAGTCTAAACATTGAAACAGTTGAGATTGCGGATGAGTAAGTATGCAGAAACAGATTTCACAAGATTCTATTATAGCATTGGATGTGGAGCATGTTCGTGAAAGGGAAAAATATTCAAGACCTAGAACGAGCAGTGTGGAATCAGTAAAGAAAGCTATGGATCAGATCTACGGTCCAAACATATCAAAGTGAAGGTGGATGCTAAAAACTACCGTTATACAGAGCAAAAGTTCATAGATTCATCTAAAGATCTATCCTATATGAGCACAAAGCAGACGATGAACACTATTGGAACATGGAAAACCTAGAACAGATCTGTAATGAAAAGGTCAAAAGACTTACCGGAGCTGTGGACGACGCGGGAGATCGCCGCGGTGCTCTGGTGCAAGTCAGGGTGATGCAGCGGCCCGAGTTGATGCAGAGGTCGGCAGCGGTGGCGCTCCGAAGCTAGGTGACGCAAGGAAGACGAAGAAGAGTAGCACGAAGGGGAGAAAGGAAATGACCCTTAGGTCCTATTTATAAAGAAAGGGACATGTGTCAGGCGCGAGAATCAAATGGCCGCAGGTTTGGAAACGGAACTGTCGCCTCGATTTTCGCAGATCTGTTAAACCAAAAAAAGAGGATATCATCGATAAGTTTCTTTATAACAGGTGATGTCACGCCTGTTTACAATGACCAAAGAAGATGACATCACGGCAGTTCAACAAACTACAAGAAGATGTTGAAGATGAAGATTTTTGCTAGGGATTGACATGAACCTGTTCAAATCAATCTGGGGCCTAATGTTGGGGATATTACTACTGGGCGTAAACCAGCCTATCTGGGCCGGGTTAACTTCGCCAATAGTTAAGTATGTTAAAGCCCAAGAAGGCAGATGAGGGCTAAGGGCCCATAGTCGGTTCAAGGCCTGTAGCCGTAAACCGGCGTTGGTATGTAACTTGTGTTGTAAGTTAGGAATACGTAGAGACCAAACCGGACACGTCTATGAGCCGGTGTTGGGACTCTGTAAACCGACGGGCGTCACCCATGTATATAAGGGGATGACCCGACGGCGGTTCAAGGAGAACAAACAACAACTCGAGACTTAGGCGAAGCTTGTTTGCTCCCTAGTCATCGAAACCCCATCAATTCCATCACAATTAGACGTAGGCTTTTACCTTCATAGAAGGGGCCGAACTAGTATAAACTCTCTCGCATCCCTGTGTCTGCTTTAACCCCTTCAAGCTAACCCGTCGTGATGGCTCCATGACTAAGTCCTTTCATCAGGACATCTGCCATGACAAAACCACGACACCCTCCTTGTCGGCGACGGGAAAATCTTAGTTTTACACAGTCGAGAAGTCATTGTGCTAAGTCCCCACATGCCGAGGCGTTGAATAGAATGTAGATGCTAGTTTATGGAAGCAAGTACCAATAATACATTTGTATCTCCATACTTATATTTCTTCTCTTATAAAAAACGAGTTGGTGATGATGGCACGTGTGCCATCTTGCTATATAGACCGTCCGATCTATATCTGATGGATGGAAATTAAACAAAAAGATACCTGCACCCCTCTCCACATTTGCAGACAAGGCCTTCCCTCGTTCATCCTTATCTCCAACAAACCTCATGTTGAGCAATTAAGAAAGGAAGCCTCTGGAACAAACTGGTCTGGTGGCCGCTGCCGGCGTCGTCAATCCCCCTGCCTCCGCTAAGTCCGACCACCAACCACCACCACACCCCACTCGTCTTCACCTTATCTCATATTTCTCGAGATATCATTAGTTTTTACACATGGGATTACTCCTGCAAGGGTCAATCACAACAAGTGTTTTATAAAAAATGCATCTTGATGTTCCGTGCAATGCACGGATCTTGCTAGTACTCCTACACAAGACTAAGTTGGTGATGCTGGTGTGTCTGCCATCCGTCGTTTCTGACCATTACATCTATATCTAACGATTGTGAGGTAAGTTGTTGCCTTTTCTCACCAACATCCCACGTGTCTACCAATTTGCAGAAAAACCCATAATTAATATCTTAAAGCCAACCACATCCCTCCATGACCTCACCAAAACAGCCCAAGGATTATATTCTAATTGAAACATAATATATCTCTAGTGACATATGTATATCAAAATTAGAGTGTTTTGTACCAAGTTTGTGAATAAGTATTATTCTAATTATGATTCGTTGCAACGGACATGAACATTGCTAGTATTTCCAACCATGCATTTCTTTTCCTAGTATTCCATAGTTTCGAGTTTTCCATCAAGATATTAGTCACTCATGGTTGATATTTACTTTAAATCATGTACACATATGCACTATGTAACTAGCCTTGCTTATTGGCATCCAAAGCTTAACTTTCACTCCTACTTACAATATGTAGAGTATTTAACAAAAAACTACCACTTTCAAACAGCCTTAGGAGGAATCTATTGTACAAAAAATAGCAAAAACATACCCAAAATTTCTTAATCCATGC
Source organism: Aegilops umbellulata (assembly GCA_032464435.1). Classification (NCBI taxonomy): domain Eukaryota; kingdom Viridiplantae; phylum Streptophyta; class Magnoliopsida; order Poales; family Poaceae; genus Aegilops; species Aegilops umbellulata. Next base: position 149,650,077 of record CP136059.1, on the reverse strand, counting down.
CAAAAACTACCTAGTACTCATACCAATTAGGTTCGTTTAAACCCATTTATGACAGGGTTGGCCCACATGTCCGTGCTGACGAGGCAGCTTAAACCAACACATTTTGTTTGATCTTTGACACGAGGGACCCACATCTGACCTTCTATCCTGTTATTCCCCCTCATATCATTATTTTTCCTGAACATTACTTCAAATAGTACTGATGCGTGTTCGTCGGTGGCGCCGGTGATGAGCGAGTTGGCCGCCGCTCCGCCGGACGCCGCGCTGGCCTCCGCACGGGTTGGCAGGCTGGCCCGAGCGTGACTCACGAGCGAGTAAGCCGCCACGCTGGCCTTCGCTCGAGCCAGATGGCTGGCCTTAGCGCGGCGCGCGCGAGCAAGCCGCCGCGCTGCCGTGCCAATCTAGCTAGCAAACCTTGCTGACAAGCAGCTGGACGGAGCTATCTTGGCTAGCTAGCGGCCGCGAGCGCCGGACGGAGCTGGCATCCGGGCTGCCGCAACATGGGCTTCGCACCGCCTGCAGTTTTGACCTCGCCTTCTGCCGGTGGCGGTAGCTGCATCCCATGGCCGAGGATGACTAGGTGGACGGGCCGGAGGTAGGAGGTCACTCGAGGATTTTTGTTGGTAAGAGCATTTACAATGGTTGATAAGGTAGTCTTATCTTAAGTCTTCCACGTATGCCAGTGGTAGTAGTTTCTTGGCATTTTAGTGGTTTCCTGCATTATTAGAGCAAGTACAATAGAGCTGAGTCAGCGGGCTATAAGAATTAAACTACTACTACATGTTGGCTGTAAGATGGGCTGTAGATGACATGGCACTGGCTTATAGCCAGCAGCTGGCTATACTATTAACCATGCTCTTAGGGGTTTCTTGTAAGGAACAATGTACGTACTACTAGCGACAAAAGGCGATTCTAGGTTGCGTTGTACTCCAACGAGTACTACTAGTGGTCGCGGGAGTGTATACCTCGTTTTGTGGGTTTGATCCCGGCCGAACGCATGACGGCTTTTTTTTTAAATAGTATACTACTACACTTCGCTGCGAGCCAATATTTTACATAGGTAGTTTGAGTTTTGAAGTCAAATGGACGTGCAGCCCCACAATCTGGGTGCACTAGACAGCCTAGCCACGTGAACGGGGTTTCCTTCCCAGCATCCCGTGGCTCGCGTGCTCGCCCTAGCCGCACCTCGCTTGCAGCTTCCAGCTAGCTGCATATTTAAACTAGCGCCTCCCAATTAAGCCCGAGGAGCCGGAAAAGCCTGGCGGGGCATTGGGAACTATGCAATATGGCTCTGTACGTAAAGTGCTCTACTACTACTCCGTAGCTTGTGGCGTTGCATGCATGGACTTCACTCCATTATCGGCTCTAGTATAAAAGAAATTCCTCTTGACGTGTTTTTTTAAACGAAGGCAAAAGATTTGCTTCATCTCATTCATAAAGAAAGAACTACTAACAAAGTTCGATGAGATCCATTACACCTCCACAAATGGAAGCGAAAAGCCTAGTCTCGCTGTATCAAATAACTCAAATGTTCTGGCCCCGCAGTAACCGTCGCTAATAAAAAGGCTGCTAGTGTGTGCGTGAGAGGAGCGGCTGAGTAGGCCAGCTACGTGAGAGGAGCGGTTGAATAGAGCACCGAGAGTACCCATTAGGCCTCTACGCAGGTGTACTTCCCCTGCATTGATAGTACAGCGATGGTTCTAGAGAACAGTAGTACCCTCCACTTCCAACTGTAGCTCCTTGGCCCTGAGATTCAAGAGTTGAAAACTGGTGCACTATACAAGACTAGACTAGAAGTACAGTACATCGCACTACTAGTTGAGAAAAGTAGTACTAGTACTGCTACAGTACGAGTACGTACTCCTCCGTCACATAATGTATGACGTTTTTTTACACTAGTTGGCGTGTACAAAAAATGGCAAAAACATACCCAAAATTTCTTAATCCACGCCAAAAACTACTACTACTAGTACCTAGTGCCAAAAATTTCTTACTAGTGCTATTATTTACAGTATAATGCAATCCCATAACGTTCCATAATGCTAGTACTAGTACTCCATGGTACCAGAAACTACTACCTAGTGCCAAAAATTTCTTACTAGTGCTATTATTTAGAGTAGTAACTAATAGCCTCACCCCTTCGCTGAGGAACGATCTACAGTTGGAAGGGACGAGGCCTTGCGGTTACTACGCTCTTATCTCCTCCTCGCCAGTTCCCCTCCCCCTGAAGAGAAGGAAGTTCATCGCTGCTCCCATGGATTCGCCAGGCGGTTCTCCTCCTCGTCGGGGCTAGGAGACCTTGGACGACGATTCTCTCGGAGAAATCGCACGCCGCTCCGACGTCCTCACCGCCGCAAGACTCGGTGCTTCCTGCACCAACTTTTTCAAGACGCTCCTTAAACAGGCTTGGGAAAAGGCCATGCTTGTTGGTCTTCCATGCGTCCTCGAGGAGAAGGTTCTTCTATGGGACAATTCTTCGAACAGTCCACCGCTCCCTGGCCATGGTTGCACGTTGACTCCGCTAGAGTTGACGATTTTGAGAGGTAGTCGAATTTTGTCCGATGAGCAGGTCAGTAATGGAGTTTGATCATGTAGTACTTAGTTATTCCATTTCCATCTCATAATTTCTCCGCTTCCCACCGTCTTATATATAGGTCTGGGTCGGTGCCAACAAAGATTGGCTTGCATACCTCTGGCCGGATACCACAATGATTTTGCATACATCCACAGCAGTGCGGCCGTTCCGGTAGACCCCTTCTCCACCATTGGGATCGGCCTTCCAGACTGGCTGGGCAAGAATACGTATGATGATGCCTACATGAGATTGAAGAAGACGTGCGGACCCGCCGGCAAAGCGACGCGGCTACGACGATTACTATCTCATCACGGTGTTCGCCATAAGGATTGCCATCAATGCAGGAGGCAGTAACGGTAGAGGCTGGCGCATGTTGGCGGCGGCAGATTTGTACCCCTACACATTCGAAGACGCTGTGCGCCATCTAGGCCGCATCTTCGCGGTGACAAGCTAGGGGACTTGTTTCATCTGGTTGACATCCTACGTTACGGGAGATTACAAACGGAATGCACAAACCATCATTTGCATCCGTAACGGTACTCAATTCTTTTTCATGGACAGTCATCCCCCGATCAAAATAAGATCGCCGATCCTGGATGTGCATGTGCATCCGCCGATCCTAGATGTGCATGTGTTATGTGTACGTGCAACTTGTGTGGTTGTTGCACGGGCTCCAACACGTTCTTTGAGAAAAAATGTGGCATAGCTTTGGATATACGTGACGTGGCGGCATCATACAGTAGCAACGTTCGCTATAGTTGTACTAGTACACTCCTACTAGGACGACAACTCCTATAAAACCTTGCGCTTGCCTCTTTGCCTCTTCGGGAGGTTCAACAGTTCGTACTCGTGTGAACCTTGCACTTGGCTCTTCGCCTCTTCGGAAGGTCCAACAATGATGATACTACAGTACAATATGCTTCTGGCAATCTGACACCGATTGAACTGCTCCACGTCCACCGCGAGGGCGAGGGAGAGGGAGAGGGAGAGGGAGAGGGAGAGGGAGAGGGCGCTGTAGTCAAAACCCTCTCCTCGTCCTGCGAACCACCACGCGCGTGGGCAAGGGAGAGGCGTAGTAAGCAAGCTTCTCCTCATTCGGTGAGTTGACGGGACACATCAAAGCAGTACTACTAGTACTCCCTCCTTTCCCGTTTATAAGGCTCAATTCCAGAAAGGAGGGAGTACTAGTAGTAATAGTCCATACTGCGTCCTTTCCGATTAATATGGCTTAATTTGAAACGAGAAAAATACACTAGCGGTCAACGTATGTAACAATACGCTCTTTACGGTCACTATATATAGTTTTGCGGCGATTATGCGGTCACTAGCTCATTGTAGAGCACCGTATTGCACCCTACTGACCGGCCACATAGTCGACGTGGCACTTTGTTGACTGGTTAAATTGTCACTTGGTTTCTGGGTCCCACCTGTCAGTTGGCAGAGCAAAGAAATCAGTTAAGCAAAACTTTACGCAGGCGCGGCACGAGTCCAACCCTTGCGCGTGAACTGCCCCGGCTGTGTATGTGAGTGCATGCACGTGTCCTCCCTCGGTCTTCCAACAAAGAGTGTACTACATGATGTACAACTACACTTCCAATGCATTTAGCCTTTAATCTAAATCGATATTGATTAACTAATGCACCAACTTGTGTTGTAGGTATAGGCTACATGTCTATCCTTAATTACAGCATGCAACGACCTTCATTTAATCTTCTTATCTCAATGGTCGCATGCACACATAAGTCTGCTACTTTTGGGCGTTAATTATGCCCTGGTCAATGTGTAAATTTCTAAATGTACAGTCTTTCACGGATGTAGGGAGTAGGTTAGGCACTTGAGCGTGAGCGTGTGTGTTGCGTCATGTGCTATGTGCCGCGTGGGTGCGTGAGTGTTGCGTGCGTCCATGTGTACGTGTGAGTGTTGCATGTTGCATGCATGCATGCATGGGGCTTACTCCCTCCCATTGACATGTTCATATTTCAAGCTTCCTCTGTTCCCTCCATATGGTGATACTCCCTCTGTTCCCAAATAGTACGGAGTAAAAGCCTCGCTCTGTTCCGAAATACAGAGTATTTGTCTTTCTACAGATTTCAACAAGTGACTAGGTACGGAGCAAAATGAGTGAAGTGAGCGTAGAGGCATAGGGATACTGTAGAAAGGAAGTCCTCATGATCCATTTATTCCCCATCTCGGTCAGAGAGAACTATTCAACTAGTCTTCGCAGTGAAGTGACAATACACGCTGCAGCAGATGGGACACATAATTAATAAGTTGAACCAGCGTGTTGGTGTTACTAAATCAGCCTTACCCAGTACTGCCATCATGTTTGCCAGTAGAGCACGCTTCCGCAAATACGCCTACGCACCTCTGTCCTCCATTAACTGGCATATGGGCCCTGTTGTAGTAGACCCACATGTCATCGATCTAACTATTTACACTCCGAAGGACGGTATATCCTGGTAGTAGTACTAGTAGAATTGAGATTGAATGCACTTTCTTCCCCGTCTTCCACTCTTCTTCCTCCTCTCTTCTTCTTCCTCCTCTCTTCCCAATCGTCGGCCGCACAACATTTACCCCCGCTCACTGCTCGCCCGCCCGCCCGCGCCATCTTCCTTGGTAGCTCGCGCGTACCATATCCCCCCGCTCACTGCTCGGCCACATGAGGAGAAGCTTCTACGCTCGCCCGCCGAATCCACTTCCCCGCTGGCTCGCATGCACCGAAAACCCCAATGGCAGAACCGACTGACATGCAGAGCCGCGATTGGAATTCCCTCCCTGATGTTCTCTTGGAGCAGATTTGTAGTCGTATGGACCTACTCAGCACCGTCCGTCTGGCCGCATGCTCGGTGTATTTGTACAGTCTACTCGTCTACAACCCGCCGGCTCTTTTCAAGACACCCTGCTTGCTGATGCCTGATCCTCGCAGGTGGCCCGACACCGACTTGATGATCCTACGGAGGTTGCCGTGGTGCCCCTCGACATGCTACCACTACCTGTCCACCTGCCCTTCATGCGCGGCCACTACCGGGCGGGCATGAAGGCGAACTGGATCGTCCTCATCCACCAATCTGGTAGTCCATAGCGTCTCGTGGATATCTGCACCCAGCGAGAGATCACCCTTCCATCTTTGGATACCGCCGCCATCGAGCCTCGCGTCCCGCCGGACACTCCTGCCTACTACGCACGAGACGCGTCAAGCTTTTGGCTCGACCTATATTTGCAGAAAGTTGTAATCTGCGAAGTGCCCACACCATCAGAAGACTACCTGGGTTACAAGCTCATTGCCTTGTTCAACAAGGGATTAGTCTATCTGGAATCCAGTCGCCATACATGGTTATGGCTCATCATCAATCCTGTTGAAGAAACATTTCTGTCTGATGCTATAGTGCATGATGGCATCATTTACGCGGTCGGCGCACAGATTGGCTACCTATATTGGTGGAATCTATCATCGTGTAATTGTTCTATCTCATCTCATCTTTACCTTATGAATACGACTGTCTGTTCATTTGTTACAAATTTAGAATGCATAGCATGTCTATAACCACATCATTGCTATATGTTCCTCTCATTTCCTAGATTTTTATGACCACACATGTTATTGTTAGAGTTGATATGAGAACAATTGGCATCTAATGAATTTTAGATTACATATTATGAGCATAACATCATGATTGCTATATGTTACTCTCGTTTACAAGATTTTTAAAACAACGCGTGTTATTGCTTAGAGTTGATATGAGAACAATAGTTGTAAGTGCTATGGTAGAATGTGAGTAGGCGCTGTCATAACTGTTTTCCTCTCATTGTTACATGATGTTTGAACCATGACATATTGCTAGAATATGAAAGCCATTGGCTTATTTTTTTAACTTGGGGTATGATTATGACCACGGCATTGCAATTCTCTGTCTATGATATGTGTCACTATTATAATAATCTTAATTCCACACATACTCTGAACATGATTGTTTATTTTTGTCCTTTTGGTCTCATATTTGAATTGTTGCACCAGACGCAAATGCGCTGGCCTTCATGATTCCAGGACCTGGAACCATACCAGCCGATGGGTGGTGGTTTATCGCTCGTTCAGCTGATGACGGTCATTTGATGCTCATTCGCATGTACCAAATTGACCAAACCATTACATCAAACCGCATGCAGTACAATGCATGGGGCGTTCGTGACATTGATGGCTATGGTTGCTTCGTGTTCGAGAAAGATCCCAGCCCCGTTGGGCCAGGCGTATTCAACTAGAGGCGGGTTTACAGCCTCGGCAACCACTCCTTGTTCCTCGGGCTCAATTATCCGATCATCCAACTAATCATCGATCATATCACCGACGATGATTACTGTGCTATGAAACTTCCATTCGCGAGGGGTGCTGTGTTTACACATCATACCATGGGTTTCATGAATCACCATATCCAGAGATTCGTCGACATAGCTTGTTGCCAGATAATCTTCAGTGTGTGAAAAGCATCAAGCTTCCATGCGATGGATGGCTTTTGCAAACCTGACATGCGGCGATGTGGTTCATGCCAACAGCAAATATGCACAACTTGATTCGTGCTGATATCTAGACCGAGCCATGTATTCTGCTTCTATAGCACGACCCTCTTTTGTTGGATATTATGTATTGTTGTTAGTTTGAAGCACTCCTCTGGTTTGAAGGATAGATACCTTCCTGGGATCAAGTGCATCCTAACTCACCTGCGTAGGATGTACTGATAATGATGATGGAGATGTTGTGCAAAAGCCATATATATCAGTTAGGCTTCAAGTGTGTACTTGTTAGTTAAACCTATGTACAAATTGTGACACTAAATACGACTAGTAAGTAGTACAGTAGCAGTACTAGTATACAACGGTCAAATTATTCATCATGTCCACACATTGAATTGATGTCACAACACGTTGCGCGTGAGGTGACATAAGAATCCCGGCGGCGTGTTCGGGTATTCTGGACTTCAGATTTGGAGTACCACTTATCTTTCGAAATCTTTCATCATTCACTTAAAACAGTCGATTGATCATACATTGAGTATCATATAACTGGAATTACCGATGCAAGTTGAAGAAGGATTGGCCCGTGCTGCCGGCTGGCGTCAAGTTCGATCCCACGGATTAGGAGATGATCGAGCACCTTGAGGCCAAAGTGAGTGCTGACAGCACGAGATTTCAGTCTCTCATCGATTTGTTCATACCAACCATCGACAGCGAGCACGGCATATGTTACACCCAACCTGAGAAACTTCCAGGTAAGACACCGGTCGACCGTCTACTTGCACAAACATATTCCTTTGTTTATAGCTCTATTTTTCTTTTTAAACGCAGACCTGGTGAAGCAATTAAAATTTGACAGTTAATAAAAAGTGAAACAAGTGACCGCAACATGCCAAAGATGTTATGAAAATGCCAACTAGGTACACTAAAACATGTATTCCACAATGCTGCAGGTATCACACTGAGTGGCATAAGGAAGCATTTCTTCCAGCGCAATTCCAGGGCGTTCAAAAGGGGCGCGTGGACGCATCGCAAGATACAGTCGGAGTGCGGCATGCACGCGATGTGGCACAAGACCGGCAATACCTTGATTGTGATGGTCAACCAGCAGACGGGCAGCAAAAAAGGTTCTGGTGCTGCACACCAACAAGAACTTCGACCAGCAGAGGACCTACTGGGTGATGCACCAGTACCACCTTGGGGACCTGGCGCAAGAGAAGGAGTGGGAGCTGGTCCTATACAAGATTTTCTACCAGACGGACACTAGGGCCAGGAGTAAAAAGATTATAAGTTAGTTTGGTATTGGTAGTTGTACTACCTTGTCGTCCGCAAGTTGGTATTGTTGTTAACGATCTTTTGGTATGAACTTGCATTCACTTCCAACCATCATGCCGAGGGTCGACGTGGATATAAAGCTAAATCATTTGTTTCGAAACGAATTTTCACGCACCTGATTTTTATTTGATGGGTCGTATAAGCACCCGCCGTTCGAATTCCCAGTTCTCCAATTTTTTTGAAACAAGTGCATGCACTTATTATCACGATAAAAAAACAATATCCGTGCTGCATCCCAGTTATCAGTCTGTACTTGCAAAATTCTCTCATTTATTGAGCACTTATATTGTTTTTCCAGATCGAGCAAGTTTGAACTGGTTTGTAGATTGCCCAGGGTTGTTTTTTTTAACAGGCCCAGCCCATGACAACAATGGGGCACAAAGATCCAGCAGGTATCTACTGGCCTCTGGCCCGCCAGCGTTAGTTATATTTTGTCTTACAATATCCGCATGCAGTTTTTTTACTGAATCAAACACACAACCCAGTTCTATTTTCCTCTTGAAACGCATGTACTACATCTGTTTTCTAATCTCTACCTATAGTTTTACTAGTTCATATACACGTATCATTATATTGAAAACACATTAAATTCCCTTTTCATATTTACACCTTATTTTTGTTGTTTTTTCCCACCCAGCGCTGATTTTTTTACCACTGGTTTTCCCTTAAACCAACTAAATTGTCCCACGCCTTATTTGCTTACAAAAACAAAACGATTTTTTTGGCAAATCAATAAGTTCTTAAATTTTTTTTATCATTTCGGGATTACACAGTTCGGAATCCACTGATAAGGTTGGACTTTTTGACCGTGGTCCTGGGCAGAAAATGGGTTGTAATAATTTACTTAAGAATTAGCAAATGGGCTGCAAATTATAAAAAAATAGCAAATGGGCTTTATGTTGTCTGCCACCGATTTGGAGGCTGACTTGTGGGCCTACTAACTTTATGCGTACACAAGGTTTCTCAAAAAAGAAACTTAGTCAACAATCAACTCTACCAGCGTCAGACCGTTAGATGTCAATCTAACGGCAATCGTGCTTCTTCAGTCTCTGATCTTCCTGCCCCAGCAGTGCTCCCGCCTGCCCCAATCTATCGGAACCGCCTGCTCCCGCCTCCCGTGGCCAGCAGTGCTGCTGGGAAGGCCTCACGGCCCCATCATACTCGCATCTCTGGCCTGTCTATCACTCTACTCACCCACACCTCCTGTTATTTTCCGGCAATGGCAGCCGAACCAGTCAACCCTCGTACTCTCCACCACGTGGGCAGCCACTACCGTGTCTTCCCCGGCTCCGTGTCGTTCCCTTTGTAGGCCTCCCCGTTGTCCACCAGCCTGGTGCTCTCAGCGCGGCGTGGCCAACGATGTCCATCCAACAGCTGTGGTGCTTCTTCAACCTCTGGTCTTCTTGCCCCAGCCGCCCAAAGCAGCGCTAGTCGTGCCGCATGGTCCTGCCTCTCGTGGCCTGTTGTGCTGCCGCGGAGGCCTCACCGTCCCCATACTACTCCTACCGCTGGCCAGGCCATCCCTCCACTCACCCACTCCCCCTGTTATTCTGCGGCGATGGCTGCCTCACACCACAGCCGAACGAGTGAACCCTCGTACTTCTCTCCGCGTGGGCATCCACTGCCGCGTCTTCCCCGGCTCTCCGTCGTCCCCTTCCTAGGCCTCGCCGTCGTCCACCGCCGTAGTGCTCTCGGCGCGGCGTGGTCAATGTGGTCAACGACCGACTTCCATCGGAAGACTACTATACGTGGAGAGGCTGGCAGCTGGGTCCACGGCAGCCGCAAGGAAGTGCCTCCTTATTACGTGCAAAATAATTATTCCTCCACCTGACAGCAGGGACCCACCGGATGGGCCACCAGTATTTCACGGAAAAAAACGTTTCCCCCCTGACTGCTAGGACCCATTGGACGGGCCACCGTATTTTGCGAAAAAAACGTTTGCCCCTGACTGCTGGGACCCACCGGACGGACCACCGTATTTCGCGAAAAAACGTTCCCCCGATGTCAGCTCGGACCCACCGGAAGTGCCTCCTTATTACGCACAGAAAAATGAATACTCCCCCTGCTAGCTGGGACCCACCATGGTGGGAGGCTGACTTGTGGGCCTACTAAGTTGACGAGGATGGAGGGCTTTGTCAACTTAGTCAATATGCATGATTCTAGCTCTAGTGACCTTTCGATGTCCATCCAACGCCTGTAGTGCTTCTTCAACCTCTGGTCTTCTTGCTCCAGCCGCCCAAACCAGCGCCGGTCGTGCCTCGTGCTCCTGCCTCCCGTGGCCGACTGCGATGCGGCAGAGGCCTCACCGCCCCTACTACTCCCACCGCTGGCCAGGCCATCCCTCTACTCACCCACACCCCCTGTTATTCTGCGGCGACGGCAACCTCGCACCACAGCGAACCAGTGAACCCTTGTACTCCTCTATGCGTGGGCATCCACTGTCGTGTCTTCCCCGGCTCCGCGTCGTCCCCTTCCTAGGCCTCGTCGTCTTCCACCGCCTTGGTGCTCTTGGTGCGGCGTGGTCAATGTGGTCAACGATCGACTTCCATCAGAAGAGTGATGTACGTGGAGAGGCTGATAGCTGGGTCCACGGCCACAGCCAAGTTTTTGTGATTTGCCAAGTATGTTGCTTTGTCAGGCCTGTTGGGCTGCAAATCTTTCAAGACGAGGAGATCTTCATTCGGCTGGCCGAGAAAATGGCCCATTAGTAATGAGAAATGGGCTGTACATTTTTAAAACACATCAAACCGGCAATTAGTTTAATGTTTTTTTCATTTCGAGATTTTAAATTACATTTATTTTTATGCGTGGAGAATTTGTTGGATTTTATATTGATATACATTTTTTTTAAAAATCATTTTGAATGTGAGTAGAAATTTCAGGATTAAAAACAGTTCGGACCGCACCGAAATATGCAAAATTTCGTTAATTTTTAACCGTGGCCACAATATGGGCTGTAATGCTAACAAAAAGAATATGGGCTCCAAAAAACCTTAAAAATTAGCAAATGCACTATAAATTATTAAAAATAATGGCAGATGGGATGTATGCTATTTTACACAGATTTGAGGCTTTCCTAAAAAAAGGTTGACGCACAAGCAGTGACTGTTGGATGTCCATCGAACGGCCGTCGTGCTCCTTCAAACTCTGCTCTTCCCGCTCCAGCCGCTAAAACAAGCACCGGCGGGACTGCCTGCTCCCTCCTCCCCACCGCCCCACCATACTCCCATCGCCGGCCTAGCCATCCCTCTACTCACCCACAACTGCAGTTATTCTCCAGCGACGGCAGACGAACCAGTAAACCCTCGTACAGTCGTACTCCCCTCCGTGTGGGAAACAACTACCGAGTCTTCCCTGCCTCCGTGTCGTTCCCTTCCTAGGCCTCACCGTCATCCACCGCCCTGGTGCTCTCGGCGCGGCCTGGTCAACATGGTCAACGACCGACATGCATCTAAAGTGGACTTTACGTGGAGGGGCCGACAGCTGGGTCCACGGCCGCACGCAAGGAAATGCCTCCTTATTACGCGCAAAATAATGATTCCTCCACCTGACATCAGGGACCCACCTAAAGGGCCTCTGTATTTCGCGAAAAAAACGTTACCGCCGGTGACAACTCGGACCCACCAGCTATATCTTCGCACGCAAGGAAGTACCTCCTTATTACGCACAAAAAAAATGAATAATCCCCCTGTTAGCTGGGACCCAGTATAGTGGCAGGCTGACTTGTGGGCCTACTAAGTTGACGGGGACGGAGGGCTTTGTCAACTTAGTCAATATGCACGATTATAGCTCCAGTGACCGTACGATGTCCATCCAATGGCCGTAGTGCTTCTTCAACCTCTGGTCTTCTTGCTCCAGCCGCCCAAACCAGCGCCGGTCGTGCCTCGTGCTCCAGCCGCCCGTGGTCGGCTGCAATGCGGCGAAGGCCTCACCGCCCCCTACTACTCCCACCGCTGACCAGGCCATCCCTCTACTCACCCACACCCCCCTGTTACTCTACGGCGACGGCAGCCTCACACTGCAGCGAACCAGTGCCCTCGTATTCCTCTACGTGTGGGCATCCACTACCGCGTCTTCCCCGTCTCCACGTCGTCCCCTTCCTAGGCCTCATCGTCGTCCACCGCCCTGGTTCTCTCGGTGCGGCGTGGTCAATGTGGTCAAGGAACGGCTTCCAGCGGACGTGGACTGTACATGGAGAGGCTGCCAGCTGGGTCCACGGCTGCAGCAAGAAAGTGCCTCCTTATTACGTGCAAAATAATTATTCCTCCACCTGACAGCAGGGACCCACCGGACGGGTCACCGTATTCCGCCCCCCTGACTGCTGGGACCCACCAGCTACATCTTCGCACGCAAGGAAGTGCGTCCGGGCAAAAAAAACGATTCGCCCCCTGACTGCTGGGACCGACCAGCTACATCTTCGCAGGCAAGGAAGTGCCTGACAGTCAGGACCCACCCGGTCGAAGCATACGTAGCGTTGTCATTCTGGTCGCAAACGTGTACGTACATACTGGTCGTAGTAGAGGCGCGCACGTGTCGTAGTAGAGGCGCGCACGTGTCATAGTAGAGGCGCGCACGTAGCATGTACACATACGTACAGTGGCCAGGGTGCAAGAAAGAAAATACGGCCATGTATGTGTACTTACGGGCGAGGTCTCGAACGCCTACTCGCGCATACGTACGGCCAGGGCTTGTGTACACGGCTGGGTCGGAAAGGAGAAATAGTGTCGTCGTCGTGTTCATGGGGAGGCAACGGAATGCGTGGTCATGTTCATTGGGAGGGCTTGGACGGAACAGGCGATGGAAACGAGGCCTGGCGTACCGCACAACGGAGGAAACGGACATCCTATGTTCGGAACGGGGTCTCTTTATCGGGAGGGGTCTGGCGTACTGCAAAACGGAGGAAATGGACCTCCTACGGTCGAAACGGGGGTCCTGTTGATCGGGAGGGGTGTGGTGTACCGCAAAACGGAGGAGACGGATTGTGTTGGAGCGCTACGGTCGAAATGGGTGTCCTGTTCATCGGGAGGGGTGTGGCGTACCGCAAAACGGGACTCCACTGGATACTGTTCGTCTCCACCGTCAACCCCCTCCAGCCTCCACGAGCTACTGTTCATCCGACGTCGACCTCCTCCAGCCTCCACGGTCTCCTGTTCATCCAGCCTCCACCGCGCGCTACTCCACCGGCTACTGTTCAACCACCCCTCCACCCTCTATTGTTCATCCAACCCTCCACACCACGGGGTCCTGTTCAATCACCCCTCCACGAGCACCCATCCACCATCTACTGTTCATCCAGCCCTCCACACCACGGGGTCCTATTCAACCACCCCTCCACGGGCACCCCTCCATCGTCTACTGTTCATCCAGCCCTCCACACCACGGGGTCCTATTCATCCACCCCTCAACGGGCACCCCTCCACCGTCTACTGTTCATCCAGCCCTCCACCACACCACGGAGTCCTGTTTATCCAGAGGCAATGCCACCGGGAACTGTTCATCCAAACCCCCCCGCAACGCTCACTGTTCATCCCATTGATCGGCTTTAGTTAGCAGAAGTAGCGAAGGAATCGCTCGTCTGGTTCAGTTAATAGCCATTGATCGATCGCTCGGGTTCAGTAACGCGTAGCCTGCAGTGCAATCGCTCGGGTTTAGTTAGAGCCCAACACCTCACTCGGGTTCAGTTAGAGCCAACGCCTTGCACACACACGCGTACGTGTACGAGAGAAACGCGTATCGCTCGGCCCCCGACCTCCCACCGTAACCGGTAACTCCCCGAAATTTTCCTCCCCCTCGCTTCTACCATGGTTTTTTCCGTCATGGACAGCCCAAAGAATATCATGCAGCTCCGTCTCCGGCCCGCCCAAGACGAAAAGCCCATTTTCTGTCATGATTTTTTGTCATAGAAGTAGGAGCCCACCACATCTATGATGATACCGGGTTTTGTCACAATTATCGTCATAGAAGTGTCATATGTATGACAAAAAATATTTTCGTTCGGCCCAAAATGTCACGGATTTGTCTTTTTTTTAGTGTATACAATAGATCTGGTACACAGCATGGCATACTTTATAGAACCTACGGCTGAGGCATAGGTAATGACTTTCATTCTCTTTCTATCTTCTGAAGTGGTCGGGCATTGAGTCTTACTCAACTTCACACCTTGTAACACAGGCAAGAACTCTTTCTTTGACTGTTCCATTTTGAATTACATCAAAATCTTGTCAAGGTATGTAATTATTGAAAAAACTTATCAAGCGTCTTGGTATATCTCTATAGATCTTGATGCTTAATATGTAAGCAGCTTCACCGAGGTCTTTCTTTGAAAAACTCCTTTCAAACACTCCTTTATGCTTTGCGAATAATTCTACATTATTTCCGATCAACAATATGTCATTCACATATACTTATCAGAAATGCTGTAGTGCTCCCACTCACTTTCTTGTAAATTCAGGCTTCACCGCAAGTCTATATGAAACTATATGCTTTGATCAAATTATCAAAGAGGTATATTCCAACTCCGAGATGCTTGCACCAGTCCATAGATGGATCGCTGGAGCTTGCATATTTTTTTAGCACCTTTAGGATTGAAAAATCCTTCTGGTTGCATCATATACAACTCTTCTTTAATAAATCCATTAAGGAATGTAGTTTTGTTTATCCATTTGCCAGATTTCATAAAATGTGGCAATTGCTAACATGGTTCGGACAGACTTAAGCATCGCTACGAGTGAGAAAATTTCATCGTAGTCAACACCTTGAACTTTGTCAAAAACCTTTTTCGACAAGTCTAGCTTTCTAGATAGTAACACTACTATTAGCGTCCGTCTTCCTCTTGAAGATCCATTTATTTTCTATGGCTTGCCGATCATCGGGCAAGTCAACCGAAGTCTACACTTTGTTCTCATACATGGATCCCATCTCAAATTTCATGGCATCAAACCATTTTGCAAAATCTGGGCTCATCATCGCTTCCTCATAGTTCGTAGGTTCGTCATGGTCAAGTAACATGACCTCCAGAACAGGATTAATGTACCACTCTGGTGCGGATCTCACTCTGGTTGACCTACGAGGTTCGGTACTAACTTGATCTGAAGTTACATGGTCATCATCATTAGCTTCCTCACTAATTGTTGTAGGAGTCACAGGAACAAATTTTTGTGATGAACTACTTTCTAATGAGGGAGCAGGTACAATTACCTCGTCAAGTTCTACTTGCCTCCCACTCACTTCTTTCGCGAGAAACTCCTTCTCTAGAAGGTGTACCCAACATTTTATTTTGGGTGTCCTATGAAGACGCACTTCTCCGATTTGGGTTTGAGCTTATCAGGTTGAAACTTTTTCACATAAGCATTGCAACCTCAAACTTTAAGAAACGACAACTTAGGTTTCTTGCCAAACCATAGTTCATACGGTGTCGTCTCAACGGATTTAGATGGTACCCTATTTAACGTGAATGCAGCTGCCTCTAATGCATAACCCCAAAACGATAGTGGTAGATCAGTAAGAGACATCATAGATCGCACCATATCTAATAAAGTACGGTTATGACGTTCGGACACACCATTACACTGTGGTGTTCCAGGTGGCGTGAGTAGTGAAACTATTTCACATTGTTTTAACTGAAGGCCAAACTCATAACTCAAATATTTTACCTCTGCGATCATATCGTAGAAACTTTTATTTTTTGTTGTTACGATGATTCTCCCCTTCACTCTGAAATTCTTTGAACTTTTCAAATGTTTTAGACTTGTGTTTCATCAAGTAGATATACCCATATCTGCTCAAATTATCTGTCAAGGTCAGAAAATAATGATACTTGCCGTGAGCCTTAACACTCATCGGACCGCATACATCAGTATGCATTATTTCCAATAAGTCAGTTGCTCGCTCCATTGTTCTGGAGAACGGAGTCTTAGTCATCTTGCCCATGAGGCATGGTTCGCAAGCATCAAGTGATTCATGATCAAGTGATTCCAAATGTCCATCAGCATGGAGTTTCTTCATGCGCTTTACACCAATATGACCTAAACGGCAGTGCCACAAATAAGTTGCACTATCATTATTAACTTTGCATCTTTTCGCTTCAATATTATGAAAATGTGTATCACCACGATCGAGATCCAACAAACCATTTTCATTGGGTGTATGACCATAGAAGGTTTTATTCATGTAAACAGAACAACAATTATTCTCTAATTTTAAATGAATAACCATATTGCAATAAACATGATCAAATCATATTCATGCTCAACGCAAACAACCAATAACACTTATTTAGGTTGAACACTAATCCCGAAAGTATAGGGAGTGTGCGATGATGATCATATCAATCTTGGAACTACTTCCAACACACATCGTCACTTCACCCTTAACTAGTCTCTGTTTATTCTGCAACTCCCGTTTCGAGTTACTAATCATAGTAACTGAACTAGTATCAAATACTTAGGGGTTGCTATAAACACTAGTAAAGTACACTTCAATAACATGTATATCAAATATACCTTTGTTCACTTTGCCATCCTTCTTATCCGCCAAATATTTGGAGCAGTTCCGTTTCCAGTGACCAGTTCCTTTGCAGTAGATGCCCTCAGTCTCAGGCTTAGGTCCAGACTTGGGCTTCTTCACTTGAGTGGCAACTCGCTTGCCATTCTTCTTGAAGGTCCCCTTCTTCCCTTTGCCCTTTTCTTGAAACTAGTGGTCTTGTCAACCATCAACACTTGATGTTTTTCTCGATTTCTACCTTCGTCGATTTTAGCATCACGAAGAGCTTGGGAATCATTTCCGTTATCCCTTGCATATTATAGTTCATCACGAAGTTCTAGTAACTTGGTGATAGTGACTAGAGAATTATGTCAATCACTGTTTTATCTGGAAGATTAACGCCCACTTGATTCAAGCGATTGTAGTACCCAGACAATCTGAGCACATGCTCACTGCTTGAGCTATTCTCCTCCATCTTTTAGCTATAGAATTTGTTGGAGACTTCATATCTCTCAACTCGGGTATTTCCTTGAAATATTAACTTCAACTACTGGAACATCTCATATGGTCCATGATGTTCAAAACATCTTTGAAGTCCCGATTCTAAGCCGTTAAGCATGGTGCACTAAACTATCAAGTAGTCATCATATTGAGCTAACCAACCGTTCATAACATCTGCATCTGCTCCTGCAATAGGTCTGTCACCTAGCGGTGCATCAAGGACACAATGAGGATAAATCTCATATCACGGATCCAATCCGCATCATTGCTACTAACATCTTTCAACTTAGTTTTCTCTAGGAACACATATAAAACATAGGGAAGCAACAACGCGAGCTATTGATCTACAACATTATTTGCAAAATACTATCAAGACTAAGTTCATGATAAATTTAAGTTCAATTAATCATATTACTTAAGAACTCCCACTTAGAAAGACATCCCTCTAATCCTCTAAGTGATCACGTGATCCAAATCCACTAAACCATAACCGACCATCACGTGAAATGGAGTAGCTTTCAAGGCGAACATCACTATGTTGATCATATCTACTATGTGATTCATGCTCGGCCTTTCGGTCTCAGTGTTCCCAAGCCATATCTGCATATGCTAGGCTCGTCAAGTTTAACCTGAGTATTCTGCGTGTGGAAAAACTGGCTTGCATCCATTGTAGATGGACGTAGAGCTTATCACACCCGATCATCACGTGGTGTCTGGGCACGACGAACTTTGGCAACGGTGCATACTTAGGGAGAACACTTTTATCTTGAAATTTAGTGAGAGATCATCTTATAATGCTACCGTCAATCAAATCAAGATAAGATGCATAAAAGATAAACATCACATGCAATCAATATAAGTGATATGATATGGCCATCATCATCTTGTGCTTGTGATCTCCATCTCTGAATGACTGTCATGATTACCATCGTCACCGGCGCGACACCTTGATCTTCATCGTAGCATCGTTGTCGTCTCACCAATCTTATGCTTCTACGACTATGCTACTGCTTAGTTATAAAGTGAAGCATTACAGGGCGATTGCATTGCATACAATAAAGCGACAACCATATTGCTCCGGCCAGTTGCCGATAACTCGGTTATAAAACATGATCATCTCATACAATAAAATTTAGCATCATGTCTTGACCATATCACATCACAACATGCCCTGCAAAAACAAGTTAGACGTCCTCTACTTTGTTGTTGCAAGTTTTACGTGGCTGCTATGGGCTTTAGCAAGAACCATTCTTACCTACGCATCAAAACCACAACGATAGTTTGTCAAGTTGGTGTTGTTTTAACCTTCGCAAGGACCGGCCATAGCCACACTCGGTTCAACTAAAGTTGGAGAAACTGACACCCGCCAGCCACCTATGTGCAAAGCATGTCGGTAGAACCAGTCTCGCGTAAGCGTACACGTAATGTCGGTCCGGGCCGCTTCATCCAGCAATACCGCCGAACCAAAGTATGACATGCTGGTAAGCAGTATGACTTATATCGCCCACAACTCACTTGTGTTCTACTCGTGCATATAACATCAATGCATAAAACCTGGCTCTGATACCACTGTTGGGGAACGTAGTAATTTCAAAAAAATTCCTACGCACACGCAAGATCATGGTGATGCATAGAAACGAGAGGGGAGAGTGTTGTCTACGTACCCTCGTAGACCGAAAGCGGAAGCGTTAGCACGACGCGGGTGATGTAGTCGTATCTCTTCCCGATCCGACCGATCAAGTACCGAATGCACGACACCTCCGAGTTCAGCACAAGTTCAGTCCGATGACGTCCCTCGAACTCCGATCCAGCCGACTGTTGAGGGAGAGTTTCGTCAGCACGATGGCGTGGTGACAATGATGATGTTCTACCGACGCAGGGCTTCGCCTAACCACTGCTACGGTATTATCGAGGTGGACTATGGTGGAGGGGGGCACCGCACATTGCTAAAAGATCAAACGATCAATTGTTGTGTCTCTAGGGTACCCCCTGCCCCCGTATATAAAGGAGCAAGGGGGGTGCAGGACTACTCCCACCGGGAGTAGGACTCCCCTCCTTTTTCCTAGTTGGATTAGCACTTGGGGGGGAAGGAGGAGAGAGAGGGAAGGAAAGGGGGGCACCGCCCCCTCCTTGCCCAATTCGGACTTGGGGGGGGAGGGGCGCGCGGGTGCCCCTTGGCCACCCTCTCCTCTTCCTCCACTTGGGCCCATAAGGCCCAATAGCCTCCGGGGGGTTCCGGTAACCCCTCCGGTACTTCGATAAAATTACTATTTCACTCGGAACACTTCCGATATCCAAACATAGGCTTACAATATATCAATCTTCATGTCTCGACCATTTCGAGACTCCTTGTCATGTCAGTGATCACATCCGGGACTCCGAACAACATTCGGTACATGAAAACATATAAATTCATAATATAACTGTCATCATAACGTTAAGCGTGCGGACCCTACGGGTTCGAGAACTATGTAGACATGACCAAGACATGTGTCCGGTCAATAACCAATAGCGGAACCTGGATGCCCATATTGGCTCCTACATATTCTACGAAGATCTTTATCAGTCAGACCGCATAACAACATACGTTGTTCCCTTTGTCATCGGTATGTTACTTGCCTGAGATTCGATCGTCGGTATCTCAGTACCTAGTTCAATCTCATTACTGGCTAGTCTCTTTACTCGTTTCGTAATACATCAGCCCGCAACTAACTCTTTAGTTGCAATGCTTGCAAGGCTTAAGTGATGTGCATTACTGAGAGGGCCCAGAGATACCTCTCCGACAATCGGAGTGACAAATCCTAATCTCGAAATATGCCAACCCAACAAGTACCTTCGGAGACACCTATAGAGCACCTTTATAATCAGCCATTTACGTTGTGACGTTTGGTAGCACACAAAGTGTTCCTCCGGTAAACGGGAGTTGCATAATCTCATACTCATAGGAACATGTATAAGTCATGAAGAAAGCAATAGCAACATACTAAACGATCGGGTGCTAAGCTAACGGAATGGGCCAAGTCAATCACATCATTCTCCTAATGATGTGATCCCGTTAATCAAATGACAACCCATGTCAATTTTTAGGAAACTTAACCATCTTTGATCAACGAGCTAGTCAAGTAGAGGCATACTAGTGACACTCTGTTTGTCTATGTATTCACACATGTATTATGTTTCCGGTTAATACAATTCTAGCATGAATAATAAACATTTATCATGAAATAAGAAATATATAATAACTTTATTATTGCCTCTAGGGCATATTTCCTTCAGTTTTGACATCAATTTTCTAGATTTCATAAAATGCGGCAATTGCTAACATGATTCGGATAGACTTAAGCATCGATACGAGTGAGAAAATCTCATCGTAGTCAACACCTTGAACTTGTCAAAAAACCCTTTTTGTGACAATTCGAGCTTTGTAGATAGTAGCACTACCATCAGTGTCTGTCTTCCTCTTGAAGATCCATTTATTCTCAATGGCTTGCCGATCATCGGGCAAGTCCACCAAAGTCCATAGTTTGTTCTTATATATGGATCCTATCTCAGATTTCATGGCCTCAAGCCATTTATCAGACTCTAGGCTCATCATAGCTTCTTCATAGTTCATAGGGTTGTCATGGTCTAGTAACATGACTTCTAGAACAGGATTACCGTACCACTCTGGTGCAGATCATGCTCTGGTTGACCTACGAGGTTGGTAGTAACTTGATCTGAAGTTTCATGATCATTATCATTAGCTTCTTTTCTAGTTGGTGCAGGCATAACGGGAACGTTTTTCTATGATGAGATACTTTATAATTCGAGAGAAGGTACAATTACCTCATCAATTTCTACTTTCCTCCCACTCACTTGTTTCGAGAGAAACTCCTTCTCTAGAAAGTTTCCATTCTTGGCAACAAAGATCTTGCCTTTGGATCTCTGGTAGAAGGTGTACCCAATTGTTTCCTTAGGGTATCATATGAAGAAACACTTCTTTGATTTGGGTTCGAGCTATCAGGCTGAAGCCTTTTGACATAAGTGTCGCAACCCCAAATGTTAAGAAATGACAGCTTAGGTTTCTTGCCAAACAAGAGTTCATACAGTGTCATCTCAACGGTTTTAGACGGTGCGCTAACGTGAATACAACTGTCTCTAATGCATAACCCCAAACGTTAGTGGTAAATCGGTAAGAGACATCATATATCACACCATATCTAATAAAGTACGGTTATGACGTTCAGACACACCATTACGCTGTGGTGTTCCAGGTGGCGTGAGTTGTGAAACTATTCCACATTGTTTTAAATGAAGGCCAAACTCGTAACTCAATTATTTGCCTCCACGATCAGATCGTATAAACTTTATTTTCTTATTATGATGATTCTTCACTTCACTCTGAAATTCATGGAACTTTTCGAATGTTTCATACTTGTGTTTCATTAAGTAGATATACCCATATCTGCTCAAATCATCTGTGAAGGTCAGAAAATAACGATACCCGTCGCGAGCCTCAACACTCATCGGACCGCATACATCGGTATGTATTATTTCCAATAAGTCATTCGCTTGCTCCATTGTTCCAGAGAACGAAGTTTTAGTCATCTTTCCCATGAGGCATGGTTTGCAAGTATCAAATGACTCATAATCAAGTGTGTCGGTGTACTAAAGTAGGGGTACCTTAGTATCCCGAACTCGTGCACGGGCAGTCATAGCACCCTGCGGCAAGGCTTGCCAGGCGATCGCCAAGACTCTCCGTGGTCCCTTTTTGGGCCATCCAAGAACAAAGTATTTGAGCCAAGGCCCCGGCAGGAGGAGCCTGCCGGGAAGGCCACCCGAAGAGAGCAAGGCCCCGGCAAGAGGAGCTTGCCGGGACGACCGCTCGAAGCACAAGACCCCGGCAGGAGGAGCTTGCCGGGAAGGCCGACCAAGGCACGACAAGATACTTGCTGCGACGCGTTCCGCGTCCCGGCAAGGACCGGTGAGTGACAAGCTCCCGGGCGCGACAAGACATCAGCCGCGGCAAGGCGCTTGCCGCGGCAAGTCACCACCCCGCGCCTGCGCTCCAGCTCATCCACCCACGCGTCGCTCTGGGGCCGTTCCAGGCGTACGTGGCGAGAGGCTCCGCAGCCAGGGGCATGCGGTGGCGAAGCAACGCTGACAGAGTAGCCATCGTGGCAAACGGTGGTGGTCCTAACGGTCCCCTTTCCTGCATCGTCTGGGCGATGCGGACGGGCATTTAATGCCCTTGTCCCCTGCCGTCAGAGTTAGGTATGATAGCACTGTACAGCCACTGTGCAGGCAGCTGTACCCACTACAGCATTCTCCCATTTTTGCCCCCACCTGCGCTGCCACCTGTGGGTAACCCCTTGAGCATATAAAAGGAGGCCCCATGCGCACGTAGAGGGAGGAGGACACCCATCGCTACGCTCGGCCTCGCCAGCAGCTCGCGTGTACTATAGCACCACACGCTCCGGAGCAAGAACACAATACCAAACCACAAAGCAGCAGTAGGGTTTTACGCATCCTTGCGGCCCGAAGCTGGGTAAAATCCCTTGTGTGCATCGCCTCGATCCGCTCTTCGCGCGACCTCCACCCCCCGCCGAACCAAGGAAGGGGCTCGGTCCCCATAGGTGTTCGTGGAGGCAGATTTCCCCCGACAAAGTGATTCCAAAAATCCATCCGCGTAAAATTTCTTCATGCGCTTTACACCAATATGACATAAACGGCAGTGCCAAAAATTTGTTGCACTATCATTATCAACTTTGCATCTTTTGGCTTCAATATTATGAATATGTGTATAACTACGATCGGGATTCAATAAACCATTTACATTGGGTGTATGACCATAGAAGTTTTTATTCATATAAATAGAACAACAATTATTCTCTGATTTAAATGAATAACTGTATCGCAATAAACATGATCCAATCATATTCATGCTAAACGCAAACACCAAATAATATTTATTCAGGTCCAACACTAATCCCGAAGGTAGAGGGAGTGTGCGATGGTGATCTTATCAACCTTGGAATCACTTCCAACGCACATCGTCACCTCGCCCATAACTAGTCTCTGTTCATTTTGCAACTCCTGTTTCAAGTTACTAATGTTAGCAACTGAACAGGTATCAAATACCCTTGGGTTACTATGAACACTAGTAAAGTACTCCCTCCCTACCAAAATTCTTGTCTTAGATTTGTCTAAATACGGATGTATCAAGTCACATTTTGGTATTAGATACATCCGTATCTAGGCAAATCTAAGACAAGAATTTTGGGATGGAGGGAGTACACTTCAATAACATGTATATCAAATATATCTTTGTTCACTTTGCCATCCTTGTTATCCGCCAAGTATTTGGGGTAGTTCCGCTTCCAGTGACCATTCCCTTTGCAGTAGAAGCACTCAGTTTCAGGCTTACACTACTACAGGATGCTGCTAACACGACACTACTATCAGAGACCCTTCGACAAAACTGTGTGCGATGCAATAATCGCAAACGGTGGTGTAAAAAAACCATCAAAAAAGGTGCAAAACATTTGCGATGGCGGAGCCATCAAACACGGTTCAGATTTTAGTTGCGTGTGCGATGCAAGGCACACGGTTAATCCACTTGAGCTGTTTGCGATTAGACAGAACAACAGAAACGGGCAGCCATATCAATGTGTGTGCGATATACATCATATAGTTTGCTCCGATGAACTGTTTGCTATTAGGGAAAGCAACAGAAACGATCAGCCAGATCAAGGTGTGAGTGATATAAGGCTTACACTTCAGTCGAATGAGCTGTTTTCGATGACGGAAGAGAACATAAACGGTTCAACTTAACAAGATGTGTATGATACGCGGAAAAAAGGCCTGGTGGTCAATTCGAGAACAAGTACAGAGAGGTTAATACATGACTTATAAGTTTCACAGAAATCATATCACTTTTTTGGAAAACATTTAATTCCGTTGAATGTATATAGTGCTCCGTCCTATTAGTTGAATTAACCTCGAGGTCCATGTTTTGGAAACATGTCGTAAAGTAACGGGATAGACCTTCATTCAAGCGAATCAACATGTTTTCAAAAAACAAAAATTATCAAAAAGTAACGAGATAGACCTTCTTCAAGTCAATCAACATGTGTACAAAAAACAAAAAATGTCAAAAATTACAAAACAAGGACCTAGAGGTTAATTCAACTAATATGATGGAGCACTATATACATTCAACGCAATTAAATGTTTACAGTGACCCATCACATCAGTTAATTTAACATCGAGGCCACTTCCCATCCGGTCACCCATCTGATGACTTCTCAAGTCTCAGCACACTTAACTTGGGAGTTGTGTTAGATGAGCTATTGGTAGGGATGCTGGTCCTTGCTGCTGTAGGATCCCTCTTTGTATCCTTTATTGGGCACCTGGATGACCGACTGTTGCCGCCCAATGGTCAATGCCACATCCCTCGCATGGCAGTTTTTGCAGCGGGTAACTGCATCGTCGCGCCGCGCCCGGCACAATCGCATGCACAAGAACGTGCGTGATCGTGCGACGGCCCCAATAGTGGCAGCACAACTTATAAATTGACGGATGGAGTAGTAGTTATAGTGATGCATATAATTAAGCAAAGGGGTCGCACATGTCTATATTGACTGGAATGAGAATGCAATAGCACAATAAGAATTAAGGCCACGAGGATGCGATCGTAGTGGTGGTTACATGAGGCAAGAAGAAAGATGCATCCATCAATGTACGACCTCCTCCTCCTAAACTTAGTGCGCCGGGCCACCCACCGGCGGCTAAGGAGTGGCGGCTTTTGTGGCGTGGTCAAGGTGCTTCTCAGCAAAGGCATCCAAGGCTTCCAGTCGGTTGAAGAAGGCCAACGTCGTAGCGTCCTCACTAGCCTTGTAGATACATATGTACATGATTTTCTCGTACACGTGGATGTGTAGGTCGACGAATTCTTGCAGGGCGAGGCACCTCGCGATGAGCGCGACCTCCGGGTGGAAATTCTTCGTGGCGTCGGAGGGCAGTCACAGGGCCACCATTGCTTGAAAGAGGTTCCGACCATGGAGGACAATTAGAGTGGAAGGCAATGAGGAGCCTGGGTGCGCAAGCTGGAGGAGTACGACGATGTCATCCGCAAGCTTCTTGACGACAGTGAACTTGTTGGTGGTGGCAACGATCATCTGGTCCAACTGAGAGTCGTACCTGGCGTCCACAGCGGCCATCCACCAGCCGGTCGCCAACACCGTCTGGAGACGATCTTCGGTGCCATGCTGCAGGCCGACGTCGTGGACCATCTGGCACAGCCGCTGGCCGCTCGCGTGCATCGTCACTATGGGTCTAGAGTGAATATTTTTGTGCTTATTAGTGTAGGTCCTTAGGGAAATTCTTAGGTGCGTACGATGTGGTAGATGCATTGGAATGGAGGGGCACCTTTTGTCAGGACCCCGGTCCTAAGTCACATCGATGTAGCATGTAACACATCATATCACATTGCGGCCTCATACACGGTATTCCCACGGGTGCCACCTTACCTAGCCCGGGACCGTTTGCGCCTTTTGGCTCACCTATATGATAGTGTCGCTAGCATCCATATGATAGAGAACCCGGGCCGACATGACTAGTCATGAATCCAAAGTGTCACTAACTTACAGGGACAAGCATTCATGACCCAGCAACGAACGTGTCGATCATCAACGTATGAACCCAAGTCGTAGCAAGCTACAATGACTTAAAGGAACAATGGGTGACATTTCCCCGAAGGGACAGACACAGGAATGAAGAAGGACACATGCCGGCCAACCTAAGTGTTCCGGAGTAGTAGAAAGCTACCATGGCTCAGTGGAAGCACCAGGAGACATTTCCCCATAAGAGAGGCTACCAAGAATAAACAACTAGGTTGTCGGATCCCACACATACCAAGCATTTCAAAATCATACACACAATATGCTCTATATGTGCAAATACAACATGGCATCACAACAAGACTCTACGATTCAAAGTATTTATTTAAAAGGATCTGGAGAGCCATACATAGTGAGAATTACAATCGTGGGTCACATGACCCAACATACAGAGCATACAGGCAACAGAAGCATAACATGTCTGAGTACAGACAACTACAAATGGAAAAGGCTGGGAAGCCTAACTATCTACAAGTCCCTCCCAAGGGTACAAGATCGTAGCTGAGGTAAGAAGCTAAACGTCGAAGTCCACGCAGAACTACTAGTGACACTGAAGTCTCTCTGCAAAAACATAAATTAGGCAAATGTGAGTACAAATGTACCCAACAAGACTTACATTAGAGCTAGCTACATATGCATCAGTATCAACAAAGGGGTGGTGGAGTTTAACTGCAGCAACTAGATTTGACTGTGGCTATCCTGAACTACGACTTCTGGTAACTCTTATGAGGTGGCGCACACGAGTCCACCTATTCACCATATCAATACACCACTATGGATCCGCTCCCGTCTCCCTACGAGAAGGCCATCCATATCACTCACGCTTATCTTGCGCATTTTAGAGTATCCACTTTCAGTTGTCCATGAACTATATAAGCAACCCAGTAGTCCTTTACCGCGGATGCGGCTATTCGAATAGATCATATTACCCTGCAGGGGTGTCCTTCTTCACACACACTCTCGCCACTTACCACCATGTACACGTCGTGTATCTCGACAACCTTCAAGCGGAAGCCTGGCGAGGGAGTCGGCCACGACCTGACTAACCACACAAGTCTCTAGTCCAGGTTTATCGCCTATTCGGTGTGACGCCCTCAATTCAATCCTACACTAATCATACACGCAAATATGTACGATCAAGGTCAAGGACTCACGGGAAGATATCACAACACAACTCTAGACACAAATTAAAATAATACAAGCCAGGGGCCTCAAGGGCTCAAATACATAAGCTCGAAAACACAAGAGTCAGCGAAAGCAACAATATTTGAGAATAGACATGAGTTAGACAAGTATGCGCTAAGAAGGCCAGCACAAAAGCATTTACGATCGAAAAGGCAAGGCCTCCTGCCTGGGAGCCTCCTAACTACTCCTGGTCGTCGGCGGCCTCCACGTATTAGTAGGCACCCTCAGCGTAGTAGCAGTCGTCGTCGAAGGTGGTGTCTGAATCCTGGGCTCCACCATCTGGTTGCGACATTCGAGCAGAATGGAAAAGGGGAAAAGGGGGAGAAAAGCAACCGTGAGTTCTCATCCAAAGTACTCGCAAGCAAGGATCTACACTACTTATGCATCGATATCAATGAAAAGGGTTGTCTTTGTGGACTGGACTGCAGAATGCCAGAAGAGAAGGGGAAAGCCTAGCCTATAAAAGACTAGCATCTTCTGGAAACCACCATGTTGCAGCAACAGGAGGGAGTAGAGTAGCATAAGGTAAAGTAGTAGAAGTGTTATCAACCTCGGCCAGAGATCCTTTCTCGACTCCCTGCTAGAAAGTAATCCCAGAGCCATACTATCCAGTTATCACCTCATAATCCAATTCTCATCACAAGTATCCAGTTCTAGTTGTATCAATCGGGATACAACTCCAAGTGTCCGTTACCCTAGGACAGGCTATCGATAGATGTTTTCTTCCCTACAGGGGTGCACCAACTTACCCACCACGCTCGACTAACTCTAGCCGGACACACTTTCCTGGGTCATGCCCAGCCTCGGCCAAACAATATGCCGCAACCCGACCTAGGCTTAATAGAGAGGTCAAGCACACCGGACTAAACCTATGCCCCCAGGGGTCATGGGACATCTCCCCGAGAACTCTTGCATGTTGCGTATGCGGCCGGTGAGCATACCTAGCGACCTCCTTCAAAAAGGCAGGTGCTTATGCAGTCCAACCCGGCGCGCGCTGTCGTGGTTCTAAGTCTGACAGTAGTGTAGGGGGGTAAGTATGGAGAGGCAAGATCCTAGCTATGGAGTAGTTGTAGACACACGAGTTTTACGAGTTCAGGCCCTTCTCAGAGGAAGTAATAGCCCTACGTCTCGGAGCCCGGAGGCGGTCGACTGGATTATGCGTGTATGAATTACAGGGGTGCGAGCCCTTTACACTGAGGAGGGGGGTGGCTTATATAGAGTTCGCCAGACCCCTCCGTCCCTCAGTTATGCAGGGTTTAAGGTACATTAAGGTCGGGCGTTACTGGTAACGCCACTAATAAAGTGCTATCATGACCATAAAAGCCACTTAATGCCCGTCCGTTAGCGAGTGGAGTGACTTTAGATCTCCTGGCCGTCGAGTGGGCGGATCTTGGTCGAGTGGTAGTCTTCATGGTTGAGTGTCTTCGAGTTCATCGAGTGGATCACCTCCAAGTCAATTGAAAGGTGATTTCTTCTAGGGATGTCCTTGGGGAGGGTAGTTTGGACAGGTCCATGACCCTACCCTAGGTACATAGCTTCATCATTAGCCCCCGAATGGATAGAGGTTTGAGAGGGAAAGGAGTTGAGCACTCATCCGACCCATTCTTTGTGTCATGAGTATATCTTGTCTTGGATCAATGAACCTGGGCGTCGTTACCAACTTCTTTTCCAGTCGCCTTGATCCATTCATAATTTTCTTTAGTCGAGTGAATTTCTTTACTTGAAGATTCCCGACTGGCTGTGTGGAGGAGATCTTCCGCCTGACGAGTTGTTCTGTTGCCTGCGGATTTCGCGGGATTCGAATTTCGGGAAACGCCCGGGACGGGGGAGGCCGCAGTAATCGGATGGGATAGAACGGAGTCTCCTCGATCTCCGTGCCACCTTTTTCGCCACATATCACGCGCGCGACTGTTGCGGGATTTGATAGGATCGCCTGGGCCTACAGGTCAGCCACTCGAAAGTGACCCCATATAAGTTGCCGGCCCAGGGCTTTTAAACAGTGCGCCTTCACTTTTCCCTTTCCTCTCGAATTCCTCTGCCACCTCTGCCTTTGTCTCGGCGCCGCCGGCCTTCTCGAGCTTCCTCGGCGGCAATGGTGAAGGAGAGGATGGTGGCTCTGGAGCGCGTGAAGAAAGCGACGGTGCAGGCGAACGGGAAGAAGTCCGGTTGGGGCGGATCTTATTTGAGGTCCGCCCTGCCAACGGGCTGGATCCAGGGCGATTGGATGCCTTCGGCGATCAGGCAGGAAGACCTCGATGATCTAGTCGATGGGGGGTTCATTCCTCACCAATCTGCGCATCTTCCGAGGAATGAGATCGAACAACAGCCTCGCTATGGGGACCCCGACTCATAAGTCGTGATCACCGAATGCACGTGTACAGTGATCCCAGAGATCAATGCTCACTGAACACACAGAAGCTGAATAACAAGAGTCTGACATCCATACATACCGTGTTACACGAGTAGGACCATTATGGTCAAGTCTTGAGTATTTCAGCGGAAATCTTCGTCGATAACTTGGACCCATGCCATCTGCCTTAACCCTACAGGCATTCTCACTGGGAAACGTCCTAGCTTGCATGCTCGTCACCGAAGTATTCTTCATCATATCCTGTTCTTTTATGCCTGGCCAATAAAATAACCAGTGGCAAGACAATGAGTACTTTGAATGTACTCGCAAGCAACCCATGTTTTGGTTCAAGGTACAATAATGCATGACATAGGTAAATTTTTGCGGAAAGCTAGTTTTGAGTGCAATGACATGTTCAACAACTTGTAAGACATGCATCAGGAGAATACAAGTAACCATGAGGACAGGCTACAGATGTCAACATAAATAGAGTGGGCACCAACCCAACTCAATCATGACAAGTCCTTGACTTGACCCAAGTAGCTCTTCCCACACACACTGGTTTGTAAACAAGTGGACGTAGTTTAAGCAGCACCGCCCAACTGTCCTTGACCGTGGACACGGCTATTCGAATAGTTCAACACTCTGCAGAGGTTGCACACTTTACCCACAAGATCCGGGGAACTTCCGTGTCATCCACGACCCGCGGTACCTCAAGTACCCGGGGTAAGCACCCGATCACTATCTTTCCCTAGACGACACTAACAAGGAGCCCACTCGTTGTTCCATATCCTCACAATGTACATCATACGAGGCTCGCTCGAGATCGTAACATCCGAGAGGGGACACAACGGTGTATCCGGTGCCCTGTGAAAACAGTCATGGCCGCCCTACCTGGCACGACCCCGTCCCGAGAGAGAGCACCAACTCTCCCCCGTCACTAGTAATGCGGGCTCCAAGCTAGTATCGGCCTAAGTAGTCAATAATGCCCTTTCCCATATAAGGGTAGAGTGGTTGCGCATGTAAGGTTGGGACTGTCAACAAATCTTAAATCTAATCCGTTTTCAAAAACAACACACACTTTCCTCGGTACACCACTTCGTCATCAAGTGGCTACCCATCTCATCATCTCCCTCGGGCATAAGTGGCACCCGATGGGGTTTTCCAAAAGTCCTTTGAAAATACTTTGTCTCCATCCCCATGCATATACCCGTCCCTTTTTGCGTAGCACTACTTTTGCATCCTATCTACTCCCACTGGCATAACCCTCATAAGGGGGGTAGGGTCATGCACAATGCAAGTATCAACGAGGAAGTAACGGAGGCAACCTACCAAAGTGGTTACCACCTCATCATGATTCCATTGCAACAACAATAAAGTGCTATATGACATGCATAAAAAGGGTTTCATAGACATGGTCAAAGCCTGCTTGCCTTGGTCTTCAAAGTCTTCAAGTTCTTCAAATCCTTCTCCTTCTTCTTATTCTTCAGCAACTTCGTCTAATACGGGATCTAATCGTCGCAAGAAAATAACGAGAAAATAAGGCAATAATAAAATAGAAAACCAAAGTGCTCATAAAAATGTCAACTTATTTTTGTTAAATACTAGGGTGAAAACTAAGAAGGGGAAAATTCCTGGTTTTGGATTTGGAGTGGAATAATGGGGGGGAAATGGATTTTTAAACAGAGATTAAACTGCTCAAATTTGAATTTAAATTTGATCAGTACATAAAAGTTGGTTGGACATGAATGAAAGTTATACCATTAAATAGGTGGGATTTTTAGAAAAATATGGGAGTTGGAATTATTGCATTTGGATTAATATTTAATCCTGTGGAATTTTTGCAAGTTTCCAGAAAAAAGAAAAAGTAGAAGCGACACTATGCAACTGGGCCAGAACAGCCGCAGGGCAATAGGCCCAGCCAGCGGGCCGGCCCAGCCGAGTCAGCGAACAGCGCGCGCGCGCCCGTCCACCCGTTTTCAAACCTGACGGGCGGGGCCCGCAGGTCGGACGGGGGCGCGGGAATGAGGGAGAGGATGACAGGCGGGGCCCGCCTGTCATCACTAACCCATGGACAGGGGGGTCGCGATGCTCACCGGCGATGATGCGGGCCACGGCGAGCTCCGGCGAGTGCTGGAATGGCTTCAGGGGACTGCCGCACGTCGGGGGGTGGTGGACTTGGCCGGCGGGGGTGCCTGGTTCGCCGGCGACGAGGTCCGCGGCGGAGGAGCTTCGGGAGACGACGGCTCCGGCCATTTCCGGCTGCAAAAGAAGCGGGGAAGGAGGGGGAAATGATTAGTGGGAGGAGGCGGTTCTAGATCGGGGCTGAGGAGGAGCGGGGGAGGCTTCTACCTCGCGAATTCCGGCGAGCCGACGCGGCGGAGCTCGAGCTCGATCTCGAGCTCGGGCGGCTCTAGGGCGAACTGGGGTTCAGGGGGAGGTTTTGGTGGTGCAGAGAGCGAGTGGTGAGGGTGGGAGGGCTCGGGGAGGCCTTTATATAGGCGAACGGTGGTCCACCGTGGGCTCGTGCGCCGGCGGGTTCGTGCTCGTTGCTACGGACCTCGGGAGGTTGCTGCGCCGTGTCTAGGGTGCTGGTGGGGGTTGACTACGTCCAGGGGAAAGAAGAGAGGGAGCGGGGAAGCGACAGGGCAGCGCGCGTGTGAGCCGCGCCATTGGCGCGCTCGGGCGGCCGGTGTCCGTTAGCGCGGAGGCGCGGGGAGGAGGAGAGAGGAGGGGGCCGACCGCGTAGCGTGTCGCGGACGTCGAGGCACAATAGCAGGCGCGCGGGGGAGGCTCGAGGTGGTCGGGGGCGTCGGGCAGAGGGCGGCTACAGTGCGGGAGTGCACTGTAGCATGCTCCAGAGCGCGCCTTTGGCTGCCATGGCATTGTTTAAAGGGCAGGGGTGTGCCCACTGGTGTCTAGCAGGTCTAGGGGGGAGTAAAGAAGAGGAGAGGGGCATTGGATGCCCTGGATGGCCACTGAGTGAGGAGGGAGGTGAGGAAGAGGGGGAAAGTAGCTGTCCAGAGAGAGAAAGAGGGGGGTTTCACCCCTCAATTATTGAGCTGGGGACTTGCCATTGTTACTGGAGGTGAAATGGGTCAAGGGGGAGCTGTGGTAAAAAGTGGAGCTCACCAAGAATAGTGGAAGGGGTCCAAACAGTAGTTTTTGCAAAATGACAGAAGGTGTTTGATGTTGGTTTGGGCAAGAAAATGATCTCCAATTGCCATGACACTCCACAGGGTGAAATGACACATATAATTAGGGCCTTCCACCAATTTGGAGCTTAATTGGGCAAAGTTGCCAATGCAACTTTTGTAAACCCTAGAAATGAGCAGAAATGGACTTGTGCAGATCTGGTTGAGCAAATCACTTCTCCTTGATGCACCACTTGGTGTAGTGGCCTCATTTGGACATGTGATCATGCTCACAAAAGTTGGGGTCAAGGAGAGAAAGTTGGTAGTACAAACTTGATCAATCTTGATTCTGGCCAGAGAGGGTTTTGGGGCACTTTGATCAAGATAACATTCTCTCCAACTTGCGCCATTTGGTCTAGATGTATTATTACACCATTTGAGCATGTGCACCAAGTTTGAGAGTATCTGGACATGTTTGACAGTGCAAAGCTGTTCAAACTTGAAAAAGGACAGAAGTGGTTTTGAGAGGGTTTCATGGGGTTATACTGTTCTCCATGACATGGTACTTGGCAAGATCATCCAAAATGTCATATGTGACATGTTAGAATTTTCTTGGATTTTTTTGAAAATATTTCCTGTAGAAATATTCCAAATCCTTGAAATGAGCAGAAATGGTTTTGGGAGGTTTTGTCCAATATTTTGATCATGACCATATGTTGAAACTCATATATATATGGAAAATATATGTCCATTGAGTCTCCCTAATTTTTCTCAAATATTTTTAAAGCTTTAAAATAATTTAAACCTATTTAAGGCCATTTCTGGCCTTAACAAAAAGCCTTTAAATAAAATAGGAAAATAACTTTTAAAATTATATTTTTGTGGTTTCTGGGTAACCTGTATCTAATAGGAGTCAAAAATATTTTTGGAAAGATTTTTACTGCCCTTAGTTAAGTACTTGCAGTGCAAACCTCAACTCAGGGGTTTTTGGAAAACTAATTTTTGAAAATACTTGTTGGCCAAATTATTTTTTTAAGAAAATACTATATTGCTCTATACACATGGAATGATCATTGGACAGAAGTTTGGGACAAGGAGATGAAGTATAGAAGGTGGAGTAGTTGACTAATAAGAGCACTTGAAAAACCACTCAGAGAAAACCAACTTCAAAATAAAAGCCAAATAACGCAAAAGTTTTTGTCAAACCACATTTTATCATGATTTGTTAGCTTAAGTGTTGTGGCATGAAAATCAGGGTGTGACACTCGCGAGGGTGAGTGCGTCCTCACCGCTACTCACGTCGACCGCGGATTTTCTCTGCCCCCTCATTCTTTTTTCCGGAGCTTCTTGAACTTTTTCGGGGTGCATCTCCATCATTTTACCCCAAATTCCATCGTGTATCTTGCTGCCTTTGTATCTTTGTGTGAGAACTTCCTGGGTTGCCTTCCCCATTGGGGCCTCTTCAGGCACATTTTCACTTCTCGTTCTCAGTCGGTTAAGAAAGCCAAGTCGGGTGACGATAGGACGCAAGTGGTTCAGATGTGCGGGGGTCTTGGGATCCAGATGAGGAGCAAAAGTTTTTTTCCAGCTATGACTCTTCCCGAGTCTGTCCGCGGGTGGCAGTCGACCAGGTTCTACTGCAAAGACCAGGCGACTCGAGGACAGGCGACGGGTCTTCCTCCTTTTTCCCTGAACCGAGCAGAAAAGCCTTCCTCTCTGAAAGTGACACCGGAAGAAAGGGCGCAAGTCAAAGCGCTGGTCAGTCGAGTGGTTCAGCTCGTCCGCAACGGGGTGACTGGTATGGATTTATTAGAGGTCTTTCTCCGTAGGCGCATCCAGCCGCTCCAAGTTCACGACCATCTGATGTGTATGTACTCGGGCCTCAATGACACCACTCGGATCCATCCGGAGGAGGTCGACGATGCGACGTTGGAGGGGTGGTTGTCGAGTATCACGGGGAATAAGGACAACCCCCGAGGAGCCAGGAGGATTCCTCCACTCGACCAGACGTATGAAGTAGACCAGGTTCGATTCTACATCTGTGACTGCAACCTTGCTTTCTCATTCTGTTTACTTAACATCAATCGACTGACTCTTGTCTTGCTTGTTGTCCTCCAGGCCATTACTGATATGTATTCGATGCCCAACGGGGCGCAAGAGCTGGCCGAGGAGGGGGAGGCGAGCGGAGGCGAACGCGGAGAGGAGTGGCACTCTGACGGAGAAGGGGAGAAGAATGACGACGATGACTCCAGTGAAGAGGAGGAGGAAGAAGTCGATCCTCCCCGTTCGGAAAGGCGATCCAAGCTCACCCACGACCCTCCGTGAACGTGCCAAGGCGACTGTGCCTGTTGGGCAGTCATTTAAACGCCCTTGGACGTCTTCTCTAGCGCCGACTGAAAAAGCGCCCAAGCATCCACGATCGGCGTTGTCAAAGCCATCGAAGGCCCTGCCTAAGATGAAGATGACCGTTCCCACCATCTCTGGGTAACAGCAGAACTTGCATTTTTTTTGTTGAGCATGGATAGGCTCTTGGTCGACTCGTTGACTGAACCGACTGGTTTCTGAAATCTGCAGTGCTGCTACCTCCGAGATCTGTGCCAGGAATGATGACCAAGAAATGGAAGACGTTGTTACCTCGAACCTTGGTGCGTTTTCTGATGTTTCACTCTTGGTCGATTGACGGTCTCCTCTGGTCGATTGGATTTTCGTATTTAACTTTGGATTTTTCTTATAGCTCCTCCTCATGTCATTGATCTCCCTGATGATGATGACGAAGTGCCGCTGAGGGCGAGGAAGAGTAGGAAGGCGTCGACTGTCAAGACACCCCAGGCTGCATCAGCGCCTGAAACAGGAGTTCAGGAGGGTGGTAATACCACTCGGACCTCTATGTCCTTCGCTGTGTCGTTGACGAGCGTTCAGCCTTCATCATCGACTGCTGATCCGCCCTCCCTTTTTGCCACACACCACGTCCCAGAGGACCAGCTGGGTGCTGCTAAAGAGGCTATACGCCAGGCGGGGATCATGATGGAGTAGGTGAAGGTGGTCCGGGAAGCCAGCCAAGCGGCCTACGATGCCAGTTCAGCGCTTCAAAGTAATGTCCAGGTTAGTTGATCACTGCTTGTTTTGTTAGGATGTGCTATTGGAAGACTCTCTTTTCCAAAGATCTTTGCATCTGTACACCCACTGGGTGTCGATTGAACTTTTTGGACTAGTGGGGGCACGCTGAGTGCACCCACTAGGTGTAGTCCCCGAGACTACGGTCGACTGCTGGCAGTCGACTGTAGTCTTTATATTGTGTTGCTTCACTCGAATTTCTTCACTCGGTCTGTTCAGGCCATTCCGAATGGAATTTTGGAACCAGTGGGGGCACGCTGAGTGCACCCACTAGGTGTAGTCCCCGAGACCATGGTCGACTGCTGGCACTCGACTAAGGTCTGAAGAACCCCCTTTTTTGTAGATCCTGATGAGGTCATAACCTCTTAGTCTCTTTCGGTTGACTGGTTGAGCCGAGTCAGTCAAACCAGTGGGGGCACGCTTGAGTGCACCCACTGGGTG
The DNA here is from genome assembly GCA_032464435.1 of Aegilops umbellulata. Taxonomy (NCBI): domain Eukaryota; kingdom Viridiplantae; phylum Streptophyta; class Magnoliopsida; order Poales; family Poaceae; genus Aegilops; species Aegilops umbellulata. The sequence goes on along the minus strand of CP136059.1, from coordinate 149,613,795 downwards.
TAGTCCCCGAGACTATTGTCGGATATTTTTGATTCGACTATAGTCTTAGAAATGTTATGATTTTTCTCTTAGTCACTCGGAAGCAACCTATCTTTGACGTCTGTCGACTGACTTTTTGCAGAAATCCTGGGAGCTTGTGGCTCGCTATACTGAATTGGAGAACAAACAGATCCAGCTCAACCTCGACTTGAAGCTTGCCCAGGAGAACTTGCAGAAGGAGAGGGACGAAGCACAAGGTATGGTTGGTGATAACTTGACGACTGTCTTACTTTTCTGCCCCTTCCTGATGCTGATCCCGTTGATGTTTTGCAGAAAAAATGGAGGAGGCTCTCAAGAAGAAGGACCATGACCTTGCCGAGGCGCAAAAGGCGGCTTTGGAAAAAACGAGGCTTGCAGAAGAGAAGCTGGCTTTAGTCGGTAATCTTGAAGAGGAGAACTCCAGACTGAAAGCTGCTCTCGACGCAGCCAACAAATAGGCCAGCCGTCTGAAGAATGACAATATAGCTCTGAATGACAAGGCAAGTGAACTGGCGAGGAAGAGGAACGATCTGGAGGCTTATCTGGGTGAACTCGCCAAGAAGTTATTCGTCATTGTCGGTGTTCTGGGAACGGGGGTCCCCAGACTTGCCTGCCTGCGGCCTGCTGCGTGGCTCAAAGGGGGCCCAGTACGGCCCATCTTCATCAACACATACCCAAGACCCTCGCGAGGGGCCAAGCCTCGCCGGGTAGACGACACAGAGCTTCCTCAGGCACGGCCTCATCAGGCTGGCTCGCGAGGAGGCGGAGAGATCAAGGCGGGGTACCTCATGAGGTGCCCGTGACGCAAGCCATGATGACCGAGGGCGCCAGGCGGGCGCCAGCCTGCGCAGTGTCCTCCCTTTCCTCTTTGGTGCAAAGGGAGCAAGCGCAGGCGGGAGGATCAAGCAAAGGCACCCATTTCGGTTCAACGAGACCAAGACCAGCTCCGCGACAAGGAGGAGGTCACTGTGGAGCCCAAGCCAGCATCATCACCAGAGCCTTCGGCAGGCGAGGACCAACTTACTCAGGATAAGTGTACCAGATGTTCCCCTTCAAAATGGCCAATTGTTGGCGCCCTTCCTGCTCAATTTTTGGGAGGAGGCCCAGGGCCTTTGCCTATAAATAGGACTAGCCAACCCCGGAGTAGGGGGGTCGACACATCTGGCTAGAGATCAAGAATCAGAGAGAGAGGGAAGGGCGACTGAACCCCTCTAGCAGTTCATCGCCCTAGTCAAGAACAGGCCCTCGCGAGGCGGTTCTTCCTTGTATTGCTCATCATCAGCCCAAGAGGCAATCCACCACACCACCACACTTGAGTAGGGTATTATACCACAACGGTGGTCCGAACCAGTATAAACTCTGTGTCTCTTGTGCTGTTTTTTCGATAGCTTAGATCCTTGTGAGGCGGAGGGGTACATGTAGGTAGGAAGCGTAATTTCCGCGCACACCCCAGAGTTCAAACCTCAAGGGTCTGCCAGAACCCGAAATCTGACATTTGGCGCGCCAGGTAGGGGTGCGCCGGAATTCGCTTTCCACCGCTCCATTCTCCTCCGAGCATCGCGTCCATGTCTGACGACCGACAAGCTCGCACCGGGCGCCGGGCCACCCTCATCGCCCAGACGGCCCCGTCGGCGGGCCTCCTCGCCGTTCCCCAGCACCCGCCGTCAACACCACCACCGGCCTGGCAGGGAACGGGCAGCAAGTGTCATCTCAGCATCCGTCCGTGCGGCAAGACGGCCGCACTGCTACACCAACACCCCCAGTCGTCGCGGCCCTCCTGGGCGGCTCGCGGGCACCGCCTACAAGTCACCACGTCAAGCCGTTCGTCCGCAGGATCAGCACCGCTTCCGCGTGGCAGGGGGCTCTCCCGGACCGGGCGACGCCCAAGGCCGTCCTGACCTTCATCTCGGAGGACCACCCCTCCAACTCAGCCTACTCGGGCGCGCTCCCCATGCTGTGCACCCCCACCATATGCCAGGTGGCCGTCACCAGAACTCTCATCGATGGTGGTGCGGGCCTCAGCGTGCTCTCGGTCGAGGCCTTCAACCTCCTCCGCATACCCCTGGAATGACTGCAACCCAGCCGGCCCTTCTCGGGCGTTGGGGGCGAATCATCCAGCTCCTTGGGACAGATCCAGCTCCCAGTAACGTTTGGCCCCTACGACAACTTCCGCACGGAGATGGTCGACTTTGACATCGCCCCCATCGGCCTCCCCTACAACGCCATCCTCGGCTACCCAGCGTTGGCCCATTTCATGGCCGCGACACACCCGGCGTACAACCTCATGAAGATGCCCGGGAGCAGCGGTATCCTCACTGTACACAGGGACACCGGAGATGCGCTGCGAGTGCTCAAGCTCGCCTTCAAGGCGGCAGCGTCAGTGCAGCCCGCCGACTCGGAGGCTCCCGAGCCCAAGGGGGCTGCACCAACCAAGAAGAAGCAGTTGTTCTCCCAAGACAAGGCAGAAACCAAGCAGATGCCTGTCGACGAGGACGGGTCCACCAGCGCCACTTTTACCATAGGCGCCAACCTCGAGCCCGAGCAGGAGGAAGCCCTGGTCAGGTTCCTGCGCGCAAACAAGAAGGTATTCGCTTGGGAGCCGGACCAGTTGGCGGGGATCCCTAGGAGCGTAATCAAGAATCACCTCAACGTGTGCCCCAACGTGCGCCCCGTGAAGCAGAAGGCGACGCGGCAGTCCACAGAGAAGCAGGCCTTCATCGTCCAAGAGACCCGGAAACTAGAAGCTGCGGGGGTCATTCGCGAGGTCCGATACCCAGATTGGTTGGCCAACCGTGTCGTTGTGCCAAAGAAGGGAGGCATGGAACGCATGTGTGTCGACTTCACCAACCTCAACAAGGCATGTCCACAAGATTCGTGGGTCATCACCGACAGGTTAACCAAGGTGGCACACTTTATTCCAGTAAGACGATCGACACCACTCAGAGGCTTGCCAGGATATATCTCTCCCGCATAGTTTGTCTACACGGTGTCCCGAAGACTATAATATCTGACAGAGGAACCCAGTTCGTCTCGAGGTTCTGGGATCATTTACAACAGGCTCTGGGAACTCAACTGGCCTTCAGTACGGCATACCACCCCCAGACTGATGGACAAACGGAACGAGTAAACCAAGTTTTAGAAGACATGCTGAGAGCATGTGTACTCACCTATGGAACCAGTTGGGACGAAAGCCTGCCATACGCCGAGTTCGCATACAACAACAGTTACCAGGCCAGCCTGCAAATGGCACCATTTGAAGCTTTATACGGACGGAGATTTCGTACCACGATAAATTGGTCAGAGACCGGAGACAGCCGCATCTTCGGCCCAGACATGCTCAAGGAAGCCGAGGAAAAAGTCATGCTAATCAGAGACCGACTCAAGACCGCTCAAAGTCTACAGAAGAGTTATTACGATCACAAACATCGTGGGGTCAGCTTCGAACCCGGTGAATTCGTGTACCTAAGAGTATCTCCTATGAGGGGATTACAACGATTCAAGATTAAAGGAAAGCTAGCACCAAGATTCATCGGACCATTCTATATAGTGGCACGAAAAGGCACGGTAGCCTACCAGCTAGACTTACTCGAGGAATTATCCGATGTCCACGACGTGTTCCACGTCTCGCAGTTAAGGAAGTGCGTAAGCAACCCAGAGAAACAAGTATCCCATGAGAACATAGACGTGCAGCCAGACCTCACCTATCGGGAACATCCAGTAAAGATATTAGAGGAGTCTGAAAGGAGGACTCGTCAGAAAACCATCAAATTTTTCAAAGTTCAGTGGAGCAATCACACCAAAAATGAAGCAACTTGGGAAAGAGAGGATTTTCTTTGAGCAGAGCATCCACACTTATTTAAGGATCAGCTGAAATCTCGGGGATGAGATTTTTCCTAAGGGGGTAGGTGTTGTGACACTCCAAAAAAATTTATTTGGTTTTCAGCAAAAACCTTGTTTGAGAGGCCATTTAAAATTTTTGCCAGAAAACCTTTCCTCTTAAAAACTTCCTTTTCTTTGGCAAGGATTTTTATTTCTGTATCTTCTGCAAATTATGGTGTTTGATCAATTAAAACTTTTTCTCTGTTGGTTCCCTGCTCAAAACTTATTTTGGAAATTAATTATTTTTTTCTTTTAAAAAGAACTCTATGAAACTTGAGGTTTTTCTTATCTTGAGAACCACCCATGATTTTGTTTTGCCCCTGTGGTAAAACCCCTCCAAAACCCTTCCTTCCTCCTTGTAACAATCTAAGTTCCCTGTCCCATCAAGTCCAAACCATTTTTGGATTTTATTTAAATTGTTTTAGCTCTCAAATCTTCTCTATCAATTATTTTGAGCCTGAGTGTTTTTCAAAGCAAGTACCCCATTGCATTTGAGTTTTGACCTAAAACCAACTCCCCTGGATAGTCCTTGGTACCCACAACCCAGAACCATCTTGATCCGCTCATTCTCTTTTCAAATTTTTCAAATTTCAGCCTCTGCAAGTTTGGACCAGATTTGCCAAATTTGGTGAAATTCATATCTCCTCTTCTCCAAAAATTCTACCAAAATTCAGCCAGCCTCCTGGTGAAATGAGAGGCCAGCCCACCAAGTTTCAGCTCAAGGAGACATCCATACATACCAAAATCATTCTGTCGAACACCTGGCCAGCACTGTTTCTTTGCAAATTCAGAGAAGTTCAGAGTTTCAGAGATTCAGTGTCGTTTTCTTTTGTCAGGTTCAGTCACGCGTCGACAGTGCGCCGTGGCGCTATGCTCGCAGCCTCTCCTCGCTGTCCAGAGTGCCGCACGCGCACTTGGCGGGTTCCCGGCGTCGGTGACTCCCTGGCCCGCCTGCGCCGGCGTCTGCTACGGCGGCAACGCCACCCGTGGCGGCCAACAGTGGCATCACCAACAGTGCAACGCCGTTCCGCGCCGCCCTTTGCTCCCTAGCTCTACGCGTGGCTCATGCATGCCAGCGCAGCCCCGCTGCCCCGTCGCCGTGGCCCGGCAAGCACTGGGCGCGCTCTCTGCCGCCGACGGACCCGCGCCGTCCCGTTCCGACAAAACCTGCTCTAACCTTCTAATCCCGGTCCGTTGAGCGTCGGAGTGGAGCCAGTGGACCTCCACGTTGACGGCCAACCTTCTAAACTCCCCGACCAAGCACTGCACCAGCGTAATCCAACGCCGGAGAACTCCGTTCATGGCCACCGCCTCGGATCGCCTATAAAAGGAGACCTCGGGCTCACCCTCGAGCACGCACCACCACTGCACCTCACCAACACCCCGCCAGGCCACTAGGAGGACCTCGAGGAGGTCTCCTCCCCCAACTCCGGCCGCCCCGTTCCGCCTCGGCCTCCAGCTTGATTCACTGCAGTGAGGCCACCTCCGGCGCCCAAACCTCGCCCGTAGCCTTCTCTTACACTTAGTGCTCTAACCCCCACCTCAATTCAATGCTTGCATCCTTCTCCGGCGAAATCCATCAACGCCCGAACCACCGCCCGCCGGAGTCGAGGCCGCCGTCGACGTGGAGCTCGCCGGCGACCACCACCACCACCAACCGACGCGGAATGGCGCCCTGAACATGGAGGTACCTTCCGCTCCTCCTGCCCCGCCGTGGATCGCCGCCGGCGATCGCCGCAGCCCTCTGGCGCCAAAACTCTGGCTCCGTTTTCAAACCCGACGGGTGGGTCCACCACGTCAGCTTTTTATTCTTATTGAATCGTTTTCTGGAAACGCCTTCGGGCAAAATACGCTTTCTCCTCTGAACTAGCATATTTGGGACTAAAACGTTTTCTGTTTTTATAAAGAGGACCCTGGAAAGTTTCTGTTTCATTATAGAAAGGTCCCTGGACAAAAACACTAATAACTTTTAAACAGAAGAGTATTTTTGAGTGATTCTTTTTCTGTCCTCTTTGAAATTTTGTCTAGTTTTGTATCAGATTTATTTGGAAAAATATTTGGAATAATTTTTATGCACCTCTCGGTATTCACGTTAGCGCGTATGTTTCCTTTATACCATAGATACCGAAGGAGGTGACGGGGCCGCGAACTTCACTGAGCTAGCCTCCGACTACTCTGAACCAGGAAAGCATGTTTGAACTTTTGATATGATAAGTGTTTTGGCATGTTTGCATTTAGCAAGTTTCATGGCATGTTGATGAGCATACCGATGAACGTTATTTTCGTGCATAGTTGAGGCAAGTGAGTTCGATGATCCATACGTGTTGGATGTGCATGTGCATGGCCATGTGTTGGCATGAGGATGGGTAAGATGGCAGTGTTGTAGCATGCCAGTCTTATGCCATACTTTTTGACTTCAGTATCAGCCCGTATAGGTTCGGTTCCAATCCATTTCCCTTCCCGTACTACCACAAGTTTTCCGCAAGGGATATGACTTAGTAGGTTGCAAACCACTTTCCTGGTACACACCAAAAGGACAGGCCGGGATGATGGTTCCATGGCCCTGGATTAAAGCCAGTCATCCGGTCAGGGGGCATGGGTGTTTCCGGTTGGGACCGAGAGGGGGGCACCCCTTAGAGCGCGCGTATATAAATTTGATCCCATGCTATTCGAGATTGTGATCTCCCCGTCTCAAAGTTTTTCTTATACGTTGTCTAGGGTGATTCCTGACATCATGAAGTGTGATGGGTGTGTACCGGATTGCTGTGTTTCCTTCCGAAATACCGTAAACGGAACTAGTCCTTTGGGACTACGGAAATCCGTTAGCTGTGGGTAATTTTAGTACAACTCTGCAGAGTCATAGATCCTCGAATCATCTTATCCATGTTCAAGTTCTGCATTATCTTATCCTGACAAGTGTCAGTTTCTGGTGACAGATACTCCGGTGAATCACATGGGGGCTAAGTCCAGTTAATTGTTTATTCCTGTGGATGGACTAACCCGTTATTATCATGAGTTGATTATCTATTATGAGTATTATTTTTCCTTATGAGAAAGCCCTTTCTGCGATGTCGCCCAGACATCCGACTGTGGCATTGTTATTATTTACTTTTATTATAAGCCCTTTCTGTGATGTCGCCCAGACGTCCGACTATGGCATTGTTATTATTTACTTTCATTATAAGCCCTTTCTGCGATGTCGCTCAGACGTCTGACTGTGGCATTGTCATTATTTACTTTCAATAAAAGCCATTTATGTGATGTCGCTCAGACTCCGACTGCGGCAGTACTGTTATTTCCTTTCAATACAAGCCCTTTCCGTGATGTCGCCCCGACGTCCGTCTGTGGCACGCATGTCATTTATTTTATGATTAAGCCTTTTATGCGGTGTCGCTTAGACGCCCGACTGTGGCATGATCTTTATTTACTTGTTCACCTTTCGAGGCGTCGCTTCAGACACCCGATCTGTTTTCCTTTTATTTTGTTGGGATTTCAGGCGGATTACCGCCGATTCCCTATTTACTTACCTTGCCTGCTAAATTCTGAATGTGCATTGGTAAATTAATCATGACACATTCATGCATGCATTTGTTATATCTTACGTCCGAACTGTCTTGCGAGTACTTTCAAAGTACTCACTGGCTTGTTGATTTGTCCAGATGCTGACGATGGTGATCTCATGGATGAAGAGTTCGATAGCGACTCCGACGCCTAGAGGAATCCCAGTCAGTCTCGTGCGACCCTGGAGTTGGTCATTGATTTATATCCGCTTCCGCAACCCAAATAAATTCATCGAGCCTCACCTCGACACTCGATGAGATGCTAGTTTGAGAGTCATGTTATCCATTTCCCCACTGTGTTATTCCACCATCACTTTATTCTCGAGTCAGTAGTATGCCACCACACCATTGTGTTATATCCGCCATTATGTATAATTATTGGCGCGCTTGTAATAAATTGTTGAGCACCCTTAGCTCGACCCTGTAATATATTTTATGCTACTGGCTTATTGTATCAAGAAATTGTCTACCAGTGAGGAGGATTTTTCCTCATACTGGACTCAAAAGATCAATCTTTCAATAAATATTTTTATTGGAAAACCGGTCGTGACAAACACTTCAACATATAATCCTGATAAATCGGATCATATCATTATACCTGAGTCATCCTATAAATTCGTCTTTCAAAAGAGCAATATGCATTAGGCCCCAAGTTCCAAGGAAAATACTTGTATTGTGTTTGGGACTTTAAAAGGATCTTGAGAGCAATAGACATTAGCCCCCAAGTGCCAAGAAAAATACTTGTATTGTGCTTGGGACTTCAACAATAATCATACTCATAATATCTTTCCATGTTTTTTATATCACATGCTGAACTAACTGAGAAGGACTCGCAGCTCAATGATCTAAAGGCCAACATTAAAACTCCACAATCTGAGACATCCAAGGCCAAATCAGAACTGAAGACCGCTTTAGAGAACATTGAGCAGCTTAAGAAAAACTTCAACACTGACAAAAATAGTTGGGAGAACGAAAAAAACGGCTGTACTGAAGAGAGCAGAAGAAACTGAAGCCGCGCTTAAACCGGTGACTAATGAACTGTCTGTTTTAAACCAACAAATCAATAATACGTCATTAGCCATCTTCGTAAGTAGTAATCGCGACTCCTTTCATCCCAATAAACCGATTATAAACACCTGCCGGCTTATCAACAAATTAACTGATAGAGGCTCTCAGAGCGTCAAGTCGGGTTCAGACATGCGCATCAGGTTGAAGACCATCTACACTCTTGTAGAGCAATTATATGTCGGATTTCGGGTTCCGGCAAAACCTTTAAGGTTTGAACACTGGAGTGCGCACGAAGATCTCTCCCTCCCTCTATCTCGCTCTCTCACCACAATCTCAAAGCTCAGCACGTCGAACTCGAAGAACAGGGGACACAAGAGTTTATACTGGTTCGGGCCACCGATGAGGTGTCATACCCTACTCTAGTGTGGTGTGCTGGATTGCCTTGTAGGCTGAGGATGAACAAGTACAAGGGAAGAACAGCCTCTTGAGGAGAGTTGTTCTTGGGCTAGATGAGCTTGTGTGGTTGATGGTGATATGTATCCTCCGTCCCCTTCTAAGGTGGTGGCTAGTCCTATTAATAGAGGCCCGGGTCCTCCCCCCAAATGTTAGGCGGGAAGGGATCCCACAACGAGCAATTTGAAGGGGGCATCTAGTACAAGTTATCCTGACAAAAGGTGGTCTTCACCTACCAAAGGCTCTGGTGGTGACGCCGTCGTGGGCGCCGCGATGACTTCCGTCCTGCCGTCCTGCTGGTCTTAGTCTCGTTGCACCGATATGGAAACCTTTGGCTGATGCCTCTGGACTCGTCGCTTGCGCTTGCCCCTTTAGCACCAAAGAGGCAATGGGTACTCTGCGCCCGCTGGCGCCCACCTGGTCTTGGTCGTCACGGCTCATGTCACGGGAACCTCACCAAGTGCCCCTTGCCTTGATCTCTCCGCCCCTCGTGAGCCAGCCTAGTGAGGCCGCCCCTGAGGAGGTCTTGTGTCGTCCACCTCACGAGGCTTGGCCCTTCGCGAGGGTCTTGAGTGTTTGCTGGTGAAGATGGGCCATACCAGGCCGCTGGTGAAGCCACGCCCTGGGCCGCAGGCAGGCAAGTCTAGGGACCCCCATTCCAGAATGTCGACATTATACACTTGCGCTCAACGGACCACTGCTGCTGCTCTGCACAAGAAACAGCCGCCCACTCTTATCAAGGATACCTTGGAAAGGATATCAGTGGTACCCAAGAGGATTGAAGAATTGAAGTGAGCCTCTGCCAGAGCCGGCGCTTTAACTACTTTAAGCCGGGCCAAGGCTTGGCAAGTAGATCTTGATTCGGAGGATCTGGCCAATGGTTGCCCAAGTGTAAAAGAGGATGGGTCACCCTTCAGTGTTGATGACTTTGCAGATAAAGCAAGATCAATGCTTCCATTAGCAACCCGGTGACTGAAGAAACCAATTTATCTTAATACCAGGCGGCTTATGATGTTGATAATAAAAAGGTAAAGGCACTGGTTCATCAAGAGACGGATCTCATCCCGTCGATTCGTAAGCACACCTTCGCTGCTGACATTGATCCATCCAACCTTATTGATGATGAAGCTGTGTCTAGAGCGTTGACCGGTATCAACTGGGCTACGCCTGACTTCCAGCTGATGGATAATCAAGGAGCCGGAGAGGAAGAAGAGGCACAAGATGATCCGGAGTCCTCAACCCCCCCAGGAGTCATGAGCCGTCTTATAACACTTTGATATTTGCGTCTCAAAAACACTTATCCTCTTTGGGCCATCGTATGCCTTGTAATAGGATAGTTAAACTTTGATCTGTTGTGCCATCGTGCACATTTTGTTTGCATAACACTGTTGATCGGTCAATGGAAGATCTGCCACTTATGCTCATGATATTATCATGTATGCAGATCAGATTTACTATTTTTCCTGCACACAAACAGATCGCAAGTGCCCTGGCGGTTTACCCCAGGGCGGGTCATAATACCCCATATAAAGACCACTGGTGACTAACTCTGTCCATAACGAGGGCCGGTTTAATCATAACCTTATATAATTATAACAAAATATCATACATGTGATATTTGCTTACACTCTCGACTTATCATATATGTCCAGTAAAGGGTTAGAACCCAAAGATTGAGAGAACAATGCCCTGTTCAATTGATTTATACCACCGGGTTATAACGCCGCTTGCAGCAAAGGACATTATTCCATAGCCTAGATCATAACACTCCAATCCTATCTTGGTGACTTATAGTCCAAAACTAGGCTGGGTGAAAGAAAAACCCCAGCAAGGATCATAATATGAATCATAAGGCATGATATCCGTCATCAGTTTCCATTCATATATCAGCATGTCGCAAGAGAAAAACCTTAGAAAATAATCTTCAAAAAAATCAGAAAACAAGGCTTTCATAGGCGGCCAGGCCTAAAACCCAAGTGCTTTTCATGGGCTTGCATAACCACGAGCTAATCCTTCAAACCTTGTAAGTTGGACCTCACATGATCAACCGCCATTGTAACCTTGACAAGTTCACGGTCTATAATAAGATTGATTGTCAAGAGTTTGGCGGGTCACTCCAGGATTACCTGGGCGGAGTGGCAGACATACAAGGCATGATCAACTGAAATTCTCTAGTGTTATACACCTGGCGTTTCAAGCCAAGAAGGGTTTATCAAAGCTATGTTCTTTGAACAGGGAGCCCCCAAGTGATATATTTTTGAGCTGTGCTCGCTGGGTACCTATGTTTGAGTTGTGATGTGCAGCAGACTCTCTCTGGTCCTTTTAAACCGGTCGTCAAACCTCCAAGTGATCATATGAAGTGACAATAAAGACTCACATTTCTTAGAAATGAAACGAAAGAGGCCCTGAATTATCATGGATGCCGGATTTATTATATTCATCATAATATAATACACTGATATAAATATGTACATCACCAGTGCCAATGGCTCAAGTGTAATAAGGCTGAAGATGCGCAATATTCCACGACTGGTGGGTCTCCTCCTCCTACGTGCGTGAGTCCTTGTGGTCCCGAACACTGATAAGGTAGTATGACCCATTATTTAGATTCTTGCTGACCACAAAGGGCCCTTCGCAAGGTGGGGATAGCTTGTGCATATCAGTTTGATCCTAAGTTAGTCGGGCACCAAATCGCCTTCTTGAAAGGTCCGGGTTTTAACCCGGCGGCTGTTGTAACGATGCAGATCTTGCTGGTAAATCGCCAAACGAGCCGCCGCAAGGTCACGCTCCTCATCCAATAGGTCAAGTGCATCCTGACGTGCTTTTTCATTATCAGCTTCAACATAAGCCGCCACTCGGGGTGAGTTGTGACGGATGTCACTAGGGAGAACCGCCTTTGCTTCGTAAACCATGAAGAAAGGCGTGTAACCCGTTGATCTGTTGGGGGTAGTATTGATACTCCATGATACCGAGGGTAACTCCTCCACCCAACAACTCGGCGTCCTCTGCAAAGGGACCATAAGCCGGGGCTTGATGCCTCTCAAAATTTCTTGATTGGCTCTCTCAGCTTGACCATTGGACTGGGGGTGAGCCACTGATGATACATCAAGCCGAATATGCTCTCGTTGAAAAAATTCTTTCAAAGCACCCTTGGACAGATTAGTGCCATTATCAGTTATAATGCTGTGGGGAAAGCCAAAATGGAAAATCACCTTTCTTACGAATTGAACCGCCGTTGCCGCATCACACTTACTAACCGGCTCTGCTTCAACCCACTTTGTAAATTTTTCAACCGCCACCAAAAGGTGGGTCTTTTTATCCTTGGATCTTTTGAAAGGTCCAACGATATCAAGGCCCCAGACTACAAATGGCCAGGCAATTGGAATCATCCTCAATTCCTGAGCCGGCACATGTGCTCGTCGTGAGAACTGACAACCATCACAATTACTGACCAAATCCTCTGCATCAGCATGAGCCGTCATCCAATAAAATCCATGAAGGAAAGCCTTAGCTACGAGAGACTTAGAGCTGGCATGATGACCACAATCTCCTTCATGAATCCCTCATAAGATCTCACAGCTTCCTAAGGAGAAACACAACGTTGAAATGCCCCCATAACACTGCGATGATGCAACTCTCCATTGACAATAGTCATTGACTTAGAGTGTTAGGTTATCTACCTGGCCAAAGTTTCATCTTCAGGTAACTCACCCTGGGTCATATATGTGAAATATGGAATTGTACACTCAGGAATAGCATGAAGAGCTGCCACCAGCTGTGCTTCCGGGTCACGGACAGTAACATCTTCCTATGTAGGCAGTTTGACTTAAGGATTATGCAGAATATCAAGGAAAATATTGGGTGGCACCTGCTTAGGCTAGGACCCCAGCCGGCATAAAGCATCAGCCGCCTTGTTTTCCTTCGATCAACATGCTCTACTTGACATCCCTTGAAATGACCAGCAATAGCATCAACCTCTCGGTGATAATCCGCCATGAGTTGGTCCTTAGAATCCCAAGTGCCAGAAACATGCTCGGCTACCAAATCTGAGTCGCTGAAACACCTCACCCGGCTGAAATTCATCTCCTTAGCCATCCGAAGACCATGGAGCAAGGCTTCATACTCAGCTGCATTGTTAGTACAAGGGAACATCAACCTTAAAACAAAACAAAATTATCACCTCGTGGGGAATTCAAAATAACACCATCCCCCAAGCCTTCGAACTGACTGGATCCATTGAAGTGAATAGTCCAATATGTTCTATCCGGCTTCTCCTCAGGCATCTGTAGCTCTGTCCAATCATTTATAAAGTCCACAAGTGCTTGAGATTTGATCGCTGTGCGAGGCATATATTTCAAACCATGGGGTCCAAGCTCAATGGCCCACTTGGGCTACCCGACCTGTGGCTTATCTGTTTTGAATAATATCCCCTAGAAGAGCAGAACTAACCACAGTGATGGGATGACCCAGAAAATATTGCTTGAGCTTTCAATTAGCCATGAATACCCCATATACAAGCTTCTGCGAATGCATATACCTCTGCTTGGACTCAATGAGCACCTCACTGATGTAGTAAACCAGCCTCTGAACCGGATATTCTTTCCCTGACTCCTTTCGTTCCACCACAATCGCCACATTGACAGCTCGGCTATTAGCAGCCACATATAACAACAAGGGATCTTTATCAATGGGAGTAGCAAGAACCGGCGGCTCAGCTAACTATTGCTTCAAGGCCTCAAACGCCTGATCAACAGCATCACTCCGGACAAAGTGATCTGTCTTCTTCATCATCTGGTATAGAGGGATAGCCTTCTCACCCAACTGGCTTATGAACCGGCTTAAGGCCGCTATACGACCAACCAGACGCTAAACATCATTGATACAAGCCAGTTTAGCCAGGGAAGTGATGGCCTTTATTTTCTCCGGGTTAGCTTCAATGCCCCGTTCAGAAACCAGAAATCGTAAGAGCTTGGCTGCTGGTACGCCAAACACACACTTGGCCGGGTTAAGCATCATCTTGTAGACCCGGAGATTGTCAAAGGTCTCTTTCAAATCATCTATCAAGGTGTCCTTCTTCCTGGACTTCACCACAATACCATCTACATAAGCATGAACATTGCGCCCAATCTGATCATGAAGGCAATTTTGCACACACCGCTGGTAAGTCGCCTGGGCACTCTTGAGCCCAAAAGGCATAGACACATAACAGAAGGCTCCAAAGGGAGTGATGAAGGTTGTCTTCTCCTGGTCCATAACTGCAATTTTGATCTGATGATAACTAGAATAAGCATCCAAAAAGCTCAAACGCTCATAAACCATCATAGCATCAATAATCTGATCAATACGAGGGATAGCAAAGCGATCAGCCGGACATGCCTTGCTAAGATCCATATAATCCACACACATGCTCCAAGTGCCATTTTCTTAAGTACCAGCACCGTGTTAGCCAACCACTCAGGATGAAAAACTTCAACAATGAACCCAGCCACCAAGAGCCGGGCCACTTCTTCACCAATGTCCTTGCGCCTCTCTTCATTGAAATGGCGAAGGAATTGTTTGACCGGTTTAAACATTGGATCAATATTGAGAGTGTGCTCAGCGAGTTCCCTCGGTACACCCGGCATGTCTGAAGGCTTCCATTCAAAGATGTCCCGGTTCACATAGATGAACTCAATGAGCGCGCTTTCCTATTTCAGATCCAAATTAGCATTCATGTTGAACTGCTTAGATGAATCACCAGGAACGAAGACAACCAGCTTAGTGTCATCTGCCGACTTAAATTCAACAGGGGGTCATGCTATGTTGTTGGCTTCTTCAAAGATGTCATATCTGCCGGGTCAACATTATCCTTGTAAAATTTCAATTCTTCTGTTGCACAGACAGACTCAACATAAGCGGCATCGCCTTCCTCACACTCCAAGGCTATCTTTCGGCTTCCATGCACTGTGATGGTGTCCTTGTGGCCCGACATCCTAAGCTACAAATAAACATAACAAGGCCTTGCCATGAACTTGGCATAAGCCGGCTGCCCAAACAGAGCATGATAAAGGCTCTTGATTTTAACTACTTCAAAAGTCAACGTCTCAGATCTTGAATCATAATCATCTCGAAAAGAAACCTCCAAATATATTTTGCCCACTGGATACACCGACTTACCAGGCACCACAGCATGAAAGACAGTGATGTCTTGAGATCTTTGTTAGTCAAGTTCATGCAACGAAAAGTTTCATAATACGGAATATTGATGCTGCTACCCCCGTCCATGAGTACTTTAGTAAATCTGTACCCTCCAGTCTGAGGAGCCACCACTAGAGCCAAATGACCCGGATTATCAAACCGGGGCGGGTGATCCTCTCGACTCCAAAGAATAGGGTGTTCAGACCACCGCAAGTAATGGGGAATCGTCGTGTCTTTGAAATTTTGGTTAAAACGGGCCTTCAGCTCCGCCCATGACCCAATGGAGTTGGCGGGGAGCCCTTTCAGCCAAGTGCGAGTCGGCCCGTCCAACATCATGGTGAAATACTTATCACATGCGGCATTGCTAACATCCAGCATCTCCATGGCCATCTCAAAACTTTCAATCCAAGCTTCAGGGGATTGATCTGTTGTGTAATTACGCACCTGGCAAGGACCCTTGAAATCCTTGGGTAAACTCTCGTTACGCAGAGCCGGCACTAAACAGGGCACACCCATGGTCCTAGAGGTTACGCCTGCTTCCACCAAAGCTGATGGATAAACCGGAGAATACAGATGAGCTGCTTAATGAGCCGCCAGCTCGGCCTGCCGACGCGCTCTACCCTGATCCACCAAAGTCTGAGCATTGGCACCATCACACGCCGGGTCATGCCCACGAGGCCGGTTACGGCGCTGTTCACTGCTTGAAACTGTTGGTGAGTCAATGTGCCTGCTATAACTCCGGCTTGGACGAGGGATTGAGTGAATCCACTCGCGGCTGTAAGAATAAGTCTCCTGTTGAGCCACAACTGTCTGAAGAAGCTCTCTGGCCCTCCTTGTCTCTATAGTCGTTGGAGACTCGTCTTCAACAGGTAGAGCCGCCAATTGCATTGCCGCATCAATCATATTATCCAATGTGTTAGAATAATGACCCAGAGGCGTCGGAACATGCTGAGGCGGGGTCTTATTCAAACGCGGCGGGTCCATTGCACGCGGCTGAACCGGCATTCAAGTCCAGGCGCTTCAACCGCCCGGTTCACCACCGACGGGTCACTGGTCCCTGCTCCAGGCATGTTGAAGAGGTTCCTGGGCTCATAAATCAGGGGTAGATGTCTCCGGTGCCTCCTCCCCATGACCTCATTTGAAGCGTTCTGATCTAACGTGAGCCGGAAGGAATCCTCTTGGATCCGCTGTGTTTGGGCATCCAAAACAGCCTGCTCTGCAGCCATCCTAGCGTTCTAAGCCGCCAACTTTTCCTTGGCTTGAGCTATCTCATCTCGAAACTTCGCCATATCCACCTTGGGATGTTCCTGGTTGTCCGGGGTTACCTCCACCCCCATCAGAGTCGCCAGAGCCTCCAATAACTCTGTGAGAATTTGAGTCGGCGGGCCTGCAGAACCGCCAGCACCAGCTGCCGCCGCATCCATTGAACTGGAGGTCATAGCCGCGACGGTTGTTGAACCAAGCACTGGTTGTGTACCAGCCATGAAGATTCCAACCCTATTCGGTGGCTCATAGGGGTCCAGTATACTGTCACCATCAGAACAGCCCCCAAGCCGGCCGTCTTGAAGTTGATACAATGAATTAGTCTTGCGTGTGGACGACTCACCATCAGACACATATCCTTCTTCAATTTCTGCCCCATGGATGAAACCAACAAAGGCACGCTTCACGGTGGGTTGAACTTGGGCAGGTCGTGCATGCTGAGCCGTCTCGATGATGTCAGTGCAGATGTCCGGCTCAGGGCCCGGTTCGCCAATCTTGCCGATGAAGACATGGATTCCGCTGAAGGGGACCCGGTACCTGTACACGATTGAGCCGGCCTCGGGGCCCCAGCCTGCATCGTCGATGTAGAGCTTGCCGCGACGACTCTTGGTCATTCGGCCCATAGCGTATCCCTTGATCCCTTCAAAGTTGCCCTGTAAGAACTCGAAACCACCGTGCGCTGGCCCCACGGTGGGCGCCAACTGTCGTGGAATTATCACGGCAGATGTCCTAGCTGAAGGACTTAGTCGTGGAGCCATCTCAACAAGGTTAGCTTAAAGGGGTTAATCGGGACAAAGGACACAGAGAGTTTATACTGGTTCGGCCCCCTGCAGTGAAGGTAAAAGCCTAATCTTGTTTGAGGTGATATTGCAAGGGTTCCGATTACCAGGAAGCGAATACGCTGGCCTAGTTCTCGATCTCTTCTTTCTCACCCTAAGCCGCCGCCGAGTCGTCCCTTTATATATATAGGTTTATGCCCTGTGGCTCAGGGAGTCCCGGCCGGCTCATACACGTGTCTAGCTCAGAGACTAACTACATATGCCTTACAATAGAAGTCATACATACATGGTCGTTCATCCACCTGGGCCTTAAGTCACCTCTGGGTCTTGGGCCGTCAACAGACTCGTATGATCCGCCATTTTCATTGGTAAGCCGCCGGTGGTATAACAGGTTGGGAACCATCATCGAGGATAATGAAGTGCTAGAATAAGTCATGATTCTTAAGAAGAAACTTCTTCTCGCTAAGAAAATCAATCAGTGGCTTGGTGTGCTAGGCAATACATATGGAGTGGAGGTAATTAATCTACCAAACCATAGAATACATTCGCACATGCATAACTGACTTGGGATGATTCTAGTGGAAACAAAACAAACCTTTCTCAAATTCATGGTGGCAACTTGTACCTAATGCACGTGAATTTCGAGAAAGTCACTTCTTACACCAAACATATACTTCATGAACGGGACATGAAGATAATGCTTACAAAAGTTTCCAACACTAGCTTAATGTCCAACATGAATCATGAAGGAGATAAAATGATGTTGATGGGCTCAACAACAAGTCACCAGGGTTTCCATACAAATGGGATTCCATAACTATGTGAACTAGGTGATAGCATTGGTCATACCCAAAAGAATATAATGTTGTGTGCTCGAGGAATAACCACGAGTAACACAACATTCTGGAATTCGCTGGTACTGATTTGATTTGATGATAACTCAAATCAAATGGTTTAATAAGACAATACATCCAACAACTGAACATGAAGGTTAATCAATGGAAGTATCGTCTTTCTACAACACACACACACAAACACAAAGATATCCCTTTAGAATGAACTAAGTTAAGCAAAGCTTTTACCTTCCAACTCTCTAAGTTGTTTTCTAACTCAACCAACTAGCTTAGGGATATCCAACACAGATCCTTGGAGAAGGGGTATTTTATAAGAAAACTAACTTGATCGCAAACTCAACATAGCGGTCAGGTGACAACCTGGTATTACTTCCGAGAAGATATTCGGAGAATCATGAACCACCGATATGTTACTAAGCTTAGGAACAATCTTGCTTTTTTGGGCAAGACGATATGATCGAAAGAGCAAGGAATTAACATAACCCAAACTCATTAATCGAAGGGTGCACCAAGAAAATGGACTAGGTAGCACAATCTATCTTAGAATGATGATTCAATAACCAACACGCTAAGAACGATAATATTGTCCATTAACTACCAAGCAACGGAGTTGCTAGGAGTATTGATTCCGTATATCACAATTCACTTGTCGGCATTCCGGTTACAATAACACGGGAACCGAGGAATGAACAATGATGGCAAGAAGTATTCACTGTGTCACGAATTCATAAGAGGTGGTGCAATTCTCATGACAATCCCGACATAAAGAGGGTTATACTCCATGGTAGAATAGGACAAAAGCTGGATTGGCATTTGATCTGCGGAATACAGCTATTTTGACCCAATCCTAGAAATGGATAAGGTACTGGAGTTCGTTTCTCCTAGTCATTGCGGAATTGAATGGCTTGACGTACTACCAGAATAATAGGCATCGATGAACGAATGCGCGCATACTCTTGACTATCAATTGATAGATGAAGGTCAGAAAACAACTAAAGAGGGACAACTCAAAGAAACATACGATTTTCTATGTTGTGGGTGGATAGGTTAGCATGTCGAACGAGTTCAACATATTTCTTCCGGATAACCCATGCAGAAAGGTAGAACTGGTAGAGTCAGAACATAGAATCGAGAACTCATCAAGAGCACTCTAGTTGTGATCTTTCGGTTCAATGAGGAACTTCTGCCCTAAGTAGTTCATTGTATTTGGAAGAGGAAAATACCACGGACCTCAAGCACTATCGCAAAGGTTACTAATATCCTAAAGGAACTAGCAAACACTATCAACATGAAGTGAGTAGGGTGAATCTTGGGCTCAAGAACCCAGAAATAGAATGCCTACTAACTAAATGGCACCACGGGATGCTTTCGGGGATGACGGCCAGAATCCATCACACTGGGAGTACAAACATGGCTAGGTTACCAGGTGATTCTCTAAGACACCTAGGGTCATAATTTGGCCCAAAGGAACATCGAGAACGGAAAGAAGGGAGTTGCAAATGCATGAGACTATTTAGAAACCTGGGATGACTCGGATAGCATAACGGCTGTAAATGCTCAAAAAGATTTGAGACATCCTGCAAAATGGTGGCATAACCGCTCAACATCACAATATAATGGTTCTGAGATCAACTGTCAACACACGAAGTAGTAGGAACTGAAATGAGGCTTGTAACCATCAATCCTATGAGTCTACGGATTAGTAATACGTGAACCTGATAGAAAGATGAGAAGCCTAGTTCTTGATACCCTTAGAAAGGAAGAGGTTGACTCAGATCATTGTGCATATGGTAAAGGAGTAAAAAGAGCCTTACGTTCCTATAGGAAGTCAGGCTCTGATACAAAAGCTGTCAGGACACCGATCCTATGTCACACCGGTCTAGCGTGTAACACATCATATCGCTTTGCGGCCTCATGCACGGTATCCCCACGGGTGCCACCTTACCTGGCCCGGGATCGTTTGCGCCTTTTGGCTCACGTATATGATAGTGTCGCTAGCATCCATATGACAGAGAACCCGGGCCGACATGTCTAGTCGTAAACCCAAGGTGGCACTAACTTACAGGGATAGGGATACATGACCCAAGTTGTAGCAAGCTACAAGGACTTAAAGGAACAACATGTAACATTTCCCCGAAGGGACAGACACGGAGCCAGCCATCCTAAGTGTTCCGGAGCAGTAGCAAGCTATCATGGCTCAGTGGAAGCACTAGGAGACATTTCCCGGTAAGAGAGGCTACCAAGAATAATCAACTAGGTTGTCAGATCCCAAACATACCAAGCATTTCAATAACATACACACAATATGCTCGGTATGTGCAAACACAACATGGCATCACCACCAAACTCTATGACTCAAAGTATTTATTCATTAGGCTCCAAAGAGCTAGGTATAACAAACATGGATCTGATGACCCAACATTCAAGTCACACAAGCAAGAAGCACAGGCGGAAGCATAAACATGTCTGAGTACAGACATCTGAAAAGAGAGAAGGCTAGTAAGCCTATCTATCTACAAGGCCCTCCAAAGGGTACAAGATCGTAGCTGAGGTGACAAGCTAAATGTCGGAGTCCACGCGGAACTACAAGTGAGACTGAAGTCTCTCTGCAAAAACATAAGTTAAGCAAACGTGAGTACAGATGTACCCAGCAAGACTTATATCAGAACTAGCTAAATATGCATCAGTATCAACAAAGGGGTTGGTGGAGTTTAACTCAGCAAGCCAGCTTTGACTCAGTGGCTATCCTGAACTACGTCTGCAAGTAACTCTTTTGGGGTGGCGCACATGAGTCCACATATTCACCAAATCAATACACCACTATGGATCTGCTCCCATCTCCCTACGAGAACGCCATCCATAGCACTCACGCATATCTTGCGCATTTTAGAGTATCCACTTACACTTGTCTATGAACTGTATAAGCAACCAAGTAGTCCTTTACTGCGGACGCGGCTATTCGAATAGATGTTGTTAACCATGAATGGGTGTACTTCTTCACACACGCTCTCGCCACTTACCGCCATGTACACATCATGTATCTCGGCTATTCTTCAAGCGGAAGCCTGGCGAGGGTGTCGGCCACGACCTGACTAACCACACAAGTCCCTAGTCCAGGTTAATCGCCTATTTAGGTTTCATTCACAGGGAGTCCGGCCGAGGTTTCCACTACGGCCCCGAATGATGTGTGCAGGGTTCCCGGGTCACCAAATGGGCGACTCGGTACACCGGGCCACATGCCTACCGCATCACAGCCCACCCCTCGGGTCAACGCTGCGCACGACCTCCAGCGTACTACAAACACCAGAAACTACTTGCAACTCCTGGACAAAGGAGAGGGTGGTTAATAAGTCGAGAGGGTTCATTGGTTTCGGGCCCAACGTGTGGTATTAGCTGATCTTAAATCACATACACAGATCTTAGTTCCTAAGGACGGTTCCAAGGAAACAACCAACCATGTACTCCTACATGGCCTCTCATCGATACCTTTACAAAATCGTGTTCATACACTTAGCTCACACACAGTAGGACATGTTCATCACCATTCCAATTCATCCCCTATGAATCGCACTTGACTCAACTCGAAGCAGTAGCAGGCATGACAAACAAGCAAGAATGAGTAGGCACATGAGGGCTCAAACAACTCCTACTCATGCTAGTGGGTTTCATCTATTTACTGTGGCAATTATAGGTCATGCAGAGGAAAGGGGTTCAACTACCGCAACATGTAATAGTTGAATCATTGTTTCCTAATGCAGTAAAAGAGAGCAAGAGCGAGAGAGTGGGATTGTATCGGAATGAACAAGGGGGTCTTGCTTGCCTGACACTTCTGAAGATAGTATAGTTCTTCATCGGTGTCATCGATCTCATCGTCGGAACCACGTCTACTGAGAGGGGACAAAATCGGCAACACAGAAGGAACACAATATGATGCATGATCATGATATGACAATATGTTGTGGTTTGAGCTAATGCAACTAGCAACAATTTAAATGAAGTAGATTTGAATCCAAGATTCAAATTCAAACTCCATATGTGGATATGCAAATGCCATTTATTTGATTTTTCCAACTCAGCACGTATAAGTTGTTCCAACATGGATGAAAATGCCATAAATAGTTTTTTTGGATTTTTCTGATCATTTTTCATATATAAATTACTTCATTCTAAGTTATAGATTATTTTCTATGATTTTTTGAAGTTAAAATCATTTTTAAGATGTTCTAGTTATTTAGAAATAAAAAAATCCAGTAAATGATTTACTGCACCAGCATCACATCACACTGACGTCAATGGTCAACAGAGCGGCCCGGGTCAAACTGACCAGTGGGTCCGGCGTGTCAGTTACAAACTAAACTATCCTGGTTTAATTAGCACTAATCCTACACTACTAGGGAAAACCCTAGCAGTAGTGCGGGTATTTTGCCTATCAGTAGCGCGAGACGATGCGCTACTGATAAGGCACTACAGCTAACGTGTAGCAGTAGCGCTTGTCGACCCACGCTACTGCTATACATGGCTAGCAGCAGCGCGCTTTAGTGTAGAGCGCTGCTGCTAATATCTGCAGCGCTTTTTAGTAGGAAGCGCTCCTGGTAAGGCAGCGCTACTGCTAACTTTGTTCCCCTCACTACTGCTTGTTTTATTAGTTTCTATTTTTTTTTGCATATTTATTTTGTATTTGAAGAGGCTTTATACAATAATATTTAGCATATCAGACACATACAAATGTAATCATAGCATATACATACAAATAGTCTCATCAAATCATGTCATCATCATAATCATCATCCAACACAAAGTGGTCTCTCGTCATCATCTAGAAAATAGCGATACAAGTCTCAATTACTTGCAACTACATCGTCATCCATCTAAACAATGATATACGCGAGAAGAGCTATCACTTTGAGTGAGAGCGGAACTATGCAATACATCAGTTGGTATCCCTCTCTCGCATTAGCGTGAACCTAAACTAAGTACTGCCTGTCGCTCGAAAACCGGAAACCGGTACACCTGGTCTGACACTCCGGCCACTCGTCATATATATACTCCTGGCATAGCACTTCTTCGCGATCGATGATCTATGCACCTGCATCGTCACATGAGTCGATGATATGCAACATATATAGTTGAGCAACAGAAAGTGATAGACTTGGCAAAATAAGAAGCAACATATCATAAGCATAAATAACAAAGTTGATCGTACCAAAAATGCCCTAACTAGAGTGATCGTCGCTAGTCGAGGAGGACGGTTTAATTACATCACAAATAAAGTTTCGTCGTGCATAACTCAAACTTTCATCATACAGAAAGTATGGACAAAACGGACACATTGTCATATATCGACAATCACTCCGACATGTAGTGCCATCCATCCAAGTCAGGTAGATAGTCCCCTAGCCTAGTGAAAGGTTTCACGTCGAGACGCTCAGCGGCTACCCATGTTCGGACGTCTTCTCGCGACATTTGTCCTTCTTCGTAGAACATCCCTGTTTTCCCGATGACCTCCTTCATGATGATTTGGGCAAGTTCGTGTTGGATGTGATTGAACTCAGCTCGAAGTTGATGATCCTCGATATCTCCTACGTTCTTTGCCTGCAGAATATGGGCATCGCCGGATGTAGGTGACATGCGAAGGTTCTGGTGATCCTGTCTGTACTACAGCATGTGGTGTAGGACATAGAATCCATCATTAAGAGAATCACTCGGTTGCTGGATGCATCAAAAGTCGGTCTTATGGCCGAAGGTGGGCCTGCAGTCCCTTCTCTTCTTGTCCTTGACCTCTCCACCCCGTGCGTCGTAGTAAAACATAGCACTATCGAGAACATCCTTGATGTGGGTGTAATCCTTTTTGTTAATGTTCTTCGACGATTCCAAGTAAAGAGTGTGGGAGTATCGGGGGTAGAGGATGATGAGGATGGCGCGCCCGCCGCTACGCAAAATAAGTACACCTCAAATTAATTATCCTCCACCGTGCAAATGAATGATTAAAATCGAAGGAAGGATATCCACGCGGATGACTTACAGGGGACGATAAGGCATGAGAATCGCCCCCTTGTCCTTATTCACGAGCATGAGATTGATGATGTATTCCCTCGCTTATTGATGGTGCTTTGCGCAGACTCCGAAGAAGCCCTCGTGCATGAAGTACGGGTCAGCGACACAGATATGAGGTATCTGCTCAACCCCGATGATGTAGTTCATGTGAAAGGCATAAAGGCGGACAAACATAAAATCCAGCTTCTTCACATGAAGCATGTCGAATATGTAATCGAATCGAAGGAAGAACTTCTCTGTGGGGAATGTGTTGACGTACGACAATTGCCGCAGAACATTAACCACGTAGAGTGGGTATCCTGGATCTTTCGACGCCATGAGGCCTTTCTCTATCCGCAGCACATCGTCATGAAGTATCCTTAGATCGCCGAATCTGGCCCCTGGCACTGCTTCAGGTAGGATTGGTTGACCGGGTAAATGCCATGTTTTCGCACTGGGGATATCTATACGATCTTGAACTCGAGGCTGCTGAGGCGGCTGGATCATAGAAGAGGCTTTTTTGCCTTTTCTCGGTCTCTTCCTAGACTTCTTTACTACAGAAAGGTCGTCCATAATATGTTCAGCCTCCGGAGACGGCAATTCAGGCACCGACTCATGATGCTCAAACCCTAAGTAGGTGCCAGTATTGACATATTGTTGAGTGTCATCGTCATCCTCATCCTCTTCTATGGCGACATCACCAACGACTAATGGAGCCTTTTCCTCACCCCCTCCGCTATCACCCAGCACGACAGCTAACGCTAATTGGGTAGGTGAGGTGTTGATGTTCATACCTAACTGCGTGCTTGTGGGTGTGCTCCCGGCCGCCTCCAGACGAAGTTGACTCTTTGGCCACAACAGGACCCACCCATTGCAACAATCACCAAGCAGCTGTGGGGTCTTGTCGTCATCCCCCAGTAGTACCAGAGGAGCCAAATTCTCGTGGCCTGGTTTGACACTGGCCACAGAAACCTTGAAGACGTCCCGGAGGATCGGCCGGCTATGGAACAATGGTTCCTTCGGCTCCATTATCGTCGCCTTCCCCACATCCACCTTCTGGTCATGATGGTGTACAATATGGTGCACGGGGTTTCGTCCGCCTGCAAAGAAAAGTCTGCGGCATGAGACATCCGAAATGCAATGAAAACGTGAGATTATACATTTATTGAAGGGGGCCGGTGTGACAGATAGCATGAGGGCTTCGAGCTCAGCCAAAGACAAAGCACCGCCGATCACGTCAAGTGCAGGAGCCGGCGTCGGAGCTGGTGCGGGAGCCAGTGCAGTTGCAGGTGCTGGTGCAACAATAGTCGAGCTGCTCCCCAAGAAGTCAGCAAGGGGAAAGTCCGCTGCACTTTTTTTTGGATTTTGCCTGCTCCAATTGAAAACTGCCGGAACCAAGGTAGTAGACATATCTACAAGCACCTGTTTTGCGGCAGCTACCGCTATTGCGACTGTCTCAGATGATTTCTTCTCAACCGCAATCTCAACCTTCTTGTCGATGTTTTCTTCAGTTAACCTCCGTCTTTCCTTTCTCTCCTCTGTGGTCTCACGGTAGTACTTCTTCCACGTGGCACCGTCTCCGACACTATACACGCATCCATACGATGGTCGAGTCTCCATCGGGAGTCGTTTCAATATGTTCAATGCCCGGTTGAATGGAGTGTCCCACTTGGGCCTCGCCAACGCCTGAGAAGGCGATTCGCTTTCCGCCTCAGACGGCTACTAATTTTCTTTTCATTAGTAGTTGCCCGTTTCTCAGTAAACGCGCTGCTAAAATAAACTTAGTCGTAGCGCTCTTTCAAGAAGACCGCTACTACTATATGTAGCCTATCGGCTTGGTAGTGAGAATTTTAGTAGTAGCACTTTTACAACTAGACGCGCTACTGCTACGTTTGTGTTTGCAGCGTGTTTATCCTGCACGGGCTACTGCTACTGAGCAGTACCACCCTTTTTTTAACACGTGCTACTGCTAATGTTCTATGTATAAGGTTCTCCCTAGTAGTGCTAGGTTAATTAGCAGGGCCGGGCCCGTGTGTCAGTGAACTAGGGGGTCAAATCCCTGGTCAAACAGGGACTAACCCGCCGGCGGCAGTAGACGTGGCGGAGGCTCGGGCTCGCTTCTCTGACAACCAAAAAGGGCGGCGGAGAGTGGCTACGGGGATCCGGAGCTCGCTCGCATCCAGCGCAGCAGGCAGCAGCAGCTAGGGCAGCCGGAGCTCGTCGAAAACGAGCTTGGGGCGGCGACCGGCGTTCGGGCGTGAGCGGGATGCGACTGCGGTGCGCGAGGGCGAGAACGGAGAGGGGGAGGATGAGCAGCAACTCACAGCCGTTCCAGCAAGCGTCTAAGCGGGCACGGGGGAGGCTGGACGACGACATACGGGCGACGGCGATCTCGGATGATCGAGGAGGAAAATGGTGGCGTTGGAGATGCAGCAGAGCTTCTGGCGCCGCGTGACTCAATGGAGAGGACAAAGACGTCGTGGCGGAGCTCAGGACAGCTCGGTCAGTCGAGGCGGTGACTGTGGCCATAGCAACAATGAGGTATAGTGACGGCAGCTCTTGGATGTGTCGTCTAGGAGCAAGAGAGAGGGCGAGGGGGAGAGTGGGAGAGTCAGAGCGATCGGGACGACACCGAGGAGGTCGGCCGCGGTTTTGAGCTGGCCTGGGGACGCAGGCATACGCCCTTGTGGCGTGGCGCTCCCAGGCGCGCGCGTGCGTTTCCTTCTGGCACAAGGAGGACACTTACACTGGGTCAGTGGGTTGCACAGTGCAAGGTCGGCTGATGGGCTGCCAGGTACGTCCAGGTAAGTTATCCCCTTTCCTTCTATTTCTGTTTTCTATTTTTTGCTCCTATTTTGAATTTGGTTTGCTAACCAAATTATTTTTACAGCTTCTGGAAATAATTGTGGATGCAAATTGGTTGCTCCAAGAGCTCCAAAATAAGTCGCAGAATTATTGGAGCAATAAAAATATTTATAGGATTTATTTGCTCCAACTCCAATACATTTGTGATTTAAATCAAAGCCGAAATAATTCCCTAAAAATGTTCAATATTTTTTGTTTGGATCAAAACCCTTGCCAAAATTATCAAACATTGATGAAGGCATTTTTGGGTTTATTGAAAATATTTTTAGGTTGAACCTGTTTGATTTGATTTGGTGTTAGGGTTTGATCATCCCCCATTTGAAATTCATTTGAATTTACGCAAGATGCATGCATGATTATGCAACTATTTACAACCAACTTCTAGGGCTGTGACATAGAAGCTAGACACCACATGAAATATGCAACCAATATGACTCTGCCAAGTTAAAAGCGTGCCATCATAAATGGTGTTTCAACCAATTAGAAGCAATGCATGCTATAAATCATAGGAAAGATGCGACTGATATCACACTACATACACTAAAGGTGTCTCGTCATAATTAATTGATGCAGGATACAAAAAATAGTAGTTTTATGTAGGGACATGCTTGATAGACAAATGTACTATGTACGAAAAACAGGAAGGCATGTCACATTAACAGGTATAATGTACAAACCAAGCAGAATAGCACATGCAATTTAAATAGATTTGAAGAATTACAATTGTCGGATTCTGGGTTCCGGCAGACCCTTCAGGTTCGAACACTTGGGTGAGTACGAAGATCTCTCTGTCTCTCTCTCTCTCTCTCTCTCTCTCTCCCTAGCTCTCTCTTGCAACGATCTCAATTCCTAGCTCGACGAACCCAAAGAACAAGAAACACGAGGGTATATACTGGTTCGGGCCACTCTTGTGGTGTAATACCATACTCCGGTGTGGTGTGGTGGATTGCCTTGCAGGCTGAGGATGAACAGTACAAGGGAGGAACAGCCTCCCGAGGAGAGTTGTTCTTGAGCTCAGTGAGCTGGTGTGTGCGAGGATGGTCTGAATGATTCGTCCCCTCCTATGGTGGTTGTAACACCCCGGATGTAACTTGCCATATGTGTAACTCCAACTCTTGCCATTTTCGGCAATGTGATATGATATTTCCTCCGTGGTTGGATTTCCCTTTGTTTTGCATTTTGTTCATGTCATGCATTTCATATCATGTCATCATGTGCATCGCATTTGCATACGTGTTCGTCTCATGAATCCGAGCATTTTTTGCGTTGTCCGTTTTCCAATCCGGCGCTCCTATGTCCCCCGGCGTCCCCTTTTACATTTCTTCGTGAGCAGGTTTTAAACCTTCTCGGAATGGACCGAGGTTTGTCAAGCGGCCTTGGTATAGCACCGGTAGACCGCCTGTCAAGTTTCGGGTCAATCGGAGGTCGTTTGATACTCCAACGGTTAACCGGGTAACCGTAAAGGCCTCGTGTGTGTTGCAGCCCAACACCCCTTCAAAACAGACCAACAACCCATCTAAGACACTCCCATGTCCACCGCCGTTCGATCACGATCGCGTGGCCGAAAACCGCACTCCATTTGGAGCTCCCTAGCTCCTTCTACCTATAAAAGGCCTCCCCCTCCTCCATTTGCGGATGAATCCACCCTAACCCTAGTCCTTTTCCCCTCCCGCCGCCGCCGGACGAATTCCCGCCGGCCGGACGCGTCCACCGCCCTCGCGCCGCCATGTGGCGCCTCCTGATTCGCTGAGGAGTCGCGCCCACATCCCCGCGCCACCGCCCGCGCGCCGGCCCGCCGGGGCCCAGGCGGGGCCCTCCCGGCCCGCGCGCCGCCCGCCGCCTGGCCCGCGCGCCGCCCGCCGCCTGGCCCTCGCCTCCGCCACCTCGCCACCGCGCTCCGCCGCCTCCTCCCGCGCCGGAGCCGGAGCCCGCCACCGCGTCGCCACCGCGCCGCCCGCGCCGGAGCCCGTGCCCTGCTCGTCGGCCCCGCGCCGCAGCCGCCGTCGCCGGAACCCGCCTCGAGCTCGCCGGATCTCACATCCAATTCGGTTGACTTTTCCCCTCCTCTAAAATCTGCCAAGTCCCGATATATTTGCATAAATGTCGAATGTTCATCGTGACATAACTTTGCACTCGTGGCTCCGTTTCAGGCGTATAATATGTCAAATTGTTCGCCCCGATGAGTACATCATTTCTTCCCATTGCATCATTTTCATTTGAGGTCATATTGATGCCCTAAATGCTGTTAGAAGAGGGCTATGTGATGTTAGTTTCTGATTCTTATCAGAACATGCACTTTTGTCATTTTTGCCATGATTGATGTGTACCTCCTATGAAGTTGAGTCCCACATGAGTTTTGCAATATGCCATGTTACCTTTCCAGAGAATTATGCCATGTAATTTTGTGACCTTCGTGGTGACTAGCACAAGCATGCAAACTAGGGTACTTAATGTTGCTGATTTCAGAGACACTGTAATTTCACTAAGTCCCTGCCTGCTGTTATTTTTATGCCATGTGTTCATGTTGTTTCAGAGAGGTCTATGCCTCTTTTGAGTATGATCAGTACAAGTGTTTTGAGCACATGGATTTGCTCTATCCATCCATGCCTTTGTTTGTATTTATGGAGTGCCATAGCTTGAGTCAATCGAGCTCTACTTTTGCTATAAAATGTTGCTGGCAGATTGTTTACATGTTATTCGATTTTGCCAAGCTTGTTGTAGTTGATCCTTGCATGCTATGATGTTGTTATTGCCATGTATAGCTTCTATGCCATGTCTTCTTGATGTATGTGTGCTTAGTTTATCATGTAATGCTCTGTAGTGAGTGCATCGAGCTCACGAACATGCCTACTTGTTATCTGTTTTTGAAACCTGTAACGAAACTTGCTTATTTGACATGGATGTTATTATATTTTCTTGTCCTTTTTGGCTTATGGTCAGTAAGGGACTTCTGTTAAGTGCTTTGAGTAGATTCATGACATGCCTTACTTTGCTATGTCCTGATCTTTATCATGTTGTTTCATTGCTCTAAACATGTCATCCTGATGTGAATTTCTGGCATGTTATTTTCACCAAGTCTGGGAACCTGTTATCTTTTGCACTTTTGCCATGCTTATTTGAACCTGTTGTGTTGTGCTTTAGCCGTAGCTCAGTGTTCATCTTTTGTCAAGCATATTGAGTAGATTACTTTCATATGCTTTGTTGATATGTTTGGGTGCAGTAGCTTAATTTCTTGTTGCTTGCTGAGTAGCATCTTGCTGTTAATGGCAGATTCTTGTCATTCTTGTATTGCTTGTCATTTGCAAATCGTGCATCCGATTCCGGTGATCTTTATATCGATTTCAACCGAAATCACCTCACCTATCCAATGGCATACTTGGTTTGCCAAGATTATGCCTTGTTCATCTTTGTCCTTCCGAAGCATGCGTATGCATTGCATATCACTTCTCGCATATCATGCCATGTTTTGCATCTTGTTGTTTGCGCATTGCATCGTGGTTGATAGTTGTTCCTTTTGCTTGTGTTCTTGTCTTGGGTAGAGCCGGCAGACGACTACATGAACGAGGAACCTGTTGAGAACGCTTACGAGGACCAAGCTTTCGACAACTCTGAGAACCTTGCAGGCAAGATGACGATACCCTCGAAATCACTTCTATCTTTGCTTGCTAGATGCTCGCTATTTTGCTATGCCTATGCTGCGATACCTACCACTTGCTATATCATGCCACCCATATTGCCTTGTCAGCCTTTAACCATCCATGTCCTAGCAAACCGTTGATTGGCTATGTTACCGCTTTGCTCAGCCCCTCTTATAGCGTTGCTAGTTGCAGGTGAAGATGAAGTTTGTTCCTTGTTGGAACATGGACTTGTTGTTCCTTGTTGGAACATGTTTACTTGTTGGGATATCACGATACCACTTATTTAATTAATGCATCTATATACTTGGTAAAGGGTGGAAGGCTCGGCCTTATGCCTGGTGTTTTGTTCCACTCTTGCCACCCTAGTTACCGTCATACCGGTGTTATGTTCCTTGATTTTGCGTTCCTTACACGGTTGGGTGATTTATGGGACCCCCTTGACAGTTCGCTTTGAATAAGACTTTTCCAGCAAGGCCCAACATAGGTTTTACCATTTGCCACCTAAGCCTTTTTCCCTTGGGTTCTGCAGACTCAAGTGTCATCTTTATTTTAACCCCCCCGGGCCAGTTCTCCTTCGATTGCTGGTCCAACTAGAGCCCTTTGCAGCGCCACCTCGGGGCAACTCGAGACTTGGTTTTAGTTGTACGGACTGCTCATCCGGATGTGCCCTGAGACCGAGATATGTGCAGCTCCTATCAGGATTTGTCGGCACAATCGGGTGGCTTTGCTGGACTTGTTTTATTATTGCCGAGATGTCTTGTAGTCCGGGATTCCGAGGCTGATCGGGTCTTCCCGGTAGAAGGAATATCATTCGTTGGCCGTGAGAGCTTATAATGGGCTAAGTTGGGACACCCCTGCAAGGTATTATCTTTCGAAAGCCGTGCCCACGGTTATGAGGCAGATGGGAATTTGTTGATGTCCGGTTGTAGAAAACCAAAGTTGACCTTAACTAAAACACATCAACCGCGTGTGTAACCATGATGGTCTCTTCTCGGCGGGGTCCGGGAAGTGAACACGGTGTTGGAGTTATGTTTGACGTAGGTTGTTCTAGGATCACTTCTTGATCACTTCTAGCTTCACGACCGTGCTTTGCCTTCTCTTCTCGCTCTCTTTTGCGTGTAGCCACCACATATGCTAGTCGCTTGCTGCAGCTCCACCTCACAATCCTTTCCTACCTATAAGCTTAAATAGTCTTGATCTCGCGGGTGTGAGATTGCTGAGTCCCCGTGACTCACAGATTCTACCACAACAGTTGCAGGTACCAACGATGCCAGTGCAGATGACGCGGCCGAGCTCACATGGGAGTTCGACGAGGAACGTGGCCGTTACTATGTGTCTTTTCCTGATGATCAGTAGTGGAGCCCAGTTGGGGTGATCCGGGGATCTGTGTAGCATTTGGGGTAGTCTTCTTTCATTTTGGTACTGTAGTCGGACCTTGAGTGTAATTTGAATGATGGATGTTTATTTATGTATTGTGTGAAGTGGCAACTGTAAGCCAACTATGTATCTCTTTCCCTTTATGTATTACATGGGTTGTGTGAAGATTACCTCACTTGCGACATTGCTTTCAATGCGGTTATGCCTCTAAGTCGTGCCTCGACACGTGGGAGATATAGCCGCATCGAGGGCGTTACAGTGGTGGCTAGTCCTATTTATAGAGGCCATGGTCCTCTTCCCAAATATCAGGCGGGAAGGGATCCCACAACAGCCAATTTGAAGGGGGACAACTAGTACAAGTTATCCTGACAAAGGGTGGTCTTCGCCTGCCAAAGGCTCCGGTGGTGACGCTGTCGTGGGCTCCACGGTGACCTCCGTCCTGCCGTCCTACTGGTCTTTGTCTCGTTGCACCAATATGGAAACCTTTGCCTGATGCTTCGAGACTCCTCGCCTGCACTTGCCCCTTTAGCACCAAAGAGGAAGCGGGTACTCTGTGCCCGCTGGCGCCCGCCTGGATTTGGTCATCACGGCTCACCTCAGGTGCCCCTTGCATAGATATCTCCACTCCTCGGGAGCCAGACTAGGGAGGTTGCCCCTGAGGAGGTCTTGCGTCGTCCGCCTCGTGAGGCTTGGCCCCTCGCGAGGGTCTTGAGTGGTTGTTGATGAAGATGCATGGGCCGTACCATGCCACTAGATGAGCCACACCCCGGGCCGCAGGTAGGCAGGTCTGGGTACCCCTGTTCCCAGGTCGCTTATAGTAGCCCCCGGGCCCAAGGCGCGCTCAGACTTGGCTTCGAGGCGATGCCAAGGGGCAAGTGTGGAGCGCCGCGGTCCCTAATAGCCTGTGGCCTTGATTGACGCGTGGCGGTTGATGGGACGTGGGCGCCTCCACTTCCCCATGCAACCTCGATTTCCGCCTGGCTAAGCAGCCACCATTGCCTACACAGCACCACCCCCATTGTAGGCGAGTGCTCCATAGCTCCCTCGTCTTCTGGCAAACAGCGGATCCTTTCCTCCGGTCCGATCTGACACCAGCTCTCTCTGCTGCCATGGCACCAAGCCGGAAGAGGAAGGGGAAGAAGGAGTCCCGTACCTCGGCTCCTACACAGCCGGTCTTCGAACCCGCCGTCGAGCGGTCGGTGGTGCTCAACCAGGAGGCGATGGGCAAGGTGCACCCAGCGCTCGCGCCGATTGCAATGAGTGGGGGGCGATGGTGGCCTGGCCTGCTTCCCACGCTGAAATTGACATGACGGCTACCAAGGTCCCCCTCCATCTTCACACCCTCTAGGCTGGTCTGATCCCTCCCTTCTCCGAATTCTTCAATGCGGTGGTTTCGCATTATCAGATCAACGCACTGCACTTTGATCCCCAATCCATCATCCTCCTTGATGTCTTCGCCTTCGTCTGCGAGGCCATGGTGGGCATTGCCCCTTCCGTGGCCTTGCTCTACCACTTCTTCTCTCTACATCTGACAGATGCTCTCCAGCACTCGGGGATCGACTTTAAGCTCTCGTCGGTGGTCGGCGGTTTTCAGAAGCTATGGGTGTTTGTGGATGTTGGCGTGTGCAATCCGTTGTTGCTGCTTCCGCGGATTCCGGATGCCCCAAGCTCCGGATGGGGGCACGCAAGGCTCGCCGAACGGTGGCTCACCCATGTCTGGCACCGGCTGCCCAGGTTGACGGGCCTCGGGGTAACGACGCCTATGGTGGTGAAGGAGTTCATCTGGTGCCGTATTTCTCTGCTTCAGCGTCACTCTCAGCCGATGTGGACCTTCTCCGGCTACGGGGACCGCATGAGGCTTCAGGTGCCAGCTCTTGCCCCTGAGACGCGGTGCACGGTGCTCGAGCTCCTGACTGGTGACCCAACGCCAGCCAGCCTGCAGAAAGAAAGTTGTCTTCTATACTGCTGCTCGAACAAAGTGGACTTCGCGAAGCAGATGCCCCCTTCGACGAATGGGGACTATGCCCGGCTATCCTTGAAGGGCCTCGCGAGAGCCCTGTCTTCATGGCTCCCTTTCCTGCTGCCGGCGCAGTGATCTCCCCGGAAGTGGGCATAGGGGGGCGACCACCGTCGGCTACTGTCAAGCGGCTTCTAAGGAACCGGTGTCGCTCAGGGCTCCTGAAGGGTCGTCCCGCGGGTCCCTAGAGAGTCGCCTTGAGGAAGCGGCCGGAGGGACGACACAGTCCGATACTCCTGAGGCTGAAGCCCCCGAGGCCCCAGCGAGTCGCCATGAGGCGGGGGCCGAGGTCTCCCCGTAGTCCAACACCCCTGAGGCCGCCTCCTCGGGAGCCACACCAGCCGCGCCCGGCGCTGGTGACCGCACCTAGGGCTTCGGCCGGCTCCGACTGAACTTCGACGCGCTTATCTTTGTAATTTCTCGAGTGCTGCTTCCCCTCCTGACCGTGTTTCCTCAGGGCCCCTTCTGCTAAGGCGACGAAATCTCCCAAGAAGCTACCTCCTGATACGTCTCCAACGTATCCATAATTTTTGATTGTTCCATGCTATAATATATTCTGTTTTGGATGTTTAATGGGCTTTATTATACACTTTTATATTATTTTTGGGACTAACCTATTGACTGGAGGCCCAGCCCAGAATTGTTGTTTTTTGCCTATTTCAGAGTTTCACAGAAAAAGAATATCAAACAGAGTCCAAACGGAATGAAACCTCTGGGAACATGATTTTCGGAACGATCGTGATCCAGAGGACTTGGACCCTACGTCAAGAAAGCAACCGGGAGGGCACGAAGTAGGGGGCGCGCCTACCCCCCTGGGCGCACCCTCCACCCTCATGGGGCCCATGTTTCTCCACCGACGTACTTCTTCCTCCTATATATACCTGTGTACCCCCAAACTACCAGATACGGAGCCAAAAACCTAATTCCACCGCCGCAACCTTCTCTACCCGCGAGATCCCATCTTGGGGCCTTTTCTGGAGCTCCTCCGGAGGGGGCATTGATCACGGAGGGCTTCTACATCAACACCATAGCCTCTCTGATGATGTGTGAGTAGTTTACCTCAGACCTTCGGGTTAGTAGTTATTAGTTAGATGGCTTTCTCTCTCTCTTTGGATCTCAATACAAAGTTCTCCACGACTCTCGTGGAGATCAATTCGATATAATCATCTTTTGCGGTGTGTTTGTTGAGACCGATGAATTGTGGGTTTATGATCAAGTTTATCTATGAACAATATTTGAATCTTCTGAATTCTTTTATGTATGATTGGTTAACTTTGCAAGTCTCTCCGAATTATCAGTTTGGTTTGGCGTACTAGATTTATCTTTCTTGCAATGGGAGAAGTGCTTAGCTTTGGGTTCAATCTTGCGGTGTCCTTTCCCAGTGACAGCAGGGGCAGCAAGGCACGTATTGTATTGTTGCCATCAAGGATAACAAGATGGGGTTTATATCATATTGCATGAGTTTATCCCTCTACATCATGTCATCTTGCTTAAAGTGTTACTCTAGTCTTATGAACTTAATACTCTAGATGTATGCTAGATAGCGGTCGATGTGTGGAGTAATAGTAGTAGATGCAGGCAGGAGTCGTTCTACTTGTCATGGATGTGTTGCCTATATACATGATCGTACCTAGATATTCTCATAACTATGCTCAATTTTATCAATTGCTCAACAGTAATTTGTTTACCCACTGTAATACTTATGCTCTCGAGAGAAGCCACTAGTGAAACCTATGGCCCCCGGGTCTATTTTCCATCATATTAATCTTCCAACACTTAGCTATTTTCATTTCCTTTTATTTTACTTTGCGTATTTATCATAAAAATACCAAAAATATTATCTTATCATATCTATCAGATCTCACTTTCGTAAGTGACCGTGAAGGGACTGACAACCCCTTTATTGTGTTGGTTGCGAGGATCTTATTTGTTTGTGTAGGTGCGAGGGACTCGTGCATGGCCTCCTACTGGATTGATACCTTGGTTCTCAAAAACTGACGGAATTACTTAAGCTACTTTGCTGGATCACCCTTTCCTATTCAAGGGAAAACCAACGCAATGCTCAAGAGGTAGCAACAAGGATTTATGGCGCCGTTGCAGGGGAGCCTACGCAAAAGTCAACATACCAAGTACCCATCACAAACTCTTATCTCCCGCATTACATTATTTTCCCTTTGCCTATCGTTTTCCTCTCCCCCACTTCACCCTTGTCGTTTTATTCGCCCTCTTTTTCCGTTCGCCTCTTTTTCGCTTGCCTCTTGTTTACTAGTGTGTCGGATTGCTTGCTTTGTCGTAATGGCTAGTCCTTTATCTACTCCTTTGTCTCCTGAGAACGAAGTTATCAATTTTATACAAAGGGAGGGAGAAAATTTAAAATATGCTTGGTATAGAATTTGCAACGGTCAAAATAAATCTGCTAGAAAGCAATCTACTTCCATTCTTGTTCGTAACTTTTATGTAGGCGTCACGCCTTGGAATGGATATATTCTCGATACCATTACGGGAGGGAATTTCTTGGTAGCCATACTTTTGATTCTTACAATGCTATGACAGATTTATTTGGTTCTCCACCTCTCTTGGTTAATGGAACTATGTTAACATTGGAGCGTGTAATGCAATGACTAGAAATTATTGAAAATAAAGTTGCTACCGTAGAGTTAATTGAAAATTTGGATAAAAATATCCACAACCAAATTACCCAATATGGATCTAAAGTAGGAGGCACTTTGAAAAATATTAAGGAAAAGGAACCCATAGTTAATGAAAGAATAAATCAGGATTCCTCTAGAATCGATAAACTTGAGAGTATCATTACCAACTTGGGGACCACTTTTTCTTCCGTAAAGAATACTCCAAGTCCTCCTACTAAAATTGCTAAGCTTATGTATGTTCCTAAAAATATGGGTGAATCCTCTAATAAGGAAACTGCGGATCTCAAATCAATAAGTGTTCACCCCAATCTCTTTGCTATCATTAAGGAACCATTTGCTTCAAATGAGTTTTTCGATTTTGTTCCTAGAAGTTTGATAATTAATAGAGAGAAAGAAACTCGTAAGGGTAATAGGTGTCTTATTGAAGAATTAACTACCAAAGATGGCAATACCTAGATCTATCCTTGCTTTTATGCCTAGCTAGGGGCGTTAAACGATAGCGCTTGTTGGGAGGCAACCCAATTTTATTTTTAGTTTTTTGCTTTTTGCTTCTGTTTAGGAATAAATATTTGATTTAGCCTCTGGTTAGATTTGTTTTTATGTTTTAATTAGTTTTTGTGCCAAGTTAAACCTATAGGATGTTCTTGGATGATAGTTATTTGATCTTGCTGAAAATTCCAGAAACTTTCTGTTCACGAAAACAATTGTTAAAAAAGCACCAGAACATGATGAAATATTGATTCCAATTGCAGAAGATCAATAAACAAATTTCTAGGTCGTCCTATTTTGGTAGATTTATTGGAGTTCCAGAAGTTGGCGTTAGTTACAGATTACTACAGACTGTTTTGTTTTTGACAGATTCTATTTTTTTTTGTGTGTTGTTTGCTTATTTTGATGAACCTATGGCTAGTAAAATAGTTTATAAACCACAGAGAAGTTGGAACACAGTAGGTTTAACACCAATATAAATAAATAATGAGTTCATAACAGTACCTTGAAGTGGTGTTTTGGTTTCTTTCGCTAACGGAGCTCACGAGATTTTCTTGTTAAGTTTTGTGTTGTGAAGTTTTCAAGTTTTGGGTGAAAGATTTGATGGATTATGGAACAAGGAGTGGCAAGAGCCTAAGCTTGGGGATGCCCATGGCCCCCTAAGATAATCTAAGGACACCAAAAAGCCAAAGCTTGGGGATGCCCCGGAAGGCATCCCCTCTTTCATCTACTTACATCGGTAACTTTACTTGGAGCTACATTTTTATTCACCACATGATATGTGTTTTGCTTGGAGCGTCTTGTATGATTTGAGTCTTTGATTTTTAGTTTACCACAATCATCCTTTCTGTACAGGCCTTTTAAGAGAGTCACACATAAATTGGAATTTATTAGAATACTCTATGTGCTTCACTTATATTTTTTGAGCTATATAGTTTTGCTCTAGTGCTTCACTTTTATCTTTTAGAGCACAGTGGTGGATTGTTTTATAGAAACTATTGATCTCTCATGCTTCACTTAAATTATTTTGAGAGTCCTAAAACAATGTCAATTTGCTTTAATTGTAATTTCGTGAGAAATTTGATGCTTGATAATTGTTTTGAGATATAAAGGTGGTAATATCATAGTTGTGCCAGTTGAGTAATTGTGAAATTGAGAAATACTTTTGTTGGAGTTTGTGATTCCCGCAGCATGCACGTATGGTGAACCGTTATGTAAATAAGTCGGAGCATGAAGTATTTATTGATTGTCATCCTTTGTGTGGCAGTCGGGATTGCGCGATGGTTAACTCCTACCAACCCTTCCCCTAGGAGCATGCGTAGTAGTACTTTGCTTCGAGGGCTAATAATTTTTTGCAATAAGTATATGAGTTCTTTATGACTAATGTGAGTCCATGGATTATACGCACACTCAAATTTCCACAATTCTCTAGCCTCTTAGGTACCGTGCATTGCCCTTTCTCACCTTGAGAGTTGGTGCAAACTTCGCCGGTGCATCCAAACCCCGTGATGTGATACGCTCTATCACACATAAACCTCCTTATATCTTCCTCAAAACAGCCACCATACCTACCTATTATGGCATTTCCATAGCCATTCCGAGATATATTGCCATGCAACTTTCCACCGTTTCATTTATCATGACACGCTCCATCATTGTCATATTGCTTTGCATGATCATGTAGTTGACATTATATGCGTGGCAAAGCCACCGTTCATAATTCTTTCATACATGTCACACTTGATTCATTGCATATCCCGGTACACCGCCGGAGGCATCCACATAGAGTCATATTTTAATCAAGTATTGAGTTGTAATTCATGAGTTGTAAGTAAATAAAAGTGTGATTATCATCATTATTAGAGCATTGTCCCAAGTGAGGAAAGGATGATTCCCCCACAAGTCGGGATGAGACTCCGGACTTAAAAAAAGAGGCCATAAAAAAGAGAAAAGGCCCAAATAAAAAAGAATGAGAGAAAAAGAGAGAAGGGACAATTCTACTATCCTTTTACCACACTTGTGCTTTAAAGTAGCACCGTGATCTTCATGATAGAGAGTCTCTCATTTTGTCACTTTCATATAATAGTGGGAAATTTCATTATAGAACTTGGCTCATATATTCCAATGATGGGCTTCCTCAAATGCCCGAGGTCTTCGTGAGCAAGCAAGTTGGATGCACACCCACGTAGTTTCTTTTGTTTGAGTTTTCATACACTTATAGCTCTGAGTGCATCTGTTGCATGCAATCCCTACTCCTTGCATTAACATCTATTGATGGGCATCTCCATAGCCCATTTATTTGCCTCGTTGATGTGAGACTTTCTCCTTTTTTGTCTTCCCACATAACCCCTACTATTATACCTTATTCCACCATAGTGCTATATCCATGGCTTGCGCTCATGTATTGCGTAAGAGTTGAAAAGGCTGAAGCGCATTAAAAAGTATGAACCAATTGCTTGGCTAAAACCGGGGTTCTACATGATATGAATATTTTGTGTGGGGAAGATGGAGCGTAGCCAGACTATATGATTTTGTAGGGATAACTTGCTTTGGCTATGTTATTTTGATAAGACATAATTTCTTGGTTAAGCATGCTTGAAGTATTATTGTTTTTTATGTCAACATTAAACTTTTATCTTGAATCAAATCAAATCTGAACATTCGTGCCACAATAAGAAGAATTACATTGAAATTATGCTAAGAAGCATTCCACATCAAAAATTCTATTTTTATCATTTACCTACTCTAGGACGAGCAGGAATTAAGCTTGGGGATGCTTGGTACGTCTTCAACGTATCTATAATTTTCAAATGTTCCATGCTATATTATATTCTGTTTTGGATGTTTAATGGGCTTTATTATACACTTTTATATTATTTTTGGGACTAACCTATTAACAGGAGGCCCAGCCCAGAATTGCTGTTTTTTAGCCTATTTCAGAGTTTCGCAGAAAAAGAATATCAAACGGAGTCCAAACGGAATGAAACCTTAGAGGAACGTGATTTTTGGAACGAACGTGATCTAGAGGACTTGGACCCTACGTCAAGAAAGCAACCAGGAGGGCACGAGGTAGGGGGGCGCGCCCTCCACCCTCGTGAGGCCCACGTTGCTCCACCGACATACTTCTTCCTCCTATATATACCTACGACCCCCAAACTATAAGATACGGAGCCAAAAACCTAATTCCATCGCCGCAACCTTCTGTACACGTGAGATCCCATCTTGGGGACTTTTCCGGAGCTCTGACGGAGGGGACATTGATCACGGAGGGCTTCTACATCAACACCATAGCCTCTCCGATGATGTGTGAGTAGTTTACCTCAGACCTTCGGGTCCATAGTTATTAGCTAGATGGCTTTCCCTCTCTCTTTGGATCTCAATACAAAGTTCTCCACGACTCTCATGTAGATCTATTCGATGTAATCTTCTTTTGTGGTATGTTTGTTGAGACCGATGAATTGTGGGTTTATGATCAAGTTTATCTATGAACAATATTTGAATCTTCTGAATTATTTTATGTATGATTGGTTATCTTTGCAAGTCTCTTCGAACTATCAGTTTGGTTTGGCCTACTCGATTTATCTTTCTTGCAATGGGAGAAGTGCTTAGCTTTGGGTTCAATCTTGCGGTGTCCTTTCCCAGTGATAGCAGGGGCAGCAAGGCACGTATTGTATTGTTGCCATCGAGGATAACAAGATGGGGTTTATATCATATTGCATGAGTTTATCCCTCTACATCATGTCATCTTGCTTAAAGCGTTATTTTGTTCTTATATATGAACTTAATACTCTAGATGCATGCTAGATGGCGGTCGATGTGTGGAGTAGTAGTAGTAGATGCAGGCAGGAGTCGTTCTACTTGTCACGGACGTGATGCCTATATACATGATCGTACCTAGATATTCTCATAACTATGCTCAATTCTATCAATTGCTCAAAAGTAATTTGTTTACCCACTGTAATACTTATGCTCTCGAGAGAAGCCACTAGTGAAACCTATGGCCCCTGGTTCTATTTTCCATCATATTAATCGTCCAACACTTAGCTATTTTCATTGCCTTTTATTTTACTTTGCATCTTTATTATAAAAATACCAAAAATATTATCTTATCATACCTATCAGATCTCACTTTCGTAAGTGATCGTGAAGGGATTGACAACCCCTTTATTGCGTTGGTTGCGAGGATCTTATTTGTTTGTATAGGCGCGAGGGACTCGTGCATTTCCTCCTACTGGATTGATACCTTAGTTCTCAAAAACTAAGGGAAATACTTACGCTACTTTGCTGCATCACCCTTTCCTCTTCAAGGGAAAACCAATACAGTGCTCAAGAGGTAGCACCTCCTCCTGCCTCGAGTCCTCCGATGACCTTGAGTGCCTCAAGCAAGCCTGCCGCACTTGGAGCAAGGTCGGCCGGAGAGGTAGGCGTGCTGGCCTGGCATCTCGACCTCGCGTTCTTGTCGTCCCTCCTTCATGGCCCTGCCTGGGATGCGGAAGGTGTGCCAAGGGCTCCTCCTCTGGTTATTGACCGCGGCTGGGTGGCCTCGGCCCAGGCCTCTTCTTCGGGAAATGAGTCTCCGCCCCTCCGGGCCCCTGACGAGGCCCAAAGGGAAACTAGAAAGGCGTCGGCGCCCAGCCCCCTTCTGGGAGGAGGCAAGCCACCTCGGACCACTTCAACGACTTCCGGCGTGGAGGGGTGCCGTTTGTCACGAGCTCTTCCGGGAGGCGATGGGTGCGCTGAGACGGCTTGGAGAAGAGCTCATGGACGTCGACGTCCGCCTTAAAACTAAGGGTCTTCAGCTAGTGGACGAATGGCATCAAATGAAAGTGACCATCAACCTTGGGCTTCTCCAGTGCGAGCATGCCAACGCGAAGGCCGAGTCATCCCTTGCAACCTCGTGCGAGGCCAGTGCCCGAGCCTTGGAGGAGGCCAGGGAGGCTGACCGCCGCCGCGAGGTCACAGATAAGCGCATGCAGGAGCTCCAGGCCCTGAGCGTCTCCCTGGAGCAGCAGGTCGAGGCCCGTAGGGCTGTTTTGGCATCGATGAAGGGTGCGCATTTCGAAGAGGAGGAGATCTTGAGGCGCGAGGAAGCGTTGGTGATGGAGGCCATGGAGCACAGCCTCAAGCTTGAACAGTTGGAGACAAGGGAGCGCCAGGTCGCCCAGGCAGAGGACGCCGCAAGCGCCCGAGAGGCCAGGAACCCATAGGAAATTGAACATAGGGTGGCGGAGGGCCGTGTAGGTTCTGCCAACAGATACGACCTGAAGTTGAAGCTCTTGGAAGACGAAGCTGAGGGTAGAATCGCCGCCCTCCGGTCGAAGCTGAATGAAGCAGAGCAGCATGAGAAGGCCGCCGCTGCGGCCCTGATCTCCGCTTAGGCTGAGTTGGCCTCCGCCCGTGCTTCACGCAACAGAGGAAGGAAGAAGACCTCCACCGTCAGACGGTACTGTGCGACCACACTCCCATGCTCCGGGACCTCAGGACGAGGGCCAACTAGGTGCTAGGTGTCATCTGCGACGAGCACGCCCCTCACCCCCACATCGAGGACTATGCCAGCCATCATCACTTCTTCACCGACGTCGTGACGTGCCTGGATGATCGGGCCGAGAGGGCTCACGAGCTTGTCGAGGAAAAGAGTCGGGGCCTCCTTGGACGCGCGTTCTCCCGCGTCTTCGGCCATCTTCAGAATGCCGACCCCAACTTTGATTTCGACGCCGCCATTGACCTACTGCCCGGAGTTATCCAGGACAACCTAGCGCGCTGGGTGGACGATAACGTGGATGCTCTAGTCAGGGCTTTTGCTTCCGATGACGATGCAACGGTGGTCGTGGCGGATGAAGGCGGCGTGGTCGATGATGGTGAAGACGACGCCAGCGATGACTCCAACAACATGTCCAGGAGAGATTCGGGAGATGCTGCGAGCGACATGTCCGATTGAGCCCGTGCTCCTTTGTTCCGAACCTGCGCGCAAAAGCTTGGGCACGACCCTTCAAGATGTAAGATCATTTTGGAGAGGGGGAGACCCTCATGTAATCAGACTATTATTTTATTCCTTGAGCCAGACCTAAGACGTGCTTTTGCGAGTCCTCAAGTTTTCCCGCGAGCTTACTTTAGTAACTTACTTCAGTTCAGACAGACCTCGGACTGGTCTTGTGGTTGCCAGTGTGTATTTCTCCCGAGGGAGTCCTTCGCGGGCCCGTGTGGTGTTGGGCTCCTGAGGAGCCTGCTAGTCCGCCCAAGAGGGCCTTGCGAGAATCGAGCGCCTGAGCGCGGCAGGAAGCGCGTGTATGACACGCCCAGCCCCCACTCGCGAGGTGCTCATGAGAGAGGGGTAGCAGGCACGGGCCTGAAAACAAGGCACAGGACCAGAAAACTCAAGAAACCAATGCGAACGATAAAAAGACGCCCCCCGCACTTGTCAACGAAAATACAATTTCAAGTTCAAATCTGAAAAGGCGGCAAACCGAGCTACAGAAAAAGGGGTTGAAAGCAAATGGCCGCGTCCGGCACCTAGATACTCTTCTTGTCTTCCCACCAGCACGGAGCTAAGTGCTTTCACAGGCCATGAGCATATTCATTGGGGGACAGTGTCGGCATTCTAGGAACGGGGGTCCCCAGACTTGCCTGCCTGCGGCCTGCGGCGTGGCTCAAGTGGGGGCCCAGCGCGGCCCAGCTTCATCAGCTCAACCTCAAGACCCTCGCGAGGGGCCAAGCCTCGCGGGGAGGACGACAGGAAGCTTCCTCACAAGCAGCCTCATCAGGCAGGCTCGCGAGGAGGCGGAGAGATCAAGGCAAGGGTACCTCGCGAGGAGCCCGTGACGCAAGCCATGACGATCGAGATCAGGCGGGCGCCAGGCGGGCGCCGGCCTGCGCAGTGTCCTTGTTTCCCCTTCGGTGCAAAGGGAGCAAGCATAGGCCAAGGCATCAGGCAAAGGTTACGATTCCGGTGCAACCAGACCAAGACCAGTAGAGAGGCAGGACAGAGGTCACTGTAGAGCCCAAGGCGGCGTCATCATCAGTGCTTTTGGCAGCCGAAGACCACCTTTAGTCAGGATAGCTTGTACTGGCTGTTCCCCTTCAAAATGTCCAATTGTTGGCACCCTTCCCGCTCGTTGTTTGGCAAGAGGACCAGGGCCTCTATAAGTAGGACTAGCCACCACAGTACAAAGGAGGATCGATCGAGAAAAGGGGGCATCGAGAGATCCAGAGGGACAGAGATCCGGGCCAAGTAGAACACACCGCACCAGCTCAAGAACACCTCTCGAGAGGCCGTTCTTCCCCTGTATTGTTCATCATCAGCCCCCGAGGCAATCCACCGCACCACACACTGGAGTAGGGTATTACACCACATCGGTGGCCCGAACCAGTATAAATCTCATGTCCCTTGTGTGTTCTTCTTCCCGGCCTAGATTTCTTGCGAGCCATCGAAACACGTGTCGGTAGGGGGAAGATCTTCGTGCGCACCCGAGATTTCGAACCTTAAGGGTCTGCTGGAACCCGAAATCCGACATTTGGCGCGCCAGGTAGGGCGGGTGCCGAAATCTTTCTTCTGCTGCTAACGTGTGATCTTCCGTCGTGTCCATGGCTGATCCTCGTCGGGCCCGCGCCAGCGCCGGGTTGCTCTCGCCA
Organism: Aegilops umbellulata; assembly: GCA_032464435.1. Classification (NCBI taxonomy): domain Eukaryota; kingdom Viridiplantae; phylum Streptophyta; class Magnoliopsida; order Poales; family Poaceae; genus Aegilops; species Aegilops umbellulata. The sequence continues at coordinate 149,569,105 of CP136059.1, read as the reverse complement.
CCCGCGTCGCCCAGACGGCGCCCGTTGGCGGTCGCCCCCGTCGTTCCCCGTCGCCTGCCGCCAACGCCGCCACCGGCCCGGCGGGGAACGAGCAGCAGGCCTCGTCCCTGCATCCTTCGGTGCGGCGGGAAGGCCGCACCGCCACCCCGTCGCTGACTCCAGCCGGTTCGTCGTCCCACGCCCGTCATGCCCCACGGATGCGCATGCCGTGCTACTCCTGGCGAGAGAGCTCCTGTACTAATGCCCCGTCGACGACCTCTACAAGGACTGGCTCGCCCGCATCACCGAGCTTGTCAACGCCGCAAGGGGCTCTCCTTTGCCATCCCTGTCGTTGCCTCACCCTCCATTCCACGCAGGAGGCAAGGGTCGGGAGGCGCCTCCGCCACCTCCTCCCCAAGAAGGCGCCCTGGCTCCAAGGCGCGCAGCCCCAGGGCGAGACCCTCCATGTCCGGCACCTGCACGGCAAGAAAGGAGCTGCCAAGAAATCCCTCGTCCCCAAGAAGGTGCTAGCGCGCTCCCAGCACCGGCGCGCCATGATCGCATCCCTGCGCCTCCACGCGAAGACCCCGCGCTGCTCCAAGCGACGACACGTCGTAATTCCCAGGAGCAAGCCCAACACCAGCAAAGGGCGCCGGTGGCCACAGAAGGCTGTCGCGCCTTCACCCCCGAGCTACGCGGCGTCGTATGGCCAGGCAAGTTCAAGCCTGATCTGCCCCCTCGCTACGATGGCACGGCGGACACTGCGGAATTCCTACAGCTCTACGAGCTGGGCATCGAAGCCGCCAACGGAGACGAAAAGTTCATGGCGAACTGGTTTCCCATAGTGCTCAAGGATGGCGCCCACACCTGGATCCTGAACCTGGCTCCTAGCACGGTCTCCTCCTGGGAAGAGATGCGTAATCGCTTCATCGCCAGGGGAAACCCTGCAGAAATACATCCAGTGCTTCAACAATGCTCGGCTCAAGATCCCCAGGTTGACTGAGGAGGCCATTATCTCAGCCTTCTCCGATGGCGTGCGCGACATCAAGATGAAAGAGGACCTGGCAATCCATGAAGACCTGTGCACATCCCTGGAGATGTTCAACTTGGCGACCAAGTGCGCCAGGGCTACGGAAGGGCGCCTCTCCCTCCTCGAGCTCCCGGCTACCGACCCAGAAGAGAAGAAGCCCAAGGTCAAGGACGTGAAGCATAAGGGAGCTGCCGTGCTCGCAGCGGAACCAGACACCAAGCGAGGTAGGGATCAGCCTGAGTCATCCAAGGGCAACCAATACTGCATGTACCACGACCTCCACACCCACAACACCAAGGAATGCCAAGAGCTCAGGGCCATGCGAGATGGGCGTATCGGCCGACGCCCCGAGCGCAACGACAGGGGCTATGGCGGAGGAGGAGGAAGAGGTGGAGGACGACGGGAAGACCGTGGCTGTCGCCAAGGGTGGCGTGACCGACATCGCGAGGATCGCTGGCAGGACCAGCCTCGCGAGGGAGGCTGGAGGGATCAGCCTCGTGAGGATTGCCCGCACGGCAACGCAAGCCTCCCTCCTTTACCGCCACTTCTAAGGAGGAATGAAGACCAGCATCAGGACGAGGGGGTTGGGGGCTTCCAGGAGCCGCGCGCGATTTCTTGCATCTTGGGCGGCGCCCAGGCCCCAGCCTCACAGCGCATCTTCAAGCAGTTTGCTCGCGAGGTGAATGCAGTCCTCTCCAAGCTTGAGGCTACGCGCCCTCTCAGGTGGTCTGCGTGCGCTATCACGTTCAGCTCAGCGGATCAGCTCAAGTGCGCGGCAACGGCCGGAGTCCTCCCGATGCTTTGCTCCCCAGTCATCAGCAATGTGCAGGTCACCAGGACCCTCATCGATGGCGGGGCAGGACTCAACATCCTGTCTGTCAAGACGTTCGACAATCTCCATGCGCCGTACGATCAGCTTCAGCCGACCAAGCCTTTCTCAGGAGTCACTGATGGTTCCACTGTTCCGATAGGGCAGGTTCGCCTTCCAGTCACCTTTGGGCAGCACAACAACTACCGCACCGAGCTTATCGACGTCGCCCACATTCGCCTGCCATACAACACCATCCTTGGGTACCCAACCCTGGCCAAGTTCATGGCAGTGACTCACCATGGCTACAATGTCCTCAAGATGGCAGGAAGCGGTGGAGTCATCACAGTACCCTGTGAGGAAAGGGACGTAGTGTGTTCTCTTGAGCGTGCCTTCCAAGCTGCAGCAATCGAAGACCCAGATCACAGGAGCGGAAGACTTCTCGAGGCGACCCCTAAGAAGAAGAAGGCTTCGCCTGGCCCAAGCCATCAGGAGGCAGCCGCCTCCGGAGGCGTTGCATCAGGATTTGCGCCCGTTCAGGGAGCGCCACCCTCTGTCGCATAGGAAGGCGCGCCCGGCGCCCTCCTCGGGCAGGGCTTGGGGGCTCTTTCTTGGAGAGCCACCGACTTTGCCAAGGTCACGAGGGAGGCACTCGGGCACCACTTGGAGGCGTGCTTCAAGGCACGTTTTCCTCGGGAAGGTACGAGGCAAGGAGGGCCAAACCCTCAGGAGTTCATCGCAAGAAACACTCACGAGCTACAGGAGTCGAGAGTCATGCGCGGCAAACGCCGCTTGCCTGCCGTAGCCCCACATCCAGGCGAGGATGGTGGGCTGCGCGTCTGCATCGACGTGCCAGGGCTCAGCCGAGCCGCGTCTCAGGAGCGCCTCTGGCTTTCGCGCGTGGGGCATTGCAAGGGTCCACCTCACAGCTACGTTCGCATGTCTTTCGGCCTGCCGAACGTGGTCGCCACTCATCAGCGCCTGCTGAGGATTATTCTGGTGGCTCAGGAGGTCAGGCATTGTGCGGTCCTGGCGGAGATGGAGATGGCCCTCGAAGACCCACATGTGCCCCCGGAGCCTCCCGAGGCTCCTGGGCCTGGGGGCTCGTGAGGGTCGACGTCTTCACCGCGCGCCGCCCGCTTCTTCAGAATCACTTCATCTCCAATGACATCAGGTGACATCTTTCAAAGTTCCATTTTTAGCTGGGAGCGCCCACAGGGCCGCGTCATTCCCAGGTCGCGTGGGTTCGTCCCTACGGCATGTATCCGTTTTTCTTATACTCTTTACCTACCTTGTTGGGGGCGCCCCTCGGGCTGCATCATCCCCAAGCTGCTCGAGCCTGGCCCAACGGCGTTTGCTTTTCCCGTATCTATCTGAAAAGGATTTGCTCCTTCGTGTTTAACATACCTGACCTAATCGCCTGCTCGATTGACACCTACCTATGGAGCCACTCGCTCTGGCACGACATTTGCGTACGGGTCCGTCCCTGCAACGCCGATAAATCTGAGTGGTCGAGCTCTGGCCGCGGCAGCCCCGCAAAGCGCCACCTCACCAGGCCCTCAGTGCCCCAATCACTCCCTCGGAGCGACCAATGGTTGGCTGGCAACTGTAACAACAGGTCTTGTCTCTCCTCATGATTGGTATGCAGGACCCACTCCAGAAGCAACGTTGGGGACGTCGCAGGCTATCTCTCCCTCTCTCTGGCATGGACCGCTTGCACGTTAGAAGGGGGCGACTGAGCATCGCGACTCATGGGCCCTTACTGGCTCTCCAGCCCTCACGCCCTGGCCTTGACCCACGGCATCGCGACCTGTCATACTAGTGGCGGCTGAGCTCGCTCGACGGCCGGGACCTGAGAATGTAGAGCATTAAGGAAAGTGTGGGGAAGTGGGAAGAAGCTGGCGAGGACCTAACCCAGCAGCACCTCAGCTGCTGCCACTCGGGCCAGGCACCTCGTCGAAGAACTAGTCCAAACTCAAAAGATAAGTCATGCCCCTATAGGAGCTGGACCAACGCAACGCCAAACCCTCGCCTAGTGCAGCTCTATCACGGCAACGTTGCCTTCCTTTCTCGCCCAGCGAGGGCTGCTCGAGCGCTAAATGGGACCTCTCGAGCATCGCGACTCGGGGGCTCTTACCGGACCTTGGGCCGCTCACCTCCTGGCCTTGACCACGGCATCGCGACCTGGCATACCAGCGTCGGCCGAAGCCTGCCTGGGGACCGGGACCTGTCAGCGTAGAGCGCTAAGTCCTCGGTAGGATAGAAAGGGGGAGCCAAGCCGGGACATGACAACCATCTTGCATCGATTCATATTAAGGATATAATGTTCACAAAAGACATGGCAGGCGCCTTACATACCCCCGCGGGGTGTTGCTTCGATTCCTCGCAGGGAACAAAAGGTGCTAATCCTAAGGAACGCTAATTGCGCGCACCTCCGCAAGGGACGCCATCATCAACAGTGGACTATCAGGCACCGGCGCCAACCCCACCCAGATCAGTGGCGTCGGCGGCCCGATGCAGTTGCCCTACTCCAAGCACGGCGCGAGCTCGGGGGCTCGTAGTTGTTGTCGCTCGTCTCCGGAGTCGCGAGAAGCTCGGAGGAGCCGCTGGATTCCCCAGCTCCTCCATTGCTACCTGAGGAGCCGCTGGAGGGCCGATGGGCAGGCCAGGTCCTCGCCAGTCCGATGCCCAGGCCGCTTTCCTTGGGGCAGCACTCCAGACGGCGTCCTTCTGCATCGAAGACCTTGAAGAACATCAAGGAGGCGCCATCGTATTCAAGATGAATTACGAGGGCACCCTCTGTCCGGAAGACCCAGGCGATCTCACCCCAGCACCGGGTCATGTAGACCTTGCCCGCAGCAACGACCGCGACCTCTGCTACGGTTGCGAGGGTGCTGCAGTCGGCGTGCTATAGCCAGAGCTCCAGAGAACCGCTCGGCGGCATCTCGAAGGCGAAGGAGGGAGGAAGGCGGATCCAAGAGCATGGGGGCATGGCAGCGTGAAGCATGAGCTCGCAAGAGGAGCCCTCAGCATGGGCTCCAGGAGGAACGACGCGCACCGTCGTGACTCGCCGGCGTCAGCGACGGCACCGTCGGTATCGCTCGACGCCTTCTTCCCCAGGGCCCTCGATTCGGGCGTTCAAGGGCAGCAGAAACCCAGGCGGCGGCCGCTCATACCAGGGCCTCGATTCCTCCTACCAAGCACCCTCATCTCGGCGGCAGATGACTAGTCGTTTCTTCGGCGGGAGAGGGTCAGGACCCTCTCGGGGGGCCTCTCGCTTCTCTTCTGCAGAAAACCGGCGGATTGGCGCCATTGGCGTAAGGAGAAGCAAGGACGAGGAAGAAGAAGAAAAGGAGTACCAGGAAGGGATGGACTGAAGGGGATCACACAGTCCCATACTTATAGCCGGAGAAGGCCAACCGCCGGCCACCACGATCGCAGGTAATCATGACCCATTTTTTGCATCCAGGGACTTGGTAAGTCGTGCGGTTGCCGAGACATCGTGGGGAAGCGCAGGCGCCCACGTCCAATCAGTCGCCATGCGGCACCCAAGGCCGCAGGCTATTGGGGCTTGCGGCGCTTCGCGCTTACCCCTTCGCTTCTCTGCTAAGCCAAGCCCGGGCGCGACTTAGGCCTGGGAGCTACTGTCGGCGTTCTGGGAACGGGGGTCCCCAGACTTGCCTGCCTGTGGCCTACGGCATGGCTCAAGTGGGGGCCCAGTGCGGCCCAGCTTCATCAGCTCAAGCTCAAGACCCTCGCGAGGGGCCAAGCCTCGCGGGGCGGACGACAAGAAGCTTCCTCAGGAGCAGCCTCATCAGGAAAGCTCGCGAGGAGGCGGAGATATCAAGGCAAGGTCACCTCGCGAGGAGCCTGTGACGCAAGCCATGACGATCGAGATCAGGCGGGCGCCAGGCGGGTGCCGGCCTGGGGAGTGTCCTTGTTTCCCCTTTGGTGCAAAGGGAGCAAGCACAGGCCAAGGCATCAGGCAAAGGTTACCATTCCAGTGCAACGAGACTAAGACCAGCAGAGCGGCAGGACGGAGGTCACCGTGTGGCCCAAGACGGCGTCATCGCCAGTGCTTTTGGCAGCCGAAGACTACCTTTAGTTAGGATAGGTTGTACTGGTTGTTCCTCTTCAAAATGGCCAATTGTTGGCACCCTTCCCGCTCATTGTTTGGGAAGAGGACCAGGGCCTCTATAAGTAGGACTAGCCACCAAAGTACAAAGGGGGATCGATCAAGAAAAGGGGGCATCGAGATATCCATAGGGAGAGAGATCCGGGCCAAGTAGAACACATCACACCAGCTCAAGAACACCTATCGAGAGGCCGTTCTTCCCCTGTATTGTTCATTATCAGCCCCCGGGGCAATCCACCGCACCACACACTGGAGTAGGGTATTACACCACATCGGTGGCCCGAACCAGTATAAATCTCGTGTCCCATGTGTGTTCTTCTTCCCGGCCTACATTTCTTGCGAGCCATCGAAACGCGAGTCAGTAGGGGAAAGCTCTTCGTGCGCACCCTAGAGTTCGAACCTTAAGGGTCTGCCGGAACCCGAAATCCGACAGACAGTGTCGACGGCTAGCACGGAGCATGGTGCTTCCACTATGATGTGGGCGGGAGCCCCCGAGGCCTAAGGGCGGCTTTCCGGAGACTCCGGGGCATGTACAGCCCCACTCATTATTACGTGAGAGTGTCACGGTCAGAGACCTTCACAGGCGTGAGCCTTGCTTCATATCCCCATTGTGGCCGCGCGGGGCAGTGGCCGCGCGGGGCAGTGCCCGCAGCCGCGCCACCCATAGGCGTGGCCAGATGTTCGATGCCATCGGCCGTGCTAACACCCTGGGAGCACGTGGGTCCGACCAGGCCCACTGTGCGATCTGGCCACAACTTGAAATGTAGGTAAGGAGCAGAATGGCGGCGTACCCCTGGATGCGGCGTCCAAGAGCTCGGCGATGCGCTCCAGCAATGCATCGCGGCCCCTCTCTGCCAGCCGGGATCGCAGCAGCTCCCGTGCCACTATGAGCGCGGCTCGCATGTTCGCTTGTTCACGTCGGGTGTGTGGCGCCATCGCTGCTGCGTAGTTTTGAGGCCCTTGCGGCGGCCCATGCACGCTGCAGTGTGAGGGTGGAAGGTGCCGATCAGTGCCACCCTCGTCCCGCAGCGTTCGGCGGTGTGCGGGCCGCATGTAGTGCGGAGTTGAGGTATTCTTTGGCAGATGGTGCTGCCCTGACGGGCCAAGCTGCCTGATTGTCGGTGTTGGTCCTTGGGTCACCGGACACCGGAGCCGCGGCATGTCGGCGGATCAGCTGACGAAAGAGAGGCTTCGGCACACCCCTACCTGGCGCGCCAAATGTCAGATTCTGGGTTCTGGCAGACCCTTGAGGTTCAAACACTTGGGTGCGCATGAAGATCTCTATCTCTCCCTAGCTCGCTCTCGCAACGATCTCAAGGCCTAGCGCGATGAACCCAAAGAACAAGAGACACGAGGGTTTATACTGGTTCGGGCCACCATTGTGGTGTATTCCCCTACTCTAGTGTGGTGTGGTGGATTGCCTTGCAGGTTGAGGATGAACAGTGCAAGGGATGAACAGCCTCCTGAGGAGAGGTGTTGTTGAGCTCGGTGAGCTGGTGTGTGCGAGGATTGTCTGAATGATCCGTCCCCTCTTTTGGTGGTGGCTAGTCCTATTTATAGAGGCCCTGGTCCTCCTCCCAAATATCAAGAGGGAAGGGATCCCACAACGACCAATTTGAAGGGGGACAACTAGTACAAGTTATCCTGACAAAAGGTGGTCTTTGCCTACCAAAGGCTCCGGTGGTGACACCGTCGTGGGCTCCGCGGTGACCTCCATCCTGCCGTCCTGCTAGTCTTAGTCTTGTTGCACCAATATGGAAACCTTTGCCTGATGCCTCGGGACTCCTTGCCTGTGCTTGCTCCTTTAGCACCAAAGAGGCAGCGGGTACTCTGCACCCGCTGGCGCCCGCCTGGCCTTGGTCGTCACAACTCACGTCACGTGCACTTTGCGAGGTGCCCCTTTCATAGAAATCTCCGCTCCTCGGGAGGCTGCCCCTGAGGAGGTCTTGTGTGGTCTGCCTCATGAGGCTTGGCCCTCGCGAGGGTCTTGAGTGGTTTTTGATGAAGATGGGTCGTACCTGGCCGCTGGATGAGCCACACCCTGGGCTACAGGCAGGCAGGTCTGGGTACCCCTGTTCCCAGGATGCCGACAACAATCTAGACACCATATGCAACATGCAACCACATATCACGCTGCCAAGTCAGGGAAAGCATCTGCGATGGCGGTGTATTGGAAATGTGGTCATCAACTACGGAGCTACATTGACTATATTCATCTAACCTTGTTGTTTCTTAAGAATCATGTGGGGAGGTTGACACTGCAATCTTTAAAGGAGGGACTTTTCAGAAAGTAATCCACAGGCATGACTGTCTCATCATAAGTTATTGATGAGGGATACACAAGAACATTAGTTTTGTTAGGACCGAGAGTATATCGACCACAGGGGGGGTGAATGGGAGATCAAAATTTCTTTCGAAAGTTTTGAAACTTATCCCAATCACAGTAGCGGAATAGGGTAATGAAGGAAATAAACGGAGTCAATCTTCTTTGTCAAAAGTATATTCCTCGATGAAGGATGTAATGACACTACGTGCACGAGAAATGACAGGTTTAACTACAATGAGGGTAATGCAACATGCAAACAAATGTAGTAGAACAAGACACAAGATGGTGCATAGAATGATCACGAGTAAATAGAAGGAATTAGATGGTGACAAAAAATACAGGAGATGAGAATGAAACAAAATGAGCACAGATACATGAGATGTCAACAACAGAATGAAATGATCAATTAAAAATATTGGCACAGAGCACGAATATAAACTATTGAAGGAAATCTAGTAGAGTAGATTGAACTAGTGGTGCTCAATGGCGACAGAGATATTTGGTACACCAATTCACCCTTCGGCCAAAGGCTACATCTGGTTGGAGGGGTTGTGACTTAACACGGAAGATAAACTCTCTTCACCCTATTCTCCTTTAATGGAGAGTTGATCAGACTCAGGTTGATTTCACTCGTGGTAGATCCTTGTCGGCGATCTCCAAACCTTCGGTCGACCTTTAGGAACCACAATCACTTCTGGTTGCTAAAGAATAGGCTCGATGAAGACAACAACTCTTTAACACTCGAGCATAAACCTATCCGTCTAGAGAGTGCGCATCTCTCAAGAGTAATAGGTACAAGAACTCTCACTCGTAACTATTGTGATGTTAAACCTCTGTCTAAGTTTGGTCTCTTGGCTTTTCTCTCAGTGGATCTTAAACTCAAATCACCTAGAGAGCGGTTGCTCAAATGAATCTTCTCAAAAATCTCAACAGAGCAGCTAACTAACAATGTTGGAGCGGGGTGGATATTTATAGCCGCGGCCTTCCCAAATGGGAAAGACCAAATTGGACATTGGGATCAGCCAATGGCCGAATGACACGAGTCGAACGGTCTGATTTGAGCACAAGGCTAACATTACTTGCGGAGCTAGTAATGCTAACTCCTCGGTCCGAGGCAAATCTCTCACAGCAAAGAAGATTACAGTCTCTTCCTCGCAAGTATTTCCTCGGAGCACAAAGAGATTTCTCTCGCAACTTTCATATATAGGATCTGGCTAAGCATCACAGCGGATCTAGGAATCGAGAACCTATACCCCTCTTAATAGTACAAAGGTCCTATGACTCAAAAGAAAGAAAGAAGCACAACGAAATGAATACTACATCTTCACTTTGTCTTCGACTTCCATTGCTGCAGTCAATTTCTTTGGACGACAATACCGAATCAAAAGCTTTGCTTCAACACTAATCTTTTCGAGGGATCAATTTCTACACATCAATCTTCTCGACTATATGACTTCAACAAATATAGCTCATTCTTCTCTGTACCGCAGATATAGTTTGGTGAAGTTCCATGAACTCAGCACGGGAGATAGCATTCTCTTTGGTTGTGTATGGACATTTCTCTTTGTATGCACTAGCAAAAAAATCAGTCCATGCTTGTTTCTGTCAACAATCTCCAAAACACAAGGTAGGAAAATATTGCACTAGCAATCTCCCCCTTTTTGGCTATTGTTGACAAAACAAGTCACATCGAAGGATAATAATGAATGAAATGTAATGCGAAGAATAATGAAAGACAAGTGATAATTACGACGATAAAATATTCTCCCCCTTAAGATATGCTTCAGACCATGAAGAGCCGAAGGGAGACAAGATTACTCTTCGTATGAGTGTCATTGAAAAATGATCTTATACTTGAGTTCTTTCAATGCGCTTCAACGGTGTCTAAGATGATTCCTGTCACAAAATCTTCGAAGAAGATTAGATATAGTATATGCTCGAAATATTTGTGAGGAAGAATGTAACATGAAGGTTTTCTCATAACACAATTTGAATCCACACAATTTATAGACTTCCTGCATGTTAGATATACAATATGATCAGAGTAGGAAAAATAAACGAATATGTTGCTCAGAGTGGATGTGCTTCGGATGTGGTTTTCCTGTAGTACATAAGATAATAGGATGGAATAGTTTCGAGGAAAAACACATTGTCAGTGAAACGGATGGACTAGACATGAGGCATCAAAGCATAGATGACTTTTTTCTTCCTACACGGTTACATAGTGAGTGATTTTCTCCCACTAGAAAAATAAGACAAGTAGTACTGAAAGTATTTCTCCCACAAGGTAACTTCCTGTTCTTCTTCGAGGAGCAAGTATTTTTCCATGTAAGATAGATAAGTATAGAGGGTAAACATTTCAAGGGAAAACACAATCGATGGTACCTGCAAACAGATAGTATGAAGCAAATAACATTGTAGGGGGTTGTTAACGTTACATGACGTCCGAGTATTTTAACACCACAAGTGGTGCATTAAGTTCATGAAGAAAATTGTTCGAGGGAAAATCAAAAAGCGGATATAAACACCCTGCAAACACCCCGGTAGACTATCACTCGATGTAATTATCCCCCTTTTTGAAAACAAGTGTCCAAAAGGAATGAGAGAACATACAAGGAACTACTCCGTGGGAGTGTCTTTTGAGTGAGAATTAAAACCACTCGATGAATCAGAATCCGGAGTGTGGAATGGCCATGGAAGAAGCAGGAGTTTCAGCATGGGCACTTGAAGACTTTGCACGATGATCATCTAGCTTGAAGATAAGAGTGCCGGCTATGTCCGCAATTTCATCATCATGCTTGACAAACAGTGGGTCGGTTGAAGCAGAAAGTTGTGGGAGCATTGGAGTTTGTCTTTGAATGCGAGGAACAGCAAGTCAGTCCAGATAGTTATAATCTTTCATGATGCCCTTCTTGTCTAAATCGTTTCGAGAGAAATGCTTCCCTAGCAGAGTCTATGAGCACATCTTTGCTTCCTTCTCATGTAGAAGAATTTGATGAGTGTGATTATGAAGCAAATTCAGCTCAGTCATTAGCTCTAGCTTCTTCTTTCTGTCCAGTTTGATGTGGCTTTCTAGTGACGGTTGAGTGCGAATGCAAATCTTATAGAGAGATGAATTTTACTTACAAGGGATTATAACCCTGGCTTTCTTGATCTTCGGTGCATTTTTAGAAGCAGACGCACCCGCAACAGTGTCAACAGGTTCCTTGCCTTTTCTAATATCCTTCACAATGCACATAGTGTCACGAACAGGTGGCAAAATACCTTCGGAATGTAAGCCCAGAAGAATTTCTCATTAATGAGTTGCTCGATCGCAAACATGATCCATGGATCATAGGGCTTCAAAGACTGGGGGTTGTCTGCTACACATGTGAGGTTTCGAACGGAAAGATGAGGAATCAAACTTGATTCCTTGTGACATGGCCAAAAGTGCATTTCCCAAGATGCCTTTGATGGATTTTGTCAATTTGTTGGTGTGAGTTTATTGCACTATGTGAAATAACACCTTGTTGTCATAGGCCAACTTCTTTAGATCAACATCAATGCATTTGTCACCAACCATGGTGGGATCCATCAGCATGTGGAGTTGTGCTTCAGATACTTCCCAGAAAAGCAACATGTGTTCCCTATCCTTCTCATATGCACAGCAAGGAATATTTATCAAGGACAAAAACTTTTTTGCTAAACATTTAATCCTTTCTCTGCCTGTCATCCATTCAAGTGTCCAGGATGAGGTGTCGCAAAGATCTCCTGAGATATATAGCATGGCATAGAACTGAAGGATAACCTCTTTGCTCTAGCCATGATTGAAATGCATGAATCCCTTCAGGAGAGCATGTTCAATATGTTGAATTCCATGATGAGAGCAGGGCATTCCTTCGGGCTCAGCGAAGTTAAAAATCTTATGATTGAAGATTCTGTCTTTGACGAACAGAATCCGAGCATAATAATCGACCTGTTCCTCTGTCCAAAACCTTGGTGATAGTGATGTTATTTCTCCTTCATATGGGCTGACCCTCAAGAATGCAAGATTCGAGAGATGAAGTTGTTCATTAAATGCAGGACCATTGGGGCCGTACTCATCTGGAAATAGCAGAAATGATTCCTGGGGATTTTTTCAAATTTCTTCATCACTGATTTCCATCGGCTAAATATCATCAGAAGTTGGCACATTCTCATCGATTGGCTTTAATGTAGCAAGAGGCCATTTTGCTTTCTCTGGAGCTGATGGAATTAGGACACTGGTCTGACCTTGAATTTCCTTTGTTGGAACTTCTTCAGCGGCTTTCTCATTCTTAGGCACTAGGGCCTTCTCTTTCAGTGAACTTACGATGGGAGGAGGCATAACCACTCCTTCGGTCACTTGAGTCTCTACATTTTGTCCTTCAGTCTGCTGGGGTAAAATTGGTGGTACATCTTGGTGAGGAAATACTGGTGGTACAACTGCTTGAGGTTCTTCTTCGTGAGTCATGGGCTCTCCATCATTCTTTTCTTCCCGTTCTGGCTGTGAAGCCAAAGAACCAGGAGCGAGATCAACCTCCATCTAGGTAGGGGCACCAGAGGAGGAGACCGGGGTGGTATTTCCTCATGAAGCAACTAGCTCCCCCTGAACCTTCTCTTCATCCTTGGTGGACCCGGATGGCTCAGCTTGAATTTTCTTCAAAGGCGATGAAGCTGCCTTTTCCATCTCAATCACTTCGTCAACTTTTTCTTCAGGAGCATGTTGCACGAACATGACATTCTCTTCATCAGGGTTGGCCAAATACATGTCCACAACATCAGATTCTTGAGCAACTGAGGTAGAAATTATAACTACCATAGGCTCAGCTTGTTGCTCAGTTTCTTCCTCAGAATGATGGGATGGTGGTATCTGTTGTAGTGGGCCACTAGAGTCAATAGGTGCATCAGTTGTTGCCGATTGGATATGATGATCCTAGATAGCTTTCAACTTGCTGGATCTTGCTTGTGCTTTCTAACGCTTCTCTTCTCTTTCTCTTCGTCGAGCAAGATCTGCTTGACACTTAAGCTCCTCATTTCTTCGATCGCAGAGCTGAGAAATATCCATCTTCAGCGTAGAATGCCTCTCAATCTTGTTGTTTCTCATAACAGTGAGGGCTTTGGTGATATCAAGAATTTCCTTTTTCACGTCTTTTCTTTGCACTCAGATTTGGCATCCTTCCTCATCTACTCAAGGACTTTCTTGTCCTCGACTGCCTGGTTCTGTTCCTTGGTAATTTCTTCCAGCTCAATGAAGTGCTTTGTTACCATCTTGGTAACAGCTTCAGGCAGACCCATGTTGTTCAACTCAGATGGATTTGCATCATAGGAAGCACCTTCAATGAGATCAAACATAAGATCAAACTCATATCCCTCTGTTGAAGCAGGAACAATTGTCTTGGCCTTCTTGGTAGCAACAACAACCTTTTCATCAGGCATCAACTTTCTCTTTGCGGCAGGGGCAGCAGAACCCGAAGGTTTATCTGAAGCCACAACAGTAAGCCTTGATGATGATCTCAACGGGGGTGAAACTTCTGCTGGAGAGGGTGTTTGATATGGCTTGTCAAGCGAAGCTCGTTGATCATACATGGGAATTTCTTCGCCAGCAAAGATCCTTGACTTTCTGGCAACTGACTTCTTCTTCAAAGCTCGGGGAGAAACATATTTCCCCTTCTTCTTTTCCTTTCGGGCGGAGGCCCTTTCCTTCTTGTCCTGCACACCTTGTTAAGTCAACTAAACATTTCTTTGTTCCAACTGAATTTTATTTGCCTCTTTGGCATCACACTTGGCCTTGGCCTTTGCTCTCTTTTCCGCTTCCTCGGGGAAGTTGACAGTCATCTTCAATGATTCTTCATGAGCATTGGGGGAAGGAGCTGACCTAACTTTTTCATCATTTGGACATAGGAATCCCTCTGCAATGCAACCATCCCAAGGTGGAGTGAAAGCAAATAGGATATGATTTTTCTTTCTGATGTTCTCATATTTGAACCACTTCTTCGCCCAATGACGGTGAATCTTCAACAACCTGTTGTTTCTATCATTGGCAGTTTCAACTCTAGGCGGAGTTTTGTAAGTTTCAGGATCAGACATCATAGCCGCAGTGTTCCTCTCTGTACCGCGACTACGCTTCTTGGGATTTCCCAGAGAACAGGGTCTTGGAGTCCGTGACTAGCTCATCCTCTGGCTAACTGTGCGCTGAGGGAATACCATCGTTTCTTCTTCTCCGGCAGATTCTAACTAAGATTTCTTCTTCGACACTTTTGGCGACTTATCTGATTTTCTTTCAGCCAACTTGGCTCTTATAGCCACACACGGCTGTTGTGGAATTTCTTCCTCGGACCCGAAATGCTCTTGTGAACCATTTGCCATGACCACTCCTGAGAGAAAAACAATAATGCAAGGGAAAACGGGAAGATGTCATCAACATGCACAAAAACATTTTTGACTCAAAACAAATAATTTAAAGAAGCATCAAAGGAATTCATGGCATATACTTAGGATGACATCGTCGAGAGAGTTGCAATATGCCCTTGGATAGAACAACAACTTCTCTAATCTCTCTACGTATAGCACATGAATCCTAGATCCAAATGGACTGGTACGACGAAAAAATACAAACTGTATAAGTCACAACTAAGTGAAGCCTAAAGATCAACCGCAAGAAATAAAAATAAAAGAATTTGCGTCAGGACGAACAGCCCTAGAACAGAAGCAAGACATGGCTAGTCCAGATCAGTATACCCTAACTTGGTAGTACAGATCACCTACGGAGGCGCGGGAGAGAAGAAGTATCGCACTGGCGCGACCAACGGAAGTGGAGATTCATCGGACTTGCACGGCGAAGCACGACGCCGACAATGCATAGAGCTCGGGCTTGAGCGGAGAGTAAGAGGAGAGGTACGAGGTCGAACAGAGAAAGAAAATAGGGAGGAAGACGACGGGAGAGGGGGTTTATATAGCCCGAGGGTGAAACCGCTCCCTTCGAAATATACGGCCGAAAAAACAGGGACATTCCACATTCAACGGACGAGGTCACGAAAGGAGATCGTGGACACGTGCCAGCCATTTCCTGGAAAAATCTCGAAAACTGAACAAAATGCCAAAGGGTTTGAGGAAGCGCAAGCACCAAAATAGATGAAATTTCGAATTTGATTTCATTCGCAACCAGGTACGTCAGAGTAAAATCACCTTCAGATCAAGTTGCATGTTTATGACGTGAAAGAACCGAGTAAAAACAAAGAAGAAAATGACGCAAAGTACAAAGCCAAACGAAAGAAAACGAGGAAAAAACACAAACACTTTGAACGGAAACCCAAAAAGATAAGCACCAACAATAATTGATCTCAGGGCTTATGATAAACATGAGATATCCCTGAGAGAATTTCCTGCATGAGATGATTAGTTCTTATTCAGAAAATACACTTGCGTGGGAGATGAGGACACATTTGCTTGGACTGAGTGAGGGTATTCCTTCGGTGAGGTCAGTGAGACACCTGTGTAGTTTGGTGATAATCATATGAATAGGCATTGAAGTTATTTCCAGAAACATGAATGTAATGATTTGTAGAGGTACGCATGTACTCCTTCTGATACAGGTTAAGATGATAATTGTCGGGGAAATCTGACTCCGCGAGCACCTATGGGGACGGAGCCCCTTCTCGGTTTGGCGGGGGGCAGAGACCGCGTGAAGAGCAGATCGAGGCAGGGCACACGAGCGGTTTTTACCCAGCTTCGGAGCTCTCCGGAGAGATAATACTCCTACTGCTGCTTTGTGGTTTGTATTGAGTTCTTGCTCGGGAGCGCTGAGTGCTACAGTACACACAAGCAGCTAACGAGACCGAGCGTGGATGTTCTGCTGTCCTCTCCTTCTACGTTTTGCATGGGCCTCCTTTTATATGCTCAAGGGGTCTCCAACAGGTGGCATCGTAGGCAAGGGCAAAAATGGAAAGGTGCTGCGGTAGGTACAGCTACCTACACAGTGTATCATACCTAACTCTGACGGCAGGGGACAAGGGCATTAAATGCCTATCTACGTCGCCCAAACAGTGCAGAAAAGGGACCGTCAGGGGCGCCACTGCTCGCCACGATGGCAATCTTGTCAGCGCCGCTTGCCACATTGCACCCCTGGCTGCACAGCCTCCCGCCACGTGCGCCTGGAAGGGTCACAGAGCGACACGTTGGTGTGTGAGCTGGAGCGCAGGTACAGAGTGGTTGCTAGCCGCGGCAAACGCCTTGCCGCGGCCGTTGCCTTGCCGCGTCCGGGAGCTTGTCGCTCGCCGGGACTTGCCGGGACGCGTGTTGCGTCGCGGCAAGTTCCTTGAGATGCCTTGGTTGGCCTTCCCGGCAAGCTAATCTTGTCGGGGTCTTGTGTTTTGAGTGGCCTTCCCGGCAAGCTCCTCTTGCCGGGGCCTTGTCTTCTTGGCTTGAATACTTTGTTCTTGAATGGCTCCAAAGGAACAAAAGCGGTCCTTGGCGGTCCCCTGGCAAGCCTTGCCGTGGGACGCTGCGACTGCCCGTGCACAAGTTCGGGATACTAGGGTACCCCTACTCTAGTGCACCGACAGGAGCCCCCGGGCCTGGGCCACACACGGTGCCGAGCGCTGTTGGGCCAGGCCCAAAACAGGGCACGGGCACGCGCGGCCTAGGTCAAGTCGCATCTGACTCCGTATCCACCGCGCCCTCCCAAAACGACACGCGTCAATTGCGGCGTCGTGGGAGAGGTCGTGGGTAGTTTATTTATTCGGAAAGGTGAAGCGTCCGCCCCCTCCCACCTTATGAGCAGGGGAAATAGGGGCAGTTCGCGCCTTCCCCATAAACGGAAGGAGGCGTGGAGGCGTGGTCTTCGAGGCGTCCACTCCCCATGATCACGAGGTGGGGAGAGGTCGCCTCATCCATCGCCTCGGTTATGTACGCCTGCCACGCGGCCTCCATGCGCTTGGGGTGGCGAACGGTGGAGGCGGGAAACCGGGCCGTCATGGGTCGAGGCAGCGGGTCGGGCCCAGTTCCCTGCTCCTTCCGTGCCTTGATTGGCTGAGCGGGGCGGCCGAGCCCCCACCCCGTTGCTTTATAAGGAGCGGGAGGGGGGGACGGAAACCCGTATTCTTTCATCTCCTCTTTCCTTCAGCTTCTGCTCCCCTCTCTCTCATTCGCCATGAAGAAAGGGAACCCTGGTCCTTCAACGGTGGCGACGAGGGTCGCAGCTAGATAACGCGTCCCTCCTTCCCCCGCACCCATGGTGGCAGAGCCAGCCGCAAGGGGAAGAGGGAGGGGGCGAGGCCGCGGGCGAGGTCGAGGGCGAGGCCGAGGTGCTCGGGGAAGAGGTGGACGGGGCAGCTCGTCGGCCTCGCCTCCGCCAGTGGTTCCTCGTCTCATGGCGGACCATATTGGGGACGACCCTTGCGAGTTCTTCGTCAGGCTGCGTCGGCCGCCTCGTCGTCACCTTCATCTCCCGACCCCATTTGCGAGCGAGATGGAGTTGGATCCGCCCGAGACACTGAGGTTGCACATGAGGGCATGTGGAATCAGTGGTACGCGAGTCCACGTTGACTTCCCGGCCCCTAATGTGATGTATCATGGTCGAGGGTGGAAGACGTTCGCCCGTATCCACAGCTTGACGGAGGGGATCACCCTCCATTTCAAGCTGATGGAGGGCGGTCTCCTCTCCGTCAAGGTCTTCGGGTGCTTCGGGACTCGGGCAAGGTGCTGCGTGGAGAGCTCCTCCGATAGCGAAGACCCCTTCTCGGGCGCGAGTGACGAGGAGGACAGCAGCAGCGATGACGAGGGCAGCGGGCGGCAGGATGACGGGTCCGACTAGGTGTCGGGCGCCGCTCCGTGCGGCACCGGCGACCCCATCATCCGTGTCGCCGGCTCCTTGAGCTTCTCGGGGTCGTCTCCTTGGGCGGCTGGCGTAGGGAGGCTGCGGAAGAGGAAGAGGGCAGACGGCAAGGCCGTCAACTCGGAGTACGTGGGCACGACGCCTTCGACAGCGTGCTGACGTCCTGCCGCCTCGTCTTCGAGCCCTGCCTCCGGCGCCGCCATCACCATCCAGCCTTTGGACGACCACCGAGATGTTCTCTTGGTGTCTTCTGCCACCCGTAGCTCGCCTAGGCGCCCCTTTTGCCCTTTTCTCCTCCTTGACCTGCCTCCTTAAAAGAGGGACAAGGAAGGGATTACGGGCACCTTATCTCTTTTTAATTTGTAAGCCCTCGGGCCTTAGCTGCATTTAAAGCTTGTAATCCCATCATTCATGTTTTTCATTCTCTATGAACTGTACCTGAGTGGAATGCTTTTTTATGAAAAGGGGATGCTTGTCGGGTCACTTGTCTTGTGGGTGGAACCCACGTCAAGGAGCGAATCCTTTATATCTTTAAGATAGACACTTCTTTTACCGGCAGCAGGCCCTGCCTTCTTCCCACGTCGCTCGACCTTTCTCACGCTTTTGGCGGAGGCAGGGATGAGCGGGTTCAGGCTCCTCGTTTCGTTCCTTTGCTGCCGCGACTACGACCAAACCTGTCCCCAGGAACAAGCCCTAGGGCCTAGAGGTAGGGGAGCACGATAGCTTTTAGGAAGAAACGAGGTTTCGCATACCTCAGTCCATAAGAGAATGCATGATAAGGGATGAAAAACTTATCTGAGATTGCAGCCCCCAGCAACTCTGGTTTGCCGTGGGTGAATCTTTGTACTTGCAGCCCCCGGCAACACTGGCTTGCCGGGTCCAGATGCTGGTCCGTCCTCCTTCTCTTTTTCGTCCTCAAGTGGTCCGGCCAGGATATGCGAGCCCTGCGAACCAAGGGAAACGAAAGAACGGCAAAAGGACGCACACCCGACCTCTAAGCTAGGGGTTAGCCGCTACTAAGCACTATCAACCCTAACCAAGAACGAGACTCAACCCAGCATGCATGCTATAACTTAGGGCGCCAGCGCTTCACTTATGCTCAGGGTCTGCGCCTGGCTTTGTACAAAGGATTACATGCAACAGCGGCAAGACTTGTACAAAAGGGTGGTTGCCGGAACAGGGTCCGGCAACCGCCCCTTATGGGTAAAACTTACGAAGATGCTCGATGTTCCAGGAGTTGCTCACCGGAACGCCATCTTCGGTCTCAAGGCGGACAGCGCCAGGCCTAGTGGCTCGTTTCACCCGATAAGGGCCTTCCCACTTCGGCGTCAACTTGTTGGAATTCTTGGCGGAATGAACGCGCCGAAGAACAAGGTCGCCTTACTCAAGACTTCTGGAGTTAACTTTGCGGCTATGGTAGCGGCGCAAAGCTTGCTGGTAGCGAGCAGCTCGTACCGTAGCCTGAAGACGGTCTTCCTCAAGGAGCAGCGCGTCATCTTGTCGCAGCTGCTCTTGCTCAAGCTCATCATAAGCGAGCACTCGAGGTGACCCGTATACGAGTTCCGTGGGGATAACTGCCTCTGCTCCATAGACTAGAGCGAAAGGTGTCTGGCCAGTGTCTCGATTTGGCGTCGTCCTGATCGACCAAAGAACCACCGGCAGCTCCTCGATCCAGTTTCTTCCGCACTTGTGCAGCCTGTCGAAAGTCCTGGTCTTGAGCCCACGCAGCACTTCAGCATTTGCCCTCTCCGCTTGACCGTTGCTCCTGGGGTGAGCAACAGAAGCGAAGCAGACCTTGGCGCCAAGGTCTTGGACGTACTGCATGAAGGTGCGGCTCGTGAATTGCGTACCGTTGTCGGTGATGATCCTGTTAGGGATCCCGAAGCGGCAAACAATCGACCTGAAGAACTTGACTGCTGACTGTGCTGTCACCTTCCTTACTGCTTCCACTTCCGGCCACCTTGTGAACTTGTCGATTGCGACGTACAAGTACTCAAAGCCCCCGACTGCTCGAGGGAAGGGGCCGAGGATGTCGAGCCCCCAGACCAAAAATGGCTAGGATAAAGGGATCGTCTAGAGAGCTTGAGCTGGCTGGTGTATCTGCTTGGAATGGAACTGGCACGCTTCACACTTGGTTACTTGTGCAGTTGCATCCTGGACGGCTGTCGGCCAAAAGAAACCGTGCCGGAAAGCTTTGCCGGCAAGTGCTCTTGCGCCAATGTGGTGACCAAAAATGCCTCCATGTATCTCTGCCAACAGCTTCTGTCCATCTTCCCGGCGAATACACTTCAATTTCACACCGTTGAGTCTTCTTCTGTATAGTGTGTTGTCGACAAACTGGTACATACTTGACTGCTGGGATACTCTTTCCGCTTCTTCTTGCTCTTCGGGAAGTTCTCCTGTCTGAAGGAAACAAACGATCTGTTGTGCCCATGCTGGAGCCTGTGGCTCGACAACAAGGACTAAAGCCATATCTGCTGCTGCGGGAACATCAGCTTCTATGGCGAGAACCTGTGGCTCAGGCGGAGCTTGACGTTCCCCGGCAAGCTTGCCGGAGGAAAACTTGTCGGGAGCGTCTGCTTCAACGAAACAAACCCTGGGGCTTGTCGGAGCAGACTGCTCCTCAGCACTCTTGGTGTTGATCTTGGGGACCTTCTTGGCGGCGGCTTCGGGAAGCTCTGCCGGAAAATAGTCACCAGAAATCAACTTCCTCTTCCTGTTGTTCCGCCGCCGGTTTTTATTTGCCGGGGCAGCATCATCGCTGTCAGATCCTCCTGTTCCTGTATTCTCTCCGGGGAGTTTCCTCCCTTCCTCAGCACGTGCACACCTGTCGGCCAGGGCATACAGCTCACTGACGTCTCTGATCTTGCACATCGCCATCTCCTCCCGCATCATGCGGTTACGCACGTTTTGATGGAACGCGCTGATGACCGCGGCAGGGTGGACATCTGGGATGTTGCGTTGCACTTGGCTGAATCTCTGGATGTACTTGCGCAGGGGCTCTCCTTCTTTCTGGGAAAGCAGATGAAGATCACTCTCCTGGCCATGAGGTTTGTGGCCGCCTGTAAAGGCGCCGACAAACTGATGGCATAGGTCTGTCCAGGAAGATATGGAGTTGTCCGGCAAGTGCATGAGCCAGGACCTGACATTGGGCTTGAGCACCAGCGGGAAGTAGTTGGCAAGTATCTTGTCGTCGCGCACCCCAGCAGCTTGCACCGCGATGGTGTAGATGCTGAGGAACTCCGACGGATGCAACTTGCCATCGTACTTCTCGGGTACGTCTGGCTTGAAATTCTTCGTGCTGGGCCACTGGACTTGCCGCAGCTCACGGGTAAACGTAGGGCAACCTACCACGTACGGCAGGTTGCCTGGTTCCCCTGGCGCATGCATGTCGACAGTGGGTCCAGCGCACCGGTCTGATTGACGCCGCGCTTCTCTTCGGCGCTCGATGCGAGTACGAGCGTCTTCTTGCTGTCGTTCGTGAAGAACTTGGTGCTGATCGCGACGAGCTCGCGGATCTGATGAAGCGGTGGAGTCGCTGTCGCGGTGGACCCGGCGAGTCGGCGATCTTGGCATTCGGGGCGGAGAGTGCATGGTGGTTGCACCCCCACCGGTCTTGTCGCCATCGGGCCGCGCCTGGCTGACTTGTCGCGGCTGCGACGCAGTCGGCTGTCGTGGAGTGTCGCCGTTGGCGAAGCCGATGAGACTCTGAATGGTGGCCCTCCAGTCGTCGATCTTGTCTGGCGTTGGAGGGAAATCTAGGAGCAGTTGAGCTCGCGCCAAAGCTTTTGCTGGAGTGGCGGGTAGCGGTGGCGAACGGTGCGAGGAGCGGGATATGCTCGGACTTCTAACTGCGTTAGAAGGAGCAATATCCCGTCCAGGCGACCGTGCCTCGCTCGCGGCAGCATGTTGGCGCGCATGCTGGCCTGGAGCATCTCGAGATCCGCCAGCTCGATCTAGGTCCAGCGAGCGTATGGTAACGTGACTACCACGACGCTGCCGGTCCTGCGCCTCCTGAGATGGGCGCGGTGCATCTACGGACGCTCGGTCATCGTGGGAGCCGGCTACACCGCCGATGGGCAGCGCAGCCTTGTCCTTGGACCTGGCGGCTCCATGGGCTCCCTCGTCGATGCCCGTTCTTCCGCCGGCGTCTTCCCCACCAGCCGTTTGCTCCGGTGGCGGTGGGTTCGATGCGTACGGAGCAGCCGCCTCCGAAGCCTTCTTCTTCGGCGGCATGTCGATGAAGACGATGAAGATCTAGCTCGCGTGAACGCCGGATCAGGTTCGCACAACCTCGACGCCCCCTACCTGGCGCGCCAAAGATGTCGGGGAAATCTGACTCCGCGAGCACCTATGGGGATGGAGGCCGCGCGAAGAGTAGATCGAGGCGGGGCACACGAGCGGTTTTTACCCAGCTTCGGAGCTCTCCGGAGAGATAATACTCCTACTGCTGTTTTGTGGTTTGTATTGAGTTCTTGCTCGGGAGCGCTGAGTGCTACAATACACACAAGCAGCTAACGAGACCGAGCGTGGATGTTCTGTTGTCCTCTCCTTCTACGTTGTGCGTGGGCCTCCTTTTATAGCTCAAGGGGTCTCCAACAGGTGGCAACGTAGGCAAGGGCAAAAATGGAAAGGTGCTGCGGTAGGTACAGCTACCTACACAGTGTATCATACCTAACTCTGACGGCAGGGGACAAGGGCATTAAATGCCTATCTATGTCGCCCAAACAGTGCAGAAAAGGGACCGTCAGGGGCGCCACTGCTCGCCACGATGGCAATCTTGTCAGCGCCGCTTGCCACAGTGGACCCCTGGCTGCACAGCCTCCCGCCACGTGCGCCTGGAAGGGTCACAGAGTGACACGTTGGTGGGTGAGCTGGAGCGCAGGTACAGAGTGGTTGCTAGCCGCGGCAAATGCCTTGCCACGGCCGTTGCCTTGCCGCGTCTGGGAGCTTGTCGCTCGCCGGGTCTTGCCGGGACGCGTGTTGCGTCGCGGCAAGTTCCTTGAGATGCCTTGGTTGGCCTTCCCGGCAAGCTCATCTTGTAGGGTCTTGTGTTTTGAGTGGCCTTCCCGGCAAGCTCCTCTTGCCGGGGCCTTTTCTTCTTGGCTTGAATACTTTGTTCTTGAATGGCTCCAAAGAAACAAAAGGGGTCCTTGGCGGTCCCCTGGCAAGCCTTGCCGCAGGACGCTGCGACTGCCCGTGCACAAGTTCGGGATACTAGGGTACCCCTACTCTAGTACACCGACAATAATCATTCAATAAAAATACTTGAGTGGACTGAGAATGAGAACCATTTCCTTGTCGAGAGTTATTCTGCACAGTCAGGTTAGCAGTGACGGACAAATTTTCAACAATGCATTTCTTTACCCAGATTTTCTTCTTGGGTGAACTTGTCTGGCAGTTAGTTCATATATGTCGAGCGAAAACCTTACCATCCTTTTGTTTGAAGATTTTTTAATTTAAGTCATTAGACTCGTCAGTGTCAACAGGAATGGGCAAAAGATAACCAGTTGAATTTTCAGGTTCAGGGGTTTTACTCATTGCACGAACCTAAGTTGTTCGAGGATACTGCTCGGGAGTCTAATGGGATCCATCCACATTGAGTTTCTTTTCAAAACCTAACCCTTCCTTTTGAGGATTTTTGTGCAGTATGGACTTCTTGAGCACATCACATAAGGTTTGATGCCCTTTTAGGCTCCTTAGCATTCTAGTCTCAAGTAAGCGCCTTAACCTGCAATTTTCTTCAGTAATAGCAGCAAAATCCCCGGAACAGAGGTTAGTAGTACCAACTTAAATAGTAGCATTATTTTCTATGAAAACATTGGAGGTTTCAGTATAAGAATCAGCATTGCTACATTCTAAGCATTTTAAGCATGGAGGCACAAAATCATCAGGAAGTCGAACAGATTGTTTTAGTGACACAAGTTCTTGATTCCTGTTAAGGAGTTCATTTGATAAACTCTCGTAGTCAATTGTAAGCTATGAGTCATATCGATTGGTAAGATCATCAACAATTGATGAAAGAGCATCTTGCTCTTCGATCAACTTTTGATTCTTCTCCATCTCTTCGACCAGTAATCCTTCAGTTTTCCTGAGATTTCTCTCAAGTATTTAAAGTTCATCATGTCGGGATTTAGCGATCTTGACCAGCTTGGCATAGGAGATATATTCAGGTGAGTATTCATTCATGGATCTTTGGTGATTAGTAGATACCTGATCCTTTGATGATTTTGCCATGAGACAGAACGTGATTGGTTCATCATTGCTTGAATCATCATCATCAGTGCTTGATTCATAGGATTTCTTCAATGATTCAATGGCAATGTATGTATTGCTTCTCTCAACTATTTTCCTAAATTCTACATCATCCTATTCAGTGTCAATTGCTTCCTCTTTGGAGTCTAGAGTCAGATCGGCACATGCTCCACTGAACTGTGACATCCTCTTCATATTTGATTCAATGGTAGCTCTAGCTTTCACGTCAGTGACTGGTCTCATCGAAGAAGATGATGAGGGAGATGTAATTTCCTTCGAGAGCTTAGTATGATGATCAACTCGTGTAAAACCACTACAGTGAAGATATTGGTTTTCCTTCCCAGCCAGGGCAATCATCGATGAGATGACCATATAATTTGCACTTAAAGCACTTCATATCTTTCGGAGGCAATCTTCTTCTTGACGATTCTGGCGCGTCAAAATCGTCATCATTTATGAGGCACAGATTTTGCCTTTTAAGATCACTGTCGGTGTCAAAACCAGCGGATCTCGGGTAGGAGGTCCCGAACTGTGGGTCTAGGCGGATGGTAACAGGAGACAATGGACATGATGTTTTTACCCAGGTTCGGGCCCTCTCGATGGAGTTAAAACCCTACTCCTGCTTGATTGATATTGATGATATGGGTAGTACAAGAGTTGATCTACCACGAGATCAGAGAGGCTAAACCCTAGAAGCTAGCCTGTGGTATGATTGTTGTTGTTATGTCCTACGGACTAAATCCTCCGGTTTATATAGACACCGGAGAGTGCTAGGGTTACACAAAGTCGGTTACAAAGAAGGAGATCTACATATCCGTATTGCCAAGCTTGCCTTCCACGCCAAGGAGAGTCCCATCCGGACACGGGACGAAGTCTTCAATCTTGTATCTCCATAGTCCAATAGTCCGGCCAAAGGTTATAGTCCGGCTGTCCGGATACCCCCTAATCCAGGACTCCCTTAGTAGCCACCGAACCAGGCTTCAATGATGATGAGTCCGGCGCGCAGATTTTCTTCGGCATTGCAAGGCGGGTTCTTCTTCAAACCCGAGCTCCTGTTAAATAGTGTCTGGCTTCTCGTAAATGTTGCGTTTCTTGGCTTCTGCGCCCAATAATGGCCATCTTCCATGTGTCAAATGAATGTGAGAAGCCAGGGCGTTTTTACATTTACCACCCTAGCTGTGTGAATGAACTGTATATTTAAAGAGACGAGGATTCTCAAATCCAAACCACACCATCCTCCCTCATCGAGCATTCATCGGAGCACGCCTGAAAAAATCCATCCCAGCACGGCCGGCCAGCGCAGCTCCTCCTCTTGCTCCCACAGCCCCAAGCCCGGAGATTTGGACAGGTGTTCCATCCCGCACAGCCAATTAGTGAAGCTTCAGACCCAGGGATTTCTCCCCCCAACGTATATGGTCCTTGTTCGAGCCGGGCTCGCCACCTATAATGGCGGGGAGCAGGCGGAGAGCTTTCCCAAGCCCTCTAAGGGAGAGTGGGTATGCCCTGTCCCGTATTTGTTAAGGGGACTCGGATTTCCAATCCATCCGTTTCTCCGCGGGCTCCTGGAGTTCTACGGCCTGCAACTGCATAACCTCACCCCTGGCTCCATATTGCATACCGCGGGTTACGTAGCCCTTTGCGAGCTATTCTTGGGATGCTAAGCTCATTTCGCACTGTGGAAGAAGTTGTTCTGCCTTGTGCCCCGTTCGCAGAGGGGGTCAATATATCAAGTGTGCAGCATCGAAGTATGGCGCATCGCCGGGACCAGATACCTACCCGGAACACCGAAGAAGGCGTCTGAAGACTGGTCTTCAGAGTGGTTTTACATAGAGGACGTCCCTCTTCTGGATCCTATTCGGATCGGCCTTCCCGAGTTCGACAATGCTCCTTTAAAGAAGCGCATGAGCTGGCGACCAATGAGCCCTCGGGAGGAAGATGATAGAGACATTCTTTACCTGATGGGTCGGATAAAGGTATTGGCTCAATCAGGACTAACCACAATCGAGGTTATGGCAATATGCATTATGCGGGGGTGCAGCCGCTTCAATATCGAGGCCACCTTATGTGGGATTTCAACAGGGAAGATGATGCCACCTGCTGCTGTCGCAAGGGGCCGGATTCGATCGCTACCCTAGCAAAAATCTTGTCCGATTTGTACAAGGGGGAGGAGGAAGAATTCCTCCGCATCAAGCCCCAGGATGGATTTTCCATGTTCAATCCTTCGAGCTGGGTAGGTCGCCACTTGTTACGCCCATCCATTCCATATTCCCACAATTAAATGTTTTACCTTGCAAATTCATCGCAGGAGCTGCGCAAGGCTGTAAGGGAGATCAACAGCCCACCTCCACAACAAGAGGATCCTGAGTGGTCCCTCGACCCAGTCTTCAAAGAGGACCCGGACATATCCGTGGAGCTTATTGACAGGGTATTCTACCAATTAAGCAGCGATGACGCCTTGGTGGCCATTACGCCCGACTACCCTGGGCTACTCCCAGCTTCGCAGCTGAATGAGACCAAAGTCCCAACCTTTTGAAAAGGATTTGCCTGTACACACTTTACTTACCGTATACAAACGGTGTTTTATAGGGAAGGCCCTTGGGATGCCAAGCCGAGCCTGCGGCAACTAGCCAACAAGGGGCTCCAAGGCCAGGTAGGCTAAAAAGGAAAGCGGTCCAGACTAAGACGCCGGCGTAGAGGTATGATGCAACACCTCACTCCATGGTTGTCGTCTGTAAAGACATAATAACCCCCGTGCTTCCTAGAAAGAAGAACGCTCGCCGGACTATATTCGGAGAGGTCGCCAATCACGCCTCAACCAGTCGGGCTCCAGGGCCGGACACGGAAGCGGAAGCGAACACGAGGCGCACGTCGGATGCTCCTCCAACAAAAGATGCGGATAAAATATCCACCACAAATTCCGAAGTGGAGAGCGCCATGAACCACAGGCGTCGCCGAGCCGTACTTCATGATGCTTGTTTCTCCCAAGAGGCGTTTGATGCCTTCAACTCAGGAGACGCGTACATCCGTGCTGCTCAAAATGGTCTAGCCAGTGCCACGGACCAGTATATAAAGGATATACGGGTAAGAAAATTTGATGATTATATATAGCAGTAGCCCCTGAGACTTGAAACAGTTAGGATAACTGATTTAAGGATCATCTATTATTCAGGTTCTTACAGAGAAGAATACCCAATTTTCTCGTGAGCTTGAAGAGTGCAAGGCCGAGCTACGGGCCACGGCTGCCACAACGAAGGAGTCCGAGGAGTCCTCCTCTGGTAACACTTTTTTTAGAGTGATAGGTACCATATAGAGTGCAGCGTAGCAACAAATCTGACAATAAATATTGCAGAAGACGCCGGAGTGAATCCGGATAAGCAACATCTCCTACGCTGGCTAAAGGCTGGCGAGCGCGTGCTTACAAAAGTTAGGCAGCAGAAAATCAATCTCCAGGATGCCAATACCCAGCTGAGCGTGGAACTAAAGGATGTTCGCGCCCAGCTGTCAAACTCCGTGAAGGAGAATAAGCGGCTTCGACGTGGCATATTTAGTAAGTCCTTGAGCGAACTTTTCAAAAGAGTTCGGGGAGGAAGCCAGCTAACAGAGTTATGTCTGTAGGTATGCGGACTGCCAGGGGAATCTGGCTCCTCAAGCACCTATGGGGACGGAGCCCCTTCTCGGTTCGGCGGGGGGCGGAGGTCGCGCAAAGAGCGGATCGAGGCGAGGCACGCGGGGGGTTTTTACCCAGCTTCGGAGCTCTCCGGAGAGATAACACTCCTACTACTGCTTTGTGGATTGTATTGAGTTCTTGCTCGGGAGCGCTGAGTGCTACAGTACACTCAAGCAGCTAACGAGACCGAGCGTTCTTCTGTTTGTCCTCTGAGAGATCGCTCTCCGGGCACCGATCCTCCTCTGGGGGCCATCCCCTTCTACGTTGTGCATGGGCCTCCTTTTATATGCTCAAGGGGTCTCCAACAGGTGGCAACGTAGGCAAGGGCAAAAATGGAAAGGTGGTGCGGTAGGTAAAGCTACCTACACAGTGAATCATACCTAACCCTGACGGTAGGGGACAAAGGCATTAAATGCCTATCTACGTCGCCCAGACGATGCAGAAAAGGGGCCGTCTGGGGCGCCACCGCTTGCCACGATGGCGATCTTGTCAGCGCTGCATGCCACAGTGTACCCCTGGCTGCCCAGCCTCCCGCCACGTACGCCTGGAAGGGTCCCGGAGCGACACATAGGTGGGTGAGCTGGAGCGCAGGCACAGAGTGGTTGCTTGCCGCGGGAAATGCCTTGCCGCGGCCGTTGTCTTGCCGCGTCCGCGAGCTTGTCGCTCGCCGAGTCCTGCCGGGACGCGTGGCGCATCGCGGCAAGTTCTTTGAGATGCTCTGGTTGGCCTTCCTGGCAAGCTCCTCTTGTCGGGGTCTTGTGCCTCGAGTGGCCTTCCCGGCAAGCTCCTCTTGCCGGGGACTTGTCTCCTTGGCTTAAATACTTTGTTCTTGAATGGCTCCAAAGGATCCACGGAGGACCTTGGCGGTCACCTGGCAAGCCTTGCCGCGGGACGCTGCGACTGCCCGTGCACAAGTTCGGGATACTAGGGTACCCCTACTCTAGTACACCGACAGGAGCCCCCGAGCCTGGGCCTTACACGGTGCCGAGCGCTGTTGGGCCAGGCCCAAAACAGGGCACGGGCACGCGTGGCCTGGGTCACGTCGCACCTTGCTTCGTATCCAACGCGCCCCCTCCCCCCCGAACGGCACGCGTCAATTGCGGCGTTGTGGGAGAGGTCGTGGGTGGTTCCTTTTTTCGGAAACGTGAAATGCCCGCCTCCTGGCGGTTCGTATCTTCCTTATAAACGAAGGGAGGCGTGGGGGCGTGGTCTTCGAGGCGTCCACTCCCCACGATCACGGGGTGGGGAGAGGTCGCCTCATCCGTCGCCTCAACTATGCACGCCTGCCACGCGGCCTCCATGCGCTTGGAGTGCCGAACGGTGGAGGCGGGAAACCGGGCCGTCACGGGTCGAGGCAGTGGGTCGGGCCCAGTTCCCTGCGCCTTCCGTATCTTGATTGGCTGAGCGGGGCGGCCGAGCCCCCACCCCGCTCCTTTATAAGGAGCAGGATAGGGGGGACAGAAACCCGCATTCTCTCATCTCCTCCTTTCTTCAGCTTCTGCTCCCCTCTCTCTCATTCGCCATGGAGAAAGGGAACCCTGGTCCTTCGACGGTGGCGACGAGGGTTGACGCTAGGCAACGCGTCCCTCCTCCCCCCGCATCCGTGGTGGCAGATCCAGCCGCAAGGGGAAGAGGGAGGGGACGAGGCCGCGGGCGAGGTCGAGGGCGAGGCCGAGGCGGTCGGGGAAGAGGTGGGCGAGGCAGTCCGCCGGCCTCGCCTCCGCCAGCAGATCCTCTCCCCGTGGCGGACCATATCGGGGACGACCCTTGCGAGTTCTTCGTCAGGCTGCGTCGGCCGCCTCGTCATCCCCTTCGTCTCCCGACTCCGTTTGCGGGCGAGATGGAGTTGGATCCGCTCGAGACACTGAGGTTGCACATGAGGGGCTGTGGAATCAGCGGTACGCGAGTCTGCGTTGATTTCCCGGCCCCTAATTTGATGTATCTTGGTCGAGGGTGGAAGACGTTCACCCGCATCCACAGCTTGACGGCGGGGCTCTACCTCCATTTTAAGCTGATGGAGGGCGGTCTCCTCTCCGTCAAGGTCTTCGGGTGCTTCGGGACTCGGGCATGGTGCTTTGAGGACAGCTCCTCTGATAGCCAAGGCTCCTCCTCGTGCGGGAGTGACGAGGAGGACAGCGACAGCGACGATGAGGGTGGCGGGCGGCGGGATGACGGGTCCGACTAGGTGTCGGGTGCCGCTTTGCGTGGCACCAGCGTCCCCATCATCCGCGTCGCCGGCTCCTGGAGCTTCTCGGGGTCGTCTCCTTGGGCTGCTGGCGTAGGGAGGCTGCGGAAGAGGAAGAGGGCAGGCGGCAAGGCCGTCAACTCGGAGTACGAGGGCACTGCGCCCTCGACAGCGTGCTGACATCCTGCCGCCTCATCTTCGAGCTCTGCCTCCGGCGCCGCCATCACCATCCAGCCTTTGGACGGCCGCCGAGACGTTCTCTTGGTGTCTTCTGCCACCCGTAGCTCATCTAGGCGCCCCTTTTGCCCTTTTCGCCTTCTTGCCCTACCTCCTGAAGATAAGAACGAGAAAAGGATTACGGGCACCTTATCTCTTTTTAATTTGTAAGCCCTCGGGCCTTAGTTGCATCTAAAGCTTGTAATCCCATCATTCGTGTTTTTCATTCTCTTATGAACTGTACCTGAGTGGAATGCTCTTTAATGAAAAGGGGATGCTTGCCGGGTCACTTGTCTCGTGGGTGGAACCCACGCCAAGGAGCGAATCCTTTATATCTTTAAGATAAACACCTTTTTCCCGGCAGCAGGCCTTGCGATCTTCCCACGTCGCTCGACCTTTCTCACGCTTTTGGCGGAGGCAGGGAGGAGGCGGGTTCAGGCTCCTCGTTTCGTCCCTTTGCTGCCGCGACTATGACCAAATCTGGCCCCGGGGAAGAGCCCTAGGGCCTAGAGTTAAGGGAGCATGGTAGCTTTTAGGAAGAAATGAGGTTTCGCATACCTCAGTCCATAAGAGAATGCATGATAAGGGATGAAATACTTATCTGAGATTGCAGCCCCCGGCGACTCTGGTTCGCCGTGGGTTAATCTTTGTACTTGCAGCCCCCGGCAACACTGGCTTGCCAGGGTCTTGCAGCCCCCGGCAACACTGGCTTGCCGGGGTCCAGGTGTTGGTCCGTCCGTCTTCTTCTTTTCGTCCTTAAGTGGTCTGCTCAGGGTGCGTGAGTCCTGTGAACCAAGGGAAACGAAAGAACGACAAAAGGACGCACACTCGACCTCTAAGTTAGGGGTTAGTCGCTATCAAGCACTGTCAACCCTAACCAAGGACAAGACTCGACTCAGCATGCATGCTAAAACTTAGGGCGCCAGCGCTTTATCTTCGCTCAGGGTCTGCGCCTGGCTTTGTACAAAGGATTACTTGCAACAGAGGCAAGACTTGTACAAAATGGTGGTTGCCGGACAGGGTCCGACAACCGCTCCTTACGGGTAAAACTTACGAAGATGCTCGATGTTCTAGGAGTTGCTCACCGGAAAGCCATCTTCGGTCTCAAGGCAGACAGCGCCAGGCCTAGTGACTCGTTTCACCCGGTAAGGGCCTTCCCACTTCGGCGTCAACTTGTTGGAATTCTTGGCGGAATGAACGCGCCGAAGAACAAGGTCGCCTTCCTCGCGACTTCCGGCTTTAACTTTGCGGCTATGGTAGCGGTGCAAAGCTTGCTGGTATCGAGCAGCTCGCACAACAGCCTGAAGACGGTCTTCCTCAAGGAGCAGCGCGTCATCTTGTCGCAGCTGCTCTTGCTCAAGCCCATCATAAGCGAGCACTCGAGGTGACCCGTATACGAGTTCTGTGGGGATAACTGCCTCTGCTCCATAGACTAGAGCGAAAGGTGTCTGGCCAGTGGCTCGATTTGGCGTCGTCCTGATCGACCAAAGATCCTCCGGCAGCTCCTCGATCCAGTTTCTTCCGCACTTGTGCAGCCTGTCGAAAGTCCTGGTCTTGAGCCCACGCAGCACTTCAACATTTGCCCTCTCTGCTTGACCGTTGCTCCTGGGGTGAGCAACAGAAGCGAACCAGACCTTGGCGCCAAGATCTTGGACGTACTGCATGAAGGTGCGGCTCGTAAATTGTGTACCATTGTCGGTGATGATCCTGTTAGGGATCCCGAAGCGGCAAACAATCGACCTGAAGAACTTGACTGCTGACTGTGCTGTCACCTTCCTCACTGGTTCCACTTCTGGCCACTTTGTGAACTTGTCGATTGTGACGTACAAGTACTCAAAGCCCCTGACTGATCGGGGGAAGGGGCCGAGGATGTCGAGCCCCCAGACCGAAAATGGCCAGGATAAAGGGATCGTCTGGAGAGCTTGAGCTGGCTGGTGTATCTGGTTGGAATGGAACTGGCACGCTTCACACTTGGTTACTTGTGCAGTTGCATCCTGGAGGGCTGTCGGCCAAAACAAGCCTTGCCGGAACGCTTTGCCGGCAAGCGCTCTTGCGCCAATGTGGTGACCACAAATACCTCCATGTATATCTGCCAACAGCTTCTGTCCATCTTCTCGGGGAATACACTTCAATTTCACTCCGTTGAGTCTTCTTCTGTACAGTGCGTTGTCAACGAACTGGTACATACTAGACTGCCGGGCTACTCTTTCCGCCTCTTCTTGTTCTTAGGGAAGTTCTCCTGTCTGGAGGAAACGGACGATCTGCTGCGCCCAGGCTGGAGCTTGCGGCTCAACAACAAGGACTAAAGGCATATCTGCTGCTGCGGGAACATCCGCTTCTACGGCGAGAACCTACGGCTCAGCCGGAGCTTGATGATCCCCGGCAAGCTTGCCGGAGGAAAACTTGTCGGGAGCGTCTGCTACAACGAAACAAGCCCTGGGGCTTGTCAGAGTAGACTGCTCCTCAGCACTCTTGGCGTTGATCTTGGGGATCTTCTTGGCGGCGGCTTCGGGAAGCTCTGCCGGAAGATAGTCACCAGAAATCAACTTCCTCTTCTTGCTCTGTCCAGTTGATGGCGTCACGGATGGTTGAGTCAGCTTGAGCACAAAGATCCCTGGTTCCACACGTAACTTAAGTGCCACACACTTTGACAGGCCGTCAGCGATGTCGTTTTGAGCTCTTGGAATATGTTCCATCTGTAGGCCGACAAAGCGCTCTTCCAGCTTCCTCACTTCATCAACGTAAGCTTCCATCAACGGACTCTGATAATTTGTGTTTACTTGGCGGACGACAAGCTGCGAGTCACCCCTGACAATGAGTTGCTTGATCCCAAGGTCTGCCGCGATCCTGAGACCGGCAAGCAATCCTTCATACTCTGTGGTATTGTTTGTTGCTTGCTCCTTGGGAAAGTGCATCTGGACTACGTACTTGAGGTGCTCTCCGGTGGGTGCGACAAGCAGCACGCCAGCACCGGCGCCTTGCAGTGAGAAGGCACCATCAAAGTACATCAGCCACTCTTTGTTTGCTTCCTTGACGGGGATGCTCGTCTCTGGAATTTCTTCATCTGGTGTTGGCGTCCACTCTGCTATGAATTCTGCCAATGCTCTGCTTTGGATAGTTGAAGTGCTCTCAAACTTAAGGCCAAAGCTTGACAGTTCCAGTGCCCACTCGACAATCCTGCCTGTTGCTTCTGGATTCTGCAGTATCCTCTTTAGTGGAAAGCGAGTGACAACTGTGATCTCATGTGCTTGGAAGTAATGGCGCAACTTTCTCGAGGCCATGAAAAGGCCGAAAAGCAGTTACTGCACACCAGAGTACCTTGACCTAGCCCCTTGTAGAAGGGAACTGACAAAGTAAACTGGGCGCTGCACCATTTTCTTCTGCTGTATCTCTTCGCACATCTGCGCAGATCCATCTTTGCCGGGACGAGAGCTTGTCGGAGAAGCCCCCTGCTTGTCGCTGGATGTGCTTGTTGCAGTCGCTGGCTCATCACCTGCCTCCCTCTCCGCTACTAACGCAGCACTAACCACTTGATTGGTTGCTTCCAGATATAGCAGTAACTTCTCTTGTGGCTTAGGTGCGACAAGTATTGGAGTGGAGGACAGGTATCTCTTCAAGTCCTATAGCGCATCCTCCGCTTACGTAGTCCATTTCATTGGACCTGCCTTTTTCAAAATTTTGAAAAACGGCAGGGCGCGCTCAGCAGACTTAGAGATAAACCTGCTGAGAGCCGCCACGCAGCCGGCAAGTTTCCGCACATCCTTGACGCGCTTCGGTGCTTCGATCTGCTCAATGGCCTTGATCTTGTCGGGATTGGCTTCGATTCCTCTCTGAGACACGAAGAACCCAAGAAGCTTGCCGGACGGGACTCCAAACACGCACTTCTCGGGGTTGAGCTTGAGGCTGATCCTGCACAGATTTGCAAAGGTCTCTTCTAGATCTTGAATCAGAGTTGACTTGTCCCTGCTCTTGACCACTATATCATCCATGTAGGCTTCCACATTTCTGTGTATTTGCGGCTCAAAAGCAGTATGGACGACCCTTGCAAATGTTGAACCAGCATTCTTCAAACCGAAAGGCATCCGTACGAAATAGTACGTGCCACATGGAGTGATGAACGCGGTTTTCTCTTCATCCTCTTCTGCCAGGAAGATCTGATGGTATCCTGAGTATGCATCAAGAAATGAAAGCAAGTCACATCCGGCCGTGGAGTCAACAATCTGGTCGATCCGCGGCAAGGGAAATGGATCTTTGGGACAAGCTTTGTTAACATCGGTGAAGTCGATGCAAAGCCTCCACTTCCTATTTGCCTTGCGCATGACTACAGGATTGGCCAACCACGTCGGATGGAGCACTCCTCTGACAAGGCCTGCTGCTTCCAACTTCTTGATCTCTTCTGTGATGAATTCTTGGCGCTCCACTGCTTGTTTCCTGACTTTCTGCTTGACGGGCCGCGCATGAGGACAGACGGCAAGGTGGTGCTCAATTACTTTCCTGGGAACGCCGGGGATGTCAGATGGTTGCCACGCAAACACATCGACATTCGCCCGCAGGAAAGCAACAAGCGCGCTTTCCTATTTAGGGTCGAGAGTGGCACTAATGGTGAAAGTACCACCAGTGCCGTCCTCCTTGGCGGGCACCTTCTTGGTCGTTGGCGGAGCCGCCATCGTCTTCTTACACTTGTCGGTGGAGCTCGATGGTGCGTCCTCGACGTTAGCGCAGCACTCCGAAGAGGTGCGGTTGCCGGAGTGGGCATCAGAACTCTTGCCGGACTCGGTCTTCTTCTTCCCACCGGGAGCTTCAGCGGCAAGTGTCTGGCGATCTGCTGTGGCTGCTGCTTCCCGGTAGATCTTGTCGGCACAGATAAGAGCATCTTTCTTGTCGCCAGGGACAGAGATGACGCTTATCGGGCCTGGCATCTTCAGCATGTTGTACGTGTAGTGAGAGGCCGCCATGAACTTGGCGAGCGCTGGACGGCCGAGAATTCCATTGTAAGGCAATGGAAAATCAGCAACGTCAAAAGTGATCCTCTCAGTCCTGAAGTTCAGCTCGCTGCCAAATGTCACCGGCAGCGTGATCTTCCCCTTCGGCTTGCTCCTTCCTGGGTTGATTCCTTGGAATGTGCCGGTCTCTTCGAGCTCGCTGTCAGGGACTTGGAGTTTTCGGAGCACAATGGAGGAGATTAGGTTCAAGCCAGCCCCACCGTCAACTAGCATCTTAGTGACCTTGAGGTTGCGGATAGTTGGCGAAACCAACATCGGCAAGCACCCGACCGCAGTTGTGCGATCAGGGTGGTCCTCAATATCAAAGATGATAGGCGTGCTGGACCATTTCAGAAGCTTGCGTGACTCGATGGGTGGTTCTGCCGCATTGACTTCCCACACCCACTGTTTGAGTTGGCGGTGCGAAGTATGCAGAGAAGCACCACCGTCAATGCACAAGACCTCTGTGGCTTTCTGAAACTCCTGCTCGCTGGTCTCGTCATCATCCATGTCTTCATCGTCATCGTCTTCATCCTTGTCGCGGCCGCGGGGAGGCCTGTCTCCTTGCCGCTGATTGGCCTTGCCGCGGCGTCCTCCCTGGCCGGTGCGCTTCGTACCGGATCCTCCAGCACCTGCTTGGGCTTTCTCCTTGTCGCGTCGCTCGTACTCGGCCTTTTGCAGCTCGACAAGCTGCTCGACCTTCTTGCAGCTCTGGAGGTCATGGCCCTTAGTGCGGTGGATCTTGCAGTACTGTTTGTTGGTGCCGTCCTCCTTGTCGGCGGCCGCCACAGCCTGGCAGTTGGCGCATGCGGCAACCTCCTTGCTGGAGCTGCCATCTTTGGCTTTCTTGGCGCCACCGTCCCTGCTGGACTGCTCAACAACTAGCACATCTTAGCCTTTCCTCTTCCTGTTGTTCCGC
This sequence comes from Aegilops umbellulata, assembly GCA_032464435.1. Lineage (NCBI taxonomy): Eukaryota > Viridiplantae > Streptophyta > Magnoliopsida > Poales > Poaceae > Aegilops > Aegilops umbellulata. The sequence continues at coordinate 149,532,771 of CP136059.1, read as the reverse complement.
CGCCGGTTTTTATTTGCCGGGGCAGCATCCTCACTGTCAGATCCTCCTATTCCTGTATTCTCTCCGGGGAGTTTCCTCCCTTCCTCAGCACGTGCACACCTGTCGGCCAGAGCATATAGCTCACTGACATCTCTGATCTTGCACATCGCCATCTCCTCCCGCATCCTGCGGTTACGCACGTTTTGATGGAACACGCTGATGACCGCGGCAGGGTGGACATCTGAGATGTTGCGTTGCACTTGGCTGAATCTCTGGATGTACTTGCGCAAGGGCTCTCCTTCTTTCTGGGCAAGCAGGTGAAGGTCACTCTCCTGGCCATGGGGTTTGTGGCCGCCCGTATAGGCGCCGACAAACTGATGGCATAGGTCGGCCTAGGAAGATATGGAGTTTTCCGGCAAGTGCATGAGCTAGGACCTGACGTTGGGCTTGAGCACCAGTGGGAAGTAGTTGGCAAGAATCTTGTCGTCTCGCCCCCCGGCAGCCTGCACCGCGATGGTGTAGATGCCGAGGAACTCCGACGGATGCAACCTGCCGTTGTACTTCTCTGGTACGTCTGGCTTGAAATTCTTTGTGCTGGGCCACTGGACTTGCCGCAGCTCACGAGTAAACGCAGGGCAACCTACCGCATACGGCAGGTTGCCTGGTTCCCCTGGCGCATGCATGTCGACAGTGGGCCCAGCGCGTCGGTCTGATTGACGCCGCGTTTCTCTTCGGTGCTAGATGCGGGTACGAGCGTCTTCTTGCTGCCGTTCGTGAAGAACGTGGCGCTGATCGCGACGAGTTCGCGGATCTGATGAAGCGGTGGAGTCACTGTCGTGGTGGACCCGGCGAGTCGGCGATCTTGCCCTTCGAGGCGGGGAGTGCACGGTGGTCGCACCCCCACCGGTCTTGTCGCCATCGGCTCGCACCTGGCTGGCTTGCCACGGCTGCGATGTGGGTGGCTGCTGCGGCGTGTCGTCGTTGGCTAAGCCGATGAGGCTCTGAATGGTGGCCCTCCAGTCGTCGATCTTGTCTGGTGTTGGAGGGAAGTCTAGGAGCAGTTGAGCTCGTGCCAAGGCTTCTGCTGGAGTGGCGGGTTGCAGTGGCGAATGGTGCGAGGAGCGGGATATGCTCGGACTTCCAACGACGTTAGAAGGAGCAGTATTCCGTCCAGGCGACCGTGCCTCGCTTGCGCTAGCACGTTGGCGTGCATGTTGGCCTTGAGCATCCCGGGATCCGCCAACCCGATTTGGGTCCAGCGAGCGTATGGTACCATGAGTACCACGACGCTGCCGGTCCTACGCCTCTTGAGATGGGCGCGGTGCGTCTACGGACGCCCGGTCGTTGTGGGAGCCGGCTACGCCGCCGACAGGCAGCGCAGTCTTGTTCTTGGACTTGGTGGCACTGTGGGCTCCCTCGTCGACGCCTGTTCTTCCGCCGGCGTCCTCCCCACCGGCCGTTTGCTCCGGCGGCGGTGGATTTGACGCGGACGGAGCAGCCGCTTCCGAAGCCTTTTTCTTCGGCGGCATGTCGATGAAGTTTATGAAGATTTAGCTCGCGTGAACGCCGGATCAGGTTCACACAACCTCGACGACCCTTACCTGGCGCGCCAAAGATGCCGGGGGAATCTGGCTCCTCGAGCACCTATGGGGACGGAGCCCCTTCTCGGTTCGGCGGGGGGCGGAGGTCGCGCAAAAAGCGGATCGAGGCGAGGCATGCGGGGTTTTTTTACCCAGCTTCGGAGCTCTCCGGAGAGATAACACTCCTACTGCTGCTTTGTGGATTGTATTGAGTTCTTGCTCGGGAGCGCTGAGTGCTACAGTACACTCAAGCAGCTAACGAGACCGAGCGTTCTTCTGTTTGTCCTCTGAGAGATCGCTCTCGGGCACCGATCCTCCTCTGGGGGCCATCCCCTTCTACATTGTGCATGGGCCTCCTTTTATATGCTCAAGGGGTCTCCAACAGGTGGCAACGTAGGCAAGGGAAAAAATGGAAAGGTGGTGCGGTAGGTAAAGCTACCTACACAGTGAATCATACCTAACCCTGACGGCAGGGGACAAAGGCATCAAATGCCTATCTACGTCGCCCAGACGGTGCAGAAAAGGGGCCGTCTGGGGCGCCACCGCTTGCCACGATGGCGATCTTGTCAGCTGCATGCCACAGTGTACCCCTGGCTGCACAGCCTCCCGCCACGTACGCCTGGAAGGGTCCCGGAGCGACACGTAGGTGGGTGAGCTAGAGCGCAGGTACATAGTGGTTGCTTGCCGCGGCAAATGTCCTGTCGCGGCTGTTGTCTTGCCGCTTCGGGGAGCTTGTCGCTCGCCGAGTCCTGCCGGGACGCGTGGCGCGTCGCGGCAAGTTCTTTGAGATGCTCTGGTTGGCCTTCCCGGCAAGCTCCTCTTGCCGGGGTCTTATGCCTCGAGTGGCCTTCTCGGCAAGCTCCTCTTGCCGGGGACTTGTCTCCTTGGCTTAAATACTTTGTTCTTGAATGGCTCCAAAGGATCCACGGAGGACCTTGGCGGTCACCCGGCAAGCCTTGCCGCGGGACGCTGCGACTGCCCGTGCACAAGTTCGGGATACTAGGGTACCCCTACTCTAGTACACCGACACTGACGGGTCGTCCCGCGGATGAGATGCCCGGGTCGGTGGGTGATGTTCTACCAGAGCTCTCACAACTGCACGAACAAGTGGGGCAGGTGATGCGAGGCATTGCCCAGGCCTTATGGCCCTCCGTCTCCCTGCCCGAAGGCTTTGGAGAGCTTTCGGAGAAGCTCAAGGGAGCGCGGCGGCGCTTCCGATTATGGAAGATATCGGCCTGCCGTTAAGGTGCCAGGGAAACCTAGGCCATGGTGAAGACGAGGTATACCAAGGCTGACCCAAACCACATGGCCGAGGTTGGCCCTGTGGGGCCCGATGGGAAGGAAATCCCCGTTAGCTTAGTGTATGGTTAAGTAGAATTAGCCGCAAAGTATTCCCAACAGGATTGTAGACTAGACAACCTGTTGGATGCTATAAAAGAAGAATTTAGCCAGTATAAGTGACTATGTATTTGAAATGACATGTAAAATCCAGATAGTATCACATCAACTAGGCGTATCATGGCGCTCCTCTCCTCTCCTCTCCCCTCCACCTGCCTCCACCTCTAGCCATGGACTTCTCTAGGCTTTTCTACCATGGATGGGCTTCTCCATTGGGATTTCAACCCTGGCATTGCATTTGCCGATCGGGTACAACGCAGGTATGGATCCACGGTGCATTTCTCCCCCTCTCGAGACACTTCGGAGTTCTTTTTGGTGGCGTCATTCTCTTCGGCTTCTTTCTCCCTTATTGAAGAATCAGTTGCTTTGGCTCTACAATGTTGTCTTGGGGGTCATCCGAAAGGATTCCGTGTTCTTAAGCTCAACAGTTGGTCCTTTCGTTTCTCAGTGGCCATTAATAAAGTGGGTCACTTTATTCATGCTCTCAAGGACAGAGTCTGGCCAGATTTCATTTGCCATTTTCATCTTTACAATGGTAACTTTCATAAGCTCATCAAGTATGAATCGGGCTGGCATGCTGATAAGGAGTTACAAGAAATCTCTGCCCGTTCTCCATTGGCCGTCAAATGCAATTTGGGTTTTCTTAAGGAAAACAGGTTCACGGATCCCCATGCTGTAAAAGAGTTGGGCAAATTCTCTATTGTTCCAATCAAATCCATGGATTGCAAGAACACTCACATGGCTGAAGCTTCTTCCAAGGCTCAAAATTCAAACCAGACGCAATCAATGCCGGATTCGTCCCGTGATTATTGTCAGCAGTCATTACAGGAAGCAATCAAGGTGAACGGAATCAAGGATCGGGGGTTTATTGGCAGTAATGACAACGACTTTATTGAGGATGGTATTACTATTGGTTCTTTCCAATTTTCGGCCAAAGCCTGGTATCCATCACCTCCTCTTTGTTTCCTGACCTCTACGCTAAGGTATGCTCCCCCAGCTACAATATGGCCCCCTATTCTCTCTCATATTCATCAACAGGATCTTCAACATGTGGGATATGATTTGGATGATATTATTACCTTGGCAAAATTTTGGGGTGCCCTGTGCGCAAAATGTCTTCAGTGGGGTCATATTAAGCTTACTTGCCAGAATAATATTATCTGCCTTAAATGTTTTCACCCTGGTGACAAATGGGAAGCTTGTGTCAATACTTTGGGTAAGAATAATGAGACGTTGGCATGTAAGGATCTCTTGCAATCCAACAATCAATCAGATCCCTTGACTGCTGTTGACTGCCAACGAACACGGAAACAGCACAGGCCAAAGACCACTATCAGATGCACCTTTTGTGGGCATTATGGACACGTGGATGCATCCTGCCTCCGGCAAAATTGGGCCCGCAAATGGCAATGGGTGCCTAAGGGCATTACTATCCCTTCCGCTTCGCATTCGCGCGCTCCACTTCCCAATGCAGGGACAAATACCTCCTCTGCTCCGCCCATAGCCGCTCCGTCACGCGCTGCCGCCCTCATCGTCCCCAACGCCACTGTTGCGCCGCCCACCATGGCCAACTTTCTGGTAAACCCCCTCCTTGTCCTCCCCGGTGGCTGGTCGATCGAGCCTGGCCCGCCGGATCGCAAGGTGCGGGGGGATACGACAGGCAATCCAATCCCGCCGCTCGTCAACAACCATCTCGCCATCGCCGAAACCAGCAGGTACATCCCCATCCAGCTCCGGGAGGATATGAGGAACCAGATCACTGGTCTACTGCATGAGGCGGAGTTGCCACTTACTGAGGTCTCAGACCATCCATTGGGAATCGGTATGTTTGCTTTTGCGGATTCATTCATCAGAGATACTGTAGTCAATACCACCTTTGAGCTTCATGATGAAGAAGTTGTGATCTCATTTGTCCGCCATAATGCTGCACTTAATATGCGTAGAACTTCTTATGGCCCACAAGTTTGACTTATGTACATTGGATTTCCTGAAGATTATCAAACTGATTATTATCTGCAATGCTCGGTTGATGGATTTGGCCGTTTGGTCACTTGGAATAATCCTCGTATGGATCATAGATTTGTTCTGATTAAAGTTCAGATCATCCACATGCGCCTGATCCCAAAGAGGATGGTCATGAGGCAGTTTGGCGGGGATAGGGATTGCTGGACCTACTCTGTTCATATCCTGAGAGGACAGGACCAGAACGCTCACATTCCAGATGTTCCGCCTGCTGATGAGGAGCCGCCACCTAAGAATGGTAATCCGCACCCCATGTTTTGAGATGGACTGAATGCCGAGCAGATATATCAACAGTAGCTTGCAAACTAGTTTGCGCAGAATGGAGTAGGTAATGCTCCAGCTCAACACAATGGGTAGAATCATGATCACCAGCCTGCGCAATGGATGCCCTGGCCAGTCCCACCGCCACCCTGGCGCCCCCGGACCTGGTTAACTATCAGGCCTGGCTCACCAGTGAGGGTCTTTAGGTTCAGTTTGGTGTGGCTCCGGATGACAATTTGTCTGACAGCTTGGTGACAGTGTGGGCTGACTCTTAACATAGCAGTTCTGGGTCCTCTACTCCTTTGTTTGATCCTGGTACCTTACAGCTTGTTCCACCTGTTGAGGTTGACTCTACGACCAGCCCGAGTACCTTGCATGTCTTTGTTGAGATCACCAATGACAACCTGCAGATTTCCCTTTCGTTGCATGGTAATGCGGTCTCTACTGTTGATTTGGCCACTCCATTATACAGGAGCATTATTCTGCAAGGCCTCTCTCAGTCTATCAGGAAAGCTATCAGCAGTTATGGACCTTGGAGGAATGCCAATGGTTTTCATAGGGATGCTACCATGACTATCAATCACGCTCTTATGGCTGTATCTGTGGATGATGCTAATCTTATTATTCAAACAACAACCACCACCACTACATCCCCATCCTCTGTGGTCATAACTGAGATTGGTGAGACTCACGGCTCTGAATCTAGCTTGCCTTCAGGTGCTCTTGTGGAGTCTGGGAGTGTTGCAGATGACAGTTAGAGTGATGGGATCATCGAAGATGGAACGAACCTTACTGCAAATACCAACCTGACGGCTGACTCACATGCTGCTGTTGGCATCTTAGTGGCCCTACAAGATGACCAAAACTTGGTTAATATTGCACCTACTCAGTCATCCCCACCTACACAACCTCCTGTGCTCACTCGTGGACGTCGAAACAAGCAACTTGTCCCCATCATAACGACTGAAGTCATGCGCAGTACTCGAAGCAACAAATATAATGGGTTTAAGGCCTCTTAGATCTCTGACACTAAGGCAACTACTTCCAAAGTGCTTCCTCGAGTGACTCCTGCTACTGCGCCCTTACAGATACGCACCTCTGCAGATCAAGCTCATGCAGACAATGTTCCACCTCCTACTCCACTCGCTGTCATGCAGGTTATTGGAACCCAACGTTGTGCGGTACCGGCAGAAGAATTGACTGAAGAAGCACTTTTGGCGGCCTAAGTTGACAACAACTCCAGCAACGCTGCTACTTTTCAAGATGAATTGGGGAGGGATGATGTTTCATCCTCTGCATAATTTGCTGCTTTAGCTTTTATGTCTCTTTTGTGTAGTTGGAATGTCCTCTGCTGGAACATTCGGGGTTTAAATTCGGATGTGAAACAATTAGCGCTCTCCATCGCTATTGCGACTAGTGGTTGTGCAATTGTCTGTTTGCAAGAAACTAAAATGCCTAGCATTTATCTTGCTTTTATTAAGTCATGTTGTCCAAGACGCTTCGATAAATTTGCTTATATCCCCTCTTCTGGTGCTTCGGGTGGTATTCTCATGATTTGGAATTCGGCTTTATTTACTGGCACGGTTGTATCTACTGAAGAATTTGCACTCACAATTAAATTTCAGTCGACTCAATCAGCACAGACCTGGAATTTAATCAATATTTATGGGCCTTGCTCGGGGGACGAACGAAAGAATTACACTGATTGGCTCTATAATGTTCATATCCCTGCTGATGAGGATTGGTTACTTCTGGGGGACTTCAATTACATTCGGGCTCCAGATAATAGAAATAAACCAGGAGGTGACATTAACGATATGGCAACTTTCAATGACATCATTCGTAAACAGAATCTTATTGAAATTCCCATCAAAGGACACTCCTACACTTGGAGCAATATGCAGAAGGAGCCGTTATTGGAACAAATTGACTGGTTTCTCACCTCCATTCATTGGACATCTGCCTACCCTAATACCCTGGTAAAACCTCTAGGTAAACCAACGTCTGACCATACACCTTGTGTTGTTACCATTGAAATACCCAGATCCAAACTATTCCGTTTTGAAGCATATTGGGTTTTACACCCGGGTTTCATGGAAGTCGTTCAAAAAGCATGGGCAAAGCCATTAAAGTCCTCCAATGCCGCGACCACTTTATGTAGAAAATTTAAACACTTGCGCCATGAGATTAAGATCTCGAGTAGGAATATTTCTAAACTCTCCGTTGCCATTGCAAACTCGAACAAGACACTCAAGGAACTTGATGATATTGAGGACAAAAGGAACCTCACCTTGCCGGAGACAAACTTCATGAATATTATTAAGAAGCATCTTCTTCGACTTCTTGATTACCAACGTCTGTATTGGAAGAAACTTTGCACCATTAGATGGGTCAAATTCTGTGACGAAAACTCGAAGTTTTTCCAATCTCTAGCCACAGAAAGATTCAGAAAGAACAATGTTTCCTCACTGTTGGCACTGGATGGTACATGTGTTGAAGATCACAATGGCAAAGAATCTCTACTTTTTTACACTTATAAGGAGAGACTGGGAACTGCTGCACCACCAGAGATGCGGTTTGATCTTCCCACTCTCGTTGAACCCACCCCTGGTCTCGATTCTCTTACGGTGTCATTTACCCCTGAAGAAATTGACGCAGTGGTCAAAGACATGACAAGTGAAAGTTCGCCCAGCCCAGATGGTTTTAGCGGTATTTTCCACAAGACTTGTTGGCACATAATCAAAAACGATATGTATGAGCTATGTAATCAGTTTTATGAAGGCACCCTCAACCTGGAAAGTATCAATGAAGGCCTCATTACCCTAATTCCAAAAATCAGCTCGCCTTCAGCAGTGAACGATTACCGACCGATCACATTACTAAACTGTTGTCTTAAAATGATCACCAAGCTCCTCGCAAATCGCCTTCAGAAAATTGTGTTACAAGTGGTTCATCGCAACCAGTATGGCTTCATGAAGGGTCGCTCTATACAGGACTGTCTCGCCTGGGCATTTCAATATATACATCTCTGTCAAAAATCAAAGCGTGAGATTGTGCTACTAAAGCTCGACTTTGCTAAGGCCTTCGACACCATTGAGCATACGACCATGCTTGACATTATGAAGCACATGGGATTTAACAACCGCTGGCTTTCTTGGATTAGGTGTCTGTTCTCCTCGGGCAAATCTTCCATATTACTTAATGGGGTACCAGGACGTGCATTCCACTGTAAGAAGGGGGTGCGCCAGGGCGACCCACTTTCACCACTCATTTTTGTCCAGGATGCGGATCTACTTCAGGCAGCAATCAACAAAGCATTTCGGCAAGGCCTTCTCCGTCTGCCTTTCCCGTGCCCCGGATAGCGGACTATCCAGTGATACAATACGCCGACGACACGATTGTTCTCCTCCCTGCTTGTGCAACGCAAGCACAAACACTCTAGTCCATCCTGAATGATTATGCAAGCTCCATTGGACTCACAATCAACTTTCACAAATCAACCTTGATTCCCATCAACACGAGTTTGGAGCAAAGTAAGGTCATCGCTGATATTTTTGGCTGCTCAATTGGGACAATGCCATTTACGTACTTGGGATTACTGCTTGGTACCACTAAACCCACCATCCATGATCTCATGCCACTTGTCTGTCGTATTGAAAGAAGTCTCACCTCCACAATGTCCATGATGTCTTATGGTGGGAAGCTATCTTTGCTCAACTCTATGGTCATGTATCTACTCATCTATGCAATGTGTACTCTCAAGTTTACACCCAAGATTATAGAGATGCTGGATCGAATCCGTAGAAGATGCCTTTGGAGGAAACAAACGGATGAGGGCGAACGTTCAAATTCGCTTGCCGCATGGAACATGGTCTGTATGCCTAAGCAAAGTGGTGGTCTAGGTGTTCTGGACCTCAAAACACAGAATGAAGCCCTGTTACTCAAGTTTCTCCACAAATTCTATAATAAGAAGGATATACCTTGGGTTCATCTCACTTGGGACATGCTCTATGATCAAAAAATACCACAAGCTTCCAACTCTGACGGATCATTCTGGTGGCGTGACATACCGAAACTCACACCCATCTTCAGAGGGATCACCAAAGTTAATGTGGTTTGTGGCATGACTACGTTGTTCTGAAAAGACATGTGGATGGATGAGTTACTGATGAAGACTTACCCAAGAGCATTTTCCTTCGCCTCCTGTGAAGACATCTCGGTTCGTGATTTCTTGACCTGCTCTGGCCTACAAGAAACGTTCCACCTACCGCTGTCACCCCAAGCTTTCGAAGAAGTCAAGGCACTACAACTTGACACCACTCACATGCAACCCATGTCCACTGTTCATGATGTCTGGCATTACCTTTGGGGGGACGCTGAATACACTTCCAAGCAGTTTTACAACTTTGTCTTTCGTGAGACTCGAGCACACCAGGCTTTTACTTGGCTATGGAAATCGAAGAATACCATGAAGATAAAAGTGTTCGGCTGGCTTCTGATGCATGACAGACTAAACACCCGTAATATGCTCAAGAGGAGACATTACAATGTGGGAGATGATGATCATGATTGTCCACTATGTGACTCACATGCTGAGGAAACCATTAATCACATGATATTTGACTGCCCCATTAGCGCTCAATGCTGGATCATCTTATCTATTTCATGGATGTTCGACAACTGCCGACTCCACAAGTTGAAACTTCAAAACAGACATGGGATCGGCCAGTGTTCATGGAGGTTTTTCTAGTTGCTGCATGGAGCATTTGGAAGGAGAGGAACAACAAGGTTTTTAGACGTATTGCACTAACTAACTCCTCATGGAAGAATAGATTTAATACTAATTTCTCTCTCCTCACCCATAGAGTGAGGGATAGCCACAAGGAGTTCATTATCTCCTTCCTTGACGATCTGTAATTTTCTTATGGACTTATCCTTAGATTCACCCTTTTGGAGCTTTAGCTTTGTAACATGCTTGTACAGCTGACACACTGATTCTTTAATTTAATCACACAGTAGGAGCCTCTCCTACTGTTTTCAAGGTTCAAAAAATGACATGTAAAATGCCTTCTAGCCGGATTGTAAATTATTTGTCATGGCGGACCTTTTCACTTCAACCTCTTGACCTGATAGTCCGAAGTGTTTCCGAATACCCTCTCAGTTATATAAGAACCGGGGCATGCATGGAAACCAGGCATAGGGGTCATTGGTGCTTGAACAGACAAGTGCCCAACTAGTTATGTTATATTACATGGGTAGTAAGAAACATCTTCCAGGGAGAATACTTTCGTTAAGGGTTCCTTTCCCTTGGTAAGCATGCCCTAAAGTGCATGTTCGGACTGCGAAAAAGGACGCAGGAAAAAACATCTGGGGGCGCATATAAAAAATAAAAAATAAAAAACACCTTTTGTTCATCGACCGAATATTCCCTTAAGAACGCTAGCTTTCGGCTTCACCCAGTCTGAGGTACACATCTAGCTGACCCGGCAGTAACAATCGCAGAGGTGATCCCCTTATGCCGTAGCCGAATTAACGGGAACATAGGGCATAAATACAAGAGCCAGGCAACCTAGCTTGGCCAAAACTTAACTCATATCGACGCATATAATGGCGAAGAAAAGGTACATGTGGAAGAGTAACACATGTGCTGGGCATGAAGGCCAGATAGATAATTTAAGCTTCTGTGTAAGAAGCCCCCAGGTATAGTGAGCGCGGTTAGCGCATCAATAGTGTGCAAGCAGGGCACAAGTTGGCTTTTAAGGACCTGAAGAAAGAAGAAATGGGGAGAGAGAGAGAGAAAGAAAAGACAGGTAATGTATATGTAAAAAATGGACAGAGGAAGGAGACGAACTTAGAGTCCGGCACTAGGCGTAGAATCTTCGGAGCCTGGCTGCGTTCCATGGGTTCGACTCAAGTCGGTTATCCAATGCATCCCGCAGACGGTACACTCCATCGGTCAGAACTTGGTCAATAATGAAGGGACCTTCCCATTTGGGCTCGAGCTTGGTCTTTTTCTTCTCCAGGAGGCGTAGAACTAGTTCGCCAACGTTATAAGTTTTGGCCCGTACTTCTCTGCTTTGGTATCTTTGAGCCTGTTGCTGATAAAATGCGGAACGGGCTTTTGCCACATCGCGCTCCTCCTCTAAGGTGTCCAGACTGTCCTGCCGATCGAGCTCGGATTCTCTTTCTTCGTACATGCGCACTCTAGGTGAGTCATGGATTATGTCGCAGGGCAGAACCGCCTCTGCGCCGTACAACATAAAGAAGGGTGTGTGTCTAGTGGTGCGATTCGGCGTGGTCCGCAGCCCCCAGAGTACGGAGTCGAGCTCCTGTACCCAGTGCATGTTAGATTCCTTTAAGGACCGCACTAATCTGGGTTTGATACCGCTCATGATAAGACTATTTGCTCGCTCCACTTGACCGTTAGTTTGCGGGTGATAGACAGAAGCATAGTTGAGCTTGATGCCCATATTGCCGCACTAGAGTTTTACCTCATCGGCCGTGAAGTTTGTGTCGTTGTCAGTTATGATGCTGTGGGGGACGCCGTAACAGTGTACAACCCCGGATATGAAGTCTATCACCGGTGCATTCGGCCGTTTTAACGGGTTTGGCTTCTATCCATTTGGTGAATTTATCCACCATGACCAGTATGTATTTTTTCCTATGTGTTCCCCCTTTAAGGGGTCCAACCTTATCAAGCCCCTAGATCGCGAAGGGCCAGGTAATGGGATTTGTTTGGAGGGCAGTGGGTGGCATATGGCTTTGGTTTGCAAAAGGCTGGCAACCGGCGCAGCGTTGGACCAGGTCCTGTGCATCTGCCCGGGCCGTCGGCCATTAAAAACCTGTACGGAAGGCCTTGCTTACAAGGGCCCGGGCTGCCGCGTGGTGGCCGCCGAGTCTGGCGTGAATTTCTGCCAGGAGTTTCCGCCCTTCCTCTTCGGAGATGCACCTTTGAAGGAATCCGGTAGTGCTTTTCTTATAAAGCTCTCCCTCGTGGACACTGTAGGATTTAGACCGCCGCACTATGGAACGTGCCTCATTTTGGTCCTCGGGAAGTTCCTGCCAAGTTAGGTAGGCCAGGAATGGTTCTGTCCACGGGGCGATGATGGCCATTATTACGTGGGTGAAGGTGTTATTTCGGTGGCAGAGCCTCCGATTATGTCAGAGTGTTCGATATCGGGTATTGTGGCCGGGGCCGGACTGTTGTTACCGGTGTCCCCTTCCCATACTACGGATGGCTTAAACAGTCTTTCCAAGAAGATGTTGGGTGGGACCGCATCGCGTTTTGCGCCGATGCGGGCGAGGATATCCGCCGCTTGATTGTTCTCCCGAGCCACATGGTGGAATTCGAGCCCCTCGAACCGAACTGACATCCTGAGGACGGCGTTGTGATAGGCCGCCATTTTCGGATCCTTGGCGTCGAAATCTCCATTTATTTGGGATATTGTGAGGTCCGAATCCCCAAGCACCTCCAAGCGTCGAATGCCCATGGAAACTGCCATCTGGAGACCATGTAACAAGGCCTCGTATTCGGCTGCATGGTTGGAGTCCGTGTACAGTATTTGGAGTACATACTAGACTGTGTCTCCGGTGGGAGACGTCAGGATGACGCTAGCCCCCAGACCGGCCAACATTTTAGAGACGTCGAAGTGCATAATCCAATTGGAGTATGCGGCGTACTCTTTAGGGAGTTCGGCTTCTGTCCATTCGGCGACAAAATTGGCCAGCACCTGCGACTTAATGGCTTGCCGAGGTTTATATGTTATGTCGAACCGAAGGAGCTCAATGGCCCATTTGGCAATCCGGCATGTAGCGTCGCGGTTGTTTATTATGTCGTTGAGTGGTACTTCCGAGGCCACTGTAATTGAACACTCCTGAAAGTAGTGTCGTAATTTCTGGGATGCCATGAATACCGCATATGCTATCTTTTGACAATGTGGGTACCGTGATTTTCATGGAGTGAGGACAGTGGATACATAATATACCGGCTTTTGAAGGGGGAATTTATGTCCGTCCGCTTCTCGTTCGACGACGAGCACTACGCTTACGACTTGATTAGTCGCCGCTATGTATAGCAGCATTGGTTCGCCGATGTTAGGTGCGGCCAGGATTGGGTTGGTTGCCAGTATGGCTTTTGTTTCTTCCAATCTGGTTGTGGCAGCATCCATCCACTCGAAGTGTTCGGTGCGCTGAAGGAGGCGATAAAGGGGTAATGCCTTTTGTCCTAAGTGGGAGATAAAGCGGCTTAGAGCCGCCACGCATCTAGTTAATTTCTGGATTTGTTTGAGGTCCGTTGGGATAGCCAACTGTGACACAGCTCAGATCTTGGCTGGATTTGCTTCAATTCCTCTACTGGAGACAATGAAACCTAGGAGCTTTCCGGCCAGTACGCGGAAAACGCATTTTTCCGGATTTAACTTGATGTCGTATGCTCAGAGGTTGTCAAATGTGAGCCTCAAGTCGTCTATTAGAGAGTCGACGTGTTTGTTTTTGACGACCACATCATTTACATATGCCTCGACCGTTTTGCCGATTTGTATCTCTAGGCATGTCTGCATCATGTGCTGATATGTTGCGTCGGCATTTTTGATCCCAAAAGGCATTGAGTTGAAACAGAAAGGGTCGTATGGTGTGATGAATGCCGCAGCGGCTTGGTCGGACTCCGCCAACTTAATTTGGTGGTAGCTGGAGTATGCGTCGAGGAAACACAATGAATTGTGTCCTGCGGTAGCGTCGATAATTTGATCGATGCGGGGGAGTGGGAAGGGATCCTTTGGGCAGGCCTTGTTGAGGTCCTTGAAATCGACGCATAGGTGCCAGGATTTGTCCTTCTTTGGTACAATCACTAGGTTTGCTAGCCAGCTCTGATGTTTTATTTCTCTGATGAATCCGACCTCCAATGGCTTGGATGATTCCTCTCCCATAGCTTGTCTCTTGGGTTCGGAGAAACGCCGAAGAGTTTGCTTGACCGGCTTGAATCCTTTTAGGATATTAAGGCTGTGTTTGGCGAGCCTGCGTGGGATTCCTGGCATATCTGAAGGATGCCAGGCGAATATGTCCCAATTCTCGCGCAGAAACTCTCGTAGTGCGGTGTCCACGGCAGGGTTTAACTATGTCCCGATGGAGGCTGTTTTCGTAGCGTCCGTTGTGTGGACTTGGAATTTGACTATCTCATCCGTTGGTCTAAAAGAGGTGGACTTGGATCTTTTGTCGAGTATCACATCGTCCCTGTCCACTATGGAGCGTAGTGGGGTTAAATCCTCGGTCGCGAGGGCTTCGGATAATGCCTCGAGGGCCAATGCGGCTGTTTTGTTTTCAGCTCGAACGGTTGTGTCCGGATCACTAGCGAGAGTGATGATTCCGTTGGGCCCAGGGATTTTAAGCTTCATGTACCCACAATGGGGTATGGCTTGGAAGTTTGTGAATGCCTCCCACCCTAAAAGGGTGTGGTATCCGCTATTGAACGGGGCCGCTTGGAATGTAATTTCTTTGGACCTATAGTTCTCCGGCGTTTCGAACACCACATCTAGTGTGATTTTCCCAGCACATCGTGCTTCCCGACTAGGTATGATTCCCCTGAAGGTTGTGCTGCTTTGCTCAACGCGGATCTAGTCTATTTCAATTTTCTGGAGAGTTTCCTCATAGATGAGGTTTAACTCACTGCCGCCGTCCATGAGTACTTTGGTGAGTCGAAAGCCGTCCACAATTGGACTGAGGACCAGTGCAGCTGGTGCCCGAGCTGTTCGGAATTTAGGTTCATCACTAGCATTGAAGGTAATAGCCGTGTCACTCCATGGATTTATTGCTAGTACATGGCAGATTTCGGCAAGGTCGTGGAGTGTTCGCTTGCGCCGATTATTTGATGCAAAGGTCTCAAAGACTGTTAATACCATATTGTTATCCCTGGGATGGTGCTCTGTGGCTTTTGGGGTGAGAAGATCCTCGCCACTTTTGGCCACCAGCCGGAGTATCCAACATGTTCTAAGGCTATGTGTTGGTATGGCGCCTTCTGTACTATGAATTTTGCAAGGTCCGTTGAGCCATCCCTCAAATACGGTTCCATGCCCTGTACAGGGTTTTTGCTTTTTTGTAGTTAACCCTGGTGTCTTGTGATAATGCACCCTTTTATATCGGAATGGGTGTGTATTTGGGGCCGGATTATCCCAAAATTTTGTTTCGGTTTTCCAGGAGCTTTCCATCGCATAGTACTTTTGTAGTATGGACGCCAAGTCGGAAAAGCATGTTATTTCATGGTGACTTATGGCGTTAAGGATTCCCTTGTACATGCAATTATTGCAGAAGAATGAGACTGCGTCTTCCTCGCGACAGTCCTTAACCTTGTTCATCACAAGGAGGAATCTGGCGCAATAATGATGTACTGTTTCCTTGGGCTCTTGGCTAATGTGGGAAAGATCGCTTATGTTTGGGTGGGTGGGTGGAATTGAATCCGAATCCTCACCCAATCTGAGACCAAGGGGCCGAGGAGTTTCCAATCTTGGAAGTTTGGGTTCCGGGATGTTGCCCGATAAGTCTGGCCTGCTGCCGGACTCTAGGTTCAGGGCTTGGATGATGTACTCCCATAAATGAGTGTCCGTCTCGGAGAGCTCAGGAATCCGGATATAATTAGTCCTCAAGATAGAGGAAGAGTCGCCGCATTGTTCCTCCACTACCGCGATATGATGGGTGAAAGGTGGAGAGTTAATCTCCCTTTGATCGGGTTTAAGCCCAATCTGATCATAGTCCGTAGCGACTCCCAAGGCGGCGATGCGATCCAAGAGCTCTTTCAGGGAAGAGAGCTCCATTGGATCCATCTGCTCGGCAAGTTCCGAGTTGACGTGGAGGCTGTTTTCGATGACTCGAGAAGTCATCGTTGGTGCAGCGGCCGAACAGGCGGTCATGATAAAACCGCCTAGCCGGAGAGTTTGACCGACAACCAAGGCCCCTCCGGCAGTAATGTCGTCTTTAAGGACGAGACGAGACATCCTTCCCTGTGGTGATGGCATAGTGGAACTCTCAATGAAAGCACCAATGTCGGTGTCAAAACCGGCGGATCTCGGGTAGGGGGTCCTGAACTGTGCGTCTAGGCGGATGGTAACAGGAGACAAGGGACACGATGTTTTTACCCAGGTTTGGGCCCTCTCGATGGAGGTAAAACCCTACTCCTGCTTGATTGATATTGATGATATGGGTAGTACAAGAGTTTATCTACCGCGAGATCAGAGGGGCTAAACCCTAGAAGCTAGCCTATGGTATGACTGTTGTTGTTATGTCCTACGGACTAAACCCTCCGGTTTATATAGACACCGGAGGGGGCTAGGGTTACACAGAGTCGGTTACAAGGAAGGATATCTACATGTCCGTGTTGCCAAGCTTTCGTTCCATGCCAAGGAGAGTCCCATCCGGACACGGGACGAATTCTTCAATCTTGTATCTTCATAGTCCAGCAGTCTGGCCAAAGGTTATAGTCCGGCTGTCCGGATACCCCCTAATACAGGACTCCCTGAATGACTTAGCCTTTGTGTGAGCATTTCCAGTTCTATGGTGATGGTGCGTTGATTTTCAACATCTTCTTCTTCATCACAATTGCCATAGTGTGAAAGAATTTCTCCTTCACTTTCCAAAGAAGATTTTTGATTAGCATTTTCCAGTTCCATACTTTCTTCATGAATCGAGAGGAGTGTCATGACCTCAACATAGTGAAGCTCTCCGTAGTCTGGTCTTTGTTTTATTTCAGCTACAATAGGATCAAAGGATTCATCAAGAGCGCTTAGAAGCTTGTTGACAACATCTTTATCAGTGATTTCAGTTACTCCTCGCTGATGTAGTCTTTCCATAATGTTTGTCAATCAATCTGTGAGTTCCATGGCACTTTCTTTACGAAGGCTTCTGAATCTAGTGAACATAGCACAAAGCATTTGAATGTGAGGATCTGATCTGGCAAACAATTCTTCATGAGCATTGTTGATAGCATCCCAAATTTTCTTTGCAGTATTGAGCCATTGGAACTGAAAGAAAATGTCTTTTGAAAGACTGTTATAGATGATACCTTTTTCTTGAGCATGCAACTGCAGATTTGTTTTATCATCAGAAGTTAGATCATTTTATTGCTAAATGGTGTAGCCATCTTCCACAATTTGCCACAGGTCATAGTTGATGGCTTCAATTCTGATTCTCATTCGTTCCTTCCAGTAGAGGTAGTCCTCTCCATCGAAGATAGGAAATCTTTCAGAGTGTGAGGATCTACCTGCATACGACATACTCAAAACACCAAGGATGTTAGACCTATAATGAACAGAGACAGGGAGAACCTTCTATGATAACAATTGTTAGGACCAAGAGTATATCAACCAAAGGGGGTGAATGGGAGATTCAAAATTTATTTCGAAAGTTTTGGAACTAATCCCAATCACAGCAGGGGAATAGAGTATCAAAGGAAATAAACTGAATCAATCTTCATCGTCAGAAGCATATTCCTCGATGAAGGACGTAATGATAGTACGTGCATGAGAAATGACAACTTTAACTACGATGAGGGAAATGCAACATGCATACAACTGTAGTAGAACAAGACACAACATGGTGTATACAATGATCACGAGTAAATACAAGGAATAAGATGGTGATGAATAATACAGGAGATGAGACTGAAATAGAATGAGCACAGATACACGACATGACAACAACAGAACAAAATGATCAAATAAACTATCGGCACAGAGCACGAATATAAACTGCCGAAGGAAATGCAGGTAGAGTAGATTGAACTAGTGGCGCTCGATGGCGACAGAGAGATTTGGTAGACTAGTTCAGCCTTTTGCTAAAGGGCTACGTCTGGTGGGAGGGGATGTGACTTAACATGGAAGATAAACTCTCTCCACCCCATTCTCCTTCAATGCAGAGTTGACCAGACTCAGGTTGATTTTAGTTGTGGTAGATCCTTGTCGGGGATCTCCAAACCTTCGGTCGACCTCCCCGAACCACAATCACTCTTGGTTGCTCAACTCAGGCTCGATGAAGACACCAATTCTTCAACGCTTGAGTCGAAACCTATCCATCTAGAGAGTGTGTAGCTCTCAAGACATTGGAGTTTAACCATAATTGATAAACCGTCCTCACAAAAAAGATGATCTGGATACTTCAAAATATAAAGACTGAATTGAGTGGACAAACATTAACATAGACCGTTCTCAGGACTGACCACACACCAAAAGCGGCAGTACTAATAAACAATACAGGGTTCACAAACACAAATCAAGTACTGAAAAATAGTACTTACTACAGACAAGCAAAGTTGCACTAATTAAACTTTGCATACTATTTCTTGCCACCGACCTATGGGATGAACCCCGCATAACTGACTAGGCCATGGACTTCGTGAGAGATGTCTACATGCACCATCACCATCTCGTCAACCTTGGAGAACCTAACAGAGTGGTCTTTCCATTGATAAACATGATCATGAAGATAGGCCGCATCAGATTTTTTGGGAAGCTTTACAAGAACCACACCCTTCGTAATCGAAGGCACAGCTAGGAAATTGTTGTGGTCAAGTACAACCTCGAGAAGACCCCTGACAACAATGCTACAGAAAAACACTAGTTCAGCACACGTGGCGACAAGGACACAGCAGCTGGATAGTTTAGCAGTAGAACTCATCGTCAGGTCTTCCAGTTCACATGGCATGACTTTGAGAACTTCATCTCCACCGCGGACCTGGTTCTAATTCAAACAGAAACCATATTTTATTACTACCTCCATTCAGAAATATAAGATGATTTTCGATATTATACTCCATATATGACTACATATACGCACCGAAATGAGTGAACAAAGACACTAGAACATGTCTTCAAAGGCATGAGACCAGAGGGATTACTTGCAATATCCATAACACAAGTTACTGAGGCAAATAAACCCTCTTCAAAAGTAGCATTGATGTTCATAAAGTACTCTCTACGTCCCAAAATGCATGTCTTAGATTTGTCTAGATACGGATGTATCAAGTCACATTTTAGTATTAGATACATCTGTATCTAGACAAATCTAACACAAGAAAGCTGGGACAGAGGGAGTAGTCGAAGGTAACCTATAAGAAATCAGTGTCAAACTCTCGCATGTTTTGGTCAAAAGAGGAATTTAGAACAGTCATTTGGCACACAAAAATCACATGCAAGATCACCCAGAAAGTTGTACTACTAGTACTAGTACTGCGTGTTAGATGAAAAAACATGATCAAGATCGAGAAAAAGATCGTCAAGAAGAGATATTACTTGGACTTGCTTAATGAGGGATCCCAAAGAGGGGGGCTTGGATAGGGCAATGGCTTTGAGCTTGTCTGCGGTAGTCTCGGTGGGGTGCTTGCGCTTCTTCATACCATGAGCCTTGACGGTTTCGGCCAAAGCCATAGACATCACTTCAGCTGGTGCTCTAGCGCCCATCAAGAAACTGTCAAATAGAAATAAAAGAAAAGAAACCATAATTACAAACCCAAAAGAAGAAAAGAGAGGGAGTTATAGGATCAGTATCGGGGTTGCAAGACCGGGCCTTGGCCAGAATCAACACCATTGATGCGCTCAACTTTCCTTCTTTGGGAGAGAAGAACAATGGCAGGAGCAGGTCGGGGTTTTTCTTGAAGAAATGAGGAACAAGATGAGGGAGAAGCGAGGGTTGGGTAGAGAGGAAGCTGAGAGAGAAGAGTGAAATGATGGTTGCTTCGTCCGTCCAACTTACTGCTGGAAAGGAGGGGGTTTTGTGATTTGACGGCTCATTGGGCATTACTGCGGCGCTTTGATCGGGGTAGTCTACCGTCACTCTACTACGGAGTAATTTAGTGCATGGCTGGTGGACCCCGATGCTGGCTGTCCCACACGTCGGCGAAAGTGAGTAATTTAGTGCATGGCTGGAGGAGGATCTGCGCGGTAGAGCGTGTCCACTATTTTTCTGGAGAAAAAAATTATTACTGCAAGCGTTTCCACTCTTACGACGGAGGAGTGCGAAACACGGCAGCCACTTGAACATACACAGTGCTCCTACTACTAGGCATGTGCAGTGGTTCATACGTCAGTACAACATAATCTTGTTGCTCGTGTAGTAAGATATGACGACAACAAATGATGTTGTGCGCATGTCAACTATATGAACAGTAATGTAGTAACATAGTACCGCTTTCTCGACTGTCCGGTTGATAATGAAGGGTGAGATCAATGTTACGAAACATGAACCATATGAAGCACGAATAGTGTTCGGCAGGGTGTATGAAGGGTGCACGGGATGGGAGCAAAACTTCCCTTCTCAACCCACTTTTGGGTGTTTGGCAGAGTGCATGAAGGGTGCATGATTCCACACTAGTAGGTTAACACAAATACTCAAATAGGAAACAACTGCGACCAAGGCGGAGGGGAAAACGAGAAAACTTAATGTCTTTTTGCTAATTAATAGCATTGCATGCACTGAACTAACTACTGCATGTCATGTTTATTAGTCTCAAGTCATTGAAAGCATGCATGGCCCACGTCTCTTATTGGTTGATATGTCACAAAACAAGAAACGTGGAGGGAGTTAATGTACCGTGCCTAAGTTTTTTGGGATTATTTGGTTTTTGTAAGGTGACTTACACACCTAGAGAGAGGAGTATATTGAGATGAGAATGCAACCAAACACACCCACACTCTTTGTGCTACAATGACTGATCTGCACCGTCTAAGTTTGATCCAACGGTCATGTTGCACCGAGACATGGACATGCCCATGCAGAGGGCGCCTAAACACCACCGTAGTCCCTCTGATTCTCGAGGCGCATGACGTTGGTGATGCAGGGGGCAAAACGGCTGAAAGGCAATGCAATCTACGGGAAGGCGGAGGGAGCCAGCCGTGGAGCGGGGAATCTTTTGGTTTTCACCATGGTAAAACACCAGTCGACGACTTCTCACATCAGGGAGTAGTGGGTTTTACAGGTGGAGTCATTGTGACTAATTGCTGCCGCGCCTTCTCCTGTCAATCAAAAAATTAAAAATCCTGTCGCGCCTGCTCCCGTCAATAAAAAATTAAAAATCCTACCGCACTCAAACACCAGAGCAACGCCGCAGTGGATATTTAAATTTACTTGCCGGCAAGTAGATAAAAAGGGGTGAAAAACAAGTGTGGCGGCGGCCTAGCTAATTGGTCGAACTAGCCCAACTAGCAAGCCACCGTGCTTCAATGATGTACTCAGTGGGAAAAGTGGTCTTTCGTGATTTGACGACTCCTTTACTTGCTTCGGCGAAAACACGCGGTAGGGCGTCCCACGTCAGGAAGAATATATCCGCGCACCACCCGGGAGGACCCCGAAACCGTGCGGTAGGATGTGCCATATCTCGGCACGGAGGAAAAATGTTCATGTAAAATTTTACTGTATCATACGTAGTACCTATGTGTCGGGGGAAATCTGCCTCCACGAACACCTATGGGGACCGAGCCCCTTTCTGGATCGGCGGGGGGCGGAGGTCGTGCGAAGAGCGGATCGAGGCGATGCTCACAAGGTGTTTACCCAGCTTCGGGCCGCACGGATGCGTAAAACTCTACTGCTGCTTTGTGGTTTGTATTGTGTTCTTTTTCAGGAGCGCTGAGTGCTACAGTACACTCAGGCAACTAATCAGACCGAGCGTGAGTGGCCTCCTCCTTTCTACATTGCGCATGGGGCCTCCTTTTATATGCGCAAGGGGTTACCCACAGGTGGCAACATAGGCGGGGATAAAACTGGAAAACGTTGTGTTAGGTACAGCTGTTTGCACAGTGCTATCATACCTAACTCTGACGGCAGGGGACAAGGGCATTAAATGCCCGTCTAGGTCGCCCAAACAGTGCAGAAAAGGGACCGTCAGGGGCGCCACCGTTTTCCACGACGGCTATCCTGTCAGCGTTGCTTCGCCACCGCATGCCCCTGGCTGCGCAGCCTCTCGCCACATACGCCTAGAATGGCCCCAGAGCGACACGTGGGTGGATGAGCTGGAACGCAGGCGCGGGGTGGTGCCTTGCGACGGCAAGCGCCTTGTCGCGGTTGATGCCTTGTCGCGCCCGGGAGCTTGTTGCTCACCGGTCCTTGCCGGGACGCGTGGCGCGTTGCAGCAAGTCTCTTGTCATGCCCTGGTCGGCCTTCCCGGCAAGCTCCTCTTGCCGGGGCCTTGTGCTTCGAGCGGCCATCCTGGCAAGCTCCTCTTGTCGGGGCCTTGCTCTCTTCGGGTGGCCTTCCCGGCAAGCTCCTCCTGCCGGGGCCTTGGCTCAAATACTTTGTTCTTGGATGTCCCAAAAAGGGACCATGGAAAGTTTTGGCGATCGCCTGGCAAGCCTTGCCGCGGGGTGCTACGACTGCCCGTGCACAAGTTCGGGGTACTAAGGTACCCCTACTTTAGTACACTGACAGGAGCCCCCGGGCCTGGGCCATACACGGTGCTGAGCGCTGTTGGGCCAGGCCCAAAACAGTGCACGGGCACGCGCGGCCTGGGTCACGCTGCATCTTCTTCTGCATCCACCACGTCCCCCCCGAACGGCACGCGTCGAACGCGGCATTGTGGGGAGAGGCGTGCGTGACGTGGGCGGCATGCGCGGGGCTGAGCCCCGCAGGCATGCGTCACGTCGCAATAAGGGGGGCGGTTCGAGCCATCTCCATAAGTGGAGGGAGGCGTGGAGGCGTGGCTCGTTTGCTGGGCGGGGCCGAGGCACGGTTTCCGAGGCGTCCGCTCCCCACGATCACGGGGTGGGGGGAGGTTGCCTCAGCCGTCGCCTCGGTCCTGCACGCCAGCCACGCGACTTCCATGCACCTGGAGTTGCGGACGGTGGAGGCAGGAAACCGGGCCGTCGCGGGTCGAGGCAGCAGGCCGGTCCCGGTCGCCTGCTCTTCCTGCGTCTTGATTGGCTGAGCGGGGCGGCCGAGCCCCCACCCTGCTCCTTTATAAAGAGCAAGAGGGGGCGACGGAAATCCACACCCCTTCATCTTTTCTTCCCTTCAGCTTCTGATCCCCTCTCTCCATTCGCCATGGAGAAAGGGAACCCTGGTCCTTCATCGGTGGCGGCGAGGGTCGCCGCTAGGCAACGCGCCCCTCCTCCCCTTGCACCCGCGGTGGCAGAGCCAACCGTAAGGGGAAGGGGGAGGGGGCGAGGTCGTGGACGAGGCCGAGGCGCTCGGGGACGAGGCGGACGGGGCGACGCGCCGGCCTCGCCTCCGCCAGCGGCTCCTCTTCTCACGACAGTTCACATCGGGGACGACCCTTGCGAGTTCTTCGTCAGGCTGCGCCGGGAGCCTCGTCGTCGCCTCCGTCTCCCAGCTCCCTTCGCAAGCGTGATGGAGATGGAACAACCCGAGACGCTAAGACTGCGCATGAGTGGCTGCGGGATCAGCGGCACGCGGGTCCACGTTGAGTCCCCAACCCCCGGCGTGATGTATCTTGGTCGAGGGTGGAAGACGTTCTCCCGTATCCACAGCTTGACGGAGGGGTTCACCCTCCATTTTAAGTTGATGGAGGTCGATCTCCTCTCCGTCAAGGTCTTCGGGTGCCACGGGACCCGGGCCCGGTGCTGCGTGGATAGCTCCTCCGACAGCGAAGGCTCCTCCTCGAGCGAGAGCGACGAGGAGGGGAGCGACAGCGACGACGAGGGTAGTGGTCGTCGGGATGACGGGTCTGACTAGGTGTCGGTCGCGGCTCCGTGTGGCACCGGCGACCCCATCATCTGTGTCGCCGGCTCCTTGAGCTTGTCGGGGTCGTCTCCTTGGCGGCTGGCGTAGGGAGGCTGCGGAACAGGAAGAGGGCGGGCGGCAAGGCCGTCAACTCGGAGTACGGGGGCACAGCATCCTCGACAGCGTGCTGACGTCCTGCCGCCTCGTCGAGCCCTGCTTCCGGCGCCGCCGTCACCGTCCAGCTTTCAGACGGCCCCCGGGGTGTTCTCTTGGTGTCTTCTGCCACCCGTAGCTCACCTAGGCGCCCCTTTTGCCCTCCTCGCCTCCTTGTCCTACCTCCTGAGGAGAGAGACAAGAAAGGGATTACGGGCACCTTATCTCTTCTTAACTTGTAAGCCCTCAGGCTTTAGTTGCATTTAAAGCTTGTAATCCCATCTCTCATGTTTTTCATTCTCTCTGAACTGTACATGAGCGGAATGTTTTTTTTAATGAAAAGGGGATGTTTGCCGGGCCATTTGTCCCGCGGGTAAAACCCACGCCAAGGAGCGAATCCTTTATATCGTTAAGATAGACACTTCTTTGCCCGGCAACAGGCCCTGCCGTCTTCCCGCGCCACTTGACCTTTCTCACGCCTTTGGCGGAGGTAGGGATGAGGCGGGTTCGGGCTCCTCATTCCGTCCCTTTGCCGCCGCGGCTACTACTAGAACTGGCCCCAGGAACGCGCTCTGGAGCCCAAAGTTAAGGGAGCACGGCAACTTTTTAGGAAGAAACAAGGTTTTCTCATTCCTCAGTCCATAAGAGAATGCATGACAAGGGATGAAAAACTTATCTGGGATTGCAGCCCCCGGCAACTTTGGCTTGCCACGGGCGAATCTTTGTACTTGCAGCCCCCGGCAACACTGGTTTGCCGGGGACCAGATGCTGGTCCGCCCTTCTTCTCTTCTTCGTCCTTAAGCGGTCTGGCCAGGATATGCAAAAACCTGCGAACCAAGGGAAACGAAAGAACAGGAAAAAAGGACGCAGACCCGACCTCTAAGCTAGGGGTTAGCAGCTGTTAGGCACTATCAACCCTAACCAAGGACAAGACTCGACTCAGCATGCATGCTAAAACTTAGGGCGCCTGCGCTTCATTTACTGCTGCTCAGGGTCTGCGCCTGGCTTTGTACAAAGGATTACATGCAACAGCGGCAAGACTTGTACAAAAGGGTGGTTGCCGGACGGGGTCCGACAACCGCGCCTTACGGGTAAAACTTACGAAGATGCTCAATATTCCAGGAGTTGCTCACCGGAGTGCCATCTTCGGTCTCAAGGCGGACAGCGCCGGGCCTCGTGACTCGTCTCACCCGGTAAGGGCCTTCCCACTTTGGCGTCAACTTGTTATGATTCATGGCGGACGGAGCGTGCCGAAGAACACGGTCGCCTTCCTCGAAGCTTCTGGCTTTAACTTTGCGGCTATGGTAGCGACGCAAAGCTTGCTGGTAGCGAGTGGCTCGCACAGCAGCCTGAACACGATCTTCCTCAAGGAGCAGCGCGTCATGTTCACGCAGCCGCTCTTGCTCAAGCTCATCATAAGCGAGCACTCGAGGTGACCCGTATATGAGTTCCGTGGGGGTAACTGCTTCTGCTCCATAGACTAGAGCAAATGGTGTCTGGCCAGTGGCTCGATTTGGCGTCGTTCTGATTGACCAAAGAGCCACCGGCAGCTCCTCGATCCAGTTTCTTCCGTACTTGTGCAGCCTGTCGAAAGTTCTGGTCTTGAGCCCGCGCAGCACTTCGGCATTGGCCCTCTCCGCTTGACCATTGCTCCTGGGATGAGCAACAGAAGCGAAGCAGACCTTGGCGCCGAGATCTTGGACGTCTTGCATGAAGGCGCGGCTCATGAATTGCGTACCGTTGTCGGTGATAATCCTGTTGGGGATCCCGAAGCGGCAAACAATCGACCTGAAGAACTTGACTGCTGACTGTGCTGTCACCTTCCTCACTGGTTCCACTTCCGGCCACTTTGTGAACTTTTCGATTGCGACGTACAAGTACTCAATGCCCCCGACAGCTCGGGGGAAGGGGCCGAGGATGTCGATCCCCCAGACCGAAAATGGCCAGGATAAAGGGATCGTCTGGAGAGCTTGAGCTGGCTGGTGTATCTGCTTGGAATGGAACTGGCACGCTTCACACTTGGTTACTTGTGCAGTTGCATCCTGGAGGGCTGTCGGCCAGAAGAAACCTTGCCGGAACGCTATGCCGGCAAGTGCTCTTGCGCCAATGTGGTGACCACATATGCCTCCATGTATCTCTGCCAACAGCTTTTGTCCATCTTCCTGGGGAATACACTTCAATTTCATGCCGTTGCGCCCTCTTCTATACAGTGTGTTGTCGATGAACTGGTACATACTTGAGCGCCGGGCTACTCTTTCCGCTTCTTCTTGTTCTTCGAGAAGTTCTCCGTTCTGGAGGAAATGGACAGTCTGCTGCGCCCATGCTGGAGCCTGTGGCTCGACAACAAGGACTGAAGTCACATCTGCTGCTGCGGGAACGTCCGCTTCTACGGCGAGGATCTGGGGCTCAGCCGGAGCTTGATGTTCCCCGGCAAGCTTGCCGGAGCAAAACTTGTCGGGAGCGCCTGCTTCTACGGAACAAACCCTGGGGTTTGCCGGAGCAGACTGCTCCTCAGCACTCTTGGCGTCGATCTTGGGGACCTTCTTGGCAGCGGCTCCGGGGAGCTCTGCCGGAAGATAGTCGCCGGAGACCAACTTCCTCTTCTTGCTCTGTCCGGTTGATGGTGTTACGGATGGCTGAGTCAGCTTGAGCACAAAGGTTCCTGGCTCCACAGGTAACTTAAGTGCTGCGCACTTTGATAGGCCATCAGCAATGTCGTTCTCAGCTCTTGGAACGTGTTCCATTTGTAGGCCGTCAAAGCGCTCTTCTAGCTTCCTCACTTCATCAACGTACGCTTCCATCAACGGACTCTGGTAATCTTTGTTCACTTGGCGGACGACAAGCTGCGAGTCACCCCTGACAATGAGCTTCTTGATCCCAAGTTCTGCCGCGATACTGAGACCGGCGAGCAAACCTTCATACTCTGCAGTATTGTTGGTTGCTTGTTCCTTGGGGAAGTGCATCTGGAATATGTACTTGAGATGCTCTCCGGTGGGCGCGATAAGCAACGCGCCAGCACCGGCGCCTTGCAGCGAGAAGGCACCATCAAAATACATCAGCCACTCTTTGCTTGCTTCTTTGACGGGGATGCTCGTCTCTGGGATCTCTTCGTCTTGTGTCGGTGTCCACTCTGCTATGAACTCCGCCAATGCTCTGCTTTGGATAGTTGAAGTGCTCTCGAATTTGAGACCGAAGCTTGATACTTCCAGTGCCCACTCGATAATCCTGCCTGTTGCTTCTGGATTCTGCAGTATCCTCTTCAGTGGAAAGTGGGTGACAACTGTAATCCCATGTGCTTGGAAGTAATGGCGCAATTTTCTCAAGGCCATGAGAAGGCCGAAAAGCAATTTCTGCACACCAGAGTACCTAGACCTAGCCCCCTGCAGAAGGGAGCTAACAAAGTAAACTGGGCGCTGCACCATTCTCTTCTTCTGCACCTCCACTCGCTCCTGCGCAGATTCATCCTTGTCGGGGCCAGAGCTTGTCGGGGAAGCCTCCTGCTTGTCGCTGGACGCGCTTGCCGCAGTTGCTAGCTCATCATCTGCCTCCCTCTCCGCTACTAACGCAGCACTAACCACTTGATTGGTTGCCGCCAGGTACAGCAGCAACTTCTCTGGTGGTTTAGGCGCGACAAGTATTGGAGCGGAGGACAGGTATTTCTTCAAGTCCTGCAGCGCAGACTCCGCTTCCGGAGTCCATTTTACTGGACCCGCCTTTTTCAAAACTTTGAAAAATGGCAGGGCACGTTCTGCAGACTTGGAAATAAACCTGCTGAGAGCCGTGTCGCAGCCGGCAAGCCTTCGTACATCCTTGACACGTGTTGGTGCTTCAATCTGCTCGATGGCCTTGATTTTGTCTGGATTGGCTTCGATTCCTCGTTGAGACACGAAGAACCCGAGAAGCTTGCCGGAAGGGACTCCAAACACGCACTTCTCGGGGTTGAGCTTGAGGATGATCTTGCGCAGGTTCGTAAAGGTCTCTTCTAAATCTTGAATCAGGGTTGCCCTGTTCCTGCTTTTGACCACTATGTCATCCATGTAGGCTTCCATATTTTTCTGTGGATTTGCGGCTCAAAAGCGGTATGGAGAACCCTCGCAAACGTCGAACCAGCATTCTTCAAACTGAAAGGCATCCGTACGAAACAGTACGTGCCACATGGAGTGATGAATGCGGTCTTTTCCTCATCTTCTTCAACCATGAAGATCTGATGGTATCCTGAGTATGCGTCAAGAAATGAAAGCAGGTCACATCCGGTCGTGGAGTCAACAATCTGATCAATGCGCGGCAAGGGAAAGGGATCTTTGGGACAAGCTTTGTTAACATCAGTAAAGTCGATGCAAAGCCTCCATTTCCCATTTGCTTTGCGCACGACAACAGGATTGGCCAACCACGTCGGATGGAGCACACCTCTGACAAGGCCTGCCGCTTCCAACTTCTTGATCTCTTCTGCGATGAACTCTTGGCGCTCCACCGCTTGCTTCCTGACTTTCTGCTTGACGGGCCGCGCATGAGGACAGACGGCGAGGTGGTGCTCAATCACTTTCCTGGGAACGCCGGGGATGTCAGATGGTTGCCAGGCAAACACATCGACATTCGCCCGCAGGAAAGCAACGAGCGCGCTTTCCTATTTGGGGTCGAGAGTGGCACTAATGGTGAAGGTACCACCAGTGCCGTCCTCCTTGGCGGACACCTTCTTGGTCGTTGGCGAGGCTGCCATTGACTTCATACTCTTTCCTGTGGAGCTCGATGGCGCGTCCTCGACGGTAGCGCAGTACTCTGAAGAGGTGCGCTTGCCGGAGTAGGCACCAGAGCACTTGTCGGGCTTGGTCTTCCTCTTCCCTCCGGGAGCTTTAGCGGCAAGTGGCTTGTGATCCGTTGCGGCTGCTGCTTCCCGGTAGATCTTGTCGGCACAAATAAGGGCATCCTTCTTGTCGCCGAGGACAGAGATGACGCTTATCGGGCCTGGCATCTTGAGCATGTTGTATGCGTAGTGAGAGGCCGCCATGAACTTGGCGAGCGCTGGACGGCCGAGAATTCCATTGTAGGGCAATGGAAAATCGGCAACGTCAAAAGTGATCCTCTCTGTCCTGAAGTTCAGCTCGCTGCCAAATGTCACTGGCAACGTTATCTTCCCCTTCGGCTTGCTCCTTCCCGGGTTGATTCCTTGGAATGTGTCGGTCTCTTCGAGCTCGCTGTCAGGGACTTGGAGTTTCTGGAGCACAGCGGAGGAGATCAGGTTCAAGCCGGCCCCGCCGTCGACTAGCATCTTAGTGACCTTGAGGTCGCGGACTGTTGGTGAGACCAACATCGGCAAGCACCCGATCGCAGTTGTGCGGTCAGGGTGGTCCTCAATATCGAAGATGATAGGCGTGCTGGACCATTTCAAAGGCTTGCGCGACTCGACGGGTGGTTCCGCTGCATTGACTTCCCGCGCCCACTGCTTGAGCTGGCGGTGAGAAGTATGCAGAGAAGCATCGCCGTCTACGCACAAGACCTCCGTGGCTTTCTGAAACTCCTGCTCACTGGTCTCGACATCATCCATGTCTTCGTATTCGTCGTCGTCTTCGTCCTTGTCGCGGCCGCGGGGAGGTCTGTCTGCTTGCCGCTGCTTGTCCTTGTCGCGGCGTCCTCCCTGGCCAGGGCGCTTCGTGCCGGATCCTCCGCCACCTCCCCGGGCTTTCTCCTTGTCGCGTCGCTTGTAGTCGGCCTTTTGCAGCTCGACGAGCCGCTCGACCTGCTTGCAGCTCTGGAGGTCATGGCCCTTGGTGCGGTGGATCTTGGAGTACTGTTCGTTGGTGCCGTCCCGCTTGTCGGCGACCGCCACAGCCTAGCAGTTGGCGCATCCGGCAACCTCCTTGCCGGAGCTACCAGCCTGGGCCTTCTTGGCGGCGCCTTCATCGCCGGACTGCTCAACAACCAGTACTTCTTGGCTCTTCTTCTTCCTGTTGCTCCGCCGCCGGTTCTTCCTTGCCGGGGCGGTATCCTCACTGTCAGATTCTCCTGCTCCAGTGTTCTCTCCGGGGAGTTTCCTTCCTTCCTCAGCAGGTGCACACTTGTCGGCCAGGGCATATAGCTCGCTGACGTCTTTGATCTTGCACATCGCCATCTCCTCCCGCATCCTGCGGTTACGCATGTTCTGATGGAACGCGCTGATGACCGCGGCAGGGTGGACGTCTGGGTTGTTGTAGTGTACGCGGCTGAATCTCTGGATGAACTTGCGCAAGGGTTCCCCTTCTTTCTGGACGAGCAGATGAAGGTCGCTCGCTTGGCCATGGGGTTTGTGGCCGCCTGTAAAGGCGCCAACAAACTGATGGCACAAGTCTGTCAGGGAGGTTATGGAGTTGTCCGGCAAGTGCATGAGCCAGGATCCGATGTTGGATTTGAGTACCAGCGGGAAGTAGTTGGCAAGGATCTTGTCGTCTCGCCCTCCAGCAGCCTGCACCGCAATGGTGTAGATGTTGAGGAACTCTGACGGATGCGACTTGCCGTCGTACTTCTCTGGTACGTCTGGCTTGAAATTCTTCGTGCTGGGCCACTGGACTTGCCGCAGCTCACGGGTGAACGCAGGGCAGCCTACCGCGTACAGCAGGTCGCCTGGTCCCCCCGGCGCATGCATGTCGACAGAGGGCCCAACGCGCTGGTCTGATTGACGCCACGCTTCTCTTCGACGCTCGATGCGAGTACGAGCGTCCTCTTGCTCTCGTTCGTGAAGAACTTGGCGTTGATCGCAATGAGTTTGCGGATTTGACGACGCGGTGGAGTCGTTGTCGTGATGGTTCCGGCGAGTCGGCGATCATGGCCTTTGGGGCAGGGAATGCACGGTGGTCGCACCCCCACCGGTCTTGGCGCCATCGGTTCTCGCCTGGCCGACCTGCCGCGGCTGCGACGCACTATGCTGCCGCGGGGTGTCGCCGTTAGCGAAGCCGATGAGACTCTGTATCGTGGCCCTCTAGTCGTCAGGCTTGTCCGCCGTTGGAGGGTAGTCTAGGAGCAGTTGAGCTCGTGCTAGAGCTTCTGCTGGAGTGGCGGGCAGCGGTGGCGAACGGCGCGTGGAGCGGGATGTGCTCGAACTTCTAACTATGTTAGAAGGAGCAGCACCCGGACCAGGCAGTCGCGCCACGCTCGCGCCAGCACGTTGGTGTGTATGCTGGCCTTGAGCACCCTAGGATCCGCCAGCTCGATCTGGGTCCAGCGAGCGTATGGTACCATGAGTGCCAAGACGCTGCTGGTCCCGTGCCTCCTGAGAGGGGCGCGCTGCATGTTCGGACACCGTGGCACCATGGGCTGGCTCGGCGACGCCCGTTCCGCTGCCGGTGCCGTCCCCACCACCCATTTGCTCCAGGGGCGGTGGGTTCGACGCGGACGGACCAGCCACCTCCGGAGCCTTCTTCTTCGGTGGCATGTCGATGAAGATGATGGAGATCTAGCCTGTGCAGACGCCGGATCAGGTTCACACAACCTCGACGCCCCCTACCTGGCGCGCCAAATATGTCGGGGGAAATCTGCCTCCACGAACACCTATAGGGACCGAGCCCCTTTCTGGTTCGGCGGGGGGCGGAGGTCGCGCGAAGAGCGGATCGAGGCGATGCACACAAGGGGTTTACCCAGCTTCGGGCGGCACGGATGCGTAAAACCCTACTGCTGCTTTGTGGTTTGTATTGTGTTCTTGTTCGGGAGCGCTGAGTGCTACAGTACACTCAGGCAACTAATCAGACCGAGCGTGAGTGGCCTCCTCCTTCCTACGTTGCGCATGGGGCCTCCTTTTATATGCTCAAGGGGTTACCCACAAGTGGCAACGTAGGCGGGGGTAAAACTGGAAAACGCTATGTTGGGTACAGCTGTTTGCACAGTGCTATCATACCTAACTCTGACGGCAGGGGACAAGGGCATTAAATGCCCGTCTAGGTCGCCCAAACAGTGCAGAAAAGGGCCGTCAGGGGCGCCACCGTTTGCCACGACGGCTATCCTGTCAGCGTTGCTTCGCCACCGCATGCCCCTGGCTGCGCAGCCTCTCGCCACGTACGCCTGGAATGGCCCCAGAGCGTCGCAGCAAGTCTCTTGTCGTGCCCTGGTCGGCCTTCCCGGCAAGCTCCTCTTGCCGGGGCCTTGTGCTTCGAGCGGCCGTCCCAGCAAGCTCCTCTTGCCGGGGCCTTGCTCTCTTC
Source organism: Aegilops umbellulata (assembly GCA_032464435.1). NCBI lineage: Eukaryota > Viridiplantae > Streptophyta > Magnoliopsida > Poales > Poaceae > Aegilops > Aegilops umbellulata. The sequence continues at coordinate 149,500,568 of CP136059.1, read as the reverse complement.
GGGTGGCCTTCCCAGCAAGCTCCTCCTGCCGGGGCCTTGGCTCAAATACTTTGTTCTTGGATGGCCCAAAAAGGGACCATGGAGAGTTTTGGCGATCGCTTGGCAAGCCTTGCCGCGGGGTGCTACGACTGCCCGTGCACAAGTTCGGGGTGCTAAGGTACCCCTACTTTAGTACACCGACACTATGGTTCGACCTTGGGACCCAACCAGTCGGTCGAAAACACCCCACTAGCCACACAGCTTCATCATTCTAATATGGCACGCAGGATAGGTGTGGTTAGCTCCGTCTCGACCAGCCACAATGTCTCTTGTTCTAGGCGATTCTTCTATTTTCCAACCTTTTTTTGGTTGTTATAACACCACGGCAAGCTAGCGTCGCTCTTCATGTGTGCCCGTGCAAAGGTTAGACGATGGAGATAAGAGGTAGATCGCAGACCTGGGACCCACCAGTAAGTGAGTCAACGGTCATGCACGGGTTGACGAGGAACTCCCTCTACTCTACTCAATGTAATACTGTATAAAATCAAGTTATGGGACAAAGGTAACAACCGTTGTTGTTTCAAGCTATCGACTTACGCTTTGTAGTCCAGGTTGCCAGTCGAGTCTCGTCTTTCAGATTTATTAGTTTTAGGTCCAAATTTGATTAATGACAAGTGGGACCCCCGTGTGTTGTTCCGATATTTCAGTGTAGGATGGTTTTTTTGAACAAACACTTTGCGCGGTTAGACAAGTAACGACACAAGTTACACATATTCTGCAAGTTTACGAACAAAAATGACAGCGGCATAGAATATCACATCCACCCCGTAGCTTAGATGCTATGGTGATATGAGTTTTTACACCGTTGGAAGTGAGATCCGGTGGCTTGGGAGTAGTCTTTGTAATTATGCGCAATTTCCAAACTCTCCAAAGGTTTTTTGCAAATAGAACATTCAGGCCTCGTGTGTGCCGCAACATCTTGGATCCAATGGCTGCCTGTTGCTCATATTAGGTGCTCCCCGTAGCTTAATTACCCGCTACGATGATATGAGCATCTAGGTTGTATGATCAGTGATCAGATGGCACATGCGCAGTACTTGTACTTTCTGCGCAATTCCCAAACTGTCTTAGCTATATATTGCAAAAAATTCAAACCTCCTACTGTGGGCCGTTAGATCTCCGTGAACTCGTATTACCATAGAATCTACGGTGCGGGAGCACCTCATATTCTCCCGTGCGAGAAAACATAAGGTGCTCTCGCAACTTGGATGCTATGGTGATACGAGCTTCGAGGTCGTTTGATCTGAGATCCAATGGCATCTGAGCAGTCTTTGTGCTTGTAAGCAGTGGCCGAACTCTTTGGGGGCTTTTCTGCAAAATACCATTCGAACCAACGAGTAGGTGTTGGGTCACAAATCCAACGGCCCCGAAGAGCTTGTATCACCAAAGCATCGAAGGTGTGGTAGCACATGATATTCTTACATACAGGAGAATATGATGTCCTCCTTCATCTTAGATGCTACGGTGATACGAGCTTCGAGGTCGCTGGATATGGGATCCAAGGGCATCTGAGTAGTTTTTGTACAAATTGTGTGCAATTCTCAAACTCGTCAAGGTTTCCTGTAAAAATATTAAGACATCATGTGAGCTGCTATATCTCAGATCTACAAGCTCCAAGCAACTCGTATCGACATATCTAAGGTATGGGGATGTCACATCCCTAGCTTTACCCTGGCCTTGGACTAGCTTGGTTGCTGCATCATGTTTAAATTCAATTGAAATTTGAATTGAGGAATTTTCCAAGCCACAGAAAACCTCTAAAAATAACCAACATTTAAATCTCATCAAAGAAGCCCAAGAAAATGTTCCTGTTAAACCTTGAAAAATATTGGCAAGAATAAAGTTCAAACCAATATTTTTGGAGGCTTTAAAATATTTATTTTGGGCCTTGGAATTAAATTAATAACATATTTGAGCTGAACTTATTCTTGTTATATAAGAGATAAAGTTCAAATAATTTTTGTAAGTTTGCATGTGGCCTTGGGCAAGTTTCCTGAGCTCACATAAAAATTTATAGAAAGTTCTAAATGATTTGGTGCTTCAAATCAAATCAAACAAATTACAGAAAATAGAAAATTGTAACAGAAATAAAAGAGAGAGAGGAACCTCACCTGGGCTTACCTGGCAGCCCAGCAGAGGCCCAGCCCACCCCCACCTTGCCAGTCATCCCTCTCCTCGGGACAGAAGGACCGAGGCGCGTGGCCACCGCACGCCGGCACGCGCACGGCCACCTCCTGCTTGCTTGCCGCTGCTGGAGTCGGCCTCGAGCGCCACGTGCATCGCCCGACCCTCCCCTGGACCCCTCTCACTCTCCATCGGCTTCCTCGCCCTTCTCTGCTCCCTCCCCACACGCGCCCGAGCGGAGCTAGTCGCCGCCGCCCGCTGTCCCCGTGGCCACCGAGCTCCCCTCGCCTCTCCGAGCAGTCCACGGGCTCCGCCTCCATCTCCCGCGTCTCTCCGTCAGCTCACAGGACCCCGGACACCCTGTCACCTCGCCATCGACCGTCGTCTCCGCGCACAGCCGTGCATCGCGGCCGTCAAATCCGCCGTCGTCCGTGCCTTCCCGAGCTCGCCGAGAAGCTCTTCGTGACCGCGGTGAGCCCCCGGTCATTTCCCCCCAAACCCTGCCCCCGTTTGGTCGTCGTAGCCGCTGCCCCCTTGCTTATCATAGCCGTCACCGCGCAGGCTCGTCGCCGGCGAAGCCCCGGTGACCAAATGGCCCCGCGCGTGCGTCCGTTGCACTCGCAACGACCCATGGAGCAACGCTAGTGTGACAGCCAACTCGTTTGCAAGCCGCAGCGCTAACCCCGCACCCACCCGAGCTCTGGCCGCCGCCTCGCTCGCCGCCATTGCTGATTCCAACCACCTCAGCATCTCCTGCTGCTACCAAATGACGCGCCTCACCACGACGCGTCCGTAGAGACCAACCTCGCCTCCTCTCGTCGCCAGAATCACCCGCCCGGCGAGCCGCCGCCGCGCTGTGAGGTTGCCGGCGTCCTAACCCCGGCCGCGCTGACGTGGCGACATCATTAGTGGCTAATAACCCACTAACTAACCCCCTGGCTCGCTGACATGCGGGCCCCACTGACTAATTAATCGACTAACAATAATAGACTAAGGTTAATCTAATTGTAGCAGGCCCACGCGTCAGCTTTGACTATGCTGACGTGTGCGTTGACCCGGACCCACTGGTCAGCCTCTGTCCCTTCCCTATTACACTGACGTGCGGGTCCCACTTGTCATGTTTGACCTGGACTGCGCTCTGTTGACCTGCTGAGGTCAGCATGACGCAATGCTGACGCAGTAATGCCTTTTCTGGATTTATTCTAATTCAGGAAATTCCAGAAAATGTTGCAGACTTCAAAAATTCATAGAAATTCAACCGTAACTCCAAATCAAACAAATTATATATGAAAAATTATCAAAAAAATCCAATATATCCATCTGTACTGGTTTGATGCATGTTTAAAAAAGTTAACTTGCTATTTAATGCAACACATGATAAAGCACTATTTAAGATCACAAATGTGTTTGAATTTTGAATCTTTGGTTCAAAATAGCTCAAACCCATCTGGTTGTAGTTGCATTAGCCCAAAACACTCATTTTTCCATGCCATATTCATGCATCATATTGTGCATTTCATTGATTGTGTTTTCTCCCTGTTGCCGGTATTCGTCCCCTCTCGATAGACGTGGTTTCGACGATGAGTTCGATGACACCGATGAAGAGCTATATTATCTTCAGAAGTGCCAGGCAAGCAAAACCCCTTGTTCATTTCGATACAATCCCACTCTCTTGCTCCTGAACTCTTTTACTGCATTAGGACAACAACGATTCAACTGTTACATGTTGCGGTAGCTGAACCCCTTTATCTTTTGCATGACCTGTCATTGCCACAGTAAATAGATGAAACCCACTAGCATGAGTAGGAGTTGTTTGAGCCCTGATGTGCCTACTCATTCATGCTTGTTTGTCGTGCCTGCTACTGCTTAGAGTTGAGTCAGGTCTGATTCATCGGGAATGAATTGGAATGGTGTTGAACATGTCCTACTGTGTGTGAGCTAAGTGTGTGAACACGATTTGGTAAAGGTATTGGTGAGAGGCCATGTAGGAGTACATGGGGGGTTGTCTCATTGAAGTCGTCCTCAGGAACTGAGTTATGTGTTTGTGATCCATGAAACAGCTACTACCATGCATTGGGCCCTGAAATATGACCCCGCTCGACTTCTTAACCACCCTTGTCCTCTGTCCAGGTGTTGCAAGTAGTTTCTGGTGTTTGTAGTTGAAGGAAATATGCCCTAGTGGCAGTAATAAAGTTATTATTTATTTCCTTATATCATGATAAAGGTTTATTATTCATGCTAGAATTGTATTAACCGGAAACATAATACATGTGTGGATACATAGACAAACAGAGTGTCACTAGTATGCCTCTACTAGACTAGCTCGTTAATCAAAGATGGTTATGTTTCCTAACCATGAACAAAGAGTTGTTATTTGATTAACGAGGTCACATCATTAGTTGAATGATCTGATTGACATGACCCATTATATTAGCTTAGCACCCGATCGTTTAGTATGTTGCTATTGCTTTATCCATGACTTATACATGTTCCTATGACTATGAGATTATGCAACTCCCGTTTGCCGGAGGAACACTTTGGGTACTACCAAACGTCACAACGTAACTGGGTGATTATAAAGGAGTACTACAGGTGTCTCCAATGGTAGATGTTGGGTTGGCGTATTTCGAGATTAGGATTTGTCACTCCGATTGTCGGAGAGGTATCTCTGTGCCCTCTCGGTAATGCACATCACATAAGCCTTGCAAGCATTACAACTAATGTGTTAGTTGTTAGATGATGTATTACGGAACGAGTAAAGAGACTTGCCGGTAACGAGATTGAACTAGGTATTGGATACCGACGATCGAATCTCGGGCAAGTAACATACCGATGACAAAAGGAACAACGTATGTTGTTATGCGGTCTGACCGATAAAGATCTTCGTAGAATATGTAGGAGCCAATATGGGCATCCAGGTCCCGCTATTGGTTATTGACCGGAGAGGTGTCACGGTCATGTCTACATTGTTCTCGAACCCGTAGGGTCCGCACGCTTAAGGTTTCGATGACAGTTATATTATGAGTTTATGAGTTTTGATGTACCGAAGGAGTTCGGAGTCCCGGATGAGATCGGGGACATGACGAGGAGTCTCGAAATGGTCGAGACGTAAAGATCGATATATTGGACGACTATATTCGGACATCGGAAAGGTTCTGAGTGATTCGGGTATTTTCGGGAGTATCGGGGAGTTACGGGATTACGGGAGAAGTAATGGGCCTTGATGGGCTTTAGTGGGAAGAGGAAAAAGGCTGCTGCGCCCCCCCTCCCCTCTAGTCCGAATTGGACTAGGGAAAAGGGGGCCGGCCACCTCTCCTTCTCCTCCTATTCCTTCTCCCTTCCTCCCCTTTTGGTGGACTCCTACTAGGACTTGGAGTCCTAGTAGGACTCCATATGCTGGCCGCACCTTTGCCTTGGCCGGCCTCCTCCTCCTCCATCCTTTATATACAGGGGCAGGGGGCACCCCATAGACACACAATTGATCAACGTGATCGTTCCTTAGCCGTGTGCGGTGCCCCCCTCCACCATATTCCACCTCGGTCATATTGTAGCGGTGCTTAGGCGAAGCCCTGCGACAGTAGAACATCAAGATCGTCACCACGCCGTCGTGCTGACAGGACTCTCCCTCGACACTCGGCTGGATCGGAGTTCGAGGGACGTCATCGAGCTGAACGTGTGCAGAATTCGGAGGTGCCGTACGTTCGGTGCTTAGATCGGTTGGATCGTGAAGAAGTACGACTACATCAACCGCGTTGATATAACGCTTCCGCTTTCGGTCTACGAGGGTACGTAGACAACACTCTCCCCTCTCGTTGCTATGCATCACCATGATCTTGCGTGTACGTAGGAATTTTTTTGAAATTACTACGTTCCCCAACAGTGGTATCCGAGCCTAGGTTTTTATGGTTTGATGTTATTTGCACGAGTAGAACACAAGTGAGTTGTGGACGATACAAGTCATACTGCCTACCAGCATGTCATACTTTGGTTCAGCGGTATTGTTGGACGAGACGATCCGGACCAACCTTACGCGTACGCTTACGCGAGACCGGTTCCCTCGACGTGCTTTGCACATAGATGGCTTGCGGAAGACTGTCTCTCCAACTTTAGTTGAACCAAGTGTGGCTATGCCCGGTCCTTGAGAAGGTTAAAACGGAGTCTATTTTACGAAGTATCGTTGTGGTTTTGATGCGTAGGTAAGATGAGTTCTTGCTTAAAGCCCGTAGCAGCCACGTAAAACTTGCAACAACAAAGTAGAGGACGTCTAACTTGTTTTTGCAGGGCATGTTGTGATGTGATATAGTCAAGACATGATGCTAAATTTTATTGTATGAGATGATCATGTTTTGTAACCGAGTTATCGGCAACTGGCAGGAGCCATATGGTTGTCGCTTTATTGTATGCAATGCAATCGCGATGTAATGCTTTACTTTATTACTAAGCGGTAGTGATAGTTGTGGAAGCATAAGATTGGCGAGACGACAACGATGCTACGATGGAGATCAAGTTGTCGCGCCGGTGACGATAGTGATCATGACGATGCTTCGAAGATGGAGATCACAAGCACGAGATAATGATGGCCATATCATATCACTTATATTGATTGCATGTGATGTTTATCTTTTATGCATCTTATCTTGCTTTGATTGACGGTAGCATTATAAGATGATCTCTCACTAAATTATCAAGAAGTGTTCTCCCTGAGTATGCACCGTTGCGAAAGTTCTTCGTGCTGAGACACCACGTGATGATCGGGTGTGATAGGCTCTACGTTCAAATACAACGGGTGCAAAACAGTTGCACACGCGGAATACTCAGGTTATACTTGACGAGCTATGCATATAAGATATGACCTCGGAACACGGAGACCGAAAGGTCGAGCGTGAATCATATAGTAGATATGATCAACATAATGATGTTCACCATTGAAGACTAAGCCATTTCACGTGATGATCGGTTATGGTTTAGTTGATTTGGATCACGTGATCACTTAGAAGATTAGAGGAATGTCTATCTAAGTGGGAGTTCTTAAGTAATATTATTAATTGAACTTTAATTTATCATGAACTTAGTCCTGGTAGTATTAGCATATCTATGTTGTAGAACAATAGCTCGCATTGTTGCATCCCTGTGTTAATTTTGATATGTTCCTAGAGAAAATTGTGTTGAAAAATGTTAGTAGCAATGATGCGGATTGGATCCGTGATTTAAGGTTTATCCTCATTGCTGCACAGAAGAATTATGTCCTTGATGCACCGCTAGGTGACGGACCTATTGCAGGAGCAGATGCAGACGTTATGAACGTTGTGCTAGCTCAATATGATGACTACTTAATAGTTTAGTGCACCATGCTTAAACGGCTTAGAATCGGGACTTCAAAGACGTTTTGAACGTCATGGACCATACAAGATGTTCCAGGAGTTGAAGTTAATATTTCAAGCAAATACCCGAGTTGAGAGATATGAAGTCTCCAACAAGTTCTATAGCTAAAAGATGGAGGAGAATCGCTCAACTAGTGAGCATGTGCTCAGATTGTCTGGGTACTACAATCGCTTGAATCAAGTGGGAGTTAATCTTCCAGATAAGATAGTGATTGACAGAATTCTCTAGTCACCATCACCAAGTTAGTAGAACTTCGTGATGAACTATAGTATGCAAGGGATGACGAAAACGACTCCCGAGTTTTTCATGATGATGAAATTGATGAAGGTAGAAATCAAGAAAAACATCAAGTATTGATGGTTAACAAGACCACTAGTTTCAAGTAAAGGGCAAAGGGAAGAACGGGAACTTCGAGAAGAACGGCAAGCAAGTTGCTGCTCAAGTGAAGAAACCCAAGTCTGGACCTAAGCCTGAGACTGAGTGCTTCTACTGCAAAGGGACTGGTCACTGGAAACGGAGCTACCCCAAGTGATTGGTGGATAAAAAGGATGGCAAAGTGAACAAAGGTATATTGGATATACATGTTATTGATGTGTACTTTACTAGTGTTTATAGAAACCCCTCGGTATTTGATACTGGTTCAGTTGCTAAAGCTTAGTAACTCAAAACAGGAGTTGCAGAATAAACAGAGACTAGTTAAGGGTAAAGTGACGATGTGTATTGGAAGTGGTTCCAAGATTGATATGATCATCATCGCACACTCACTATATTTTCGGGATTAGTGTTGAACCTAAATAAGTGTTATTTGGTATTTGCGTTGAGCATAAATATGATTTGATCATGTTTATTGCAATACGGCTATTCATTTAAGTAAGAGAATAAATTGTTGTTCTGTTTACATGAATAAAACCTTCTATGGTTATACACACCAACGAAATGGTTTGTTGGATCTCGATCATAGTGATACACATATTCATAATATTGAAGCCAAAAGATGCAAAGTTAATAATGATAGTGCAACTTATTTGTGGCACTGCAGTTTAGGTCATATTGGTGTAAAGCGCATGAAGAAACTCCATGCTGATGGGATTTTGGAATCACTTGATTATGAATCACTTGATGCTTGCGAACCATGCCTCATGGGCAAGATGACTAAGACTCCGTTCTCCGGAACAATGGAGCGAGCAACTGGCTTATTGGAAATAATACATACTGATGTATGCGATCCGATGAGTACTGATGCTCGCGGCAAGTATCATTATTTTCTGACCTTCACAGATGATTTGAGCAGATATGGGTATATCTGCTTAATGAAATAAGAAGTCTGAAACATTTGAAAAGTTCATATAATTTCAGAGTGAAGTGGAAAATCATCGTAACAAGAAAATAAAGTTTCTATGATCTGATCATGGAGAAGAGTATTTGAGTTACGAGTTTGGTCTTCAGTTAAAGCAATGTGGAATAGTTTCACAAACTCATGCCACCTGGAACACCACAGCATAATGGTGTGTCCAAACGTCATAACCATACTTTATTGGATATAGTACAATCTATAATATTTCTTACCGATTTACCAATATCGTTTTGGGATCATGCATTAGAGACAGCTGCATTCACGTTAAAAAGGGGCACCATCTAAGTCCGTTGAGACGACACAATATGAACTATGGTTTGGCAAAGAAACCAAAGTTGTCGTTTCTTAAAGTTTGGGGTTGTGATGCTTATATGAAAAAGTTTCATCCTGATAAGCTCAAACCCAAATCGGAGAAATATGTCTTCATAGGATGCCCAAAGAAGACAGTTGGGTACACCTTCTATCACAGATCCGAAGGCAAGATATTCGTTGCTGAGAATGGATCCTTTCCAGAGAAGGAGTTTCTCTTGAAAGAAGTGAGTGGGAGGAAAATAGAAAACTTGATAAGGTAATTGTACCTTCTCCCTTATTGGAAAGTAGTTCATCACAGAAATCTGTTCTTGTGACTACTACACCAATTAGTAAGGAAGCTAATGATGATGATCATATAACTTCAAGATCAAGTTACTACCGAATCTCGTAAGTAAACCAGAGTGAGATCCGCACCAGAGTGGTACGGTAATCCTGTTCTGAAAGTCATGTTACTAGACCATGATGAACTTGCGAACTATGAGGAAGCGATGATGAGCCCAGATTCCGCGAAATGGTTTGAGGCCATGAAATCTGAGATGGGATCCATGTATGAGAACAAAGTATGGACTTTGGTTGACTTGCCCGATGATCGGCAAGCAATTGAGAATAAATGGATCTTCAAGAGGAAGATGGACGCTGATAGTATTATTACTATCTACAAAGCTAGAATTGTCGCAAAAGGTTTTCGACAAGTTCAAGCTGTTGACTATGATAAGAGTTTCTCACTCGTATCTATGCTTAAGTCTGTCTGAATCATGTTAGCAATTGCCGCATTTATGAAATCTGGCAAATGGATAAACAAAACTGCATTCCTTAATGGATTTATTAAAGAAGAGTTGTATACGATGCAACTAGAAAGTTTTGTCGATCCTAAAGGTGTTAACAAAATATGCAAGCTCCGGCGATCCATCTATGGACTGGTGCAAGCATCTCGGAGTTGGAATATACGCTTTGATAAGTTGATCAAAGCATATGGTTGTATACAGACTTGCGGTGAAGCCTGTATTTACAAGAAAGTGAGTGGGAGCACTACAACATTTCTGATAAGTATATGTAAATGACATATTGTTGATCGGAAATAGTGTAGAATTATTCTGCAAAGCATAAACCAGTATTTGAAAGGAGTTTTTCGAAGAAAGACCTCGGTGAAGCTGCTTACATATTGAGTATCAAGATCTATAGAGATAGATCAAGACACTTGATAAGTTTTTTCAATGAGTACATACCTTGACAAGATTTTGAAGTAGTTCAAAATGGAACAGTCAAAGAAAGAGTTCTTTCCTGTGTTACAAGGTATGAAGTTGAGTAAAGACTCAAAACTCGACCACGACAGAAGATAGAAAGAGAATGAAAGTCATTCCCTATGCCTTGGCCATAGGTTCTATAAAGTATGCCATACTGTGTACCAGATCTATTGTATACCCTACACTGAGTTTGGCAAGGGAATACAATAGTGATCTAGGAGTAGATCACTGGACAGCGGTCAAAATTATCCTTAGTGGAATAAGGATATGTTTCTCGATTATGGACGTGATAGAAAGGTTCGCCGTAAAGGGTTACGTCGATGCAAGTTTTGACACTGATCTGGATGACTCTAAGTCTCGATCTAGATACATATTGAAAGTGGGAGCAATTAGCTAGAGTAGCTCTGTGCGGAGTATTGTAGACATAGAATTCGCAAAATACTTACGGATCTGTATGTGACAGACCCGTTGACTAAAATTATCTCACAAGCAAAACTTGATCACACCTTAGTACACTTTGGGTGTTAATCACATAGCGATGTGAACTAGATTACTGACTCTAGTAAACCCTTTGGGTGTTGGTCACATACCGATGTGAACTATGGGTGTTAATCACATGGTGATGTGAACTATTGCTAGTAAATCACATGGCGATGTGAACTAGATTATTGACTCTAGTGCAAGTGGGAGACTGAAGGAAATATGCCCTAGAGGCAATAATAAAGTTATTATTTATTTCCTTATTTCATGATAAATGTTTATTATTCATGCTAGAATTGTATCAACCGGAAACATGATACATGTGTGGATACATAGACAAACAGAGTGTCACTAGTATGCCTCTACTAGACTAGCTCGTTAATCAAAGATGGTTATGTTTCCTAACCATGAACAAAGAGTTGTTATTTGATTAACGAGGTCACGTCATTAGTTGAATGATCTGATTGACATGACCCATTATATTAGCTTAGCACCCGATCGTTTAGTATGTTGCTATTGCTTTATCCATGACTTATACATGTTCCTATGACTATGAGATTATGCAACTCCCGTTTGCCGGAGGAACACTTTGGGTACTACCAAACGTCACAACGTAACTGGTGATTATAAAGGAGTACTGCAGGTGTCTCCAATGGTAGATGTTGGGTTGGCGTATTTCGAGATTAGGATTTGTCACTCCGATTGTCGGAGAGGTATCTCTGGGCCCTCTCGGTAATGCACATCACATAAGCCTTGCAAGCATTACAACTAATGTGTTAGTTGTTAGATGATGTATTACGGAACGAGGAAAGAGACTTGCCGGTAACGAGATTGAACTAGGTATTGGATATCGACGATCGAATCTCGGGCAAGTAACATACCGATGACAAAAGGAACAACGTATGTTGTTATGCGGTCTGACCGATAAAGATCTTCGTAGAATATGTAGGAGCCAATATGGGCATCCAGGTCCCGCTATTGGTTATTGACCGGAGAGGTGTCACGGTCATGTCTACATTGTTCTCGAACCCGTAGGGTCCGCACGCTTAAGGTTTCGATGACAGTTATATTATGAGTTTATGAGTTTTGATGTACCGAAGGAGTTCGGAGTCCCGGATGAGATCGGGGACATGACGAGGAGTCTCGAAATGGTCGAGACGTAAAGATCGATATATTGGACGACTATATTCGGACATCGGAAAGGTTCTGAGTGATTCGGGTATTTTCGGGAGTATCGGGGAGTTACGGGATTACGGGAGAAGTAATGGGCATTGATGGGCTTTAGTGGGAAGAGGAAAAAGGCTGCTGCGCGCCCCCCTCCCCTCTAGTCCGAATTGGACTAGGGAAAAGGGGGCCGGCCACCTCTCCTTCTCCTCCTATTCCTTCTCCCTTCCTCCCCTTTTGGTGGACTCCTACTAGGACTTGGAGTCCTAGTAGGACTCCATATCCTGGCCGCACCTTTGCCTTGGCCGGCCTCCTCCTCCTCCATCCTTTATATACAGGGGCAGGGGGCACCCCATAGACACACAATTGATCAACGTGATCGTTCCTTAGCCGTGTGCGGTGCCCCCCTCCACCATATTCCACCTCGGTCATATTGTAGCGGTGCTTAGGCGAATCCCTGCGATAGTAGAACATCAAGATCGTCACCACGCCGTCGTGCTGACAGGACTCTCCCTCGACACTCGGCTGGATCGGAGTTCGAGGGACGTCATCGAGCTGAACGTGTGCAGAACTCGGAGGTGCCGTACGTTCGGTGCTTAGACCGGTTGGATCGTGAAGAAGTACGACTACATCAACGGCGTTGATATAACGCTTCCGCTTTCGGTCTACGAGGGTACGTAGACAACACTCTCCCCTCTCGTTGCTATGCATCACCATGATCTTGCGTGTACGTAGGAAATTTTTTGAAATTACTACGTTCCCCAACAGTAGTATGCTGGGGGCCGCACGCAGCGCTGACCGTAGGGGTGGGCTGTTTTGCGGTAGGCACGTGGCCGGGCCAGCCGGGCGCCCGTTTGGTCTCTCGGAACCCTGTACACATCGTTAGGGGCCGTATGTAGAAACCTAGGCCGGACTCCCTGCGGATGGAACCTGAATAGGCGATGAACCTGGACTAGAGACTTGAGTGCTTAGGTAGGTCGTGGTCTACACCCACGTCGGCTTTCGCTTGAAGTCTGCCGAGCACATGTCGTGTGCAGACGCTAAGTGGTGGAAACATGTATGAAGAAGTACACCCCTGCAGGGTTAACCTCATCTATTCGAATAGCCGTGTCCGCGGTAAAGGACTTCTGGGTTGCCTATAACAGTTCATAGACAAGTGAAGGTCGATACTCTAAAATGCGCAAGATAAGCGTGAGTGCTATGGATGGCGTTCTCGTAGGGGGACGGGAGCGGATCCATAGTGGTGTATTGATATGGTGAATATGTGGACTCGTGTGCGCCACCTCAAAAGAGTTACTTGCAGTCGTAGTTTAGGATAGCCACCGAGTCAAAGCTGGCTTGCTGAAGTTAAACTCCACCACCCCCTTTTGATACTGATGCATATGTAGCTAGTTCTGATGTAAGTCTTGCTGGGTACAATTGTACTCACGTTTGTCTATTTTATGTTTTGCAGAGAGAAGTCAGTCTCGCTAGTAGTTCCGTGTGGACTTCGACGTTTAGCTTGTTACCTCAGCTACGATCTTGTGCCCTCGGCAGGATCTGGTAGATAGTCAGGCTTCTCAGCCCTTTTCATTTATAGATGCCTGTACTCAGACATGTTAAGCTTCCGCATGTGCTTCTTGCTTGTATGCTCTGAATGTTGGGTCATGAGACCCATGTTTGTAATATCTCGCTCCTCGGAGCCTAATGAATAAATACTTGAGTCGTAGAGTCTTGTTGTGATGCCATGTTGTATTTACACATATCGAGCATATTGTGTGTATGATTGAAATGCTGCTATGTGTGGGATCCGACTATCTAGTTGTTTATCCTTGGCAGCCTCTCATATGGGGAAATGTATTCTAGTGCTTCTGAGCGATAGTAGTCCGCTACAGCCCGGTTCACCGGAGTCCTGCTAGCCCAGCACTACTGCTCGGAACACATGACTGGCCGGCATGTGTTTCACCTCGTTCCTATGTCTGTCCCTTCGGGGAAATGTCACGCGGTGTTATCCGGAGTCCTGCCTAGCCTGCTATAGCCCGGAATACCGGAGTCTTGGTAGCCCAGTGCTACAGCCCGGATTTATACGTTGTTGACCGACATGCTCGATGTGATTCATGTATGCCTGTCCTCATGGGTTAGTGCCGCGTTGGGTTCACGACTAGCCATGTCGGCCTAGGTTCTCTATCATATGGATGCTAGCGACACTATCATATACGTGAGCCAAAAGGCGCAAATGGTCCCGGGCCAGGTAAGGTGGCACCCGTGGGAGTACCGTGCGTGAGGCCGCAAGGTGATATGATGTGTTACATGCTGGATCGATGTGGCTTAGGATCGGGGTCCTGACAGGGGGCACATGATATTCTCCTGGGGAGGAGGGTGGGGGTGCACAACCAATCGGTGGTTGGGAGGGTGGGGACAAATATAATCTAAACAAACCTAAACATAGCATCACAATTTTATCTAAGGTCGAGGAGGTGACCCCCATCAATCATAGCTCCACCTAATTAAACACAACATTTGCATGTACTGTAGTACTAGACTTAATATTCATGTTTCAGTTTCTTGTTCATTTTAAATACTGAACTGAGGACCATGCATGTCTTACATTTTACTCCCTTCATTCCTGAATATTAGTCTTTTTATAGATTTCAAATGGACTGGCACATATGGATGTATATAGACATATTTTAGAGTGTAGATTCACTCGTTTTGCTCCGTATGTAGTCGCTTGTTGAAATCTCTAACAGACTAATATTTAGGAACATAAGGAGTATTTTTGAATTTGTTTCATACATGCATGGTTTGGAAAAATAGATGCACTATACTTATTGGATTGTTGTTGTGTTCGTGTGTGGGTGTCTCTGTGTGTGTGTATGTGTGTGTGTGTGTGGTCATATGCTTGATACATACAAAGTTTTCTCACCTCCATATTGTTCATCTTTTAAATTTGAATTGGCATTGAAACACTTACCAGGGATACCATGAAATGTGAAATCCACGTTGAGATCACTATATCACAAACTCACTCTAATTCAACAACTCGTCATAAATCAATTACCTCGTTGAGATTAGTATTTGCAAGGAAAATACGGGCATTGTAATACACATAGATTCGTTTGGCAATTTAAAAGGTTCCTTTGGTATTCTTGAATGGTAGGAACCAACGGCGTACCAGCCAGACCTTGGCTCGTGTTGATCCTAAAAACTAAAAAGTAAGAAAAACCAGGCTCATGTCCTTCTGGTGGCGTGTGTGGTACGCACCTTAGGCAACCCCAACCAGTCGAGCATCCGCGTTTGGAGTCGAAATATCTTGCGGCCAGAATTCCAGCCCTAGGAAATTCCCCTCATGTCCCTGGTCCATAATGACTATCGATGAACAACGAAGGGATGCTTTAGTAACTGGAAAACGTTACCTACCATGCCGAGCACAGTTCAATTCCCTCGGTCAACGCTCACCAAGGTCACCCGTCAACTGCATTGCCTAGTACTACTACTACTACACCAGGGTGAGCACAGAATTGAACCCGTTTGTTTATTCCTAGTACTTGAGTTAATATATCAGGCAATGCACTAGTACGGAGGTATTATCCTTTTGCTCTGCATATATAACTTGTCTGAAGTCTAACTAAGAAAAATGTTTGACCAAATCCTTTCTTAAGAAATACAACGAGACAGATGTCTGGCTTGAAAATTTATTGCATGATGCAGGTTATGATATTGTTTCGAATCCTGGATCTTAAATTTCAGAAAATCCAAAAGTGACCATAAATTCTTGAAACTAAGCATGGTCATGTGATATGGCACAAATATTACTTCATAATTTTTTCTTCAATTTGAGACAAGCTACTTATGACAAGTTGCACAAATGAAGAGCCAAGGTATTTTGGAACAAAGACCTGTCACATTAAGGCGAACGCTTTCACTATTGAAACCATGGGCGTTGATGTTCCGCCACGAGTCCCGCTTCTCATCGGCAGGTGCCGTCCGAGTAAGCGTGTGAGTCGATGGGAGGCATGCAAGTAGACCGCTGTGCCGGCTGACAGGGAGGCGTGCGAGCAGACCGCTGTGCAGGCTCACCGGGAGGCGAGCCCTTTGACCACGCTCCGCCGCCCACCTTCATCCCAACTGCTCGCACTTTTAATGTCGTCGGCGCTGCAGTTTAAAATCAACCCCGCACTCCCCGGTATCGCTACAATCTTCTCTCTTCCTCTCCGATTCTCCTGTCGTCTACCTCCAACCAGCCTGACCTGAACGTACGCCATGCTGCATCACGATGGTCTGCCCTTAGTCTTCCAATTTCCCGAGGAAGACACCCAGCTGGAGTCTCAAGAACAGAAGGCGCTTTGGGACGAGCTTGAACTAGCCTTGCAGGAAGACGCCGCGCCTGCCCCCGCTCCCGTCGCCCCGACTGCGCCAGGGCCCATCCCTGTGGCATTGATGGGATGGGAGCCGCACATTGTCGCCGAGCTTGATGCCACGGGGTTCCACGAGGTCCCCGCCGACTTTCACGCGCACGTGCACCTGCCAGCGCATACGCCTACGCGTGCACTGACGTGCACGCCCGTGCACCTGCCAGCACAAGTGCCTGCGCGTCCACTGATGTGCGTGACCGTGCCCGTGCCTGTGCACACGAATGTTTCCGTTGCGCCAGTCCCCGCGCGGGTGCCAGTGCCCCCCTCAGCGGCATGGATGGCCGCCGTTGACCGCTTCCTTGCACCAATGCCAGTCGCCTCCTCCCGCCAGTTGACTCGCTCCGAAGTCCAGAACATTTTGGCCTTCCTTGAAGCTAGGCCAACGTCCAGGAGTACGCCAGCAACGGCGCAAGGCGCCGCCGTCACTGTCGGACAGTGGCCCGATGACACACACAACACGGCAGAGGAGCCGCTTCCCACTGCAAGACACCCCCGCCGCCACCGCGTAATCTAAATTTGCCATGAAAAATGTTCGGATTGCCATGCTTAAAATCCAAACGTTTACCATTTCCGTTTATTTTAGATCGATCATCGTATAATTTAAAGTCGGAGTCAGACTAAACGAAATCTATGGTTTGATCGATTGAATGTTCTGCTAGAGTCATATCAAATTAAAAATAAAACGTCATCAAGCCACATGTATTCCTTGTCATCCAACGACCTAGACTACTTCAATGTCGAGCGCTCAATACGTTTAGCGTGCAGTTAATTTCATGCCAAAAATAGTGCTAATCACATAATAACACGCAAATAATATCCTACTTAATATCCGCATGCATTTAATATACTTCCAAATTAACGTGAATTGCACGTACACACTGACTAGTGTTGCTAGCACATGAAACTGGTGCCGTAACTTGTGAATGCGTCCAGATATGGTCAACGACAACATCGCCCGCGAGTTCTTCATGTTTTCCCGTGCGTGTAAACGCAGAAGGGTAGGAGAGAGAGAGAGCACACATGGAACCCACCAGTAAGTGAAGGCGAATAGTACTAAAAATAATATTACATGGTATCAATTAAATAGGCTGTGGTAATACAAAAACATTATGTGAACAAAGGGAGGTACAACAAACATTGTTGTTCTACGTATGTTGCCTATTGACGTGCGGCTTGAAGGCACTGGTCGCATGTTCGATCCGCGTCCTTTATTTTTTAATTTGTATATGGGTCCAGATTTGTTTCATGACATGTGGGCCCCTCGGTGTGTAGTTTGTAGCACTTTAATTTGTGGGTCGAAATTTGTTCCATTCCTGGTGGACGATCGGTGTGTAGTTTTGTAGCTTATTTATAATAATTAAAGAGAACAGCACAGTTTTTTGCAATAATACCATGGTGCGACGTTGAAGGCGAGAAAGGACGTGCGAGAGAGCGATGACCGAGCCAGACGGAAATCAACTAGGGGAGTTGCGGGGGTTGCAACGGTGTTTCAGGTAGTTGTGGGCCGAATGCTACGAAAATATAATCTAAACAAACCCGAATAAATGCCTACACAAATTAATCCAAGGTTGGAGTGCCCCTCGCAATGTAAATAGCTCCGACTTTGCGAGGGATGGAGAGGTAGCTTCAATGTGTGGAAGATACGGCGTGAGAAAGCGAGGTAAATCAAGAGACATATAGATAGAGAGACAAAGTGAGTGTGGTCCGACATCATTGACCAAATATATATGCTCTGGAGAGATATTGTCCGATTGAGCTTTTGGCAAGGGTGAGGGCTGTAAGATAGAGCTTGAGAGATTATCCAGTCACAGACGTGTAGATATATTTTGTGCACGGGAGGAAGCAAGGTCAATCGGTCACATAGGGTCGTCGTGCGATCGAAAGAGTGAGACGGGTTGGAGAGAGTGACCTAGATAGACAATGTGCGTGAGAGAGTATAGAATGTGAATAAGTCGAATTGGGCTCAAACATGGTGATATATTGTTTTTGTCCGAGAAAGAGCGAGGTCAATCGAGACATACAAAGAGAGAGAGAGGGACAGAGAGGGAGAGAGAAAGAGAGAGAGAGAGAGTGGCCCGCCATGAGGTCGAAAGAGTGGGGGCGGCTTCAATGGACCGACCTAGATAGACAATCTGCATGAGAGAGTATAGAGTGTGTTGATCGAGGCCCGAAGAGGGAGATATATCACTTGTGTGTGAAAGAAAACGAGGTTAAACGAGACTCAGATAAAGAGAGTGAGATTGAGCGAGTGTGGCCCGCCGTGCGGAAGAAAGAGTGAGACAGTCTCGAGGGAGTGACCTAGATAGACAACTTGCATGCGTGTGCACGAGAGGTTGGGGGGCTAGATAGACAATGCATGTATTTAGCGCGAGAGGGTGAGAGGGAGAGGGAGAGAGAGAGAGAGAGAGAGAGAGAGAGAGAGAGAGAGAGAGAGCTCGGCATGGGGTGCAATGGCGGGTGTGTGAGGTAAATACATTTTGTAACAGAGTGGAAAAAGGGGGTTGTGTAGTTGAGAGAGCAAGAGATCGAAACATCGAGAGAAAGAATGGATGTGTGTTGGAAATCGATAGCTTCCTAATGTCGTTAGGAGAGGAAGATTGACCGATACAGGAAGTATGTAGTGCGCGTGCGGGGGGGGGGGGCTAAAAACAACATTTGAATGTAGATAGTACGAGACTTAATATCTAAGTTTCAATTCGGTGTACATTGTAAGATTTGAACTAAGGACCATGCATATGGGTAAATATTTCGAATTCGTGCCATACTAGGTTTCGAAAAATTGACATTGACTCGATTTGTTGTACTATTTTGTAGGTCATATGTTTGAATCCATCCAAAAGTTTTCTCACTACCATGGTGTTCATCATATACATATGAATTTGTATTAAAAAGTAGCGTGGATACAGTGAAATGCGAAATCCACGTTAGAATTGGAGATCGCTATGTGACACACACTCTGATTCAAATAACTAATTATGTGACACACACTCTAATCCACGTAAGCATGGATACCATTTCGATTTTTTTGCAAATAACTCCTCATTAATTAATTTATAGTATCTTGTTCCGAATGACTAATTATTGCAAGGAAAACACTGCCATGGTAATACATACAGATTTGTTAGCAAATGAAAGAAGATTTGTTTGCATTCTCAAATGTAGGCGCACCAGGCAGACTAGGGTCGTGTCGTGGTGGTCGCGTGTGTCGGACGGACGCTTAGCACCCAGCCACCCACCCCCTCCCTTCCCGCCCCCTCCCCCCACAAAAAAAGGACGACGCCAAAATAAGTTCGCGCTTCCACGTTTCGGATTGAAATATCTGGCGGCCCCAATTCTAGCCCTGTGAAATCTCCCTTCTCCACCGTCCCCTTCCGCACCCAGATTGCTCAAATCCCTAATTTGCCGCCAGCCCAAGCAAAGTTCAAATTGCCCCTCGTCTCGTCTCTTTCCCCACCTCTGTGCCGGACGACGACGATGAAGACGACGGTCGCGCTTCACCACTCCACCGGAGCTATCTCATCTACGCCCTCGTCCACCGCACCGGGTGGTCCACCGACAACGCCGGCCGCCGCAACCAACATACCTTACAGACACCGACTTCCACCGCATCAGGTGCGCTTCACCGACGCCGTCTCCCAGCTCACCGGGGCTACTTCACCGAGCACATCGTCGCGCCTCCGCCCCCCGAGGCCGCTGGGGCTTCACCAACGGTCTCGTCCACCGCATCATAGCGCTCTGCTGCCACTCAAGATCTGCATTCGTGCATGGACAGCCAACGCTAGCGCATCACCCTCAACGACTCTGAAGTGACCCGCACTCTAGCTAGGCGAGCATCCCCAAACGCCGGCCCAAACCAGGTATCCACACATCACTCCCTTGTGCACTGTTCCGACGATATTTGGATATCCTTTCACTGCTCTCTTAGTTTACACGCCTATCCAACTATGATTTTAACTCTTATTTCTTCTAGAGATATCATCTGAAACAAGCAAATCCATTTTTTAGCGAAGCATGACGGCGCTACGGGATCTGGTACACATCCTGTACACCCGTATAATCTTGTAAGTATCTGTCCTACGGTACAACAGCAAGGTCGATTCCTCTTGTTTGATCAGCCATTCACCGTGTCAAAAATGCAGAGGGGGATGCAAGGAGCACAAAGCCTGCACATCCAAGCAGGTGGTAACATGGACTTGTACATGGCACATCCCAAGCGCAAGCAGAGATGTAGTGAGCATGTACAACAAGCTAGCGTAAGTCCTTGCATTTCATTTAATTCGTACTGGAATTCATGTATGATTTGTGTGTAGTGGCGGATCCACAAATTCAAGTTACCAGGGGCGAACATTTAACTTAAAAAATACGAAGGCACTTGCACTCCAGAAATCAACATGACTTGAGAAATGTGCAGCAACATGCACTTTGAAAACCAGCTAATGATCCAAAGTAGTTCAGATTATCTATACCTACTAATAAAAGAAATAGGTATTCTTGGTCCGTCATGCTATTTTTCAAAAAACACCCTCAAGTTTTTGGTAATAAACCCGCAGTACATGTTAACAGATTTTTTAAAAATCCATAACTTTCTAATCCTAACTCCAAATTTAACATGTTATTTATGAAATTTGATTAGAAAAATATGTAGAATCTGAATATGATATTATTTTTAACTGTTAACCATTTAAAAATATGCTATTTACGATGAAACATTAATCAATAGCGCACGATCAGTCTTTCCTTCATACGGGTGCCGCTCCGAATTGAAAATGAACCTTCGGCAAAACCAGGATGGTGAAATAAACAATATCTAAAAAATTCACAGAAAAAAGATTTATCATCCTATGCCGAAAGGGAGACTTCTTAAGATTGACAACATTCAAACGTGTTGTGATGATGTGAACACTGAGCCCAACATCAACGAGAATGGGAAGAAGGATAAATAGAAACACAGATGGGATGCCATGTGTTGAAATAAAGGACATGGACCTACAAATTCATGGTTATTAGATTAGTGAGTGTTTTTTCACCTGTTGCAATGCACGGGCTCATTTGCATCGTATGGCGAGAGAGAGACGTCTTAAGATTGACAACATTCAAATGTGTTGTGTTCATGTCAACACTGAGGCCAACATCGACGAGAGTGGGAAGAAAGGTAAATAGAAACACAGATGGGATGTCATGTGTTGAAATAAAGGACATGGACCTACTGAAGTTTGGACTCATGGTTATTAGATTAGGAAGTGTTTTTCACCCGTTGCAACGCATGGGCTCATTTGCTAGTAAACATTAAATTATGCAAGCACCAAAAAATACAAAATGCAACATGGTGTACAAGGACTACAAACATGGTCTGTACCTGCTTGAATTATTCATTATCTGGCTGAAAATATCGAAGTGTAATTGCACCTATAACCAGTGCACAAACTGCGTATCAATATATCTATCTTGCACAAGTATGCCAATAGTTTCAAACAATAGATTAGAAAAGTATTTATGCTACGCTGTCTTGATACGGGGACTTTCTGGTAGATGGCCTCGACGTTTCCTCAAGCCATGAAAATGCACTATAATTTTCTTGTCAACAATGTCTGCAAATCTCTATGTCTCTCTCAACATAGCAGATCATCATTAGACACTAAATCCTTCAATGGGAGCTTGCAAAATGCTTGCATTAGATGCCTCATTAGACACTATATGTTCATCACCAGGAGCATGTAAAATGTTTGCATCAAATCCTTCATTACCAGTCTATTCATTAGACACTTCAGGCTCAAGAACAACATGAGCTTGGATGTTTGCACCAGAAACTTGATTAGATTCATCAGATTCAGTCAGTTCAGTATTGATTGGGGGAGTTATAAAATAAGTAGAAATTGGTTTCATTTTCTCATAGATTCCCTACATACAAGCATTTTACAACACCGCCAGGTTTAACTATTGGCTAGAAATTGAAGAGTTCAATTAGATATAATCAGGGATGTCATGTACCTGCTCGTTGTGCATGCTACTCTTGCAAGCTGCAACGGTCCGATTGCGCAAGCTCGATGCCATGCCCGTGCTGCCGCCGCTGCCTCCCACGCAGGCTAAACCCAGTGTTGGATCTTCATCTTCTTGTCCTTCCGTTCGCTTGAAGCCCAGCGACCGCCCTCCAACGAGGGCACGAGGAAGCGCTGTGTCGGTCTGTCCAGCGGCAGCTAGGTTAGGAGCGAACCAGACTAGAGGCTAGAGCAAATGAATTGGGATTTTTCCCGCTGTCGATCGATATGGGAGGCACTCGTTTGGGCCGCGAGCCTGCTATAGGGCCTGCATTGCACTTATGTTATTGGCATATCCAAACTGAAACATTTTTCTTCATTTTTTACATTGCCTGCCCGTGCGTTGGGACGAACAAAACTAGCTTGGGCCAACCTGGACAACTCAAACTAGGTGCACACTTTCGAGCTACCCGAGGCGGACGGCCATACCAGCCCCTATGTTGGTGTCGCCCCTTTTTGCGGGTATGATAGGGGTAGTGAAGAATATTCCAGTGGAGCTTCTGATTTACCCACAGAATGGTTGAATTGCTTGTTTCCATGAACTGAGTTCGCCAATAATGTGAAGGATGCCAGTCTTTTCGTCCTATTGTAGATTGTTTAGAT